>CM060974.1:47162838-48420338 GCA_030765045.1 Tenodera sinensis | reverse complement strand
ATCCTCTTGCTCTCCAATATTTTTTGATATTGAAGAGAGTAATAGCAGTAATAGTAACCGTGTTTTAGAGAGCACCATATGTTTATGTTTTGGCGGTCGTGTTGCTCTCTCACAGCCCCCAGAATGTCTGGAGGACTACGCGTGTCGTTGGTTTACGGGTCTCACCGACCTAACCAGGAGAGTTACCAATTCAGCGACCATATCCTCTGATTACCAATCAGAGGAAGTATTACATGCCATGACAGATCAGCATGTTAGTGGTTAAGATTTTAGAGAAATGAAGAGGTTGGAAAAATAAAGACTCCCTAGCCCTCGGGATTCCTAATAGCATCGGGGTCAGAAGAGAACAAGAGATGACCAAATGGTGATAGTAGTCTAGATAGTGACTAAATGGTGATAGTAGTCGTAGTAGTGATATAGAGTTAGAACAAGAAGACATGTGACTGGTACGTAAGTTTCTTCTAACCTAAAATTGTTTTTATTTGGTTTTCCTCTGATAATGGCCAGATGAGGAGAGTCCCTCACAGGTTGCCCTGACCAATCACTCTTGTTACACACGTCTGGAAGATTGGCAATGTGCTGGGGCTATTCCTTCATCCCACACAAACCAAATACTTTGGATTTTGCAGATTGTGCTTACCGCCTCCATGTCAGCACATTGTGAGTGGTCTGATATTTTCTGAGTATTAGGCATTACATATCTTGGCATCATGCACCACATTGATGGGCTAATGACTTATCTGGCCAGGAACTTCACCAGAGCCTTATTCAGTATTTGCTCATTATTCAGGCCAAACTCCTGCAGCATTTCCGTTGGCTGTTGCAACCTTTACTTGAGCTGGCAGTAATTGGCTAAAGCCATACATGCCTGATAATTGATTTTTTCACGAAAAATTGGAAAAAGAAATGTCTATTATATGCATAAATATGGTATATTTATCTAAAGTAGAAACAAATTAGAAACTAAAAGCTTCACTTATCTTAGTAATATTCCAAGTCATTTGGTGCTAACGAGTTTCAAGTTGACTCCAACTCATTCTCAAAGCTATACAAATTAGTTACCGTAGATAAAAAAGATAAAATTCCAAATTATAAAAAATCGGGCATTAATCAATTTAACTGTTTGGATTGTGATAAGGTTTATATTGGTAAAACTAAACGTCATTTAGAAACCAGAATAAAAGAACATTTTAGAAATGTTAAATATAAACAAACTGATGAATCAGCTGTGGCAGATCATTTTTGGTCATTTAATCATGAAATTAATCCAGAGGTTAACTTATTAAAACAATTAAGTGGGCCTATACATTTAATGGTTTAGGAAAAGATATTTATTTAAAAAAACAGAAACCATGTTATGAATTTTGAAATCCCTCCAATAGACTGTATTTGTAGGTTTTTGTTTTCAGAGATTGGTGATTAAAATGAGCATCAGTATCTATGGTAGATACTGATAGATTTATTTACTTAACTAATAATAAAATGGTGAATGTAATATTGAGACAGAATATTATAACACCCCAGAAAAAATCATTTATGTAAATATTTATTGAAAATGTAATTTATTTTTGGTGTTGATACGAGTTAGTTGAGTAACGAAAACGTGTTGCTATTGTTCATTGTTACAAAGAATTAAGTTTGTTTAAAGACGTCGTAAATATTTCCATATTTAAATTTAATATATAGGTATACATAAAAGAATTATATGTGATCAATATTAAAAGCGAAGGGAGAATAGCTAAAGATCGCTTCCCTAACAATACGGGAACTATTTGATGAACGCATAAGCGGATGTACACAAAAAGAAGGTGGCATCATGTGATGCGGCGCTAGAATTTGTTAATAGCATCTGTGTGTTTGATATGAAAAGACGTGTTTTTATAGTGCACTTGGATGTGAGTGGAAAATTGACTAAACTTTCATGAAGCTTTTGTTCTAAAGTTGTTAAAAAACTGGAAAGACTATCAATATAATATAAATTGGTATGACGAAAGTGTAAAGACAAGAAAAAGTGTTAATAAAGTAATATAGTGAAATAAACATCGAGTGTTTGTTCACTCCATCTAGTACCACGACCTGGGGTAGAAAAAGAATCTCATAGCTCAGCGCATACCAAGCAACATATTATTATAAAAAAGCACCAATATATTGCAATTTTGTTTTATAATTAGTCTGACCTCACACAAACTATCACTAGTACACTACAACCTTTTTTTGCTACTCAAACTTTTACAGCTAGCATCTCTAAGCTCTGAAAGTTACTCTCTCTGCCTCTGACTGACAGTAAACTCTTGCGGACATCGACCATTGCCTTGTGACACCTAAGTGCATCCAAACCCAGGACCACCTCTTCAGTCACTCTTGTGACATACACCCACAGACTTGTAATGCTGTGCCCCAAGGTCAACTCCAACTAGGCCTCCTCGATGGACAAGGTGTTGCGTAATGCAGGTACTCTTGTAGAATTGATTTAGTTACCTAGATGACAAGCTCTCCACTATGTCATGTCACACTACTGTCACAACTGCACCCATGTCCACCAATATCTGGTATCGCCTCCCACATATTCTTTCTCCAATGATGTTATCATCCATTATTCTGCACAAAGTATGTAGCATCACTAGAAATCGACGACGACAGCTCCAATGTGCCCCTCTTCATGCCTGTTTTTATGTTTTCCCTTAGTTTGTTGGCCAGATGAGGAGAGTCCGCCACAGGTTATCCTGGCCAATCACTTTCTCATTACACATGTCTGGAAGATTGTCAATGTCCTGGGGCTATTCCTTCATCCCACAGAAACCAAATACTTTGAATTTTGCAGCCTGTGCTTACCGCCTCCATGGTCGGCATAGTCATCAGCACGTCGTGAGTGGTCTGTACTTTTCCAAGTATTAGGCTTTGATGTATCTTGGCATCATGCACCACGTTGATGGACTAAATAACTTATCGGGCCAGGGGTTTCACCAGAGCCTTATTCAGTATTTGCTCATTATTCAGGCCAAACTCCTGCAGCATTTCCGTTGGCTGTTGCAAACTTTACTTGAGCTGGCAGTGATTGGCTGCAGCCATACAGTGTTTTCTGAACCAGTATTCAGGAGCCCCTGTTTGAGGATCCTGCTGACACCAGAATAATGTTCAATACTTCTGCCGCTTGTCGCTGGAGTCTAGCTATCTGCCGTGCAGCTTCCTCTTCTGTGCACAATGATTGTGGACAATGATGGCGATGAACTATCTATGGAAGACTTCAAGGGTCAATGTGCCCTCACATGTCGGTGGCTTGACGTGTGTGGATGTTGTGTCATATCCTGGCTACTCAACCTTTAAGCTCTTAGGGCTTTTGCAAGAATTTGTTCCATCCTGACATTTGCATTTGTTGTGCTGCTGTCGGCTCTTTTATCCTCCATGATGTTGCCATGTTCCCCCACATCCACTGGGCCATTAACACGTTGACCAAGGTTTTTCATGATTACCTTCATGCCGACCAGTTGGGGTAAATCATGGCTGACTGCCCTATCTTGATCTTGCCCATCTCGTTTTTCATATTTAACATTCCAGTTTGCATTTTATCAACATTACTGCCATTTTGGCTAACATTTGCTTTCATATTGTGGTTTTCATCCCACTTCTGTCACCATTTGTAACTATATTCACCTCAATTGCTTTATTTTGTTTAGTTTTACAAATAGTATGACTTCGCTTATAATCATTTTCACCACTACAGCTACAACCTGTTTTGCTATTCCAAAGGTTTACAAACTAGCCCTTCTCAAAGTTACTCTCTCTACCTCCTGAGCAATGTAACATCTCCAAAGAGCATTCCATTTGGAATGCTTGCACATAGAACCTTGAAGTAATGTCACACTATAAGACTGAGTTGGAATTTGAAACAAAATATATAATTTACAAGTTATGAACACATCACTGTTTCTAATACTCCTTCACAGCAATAAATGCAATTTCTTTTTAATTGTTTATGAAAAATGAATCTTTAGAAATCCATAGACATGTTTGTCCTTACTTTGTGCAACAAGGATTTATGTATATTAAAAATAGAAGCACTATTGACAGTGAAGTATTCTTCAATTTGAGGTTATTTTGAGTCACTTATTTACACTTAATTTTTAAAGCGGAAATGTTTTCAGGACCATTCGGTCCCATCATCAGCCGTTGGGTAACTGACGTTATCCTCTTGTTCCTTTTCTCTGCTGTCTCTATTCTGATGCTATCTGGTGTTAGGGGCACAGAGCTTTAACACTTCCTTCAATGCTGGTATTTCAAAATTAATACCTTTATTTCTGTTCTTGATGACGTTATTTTTTCCCAAATATTCAGTTCTATTGGTGAATTAATAGATTTTAACAGTTTTATTTTAACAGTTTTATTTATTATGTGGTTTTCAGTCCAAAAATGATGTGCCACAGCAGACTTTTCAATTTGTTGTAATTTTGTGTTTCTTTGGTGTTCCTTAAGTCTTATATCCAAATTTCTGTTTGTTTTCCCTATGTAGCTTTTGTCACAACTATTACAGTTGATCTGGTAAATCCCCAATTTTTTATTGTATGGGATGGTATTGATGATGGGATCGAATAGTCCTGAAAATGTTTCCGCTTTAAAAAAGCAGTTTAGTAGTGAAGGTAAGTGCAAATAAGTGACTCAAAATAACCTCAAATTCAAAAAGGATTTATGTGTTAATGGAAAAAAGTTATTTATGTTGATTGGATTGTTTTTATGTGAAGTAATTTCTTCTCTGTAGGGGATTCAAAAAATATTTATTTTATTTCTGCTTCTCTTTTTGAAGATAAGAGTCATAGGATTAAAGCAGATCATGTGTTTTACAAGTGAATTATTATGTTACAGAATGAAGCACATGACTTTTGTTCCATAAAATCACCAAGGTAAGTTATTTGTTTGATTCTTTGTACTACAGACCTATTTCTATTAAATGTTGTTGATATTCCCTTTTAGTGTTACATATACAGGTAAACATGGTTTTCATACTTAATGATCACAATGAGATTGCTTCATTAAGCTGTGTTAGTAACTATCACCACACATTACAAATTCCCTGTTAGTGTTAGATGTGGAACTGTTCACTGAACATAATGAGTATGACACAGCTATTTGACCAACTTGTATAACTACCTACCACCAGACATTGTCTAATTCCCTGTTAGTGTTAGATGTGGAACTGTTCACTGAACATAATGAGTATGACACAGCTATTTGACCAACTTGTATAACTACCTACCACCAGACGTTGTCTAATTCCCTGTTAGTGTTAGATATGGAACTGTTCACTGAAGGTAATGGGTATGACACAGTTGTGTGATCAAGTTCTATAAGCAACTATCACCACACATATTGTCTAATTCCCTGTTAGTGTTGGATGTGGAACTATTCCATGAGTATAATGAATATAACACACTTATTTGATCATGTTGTATAAGTATCACCAGACACACTGTCAGATTCCTTGTTAATGTTAAATGGGTAATGATTGCTTACTTTCTAAAGTAAGAACAAATTAGAAACTAAAAGCTTCACTTATCTTAGTAATGCTGCAAGTTATTTTTTCAAACACTGACTCGAGTTTCAAGTTGTATAGCTTTGAGAATCAGTTGGAGTCAACTTGAAACTTGAGTCAATGTTTGAAAAAATGACTTGCAACATTACTAAGATAAGTGAAGTTTTTAGTTTCTAATTTGTTCTTACTTTAGAATCTTGTTGCTTCACTGTTAATAGCTTCAAGTTCCTTAATTAATTCCTTACTTTCCTTATCCATTTTCTTTAATTCTACTTTTTTTCTCGTCCATTCCTTTCCTGTTGTTTCCCCACTTTGACAGAATTGTTAACAAACACTACACTCTTGAATTCTATTTTTTTGGTACCACATACTGAAATTTATGCCTTTATAAATGTCATGTCACTTTCTTTATGAACCTGTTACTTACTCCTTGTTTCCGTAATTTCCAGGCCAACATTCCTGTGTACCTTGTTGAATGCTTTTTTAATCTTGTCTTTAATCTTATCTAGTTATTGTGGCGAGATGGCGACCGGAGGTGTTGTAACGCGTTCAAGCAGTCATAATTTACGCTCAAATATAAATGGTAAGGACAGTGAAACCCAATTAGAAGTGTTTTATGCGTCAGGAAACGTGATATCAACAAGTGTAAACGAAGGCAACTCAATCCAAGATGCAAGTGATGAGTGACTGACCAGATGGCAGGCTGAGAACAGCCCGAGGTGTGTCATTCGTGTACCTGCCCTTTTAGGGCTTAACCACTATACGACGGGAATTTGGATGTTGTAGGATGGCTGGTGAAGAATGGGGATTGTGGGTTGTAAGGAGGCAGCATAGAATTATGCTCCTCGTCTGATGTTAATTTCAGTGTGCAACTCCCGTTGGGCACTGCTGATGGGTGGTCCAAATATGGATATTTGGAGAAGAATTAGACTTCCAAGCTTCTCTTGGAAGGACTGTAAGGAGCTCAGCTTGCGCTGTTGATGGGGTAGCTCCTGTGTTACCGGGGGTGCCCGCGAGCCATGCGGGGAACCCGGTGTCACACAAGCGTGCGTTCTCTAGGGATGTAGTCCCCAAGAGACCTAACCAGGGTGCTCCGATGTTGTGGAAACTGGTCGTCAAATGTAGTTGCCCACGCCTAATTTCGTCCTCCACATACGGGAGGGACGAGGCTTCGTGCAGTAGTCTCGTAGGGAATCTACGGCATACAGAATTGGTTACCTGAAGACCTCTATTCTGTATACGTTGTAGACGCAGGAGATGGGTACTACAGCCATGCCCCAGATTTCGCAGGTGTACAGGAGGATAGGGATGATGAGAGCCCGAAAGAGGCGTAACTTTAAAGGAACTGGCATCCCCGACCGCAGCATAGGGTACAGTGAGGCAATTGCCCCGCTGGTCCGCGCTGATAGGTCGTTGATGTGTTGCCGAAAAGTAAGGTCCTTATCAAGCTTCACTCCCAGGTAGGTAGTGGTATCCACCCACTCTATCCTTCTGCGAAGGTAAGTAAGTGTGAGGAAGTTGGCGGGAAAGCGGCGTTTGGTGAAAAGTATGGCGTGGCTTTTCTCCGGGTTGATGGACAATCGCCAACGCCTACACCACTCTTGGATGAGGCGGAACGCAAGTGATAAAATTTTTACTCCTGAAAATATGCAAATGCAACCGTCCACTTCGCACCCGGCACGTGATTCGGAAACAATAGCTTCGCTTTATATGGTAATACTAAATATTCTGCATAGAGATTTATTGAAAGCTCAAAAGGAAATAGATTCACTGAAAGTGGAGAATGAAGAACTGAATAAGAAGATTGACTGTGACCGTAATAAACCAAATTTTGCGACGGTTGTAAGGAATCATTTCAAAATGGTGGCGGATCGTTTATCAATGGAACACAACAAAGAAAGCCTCACTGATCACATCAGATTTGAAGTGCTGGACAAAATAGAAGAAACAAATGTTGACGAGGAGTTAAAATGTGAATCTGCGGAATTTAGATGACACTACAAGTAAAAAGAAAGTGCTAGTCATAGGGGATTCGATTCTCAAATTTTCAGGTGAGGCATGTAGGAGAAAAGGTTATCAAGTGCGATGCTACCCAGGCATAAAGCTGGATGAACTACGAGGAAAAGTGGAAAAAATGAATTTGAAGGACGAAAATCCCGAAATAGTCCTGATACATGCAGGAACCAATGATATAAGACCGGGGATAAGAGCAGAAGATATAATGGGGGAAACTTTTGATCTTGTAAGTAGCATCAGAACTCAAGTGCCTGAGGGGAAAGTTATAATCAGTGATGTACTTAGAAGATGTGACGTGAACACAAAGAGGATCATGAAAATCAACCAAGAACTGGACTGGATGTGTACTGTGAAAAACTGTCTAATGGTTGACGGAAATTACTGGGTATATAATAGTGATTTTGCTAAGAACGGAGTGCATTTAAACAGGAAGGGATAATTTAACTTTGGTAATTTATTGAATAATGCAATATATTCAGTGATAAAGAAAAACTAGTGAGTAAGGAGGTGGATGCTGTCTCAGTTGTTACAGGTAATGAAAATTGTAATTACTCCACTGATAATGAGAAGCAAATAAATTATGTGGAAATCGGGTCATTAGGTACTTATAAATTAATTGGGGAAAGAAATTTTAAACATGGTATCAATGTAGTGAATATGAACTATGTTAATCTTTTTAATGGCAACAATGATGGTAAATGCACAATGCATAAGGTTGTAAATCAGTATGATGCATAAATAAATAATAATTACCATGTGAAGGTTATTTAATCCTGGGATATAAAGTACTTGCAATAGTAAGTCACCATTGGGGTAATTGTCTCTGATGTGAGACTGCCTTTGTGGTTTACCAGGATAAATACGAACTGGCTTGAGAATTTAATGCCATTCTGGCAGTTTGTCACAATAGCTCAGTGGTTAGAGCGTCCGCCCGGCAAGCGGAAGGTCTGTGGTTCAAATCCTAGTTGTGGCATTGAATTTTTAAGTTCCAGTTCTACCTCTTAAACTTTGCCCACACACAGCTTGTGTGTTTAAAAACACCAACAGTAAGTCTGTTGGCATAAATAAATAATAACTCTTCAAGTATTTCATTTTAACATACAATACTTAAGTAACAAAACAGCTGTTAAATGAAGTAAAGCCAGAGCTAGCTGTTGTAACAGAGCCTGGGTTAAACAAAGAGCAGATCAACTTATGTAAAATAAATGGTTACAAAATTGTTAGTAGCTTTACTAGAACCATATATAAGGGTGGAGGGGTTTTAATCTTGGCCACAAATGAAATGATATATCAGAGGTTGAAAATACGTATCAGTTGGAAATGCATTTTGAAGTGGCAGCTGCAAAAGTAAATATAAAAAAGAAATCTATTTTATTACTGGGGACATACAGATCACCAAGTACTCCTTCAGAGTGCTTTGTTGATTATCTTGAAGAATTTTTAGCTCAAGTTTGCACTAAATATAATCAGGTAATCCTGATGGGTGATTTCAATATAAATTTAGGCCATACAATAGGGGACTATAAGAAACTTTACGACTTATTTAACACTTATGGAATAAGGGATTTGATACATGAGCCTACAAGGGTAACACGTTCATCATCATCATCTGATATTGATCATATTGCTACAAATCTGAATTTTGAGGTAGTAAAAGCATGCAATATAAACACACATTTCTGACCATTATGCTCAGTATGTGAAATTTAAGTGCTTAAATTACAGTAAAGAAAGCAATCATGAAATAAAAACTTTTCGTGATCTGAACGCGAAATGTATTGGTCATTTGGTAGAATCCTTAACAGACGAAAATTGGGACATAGTATATAATGCCAAAACTGTAGATGAAAAATGGAACCAGTTTTATGATGTATTTAGCACTCACCTAAATGCATGCTGTCCTATGAAAACCAAAAAGGTATATAATAATAGTTATGGCCGTGTGAAGGATACCCATCTGTGTAAAAAGGCTAAACATTTAAAAAATTGTCAAAATGGATTTTTGTTTTATCAATTAGTTTAAACCTTCTGCTTTATTTTGATATGCTTTGTATAGCCTTACGGTCTTTTTAACTATGTCACGTGGCCACCTAACTGATTGCTTGAAAGTGGTCATGTCCATTTAAAACCATACAGTTCCATTATCCTTGCTATGACTTCAAACTTAGTTTTTCCATGTTTTTATTTTTAACACTATTTGCTCTTTAAAATACTTCACACGATGCACTTTTCAGTACTTATGCATGAAATTTGGTTTATTTGCTTAGAAATAACATTAAAAAGAAATGATGAGATAATTTTTTCATAACGTGAATAACTGCTGAGTAATTAAATATTAAAGTTTACATTTCGAAATTTAAATGAAAGAAATTATGAATTTAAACTTTAAAATTTATTTTTATCCAATCTAACAACAAGATTAAAAGATTGTCTCATAAATTTGCTAACATTCTATTACGGGACATAACTGAAAATTATTAAGTTTATCAAATAAAAATTGCATCATGGGGAACCATGTATGCAAATATTTAAAAAAATATAGTAAAATATTTATATGTTAGCAACTAATCTGACTAAATGTATGAAATTTAGCACAGTTACTCCTCACTATACAGTGATTGTTGTATTAAAATTTCAAATCAATCCAATGAAACCTGTAGATTTTCAAAATTTCACAGATGGGTATTCTTAAACTTACCACAGAAATAAAAATCAAAAATGAAACGAAGCATTTGTGTAAATCTAGTGGTAGTACTACTTATAAATCAAAGTACAATATCATAAAAAAGAATTATCTCAAAAGCTTGAAAGACTTAAAAGTAAATGACTATAAGGAAAATTTAAGTAAATCAGGAAATATTAGTAAAACTGCATGGGGCTTTGTAAATGCAGCTAGATCGGAAACAAAAGCACACAAAAATTTAGAACTCAGTATTGGTGACGTACCTGTATAAGAACCAAACCTTGTATGTAATTTAATAAACAATTATTTTCTTAGTGTAGGAGAGAATTCTGCTGGCAGGAATACACAAGTCATTTGAAAACACTGTAAAGTCATCATTCTTTATTTATCCAGTATCTACAACAGAGATTATAAATACAATAACTAAACTACCAAAAAAAGTCACAAGTGGATGGGATGAAATCAGTGTGATTCTCTTAAAACATTGTAAATATGTTCTGGTCAGTCCCCTTGAACATTTAATAAACTTCTCTATCCTATGTGGTAAATTTCCATAATGTCTTAAACAGAGCCTAGTACGCCCACTACATAAAAAAGGAAATGAGAATGACATAAATAACTGCAGACCAATTAGCCTAACATCAGAAATAGCAAAGCTGTTTGAAAGGCTTGTATTAAGCCGATTATTAGATTTTTTAGACAAAAACAATATTATTGTAAATTTTCAGCATCGATTTAGGAAAGGGCGATCAACAGCTACTGCAATTTGTGAACTTATACATTTAGTCATTGAAAACCTTGAAAAAAATGATGAAGTAGGGTCTTTATTCTTTGATCTTTCTAAAGCTTTCGATTGCGTTGATCATGCGATACTGTTACAAAAATTGGAGGCATATGGAGTAAGAGACTTGGCGAGAGATTTGATCGGATCATATTTGGCAGACAGAAGACAATCAACATAATTGTACGATAAACGGGGCAAATCAGTAAGAAAAGTGCAATCAAAATTTAAACGTGTTATGCATGGTGTACCACAAGGATCAGTGTTGGGACCACTATTATTTATTTTATATGTAAATGACATACAAATCTCAAAAAATACAAATATAATAGCTTATGCAGATTATACAACTGCTGTATGTCAAGGGGCAAATGTTGATATATTAAAGGAGAACTTATTGCAATCCATTGACTCGGTTATTAACTACTTTAAACATAATCACCTCACATGCAACATGAAAAACAAACAACCTTAATTCATTTCTCACAGAGTATTTCTCCTTACCAGTAAATAATAACAGTATTCATGACGTAAGCGAACATAAATTTCTAGGAACAATACTTGATAGAAAATTAACATGGGCTGGACATATGAATCATATTTGTGACAAAATTAGTAAATCTGTGTATCTGCCACGTCATTTTAAAAACATCTTAGATGAGAAGGGGCTCAAAATGATTTATTGTGGAGTTATATACTCATATTTACTGTATGCGACAGAAATTTGGGGCTGTGCTGTTGCAACCCATATGGAAAGGTTATTTAGATTGCAAAACCGGGCAGCCAGATTGATTTTCAATATGAACTCTCGTGAATCATGTAGGGGGATATTTAAGGATAAGCAGATATTAACATTGTATTCTCTGTATGTCTATAAAGTTGTAACGTATGCAGTTCAGAAACAAAACGTAAAAAATAGCAATATCCATAGTCACTACACCCGACACAATGATGATTATTTTCAGCAGAGGTTTAGTAAAAATATTTCAAAAAAGGATCCATATGTCATGGGTTTAATGCTTCATGCAAAACTACCTGCATATTTAAAACATTCTAAAGGTAAACAATTTGAGAGTGCTCTGAAGAAGTATTTGATAACAAAGACATTGTACAGTATCAATGAACTATAATAATTTATCAATGCTTCACGCGTGATCAGCCGGTTAAATTTAAAACATTAAATTTTAGCAACTATAATAATGTCCATATTGAAATTACAGACCCTCTGTGTAAATCACGAATGATAGGTAGCTATAGTAATATGTGTAACCATTAAGTTGTCCATCTTTGTAATACAAATTATAAATATAAATTTGTGACAATGTCAGAAACTGTATTGCAGTCTATTGACAATAGAGGAATTTATTTATCTCTAGAGGACACATTGCCATTCCTTTTTCACCGAGATATTTATGAATTGTTTTCTTATGAATAAGATGCATATATTATGTTTCCCCTTTCTGAAGAAAGATTGGACTTCTGATCATCCCTATTCTTACACAGTTCATCTTTTTAACCTAATGTACAGTATTACTGTGTTGATTTTACTTACTATATTTGGCATCTTTAGATTTCTGGATTATTTACCTTTCCCTTCTCACTGTACATTCACACCATCAAGTCTGTGATCTGGGTGGCTCAGTTGGTTAGACGCTGGCCTACTGATCCTAAGATCATGGTTTCAAATCCGGCCGGACTAATGATTTTTAAGTGTGCTTAAAAATGACAGCTCCATGTCATTAGATTTACTGGCGTGTAAAATAAGACCTGCTTGACAAAATTTCGGCACACCAGCGGCGCTGTTGTGATCCTGGCAATTGACAGCGTCGTTAAACAACAAAATAATTTTCACCAAATCTCTGGGATGTCATTTTATTTCTCTTTGTTTAGCACTAATCATTAAATTTAAACCTTTAAACATAACACACTTTGCAGACGCTATATATTGGGATAACTTGTTATACATTTCTTTCCCAGAGCACTCCCATGAGCTCATAGTCCCACTTGCTATTTTTCATCCCTGTGTGCTAGTAATATTGCTGAAATTTCGTTTTTATATTTCAGACTCTCCAAAGAAGGTGCTTCCAGTTGTACATCAGATTTACTCTCCAGTAAAGAGTCAGGAAATAATGTAAATTTCAACATGACCAAAGATAGTCCTGAATATGAAAGTGACACAAAATGTCAAAGACTGGAAAGTGTGGTTAGTGATACATCTTCAATAGAAACAAGTGTTTACTCAAAAACAGATAATGATGAGAAAATTATCAGCATGGCTTCCTCCTCAAAGCAAAAGAAGTTGCTTCAGCAGAGTAATACAAATACACATGATATTAATAAGGACAAGCGTAGGTCAGTCTTGAGTCATGACCATAGAAAGTCCTACAAATGTGACGTTTCTGAAAAGTGTTTTAAATATCCATCTCATTTAGAAAAGCAAAAATTGGTTCTTGACAGTAAAGAAGCAAATAAGTGTGATTTTCAGAACAAGGTCTTGAATCAGTTGTCAACTCCAAAAGCTCGCAAATTGGTTGATAATGTAAAAAGAACTCACAAGTGTACGATTTGTAACAAGACTTTTTCCGAGTTATCAAATTTGAAAAAACACAAATTCATTCATGAAGGTATAATGCCACACAAATGTAACATTTGTAACAAGGCTTTTTCTCAGTTAATAAATTTGAAAACACACAAAGTCATTCATGAAGGGATAAAACCACACAAATGTAACATTTGTAACAAGGCTTTTACTCAGTTATCAAGTTTGAAAACACACAAATTCATTCATGAAGGTATAATGCCACACAAATGTAACATTTGTAACAAGACCTTTAGAGCGGTATCAAGTTTGAAAAGACACAAATTTATTCATGGAGGGATAAAACCACACAAATGTACTATTTGCAAGAAGGCCTTTACTACGTCATCATGTTTGAAACAACACAAACTCGTCCACGGAGGGATAACGGGCCACAAGTGTAACATTTGTGACAAGGCTTTTGCCCATTTATCGCAATTGAAAAGACACAAATTTATTCATGAAGGCATAAAGCCACACAAATGTAACATTTGTAGCAAGGCTTTTACTCAGTCATCTACTTTCAAAAGACACACCTTGATTCATGAAGGCATAAAGTCACACAAGTGTAACATTTGTAACAAGGCTTTTACACTGTTATCACATTTGAAAAAGCACAAATTGAATCATGAAGGCATAAGGCCACACAAGTGTAACATTTGTAACAAGGCGTTTACTCAGTCGTCTACTTTGAAAAAACACAAATTGATTCATGAAGGCATAAAGCCACATAAGTGTAACATTTGTAACAAGACATTTACTCAGTTATTCATTTTGAAAAGACACATATTTATTCATGAAGGCATAAAGCCACACAAGTGTAATGTTTGTAACAAGGCATTTACTGACTTATCAAATTTGAACACACACAAATTTATGCATGAAGGTCTAAAGCCACACAAGTGTAACGTTTGTAACAAGACTTTTTCTCATTTATCAAAATTGAAGAGACACAAATATATTCATCAAAAGATACAAATATAAATATTTCTAGTAAGGCGTTCACTGGTCAAGTTTGAAAAGATACAAATTTATTAATAATGACACACTAGTATTACGTCTGTGAGTAGGGTATAGTCATTGGTCAAATTCCATACACTTAACGATTCCCTATGACTAAGTCCACAGAAGAGTAACAAATAATTTCAGTCTTTGTTCATCTTTTATAACTGTTTTGTGAGCCCAAGGTTGTTTATTAGTGTGATACTTTTATTAATTTGTAAATATATACACTTGTAACAGGAAAATGGCGTACATTGCATTGTGTATAATTTCTAAGTTTGCCAATTCTGCACGTAATCAGTAGCTTGTATTTCTTTACATGGGAAAGAGAATGTAAGAAATGGGCTTTTTGAGAGTGGGGTGCATTAGGTGATTAAGTTATGGTGGTATTTTCCCATATCCTTTGTAATTTATCTCAGAATTAAACTCTAATTTGACATTGTGATAAAATTTCTCTACGGCAAGCATGCTGCCGTAGCAGCTCGAAGCAGGCAGCACTTCGAGCTGCTGTTGTTTTTTTTTCTGTAAAAAAATAGGATTCACGCCCATTGATGAACCTCGGGATATTATGGTTTTGATTTATGTTCAAATTTGTGTTTTACTTTTCAGTTTGCATGGGAACATCAGCGCCCTTATAAAATTCATGGCAATATACCAGGCATAAAACTTTCAATGTCACTTGCTCATATGAAATCTTGCAATCCAGCTTCTTTTTGTGGCAAATGAAGACTAATGTTTATTTATTTATTCTTATGTTAACAGCACCCTCCCAGGAAGGTGATGTATGCATCTTAGTATCTCCATGGGGATTCTTTAAGTCTTTCAGTGATGTCCCTTTGCGGGAGATTGTAGTTGTTAGTCACGGGTCTGCACATCGTGAAATTCTTAAGAGATTCATAAGATTGTCATTATATAATTCCTTCTTCAACAAAAGACTGCTGACTATCAATGGTTGCCTCATACCACAGCAGATATGACAATATGGAACTATGTTGACCGTTTTTCTGTTTGATTTCCTATCCTCACTTCCTCTACTGCATATGTCAAGTAGGGGAAGTACTGTATTGAACGAAAAATTTTGATATTGAAATTGCAATGGAATGATATGTTTTGAGATACCTGAATCCAGAAAAAGCAGTTATAGAATAAGTTATGGGTGTACTTGTGTAGAGCCCATAAAAACGAAAAGTGGGTTAACACTAGAACCCCGGTAGTGGTCATTTTGACCGTTCTTGATATTTAAATAAGTATAGTTCCGCCGGTTTTTAAAAACGAAGCTTGGCCTTTCATGACTTTTCCTGATATAACCTCTAGTTTTAAATAGCATAATCATTTTCTGCATGCCATTATTTACGAGGACGTTTTTCATGTTTGATCATGAACCCCGGAGACGGTCACTTTTGACCGTTACAATTTTGTTAGGCTTTCGCTCGTACTGTTGGATTTCTCATTGTCACTATTCTACTTTGTCCGTCTTCATACCAACTGTTCATTATAGTAGTGTACGTTGTGAATCTATGCATGCAACATGTCTCGTGGTTTGAAACCAGATGAAATCCTAGCTATATTTCATGATATACCAGACAATATATCAGAAGGTGATCTTTTTGAAGAACGTGGTAGTGGTGAAGATGATTATTAACTTGCAGCTGATTCAGAACAATCGGAAGATGAGTCGTTCAGTGAAGATGATTTGAATGGTAAGTTTCTAATGATTTTGATTAAAGTGCCACACAGTCAATAGATTTTTATAGGAAATTCAATGTATATTTTAAATTTTCTGGCTTAGCCCATGTAGTACTACTTACTCGATGGCTTTTACATACCTGGTAAACAAGCAGAGAAGGTGCAAATGTTACTTTACACAAACCAGAGATGTGAAAACGAGCATTATCTATATGCATTTTTTTATATTCCTTGTTATTTGTGTCAGTTTTGCATCACTTTAATTTTTCAAATGGTCGTTATTCACTTTTTGGCTGTTTGCCCATGTAAAGAGAAAGGAATTTCTCTTTCTTGACCAGATGTAAAACAAGCATCACTCAAAGCCTATTTTAATGTTCCCCTTGTATGCACAAGGAAATTATCAATAAGATAATTTCTCAAGATGTTAATCTTGACGGTGTAAAGAAGATTGGGAGTTAAGAGTTTGTAAAAATAGTACAATAATAGAGAAGGTCATGTGTGTGCGACACATCAGACTTCTTGAGGAATTCTCATCAATTTTAGTTACAAAACTGATGATTTACCAGTGCAAGGTGATACATACAAGGCTGCAAACGTTTGGATGCTCAAATTTCCATATGTTCCTCGCAGATGCCAGATGCGTTAGACAGATTTTGGCACCCGAGTTCTGAGCCACCGACTCCCTGGGTGTGGGCTCCTCTTTGTGGTGAGAGAGTCAGTCAAATCACCCTCTCACATGTAGGTCGTGAGTGGAGGCCCGTATCAGTAGAAAGGAAGATTCTGGTTAGTTGAGGGATGCATGCCTGAGCCTGGTTGTTGTCGACTTCAGGAACGGTCCTCATTACCAAAACATCCCTTTGGTTTCTTCGCCTAAAGAGGAGGCTAGAGGCTGTGCTACTTCTAGTAAATCAACTAGGGCTGCGTATTTTACCGAACTTCAGGGTGAGTGGGACGGCAGCCTGCTATATTCCAAATGTAGCCCTGTCATCCCAGCGGGTGAGGAGCACTAGGGGACAAAATTAATTTCTCATTTCTCATGGCAAGCAACATTCCTGAAAGAAAACGGCATTTCCACGAAGAAAAATATTTGCACTTTTCATCAGCTCGTTCCCTAGTGAGTCGTAAATTGGAAGAGGGTCAGTAATTTGTTTATCATTCGGTTCTAGACAAGATAGCTAGCTAGCTTTGTTTATTCCTGTGCCCGTCTCAGATCAGTTTGTCCTGTTGAGAATTACACTGCTACAAAGTTTGTTGAAGACCAAACTATACCACATATATTCTATCCATGGTGAGAAGCACCGCAACCTAAACTCCTCCAAGGGCGTCATTACCGCTCCCCCGTTGTATAGTATGTCTGAGGAGGAGATACAGGATTACCAGTCGTACCAAGGTGTCACGGAAGTTTAGCTTGTGCGAGCGAAGAATGGTGGTATCCCGGTGCCCACCTGCACGCTGTTTATGGAATCTACCTCCCTCTGACGATAAAGGCAGATGGTATTATATCTGCTTGACTGTATATTCCACAATCTATCCCTTGTTTTCAGTGCCAAGGCTATAGTTACTAAGATCTGTTGTAAAGCTTCAAGTGTGATAAGGATGCGAGCTTGTATATCTGCTCCTAGCTGTGTTAACTGTAGAGGTGCCCCATCCAGTGACTATCCACGTTACCATGACGAGGTCATTCAGGATGAAAGAGTGTTTGCAAGCGGAATTTGCTCGATAGCCTTCTAGCCTGAAGTTTGGTACTTTTAGTTGAGTAGTTTTAAATCAAGAGCCAAGTAGGTTTACAAATTTACCCTGGAACTGGTTACTCCTCGGATTAATGAACCAACTTCTGACTCCAAGACGGTTCCTGTTAGTACTAAAACCTGGAAATATAAAGTTCAACGGGAAGCCCTGACCTTAAAAACGTCACGTCTTCTGTCATTGGAGTTCGTGCCTTTAAGGCACTTCTTCACCTCCACTGGGATCACGCTTTCAGGGTACCAGATGACACAGTCGCGTTCAAAAGACACTTCTTCTAGTGTCTACAAGCGATCGTTTCTCAGTACTGTCCTTGGCTTCCGATGAAACTGACCCTCTTCCTTCTGAGCTGCCTATGGAACAAGAACCGCTTACTGCCAAAGGCCCTAGTCGCACACGGAACCCAAAGGGCAAGCTGAAGTGACAGCCGCCGCTCAAGTGAACCTAACCCACAGCTAGTCCGTTTGCCTCAGGATGCCCACTCTCCAGTGGAATACATGTGGCATAAGCGCACATATGGACGAATGGCAGTTACCAAATCGATATCTCCCAGTATTCTGTGTTTACAGGAAACCAAGCTTCGCCAACAAGACTGGTTTCATTCCGTTGTGCTTTGACACCCCACAGCAACTTAGTAATCCTGTACACGGATGTGTCATGTTCGTGATTCGTCATACCACATTTCATGCTGCTGGTGTTACCCTGACTTTACCAGACTCTTCTTCCACACTCTGTGCCGTTTATCCGCCACCTTGCTCACCCTTTACTATTGCGAACTTATGAAATATACTGTCCCAGTGCCCTACATTTTGCTGAGAGTCTTTAATGCCCACCATTCTCATTGGGATCGCCTAGGGCTTGCGCAAGTGCGACATATGCTATAGACGCTTTGCAAAGAACCACTTTTCTCTTCTTAACACTAGTGAACGTACCTTTGTTTCTGATTCTACTGGCACTCACTCTTACATGGACTTATCTATTCGCTCAGCACAGCTTGCACATCGCTTTGAGTGGTACATCGTCTGACATCTTTAGCGATGATTTTCCATGCCTTACCAGCTTGCTATCACACTACGTGCCAATGTCACGTGTACTCATCTAGCAGAATGACTTTAAGTGGCACATCCTGGGGCTGATCGGACTGGTCCGATCACAACTTTATTACGGTTGTATTGTGTATTCGTCAGCTCGATCGGTGATTTTAAATCGCCTCAATCCTACACATCACAGTTACATCGGTTTGAGTACTGCCGCTTTGCATCTAGCCCAGTTATAAGCCTCTGTGATGAGGCTGCTGAACCTCTGCTCTCTTATCGGCGCGATGTTCGTTTCTGCAGTTACGTGTGTCTGTCGGGTCACTCTTCTTTTTCTCCATTTTTGACGCTTCGTTTGAGCGTCAGTGCTTAACGAGCTCCCTTGGCTTACTCCCTTGTGGTGTTCGCTTCCACTCTCTCCTTCCGATATTGGATTTTACATTACCGGCGCAGGTTCCAAAACGGAAATTTGCCACATGGCTCGGATCAGGCTCCCGTCAGTCTACGTTTGCTGTCCATGTCAAGGCGCATTCTGTTTAGGTCTTAAGGGCATTTTGGACCTGGCAGTGTTATCTACACTGATGGCTTAAACGACGATCGATCACTCATAACATGCACTAAACTAGGAAACTTTTGAATGTCACAAGCGGCAAACAGGAAAGCCCAAGAGAGGATGCGCAGTAACATGCCTTCTCTGAGAGTGTGAATATAAGACATGAAATCCAATCAGCACTTGACACTGTGCTTTCTCCCTATGACCTTTCCTATTGATGTGGAGAGAGTGCTAAAAAATACACTCTTCTGTATATACGAGTAGATAATAATGGTCCCTTCCGTCTATTGCACTTAGTATTTATTGTCTTTCCTAATACACTATTATGTTTTGTTTCATGAAAGCTTAACACTGCTTTCATTTATCTTCACATAACCAGGTTTTCCAGTGGCACCATGTGAGATTGTAACGTATCTAAATATCTGAATTAATTCATCCCTGTTTGCGATTGCTCCACGAACTATTTGCAATAATAGAAAAGAATGGTCCTGAAAGAATGTTTTGCCTAAAATGTGATGTTTTTGTACACATTTTCATTGCCACTGTTTTGTAATTAGATTTTGTAAGTCTAGGTGTTTGTTTCGATTTAAACGACAGGCGAAAAGAAACTCTAAACAACGAAAACAGTCGGTAACATAATCAATAAGGTATTTATCCAACATGTAAATGGAGTGTAATCTTAATCTGTGTTAACGAAAAACCTAAACTAATGAAATATTTGTCAGATCAAGTACTAACTCTTACTGTCTGGATTACATGTACAAATAAGCAGTGACAACTGTAATAGTCAGCCGTCTGTCACAGGAAACGTTTTCTTCATGGAAAAAGAACGTTCTATTTCCACTGAAGTGACTAGCATATTTAACCCTTTCAGTTCTGGTGTCCATGATCATGGACATAGGCATTTTTTCCTATTTGTACTAGTTTTAACTGTTTTTGTGCTATATTCTTGTTATACTGTCTGACACAAATTAAATATACATATTTGACACGTTTTGAATTGTAAAAAATTATTGTTTTACAATTTATATTATGGTGTGTTTTTTATTAAGAAAATATGCAAAATCCACACAACCGCAGTCAAATGATACCCCGTTGTCATGCACGCGTGCCATCACACCGATTATTTTGCGTGGGCCCTCCCCGTTCGTTACCACAGGCACATTTGACTGCGGTTGCCGAGACTCGAACTTACGACCTCAGGCTTTGAGTGCATGGCCAGTGCACTACGTGTTGCCTTAGCGATCATGGCTATTCAAGTCAGTAGGCTGAAGGTGTACCAGACCGTCTAATCTAAATCGGTTTCGAATTAGAGGAAGAACGACATAAGTAGCAAAATCACTCGGTACTGTAAGGGTTAAAACAAGCTATTTCGGAAAAACAACAGAACGTTGACCTTAGAGAACATCCCAAATGTTCTTAAGTTTATCCAGGCCCAGATTAACACTCACAACACATTGACACTTTTGCTTTCCTCTCGTGCAACAGTAATTTATTGCATCTTCAAAGATCACATGGATGGCATTAGTGCTTTTTTCTCCACCTTCAAGTTTGCTACCGGCAGCAGTCTAATATATATCTACTACAAACGACAGATTGTTATTGTACATCTTGTTCACTTCGTGAATTCTGTTGATACAGCACCAATTAACTCACTTATCTTGTTATAATTAATGGTTACAGAGATCCAAGTGTCCTATCTGGTAGCAACTGATTGTGGAGGTAAAGTGAACTCCTTAAAAACCTTCACCCAAAGGTGATTTTAGGAGGAACTTCTTGGTGTCTGAAAGCAGCTTATTTTACCCATAAGAGGATACAAACTTCTCATTTCTTCGGCAACTCTGTGCAACCCATTGGATAGGCATGTAGGATAAGGAAGTATAAAGGCTTTAGCTGCCTTTTCTACTTTCTCTACTGGTAAGTAGAGGAAGTGTTGTATTCCACCAAGAAATTCGATGTCGAGATTTCACCGGAAATACATGTTTTGAGGCCCCGTAAACCCAAAAAAGCATTTTTAGAAAAAGGTCCGTATGTGTGTCTGTGTGTCAGTCTGTGGACAGCATAACTCAAAAACAAAAAGACGGTTAAAAACCAAAGTTGGTATTTAAGTTTAATGTCTTTCAAGAATGCGACACGAAGATTTTGAAGAAAATAGCTACACCCTAAACTACCATTTACATGGACATTTTTCGAAAATTTTGATTTTCTTGAAAATGGCTCTAACGATTTTGATTAAAATGTCATATGTTTGAGATATTTTGATGCCAAACGAAATGTATATCTTGAATTTTCTGGCTATAGCCCCTGTAGTGGTATTTACTCTGGACTTTTGCATAACTGGTAAACCGTTAGAGATAGCCCAAATTATACTATACAAAAAATGTAGACCTTGCTAAAATACACAATTTATGTCTGAATACATTTTCTTGTAGGGTGAACCATTTCGGAGATATTCCTTGTTATGTGTGTGAGTTTCGGAAAACTTAGAACTTTCGTGAAATGGATCATCGTTGTTCATTTTTTTATATGTTAAGTGTGAAAAGTCAAATATTTGGCTATCGCACAAAGCCTACTGTATTCTAACATTCCCCTTGCACCTACAAGGAAATAAGCAATAAGATAATTTGTACAAATGTGTATCTCAACTATCAAGAAAGAAGATATAGGAATAAAAGTTTGTAAGAATGGTTAGTACAAGAGTAGAGAAAGTATTATGAGTGCAACACATCAGATTTTTCATGTAAAGTGTCTCAAGTGTGGAAAAAGCAGGTCATCGTGCTGTACTCCATGTGGACATAGTAACGTTAAGGAATATCTAAACAATTGTGCGTCTGCGGAACTGTTTGTTCTTTCCTTTTTTTCTGTTGTCAAAACAAATACAGCAGGGTCACTTCGTGTTGCTTCCTATTCTATGGTCCGCGCCTCTTGCATTGCAGGCCCTAACGTCAAGCCCCCTCTACAAAAATAAAAGATACTGAAACAGGTAAGTAAATTTTAAATCAAGCTGCAAATGTTCCTCAAAGGTGCTGAAACTCAAAAGACTTATAATATTGTTGACATATTCTTCCAAACTACCGCTCAATATAAATAAGTTATGCTTTATTTAGGGAAGAATAAAACTTACTGCATGGTACAGATATGGATACATGTTCTGCCACTTAAAACTGTTCTTGTAAATGATAACTGTTTGTACCTAATTATCGCTACCGATGTGCCTATTAGAAATATTTTGAACCTGTAATATCTATTTTTTAAGTCTTATGTGCCTCGTCGAGCTGTAATGACGATTCTGTGTTATACATTTGTGCATGGAGCAGCAAAAGCACCAGCTGGTCAGTGTGTGCAAGATTGTTTTTTCCTAACACAACTAATGGAAGCAGTTTTTTTCTGCAATGTCAGTGCTCATATAAAGTAGACATCTCAATAACGCTACCCGCATTTGAATTCCCTATCTGGAAGCAAAAAACCTTATAGATGTGAGGTAAAATCAGGAAGACCCACAATAAATCGAACAGGACACATGCAGGCGAATTCAAGTGGATCATTAAGCACCTACCCACTAGAAGGGCACCGGGGCCGGAGAAATTATCAAATATAGTTCTCGAACATCCGCTACACAAAGCGCTGAAGCTGCTGGCCGACGTATTTAATTACACATTAGAAAAAGGCCGATTCTCTCCACAGTGAAAAGAGGCCAAAATAAAGATATTCCCCAAACTGCGTAATAGCCGATCGCAGCCTGAAAACGACAGGCCAATTAGCCTTCTAAACACAATGAGTAAGGCCTTAGTAAAAATATTACTGAAACGCATTAGCAAGCACATAATGTACAACATAATTATTAACAAACAATTTGGGTTCAGATTACAATATTGGATATTGATACAACTCCTCCGAACGATCGAATCCATATCCGGACGATTCAAGACAAAACTATCTTTAGGCGCCATTTTCTTAGACATACAACGAACCTTTGATCATGTGTGGCTTGCTGGTCTATTCAGAAAACTAGTGTCACTGTGATTCGCGGACTCGTTGATAGTTATAATAAAAGACTACCTAGCAAACTGATCGTGCCGAATGGCAGTCGAGAGTGAAACATCGACACAAAAGCAGGGGTCCCCACCCTCTTCAATATATATACATAAGTGACAACCGGAAACCACAAGAGTAGATATATATATTTATACTCAGTTCAGATCACAAATTCTTTAAATATTTGCCTAAGGTATGCGGACAGGATGTCACCTAATTCACATTCTTTTAACACCCTGAACGCTGCACCATATTCTAACAAAAATGCACATCTTCCCTGACATGCACTCACTAAAAGATAGCCAAATTAAAATTTATACCAACGATAATATTAATGCCCAAGTAGTATACGTTTAATACAAAATAATTAACAAAGTAATAATTACATCACAGAAGATTTCCCTGTAACCAAAGCTAGTCAAGTTTTTCCGTGAAACCTCCACTTTTCTCTAAATGTGTCAGCAATAGACCAGCCTTTCTCATCTCTATCTCAGAACATATTTGAGCTTATGCAGCATCAAGTTTAACATACAGCAAATGAGCATTCCTTGAAACATGCAGCATGTGCTTATGGATGAGAACATTTTAAACATCACGAAGGTTCTGAACATCTTCTTTGGTGTACAGAAGATCCATGTTCAAGTGCTGCATTTCCGTGGAATAACCTAAACATCACCTTCATAAACGAGACCAACTTCTCTGTTGGAAGAAGTGTGCAAAGTCAGAAATGTTCTAATTGCCCACATTCTGCAGAATCAAGATAACCTAAAATTATTACTTTCACCAACAGTAGCAATCTCGCTTTGCATATGATCCACAACATGAGGCGTGTTTGTTTTCTATACACGCATCTAAAGCTATGGTCCGCTGTTTTCCATTTATAAGCGGCTGTTTGACCACATTGAGATGGAAACGAGAGCCTAGAGCAGGTCACACAGGTTAACTCGGGTGGGAAATTAAAATTATTTTGTTGTTTAACGACGCTGTCAATTGCTAGGATTACATCAGCGTCGCCGGTGTGCCGGAAGTTTGTCCCACAGGAGTTCTTTTACGTGCCAGTAAATCTACTGACATGGAGCTGTCATTTTTAAGCACTTAAAAACCATCGGTCTGGGCCGCGACCTTGGAATCGGTAGGCCAGCGTCTAACCAACTGAGTCACCCAGACCGACAACTCGTGTGGGGAGTAAATCGCCATGGCACCTATATGGCTGTCAATTAAAGCATCTACAATAATCTTAGTTCTTCCATCTCAATTAAAGCATCTACAATTATCTTAGTTCTTCCATCAAACCTGAAAATGAACATAGTGCGCCGTTACCTCGAGGTGGTGAGCATAGATGGACCTCGCATAGCCACCCTGCGAATTAGCTGCTCTCCCACGGCAACTGGCCGAACCACCGACGCGAGCGTATCGCCCGAAATTCATCCTCATCGGAACCAGGCCTGCGAGAGAGACAGCGTGCCTTCGAGCTTACGATCTCAGGGAAGCAGGGCGTTCCACGCAGTTTACTTACATGGCGAGAACGGTCGGGAAGCATTATGTTTAGTACACGCACTTAGGTTTTTGTAAATTCATCTTCAGGGTTCTTTCGCTTATACACACTTTAATATTTTGGGCAGGAAGAAAAGTGTATTTCGGTGTAAAGACTTGAAGTGGCGGTAAGTGGATTGTCTGCTTTATTAGGGAAGGTGCTACGCTCTATTTTGTAATATTGACGTTGTTAAAATAAAGGCAAGCTTTCCTTGCCATTTGCAAGTGTAACGTTCTTTTAAAATATCCACGGATTCCATGCTACCTATTTAATAAAATGTTAATCTGTTTCAGTGGGTTGTGGCACCTTGATGAGTCATGGTTCATTACACCCCAGTAGACGTTGCAAGGCGTAATCCTTTTTGCAAGCCTTTGTCTAGGTGAGATGACATTCCGACGGTACACCCGCTCTGCAGTCAGTAGCAAGCAAGAGAACCCAACAACCTTGCATCCAGGCAACAATTCCCTCTGTTTAATTTATAGGCTAGAGGAAACTGCTCCAGACTTGCATTTGCTCTTAGACAGTCTGTACATCATTTAGTAAAGCAGGACTGCCTTAAAATCATAATCCGTATCGTCTGTTGATACAGGGAAGATTTTGATCTTCTAATTTAAATGTCATGTTTGCTGAAAAATTTGGTGAATCCCACCTAACAAACCAGGTCACTACATTTTTCATTGTAGCCAGTATAACATCATATAGGGTTGGTGTAAAATAGAAGATTTGTGCAACACAGCTTTAGGAATTGTTGTAAATGTCCAATAAGAGGCTTTAGAAAAAAAGGAGCTATGACTTAGCAGTTTTTCTTTATCTGAACTTACTAGATAGACATATTAGTGTGAAAGGACATTATCATCATACTGTTTAATCCAGTAGTACACTGTGACAAACATGATACCTAACTCCTGCTCAGACTGAAACATTAACAGTGGAAGCTCAAGTGAGTTATCTTTTACTTTAACAATATAAATTTTCCTGTTATGTGACTGGTTCTCAAATAGAACTGTGGGTAAAAAGATTTCAACTAGCACAGTGCAGAAAACACTTAACTAGTATACAACCGTTAGTAGATTGCTGCACTAATAGAAGGCCCTCAATCAAAAAGTACTTGAGAACTTACATACAATTTTGATATGCTTACCAGATAACAGAAATACTAATGTGAATAGCTATCTGTACTAGAAGGAGGAACAAAACAGTTATTTTATCTTATAAATGACATTGCCATAGAACTGTGAGAATGTTTTCAGGAGCATGTATTCATAGCTTCACCATCAATCTAAGTATTATTGTACTAACCTTAGGACTTAATCGCTTTTTCTTATTGCCACAATGTATAGCTATTTAATTATAGACATAAGCAATGGCCCTTTTATATAATATGGAATTAAAAATTCCAAGTTAATTGCACCACAAAAAACATTTTCAGCTATTTAGTTACACTTTATTTCCTTTTCCTTCAACAAAATTAATTCCATAGGAACAATAAAAACAAGCAATGAGATCTATTCTTCAATGAAAACCTACAAGTAAAATAAGAGACTCCATTGAAAGCTTATCCTCGCTACTCACAAACGTTTTATCACTGTGGCTATTTGTCCTGGTTAATTATTGTCTTTTCAGATTTGATAAATAAGTAAAGGCCCTGTTACAAGCGTTACACATTTGTGGCTTTATGCCCTCGTGAATCAAAGTGTATTTTTCAAATCTGATACTCGAGTAGAAGCCTTGTTATACATGTTACACTTCTGTGGCTTTATGGCTTCGTGAGTCAGTTTATGGGTTTTCAAATGTAACTGAGTAAAAGCCTTGTTACAAATCTTACACTTGTGTGACTTTATGGCTTCGTGAATCAGTTTATGCGTTTTCAAATGTTGTAACTGAGTAAAAGCATTGTTACAAATCTTACACTTGTGTGGTTTTATGGCTCCGTGAATCAGTTTATGGGTTTTCAAATGTGGTAACTGAGCAAAAGTCTTGTTACAAATGTTACAGTTGTATGACTTCATGAATCAATTTGTGTGTTTTCAAAGTTGATAAATGAGTTATATCCTTGTTACAAATGTTACACTTGTATGACTATGCATTCATGAATCAATTTGTGCTTTTTCAACCTTGATAAATGAGTAAAGGCCATGTTACAAACCACTTGTGTGGTTTTAGGCCTTCATGAATCAATTTATGATCTTTCAAATGTGATAACATAGTAAAAGCTTTCATACAACAATTACACTTATGTGACTTTATGCCTTCATGAATCAAATTGTGTGTTTTCAAATGTGAAAACATAGTAAAAGCCTTGTTACAAATGCTGCACTTGTGTGCCTTTATGCCTTCATGAATCAATCTCTGTGTTATGAAAGTGGATAACCGAGTGAAAGCCTTCTTACAAATATTACATTCATGTGGTTTTATGCCTTCATGAATCAATTTGTGTTCTTTCAAATTTGATAAATGAGTAAAGGCATTGTTACAAATGTTGCACTTGTGTGGCTTTGTCTTCATGAAACATTTTGTGTGTTTTTAAAGCAGATAATCGAGTAAAAGTCTTGTTACAAATGTTACACTCGTATGGTTTTATGCCTTCGTGAATCAACTTGTGTGTTTTCAAACCAGATAAATGAGTAAAGGCATTGTTACAATTGTTGCACTTGTGTGGCTTTCTGCCTTCATGAAACATTTTGTGTGTTTTTAAAGCAGATAATCGAGTAAAAGTCTTGTTACAAATATTACACTTGTATGGTTTAATGCCTTGATGAATCAATTTGTGTTCTTTCAAATGTGATAGCTCAGCAAAAGCCTCTTTACAAATGTTACATTTGTGTGGCTTTACGCTTTCATGAGTTAATTTGTGCTGTTTCAGACATTGCAAACGAACAAAATTCTTATCAGAAATAGTACACTTATAGGCTCTTTCTCCCTCATAAATAAATTTGTGGGCTTTCACAGACAGGAACTGATTCAAACCTTTGTTTGAAACGTCATACTTATTTACTTTCGTACTGTCAAGCACCAATGTGCATTTATTTAAGTGGGACGAATACTTAAAACAGTATTTGTATTGCTCTGCTGCAGCAACTTACTTTCTTCCAAAGAGGAAGCCGTGATCGCAATCTTCCCATCATCAGATGTTTCTGAGCAAGCACCTGTTTTTGTTGAAGGTATATCAGTAGCTATACTTTGTTGATACTGACATTTTCTGTCACTTCCATATTCAGGACTATCCATGTTCATACTTAAACTAGCATCATTTTCTAAATATGCAGTGGAAGGCAAATATGATGTATAAACGGAGACACCTTTGTATAAACTGAAATATAAAATTAACATTATCAGTAATTATTAGAACACAGGGATGAAACAATACATTTCAAAGGATGCGAAACCTTGTGTTTATGTGTACCTACATAATGAAAGATAGAATGATTTGACTAAAACAAAAGTCATGAGTAGGCGTAGGCTTTCACGGCCGGTGTTCGAAATTCTAAAAGAGTCTTCCGGGCTGATTTGCCGTGGTCTGCTGGAGTAACTTGGTCCAGACGTTTCGTCCTCTACTGCGGTGGACATCATCGGTGGCGTGATCGAGGTGTTCTTGGTGAAGGTACTGTTGCGTCTGATGCGTTAACTGTCTGGGATGCGGAATTTATACACGGTATAAATATTGGTACGACGCTACGTAGTATCAACACCAGACTAAACGAAATCAAGAGATGCTGCCGTCTTGGACAATTTGAAAAGTCAGCGGTCGCTGAACATGCTATAGAAGCGGAGGGGGGGCATGTCATCAAGTTTCAGGACACCAGCATTCTATCTAACATCTCACACTACCATGCTAGACTACAGCGCGAAGCCATAGAAATTTTTAAACATGCCAATAACTTCAATAGCAAAGAGGAAGCCCTTAAGCTCAACAAAACTTGGTACCCCGTCATCGATAACATTAAACAACACAGACAGTCAAGTAACACAAACCAATCAGAATCTAGTAGCGCCCGAGATGCAGCTAGCCCCCTCCCACCAACCACACTGCCTCAGCGAGCCCACAGCCAATCAGAGAAGACCCCTCCGTGTATAAATTCCGCATCCCAGACAGTCAACGCCTCAGACGCAACAGTACCTTCACCAAGAAGACTTCGACCACGCCACCGATGATGTCCACCGCAGTAGTGGACGAACGTCTGGACCAAGTTACTCCAGCAGACCACGGCAAATCAGCCCGGAAGACTCTTTTAGAATTTCGCACACCGGCCGTGAAAGCCTACGCCTACTCATGACTCGCCTCTACTGGGAAGAGACATATCGTCTGACTCGTAAACTGGAAGGGCTGCGCAAGCAGAAATCTTCGCTTCTTTGCTCTTTAACTTTCTTACTGCGCTGCCGAGACTCCGGCATAACTCCAAAATTCCTTAGAGTGAAACGACACTTTTTAACCGCTGCAGCACACCGCATCTACAATCGCTCTGAGCGTGCGCTGCTCCGAGAACGCATTCACCAAACCCGCCGCCAACAACCATGAGTTACTAGCCTTGCACCTCAAGCTGAGCAACTCTCTCCAAAGACATGATTGGGATCGCGCTGATACGATCACTTACAGCTCCATGATGGTTAACCAGAATACCACCACTACACGTCACAAGAAGAAATTTGAACGACTTACATCCACTATCAAACTGCCTACTACCTTTGATATGAGTCGGACGGTGGTAAATCTGTCAGACCACCAATTATCACCCGCAGAGACTTCACTACTTGCCAAAGGCGGCAATTACGCAGTTACCACATTTTCTCTACCAGCCGAGGACATCATCTCCAATATTGGCTCTGGTATCCGCACACTTCCCACATCTGCAGCCGAAGAGATCCGCCGTGAAACTGCCAGGATTCTTCAACGCACCAAGGTTTCACCCAGCAACCTCTCAAAACAGGAAAAAACGGCTATAAAAAACCTGAGCGCCAACAAAGACATCATCATCTGTTCAGCAGATAAAGGAAATACTACCGTTATCCTCAACCAGCGGGACTATGTGCAAAAAATCAAGGATCTTCTGAAACCAGATATATACCACGAGATACAACGCAATCCAACAGCACACATACTACGTAATACCAACCTTCTGATCAAGAAGTCATCTCTACCAGAGGAAGACAAGCGACGCATCACAAAATCCGAAGCCCTTCCTCCCAGACTGTACGGCCTACCTAAGATCCACAAGCCGGATGTACCACTCAGACCTATTGTCAGCGCTATTGGATCTCCTACATATAGCATCGCGAAATATCTAGCCAATCTGCTGCAACCGCATGTAGGCAACACTGATACCTACATAAAGGACTCTTCACATTTCATCCAGAAACTCCAAAATCTCACTTTGCAGCCTCAAGACATACTCGTCAGCTTTGATGTTGTCTCTCTCTTTACCATGGTCCCCGTCAACGACGCCATCACTCAACTGAAGCAGATTTTTCCTGACGACATTGCAGCTCTCTTACATCACGTTCTTACCACCACCTACTTCCAGTGGAATCATTCTTACTACGTACAAATCGATGGCGTGGCCATGGGCAGCAAACTCAGTCCAGTAGTAGCCAACTTCTTTATGGAATCCTTTGAAGCTACAGCTCTAAACACCACATCTCACATGCCGTCTGCTTGGTTCCACTATGTAGATGACACTTTCGTCATATGGAGTCACGGCGAGCAGCTTCTGCTGGGTTTTCTTCAACACCTCAACAGCCTCAATCCGCGCATCCAGTTCACCATGGAAAAAGAAAAAGACGGTCAGCTGGCCCTCCTGGACGTGCTGGTCAGCAGGAAAGACAACGGTAAACTTGGACACACGGTGTACCGCAAGCCTACTCACACAGACCGTTATCTCAACAAAACCTCCAACCACCATCCGAGATACAAACGAGCTATGATTTAAACTCTCCTACACCGCGCTTCCCGTATTTGCGAGCCTCATCTGCTACCACAAGAGCTGCACCATCTGGAAGAAGCCTTACAAGCCAATGCTATTCTACACAAGAAATAAAGAGAGATTTCCGACCACCCAGACGGCAGCCGATCTCTGCTAAGCCGACCCCACCTAGGAGCAAAGGCACGGTATTCCTTCCTTATGTTCAAAACGTTACCGACAGGATTGAACACCTCCTGCTACGCCATAATATCAAGACGGGTTTCAAGCCTACAAGAGGGCTCAACAGTTTACTACGCTCAGTCAAGGACCCCAGGGACCCCCTCTCCTCGGCTGGCGTATACCGGATCCCCTGCTCGTGTGGTGCAGTATATATTGGTACGACGCTACGTAGTACCAACACCAGACTAAACGAACACAAGAGATGCTGCCGTCTTGGACAATTTGAAAAGTCAGCGGTCGCTGAACATGCTGTAGAAGCTCAGGGGGAGCATGTCATCAAGCTTCAGCACACCAGCATTCTATCTAACATCTCACACTACCATGCTCGACTACAGCGCGAAGCCACAGAAATTTATAAACATGCCAATAACTTCATTAGGAAAGAGGAAGCCCTTAAGCTCAACAAAACTTGGTACCCCGTCATCGATAACATTAAACAACACAGACAGTCAAGCAACACAAACCAATCAGAATCTAGTAGCGCCCGAGATGCAGCTAGCCCCCTCCCACCAACCACACTGCCTCAGCGAGCCCACAGCCAATCAGAGAAGACCCCTCCGTGTATAAATTCCGCATCCCAGACAGTCAACGCCTCAGACGCAACAGTACCTTCACCAAGAAGACTTCGACCACGCCACCGATGATGTCCACCGCAGTAGTGGACGAACGTCTGGACCAAGTTACTCCAGCAGACCACGGCAAATCAGCCCGGAACACTCTTTTAGAATTTCGAACACCGGCCGTGAAAGCCTACGCCTACTCATGACTCGCCTCTACGGGGAGGAGACATATCGTCTGACTCGTAAACTGGAAGGGCTGCGCAAGCAGAAATCTTCGCTTCTTTGCTCTTTAACTTTCTTACTGCGCTGCCGAGACTCCGGCATAATTCCAAAACTCCTTAGAGTGAAACGACACTTTTTAACCGCTGCAGCACACCGCATCTACAATCGCTCTGAGCGTGCGCTGCCCGGAAGACTCTTTTAGAATTTCGAATACAGAAGTATTTGGATATTCTCTTATGGGTTCAATTACTAGTTACATGGGATTACTAAACTGATATGATGTAGTAAATTTAAGCGATTATTGAGTCGGTCCCTTGCAAATCATTTGCTTACATAAGATTACCTATGTAATGTTAATAATCTTATCTATGCAGTGTTGCCATGTCAGCCGAAGTAAAAGCAGATTAGATTTGAAAAAGCCGGAAAAAAAACAGATTTATTAACCATCAATTTTGCATAGTGCATTAATAATTTACGACAACCACAACAACAACAATAATAATAGTAATAATAATAACAATAATAATAAAAGTAATAATAATAATAATAATAATAATAATAATAATAATAATAATAATAATAATAATAATAATAATAATAATAATAATAATAATAATAATGAGAATAATAGTGATGATGGATGTTAGCTGGTTCTAACACTTGCAACGATGTAAGAAGAGGATCACTTAATGAAAAATTACTTGTCGCAAACTGACTCAACATAAAAATCAAAACAGCATAACTTGTAAGCTTGTACATATTTCTGGCAGCGATGATTTTGTGAGGGATATTTGCACTTTGGCTCTAAAATACATATTTTCCACAGCAAGAAATACTTTCAGATCCCTGTATTCAACTTTATCTATTTCAGTGGAATTCAAACTTCCAGTCAGGGATAATTCGTAATGCAGAAACAGTATGTGGTATACTGTATATGTATACAAGTGATCATATTAATCTTTTGTTTTAATACCATGTGCAAAGATGGCTGATGTGGAATAATTATGAAACTCTTTACTGATTTTCTTTATTTTGCATAAAATGTGTATTTTGTTTTTCTGAGTTATATAGACAATGCAATTAAGGATTTAGCCAACTGAATTACGCAAAATTTGTTATCCTATTTACTTGTGCTTAATCACTGCTCAAAATAATTAGAAGAACAAGACTGTGTTAGAGCGCAGCATTTCTCCAGATAGTATTGAAAGTTTGCATATTATGTATTATTTTCCGGACATATTTAATTAAAATAGGCAACACACCAGGACAACTTTTAAAGCCATGGCCTGCTGACATGTACTGCATTTTTCTACAACTTTTTACATTCAATAAGTTTAATATGAGTTTAATATGAGAAACTGAAGTTCTTTGAACAGTCACGATGATACAGGAAACTTGGACAGTTTGCACAGTGGCTACAGAGATCAATGTGGCTTCATCTGTTATTGGAAGGGCCTGGAAAATATTTACTGAAACTGGCACTCATACTAGAAGACCAGATCAACTTGAGCAACACACTACCAGACCATCTAAGTAACGTAAGCATGGCAACTGGTGTTATTGTCAGCGATCAGACAACACGAAACAGGCCCTGAGAGGTGGGATTAAGACCATCAATACTTTGTAAGGTGCTTCAATTGGAACATTATCACAAGGTAGATCAATTGATGTTTGCTCAGCAACATAGGAACTGGCAGCTTCGTCACTGGCACACTGTGCTGTTTACAGATGAATCTTGCTTACATTTTAACAGTGTGATGAACGTCGGCATGTGTATCATCAAGGTGAGCATTATGATGAAGCTACAATTCAAGAAATTGACACATTTGGTCCTGGATCTGTCATGGTGTGGGTTGGCATCAGTATCGATGGTAAAACTTATCTTGTGGTAGTCAGAGAGAGACAAAATGCTGCCAAGTAAATTGCTGATATTACACTGAACCATGCTATGCCACTTGCAGTTGGGAAAGGGACCAAGCTTGTATTGCAGCAAGACAATGCTAGAATCCATATAGTTGGTGCTACTATGGCCACCTAATGAATTTTCAGATACAGAGAATGAACTGGTCTGCTATGAGGGGAGACCTCCATCTCATTCAGCACTTGTGGGATATATGCAATGTCTGAAAGCGTCCTATAGCTCCTCAGACTCTTCAATAGCTTGCAGATTTCTTCACTCTAGGATGGGACAGCATCCCACCAAAAAAACGTGCGGAGGTTGATCAGAAGCATGCCTCTAAGTTGTGCAGCAATAATACGTGCCTGTAAGGCCATACAAGATACTGATATGACTTATATTGTAGTTTGGATTCAGAAGGAGGATTGCCCATTGTGGTTTTCTACATTCTCCATAATTTCTGCTTATAGTAGTGATTCTTGCTTATGCAGCGCTATCAAATAACTGTCATTCTCATTATGTTCAGTGAACAGTTTCATATGTCACACTAACAGGGAATATGGCAATGTGTCTGGTGATGTTACTGACACATTTTGATCAAATAACTGTGTTAAACCATTATGTTCAGAACAGTTCCATATCTAACACTAACTGGAAATATGACAATGTGTCTGGTGATAGTTACTTATATAACTTGATCAAATAACTGTGTTATACTCATAAGCTTCAGTGAACAGTTCCATATCTTGCACTAACAGGGAATATGACCATGAATCTGGTAATAGTTACTTATACAACTTGATCAAATAACTGTGTTATACTCATTATGTTCAGTTAACAGTTCCATATCTAACACTAACAGGAAATATGACAATGTGTCTGGTGATAGTTACTTATACAACTTGATCAAATAACTGTGTTATACTCATAAGCTTCAGTGAATAGTTCCATATCTACACTAACAGGCAATATGATATATGTCACTGAGAAGCAATTCCACTGTGACCATTAAGTATTGAAACCAAAATTGTAATGTGAATATATGTAATTGATAATAGAAAGAACCAAAAAGAGATTCTAATCGATAGCTAAGGGGAAGATGTAATAAAGCTGAATAGATTAAAGTCTCAAGAATGGAAGCCTAGACAGATTTAAATGAGTGATAAGGTTACAATTGTTGTATGTATGAAGCCCGAGCGATTCTGCAGGCTGATTCGTATCTTACCATGACGTGTTCTAAAGTTGACCAATGGAAATCGCTTCCTTCATGTCGCCCACGCAAAACAAATGAAATGCAAGACACATGCATCTTGAATCGAGCCGAGAATGCACGGGCAATTTGTGATTTGTACATAAGCTGGTGCATATACATAATTCAGTGGTTGCTAGAGGGCAACAAAGTTCAAATAACGTTGCAGTTGAAGTTACAAAGTTACAATTTATTTAAATATCATCAGCAGTTCTCTACAAATCTGGAAATTTGCAGATAAAGTTAAATGTTGGTTAATTCTTTGTTTGGTTCCATTCCTACCACAACTCCCGCATACCCTGCAGATTAGGACCTCTTGCTAGAGCTAGTTCGGACACCCAAACACGGGATAGGAGATATCCTGGCAACGAGATCTTATAGATCTTAAAGACAAAGTCTTTGAGTTAGAGGAATGTTTGCGTCAGCATGAAAAACATATCTGAATGTGACAGTAAACGGGAACATGAGGCACACTTAACAGAACTAGGTATCTCTTGCACAAAGAATCAACCGGATGACTTACCTTGGTGGTTTTGTGGAATAAAAGTCTTCATGTGTGTCATCCTGTAACATAATAGTTCACTTGTAAAGCACATGATCCTCTTTGATCTTCTAAAAGAGGAGATGAAACAAAATTATCACCTTCTGTATAATCTACAGAGAACAAATTACTTCAAATAAAAACAACCCAAACAAGATAAGTAACATTCTCTCATTAAAACACAGAAAGCTTTGTTGTGCAAAGTAAAGAGGTACACATCTGTGGATTTCTAATGATTCTTTTTTCATAAATAGTTAAAACTAAATATTAGATTCACTGTCCTTAAATAAAAGTTTTAGAAGCATTGATGTGTCCATAATCTGTAAATTATAAAAACGTTTTAGATTCCAACTCATCATTACAGTGTGACATTGCTTCGAGGTTCCATGTGGAAGCATCCCAAATGGAATGATCCTTGGATGATGTCACTTTGCTAAGGAGGCAAAAGAATAAATAAATCTCTGTATTAAATAGTTATTTCAAATACCTGACAAGAAACTTCAAAGCTTTTAAGCTAAAAATTCAACTCAGTTGTGTAGTGAGTGAAATGGTGTAAATCATCTACAACAATTACCTTTTATATTTACCATCTACATTAGTCTTGCCTTGTGAGGTAAAGAGTGTGTGAGGTTACCTCAGATTTGGGATGCATATGGAGTACTGTAGGACAAGTAATAAAAGATGAAATGAAATCATTAACTCAATACTTGTGGCAAAAAGAGCATTAAATCCATATCTGGGAAAAAAAAAACTACAGCATCATAACCCCTCTGGCATAATGGTTCAGTCATTTATAAGAGAATTGGAAAGATCCCATTCTGTTTCATGAATTGAACTGTTACAGTGATTGGCATTTTTAATGTATCTGCATAAGAATAACTATAGAATGTTACATTTGAACTGGATTATTTTATGCAAAGGAAGGGATGACAAGCTAAGCATGAAAAGTTGTGTGAATATACCTTTGTCTTCCTAAATATCTTCACAAGAGAGGCAGAAACGTATGTAATAAACATGTCAAGTGTACACCAACTGGATTTGTAAGACTACTGTACTTCATAAGGTGAGTGAAATGAACAAAGGATGGTTTACAGTCTAAAATGAGTCAGAGTAAAAGTAGAATTTGGTAGCTAACATGTTCTATCATTTCAACAATACACAATGCCCACAGGAAAGTTTTCAGGATTTACACATAAAGTAGATAGAACCATCTCATACATTTATATTTTAAATGTTAACATAACAGTTTGTGGACAATTTAACACACACACTTAATGGTTGTAAAATGAAGACTAACTTCATCTCCCTGCTATATACATTTAATTGGGAATATGTGATTCACTTTTTGACCAGAATTCATATGAACACTGCAACAGGTATAGATAATATTTTTCTACATTCAGAAAATATTCCATGTTATATTTAACTCGTAAATGACATGTCAGATCATGATGATGAGATATTGTTGGTAAGAAATGGATTGATAATAGGAAAAGTAAATTATAACAGGAATAATAGTGATGAGCATATCAATAAATTTAAAGTGCTGTTGAAGAATGAAAAATAGACTTACATTACAGTGCACTACAGTGCATATTCCAAAATAATTAAGAGTAATTAATGAACCAAAAAGAAGGTATTACTCACTAGCTGTTGATGAATATATCATTAAAACAGTGAGGAATATTATAAAAACTATAGCACAAAGAAGTAATCTAAACAGTGACTATGGTTGCACAACTTTTACAAATGAAGAACCCTTTCTTGTCCCATGTTAAATTGAAGCAACACAACTTTATCAAATAGTTTAATATCATATATTTTCTATTACGCTGCTAAGTATCAACATAAAATATGCAATTGAAGTTTATTTATCTTATGAAACATATTTTTATTATTAATTTTGTACAGTATTTATAAGAAAAAGAAGCAAAAGTGATACACCTTTTGTGCAACTTATCTTAATATCATCAAAATTCTAAGGCTTTCATGGCCGGTATCAATACTAGATGCAATAATATTAACCGGGCTTGTGGGCCGTGGTCTATTGGGTTCCTTCTTCTTCCCAAACGTTTCGTCTGCGACTACGGCAGACATCTTCAGTGGCAGCGAGGTCGAAGTTTCCTAGTGGAGATCTCAGCACCGACTGTGCTGGTCACCACCAGAGGTGCGGTATTTATGTCGGCGGCTGGAGGGGAAGTACGTTGTGATAGGTCCGGTTGGCCAGTGGGCTGGACTTGTACCAGTGGAGTATTACAAGGAGCTGGCGTCTGATTGGCTGGAGAGGGGTTCTGGATTTTTGTTTTTGTTAACGCTGTTTGCCATATTCTGTTGAGTTTAAGTCCTTCTTCTTTGCGATTGATATTATTTTTGTGCTTGTGTATTTCAGTGGCTTCACGGAATAAGCGGGAATAGTAGTGGGATGTAGATGCCAGAATATCTGTGTTACCATATTGGATGATGTGTTCCCCTTCTTCGAGTATGGCATGTTCAGCAATTGCTGATTTTTCAGTTTGACCCAAGCGACAATTTCTTCTGTGTTCTTCAATGCGGGTTTTTATACTACGTTGTGTGGTTCCGATGTATACCTTGCCACACGAACAAGGTATTCTATATACTCCTGCGGTGGATAGAAGATCCCTGGGGTCTTTGGCGGAACGGAGTATGTTACAAATCTGTTTAGTGGACTTGTAGACGGTGTCAATGTTGTGGCGTTTAAGTAGTTTGCCTATGCGGTCTGTGACTGATCTGATGTACGGTAAAAAGGCCTTGCCCTTCCTATTGTTTGCGGCTGTTTCTGTGATGTTGGGACCTTTACTAGGAAGTAATGCTCTCTTAAGAAATGCTCTTAAGAGAGCATTACATCCTAGTAAAGGTCCCAACATCACAGAAACAGCCGCAAACAATAGGAAGGGCAAGGCCTTTTTACCGTACATCAGATCAGTCACAGACCGCATAGGCAAACTACTTAAACACCACAACATTGACACCGTCTACAAGCCCACTAAACAGATTTGTAACATACTCCGTTCCGCCAAAGACCCCAGGGATCTTCTATCCACCGCAGGAGTATATAGAATACCTTGTTCGTGTGGCAAGGTATACATCGGAACCACACAACGTAGTATAAAAACCCGCATTGAAGAACACAGAAGAAATTGTCGCTTGGGTCAAACTGAAAAATCAGCAATTGCTGAACATGCCATACTCGAAGAAGGGGAACACATCATCCAATATGGTAACACAGATATTCTGGCATCTACATCCCACTACTATTCTCGCTTATTCCGTGAAGCCATTGAAATACACAAGCACAAAAATAATATCAATCGCAAAGAAGAAGGACTTAAACTCAACAGAATATGGCAAACAGCGTTAACAAAAACAAAAATCCAGAACCCCTCTCCAGCCAATCAGACGCCAGCTCCTTGTAATACTCCACTGGTACAAGTCCAGCCCACTGGCCAACCGGACCTATCACAACGTACTTCCCCTCCAGCCGCCGACATAAATACCGCACCTCTGGTGGTGACCAGCACAGTCGGTGCTGAGATCTCCACTAGGAAACTTCGACCTCGCCGCCACTGAAGATGTCTGCCATAGTCGCAGACGAAACGTTTGGGAAGAAGAAGGAACCCAATAGACCACGGCCCACAAGCCCGGTTAATATTATTGCATCTAGTATCTTAATATCATTGTTCATACATGAACCTTTTCTTTCCATCCACCAGTCCTCTTCCTTAATATCTATCTTAGTTTCAATTTCACTTCATTGATGGTTTGATTAAATCTGAATTGATTGTGTTCTTCATTCTGTGAAAATGAGGAATCTTCAAGTTCAGATTTGATATCACTGCTACTTGTAACAGTTTCAATCTTAACATTCTTCACAAGGTCTTTCATTAAAAATTGTCTCTCGTTCTGTGAACAAAACTCTAAGAAAGAAGATTCCTTTTTGACTTCCTCTTTAATATCCATTTTACTAAAGTGACTGCATTTGAACAGTTCTGTTCTTAAACTTGTGTAGCAAGTCTGTGGAAAAAGAAACACATTCTAGCAAAAAGGGGAACCAAAATTCAAAATAAGGCACATCCAAGGGTGCAACTGGAATCAGCTAAGTCTTTCATTAAGAGGAAAATGAATAATGATTATAAAACTAATTTAACTACAAATATATTACATCCCAAAGGAGAATAATTCTTAAAAACCTTGAAACTAGCTCCAGAGCTACCTTGGAAAACAGCCTTTGCCATGGTCAGACTTACCACTGGACATGACTCTCAGCAAACACCTGCATAAAATTGCTTTGCCATCATCTCCAAATTGTGTGTTATGCAACAAGGAAGAGGAAGTGAATATGGAACATCTATCAATCTGTGAACTTAAACTGTATCCAGACTTCACCTCAAAATATGGGGAGACACTCACTCACTTTTCTATACAATAACTTCTGGGAAATCTTTGGGCAGACTTACACCCCTCTTGGCAGATGGTGTTAATATGCAAAATTAGGTACCAACTGCACAGCAGAAATACTGCTGTGTAAATAGTATATCCAAGGAATTCAGTAATTGGGGAATGTTTCGCACTGCTGTAAATAAAGGCACATTACAATAATGAAATGTAATACAGTAAGAGTGAGTATAATGAATAGATCCGCAAAGCACTAAAGAGGTGTAATACAGGTGAATGGTGGTGGTGGCAGTGACGGTGGTGGTGATGGTAATTATGCCCTAGGGACATTCTGTTCCTTAGTGAAACATCATTATTCAAAATAACAAGCACCGCAATGATGCATAGGTTATATGTACATGTTTACTCTCAAGTAAATCACATGCAACAACACATAGTGAATCATGCAACAACACACACCTGGAATTCAATAACTTGCACCAGAATACATAACCAAAAATTATATTACAACTTGTGTTATTCAATAGGACAAAGGATGTTCACTCACCCAATTTCAGCAGTTTTTCTTAACAACATTGCCTGTCAGACGTAGTGCAGAATCCACCATGACAGGTGCACGTTTGCAGCAAGAATATCAGTTTATTTAGCCAGTATTATTTCCCAGCCTCCCTAAAGTCTGGAAGTATGAATGTACGAGTGAATTTAATGCAAAATAAATCCTAAAATTAACACACCATTAGCAAGTGCTGAGCAATGGTTTCAAAGGTAAAAATCTGCCAACAAGACAAAAACTATTGAAGAGAGCTGTATTCACGCTAGATTTTTGCAGGTAAGTTATGTTGTATGATAGTATTAATATGAACTGCAGTAACTGACTGCGCTTCCTTTAAAATGAACATGCATTTGTTTAATGTGAAAATTCTTGTTTTTTTCTTTGAAATAGATCAATTAAAAATAATATATTTAATGAAGCAGTGCTGAGACAATGGAGTTTTGGGTGCTGGGTTTAAAGCAGTCACATGGTATGACAAGTAGTCTTGGGGGAACCGACTTGCTCGGAGGGGAGGTGAAAAGTGAGGTTATTGTGCAGATGCAGAACGATCAGTATTACCCTCATTCTCAAGATTTGAATTAACAGGGGTAGTGGGGATTTCCCCCTCTTATTAAATAATTTGCCCAACTCATCAAAGAATTTGTTCCCTGCCACGAAAGCTATTTAGTGTATTTACTATTACTGCTCTTTGAAAATAGAAGACATGGAACACTTTTGATGTAGACTGTACATGGTACGTGTGAGCTGTGAGCTAAACAATAAACAATTCTCAGGTTCATTAGTTAGCTTGGCATTCAGGGTCACAATTCCAGCAATGATGATTGCAGCTTACAGTATTCAGTTCAGTTTCTTGCAACTTACTGTTCTATTGTTTGTCAGCATAGATAAATTTATGACAATACAGAAAGTAATGGCTGTGATGTATTGCAGTTCAAATCTCGGGCTTCAATTTCAAGTAGGTAATAATATTACAGCTTCTCAGGTAAAAGCTGCAGCATTGGAAGTGGCATGTGTTAGCGAAAATAGAGTAAGTGCATTGCACTAATCAGGGAATGTGTAGACAAAACTAGATTTGAAAACTGGAAAACAAATTGCACCTGACTTTCACCAAACAGTTTTGGGAGAATTATATTCCTTTACTGCTCAGAAATACAAAATCGCTGTGCCCCTAAACACAGTATAATGTATATCGCTGCTGCTGCCGCCATCGCTGCTACGTTTAATGTACATAAAACACCAATGCTATTAATACTGGTATTACTACCATTATTGCTATAAATATAACAAACTTAAGTGCCATCCCTAGTCGGAAGATCTCGTCAAACACTGCTGATTCTTATTGCCATTTCATGATAAGTTTTCATTACCTACCTTAAATAAATGTCATCCTAAACTTAATATTGGTCGTTATAGTCAGCAGCGGCACGTCCTAGGTGTTCAGTGAACCCCCAGAGAAAGTTGATTATGCCAATTATGGTGTATATATTTAAACAACCATTCTTTGTTTCACTCTCATATTAGATAATTTTATAAGAATTTTCAAGAGCAACCGTGCTAAAGCTTGCCAGGGCATTGCCAAGGTTAAATTTCTCTTGTGAACCTCTGTGAGTTTCGGCGGGGAGAGGCAAGATGGGAAGTCGCTAGGAATATGTCTGTTTGCGCTGGTTCTGCCACCAGCTCCAACTACATATCGGACTCTGGCAGAAACGCACAAACTGGTCCAAAATAAAAGCAGTCACACACACTTTCCTCTTTGTAATAATGGACTACAATCGTTTAGCAGTGCAGTGTATTGTTGAGTTATTTACTTGTGCTTTAGTGTTCAAGATATTCATCTGTTCTTAAGAGTTTGTTTTCCAAGATGAATGAACAGTGTTCAATATATTTTAGAAACAGATTTCTCAGCTTTAAGCTTAGAAGAGAAGTGTGAAATAAAGAAGTTTGGTAGGCCGGTACCTCCTCTCAAATTAAAACAGGTGCAAACAAACTGAGCTAAGACATTTTGCAGGTCTTTTAATGCAAATATATATAAAAGAAATAGTTGGATTTACGGTTGCATTTCCACAAATAAGATATTTTGTTTTCCATGCTTGCTGTTTGCTAAGGGTAAATACACAAGCTGGACATGCACTGGCGTGTCAGATCTAAGTCATCTAACACAGAAAGTTAAGAAGCACGAAGAATCTATTGCACACAAGAATGCTTATTTAGACTTATCAGTCCTTGGAAAAACAGAAATTAGGCAACACCTTAGCTCAGCTTTCAGACAGAATATAGAAAGACACAATGATAATGTAAGGAAAAATCATTGTTCTTTCCAGAAAAATTGTAGTAAGTTCTGCGGTGAGTTTGAACTTGTCTTACATGGACATGATGAAACTGCAGAATCTAATAATCCTGGAATATTCAAAGAGCTAGTAAATTTCACTTCAGCTTTGGATGCAGTTGTAAAACAGCAAATGGATAATGCTACAGTTTTTAAGGGTACATCCAAGGTCATACAAAATGATTTATTAGAGTGTATGTTACATGTGTGTCAGGAGGAAATTAATGTCGAAATAGCTAAGGCAGACTTTGTGTCTGTGATAGCAGATGAAACTTCTGATATGTCTTCTAAATTTCAATTTGTTATAGTGTTTCGTTATTTGTTATCTACTGGAGAGCTTGTTGAAAGATTTTGGGAATTTTTAAATCCATCTGGAAACGACGCTGCCTCCTTAGCAGCTTGCATTAAAAGTGCACTCACTTATGTTATCCAAGAACAGAAAGAAAAGGTAATATCTCAAAGTTATGATGGTGCCAGCATCATGCACGGCCAACATGCAGGGGTCCAAGCAATTGTAAGAGAGGAATACTATTTTGCGCAGTAGGTGCATTGTTATGCACACCAACTGAACTTAATTCTTGCTCAAGCTACAAGTCAAAATAAACAAGCAAAACTGTTTCTCAGTACTATTGCAGATATACCAATATTCTTCTCTCATTCACCTCAAAGAGTAGCTGTTCTGGATGCAAACAAAGAGTCCCTCTGGGATCAGCCACAAGATGGAACTTCAAATCGAGAACAGTTCTTATGGTTCATGAGAATAAAGAGGCAATTCTAGAATGTCTTCAATACATTGAAGACTCTAGCAACCAGACAACTGTAAATCAAGCATATGATCAAAGGTTGAAACTGCTATAGCCAAAATTTTCCTTTTGGTTAGAGGTATTTTGTAAAATAATACCCACCGTGGATATTTTGTACAGCCAATTACAAAAGCATGCCATTGATCCTGTCTCAATAAAGCAAGCAATAGCTCCATTTGAAAATGAAATTTTGAAAATAAAGATGACGTTGATAACATAATATTGATGAAGAACCAAGTATAAAAAAATGAAAATAAGAGGACATAAATATAACGAGGAATGTAGCAGCAAAGGAAGTCTGTGACATAATAATTCAGCACAGTAAACAGAGGTTTGAGTTCTCCAGTCACTTATTGGCTTCCAATTTACTTGACCACCACTTCTTTCCTTCACTGAAAAATAAATTTCCTGAAAAAAATTCTTTCTTCTGTTGTTAAGTCCTATCCATTTTTAAATAAAGCTAAGTAAAAAAGAGAATTACAGATCATTTATTCTCGAAATTGCTTTCAAGAAATGAAAAGTGCAACAATTTTGCTACAGTTTTTAATTGAAAATAATCTGCAAGAACCCTTTGGTGAAATTGTTGAAATTAGTAACTACTATTCCGACGACATGTTAGGCAGAGAGGTGTTTCTCCACTTTGTCACGGGTCAAAATATTTCTTAGAAGTACCATGGATGAAGATAGGCTGTCTGCTCTTGCCATGCTGTCTATTGAAAAGGAAATGAGCCACAGTCTTCCAGATTTCAACAAGAGAGTCATAGACAGATTCACCACCAGAAAGGAAAGAAGGATGGAGGTTCTCTACAAATGTATTTCTACAGAAGATTCAATGCCATTAGGGTCATTTTAAGGTTATTTTACAGCTACCGAAATAATTTATGTATTTTAGAAAATAAAATTATGTTGTTGTTGTTGTTTTCTAGTGCCTTGCATCTGGCAATGAAGCCATTAGCATTCATGCTTTCCAATACTTTTGAACTGTAGTTTCTTCTGATCTTAATGCTTCACAGGTTTTCAAGTGGTCTTCATTCATTTCTGTTGAATTGTTACACAGGACACATATTGGTGAGACTGAGATACCTATTCTGTAGAGATGACTTGCTAAGCAGTCGTGATTTGTCAATAGTCGGAAGGCTGCAACCGCTGTTATTTTATGCACTAGCCATGTCTGAATCTAATGTGTATTATTAAGGTAAAACATGCTTTAAAATGAATTATTCTAAAAGCAATTTTATAATCTTCGTCACAGAGGATCCTACGAGGAGCACTACAAAGTTATAATGGATATTTTACTGATTTTCTGCTATTTTTAGGCATAAAAACTTGCCAACTTCAAACACTACTGGAAGTGAAGCAGGTAGAGAAAGTTGTGTAAATATAAAGCATTGCACTTATACTTCATTCATATAGAAAATTGCATGAATTCTTTGTACAAGGGGGAGTAAAGAAACAAGTGTGATTGTGTTTCATAAAAGAAAAGTGAGTAGAGAAGACTTTGTGAATGCAACACACATGGTAAAATAGAATTTTTCTCCATAAAAATGCATCTCAGTGCCAAATCTGGAAGTGATTGCTCAAGTTAATAACACTGAATGCAGCACAAGTGCACCAGCTGAAGGAAAAACTAAGAACTAAGCTGCTTTGCCAGGCAAATACTTGTTTGATATCAGAGTTGGGCATTCTCTTTTTATAAACAGAAGATGATTGTTGACAGCTTGAATCTATTTCATTAGTAAACAGTAAATAACATTATATAAACAGGATACACCAGCCTCAGTTTGTATGTATGTTGGTCTAGATGTCTCAGTTGGTGAAGGGCTTGATTACTGACACCAAGGTCACAGGTTCAAACCTCATCCAGACCAATGGTTTTTAAGTGGGATTTAAAGGGACTGTCCAATATCAGTTGACTTACTAGCATGTAAAAGGACTCCTGGGGGTGAAACTGTGGCACACCAATAGCACTGATATGGTCCTAGTTATTGATAGCCTTCTTCATAAAAAAAACTATTTCTTCTTAATTTGCATACAATACACATCTTCTTCTGGTATTCCTCTTGTGATGAGAAATACTGTTGTGAGAGACTATATGCCTAAATTGTTCTCTGTATGTAATTTAACTTTATTAGTAATGGTGAATGTTTAATAGCTGACCATTCAAATTTGTGTGCAACAAATGTGACTAATATTAATACTACCTGGAATTACAATGAGCATATTAACCAAAGGCACAGAGTGAAACTGTTAATTTGGGGTTCAACTACAGATCCTGTGGCTACACTTTGTGTTAGCTTTACAGTTGCGGCCAAAAACTATCCCTTGGCTATGTTCTGTGGCATAGAGCTCACAATTTCTTGGCTAAGCTTAGCAGCTTGGTGCTCTCACTCCCTCGGCTGCACTTGGCAGCTTAGGACACTCAATCTCTCAGCAATACTTGGTGACTTAGGGACCTGAAGCTCACAGCAATGCTTTGCAGCTTAGGGCACTAAATTGCTAGTCTTGTTTAGTCTCATATTGATAGCTGAGCTGTTGCGAGTCAGATAGCGAGTAGCATACACAAATGAAATACCAGATGCAGCATATACTTGATTATCAATAGTCCACTATTAAATTACTGCCATGTCCTCTATAAACACATGGTCTGGTTAGTTTCAAATGTCAGATAAGAGAACACAATGTGACACATGATTAGTGCATCAAGTTTTCCAAACGCCAGATAGTGTTGTCTTGTAAGGTAACTATATATTAAAATATGATTTGAAGCTTTCTTGGGGACGAACATACTCAAGATGTTCTCGGGCTTCTAGCCAGGTGTAGTGATGCATACCCATCGACGTTTCGGGAGTGTACATCTCTGCCATCTTCAGGATGATGAATGACTAGCAAGAGTGAAGGGACCAATATATGTACTGTCTGCTAGTATGTACCGACTAGAGAACACCCAGTCTAATGTGGAGGTGGTTCACCGCTCCGTTCGAATCTGTGTTTTCTGAGTCGGTCGATTTCCAACTTTAAGGCTGGTTTCCAGGAGGGACTAAACAGCAATCCAGCATCCCAGTTCAGTGCGTTCTTCTCGGAGGAGATGGACAGAGCCTCCTTAACACTTCGTTCCCATAAACCTTGCAAGTCATTCATCATCCTGAAGATGGGAGAGATGTACACTCCCGAAACGTTGATGGCTATGCATCACTACACCTGGCTAGAAGCCCGAGAATATTTTGAGTAACTATATATTATGTTTTAACTCTTAAAGGGTACTACTGTCTCACAGGTGTCTATGTTACCATGTTGGTATAGGTTGGCGCCACTGATGTATTTTACAATTGTGTCCATTTAAGTTGTTTGTCAGTTAATATTTATCTGTGGGAATGTTGTAAACTGTTGAGACAGCTGTTGCTTAGTCTGGGCATTGTTGACATTACTGTTGACCATACATAGCCATTGTATTGTTGACCATGCACCAGCAGTACGTTGGTTGGAATAAAAAGTAACTTCTCACAATCCCGAAAAGCAGTTTGAACAATATGAAAATGAACTATCAGTTATTTCATAGTATGGGAAAATTTTTTGCCTGGAATTCGCAGTCCCAAGGAAAAGCTTATCCTGAATATGCGAGATTAGATTAAATAACTACAAATGCACATTCCTTGTACCTTTATAACGCAAATATTTATGTGGGTAAGGACAGCAACTGTGTGACACTTTCAGCTGAGGAAGGAAATGCCTTTTCAAAACCAACAAAAGTAGTCTCTCACCTCTGCAAATATATTTATAGGTTGCACGTTGGTTCCTGACGAATGACCTTGAGCAGAAATCCAGTGAGTTGGCCTACCCTTAATAAACAGGTCAGCAAATGTTTATGCTACGATAACAGACACCTCTGTTTTCCTCTGTCACGTTTGTGTATACAGTCGACTGCAAAAGTTTTGTACGGTACGTATGTATGCATGCAACGAAAATAACAGTAATTCAGACGAGGAAGAATACGAGGGAGAAATGTCGGGAATAGAAGAAATGCAAGAAAGTTAAGTGGAAACAATTATAGAGGTATGTTGTATAATACGTGTGGCTGTTATTACTGGAAGTGTGATAAATTGTTTTGTAGTGCTGTGCTACTTCAGCTCAAAAACATGAGCGTCATCTCACTACAGACTGTACCTCCTCTCTCTCTTGATGCCAATGTTCCCACAAAAGCTGTGTCATATCGGACGAATGAATGAAATGAAATGAAATGGGTGAAATGATGCTCAAATGAGCCCGAGGTCCATGGAGCTTCATGTTACACGACATTCGTCTTGTCAGGGTAGGGAAAACCTCGGAAAAAAAACCTTACCCGGATAACTTACCGTAAGCGAGATTCGAACTTGCGACCTCTTGAACGTGAGACACGCTAACCATCACGCTACCGAGGTGGGCAAGCTGAGTAGTGACTCGCATTCAAGCTTTCATATATCATTTTCATTCATCAAGAAGTAGCGTGCGACCTGTACTGTAACACTAGAAACATTACCTCTAATTGCTTTTTATTAACAGAAAATGGTAAGAAATTGCTAAGTTATAAACTGTCTTATGTAGATACTCTGAAAGAAAACAAGAAACATATTGTATTTCTGCCCAATAACATCAGAGAAAAGATATTACATTGTTATGCTTTGTACCAAAAAGTGGACAATCACTTATATTACTTTCATCTCTGCACCACTACAAATTTACTGATGAGAAAATTAATAAACCACTGATAATCTCCTTTTGCAATGATACAAAAGGTGAAATTGATGCAATAGATATGAAACACAGCAACCATTCATTAAATCACAGAACCAAGACTTGTCTACTTGTGACATTTCTCCACCTTATTTCTCCCAGTTTTTCTAAGCCATATGTGACATTGCATGAGAAACGTCCACATCAATAGATTTGATTTCATACTGTATTTGGAAATAACATTGGTGAAAAATCACTTGAAAAATGAGCCAGAAATTCCTAATGTGACAAATAACTCAAGATAAATTATCTGCAGTCATAGGACACCAACAACGGGAATCACAAAAGTCAGTCAAAAACTTTACAGTGCAAGAATTGTCACTGCTGTCCCTAAGTGTGTCAAGGGTGGGGCACCAAATTGTTTGAAATGTTCTACAAAATTATGGAAAATTTTTGTGAAATAACTGTAAACCATTTTCGCACTCCTATATTTGTTATTCCTTTGGGTTTCAATTGTGTGTGTGCAGATCATTGTTTTGCGAGAAACTCTTTTACAGCAAATCCTGAATAGGTGCAAAATTATCCTGAGTTATTAAGTAGTGGTTTAACAACATGAAGTTGTCTCACCTTTAAGTGACCTCACTTATATAGCAGAAACTAACATTTTGAGAGGGAAGGAAGTGAGTAGCTGTCAAAGTAACAGAAGTACTAAATGTAAAATCCCTACATTGGTGATCATTGGGTTCTAGCTACACTGATGTTTCAACTATGACCCATGGTCACTTCACTTTGGTGGGTGGCAACTGCTCCATTCCTCTTATAAAAAGTCCCTCGGCCACACTTGTGGTTTAGGGCCCTCAATAGCCTGGCTACTTTTGGCAGCTTTGGGAGTGGTAATGTTTGGGACACTCCAATGATGCCTCTGGTGGAATGTGTTTTATGGCTCCCGTGTGTTGGCATTACTATTTCATTTAAAGCATATACTCGTACATCCGTAAGTACATATACCATATCCTGTGTGTGAATTAATCTTAATTACATGTATTGCTGCAGGCTATGCAATAAAGGAGCGTAATACTACGGTATACGTGCTCAGTATACAATGTTGAGAGTTGGCCCAGATACACATACATAACCTTCCTTGGTAATCTTGCTGCAGACTGGCACTTTTCATTCTGTTAATGCGATGTTAGGTAGTAACTGTTCAACAGAAAAAATGCTGCAGAATAGGAAAAACAAAAATCTTTGGTAGTCTAGAAATCTTTACACTATGTTAAAAGAACAATGAGATAACAGTCAATGATAACCATGAATGGAATGAATAAATAATTGCCATTTAAGAAATGAGCTAGAAAAATACCCTACTAAGTGACGGTAACAGCCGGACAGATGAAGAAAGGAATGAACAGGAGAGAAAGCTCCCACAATGCCTTGGGTGGACTGCATTTCCTTCATTATTGTGGTTGTGAACTTTTCATGCCTTATGTCACTTAAATGGATATATATTTATGTATAAACTAAAAATATGTCAATATTTAAAACCACATTTTTCTCCAATTTATTTGTAATAATACTAAATACAGGACTAGTTTCAAAGAGCGTCCTCTCCATCCTGTTGGTCAACTGATTCAGCAGCAGGTAACTGCCTCCCCCTTATCTTGTTACCTGGTCTGATGTTCTTCCTATTGGCACGTCATAAGACATAACTTAGGTTTGGTATGACAAAATTCATTAGCCAATCTCTGTCCTTAATAATATAAATATTTTCCCACACTGTTAACTCCCAAAAACTTTTTGCTGGTTTTACAAGCTTGATATTATGATTGCATGACCAAAGGTGGTGAACTTGGCTGATTTACCTGTTTCTTATATATATATATCAACATATTTTTCAATTTATTAATACACTCCACTGTTTTAAACACTTCTTTAACATCAGTTTTATATTATAGTTAATGAGAAAAGGAATTGTAATAGGTTGTACTGGTAACAAAATGGCGGAAATGGAGGTAAGAGAAGTTTTTGACCTTAATACAAGAGAAACATCACAAATTTTATTAAATTACACAGCAAAAAGAGACAAACTTTTGCTCACATTAAGTTTCTGAACACCTGCCTGAGAGAACAGTTAACCCCAAATGATTGTCAAGTACAATACAGATAGCATACATAAAGAAGCTGTGGAGAAAAAAATACTACTGTTGGAAAGTTCAGAACAATATTCCTCTTAGCAAACATGGACTTCATGTTACACAATATTAATTCAAAATCAGTGAACAACCTAAAAACCACTATATGGACAAACTTTGAAGGTATATTATATAGCATGACCTGCAAGTGCTCTTTACTACTTTTGCTCAATTCCTCCGTTCACTACACTGTGTGCACAGATACCAACTTGAGAATAACAAACTCTGCCATCTTCATGCAAGTATGTCAGTCTGGGTGCCAAAGTTGGTTAAGAGTTGGCCTAATGGTCCCAAGGTAATCTGTTGACATGTAGCCCAGACTCCTGGTTCTTCACTATGCTTAAAAATGACAGACAAATGGTAGGACAAAATTCTGGCATAACTGTATCAATATGATGGCAAGTGACAGCAACATTAAGAAACAAAATATTTATTTTCCTCCCTAAATACAAATGCAAGGTGTAAACCAATAAACCCCAAAGCATAGCTGAAATATCAGTGTAACTAAAGCTCAATGATGCAGGAAACAAGTAGACTTCACTTAGGTTGGCACTCTCATTCATGCAGGGACAGTATCCTACATTAGTCATTTTCTGCTATCTTGATGCAATACATTGCTATAAAAGAAAGGTTTCCAAATAAGAAGAATGTGTGATCCAGTGAACTTTGCTCTGGTAACATCTACTCCTTAAATACCTTTCTCAGTTACCCTGCTCACTTTTTTCATTATTACTGAATTGGGCTATAGTAGTAAACAATATATTGCTACTTTTAAGACTTGGTAATTTGCATCTATTAGAATTGAACTTTTTGCTGGATAAGTGCTCCATATCATATATGGTAACCCAGCAAGGCCAGCCATGGGGAGGCATCATGGTGCAAATTGTCTTCACAAGCATTTTTGGCAAGAATTCAAAACCTGAGGCATGTAAAAATATTGAAGTTATCACAGATATATAAATACATCTTTATCACCATGTTTATTTGACTAACATATCTGAACATATATCTGAATCATTTGAATCTTTAAGTTTATAAATTAAATGTGCTGCATTAATAAATAAACAATAAGAGCAACTGGGTAATCTGAAGTACAATTCTTATTGTATGGTATAATGTGGCGTATAAAATGAACTATAACATTACAGGTAAGTGAGTAAAACATATAACACTACTGTACTTACTACAAGTACACTGGTCTACTTAAACAGATACGTTAGAATACATGCAAATACCAAATCCACCACCCACCAATACATTATTTATAATTTTTTGCTGTCAATGCTACAATTTATTTTATTCTTTCTTTTTTTCGAATTACTAAGTTTTTTATTGTTTATCAGTATCACAATAGCTATTAGAGTAACAACAAGACAGCCCCTTTGTGAGGCTCTCCACTGGAATAAAAAAGGAACTAAATAGTTGATATTGAGCTCTTACAACAATTAGGAGGGAATGTGCCATAGCCTTTGGGGGGGAGGGGGGGATGGACATCCCTGTAGCCCAGTACAGTATGGTGGTGAGTGAAGACCTATGTTAGGGACTCCAGGGTATGTGCATAGTAATCCTGAGTTAATAAGGAGTAGTTGATCATTGGGTTTCAGCTACAATGATATTTCAGGTATGCACTTTCCCATCACTTCACAGTTGCAGCCTTTGCTACCACACTCCTCTGGTTATGAAAAGAATCCCTCAGGTTACACTCTGCGGCTTAGGGCCCTCGGTATATTCCCCTATAGTTGTGATTAATTAAGTGCACACTTTGTACGACAAAGGAATGATATGTGCACTACATTGCAATTCCGGGACCATGCTCTACACAGAACACCTATGCTCATAACTAAATTCAGTCTTTGTGTTCATTTAAAACTTGTGATATAGGGAACTTATTAAATGAACAGGTTAAGATTGCACATCTGCTAAAAACTCTGTTATATCAAAAATACATTAGCGAATACTGCGTAGGTGCAAAGTTATCTTGATCTTGAATTAACAAACACTGGTTTAACAACATGTTGCCTTATTATAGTCGTTAGGGCCACCCACGGTCCCTGAGTGTAAATTATTGTTAGTTATGTAGTTTACTACAACTTGTGCAATATAACGCTACATCTGCACGAAAAGCAACGTGAACTGTTTTAGCCAATAGGTGCGCGATCTTAAAAAACGAAAGTGTTGATTACAGATAACAACACTCTTCAGTCACAACACAGCTGCCTATCGACCACGTGACGCCGCACTCCTACAGGATAACTGGAAAACCTTTCATACTCAGCCCCACCAAATGAAACTTCATAAAATAACTTCATGAGATCAGGTTAGGAATTGCGTAGCTCTCTCTCGCACACCCCGTACTGTATAGATTACATGTACAAGTACCCTACTGTTACCTACGAAACCTATGTATAACACCATATTTTGGCTTATATTTAGATTAGCTTACTTGCCACTTGCCAGCCAGATTGTAAGTCCGAACTTACTTACTGCGCATGCGCCGACAGTAGTTTCAGAATCGCCCACTAGGTTTCACTGCATGACTAGCAGACGATTTTCGCATCTGCCAACATTGCTTTTTACACTACACTAGTTTTCGTTGCCAACATATTAAACACAAATGCACTCACCCGCGTCGTTACTGCCACAGACATACCGCTATCGCGTGTACATTATCCTTATTGCCTTGTTACTGGGTCCACGATACGCTGGCTCGTTCTTTTGTTATTATATTATTTTAAATTTATTTATTTATTTATTTATTTATTTATTATTATTACCTGAAGTGGCTTCAACATAAAAGTCATATCGCGACTAAACATTGAGAAAAGAAAGGAGAAAGAAAAAACAAATCATGAAGTTTACATTGAATTTAAAAATTAACTTTGCATGCCTTGATGATTTTCTTGTGATACTGTTCATCACCCAAAGCTAGCTGAAGGTTCTCAGGAACCTTATGATTATTATTACTACTACTATTATTATTATTATTATTAATACATTTATATTATATATACTATTTATATATAATACTATATATTATATTTATATTATATATATTAATATTATTACATTTTTATTACGTTTACTATTTATCGTTCATTTTTTGTTTATTTATTTTATGTTATTATTTTATTATTTAATGTTATATTTATTATATATATATTTATATTATATTTATTATATTTAATATTATTATTAAATAATAATAATGCTACACGGGGTGTAGCACGGCATCACATTCCCTACATAGCATTCGAGTCCTCAGCAGGCCCTCGTCGTACAGGAACTGCATGCATGACTCCTCATTAAAGCACAGAGGCGCTAAATCTAATATACTGTCACCGCGCCCGCCGCATCTAATTGCCGACAACAGCAGTGTCACGCATCGCATTATTGTCGGCGCTACCGCAAAGGAGCCGAAGGAAAGAGACCGAGAATGGCCGCATTGTTGGGGCGCTTGCCGAAAGAGAGAAAAGGATAGAGGCTACTGGAATCTTCTACTTTGTATCTCACCGCAATAACTGAACGTTCCTGAAGCTTCCAGAATAGTGCCTGGGAGATATAAATAGCGGTAAAGTGCGACAGAAGAGTCGGTCAGACGTATGTGAAGGTTGAGTAGTCGTGACGACGGAAAGAAGAGACGTATGCGAAGCGTCGAGGAGTCACACCAGGGAGAAGGAACAGTTCTTTGTGTTACGAGTTCGGAGCCGTGCTGTTGGAGAATCGAAAAAGACTTTCTTGCTGTTGCAACGAGTGTACAAAGTTACTGTTTACGGAAATAAAAGTGTTTCTTTATCTCGACTACATCTGCCGTCTTTACTCCACACACACCAAAAAACTCACACTAGTGTCTGAAGTGGGATCCGTCGAATTGCTTCTAGTTTCGTTACATCGTCGTTAGAAGTTGCAACGTTAGAACCAAGATGGAGGGAGATTCGGAAACCAGGATGATGGCAATGATGAAAGAATTATTCGCCGAAATGAAGACAGAAATGTCCAAGATGAAGACGGCAAACGACAACCTCGCTGCCAAAATGAAGACGAGAAAGGACAACCTCGTTGCCAAAATGAAGACGAGAAACGACAACCTCGCTGCCGAGCTGAAAGAGAGGAAGACGGAACTATCGGCGAAAATTGACGGCGAACTGACTGGCGTGACGGAAGACGTGGAAGAGCTCCGCGAAAAGGTGGAAGACCTCTGCCAGCACGTGGACGTCGTGGAGGATGACTGGGAACGTCTTGGCGCCCTGGTAGTAGGAGTTGACGAGAGCGTCAAAGTACTGGATGCCAGGGGCAGACAGAATAGCGCGGAGCCGGGGAGGGAGCACCTAGTGGCCGAGGCGACAGTTGCGCCTGTTTCGGATGATATGAGGGAAGACGTGGAACAACTCAGCGAACTGATTGGCGTGAGGGAAGACGTGGAACAACTCGGCGAACTGATTGGCGTGACGGAAGACGTGGAACAACTCGGCGAACTGATTGGCATGACGGAAGACGTGGAACAACTCGGCGAACTGATTGGCGTGACGGAAGACGTGGAAGAACTCGGCGAAAAGGTGGAAGACCTCTGCCAGCATGTGGACGTCGTGGAGGACGACGAGGAACGTCTTGGCGCCCTGGTAGTAAGAGTTGACGAGAGCGTCAAAGTACTGGATGCCAGGGGCAGACGGAATAGCGCGGACCCGGGGAGGGAGCACCTAGTGGCCGAGGCGACAGTTGCGCCCGTTTCAGATAACGAAAGTGTACGTCACGGGGAAGACAAAGGGGCAGTTCAGGAACGTCGTCGAGGATCCCCTGGAGGAGTGTGTCGGGTACGTAACCAACCAGGATATGACGTGGAGGACGACCAGCAGGGAAGCGCACAAGCAAACGAGCAACACGCGAGAACCGACTTGGCGTGTGACATGGGGGGACCGTCGGAGCCATCCAATCACCTGACGCATAATGCCGTGAACGGAAGAATGGTGGACATCATCTTGGACGGCAGGATACAGGAGAGGCCGTGCCGAGCACGAGTGAACACGAGTGCAGCGGTGGACGCGACTCGCGCGGATGTGGCGGGGTTTGTTGCCGGACCCATCGGAAGCAAGGTGGCTGCGAAGGTGCGCCAGAGAGGTCGGCGGACATGGTACCTAGTGAGCCGTTTCCAAGTGCGCAGGATGGCCCGTCAACACACCAGGAAGAAGGGCAACTGGACGAGGGACCGGCGGTACTGTTGCAGAATTTCGAAGCAGGATGGCATACATCGTCCTACCCGGACCAAGGGAGACTATCCAACAGCGATACCTAGGATCGTGCCTCCTGGAGAAGAGGTTCGATGGGTTAGTCCACCGGGGCACAAGGGAGATGCCGCAGTGATAGTGCTGGTCGGGACGACCAGCTCTGAGGAGGGAGCAGTGTCACCGCGCCCGCCGCATCTAATTGCCGACAACAGCAGTGTCACGCATCGCATTATTGTCGGCGCTACCGCAAAGGAGCCGAAGGAAAGAGACCGAGAATGGCCGCATTGTTGGGGCGCTTGCCGAAAGAGAGAAAAGGATAGAGGCTACTGGAATCTTCTACTTTGTATCTCACCGCAATAACTGAACGTTCCTGAAGCTTCCAGAATAGTGCCTGGGAGATATAAATAGCGGTAAAGTGCGACAGAAGAGTCGGTCAGACGTATGTGAAGGTTGAGTAGTCGTGACGACGGAAAGAAGAGACGTATGCGAATTTGGATTTGGTTTAAGGGCGCTCAACTTCAAGGTCATCAGCGGACGTATGCGAAGCGTCGAGGAGTTACACCAGGGAGAAGGAACAGTTCTTTGTGTTACGAGTTCGGAGCCGTGCTGTTGGAGAATCGAAAAAGACTTTCTTGCTGTTGCAACGAGTGTACAAAGTTACTGTTTACGGGAATAAAAGTGTTTCTTTATCTCGACTACATCTGCCGTCTTTACTCCACACACACCAAAAAACTCACATATACTGATATACTCTAATATACTGATAAAGCGTTCCATTGCACTAGTTGCTTCTAAGGTCAGTAGCATACTGCCGACTCCGGCAAAAACATTCAAACTTACTATTGGCAACAAACTCCTAGGGACATTCTGCTGTTGGCAGCGCAGCATTAACTTCGGCAACTTTCGTGACCATTCGTACACACTACCGAGTGGGACTTTCCGAAATTCTGACCAAGTGGTCGCGTAAGCTAATCTAAACAATATACCTATATTTTTAACTCCGCATGTGATTCTCCAATGATTTAAAATAGTAACATAATTTTCATTAAAAGTACTCATGCATCATACCTGTAAACAGACTAGACTTGTACATAGTTCGAGATTGGGCTTCAGCGTGTTCGACAAAATGTCTCAGACTCCATTCTTTTGGACAAGAAAGCGATCCCTTGCCAGGGCCATTTGGATTAAATGCCATATTCAACGGCCGTAACTTTACTTAGCACTCCTAAAACAATACAAAGAAAGAATTATCAGATTTCGGTTTAGCGTTCAGTTGTGAGCCTAACATTTTAATGCTGCGACTGTTGCGCTATATACGGTTTGTAGGCTCATCTTTACAAACGTTCCCTTTCTGCCAGCCAGAGCCAGCCAGATTCTAAGTGTCCGAACCTACCTTCTGCGCATGCGCCGGCAGTAGTTTCCCTACCTTCTGCGCATGCGCTGGCAGTACCGGCAGTAGTTTCACAATTGCCCACTAGATTGCAGCACACGCAATTTCACATGATTCACAATCGCCCACTAGATTTCAGCACACGCTATTTCACATTGCCAACATTGCTTTTTACACTACACTAGTTTTCATTGCCAACACATTAAACACCGATATCGCGTAGCGCAACTCCATACATTATTACTGGCTCGTTCTTTATTATTATATTATTATGAGCCGAAATGGATTTATTATTTTTTATCCATTATTATGGATTTGAGCCGAAATGCATTTATTATTATTTTTAATCCATTATTATGGATTATTATTATTATTGTTATTGTTATTGTTATTATTATTATTATTATTATTATTATTATTATTATTATTATTATTATTATTATTATTATTATTATTATTATTATTATTATTATTATTATTATTATTATTATTATTATTATTATTATTATTATTATTATTATTATTATTATTATTATTATTATTATTATTATTATTATTATTATTATTATTATTATTATTATTATTATTATTATTATTATTATTATTATTATTATTATTATTATTATTATTATTATTATTATTATTATTATTATTATTATTATTATTATTATTATTATTATTATTATTATTATTATTATTATTATTATTATTATTATTATTATTATTATTATTATTATTATTATTATTATACGATACGCTGGCTCCTTCTTTATTATTATATTATTATGAGCCGAAATGGATATTGTTTAGGAAAGCTTACGCGATGATTTTGTGAGAATTTCGGCAAAGTCACACTCGGCAGTGGGATATATTTTTTTATTATATTTTTATTATGTTTATTATTTATCGTTCTTTTTTGTTTATTTATTTTATCTTTTACCTTTATCTTTTATCTTTATCTTTTTTTGTTTATTTATTTTATCTTTACCTTTATCTTTTATCTTTATCTTTTTTGTTTATTTATTTTATATTATTGCTTTTAATGTTATTAGATTTATATTATATATATTATATTTAATACTATTATATTATTATATTTATATTATTTTTATTAATATTTAAATATTAAAATATAAATATTTATTTATAAATTTATAAATTTATATTAAAATATTATAAATATTTAATTATATTTAATACTATTATATTATTATATAATTTTTCCTGCAGGAAAAATATTGGAATTTTCTTCCACTTTTATTCAGGGGGTGTAGCACGGCATCGCATTCCCTGCATAGCATGCGTGTCCGTAACAGTCCTTCATCATACAAAAACTGCATGCATGTCTCTTCGTCTGACAACACAGGCGCCAAATCCAGAATGCTTACGAAACGAGCCATTGCTTCTTTCTTGTACCAAGCACAATAGCATAATGACGACTCCCGCAAAAACATTCAAACTTACTGTTGGCAACAAAGTCCTAGGGACATTTTGCTGTTGGCAGCGTTGCATTAACACAGCAACTTCGGCAACTTTCGTGACCATTCGTACACACTGCCGAATGGGACTTAGCCGAAATTCTGACCAACTCATCGCGGGAACCTTTCTAAAGATTATCCCGATTTGTATTCGCAAATGCTACCGAAGTAAAACTATATATTGTATATCAGTATTTAAATTTCCTGCACACATGAAGCAAGTGCAGTATGATGACTATATCTTCCAAAATTAAGGTTGGAATGACATTTATTTAAGGTAGGTAATGAAAACTTATCATGTTACTAAAATGGTAATAAGAACGACCATTGTTCGAACCAGACTGACGAAGGGGGGAGGGGACTTAAGTTTGTGTTATATTTATAGCAATAATGTAGTAATACCAGTGGTAGTAGCATTGGTGTGTTATATACATCAACGCCGTAGAAGCAGCGGCAATATGCATTTTACTGTCCTTAGGAGAACCGTGATTTTGTATTTCTGAGCAGTACAGGAATATAATCCACCCAAAACTGTTTGATTAAAGTCAGGGGCAATTTGTTTTCCATATTTCAAATCTAGTTTTGTCTGCACTTACTCGCACTATTTTCACTAACACATGTCACTTCCAGTGCTGCAGTTTTTACCTGAGATGCTGTAATATTATTACCTCGGTACTTTAAGTTGAAGCCTGAGATTTGAACTGGAATACATCACTGCTATTACTTTATATAACTTTTTGCTTTCGTGTCAAAAATTTATCCATACTGACGAACAATAGAACAGTGAGTTGCAAGAAGTTGAACTGAATACTGCAAGCTGCAATCATCATTGCTGGAATTGTGATCCAACTAATGAACCTGAGAACTGTTTATTGTTTAGCTTACTTGCAGTGAGACTTTTCTTTACCCACAGCTCACACTCCTAATATGTACAGTTTGCATTGAAAGTGTACCTTGTCTTCTTCTGTATTCAAAGAACAGTAATAGTAAATACAGCAAAGTGAAAAAATAGGCATAGTCTTTAGTTTAGGTGACGCGAGCACTTGGTCAGAATTTCGGCTAAGTCCAACTCGGCAGTGTGTACGAATGGTCACGAAAGTTGCCGAAGTTGCTGTGTTAATTCAGCGCTGCCAACAGCACAATTTCCCCAGAAGTTTGTTGCCAATAGTAAGTTTGAATGTTTTAGCGGGACCCGGCAGTATGCTGGTGAGAGTGCAATGGATCGCTTCATTAGCATAGTAGATTTAGCGCCTCTGTGCTATAATGAGGAGAAATGCATGCAATTTCTTTACGACGAGGGGCTGCTGAGAACTCGAATGCTATGCAGGAAATGTGATGCCGTGCTACACCCCGTGAGGAGGATATTATATAATAAATATAATATATAATATTATATATAAATTGTATAATATAAATGTAATAATAAAAATAATATAATAATATAAAATAAAAAATAAAATAAAAAAGAACGAGCCAGCATTTCGTGGACCCAGTAACAAGGCAATAACGATAAAGCACACAATAATTTCCACAACAATAGTATGGAGTCGCACTAGCGATACATCTGTGTGAGTAAAATTATGTACACAATATCTGGCCGGCAAGTGCTAAGTCCCCTATTCAGCAAAATAATAATGTACACGGAGTAGTGCTAGCGGTATGTCCGTGGCGGCAACGACGCGTGTGCATTTGTGTTTAATGTGTTGGCAACGAAACGAAAATTAGTGTAGTGTAAAAAGCAATGTTGGCAGATGTGAAAATCGTCTGCTAGTGACAGCTAGCTCATGCAGCGAAACCTAGTGGCGATTCTGAAACTACTGTCGGCGCATGTGCAGTAACTAACTTTGGACTTAGAATCTGGCCGGCAAGTGGAGTAACCTAATCTAAACTTGAGCCAAAAATAGTTCTTTGGCGGGAAAGGAATTCTTCTGTGATGAGTATGGAAAACTTTTTAATGAGAGGGGGAAGTCCTCTCTCCCCCTGATAATGAGAGTTATACTGACCATTCTGCATCTGCACAATAACCTCACGTTTCACCTCCCATCCTAGCAAGTCGGTTCCCCCACCACTGCTTGTCATACCATGTGACTGCTTCAAACCCAGCACCCAAAACTCTAGTGTCTCACCTCTCCTTCATTAAATATTACTTCTAATTTATCTAATTCAAGGAAAAAACAAGGACTTGCATGTTAAATGAATCCATGTTTATTTTAAAGGAAGTAAAATCAGTCACTGCAGTTCTAGTTACCACTGTCATACAATGTAATTGACCTGCCAATATCTGTGTGACTACAGCTCTGTTTAGTATTTGTTTGAAAGGGTAGGGACAGAGAAAGAATTATTTGTATGTTATATGAATGCATGTTTACTTATGCTTATTTTAAAGGAACTAATTCACAACAATGCACACAGTAAAATGATACACCGGTCATTATTTGATTTCTCACAATTATTATCCATAAATTTATTAAAGTTAATTGTTTTAATGGACTAAGACAAGAGAAAAGATTACTTGCACATGAAAAAAATACATCTTAATTTTGTTTAATGTTTTATTTATATATAGCCTTTAACTTCTAAGATCCTGTTGGCAGATTTTTACCTTTGGAATAATTGCTCAGCACTTGCTTATGATCCAGGCTCCAGGGAGGCTGTGACATAATACTGGTTAAATAAGCTGAAAATCTTGGTGCAGATGTGTGCCCGTCATGATGGGTAATGTGGAAAGCAAAACTGAGCAATTCCAGTGTTACGAGTGGGTCACTTGCACAATTAATTTTACACCTTATGTTTAAAAAATAGTAGAAATGTTAATGTAAATTATTGTTTACAGCAACCAGATGATCTCTTTAATACAAACAAACTCAATGGACTGACATATATATTAAATTGTGCGATACATAGTTAATAAAATGAATGTTACGGATGGGACAAGCATCTGACATAGAATATAACAATTTCAACTTCACATACATAATTCTGCTCTGCTAGTATCATATTTGAGCCAAACTACATACAAACAAAATTGGCATTATTGTATTACAAAATGTGTAAATATGAGAATGAAATTAACAAATTTTAGTAGTTAGCCCTACTATTTAAGCACTCTTGTAGGGTTATGGGTGGGACAAATTGTCTGATGCATATTTTTATGTAATTGTGTTGCACATTCCAATTAAATACTGTAAAAATTAACTATTTAGATTAAACTAAATAAAATAAAATACACTTGCAGTTTATAGCAAGAGAGATAAAGAATGGTCTAATCAAAAGAGAAGTGTCCCCTATTGTTCTCTAGTCTTTTAACACACAACTTTCTCTTCACTACAGATCTATCTTCTGTTGACTTGTCTTTCACTGCAGGCCATATCCAAAATTTGCCACTTCTTTCCATGTAAATTAAGTGACATTTTCAGCATCTATGTTCTTAACTTCTGCCATTTAAGACAGAGTCACAATTGATTTTTTCCCCATGACAGGAAGAACAACTTCAACATCTCCAACACAGATGTTCAGCGTATCATCTACAAGTTGTGCTGATTCTGGCAAGGTTACGATTGTGTGTAGCTCTGATTTTGCTGTTGCTCCAAATTCGAGCATACCTTCTTTTACACAAACAAAATAATGGGAGGACTGCAATCTGGGAATCGTGCAGACTCCAGAAAACCTTTGTTCCAATATTTCAACATTTGCTGCAACTGCATGCTTAGGAACATACAGCACTTCAGTTGAATTCATACACTGTCTAGCACAAACAGTGAAGTCCTCGGCAGTTTGTACAGTAAAGCGCTTGGCTTTCACCCTGTTCCAGACAGCTCGCTTTACTGACCCACCCATGCCATCTACAGTACCCTTGCCATGTGACGTCACGTGACAAAAAAAACTCCAATCTACCAGCGTGATCTGTACTGCTTTTGCAAGAAATGTCATATTTGTGAGTGTGAATTTATTTTTAAACTGCCCAGCACATCCATCAGAAAATGTATGAAGCTGCTTAATCTGAGGATGCTTCATTTTTAATCTTTTAATGATTTCTAATAAGAATGTCCAAACTGCATGCTTTCCATGATTAAGCTCATCACTCATCACTACTACAGATTCAGGGCCAGTCTGACACCATGCCACTGCTGTAAAAATGGTGATTTGGTCATGCAACCAATGGGCGCTCTGAATTTCATCCTGTGACATTATGGAGTATAATGACAACAATTTGTACTGTCCCACCCGTAACACACAAATCGAATGTTTACCGTAACACAACCTTCCCATAAGTATAATAGCTGTGTAGTACATATAAAATAGCTTACTTTCCAGTATTTTCATTTACAATCAGGCAAACTACTTCTGATAAAGAAAACTTAATGATGTTTTAGTGTTACGGGTGGGACAGTTTACATTGAAATAGTAAGGATGTTATTTTAAAACAATACACACCTAAAATGAACTTCTGTTGTGCAGATCTCCTTTTTCTGAATTCACTTCTTAAATCTCATAAGTTTCTGCACTCAAATATGACTCCTTACAGAACAGACAAGCTTGCCAACAAAGTACTTTTCCAGTGTTCATTTCAAGACCCCACAGGGAAGTTTTAATAGTAAAATTTACCTCTTCTACAGTAAAATCTTGGTGAATTAAAGCATTGCACAGTAAAATATAGGCTTTCAGCTTTATGTTGACATCATTAAACATACTGTGTCAAAAATATAATTTTCATCTCCATGTCTCTGATTTCCTGGAATTGCTCAACTGCTGAAATTGGACGAGTGAGCAGCCCTTGTCCTGTTGATTAACGATCCTGGAAGGGTATTCTGGCACAAGTTATTGAGTTACAGATATATGCTGTTGCATAATTCGCTATTACCACAGGATTTATTTGGGAGTAAACATTGACAACATATGCATCATTGTAATGTTTGACATTTTAAATAATGAAGCCTTACTCAAGAACGTAATGTCCTTGTGGCATAATTATGATGGTATTTATCACCACCACCACCGCCACCGCCACCACCACCATCTGTATTCCACCACTTTATTGGTTTGCAGTTATTCTTTGGTGTATTCATTACACCCACGTTTATTATATTACTTTTCATTATTATTTTGCACCTTCATTTACTGCAGTGCAAAACATTTTGCAAGTACCAATTTCTTTAGGTTTGCATTATTTCTGCTGTACAGCTGGTACTTAACTTTGCATATTAACACCATCTACCAAGACAGATGCAAGTCTGCCGTAAGATTTCCCAGAAGGTAGTTACTAAGAAAAGTATAGTGACTAATTTAGTTTGTTTTCTTGAGCATTTATGCCCTTATGACTAACTAGGTGATCCTCCATCATAATTCCTCCACACCCTATGACTTCACAGTGGGGAGGATTTCTAGCCAGCGGTCCATTCGTCTAAAGAAATGTAATTGCCTCTTCGGTTGTATTGAACTTGTCTGTTACCTAAGATGACCAGATTTATTAAATAAGAAAAGAAGACATTTTAAGTTTTTGTCTGAATAAAAAAGTGACAAAAGAGAATGTGTAAAATTGTTTTGTCATAAATGCGAAGGTTTTGAAACTAATAATAAATACATAGTAAATAAATAATGTATAACTTACATATCTAATAGTTCTAAGTACACTCCTGTCAAACGATCCTGTAAAATTATTAGTGCAGGAGTCAAATAATTCCTCATTGATATTTTGTGGATGAGTGTATCATCTTTATTAAGTCCACTTTACCACACAACATTGTGTAAAAATTTACACACCTTTCATTAAAGTTCACTTTATTAATCAACAAAGCTTTCAAAGTCTGTATTGTAAGAGCGTTCTTGTCATTTGTCCACAAAGCATTCGTATGAGAAAACACTCGTTCAGTGGGGGCATTAGTTCCAGGTAAACAAAGACAAATCTAATATTTTAAGAAAATTGGTATAAGGCACATTGTTCATATCACGATGTAAAATAATTTCTACCCAGTGATTGCCAGGTGTTGTTTTTCTTTCCATTTGTGTAACACTTTCTGTGACATATATCCTTTAAGAAACACATACTCATCATACAGACTAGTATCGTTTATTATAGTTGAAGGAGCCATTTTACAAATGAAATCTTCAGTCATTTGTATATCCTTCCATTGGGGTACCCCTGCTGGTTTAAATGGTACCCAAGTGAAGTACCACAAACTCCCAATGGATTCAAGTCACTTATTTCATTATTTAGCTGCAGTTTGATAGAATGTATGGACATACTAGGTATGTTTAGTTCTTTCAGGCTTGTAGGCCGTGGTCTAGAAAGCAATGTAGATACCAACGTTTCGCCAATTACTGCGCTCAGCATCATCAGGGTAACATGATCCGCTGTCTGCACTGGTCAGAGTTCAAATGTGGAAGCAGAGAGAGAGATATGGAAGCAAAGACCGTTAATGACCATTGGGGCTTTTTATAAGGTGGGGGTGGGCAGGGCATTGTTGCACTGGCTACAGTGGTGACTGGCTCATATCGGTTGGCGGGCTGGGTGAAGGCAGGGTTTTATTATAGCTGTTGTGTGTATTTGGAAGGTTATCTAATACAGGTATTCATGCTTTCTGTACATGAAGTGCTTCTTTCTTAAGATTGAAGTTGTCTTTGTGTTTGTAGAGATCTATGGCTTCCCTTTGTAGTCAGGCATAGTAATTATCTGTAGAAGACAGGACTCGGGTTTCTTTAAGGTTGACATAATGGCCAAATAATAAGGTGTGCTCTGCCACAGACGATTTATGTGTTAGTTCCAATCTGGTGTGACGCTATTGTTCTTTTAACCTAGTGGCCACACTGCACATGGTAGTGCCTATGTATACTTTTCTGCAACTGCAGGGAACTTGATATACACCTGCAGATGTGTGTGGGTGGCATTTGTCTTTGGTCGATCTCAGTAGGTCTTTGATCTTATTTGTCGGTCTGTAGACAGTGTTGACTCCATTTGAGCACAGAAGCTTACCTGTCTGGTTGGAGACATTCCTCATGTAGGGGAGAAAGGCTGCCACGTTCCTCCTTTTTTGTTGACCATTTGGGATGAATTGCGCACCGAATTTCCTTTTGTGTGTATCCATTGGACAGGAATGCTGAGTTTAGGTGATTGAGTTCTTCCTTTAAGTATTTCTTGTTGCAGAGCCAGGATGCTCGTTCTGTGAGTGTTATTATTATTCCTTGTTTCTGTCTAGGTGGATGTAGGTTTTATGTAAATATCGATCTGTATGTGTAGGTTTCCTGTAAATACTGTATTCCAGGCCATGGTCCGCTGTTTTCATGACTTGCACGTCTAGGAAGGTCAAAATATTGTCATCCTCTTTCTCCATGGTGAATTGAATGTTATCATTTAGGCTGTTTAGCTGTGTCAGAAGCTAATCTAAGGTGTCTGCCCCATGACTCCATACTACAAAAGTATCATTGACATAGTGCAACCAGGTCTTCAGTTTAAGAGGTGCCTTGGCAAGTGCTGATTGCTCAAACTTTTCCATAAAGAACTTGGTGATAACCAGGCTCAAAGGACTGCCCATAACAAAACCTTTGATCTGTTCATAAAAAGTGGTGTCCCATTGAAAGTAATTGGTTGTAGGGCAATGGCGGAAAAGCTCCATAATGTCATTGGGAAATAGATCTTCTATGTGACTTAAGGCCTCTGCAATCGGTACTTTGGTAAACAAGGAGAAAACATCAAAGCTCACCAAACGGTCCTCAGCTTCCAGTTGGATGTGTTTGAGTTTCTCAATGAAGTGGGCAGAATTTATGTGAGTTAATGGTGCTGATATATGGTTGTAATAAAGTGGAGAGATGTTTGGCAATATTGTAGGTAGGCGAACCTATGCTGCTCACTGTGGGGCGTAGCGGTACATTTTCCTTATGAATTTTCTTCTCTACAGGTCTCCTTCACAATGTCCGGTAGAGATAAACATTTTATGCTGCTGTTGGTTTGTCAGAGAAAACATGCGGTTGTCAGCCTCCTGAAGGTTGTAGAGGACAGTAGTTAGGAGATCTTGTCTTTATATTCTGCCGTATCTATGACAACTGTAGCAATTCCTTTGTCTGCTGGTAGAACAATAATTATATCATCCTTGTTAAGTTCTCTGATGGCCTTTCTTTCTGGTAGTGAGATGTTGCTTTTAGGTGTGGGTGCGTTGCACAGAATGTGGGAAGCCTCTCGTTGAACTTCTGCCTGATTAGCTGGAATTTTCTGTATGGCTGCTTCTACGTTGGGTAAGTTGATGATACTTTTGTAGTATGGTGTCATGGGGAAGACACCTTAGATCAGTTTATGACACATCTAAACAGCCTAAATGATAGCATTCAATTCACTATGGAGAAAGAAGATAACAATACTTTGGCCTTTCTAGACGTGAAAGTCATGAAAACAGCAGACCATGGCCTGGAATACAGTATTTACAGGAAACCTACACATACAGATCGATATTTACATAAAACCCCCATCCATCACCCTAGGCAGAAACAAGGAATAATAAACACTATCTTCATTTCATAGAAGTTTGAAAACAGTGTTTCAATATCTTAGCAGATATTTACATGAGTTCATTGGAAATAAGGATCACAAAAGGTTTCCCTTGGATGTTCAAACTCTGGCAGTGATACATAGATGACATATCTGCAATAGTTTCAAAAAGACACATCAGTGACGCATTAAAACTTCTGAACATACAGGACAAAAGTATAAATTTCATAGTGGAAGTAGAAAAAGATAATAAATTACCATTTTTAGACCTAAAATTAATCAAAAACAAGGATAGAATAAATTTCGGTATTCACAGAAAACCAACGCAGACAGACAACTACACACAAGCTAATAGTTACAATCGAAGAAGACACAAACAAACAATTTTCAATAGTTTAACACATAGATTGGTGAACATCCCTCTTTCAGCAGAAGAATATAAAACAGAATATTACAAAATAATTGAAATAGCACAAAAAAATGGCTTCCCCAAAGAATTAGTAGATAAAAAGGTAGAACGACCAGAAAAGAAAAAATTATTAAAAGAAACTACAACTCTCACAGCAACAAAAATAAAAATGATATTCAAAAAATTCACATATCATTCATGGGTCTTTGATCAATTTAAAAAAGTGTTCAAGGAATACAACATTCAGCTAGCACCAGTAAACTATTACTCTATAAAAAACCTACTACTTTCAAACATCAAAGATGCTATTCCACCTAACAAAAAATCTGCCATATACCAAATTGAATGCAATGATTGTAATGAAGTATAAATAGGAAAAACCAAAAGAAATTTAGAAATTAGATCCAAGGAACATGTTAGAAACATTAAGACTAAACAATTAGAAAAATGAGCAAAACTTCTCAAACAACCAGAAAACGAGAACTGTCCACATGGGAACAAATCTTTATTTTAAAAAATAGAAACCGAGTATTTAATTTCGACATTCCTCTGAGAGACATTTTCAGTAAGTTCATTGAACCGTTACCAGAAGCACCATGAAACAGCATGGAAACCCAATTATTGTCCGGTTGATAATGGAGGAAAGTTAACCTTTGAAACGCGTCCTGGAAAAATATGTTGTAAGTGTTGTTCAGTGTTATTAATTAACCCACCTTTTCAATTAAAATAATAAACACACTCACAGAAAGAGCATCCCGGCTCTGCAACAAGAAATACTTAACGGAAGAACTCAGTCACCTAAACTCAGCATTTCAGTCCGATAGATACCACTGGAAAAGAAATCCAGCGTGCAATTCATCCCAGGTGGCCAACAAAACAGGAGGAACACTGCAAAGTAGCAACAGCCTTTCTCTCATACATCAGGAACGTCTCCGACTGGATAGGCAAGCTTCTGCGCTCAAATGGAGTTGACACTGTCTACAGACCAAAAATAAGATCAAAGACCTACTGAGGTCATCCAAAGACAAACGCCACCCACACACACCTGTAGGTGTATATCAAGTTCCCTGCAGTTGTGGCAAAGTATATACAGGCACTACCATGCGTAGTGTGGCCACCAGATTAAAAGAACATCACACCAGATTGGGACAAACGGATAAATCGTCATTGGCAGAGCACGCCTTATTATTCGGCCATGATGTCAACCTTAAAGAAACCTGAGTCCTATCTTCTACAATTAACTACTATGCCCAACTACAAAGGGAAGCCATAAAAATCTATACAAACACAAAGACAACTTCATCGTAAGGAGGAAGCACTTTGTGTGCAGAAAGTATGGATACCGGTCCTAGATAACCTTCTAAACACACACAACAGCTATAATAAAACCCTGCCTACACCCAGCCTGCCAACTGATATGAGCTAATCACCATCGTAGCCAGCGCAACAATGCCCCACCCACACCCACCATATAAAAAGCCCCAGCGGATATTAATGGTCTTTGCTTGCACATCCCACTCTCTCTCCGTTTCCACATTTGAACCAGCGCAGACAGTGGATCATGTTACCCTGATGATGCCAAGCGCAGTACTTGGCGAAACGTTGGTATCTACAATGCCTTCTAGACCACGGCCTACAAGTCTGAAAGAACTCAACATACCTAATAGTCAGGACACTGGTTGTGAAAGCCTAAGTTTATACATTATGGATATGGTGTTTAAATTTTGCAATCCATTTCTCACTTTACCAAGAACTGATCTGACAGCTGATGTTATGAAACAATCTTCACCGTTGGAAACTAAATTAACTTTTAAGTCATTTAAGTGTAACTGTTTGATGCTCTACTCTTTGAACTGCAGTGTGAAAAGTTGATGCCTGATTGTGAAGAAAGTATAGCCAAGCTTGTGACAAAGAATTTTAAAAGAATGATTTGGTAACAAATGGACATTTCTTTTGAGATTTGAAATACGATGTGAGAGGAAGAAACATGTCCAGAAGATGTTTGACTGCAGGGAGTAAAGCAAACCACCTTGTATGGCTATAACCTAAAACTTGTTTGTACTCCTGATCTACAAATTCACTGTATTCTTTAAGATTTTCTAACCTTACAGTATACCCATAGAAATAATATGTATTAGAAACAATGTATTCAACATCAAAAGAAGGACATCAGGAACCATCTTGGTAGTATTGTGGATTATATGAGCAGAACGTCGAACCCCAAGTAGATTATGACCTAAATTTCCTCTCAGTTTTCTGAAGACATTGTTGACACCCTCTCTAGATACACCTCCAAAATTGCAGTTTGTACAAAGAGCAACTTTTTTTCTTTTAAATTATTATTTTTCAACCACTAATTAAAAAATGTGGTAATGATTTCTGAAGTTCCCTGAGTAGGATTAAAGTACCTAACAAGCAATGAAAATATCTTTAAATCCTTATGGTTTGATGAATCTGTCTTTATTGAAATAAAATTTGCTTTCTGTAAATCAGATTCTAGTTGAGAAATGGCAAATAGGGTTAAAACATTTAATAGAATTGCCTCGGTTTTGCTACAGCCACAAGTAAATTTTGGTTCAAGAGCACATTGAATAAGTTTAAAAGTACAGTCCATTGATTGGAAAGATTGGTTGTGGTGGACAGTATGGCAAGCAAACGCTCCTTCAACAGCTGCTAATTTCGTATCTTTATCACCATTTAAAGAAATTAGTCAACACTATGCTTGAAGACACATTTGCACACACCATTCTTTTATGTTTTTCACTATTTATGTTGTGATAAATCCGATCGCCCACATGACTTATACTGAAAGTAGATGGACACTTATTGCATCAAACATCTGAGTCGGAAATTATTTTTTTAATGTATGGATATTTCTTTTGTAGGTCACTATTAAAACCACACTTCCTTTTTGGCGGTGACATATTAATTTAAAGTGTTTAGTATTCACAGTTTACAAAAGTTCGGGGCGGGTTTTCTCCGGGTACTCCGGTTTCCCCCGCCATCTCATTCCACCGGTGCTCCATCTTCATGTATCATCAGTGTCACCGCCTGCGGTGCCGTAGTAGTAAAAGTGGGCGTTAAACACTACAACAACAACCTACACAAGTTCACTGTATTTTATTATTTTAAAAATGCAGAACAGAGAACACAGCACTGTCTTCTACCAAAGTCACACCTGTAATGAATTTCTTTTGCCTTAAGCATATGCATTTACAGTTTCCCATATTGCTGGCAGCATCTACATCAAACAAGTGTCGGTCTGGGTGGCTCAGTTGGTTAGACGCTGGCCTACGGATCCCAAGGTCGCGGGTTCAAACCCGGCCCAGGCCGATGGTTTTTAAGTGTGCTTAAAAATGACAGCTCCATGTCAGTAGATTTACTGGCATGTAAAAGAACTCCTGCGGGACAAAATTCCGGCACACCGGCGACGCTGATGTGATCCTGGCAATTGACAGCGTCGTTAAACAAGAAATAATTTTTAATTTTTTTTTTCAAACACAAGTGATTACATGTTGTTAGTTAGCATTGTCTTACCATAGCGTGGACCGGCACAGCTCAATTGTCATCGGCAACTATACTTTTCCAAGCGAAGGCTACACATGGTTTCAGGTGTACAAATATTGTAGATCCATAATATAAACAGCCTTTGGTTTCTCATTTGCTAGTATTTTAAAATTTTTCAGCAAACTAATGCAAATAGGACATATTGATGCTATGAGAACTATAATTAAAGGCGTTTTATATGTAAGTCATTGCCACAAAAAGTGACATTTTGGCGTCCTGTTCTACTTTTAAAGAAATATAGGACAGAGCCTCAAAGAAAGTGACTGTCCCAGCCAATATGGAACGTTTGGTCAGCTTATGCTTATACCATGTTATTTACTGTTTATAAATGAGATTCAAATTACCAACAACCATCTTCTGTTTATAAAAAGAGAATGCTCAACTCTGATATCCAACAAGTATTTGTCTGGCAAAGCAGTTGAGGACAAAACCATCCCATTAGATCATTGTTCTTCCTTCACCTGCTGCACTTGTGCTACATTCAGTGTTTTCAAGGCTTTGAAGCTGGATGCATCTGAATAGTTTAATTTGTGGGGTGGAAAAATGAGGAAACAAAAAAGGAAAAGGACTAATTTGTATAAAATGCGGTTGAAATAGTAAAACATTTAAGTAATAGCTGAAATATTAAATAAAACCACTTCTGTGGTTAAAAGCATGATATACAGATATAACAAAAAAAAACAGGAACCAAAAGTAAACAAAGAACAGTTCGAGTTTCAATCCTGACTCGGGTAAATGGAAACTTAAAGCTAGTATGAGAGGTAGAACTGGAACTTAAAAATTCAATGCCACTACTGGGATTTGAACCACAGACTTTGCCCACACACGGCTTGTGTGTTTAAAAACACCAACAGTAAGTTTGTTGGCATAAATAAATGATAATTAAAGCTAGTAGTTATATGAGAACTTATTTGAGAGATTGTGTAAGACCACAACACAGATGTGGACAGTAACAATTATCAGACATAGTAGCTTTACAAGTGAGGACTCTTTGCTTTGTGGGAGTGAAACTGTACTGTGTTCTTGTTGATCATTTAGTCAATTTTATGGGTTATATATATACATATGTAACTGCTAATCTCCAGTCACTTAACCAGTCACTGCATAATTCACACTTATATGCATTTTTTCATGGAGAAGGTATTTGCCAACCATTTTACCATACATTGTGTTACATTCACATGGTTTTGTCTACTCGCATTTCTTTTACTCAGCACATACATGCGTGCCGTACTCACACTTCAACACACAAGTCATATAATTTTCTATAATTGAAATAGAAATGCAACATAATATATTTTTGCATGTTCTTCTTTACGTGCTCTTCAACTTACCAGTCATACAATCTATGCATTGGTATGTAAGAAGTTGATAAACTCTAACGCCAGTTGACTGATCACCATGAAAATTTGCACATGTTCCTTAATGGAGGTTTATATGCTATGCGTTTTACAATGCCTCTGTAGCATGATGGTTAGCACGTCTACCTCAGGTTCAAGAGGTTGCAAGTTCGAGTCTCACTTATGGTGAGTTATCCGGATAAGGTTTTTTTACCGCGTTTTCCCTTATCCTGAGAAGAACTTAAAGCTCTATGGACATCAGGCTCATTTGAGTATTATTTCACACATTTTGCTCATTCACTGTCTGATATAACATTATATTGGAGGACGTTATTTAAAAAAATTACTATGCAACATATTACATTCACATGGTTTTCTGTACTCACTTTTCTGTTACACAACACATTCACATATCCTTCTCTACTCGCCCTTCAACAAACAATTCATAAAATATTCTATGATTGAAATAGAAAGAGAACGTATTACATCCACATGGTTTTGTCTACTCCCGAAATACAATTGAACTTCATTCTCTACTCATCCTTTAACATATAGTTCATACCATTTTCTATATGATTGAAATACAAATCCAATATATTACATTTGTACATCTTTCTCAACTCACTTTTCTTTTACCAACACATTCAATGATCTTCTCTACTCGCTCTTCAACATACACTTCCTGGTTTTTTATGATTGAAACAGAAATGAAACATATTACACATACATGATTCTTTCTACTCAGTGATTTCGTATTTACCACCTTCACATGTTCTTCCCCACTTGCTCTTCAACATAAAATTCATACAATCTACTGGTTGACCAATCACAATGAAAATTGACACATCTGAGTGTTTCTTGGACATTTTTATGCCATCCATTTTACTATGCTAGTTTTCACTACTCCTCTTCTATGTAACTCATTAACGTGTCCTCTGCTCGCCATTCAACATACAAATACTAGATGCAATATTAACCGGGCTTGTGGGCCGTGGTCTATTGGGTTCCTTCTTCTTCCCAAACGTTTCGTCTGCGACTACGGCAGACATCTTCAGTGGCGGCGAGGTCGAAGTTTCCTAGTGGAGATCTCAGCACCGACTCAGCACCGATCAACATACAAATGATACAATCTTGATGACTGAAATAGAAATGCAATGTATCACATTCACATGGCTTTCTCTAGTCACTTTTGTTTTAGGTAGCACATTTCCATGTTGTTTTCTACTCGCCCTGCAACCAAAATTTGTATAATTTTGTATGACTGAAATGAAATGTAATGAATTACATTGACGTAGTTTTCTCTGCTCACTTTTCTTTTATGAAACACATTTACACTTTTTCTTCTAGGTACTCCTCTTTCTACAAAGAATTCATGCAGTTTTCTATATGAAATAGACATTCAATATCTTATATATATATATACACAGCTTTCTCGACTTGGTTTTCTTCCTGTAGTATTTGAAGTTGACAAGTTTTTATGCCTAAGAATACCATAGAATCAATAAAATATACATTTTAACTTTGTAATCCTCATAAGCTGCTCTGTGTCCAAGACTATAAAATTCCCTTTAGAGTAATGTTTTAGAGGACAATAATTTGATCAAACAGTAACTGGATTTCACATTTTGCTGTTGTGTTACAATATATAAAAATAACTAAAAAATTGAACTTAACAAGTTTTTATGCTAAAAGGCTCACAAATAATATAAAATATCCATATTATCTTTGTAATCATCTTTATAAGCTCATCTGTGCTCAGAATATAAATTTCCTTCATGAATAATATAATTTAAAACATGTTTTACTATAATAATACACGTTAGATTAAAACAATTAACCATAAGTATGCTATTAATCTTTGAATGTTGAAAATGTTGTAGCTAACATATTACACCAAATAACCATCACTACTTTGTACTACTTTATATTGTCTGTTGAAATGTAATGTAGTTTCAATTACCTGGAAGCAAACTCGTGGATGTTGTTGATAATGTGTTTCTTTTTCCACAGACTTGCTACTGAAGTTTAAGGGCTCTTCAAATACAATAACTATAGTAAAATGGATATTAAAGAAGAAGTCAAAGAGGAATCTTCTTTCCAGGACTTTTGTTCAGAGAATGAGAGAGGTCACATTAACAAAGACCTAGTGAAGAAGGTTAAGGTTGAGACTGTTACAAGTTCCAGCAATATCAAAACACAGCTTGAAGTTTCTGCTTCTTCACAGAATGATGAACACCTTGTATTGAGATTTAATGAAACCATCAATGAAAGGGAGATTGAAACCAAGATAGATATTAAAGAAGAAGCATGGTGGTTAGAAAGAGAAGATTCATGTATTAATAATGACATTAAGGTAAGTTGTACAAAAAATTTATCACGTTGTTTCTTTTTCTTATAAACACTGCACATTAATTATTAAAAATATGTTTCATATAGTAAATCAACTTAAAATGCATTTTCTTTACTGATATTTTTTAGTATGATATAAAATATGTATCCTAGTTAACTATTAAGCCTTGGGCGTAATACCTGTATGGATGATGATGATGATGATGATGATGCTATTTCACTATTTTATAAAGTTAGTAAACCTTATTGCTTGAAAGCAATACGGGGTACTAAGGCATTGTTGATTTCTTTTATTATTTTATTAGCTGGTGAGCAATACCTTCTTTTTGCTTCATTCATTGCTCTTTTAAGGGTTTTACAATATGCACTGTAGTGTACTGTAATGTTTGGATCATAAATTATGTGATATAATAAGAAAAAGTTTATTTTATATGTACTCAACTTCCTCATACTTAAGTTCTCTAAGGTTTGACTATTATTTCCTGTGATGACTATTTTTTTCTTAGAGAAAGTAATGAAATGATAATATCATAAACTTGATAAATCATCAAATTGATCATGTACTTCAGTGTTGGCATAGACATGTCTACTTTTCATTCTTCAACAGCAATTAAATTTATTGTTATGCTCATCTCTATTTATTCTTGTTGTAATTTACTTTTCCTATTATCAGTCCGTTTCTACCAATAATAGCTTATCAACATGATCTAACATGTCATTTACAATAGAAGTTAAATTATGTGGAATTTTGTCTATGTGTAGAAAAACATCTATAGCTGTTGCAGTCTTCATATGAATTCTGGTCAAAAAGTGAATCACATATTTCAAGTTAAAGGTGTGTAGCAGGGAAAAGAGGTTAGTCTTCAGTTTACAGTCATTAAGTTTGTTTACCTTGCAATGTCCACAAACTATTATTTTAACATTTTTAGTGTAAATGTGTGAGATGGTTATTTATGAATTCTTGGAATTTCCTGTGGAAGTTCTGTATTGTTAAAAAAATATGTTACCTACTAAATTCTATTTTTATTATTTTATACTTTAAACCATCCTTTGTTCATTTCACTCACCTTAGGAAGTACAGTAGTCTCACAAATCCAGTTGGTGTACACTTGACATGTTTATTACATAATTTTGTGCCTCCTTGTGAAGATATTTAGGAGGACAAAGATATATTCACACAACCTTTCATGCTTAGCTTGTCATCCCTTCCTTTACATAAAATAATCCAGTTCAAATGTAACATTCTATAGTTATTCTTATGCAGATACATTAAAAATGCCAATCACTGTAACAGTTCAATTCATGAAACAGAATGGGATCTTTCCAGTTCACTTGTAAATGACTGAACCATTATGCCAGAGGGGTTAGGATGCTATGTAAAGGTGCTGTAGTTTTTTTTTCAGATAAGCATTTTATGTTCTTTTTGCCACGAGTATTGAGTTTATCTTGAGATAATGATTTCAGTTCATGATTTATGATTTGTCCTATAGTGTATCCTGTATATCCCAAATCCGAGGTAACCTCATCCACCCTTTACCTCAGATAAGCGAGACTCTAATGTGCATAGTAAATATGAAAGTTAATTGTTACAGAAGATTCACACAATTTTATTCACCACACAACTGAGTTGAATTATCAGTTTAAAAACTTTCAGTTTTATTGCCAGGTACAGGTTTACAAATAATTATATTTAATTCAGAGATTTATTTACTTAACTAATAATAAAACCAGTGTATGTAATATATTACATCTATATTCCCTGACACAGAATTGGGATATATTCTTCACCACTCTGTCCTCTATGTGATCTGCAAGAGCAAATGGATCGAGACCACCTTCAAATATGCCCGGCCACTTCTAATGCCCCATCCATCAGTGAAAAATATTGGAGAGCAAGAGGATTAATGACTTCATTGTCAGAAATCCAGCATTAGCTAACAACAACAATATTCCCTCACAGTTACTTTCATTTTCTTTTACAACTGCTATGACTTCTCTCACACAAATTATCACTGTTACACTAAAACCTTGTTTTCCTACTTAGGTGTTTACATCTAGCCTCTCTAAACTCTGAAACTTACTCTCTCTGCCTCCAACTCAGCACACTTTTGCTGACGTTGATCATTATCGCATGACTCTTAAGGGAATCCAAACCAGGAACACCTCCTCAGTCACCCTCATGACATATGCACAGACTTGTAATGCTCTGTCCTAAAGTCAACTCCAACTTTGGTCCTTGATGGGCAAAGTGTTGTCCAATGCAAGTGCTCTTTTAGGGCTGACTTTGTCATCTCGATTGCAAATTTTCCACCACATTAAGTCACACCATGGTCAGGGTTGCACCCTTATCCACTTATGTCTGGTACTGCCTCCCACAAAGATCTTTAAGATTAACTGAACAACAAAGAAATCTCAAGTCTATCAAAAGACGTCCATCGACTGTTGTACCACCACCCTGTCGATCGTTAAGATTGTCAAATCAATATAACCGAAATCAAGTGCCCCAAACTCCTGAACCTGTTATATCAAGAAAAATTATATAGAACAGAAGATTTCATTGGATCACTGGGCGACAAGTGTAGGCAGAAAGGAGAAGAGTGAGGCCAAAACGACAACCTGATGAGACTTGGACCGCCTACCAGAGATGAATAGCAGCGGCTAGGGAACAATAAAATTGCATGAATACCCTGAGATCTGAACTTGAAATTATCACTAATTTTCATTATTGTTATTTAATTTAATTTAGGTTAGTAACTTCTGCATATTCTATTGTGAACAAATTGTATTCAATAAGTTTCAGTAAATCAAAATATCTACACACTACGTCGAGATATAAGAAATTAGGTATCTGGACATAGCTGGCAGATATTATTTTTATTTCTTTTATTTTTTTTTATTATTTTTTTTTTTTTACTGCCTCCCATTTTCTGTGCTGATTGCACTTTTTTTGTTCAGGTTTTTGCATTTCATTTGTTTCGTGACTCCCAATTTTGCCATGGGATTGCACCTTAGCCAGTTGATTTTCTTGGCTGCTGGCCTGACTAGACAAGCTCAGAAGTGATCCTCTCTCTCCCTGCTGTGTGGTGATAAATAATGTAGTAATTGTTTGGGCTTAAAGCTCGGGATTGTACTTTGTAAAATGGCCTTTTTGACTATGAACTTGCCTGGGTTGTGCTTCCAGTGCGGAATATGTTATTTATTTTGGGAAATAATTCTCGGGAATTTCTAATATTTGTACGCCAGTAACCAGAGTTTCCAAGTGGACTCAAACACGTGCCAAACTTCTCAATTTGCTTGAAGTTGTATGGGGTAAACCTGTAATTCAGTTTGTATATTTTGCCATTCATGTTGTTTAAAGGAGACATTATGTGGATTACTGAGCCATGTTATCAAGCTTTCACTTTCTGTTTCAATTTACAAATACTAATGTAAATGTTAAATTGAATTGGAGAACTTTTGTAACTTGTAATGTTTGATGCCTGAAGCGGGATTGTTGCATTTTGTTCTGATTTATATATCATTTAACAATCAAGACACCGCACTCAAGTTATTTAGCCTAATGCATCTTTCATTACTTTGCCAAGGGTGATCATTTGTAATGCTTTACTATTTAAATGCAATTGGTCAGACGTTTGGTGGTGTACTTGATAAAGAAAGAGAAGGGGCAAACCTTTGCCAGAATTGGTTCTGCCTGTTACCTCCAACAGCAGGGTCCTTTCCTATAAATTCCTTAGCCCTTTTCATAATTGTTCCAAGGCCCCACGGTGCAGTTCCCATCCTTCTGTGATGATGTTAACATCCAAATTATCTTGCACAAAGCATGCAGTATCACTAGGGGTCAACGATGACAGCTCCAGTGTGCCCCTCTTCACACCTGTTTTCATTCTTTTTGCATCAGTTTGTCAACCAGATGAGCAGAATCCCTCACAGTATGCCCTGGCCAATCACACTCTCATTACACATCTCTGGAAGATTGTCAATGTCCTGGGGCTATTCCTTCATCCCACAGAAGCCAAATACTCTGGACCTTCCTGGTGAGTACAGTTGTTACTTTGACCCCCTCCATAGTCAGCGTTGTCATTAGCAATTATGGGTAGTCTTATATATTGGGTATTGAGATTTCTTGTTGTTGTGCACCATGTTGATGTACTAAATAACCTATCTGGCCGGGAGGTTCACTAGAGCCTTATTCACTCATGAGCACACATTGCTCATTATTCAGGGCAAACTCCTGCAGCATCTCCATCGACTCTTGCAGCCTTTACTTGAACTAGCTGTGATTAGGCTGCAGCCAGACAGTGTTTTCTGAACCAGGTTTCAAGAGTTTGCCAGATGTTTAAGGATGCCGCCTACGCTGGAATCATGTTCAATACTCCTGTTGCTCATCCCTGGAGACTAGCTATCTGCCATGCAGCTTCCTCTTCCGTGGATAATTGGTTGTGGGCGGTGATGGCGACGAACTATCTGTGGAAGATTTCAAGGGTCAATGTGCCCTCTTGATGTGTGCGGATGTTGTGTTGTGTCCTGGCTTCTCAACCTTTAAACTCTTAGGGTTTTCACTGCTTTTCACTCGGACATTTGTTTATATTGTGCTGCTGTTCACTATCTTTCACCGTGCTAACACATTTCCCGATATCCTCTGGGCCATTAACGAATTGGCCAGTCTTGTGATTTCGTCCAAGCTAACCAGTTGCATGTGAATCATGGCTGACAGCTCTATCTTCACCTCGACCATCTCGTTTTTTATATTTGACAATCCAGATTCCATTTTTGTCTCCATTCCTGCCATCTTGGCTAGCATTCACTTCATAATTTCTCCCACTTTGTTGCTTTTATCCCCCTTCTGTCACCATTTGTAACTATATTCCCTTTCAATTGCTTTATTTTGTTTAGTTTGTCAATTAGTATGAGTTCACTTAATAAACTTATCATTATTATATTTACAACCAGTTTTGCTACTCTAAAGGTTTACTATCTATCAAAGTTACTCTCTCTGCCTCCTTAGCAATGTGACATCATCCAAAGAGTATTCAGTTTGGGTTGCTTGCACATCGAAGCTCAAAGTAATGTCACACTATAAAGATGAGTTGGAATTTGAAACAAAATATCTTTGTTACAAATTATTATGAACATTTACTTTTCTTTATCTGATAACTCTCCCCATATGTAAGACTTACAAGCCAGTGCCTAAGATCAGATGCCTGTCAGGGAGCAGAGAAACCAATGGACTGAACAGAGTGAAGACTTGGAAGCAAGTGGTCAGCCAAGCACCAGGTATGATAATGAGGAAGAGGATGATATGAAATACAGGTGAAATCAATGAGTGGAAATAGTATTTGCTTAGGCTTTCACATATGTAAGACACCTCTATGGGAAGGAAACTGGTTTAGAGATAAAGGGACTGGAGAAGCTTCAGAAGAAGAAGTACAAATTACTGGCCATGCAGACTTTCCTAAAACAGCTCTGTGACACAGGAGCAATTTGTAATTGTGTTAAGATGAAGAATTTTCAGACAGCAAAATCCAACTGCATCTACAACTGTACAGAGACAGCCTTACTATGGGAAAGAATCTGAGGAAATCTCAAGGAGCTGTCAAAGACAGAAAAGTCATATCAGCAACACTTATTCCTAAGGAAAAAGCTCTGTTATGCCAATTGGAATAAAGTAGATGCCATAACCTACCATACGTCCTACAACATCTTTGAATCCACTACGAAGAGACAAGAAGAAGTTTGAATAGCTCAGTCAAAAAACGTCTACAGAGGAAAAGCAGAAAATAGAACGCACAGTGGTCAGTCTCACTGACAGACCCCTAACTGCTGCAGAGACATCACTTCTGGTCAAGGGAGGTAATTATGCAATAACACCCAGAATAGTACTAATAGAAAACATAATCACTGACATGGAATCTGCTATAGGGTATTTGCCATCCAACCAAGCAGAACTTATACAGACAGAAGTTGCACGTATGCTATGCCAGGCTAGATCACCCAGATCAAATCTCACAAGGGATGAACTTAAGGCATTCACAACTCTAAATAGGGACACGTCCATAATCGATCTTAACGCAGACAAAGGCAATGCTACAGCAGTTATGAACGCCACAGAATGCAAGAGGAAAGCAGTTGATCTACTGGTGCCAAGTACATACAAAGCTTTGGCAAAAGATCCCACCTCATCTATATTGAGGTCTAAAAACCGACTAAGACATCCTCATTATCGCGGGACACCATCAAGAATATCATCAGGACTGAGGCAGTTCCACCAAGACTGTATGGTTTACCGAAAATACACAAGGAAGGTAACCCACTACAACCAATCATGAGCACAATTTGAGCACTAACATATGATCTGGCAAAACACTTGTCACAAACATTACAACCCCACATAGGCAGCACCAATACATATATAAAGCATTCAGCACAACTTGTGAACAAACTGAGAAAGGTGCAACTGTCACCAGAGGACCGCATGATAAATTTCAGCGTGGAGTCACTATTCACCAAAGTTCCATTAGATGACACATTACGACATATAGCAGATATTTTCCCTGCAGACATAACAGATTTATTCGGACACTGTCTTGCCGCAAGTTACTTCCAATGGAAAGGACGTTATTACCAAAAAATAGATGACATAGCCATGGGTAGTCCTCTCAGCCCCACAGTGGCCAACTTCTATATGGAAAAATTAAAAAACCTGGCCTTGCAATCAGCAACCTACAAGCCACAAGTGTGGTGGAGATAAGTGGACGATGTATTTGTAATTGGGGCACACGGACCAGATAAGCTAAGGGACTTTCTAGAGCACCTGAACAACATAAATAACAACATAAAGTTCACTATAGAAATGAAGAGGGATGGAGGGCTACCTTTCCTGGATGTGATGGTCACCAGAAAAGAGAATATAAGGTTAGAATTCAGCATGTACTGAAAACCAACACACACAGAACGATATCTAAAGAAGTCCTCAAATCATCCAAGACAAAAAGTTGTAATAATCAAGACAGTAAACCAGCCATTAGAATCTATGAACTGCAACTATTAAAACAACAAATACAACAACTTAATAAGACCCTGCACACTAACGGGTACAGTGAGAAAGAAATTCAACATACAATCCTCCAGGAGGGGCAAGAAGAACAAAAGGACAGTGCTCCTTCCCGGGCTATCCTACCTTATTTAAGCAGAATTATAGAAAGCATAAGGAAACTGTTAGCCAAATATGACGTCAAAACAGTTTACCAACCTACCCAAAGGATAAAAGAATTCTTATCTTCTGCAAAGGGTAAATAGTCACCCCTCAGTTCGGCAGGTGTTTATAGGATACAGTGTAGCTGCAGCCAAGTCTACATAGACACAATCAAGCGCAGCATAAAAATAAGATTAAAAGAACACGAACACCATTGCACGTTGGGGTGCACAGAAAAATTGGTAGTAGCAGAGCACGCCCTTTAAAACGGCCATGACATACTACTAAGAGACATAGAGCACATCAGTTCCTCAGAGAAATTTCATGTTAGATTATATCGCGAGGCGATAGAGATTTATAAACACAAGGCAAATTTCAACCACAAAAAAGAGGGGAGTAGGCTACACAAAACATGGATACAGGCACTAGAAGAACTACAAATCAGAAATCGGCCCACAGCAATGAACGATAAGGGAAAACACGACAGAACTGGGAGCACTGGGATTGGATATCCAACAGCCAATCAATGACGAGGGATGGTACACGCATATATAAAGGAGACTGACTCTGTCCTTCACTCATTGTTGGGTCCTCTGAAGGTGCTTAACGCAGACTTGAGCAAAATGTCAGGAGCAATTCCTACACGTCGACCACAGCCCACAAGCCCAAAAGATATTTTATCCCAAATGAATGGAAAGGTGATTATGCAGCAGTTGGTGGAATATGTGTTGGGGGAAATCGGAGAACCTGGAGAAAACCTGCCCAGACACCACTTCATCCACCACAAGTTCCACATGCAGCTTCCTGGGATCGAATCTGGGCCACCTAGGTTGTGGGCGAGCAGTCCAACCACTCAGCCACGCGCCAACTTATTCACTAAAATGTTTTCGGGCTTCTTGGCCATGGTCCAGTTGATGCATCAACATCTTGCATTTTGCACACCATTCCGATGAGCATCCTCAGAGAGGTACTGACTACTAACGAGTTGATAAATGGTGCCTGTCTAAAGTGGCTGCCTGATATATGGTGGGACGTGACTACCCTTGTGCATCTGCCAATTGTGGACGGCGTCAAGTTGTACGAGAAGCTGGCTGTATGGCTTTACATGTGTGTCGACCAGTACTGGTATCCATATTATGAACATATCACTGTTTCTAATACTTCTAATTCACAGCAATAAATTTAATTCCTTTTTAATTATTTATGAAAGAAGAATTTTTAGAAACCCACATATATGTATCTCTACTTGTGCAACGAAGCTTTATGTGTTTAATGGAAGAATGTTATTTATCTTGTTTGGATTGTTTTTGTATGAACTAATTTCTTCTCTGTAGATTATACAACAAATGCTTATTTTATTTCTGCCCATAGGTTTAAAGCAGATCATATGTTTTACAAATGAATTGTTATGTTACAGGCTGAAACACCTAAAAACCGTTGTTCCACAGAACCTCCAGGGTAAGTCATTCGGTTGATTCTTTCTACAAGAGACTACATATCATTTAATGTTCCTGATATTCCCTTTTAGTTTTACACATAAAAATATTTTTCATACTTAATGATCACAGTGAAACTGCTTCATTAAGTTGCGAAGTAACTATCACCACACATCAAATTCCATGGTGGTGTTAGATGTGGAACTGTTCATTGAACATGAACATAACAATTATTTTATCAATTTATACCCATAACTATCACCACATAGTATCATCCCCTTTCAGTGTTAGAATGGAACTGTTCACTGAACATGAGTATAATACTGTCATTTGATAAATTTTTTTTTATTAATATTCTCCAACTTAATGTCATATCGGATGGTAAATGAATGAAATGGGTGAAATGATGCTCAAATGAGCCCAAGGTCCATGGAGCTTTAAGTAATCCGAAATTCGCCTCTCAGGATAAGGGAAAACTTTGGAAAAAAACCTTACCCGAATAACTTACCCTAAGCGAGATTCGAACTCGTGACCTCTTGAACCTGAGGTAGACATGCTAACCATCATGCTACCAAGGCGGGCATTATTTGATCAAGTTGTATTAGTGGTATAGTCGGCGCAGTTTATCGGCAGTCCCCAGGAGTTCAAAATGGCTGACATTACACTAAACACGTCGGTCTGGGTGGCTCAGTTGGTTAGACGCTGGCCTACTGATCCCAAGGTCGCGGGTTCAAACCCGGCCCAGGTCGATGGTTTTTAAGTGTGCTTAAAAACGACAGCTCCATGTCAGTAGATTTACTGGCATGTAAAAGAACTCCTGCGGGACAAAATTCCGGCACACCGGCGACGCTGATGTGATCCTGGCAATTGACAGCGTCATTAAACAACAAAATAAAAAAAATTACACTAAACAGCTGACGGAAGTATCACAAAAAGCAGTCCTGCCGACGTACATAATAAAGCCTCTTCTAACCTCAAATATCACTGTTAAAGTAATATGCATTCAAATGATAATGTTTGAACATCGTTACCACACAACACATAATGAACATACTCACCTTCAGCAAATCTTGTTCTGCAATAACACTTTTGGATAAAATTACTTCTGAGTGCTAAATATCGTAATTTGTACAAGATGTACTATTGTGTAGTGAATACAAAAATAACAATATTAACTATAATTGCATATACTGTTCTAAAACAATTCAAAACAAAATCATGCAAAAACGAGCATTACGTCTACTGATTGATTGATTAATTAATTAATAAAGTGTCGAAAGAGAATCTTGTTTTAAAATCTATAGTTGGGCTCTGTGCAACACGTTCATAAACTGGCAACATAACAGACACAATAACACCAACTATGGCCATAGCTTTACCATGATTATGTTACAAACAGTTGGCGGCACTAATGCAACGCAACGGATGGGATATCACCAAATATAACCAGGGTGCACCATAATGGGGGGAAAATGTCAAGGTTGTTGTCTGGAGTATCTCAAGAAGCTGCGCCGACTATAGTGGTAGTAGGAGGAGGAGCAGTAGCGGTGGCGGCAGTGGTGTTTACCCTGGTACTCCTTTTCTACTCCTCTTTTTGCACAAGCAATAATTGCGTAAATCTGTGCTTAAAAGACAGTACTATATCTATCAGGACTGAAACTAAGTTCCATCTTAGACAATGTAGCAAAAATTCCAGCTCCAGAGTGTTTTCCATCTCTTGAACCATCTGTAAAGCATGTCAGCTGGTTCCGGAATCTCGCTGGGACTTGCTTGTCAATTTCCTTTATGGACTTTGAATAAGCGGTCAAAGCAATAATCAGTTATCAGATCAGATGTCATTCCTAATCTGAGTTAGTTTCTGCATTTTACTGGACTAGGGTATGTCAGAACCCTTCTCCTTTTTTTTTTTTTATAACTTTATTTTTATTTATAAAAATTGAAAAGCATTATTTTATGTTGGTCTTTGTGGCTCAGTTGGTTAGGCGCTGGCCTACTGATCCCAAGGTCGCAGTTTCAAACCAATGGTTTTTAAGTCTGCTTAAAAATGACAGCTCTATGTCAGTAGATTTCCTAGCATGCAAAAAAGAACTCCTGCAGGACAAAATTACGGCATGCTGGCGACACTGATGTGATCCTGGCAACTGACATTATCATTCAACAACAACATAATTTTTTTTAAATTTCCCTTCTCCAATTGTCTATTAATTAACCTATAGGCAGCTAGAATTGATTCTGACTTTATGTAAAGATCTAGTGATGGAAGCTCCAAAAGGATCTCTAACGCAACTGTTGGGGTACTTTTAAAGGCACCCATTATAATTAAACAAGCAGGTCTTTGAAGACTTACTAGTTTAGTTGCCACCGATGGTTGTAGTGACTTACACCACCAGATCAGGGAGCCATAGGTTACCCTCAGCCTAACAAGTGAGACATACATACGCTGGGAAATTTGTGACCTCAAGCCCCATGAAAATCCGTCCGAGCATCTACAAAGTGTCAATGAACTTTTATGTTTGCGTATAATATTATCAATGTGGGGATTCCATGTCCAACTTCTATCCAGTGTTATCCATTGATACTTGATTGAATCGGAAATCGCTGCACAAGAATTACCAATTGTTAGAGGGATTAAGATTCCTTTTTCCTGTAAAAGGAACCATGATGATTTTCAAGGGATTGATTCTGAGACCTACCCTCTGACTCCATTTGTTGATCAGTTTTAAGCCCACATTCATGTCTCTTATCATGTCTGTAAATTTACCTCTAACCAACAGCTAAGTCATCTGCATAATTCTGTAGGTAAGTATCCCTTTTGATATAAGTCCACCAAGAGATTATCCACCACTAGGCTCCACAGTAGGGAAGATAAAATTCCTCCCTGCAGCCAACCTTGAGTTGTTATTGTCTCTTGTATTTTCCCAAGAAGATGAATTTGGATATTTCTGCTCACTAACATGGTGTTGATCCATCTACTTCTAGTGCTCTCAACACCTGTTTTGAACAGCCTGAAACACGGATTGATATGAGGTATCAAAAGCACCCTCAGTATCCAGGAATGCAACAAGTGCAATTTCCTTTACAGCCAGAGAATCCTCAACTCTTACTACTGAATTATGTAGGTCCAAATCACAGGATTTGCCTGGCTAATAGGCATGTTGATTCTGGTGAAGAGGGTTACCTTGTAGTATCCTCTTCTGTATATGTCTTTCAATCAATCTTTCAGTGTCTTAAGCAGGAATGACAACAGAGTAATTGGTCTATGTGCCTTAGCATTAAATTGATGTGAATGAGCTTGCTTAAGAATAAAGACCACTCTGCTTCTCCAAGGCTGAGGTATATAGCCATAAGCTAAACTTGTCCTGAAAAGACAGCAAAGTACTTTTAGGAGGGGATTCATACCTTTGTGTAGGAATACAGGCAAGATTCTATCCCCTCCTGGTGATTTAAGTGGGCTAAATTTATTGATTGTCCATTTTATTTTTGGAATAGTTACAATTTGCTGAGCAATCTCTAGTCAAGGGTTTCTTCTGGATTGTTATTATGCTCACCATTAGGTTTCTGTAAGGAACCTGTAGGTTGAATAGGACCAAGAGCTATTATCCTTAGTATCCTGGTAGCCTCCCTCAGGCTATTAGTTTCCTGACATGTTTTCCCAGGAGGATCTTTTGGATTCCCGGATATCTTTGTTATATTCCGTTTGAGACTCATATTGGTTCCCACGGTTATTCCTTTTTGCTTTATTAAAAAGTTTTCACACCTTTCTTTTATGTAACTCCAGTCCGTAAGTCCACCATCTTGCCTTCTTAAGACCTGACTTGTTTATTATAGGATAGTTGTCATGATCATGTAGGACCATTTCTTGCAATAATAACACTGTCATGTCAATGTCACTAAATGAATCAATTCTATCTAGTTGTCCAAGTCTCCCCATTAGGTCTTCCTTAAAGGAGGTCCACTATGCTTTCCTTGGATTTCTAAAAGAACTGGTTTTTTCATTTCTGCTGAAAATACATAACACTTGTGACTTTGAACAACATATGCAGTAGTGAGCTTTTTGAAAGTGTTGAGTATATAAATTGTCAAAAAATATTTCAATTTCAGTTGCAACATTTTGAGGATTTTGTGCTAATTATACAAGGTTTCAGATTTTAATTTTGGTTGCAAATTTATGAGGAGTTTGTATTATAACTGTAACAAAATGTAATATATTAAAAAAGTATGCATGAACTTACAAAATCCAGGTTATAAAAAGTATGAAAAAGGCATTTTACATACTTGAATCAATCTGTGTAATTACAGCTTCATTTTGTGTGAAATAACGAGAAAATGTTTCTTTACTTTCATAGACACAAGCAAACATTGCACTTTTACATTTAATTCTTGATTTTCCTGCACATTGTTCCAGTGCAGTAACCTGGCAAAAGCTCTTTAGTGTTCTGGAAAATGGTCAATCCTGTCATACCTATTGGACTACTTTTAATTTTTTTTCTTTCTTTCTTTTTGGAGTATGTGTTTCAGGTGTATTGCATGGTCTTCTCCTTTTGTTGCCATTACTACTACTAAGTTGACCCTGTTGTATGAGTGCTTCTGCAACTCAAATTATAAAGTGCAACAAATTTACAGTGCGATGCCACTGTATGTTCTGTTTTGGATGTAAGATTCATCCATGTAAATTCATCATCAGCAACGTGACATTCATCTTTTTCTGGGTCAGCTTCAGTTTTGCCTGATTGTTGCTATATAGCTGTCAGCACAATATTTGTTGTAAGATAAATTAGCAATTAGACAAAAAGCATTTATCTCTATGATACCTTAAAAGTAAAAATACTTCTTTGCTTACATTGTACATCATTGTGTGTTTATGTTTTCTGGGTCAAACTCTTCTTCACTTTCCATATCTGAAATCAGAAACATCGCCATTTAGTAGAATATCCAACATTTCTTCTGGATCAATGACCATAAACCGGATAAAAATATTATTAGAATTAATACAAAAGAACTTCCTTTTAAATTTAATGCTCAGAGTACCAAAAATATGGAAATAAAACCAAATATAGCAAATGAAATGAGGGGAAGTCTGCCCTTTTCTTTTTATTATTTATTTTTTATTTAACATCCTTCAACGTAATGTCATATTGGACAATGAATGAAATGGTAGAAATAAAGCTCAAATGAGCCCGAGGTCCATGGAGTTTTAAGTTACCCAACATTCGTCTTCTCAGGATAAGGGAAAATCTCGAAAAAAAACCTTACCCAGATAACTTACCTTAAACCAGATTTGAACTCGTGACCTCTTGAACGTGAGGCAGGCACGCTAAGCATCATGCTACCAAAGCAAGTCATTATGTCTGCTATAACTCTGTGACCTTTGTGAGACAATGTGTTCATTTGCATACACATTTATTTTTAATTGTTACAAGTAAACAAGGTAATGCTGGTTAAAACAACCTCTTTGTAAAATAAGCATAATAAGAGGTAGAACTGGAACTTAAAAATTCAATGCCACAACTGGGACTTGAACCACAGACCTTCTGCTTACTGTGCGGCTGCTCTACCACTGAGCTATTGTGACAAACTGCCAGAATGGCATTAAATTCTCAATCCAGTTCGTATTTCTCCTGGTAAACCACAAAGGCAGTCTCACATCAGAGACAAATTACCCCAATGGTGACTTACTATTGTAAGTACTTTATGTCCCCGAATTAAATAACCTTCAGATGGTAATTATTATTTATTTATGCCAACAAACTTAATGTTGGTGTTTTTAAACACCAAGCCGTGTGTACTTTATGAGCTGGTTTGAGAATTTAATGCCATTCTAGAAGTTTGTCAGAATAGCTCAGTGGTAAAGCAGCCGCCCGGTAAGCGGAAGGTCTGTGGTTCAAATCCCAGTTGTGGCATTGAATTTTTAAGTGCCAGTTCTACCTCTCAAACTTTGCCCACACACGGCTTGTGTGTTTAAAAACACCAACAGTAAGTTTGTTGGCATAAATAAAATAATATTTCCAGTTTATAACAGTTTACTTAGGTTTGCATTATTGCAAGTAGAAATGTAAGGATTATGTAAATGTTGTTGTTAGCTAATGCTGGATTTCTAACAATGAAGTCATTAATCCACTTGCTATCCAATATTTTTCACTGATGATATTGAAGAGAGCAATAGCAGTAATAGTAACCGCTTTTTAGAGAGCACCACATTTTTATGTTTTGGCGGTCACATCGCTCTCTCACAATCCCCAGAATGTTTGGAGGACCACACCTGTCGTTGGTTTACTGGTCTCACCGACCTGACCGGGAGAATTATCAAAATAAATTCACCAACCATATCCTCTGATTACCTGGATTATGTAAATGTAAAAGTACTTATGCCGGTCAAATCTCCTGAACGTAACAATGCCTGCAGTCATTCAATATGCTTGCTGAACTTCTCAACAGATGATAGCCAAAGCTTGTACACAGAATAACAACACTCAGAATGTACAAACCAGACCAAGAATTTCAGATATAGCACGATATTTAAAATACTACAAAGCGAGAAATGTTATGTGTACATTTGTGCAGATGGTGAAGGATAGGGCTAAAAGACACTCACCTCTTGTGTTGGTGTCCATTCTGCCCCAAACTTCATGGTGGGAGTTTCCATCTAATCCAATAATGATGTGACTATCTTCTACCATGTTCATCCATCAAGCTCAAGTTCTCTTGAGGGTGGGTTTCCTGCATCATAAGGTATATAGGCTGAGGTAAAAATGATGTCTCTGTCTATTGAACCTTGTGGATGACATGTTTTCACTGTTGTGATGTCTCTGGAGCATAAATTCATTAAAGGAAGTACCTGCACACCATTTCTAACCAAGAAATGTGTCCTGTTATTGGATTTACTGCAGATTACCTAACCTTTACCAGCTCCTGGTCCTGTAATTCTTCCCGTGTGTATCCAAGGCTTTTGAATTAGGGCTAGGTCGATGTTCTTTTCAACCATTAGTTGACAGAAGACATGAGTAGCCACCTTCTTGTGCTGTAGGTTGATCTGAATCAGTTTTTTTCCTTCCATGCCTTGAAAGTGTGATGAAAACTTTTTCCACACCTAGAAATGCCTTACCATCGAGGATTTAATCAATCTGACAGTATCCCCATCAAGAGTACAAACCAGGGTTTTTCCTGTGAGCTCATCCTTATTCTCCAGTCTTCAGTTTTTAGCTTTGTGTTGTTTTTATCCAAAAGTTCTAACATTTTTGCGGCTTGTTCATCTTCAGAAACATCTTAGTTGTTCAACACCTTCTCTGTCCTGAGAATGTCATTCAGTCCTATCTAAGTTTAGCATTTTCCCATAGACTAAGCCTAGGAATGGTATTTTCCAACCAGTCCTTTGTTGGTTTGCCAATGAGAGCATGAGTACTCCACTCTCCATGTGCGATGCTGAAAACTGTAGGAAACTTCCATCCACTAACTCAACAAATGCTTCAACCATACCTTCCCTTGCTTCTCATCCAGCTTGTTGGCTGGGAAGCCTTTGGGTATAATTGCCATTTTTATGGACGTTAGTGCCTCCTTAGATGTTTCCTCTTCTTCTTTCTTTGATGTGAAAGATTGACTCTCTGATCTAGATCTCTGTGGGTTTCAGGAGTTGGGATTGAGTCGTCACAGCAGCTGTATTTAGCTCCTCCCTTTTGACTCTTACCTTTCTTCCCTGAAACACCAAATTTCTTCTTTCTGTCTGGTTTCCATTTCTTGGGATCGAAGACAATTCCTTGATCTACCAACCTCTTCTTCAGGGCTTGTTTTCTCTGAGCCCCTGAAAGTTTGGCTGGTCTCATTCGAAGTTTTCCATGTTGATCCTGGTTTTCTCAGTAGTTCTAAGAGTAGGTTGGCTTCTAAGGGGTTGATCTTTCTCTACGGGTAGAATTCCCTCCTCTGGTTTATTTATATTATCCCGTTGAAGATTACTAGAGGCTCGGTCTGTAGCAGCCTTCTTGTTGGTCTCCATGGGTACTGCTTCTGATATCTCTAGGGTTTCAAATTTGAAAGTTTTGTCGGATTCATATAAGTGCCACAAGTAGCTAGGAAAAGATGAGTCTGCCCAGGCATAGTGCCAGTTCGCTGGGTAAGGCATGTTACTCTGGAGGTCACCTGATATATATCCATTAACGACACATTCAGTCCTGTGTCATTCACCCCTTCAGCACAGGTCACTCTATACCTCGGGGTTGGGCTTCGGATGGAGAGCAAACAAGGATAGGGACGGAAGAGAGGTCGTTGTGGGATGCTCTTTTGTTCCTTGAACTTCAACTTGTGCGTTATAGATGACCCTATCCGGCGTAGCCCTTAGCTTCATCAGAAGACACAAACCCCTCCATCGGCAAGGTCAGTGCTGCGATAAGATGGCGTTGCCCTGGTGGGGCCTATTACATAACCAATTTTCTTTATTTTTGGTGATATATTCTGTTTGTGATTGCTAGCAGAGATGCTTGTCATTATTACCCTTAGAGTGTTTGCTCCGTTATGTCTATGGGATAATTTTGTCTGGTGTATTCGGCTCTATATTATAAGACTTCAAATGATTGACGAGCTATATTGGTCAGAAGGTTGTTTCCTTTATTCTTTTAATCTCTATTAAGTTACCTCCTCAATTATTATGGATGCATAATGTGTGTAAGCAAGTGATTTAATCTCTTGTCACTGCAGTTTTACTTGATGAAGTAAATTAGAGTAAACATATATCTTGAAAATATATTGAACACAAGAAAGAAACAAAGCAAATTGGGATAATTTATTAGAATTGGATATACTATAGTTTCCATGTCTGTATAACTCAGTAACAGAATCTGTAGGTTTTGCTTGAAATACTGAAAATCAAATAACTAGTTAAATAATCCTCCCACAATTTCTATATTTGCACAAACATAACGTTCATTACCCTTGAAATGTTTTGAAACCATAGGGTCAATAACCACTTACATTTACTACAATGTTTCAAATTGGTAATCCCATATAAGTTCTAAGCAAACCCTTAACAGAATATCCAAATACTTTTCTCTCTCAATGAAACCCTTTTATCTCTCTTTATGTACATACTAAAAATGCACATCCATATACTTTTTAATTATAATTTTTTCATCTCTGTGTTCTACTAATTGCTGATACTGCTACTTTAATATTTCAGTTTCTACAAAGAAGATGTTTCAAGTTATACATCAGGTTTATTTGCCACTGAAGACCTCCAAAGTGATTTAAGTTTCTATATGAACAAGGAATGTGCAAATGAGAGAAAATGTCAAGGTCAGAAAAGTGTAGTTAATGGTATATCTTCAATAGAAACAAGCGCTTGCTTAGAAACATCTGATAATCGGAAAATTGTAAAGCCACACAAATGTAAACTTTGTGATAAGGGTTTTACTAAGTTATCAAGTTTGAGAAGACACAAATTGATTCATGAGGGCATAAAGCCACACAAGTGTAACATTTGTAACAACACTTTTACTCAGTTATCAAATTTGAAACAACACAAAATGATTCACGGGGGCCTAAGGCCACACAAATGTAACATTTGTAACAAGACTTTTACTCAGTTGTCAAATTTGAAAAAACACAAATTGATTCATGAATTCATAAAGCCACACAAGTGTAACATTTGTAATAAGGCTTTTACTGAGTTATCAAGTTTGAAAAGACATAAATTGTTTCATGAGGCTACAAGGCCACACATATGTAACATTTGTAATAAGGGCTTTACCGAGTTATCAAGTTTGAGAAGACACAGACTGATTCATGAGGACATAAAGCGACATAAGTGTAACATTTGTAACAAGGGTTTTACTCATTTATCAAATTTGAAACTACACAAATTAATTCATGAGGGCATAAAGCCACACAAGTGTAACATTTGCCATAAGAGATTTACTGGTGTATCAAATTTGAAAAAACACAAATTGGTTCATGAGGGCATAAAGCCACACATGTGTAACATTTGTAACAAGACTTTTACTCAGTTATCAATTTTGAGACGACACAAACTCATTCATGAAGGCATAAAGCCACACAAGTGTAACATTTGTAATAAGGCTTTTACTGAGTTACCAAGTTTAAGAAGACACAAACTCACTCATGAAGGCATAAAACCGTACAAGTGTAACATTTGTAACAAGTTTTTTTCTAAGTTATCACACTTGAGAAGACACATATTGATTCATGAGGGCGTAAAGCCATATAAGTGTATCATTTGTAACAAGGCTTTTAGCCAGCTGTCACATTTGAAAAGACACACTTTAATTCACCAGGACAAATAGCGACAGTATAATACTTTTGAGTATGTTATAGTCAGCTGTTAAATTCCGGAAGTTTTTAATCAGTTTACAATGACAACGTCTGCAGGAGAGTTATGAATGTTAGAAATGTTGAACCCTTTTTTTCACCTTATAGAGGAAGCAGTATGTTTTGTGGATCGAGACTTCTGTTAGTGTGAAATTTGTATTAATTTGTATATAAAGTAATTCATTAATGGAGATAAGCATTCATTGTGATGTATGTTATTTATTAATTTGCTACTTTTGCACATTATTTAAAACTTATATGTGATTGTATGGGAAAAAGGTAGAGTAACAAATTGATTCTTTGTGGGGTTATATCATTAAGTTATAGAGGGTACATAATTATTTTCTATCGCTTCCAACTTAAGCAAGCCATTTCAGAATTGATTTATAATTTAATATTGCAATAAAGGGCTTTCAAGAACATCAGCACTCCAGATCTTGAACTGCTGTTGATTTTCCTTAGTTCTGCAAACAGCCAGGAGAGACATTCAATCTCCTGTCTTATTTTACGAATAGGTTTGCATTAAAGAATATATCTCATTGCTTGCCTTTTATTATTGCTGTGGAATGAATTTTGTAAAAGAAAAAGCAAATCAAATTCAACAAAATAGGTGATAACGTACATTCCAGTGTAAATAACCCTGAATTTAGAATTTTAAATTCTGTATAAAATAAGAGCGACTTTGTGAGTGTCTATAAAGTACAATTAACTGTACAGTGTGGCAATAAATAAAAGTACTAAAATTCTAAAATTTATTTCACTAAATACATTCATGGTATAATTGATGGTGAAGCTAAGAATACATGCTCCTGAAAAACATTCTCATTGTTGTGTGGCAGCTGCATTTATAAAATGAAATAAGTCTATTTCTCCTGGTACACACAGCATCATTTTATATTAACATTTCTTGCTATCGCATTTAATTTGTGAAATCTTGAATTTATATTTAAGTGCTCAATTGGTTTTTGACTGATGGCCCTCTGTTACTGCAGTATCATTTATGTGTTTGTGCACTCTTAATTGAAATGTTTTGTGCCACTATTTCTATGCTTTGAGTCATAGCTCTGCGAGAAGCAGCCACATAACATGACGATCTATATTGTTAAAGTTAATAATAACTCACTTTCTCTCTTAGTGCCAGTTTTTCAACCTGAGGGTAACTTAGTTATCCTAAGTGGTTGTCACAGGGTGTTAGAGTTCTACTCTCCCGGATTAAGGAGGAAACATACCTGATAATGTTGTTTCACACTAGCCGTGTGTATTTAGTCAGTTACAAGGGCCAATCGGACTCAGAAATTCAGTGCCATGTGCTCGAATGGTGTCTTGCAATCCAGCTTCTGTGTATGGCAATGTTAACAGCTCCCTCTCAGAAAGGTTGGTTGGTTGGTTTGGTTTAAGGGCCCTCAACTTCGAGGTCAGCAGTGCTCTTAAAAGATTCATGGCAATAGCCAGATATAAATTTCACTCAAAAATAAAAATACTAGCAACAAGAAAAATATACACAAAAATTAAAAAACAATGGCAATAGCCAGATATGAAACAAGGTGATAAATATGTCAAAAAGCATAAACAGACAACCAAAATTTTAAATATCCAAATTGATATTGCACTCCGGTAAAAACTTAAAAACTCTATCAACTGCTGTTTTGTCGTCCGCTAAGACCTCTGCAAGCCTGGCAGGCAGCTGCAGAGAATCCCCATGGTGCGCTAGAGAGCAACACTGTAGCACCACGTGGCGAACTGACAAAAGGTTATCACACGCGGACATAGAGGGGCAGGGTCCCTTTTAAATAGGTAACCATGCGAATAATTGCAGTGCCCTATTTTTAATCGAGCCAAACTAACCTCCTCGCGGCGAGACATGCGACAGGAAGTTGCCCAGTTTATCGGAAGTTCTTTCATTTCTCTTAGCTAATTACCGCGGAGAGCTGGCCACTATTTGTGCCAGGACGACAGCACCGCTCTCCGCACCTCAAGCCTAAAGTCTTCCGAAATAACACAGGAGATGGTAATACTGGGTTCTGTAGTTGCCGTCTTTGCTGCCAAATCTGCCATTTCATTCCCCGGCAAACCTACGTGCCCAGAAATCCATGCACACACCACATCAACGCCAGAAGCTGGAGGGCATCCTGGATACGTTGTACAATAGGGTGGGGGGGGGGGGGTTGCAACTCACAAAGGCTCTGAAGTGCATTAAGGGAATCGCTTAAAATCAAGTAGCCACCTAATTTACGACGATGTACATACAAATCGACTCGATAAATTGCATAAAGCTCTGCAATAAAAATGGAAGTGCTATTTGAGAAAGAGAATGTATGTGGTTCGGTTCCATAAACATAAGCACATCCAACACCGTTTGGTGCTCTTTGACCCATCGGTGTAAATACATGAACGATCAGTGTAGCCTGAGAAAAACTCTAAAAAAAACACGTGCGGATACTTGAAATAGGCATCGGTGTACGGTCATCCCAAGGGGCGTGCCAGATAGCCAAGGGGGGTAAAGCTTCTCGCCCTTGGCAAACATCCTATGCAGTTCCACTCCAAGCTTCACTACAAGGTCTTGGAAACGAAACCCCGCAGGCTTAGGACTAAGGGTTCCTATACCTTTCTCTTTGCGTGGTGGTGAAAAAAACAAGCGAACGTTGGGTGCTTAGGCATACATCTAAGCGCACAACCATAATTTGCCAAGAGAATCTCACGCCGCTATTGCAGAAGAGGTTCTGCGGACTCGGCGTAAAGGCTCACCACTGGGCTTGTTGGAAAAGCTCCAGTTGCAATGCGGATGCCCCTATTCTGGATCGCGTCTAATCTTCTCAGCACAGATGGTCGTGCTGACGAATAAACAATACACCCATAGTCTAGCTTGGATCGGATGAGTGCGCAATACATTCGCAACAAAATTGTCTGATCCGCTCCCCACGATTTGCCATTCAGTACTCGCATGATATTTAGGAAACGGTCACATCGTGCTCTTAGCTGTGCAATATGCGCCGACCAACTAAGTTTCCTGTCCAAGATCAAACCCAGGAAGCGCGTCTCTTCTGCGAAGGGAAGTAAATCCCTGCCCACCAGCACGTATCATAAGCCTTCCGAAGATCGAAAAATATGCCGACGGTTTGACAGTTCTTCATAAAGCCGTCCTTTATATGTGTCGATATTGACACAAGATGGTCAACAGTTGAACGGCTTCGTTGAAAACCACACTGGATGTTAGTCAGCAGGTTACGACTTTCTAACCACCATACAATCGTCAATTGATCATGCTTTCCATCACCTTGCAAACGCAACTGGTGAGGAAAATAGGACGATAGCTTCAGGGAAGATCACGGTCCTTTGCAGTCTTTAAGATGGGAATAACAGTGGCCTTCCGCCAATTTTCTGGGAGTATACTGCCAACCCAAACACAATTATAGACCTCGAGCAGGAATGCCTTACCTTCAGGAGAGAGCTGTTGTAACATGTGTACATGAATACCGTCCGGTCCTGGTGCTGATAATCGCGAAGATTTAAGAAAATGTTCTAGCTTCGCCATGGTGAAAAGGCGATTGCAATCTTCTATGTTTTTAGACCGAAACGTGAAGCCTTGAGATTCCACCTGAGTTTTAGTTGGAGGGAACTCAGGGGAGTAGTTTTCCGAGCTAGACACTTGAGCGAAAGCACTGCCAAACGTATTGGCCGCTTCAAATGAATAAACAGCTCCTGTGGCGGCTTTTAGTCCCACAATTGGCGTATGGGTCGTTTTAGCTGCAACACGCCTTAACCTGTCCCACACAACCGAGGAAGGTGTGTGTCGGTTAAATGAAGCTACAAATTTTCTGCAAGATGACTTTTTGCTATTCTTAATGACTTGTCTGGACCTGACGCGCATTGTCTTGTATTCGATTAGGTTATCCAAGGTAGGGTGACGTTGGAAAATCCTAAGAGCACGCCTTCGAGCACGAATGGCATTTCGACATTCTTCCGTCCACCAGGGGACAGGAAATCGACGGGGGTGTGTAGTCGACCGCGGAATTGATTGTTCAGCAGCAGAGAGAATTGTCTCCGTGAGATTCTGCGCCAAATCATTCACTGGGTCGTGCTCGTTGTACGCAAAGACAGCCAACTGGGTGTGAAGGTTCCAGTTGGCATGGTCCAAACGCCATCTGGGCATGCGTGTGGAACATGTATCTTGCGTCAAGAGACTAATAAGGCATGGGAAGTGGTCACTAGAGTGTAAATCGGAGATGACATTCCATTGTAAGGAGACTGCCAACTGAGGTTATCAAACAGCAAGATCAAGGTGCGAAAAACTATTGTAAGAGTCCGAAATGAATGTAGGCTCTCAAGTGTTGAGGAGAACCAGGTTGTAAATGTCCAGAAAATTAGCGAGGAAATTGCCTCTCGCACAAGCGCGACTCGAGCCCCAAAGTGGCTGCTGGTCATTGAAGTCTCCCTCCAACAGAAACGGTGTTGGCAACTGGGAAAGTAGCTCTTCTAAATCTATGTGCGGGAAGTCACGGGACGGACGCAAATATACATTACAAATGGTGAAATGGATGTCTGGCATTAGAATCCTTATTGCAACTGATTGAATGTCAGACCGCATTTGTACAGATTGCATAAATATGTCATCTCTCACAAGTATCATAGCGCCGCCATGTGCCGTAACACCCTCTTCTGGTGTAACATTACACGTACTGGGGTGTATCGTCTTAGATGGAAAGCGTCTTGAGGAGGCAGCTTAATCTCTTGCAAACATGTGACCAGAGGTTAGTTTTCTTTGAGCAAAAGCTCACCTTCTGGCCGTTGAGTTCTAATACCACGTATGATCCATTGTAGGATAGTCATATTGCATTGTGCATGGGACAGGTATTCCAAAGTAACTCCTCATTACTTTGGAATAGGCGGTTGTCGAATACATTTTGCCCTTTACTTCTATCTCGGGTTTACATTTTTATCTGAGGCTTTTTCGCGCCTCTTTTCCACCGGCGGTCTCCCAGGATGGGCAGATTCTTTTAGATCCATATCCTCTGCCGAAGACGTCCGTGTTCCCATAGTGAATTTTGGTTTCAGAGTTTCGAACTGATTGGACACGGAGACCGGCGAAGATGACATTCGCTGGTCTGTAGCGATCCCAGAGGACTCCTCTAAAGAGAATCTCGTAGGAGATGACTTTGGACTTTTCTTTCCCTTCGATGTCTTGGGAGAAACCTTGCTCTCTTTCAGGAAATCGGATCTTTGATACTCGGTCTTAAACTTAATCGGTGAAGCATCGTATACTATTGACTAGTCGAGGTCGATTTCTTTGTGGGCGACCTTCCTGATCTGCTGGATTGAACTGCGGTGCTTGTAGATGCTGTAACGCACTTAGGTGATGTCAAACGCTTTGGATGTGACTTAGCTACGAAAATTTTGTCTGAAATTGTTGCCCCCTATATATCACTACTTTGAGTTGCGATTTCCCGACGTGGTACTGGTTTAGCTGCAACCAAGCAATAGGTACCGCAGATCGGGATAGCGTGCTGGCGCAAACGTAAGAGTTTCCGGGCTTCTGAGAAGGACACCTATCTAAGCCGGATCTCCTGGATAGCTCTTTCCTCCGTATATAGGGGGTATTCTCGAGGGTTTGCTGGATATTCTCCCCTGCAGTTAATGCAACTGGGAGGTTATGCACAGTCATCGTCATGAGCGGTGCCTCCACAGTTCATGGAGGTAGCTCCATCACTGCACGTGTCACTTGTATGACTGGCATTTGTAACATCTAAGCGGGTTCGGAATATAAGGTCTTACTTCAATGGCCTCGTACCCAGCCTTTATCCTTTGCGGGATACCTACCCGATTAAAGGTAAGGAAAAGGGTACGGGTAGGGAGATATTCGCTTGCATCTTTACTCTGAACCCGATAAACAGATATCTCACCTTGATCTGCTAGGTTCTCCTTAATTTCATCATTGGACATATCGTCCAATGCGCGTGTGTTCACAACACCGCGAGAGGAATTCAGCGTCCTGTGCATCTCTACACGCATCGGATAGCTGGCTAACATGTTGGCTTTTAAAATAGTAGCCGCCTGTGCTGCTGAAATGTATTCAACCAGCATCGTGCCGTTCCGAGATCTTGTTCAGTTCTTCACTGGGCCAGCTATCTTATCGAGACCCTTCTGTACCACTAAAGGATTCACCGACCTAAATGTTTTACCTTCCTCATTTCTTGTTATAACTAAGTAGCGAGGACCACTCAACTCTGCTACTTCCTTTTCACTAACTTTGGCATGTTTGGTTTTTTGAGCTTTAAAGGAACTCATGGCGATTATATCCTCCACCATGGCTAATGTCTCCGATGGCATGCTCACTTCCTACGCTCCACCCCGGCTTAGGTGAGAGTCCTGGCCTGCACCTTGCTCACCCTAGGGTCTCACCTCCCAATGTCCAGACAGAGGGATCCAGTCACCTTTAGGAGTGCATCAGCTCATGCAATGGCCCCTCCCCGGGACTGACCTTTAACAGTGGATACGCACACATATCCTACATGATAACCGGGGGCTGGGACTTACGCGGTTACCCAGTCACCTCTTGCGTCTCCCCATCCTCCTACAAACCGCGCGTAGGTTATCCATCAGACTGTGTACAGGAAGGTATCAGGTGGGAGGTCAAACAAAAGTGGACCAAAGTTGATTTATTATTTATTTATTTATTTATTTATTTATTTATTTATTTATTTATTTATTTATTTATTTATTTATTTATTTATTTATTTATTTATTTATTTATTTATTTATTTATTTATTTATTTATTTATTTATTTATTTATTTATTTATTTATTTATTTATTTATTTATTTATTTATTTATTTATTTATTTATTTATTTATTTATTTATTTATTTATTTATTTATTTATTTATTTATTTATTTATTTATTTATTTATTTATTTATTTATTTATTTATTTATTTATTTATTTATTTATTTATTTATTTATTTATTTATTTATTTATTTATTTATTTATTTATTTATTTATTTATTTATTTATTTATTTATTTATTTATTTATTTATTTATTTATTTATTTATTTATTTATTTATTTATTTATTTATTTATTTATTTATTTATTTATTTATTTATTTATTTATTTATTTATTTATTTATTTATTTATTTATTTATTTATTTATTTATTTATTTATTTATTTATTTATTTATTTATTTATTTACTTATTTACTTATTTACTTATTTACTTATTTACTTATTTACTTATTTACTTATTTACTTATTTACTTATTTACTTATTTACTTATTTACTTATTTACTTATTTACTTATTTATTTATTTATTTATTTATTTATTTATTTATTTATTTATTTATTTATTTATTTATTTATTTATTTATTTATTTATTTATTTATTTATTTATTTATTTATTTATTTATTTATTTATTTATTTATTTATTTATTTATTTATTTATTTATTTATCTATTTATTTATTTATTTATTTATTTATTTATTTATTTATTTATTTATTTATTTATTTATTTATCTATCTATCTATTTATTTATTTATTTATATATTTATGTATTTATGTACTTATGTATGTATTTATTTATTTATTTATTTATTTATTTATTTATTTATTTATTTATTTATTTATTTATTTATTTATTTATTTATTTATTTATTTATTTATTTATTTATTTATTTATTTATTTATTTATTTATTTATTTATTTATTTATTTATTTATTTATTTATTTATTTATTTATTTATTTATTTATTTATCTATTTATTTATTTATTTATTTATTTATTTATTTATTTATTTATTTATTTATTTATTTATTTATTTATTTACTTACTTACTTACTTACTTATTTACTTATTTATTTACTAATTTATTTAGTTATTTATTTATTTATTTACTTATTTATTTACTAATTTATTTAGTTATTTATTTATTTATTTATTATTGATTGATTGATTTTTTATTGATTTATTTATGTATTTATTTATTCATTTATTCATTTATTTAGTCGTTCATTCATTGATTCATTAATTAACTCATTCATTTATATTTGTTCCGCACCTGAAGTTCTTGGTCCTACACCTCACATGGGAGCACCATATTCATCATGTTCGTGCTTCCAGCGGTCGTTCGCTTTGGGTACTTAGGGTTCTATCTGGGGCATCTTGGGGTGGTGATCACACGGTAATGTTGAGTTTGAGTCGCTCACTGGTCCGATTCAAATTAGACTACGGCAGTTTCATCTATGGCTCCGCATCCGCCTCTAAACTCCGCCTTTTAGACACATTTCATCACACTGGTATCCGTCTCGCTACTGGGGCTTTCCGCACCACCAGGGTTGATTGTCTGTATACTGATTCTGGCGAACCTCCACTGTTTGTTCGACGATCGTTGTTACTTTGTTCCTACGTGGCCAGGTTGGCCGCTCATCCAGGTCATCCTTCATTTTCACCTGTAGTGCGTCCAGTCCTCGCGCACCGTTATATGCGTAATAAAGCAATCTCCCGTCCAAGTGGCATCAGGTTTCGAGAACTGCTTAACGCAAACGCCCTCCGACTTCCAGTTGTAGAGCGGCATTCACTTGGCCACTGTCCTCCCTAGCAACTCCAGCGTGCACGCTTTGACCTGTAGCTGTCGAGCTGTGCAAAGATAGCTACCCCCCCCCCCCTTCGGTGTTTCGTCAACTCTTCACCGCAGTTCTGGGCCGATACCAGACTTATACTCCGGTATTCACCGACGGCTCCCAGTTGAGTAGTACGACGGGTTCCGAATTTATATACAACGGTGACGTTCACACATACCGACTTTCAGACGCTAGTTCAGTTTTTACCGCCGAGCTATTTGCCATCTTTTATTTCTTACTTTTTATCTCCCGGTCAGTACCTGAACCTTTTATTTTATGTTGTGACTCTCTGAGCGCTCTTCAGGCGCTGCAAAAATTCGGTTCAACTCGGTATTAATTCTTAACATACAGACACTTATCGCATTTGTTATCTCGTGGATATCAGTTCGCTTTATTCTGGTGCCCAGGCGATGTGGGTATTCCCGGCAACGAAGTGGCGGATGCAGCAGCTAAGTCTGCATGTCGCCTACCGGAGTATTCCACACGTACGCTCCCTTATATAGAGGGTGTTAATGAACTACACCGAAATATTTTCAGAGCAAGTGGAGATCTCTGAAATAAGTAATTTGGGACAGGAGACTTATGGCCTGTTGGTTCAAATGTGGAAGTTACAGCTATACGTTTCTAAAGTGCCAGTACGCCACTGTTAATGATGATACCACTTGAGTGCTCAACACACGAAAACGAAGAGACGGTTAGAGCACTCCCTCTGGCGCAATGGTTATGACATCTTTCAAGTGGAAGGCAAACGAGTTCGCTCCTTCACTTTGTCTTTTTTTTTTTTTTTTTTTTTTTTTCATTTTCGTTTTCTTTAATTGGTTGTTTTTGTTTTAATATTTTGTCTAAGGTTTTAATTCTTGTACAATGCATTTCACAGAGTAATTTCACCTTGTGAGTGCAATTAATTATAATTCCTTCTAACAAAGGTTGAATCCCGCTTATAACTCTCACATGCTGTACGTCTAAATGGGAGGAGGTTTAAAGGGTGAACGAAGTTACGTAAAATGAAAAGTAAATGCAATTCTTTACGTCAGGTTTAAAGGAACTGCCTATTGTAATTTATGACGAAGAAAAAAAATTAACCCCATGACAGTAACCGAACCAATGACCTCTGGAACAACAGTTTTCGGCGTTACGGATTGGGTCACCAGAACAGTTACTTAAAGACTACTAGAGTAGGCTATTGATGCAAGAAGGTAGTTAATCGCTGTTCAGTGTCGCACTGGCAGGTGATTAGTTCGAGATTTGAGATATCTTTAAGGCATTAAATCTTGAGAACGCCAATAACGAGCTATTAAGTTTCGATATTTCTATACTCGGGAAGCAGTTTTAAAGACATTCTAACGCAATAATCTCACCCACCTTGTTTAAACACCAACTTATCAGCATCTAATGCCAATTAGGTTTAACACAATTAACTGCGTTATGTTAAGCCGCAGACCATGCATTTACTATCTCAACTTGCTTATATTAGTCACGTGTACAATCAACGAAATTATTTCGGTGTAGTTCATTAACACCCGGTAGATGCGTAGAAGAACTTGCATCGCCATCTACGAGTACATGCTGTCTGGCAGGAGTCTTGGGAAGCGTTAGCTGTCACTCAGTTACGGACAATCAAGGACACGGTACAATCCTGGCAAACATCTTGCAGGGTTTCCAGGCGTGAGGAGGTGATTTTAACATGCCTGAGGAAATGCCACACTTGAGCCAGGCATGCACACCTTTTGCACGGTGATCCGGAGCCTGTCTGTGCGACATGCACAGTTCCCCTTTCCGTCGCGCATGTCCTTATCGATTGTCCGTGGTACGCTCGTGAGCACCAGTGTCTTGGACTGGGTGTTACACTGTGCTCCATGTTAGGCAACGACCCAGTGGCTGTAAATACAGTACTACGGTTTGTTTCCCTTATGGAATTTGGTAATTAGGTGTAAGGTTTCTTTTATATTGGCGGATATAGACTTTTAGGAACTTTTACTTGTGTTTTTGCCTTTTTAGCAGTGTAACCAGCTTACGTTTTAGTAAAATAAGTTTTTACGGGTTTTAATTTTCCTTCTTTTTTTTTACGTGTTTTAGCTCTTTTTTTAGTGGTTTTAACGTTCATCTTTGGGTATTTTAACGTTTACTTTTTAGCTTTAAAGGGGTGAGGTTTTATTTCTTTGCTTGTTTTTATTTTGGACTTCGGGCCCTATGACCTAGTTGTTGACGGGCCCCACTACTCACTCATTATTAGTTTTCTATTTCCTTTTATTTGCAAGGGTGTGTGTGGAGATTTCTTATGTTGTTCTTGTTCTTCATCTTCTTCTACATTAACCTGAGTAGTCATTTTTCTCTCTTTTTGGTAGCATATCAAAAGATAGGGTAAGCAAACTACAACTTCACAATCGAATTATGAAATACGTAACGCAGTTATTAACAAAAGAATATTGCGTATACAAAAAGCGTTGAATTTGGATTTCGTTTAAGGCCGCTCAACTTCTAGGTCATCAGCGCCCTTAACAGACTCATGGCAATAGCCAGATATAACTTTCACTCAAAAAATAAAAATACTAGCAACAAGAAAAGTTTACAAAGGTAAAAATCAGTGGCAATAGCCAGATATGAAACAAGGTGATAAATATGTCCAAAATCAGAACAAGATGATTAAAAAATTTAAATCCTCAAATTTATATTGCACTCCGCTAAAAAATTAAAAACTCTATCAACCGCTGTTTTGTCGTCCGCTAGGACCTCTGCAAGTCTGGCAGGCAGCTGCAGAGAATACCTAAGGTGCGCTAGAGAGCAACACTCCAGCAGCACGTGGCGAACCGACAAAACGTTGTCACACAGCGGACATAGAGGCGCAGGGTCCCTTTTAAATAGGTAACCGTGCGAAAAATTGCAGTGCCCTATTCTTAATCGAGCCAAACTAACCTCCTCGCGACGAGATGTGCGAGAGGAAGTTACCCATTTTATCGGAAGTTCTTTCACTTCTCTAAGCTTATTACCGCAGAGAGCTGACCACTCGTCGTGCCAGGACGACAGCACCGCTCTCCGCACTTCAAGCCTGAAGTCTTCCGAAGTAACACGTGAGATGATAATACTAGGTTCTGTAGTTCCCGTCTTTGCTGCTAAATCTGCCATTTCATTCCCAGGCAAACCTACGTGACCAGGAATCCATGCACACACCACGTCAACCCCAGAAGCGTGTAAAACATGGAGGGCATCCTGGATACGTTGTACAATAGGGTGGGGGTTGTACAACTGACAAATGCTCTGCAGTGCACTAAGGGAATCGCTCAAAATCAGGCAGTCACCTAATTTACGACAGCGAACATACAAAACGGCTCGATAAATTGCATAAAGCTCTGCAGTAAAAATGGAAGTGCTATTTGGAAAACCGAATGTAAATGGTTCGGTTCCATAAACATAAGCACATCCAACTCCGTTGGTGTTCTTTGATCCATCGGTGTAAATATATCGACGGTCAGAGTAGCCTGACAAAAATTCTAAGAAACACGTGCGGATACTTGAAACAGGCATCGTGGACTTCTGGTGTACGGTCATCCCAAGATCTACATGGGGCGTACCAGATAGCCAAGGGGGGTAAAGTCTCTCGCCCTTGGCCAACATCACAGGCAGTTCCACTCCAAGCTTCACTAGGAGCTCTTGGAAACGGAACCCCGCAGGCTTTAGACTAAGGGAGCTATTTCTATATCGTTCGCTTAGCGTAGTGGTGAAAAAAGAAGCAAACGTTGGGTGCTTAGGCATACATGTAAGCGCACAACCATAATTTGCCAAGAGAATCTCACGCCGATATTGCAGAGGAGGTTCTGCGGACTCGGCGTAAAGGCTCACCACTGGGCTTGTTGGAAAAGCTCCTGTTGCAATGCGGATGCCCCTATTATGGACCACGTCTAATCTTCTCAGCACAGATGGTCGTGCTGACGAATAAACAATACACCCATAGTCTAGCTTGGATCGGACCAATGCTCGATATATTCGCAACAAAATTGTTCGATCCGCTCCCCACGATTTTCCATTCAGTACTCGTATAATATTTAGGGAACGGTCACATCTCGCTCTTAGCTGTGCAATATGCGACGACCAACTAAGTTTCCTGTCCAAGATCAAACCCAGGAAGCGCGTCTCCTCTGCGAAGGGAAGTTCATCTGGACCAAATCGGAGCGAAGGTGGTAATCGTCTCCTACGGTGCCAGAAATTAACGCAGATTGTCTTCTCAGTTGAGAAACGGAAGCCGTTTTTCACGCTCCATTCTCTAAGGTTGTCCAAACATTGCTGCAGGCGCCGTTGTAAGAACGCCGTGTGCTGAGAAGTGCAATAAACAGCGAAGTCGTCTACGAATAGGCATGACGAAACTCCAGGGGGAACACATTTCCAGATGGAGTTAATTGCTATAGCAAAGAGCGTGACACTTAGCACCAAACCTTGAGGTACTCCCTCCTCCTGAACAAAAGAATTAGAAAAAACCGAGCCGACCCTTACTCGGAAAAAGCGGTCCTTCATAAACTCCTGAATGAAAAGTGGTAGGCGTCCACGTATGTTCCAGGCATACAGGGAACGTAGAATCCCTGCTCGCCAGCACGTATCATAAGCCTTCTCAAGATCGAAAAATATGCCAACGGTTTCACAGTTCTTTATAAAGCCGTCCATTATCTGTGTCGATATTGACACAAGATGGTCAACAGTTGAACGGCGTCGTCGAAAACCACACTGGATATTAGTCAATAGGTTACGACTTTCTAACCACCATACCAATCGTCCATTGATCATGCGTTCCATCATCTTGCAAACGCAACTGGTGAGGGAAATAGGACGATAGCTGGAGGGAAGATGACGGTCCTTTCCAGCCTTCAAGATGGGAATAACGGTGGCCTTCCGCCAATTTTCTGGGAGTATACTGTCAACCGAAACACGATTATAGACCTCGAGCACGAATGCCTCACCTTCAGGAGATAGCCGTTGTAACATTTGTACATGAATACCGTCCGGTCCTGGTGCTGAACATCGCGAAGATTTCAGGGAATGCTCCAGCTGTGCCATGGTGAAAAGGCGATTGTAATCTTCTACGTTTCTAGAACGAAACGAGAAGGCTTGAGATTCCACCTGAGTTTTAATTACAAGGAACTCAGGGGAGTAGTTTTCCGAGCTAGACACTTGTGCGAAAGCACTGCCAAAGGTATTGGCCACTTCAAATGAATCAACAACAGCTCCTGTGGCTGTTTTTTGTCCCGCTATTGGTATTTGGGTCGTTTTAGCTGCAACACGCCTTAATCTATCCCACACAACCGAGGAAGGTGTGTGTCGATTAAATGAAGCTACAAATTTGCTCCATGATGACTTTTTGCTATCCTTAATGACTTGTCTGGACCTGGCGCGCCTTTTCTTGTATTCGATTAGATTTTCCAAAGTAGGGTGACGTTGGAAAACCCTAAGTGCACGCCTTCGAGCACGAATGGCATTCCGACATTCTTCCGTCCACCAGGGGACGGGAAATCGACGGGGGTGTGTAGTCGACCGCGGAATCGATTGTTCAGCAGCAGAGAGAATCGTCTCCGTGAGATGCTGCGCCAAATTATTCACTGAGTCATGCTCTTTGTAGGTAAAGACAGCCAGCTGGGTGTAAAGGTTCCAGTTGGCATGGTCCAAACGCCATCTGGGCATACGAGTGGAAAATGTATGTTGTGTCAAGAGACTAATAAGACATGGGAAGTGGTCACTAGAGTGTAAATCAGAGATGACATTCCATTGTAAGGAGACTGCCAACTGAGGTGAACAAACTGCAAGATCGAGGTGTGAGAAGGTGCTGTGAGAGTCAGAAATGAATGTAGGCTCTCCAGTGTTGAGGAGAGCTAGGTTGTGACTGTCGAGGAAATCGGCAATGATCGTACCTCTCGCACAAGCGCGACTTGAACCCCAAAGTGGGTGGTGCGCATTGAAGTCTCCCACCAACAGAAACGATGTTGGCAACTGGGAAACTAGATCTTCTAAATCAATGTGCGAGAAGTCATGGGACGGAGGCAAATATATATTACAGATGGTGAAATGGATGTCTGGCAGTATAATCCTTATTGCAACTGATTGGATATCAGACTGTATTGGTACAGATTGCATATATATGTCATCTCTCACAAATATCATAGCGCCGCCATGTGCCGGAACACCCTCTTCTGGTATAACATCACACGGTACTTGGGTGTATCGCCTTAGATGGAAAGCGTCTCGAGGACGCAGCTTAGTCTCTTGCAAACATGCGACCAGATGTTCGTTTTCTTTGAGCAAGAGCTCAAGTTTTGGCCTTTGAGTTCGAATGCCACGTACGTTCCATTGTAGGATAGTCATATTGCATTGTGTATGGGATAGGTAATTCCAAGGTAACTCTTCATTACTTTGGAGCAGGCGGTTGTCGAACTAATTTAGCCCTTTTCTCTCTTGGGCTGACGTTCTTTTCGGACGCTTTTTCGCGCCTCTTTTCCACTGGGGATCTCCCAGTGTGGGCAGATTAGTCCAAATCCATGTCCTCTGCCGAGGACGTGCGTCTTCCCATAGCAAACTTGGGTTCGAGTGTCTCGAACCGGTTGCTAATGGGGACCGGCGAAGATGAAAGACGCCGGTCTGAGTCCGCCCCTGAAGATTCCCCAGAAGAGGATCTTCGAGGGGATCTCCTTGGACTCTTATATCCCTTTGATGTACTGGGATGAGCCTTATCTTCCTTGAGGAAATCGTTCTTTGTGTAGTTCTTTTTAAACTTTATGGGCGAGGCATTGTAAATAACAGGTTTGCTAGTCTTCTGTGTCGAGTTTGGCATTTTCGTTGGTGATCGAACAGTTGAATTTTTTTCACCAACACATTTTGTACACGTTGATACAGATGTGCGCGCTGATGTTGAAGGCTTTGGTATAGAGCTGCGGGCAACAAGTGTTTTTTCAGAAATTGTTGCCCCACTGAAATCGCTGGTCTGAGTTGCGATCTCTCTGCTTGGTACCGCTTTAGCTGCAACTGAGCTATAGGTTCCGGATCTGGGAACAAAGGGTTGGCGTAGACGCAAGGGCTTCCGGGATTCTGAGAAGGGCACCTTCTCTTTAACCCGTATCTCTTGGACCGCTCTTTCCTCTACAAAGCGGGGGCAGTCTCGGGAACTAGATGGATGTTCACCTCTGCAGTTCACACATGTAGGAGCTGTAGTACATGCACCATCGTGGGATTCATCTCCACATTGAGGGCATGTAGCTAGTCCCTTACAAAGCTCACTTGTATGTCCAAAGCGCTGGCACTTAAAACACCTGAGTGGGTTCGGGATGAACGGCCTAACTTCGATGGATTCATACCCTGCCTTAATCCTTTGCGGGAGATCTACCCGATCAAAGGTCAGGAACAGGGTATTAGTTGGCTTTAACTCACCACCTTCTTTACGTTGAACCCGGTAAACGTGTATGACGCCTTGCTCCGTCAGATTCTCTTGAATCTCCTCATTGGATAATCCTTCCAGTGCACGGGTGTTTATCACACCGCGCGAGGAGTTCAAGGTTCTGTGCATCTCGACGCGTACTGGATAACTTGCTAGCATATTCGCTTTCAATATCTTAGCTGCCTGGGTAGCTGAATGTGCTTCAACCAGGAACGTGCCATTTCGAGATCTAGTGCATGACTTGACTGGACCAGCAATGTTATCTAAACCCTTTTGTGTAGTAAATGGGCTCACCGACAAAAATTTCTTATCTCCCTCAGTTCGAGATATAACTAAGTAGCGAGGACCACTCGACTCTGCTACTTCCTTTACACAAACTTTTATATTTTTTTTTGTTTTGAGTTTTTTGAGAACTCATGGCGATGTCATCCTCCACCATTGCAAATGTCTCCGATGGCATGCTCACATCCTGGGCGCCACCCCGGCTTAGGTGAGAGTCCTGGCCTGGACCTTGCTCACCCTAGGGTCCCACCTCCCAATGTATAGACAGAGGGACCCAATCGCCTTCAGGAGTGCATCAGCTCATGCAATGGCCCCTCCCCGGGACTGACCTTTATCAGCGGATACGCACACAGATCCTACATGATAACCAGGGGCTGGGACTTACGCGATTACCCAGTCACCCCTTGCGTCACCCCATCCTCCGACGACCCGCGCGTAGGTTATCCATCAGACTGTGTACAGGGAGGTAACAGGTGGGAGGTCAAACACAAAAGTGGACCAAAGTTGATTTGGCGTTTGGCATGTGCCCTCTCACCTCTTGGAGGAACCCAATCGAGAGTATGGCTCGGGGCCCCGGGTACGCCAAACCCGGACCTACCGTGGTAGGTTCCCCTGGGGGAGTTTGATTTCGGAGTCCTCTTCTCCTAGATGAGTTGTCGACCAAGACTACCGAGCCTCATCTACCCGTTTGGAATGTTCTTACCTTCCCCTCACCTCTTGCCTACCAGTGATCACAAAGACACACGTAGCAGGCCGTCTGGTTCGGGTACTGAGCCCCTCCGCCACGGCAAGGCGACACTCCTTCGGAGGGGACAAAAAGCGTTGATTTGGGAAATCGGAGGCAGGGGACATGAAAAGGACTCCAAGGCTGATATCACTCTGCCTGTTTCTCTGAAAGCATGTATGCAATTGACGCAATGCCTATCAGCGTCACAACGACACAGCTAATAAGGTTAAGCTGTAATCAAGCAAGTGGTCTTGTTATAGAAATGGTATAGCAATAATAAATATTTCATAAAACCAACATTTTTATCTGAATTTTCCTCTCCCTAATAATCACGCCACCCTATGATGTACGGAGTCTCAGTGTTTCATCGCCAATATCCCAAGTTTTATTTCCTTTTAAACAGTATTTCTTCGTGGACCTAAAATTATTGTCCTCTACTTCTGCCATATATTCTTCGTAATGAGATGATATTACAATTATCAGTGTCTTAACAAACAAATCTTGTGTTCATAATTAATCGCTATTTAGATTTGGAAGGACATTTGCTGTGCATCTGCCACAACTTGTTCTAGGCTTATAAATCTTTGTGATGTAAAGAATGGTGAATGTATAGCTGCAGCAGAGGGAGTCTTATTACAATTTCGTGAGGTTATTTTCTTGTAGTGTTTAACGCTTGCTTCTACTACATACGGAATGGCAGGAGGTGAGACTGATGATACATGGAATGAAGATGGAGCACCGGTGGAATGAGATGGCGGGGAAAACCGGAGAACTCGGAGGAAACCCGTCCCAGCGCCGCTTCGTCCACCACAAATCCCACATGCGATTGCCTGGGATCGAAGCGGCTCGCTTTGGTGAGAAACGAATGGTCTAATCACTCGACTACGGCGCGTCCTTCGTGAGGTTGTGGTTCAACATAAGGCGCAGTTCGATAACTCCGCCTTACAACCAAGAACCTCTTTTTCAGTCACACTGATGTGTTCTTGGACGGAAATTGTATATTTCACCTTGTAATTAACACACCCTAAGGTAAAAATAGCTTTAGCCCATTTTATGTCACTATCTGCTTTAACAATTTGAAACTTTTCTAAGAAAAATATATGAGACATTTTTAAATTATCAATAACCGAGGCTCGGTGGTTACAACTACGATTATAGGTAGGCATGCTCAACGAAGGGTTGATATGAAGCTTGGAAAGGTATAACATAGCTCTATGTTATACAAAATAATTTATTACAATAACGATTACTACATAGCCTATTTACAATATTCTTATCCTAATCTATAGGCAGTGTCAGCTTGAATTTAGAATTATATTAGTTCCTTGTCTTAGTAAGCTCCTTCCAGGCGTGTGTGAGCATAGCCTCCAGCGTTGGTGTCCTCATAACGGATTCTGGACTTGTAACCCTCAAGGTCGGCTTCATACTCTACGATCTGCAGTCGGCCATCGGGAAGAAGAACTCGGTAAGAACCCTGAGCCTGTTCATCCTGACGGGCTTCCTCTTGGGAGAAAGTGGCACCAGATTCTGCATCCTCAACTTCGTACGCAAATTCATAGCTTGCTGGTTCCTGCAAGAGATAAGTGGAGGAGATTAATTCTATTGTTTTATTACGTAAAATGCACTTAAATGAACTCTTCGTATGTGCCAATAATATAACATTGGCTGCAAGATTGTAAGGAAAAAATCTCGAGGCTTCAGGAAACCCTCATTCGAATAAAAGCTACAGTTTGGTGCGGCCAAAAAGAAAAGTAATCTAGGACCTCTTTTTAAGGATATATTTGCTTAGAAATTACATTGGCTAAATTGATAATTGCAACGCACAAATGTGACTAGTAAGTTTCGGAATTACAAATATGAGTGACTATTTAGTGACTCCATACTCAAGCGACTTTGTACTCCTAATTGCTTACGGCCAAGTCATCTTCGCGAGCCAAGTTCCTTGCAGAAGCAGCATAACCACCATCAGCAGCGTAAACTGGGTTTGCAGCAGGAACCCCGTATTGTGTTGAGAGAGTACTGCCTGAGGTGAAAGAAGCACCATGTTGTATGGATGGTGAACCGCCCAAAGTTCTGCTAGAAGCTGAAGGAGCGCCATCCTGAGAAGACAGAGCATCGCCGAAGGACCTGTTAGAAGCTGAGGGACTACCATCCTGAGAAGACAGAGCATCGCCGAAGGACCTGCTAGAAGCTGAGGGACTACCAGCCTGAGAAGACAGAGCATCGCCGAAGGACCTGCTAGAAGCTGAGGGACTACCATACTAAGAAGACAGAGCATTAACGAAGGATCTACTTGCGACAGTAGGAGCACCGTACTGTCTTGAGAGAGCACCACCGAAGGATCTAACAGAAGCTGAAGGAACACCATATCGGGGTGAAGGAGCACCACGAGCTGAAGAACCACTGATGCGAGATGAAGCTGGTGGAGCACCGTAACGTGTACAAAGAGCACCGCTGAAGGAACGGCTTGAACCAGAAGTACTGAAACGGCTCAGAGCTCCAGAAGCACCACCATTACGTACTGAAGCTGCAGGGACACCATACTGGTTAGATGGGATACCACCAAAAGAACGCGTAGTAGCTGAGGGGGCGCCATACTGGTTTGAAGGAACTCAACCAAAACGGGCTGAAGCGCCTCCACATCGTCTTGTAGCATCAAGTGCACCATACTGAGTAGAAAGAGCTCGGTTTTCAATAATGGGAGCACCGTACTGGCTGTCAGGAGTTCGAGCTCCGTTCTGACTGGGTGGCAAGTAAGAGTTTGCCACTGGAGGTTCTGCAAGGACACCAGCAAGTGTCACTGAGATGAGAAGAACCAGCTTCTGGAAAACAAATAGATTAACGAGAGTTAGCTATAACTTGCTAATATGGAACGATTAATACTTTTCGTGAACCTGGAGTGTGTGACATCATCTTTCAAAGGAACAAGAATATATATGCCATTCTGGCAGTTTGTCACAGTAGCTCAATGGTTAGAGCAGCCGCCTGGTAAGCGGAAGGTCTGTGCTTCAAATCCCAGCTGTGTCATTGCATTTTTAAGTTCCAGTTCTACCTCTCAAATATAGTAAAGTGTCCGCAAACTGATGCCTGACTGCTTTAGCGGAGTACCTGATTTCTGTTGACCGTTTTCCAAAGTAATATTTATAGTAGATACGTGTATTCCTGACATAAAACGTCATCTGCTGATCAAATTTGAATGTGGTCTGTGTGCTATGTTTAAGGTAACACATTCGTGAAAGTTGAAGATATAAAGTTTTTACTTTATTTGTTTTTACCCTTATTTTTCTTGTGATAATGATGTACAATTAAGGGTACTTAACTACTAGGGTCATCAGCGTCCTATGTGTGTACTTCTTGTCTTCAGTATGTTTGTTTCTTTGCATTTTAATGTATTAATCATTTGGACCTATGTGAACTTTACGTCACTGAATTAATGAAGAAAAAAAGCAATGATCTAAATCTTAAAGAGAGACGTACTTACTTCTACCAAGATACGTGATATACCAAAATAACCACCGAAACACAGAGCGATTTATGTAGAACTGACACATTTCTTTTTTAGTTATTCGGCTGGAAATTTATTTAAGGGAATCTAGGACTAAAATTTGAATTTACTATATTGTTATAGTTACGAAATCAATACTTGGCTCACATTAACGGTTATTGTGCATACGAAGTTCCACCACACTCTGTTTTATTGTTATGGCGGAATTAATTATTCAATTTATTCACAATACGGAAATACCTAAATATTCAAAGTACTCCATGCGCATAAAAACTAAAATATCACAGTTTTACTATTTTATAAACGCCAATTGCCCAATAAGCGCCATCAGTCTCCGTCAGGAAAAAAAATGATTACTTTTAAAGTAATTAATTCCTTTGCTTTTATAGTCATTAACCATATTTTTAAACAGCTTTTGTATATTTAATTTTTTAAAGATAAACAAATCTTCAGATTTTGAAACCAAGGAGTAAAGTTGAAGTCATATAAATGGAGCACATGCTTGAAAAGTTCTAGCAGCACAGCACAAAATGTAATGTGCCTGGAAGAGACGGTGTATTAAATAATGTACAGTCGAGGAATAAAAACACATGCATCATGATTATGAGCCAGATTAGCTGTTTGTCACAGCTTTGCTCTTTTATCTGTAGTCTCTCTCCTCAGATTCATAGTCTAAACACTCCTGTCCGTTGAATTTGGGTGTTTTTGAGTCCTCTTTTACGTGTATTTTGTTCAACTACTGCCGAAAATTTAAGCAGAAAAGGGGCGTTTAAATGTAGATACATTCCATTAAAACCTACTGTAGACCTTTAAAAATGCATAAACCTTAAAATCGTCAATTTCAAACTCAGTGTCACCTAGTGAGGAAGTATTGCCTTTAAATGAAACTGCATGCCCGGAAGTTTTGATTTTCTGTAATGAGATTCATAAATGTTTATTATTTGTTCCTTTTTTTCCTTTTGTCTTAATATTGACTAGGGCTTTAGGCCTGCACTTTTTGCAGCTCTCTGATACATTGAGTAGGTGTAACAAAATATATCTCAATGACTTTCGGGGTGACCTCTCCAGTTGTACCCTTAGGTCAACAACAATCCTGAGCAGCTTAGATGAACAATGTTTGCCTTTTCCACTCACTAGAGATGCCTTGTTTCCAATCTGTTTACCAGTTCCAATATTGTGTATATTTGGGGATGATGGCGATACCAGAGTCTCTCTATTATGTCCTCGACTAGCCGTAATTCAATTCATAAACCAGTATTGCTTTATAAGAAAGAACTTTGTTTTAATGTGGCTAGAACAAAATGTCAAAAACAGCTGTCAACTATAGAACAAAAGACAAACGTAGGGAGGTAGAAACTTAAAAATTCAATGCCACAACTGGGATTTGTACCACAGACCTTCCGCTAACCGGGCGGCTGCTCTACCACTGAGCTATTGTGACAAACTGCCAGAATGGCATTAAATTCTCAAACCAGTTCGTATTTCTCCTGGTAAATCACAAAGGCAGTCTCACATGAGAGACAAATTACCCCAATGGTGACTTACTATTGTAAGTACTTTATATCCCAGGATTAAATAACCTTCATATGGTAATTATTACTTATAAATATTATAAAATTATTATTTATAAACATAGGGAATTAACATTAAATATCTGCGCATCTCAGTACAGAGAATTTAAACTCCTGAGCATTCTGCTTAATTTGACGTTAAAAACCTCTCATTAAGTGAACTTCGGGATAAACAATAAAGGAAAGAAATGAGTTAGTTCTACAAAACTCAGTCTGTATTGTGGAGGAAGATGGAAGAACTACGAACTGCTTCAATTTTAATCTCCTTTAGAAAACCAAGATGATCTGGGACTCCAGATTGAAGAAGACGAAGACGAAATACTTAATGAGTAATAAATAGACATAGATGCAATGCAAAATGAAAGGAAAGCTTAAGAACTAGGAGTCATAATTTTAATAATGCTTCTTAATTTTCTCTGTAATCAATCGACACGTGCCTTTATTAATTATAGATATAACTTTTTAGACAGCTGGAGTCGTGAAAAAATTATTTTTATGTTACGCGGGTAATAGAGCCTCTTTTATTGTCACGCATAGTTTTAAGAACCTCATTCTACAATTTCAGAAACCACTAAATCCCAATTTTGGTATCAAACACCGCCACATTGAATTTTCCTGAAACTTATTTCTGAAATATTTGAAAAACCACATTCCAAAAGTACTCCATATTTTAAAATCCCATGTTAGATGACCCATTTAACATTTTAACATTGAAGTTAACTTATTTCATTTTCGGCAGTTTTTTTGCAATAATCGAAAAATTAGGTGAATGAGTTTAGCGGCACTTGATGCTAGGACCCTATTTTATTGATAGTTTATTGCTATTCAAACCAACATTAACGATCTTGTCGTTCTTGAATACTTAGAGAGGGAATATTGTGTTTCAAATTTGAAGGAACGGGTTCATAATTTCTTTCATTTGAGCCTTCTTTCACAATTCAGTATGATGCTGAAAATACAATCTGTTATGAGATGTTATAATTCCAATCGACACATTTTAAAAACATACGCCCAGTTTTGCTTGTGGGCTTACTTAATACCAAATGGTTCTCGTCAACGCCTTAAAGGGTAAATATTGGTACCAGAAAGGGTCTCTTGCTGTAATCTGAAGAAGGATCGTACATAAATAGTTCAAAATTTGGCTTATCGTGTGTCTAAAACAGTAACAGTATATGGATTTCAACTGAGCACTTCATGTCCCTCCATTTTTACTTTCTCTACTGGTAAGTAGGGGAAGTATTATATTCCACCCAAAAATTCGACGTCGAGATTTCACCGGAAATATATGTTTTGAGGCCCCCTGAATCCAAAAAAAGCATTTTTAGGAAAAGGTCCGTGTGTGTGTCTGTGTTTGTGTAGTTCTGTCAGTCTGTCAGTCTGTGGACAGCATAACTCAAAAACGAAACGTCGGTTAAAAACCAAGGTTGGTATTTAAGTTTAATGTCTTTCAGGGATGTGACACGAAGATTTTGAAGAAAACAGCCCCACCCTAAACTACCCTTTACATGGAAGATTTTTCGAAAATTTTGATTTTCTTGAAAATGGCTCTAACGATTTTGATTAAAATGCCATATGTTTGAGATATTTTGATGACAAATGAAATGTATATCTTGAATGTTCTGGCTATAGCCCCTGTAGTCGTAATTACTCTGGACGACTTTTGCATAACTGGTAAACCGTTAGAGATAGACCAAATCATATTATACAAAAATGTAGATCTTGCTAAAATACACAATTTATATCTCAATAAATTTTCTTGTAGGGTGAACCATTTCGGAGATATTCCTTGTTATGTATGTCAGTTTCGGAAAACTTAGAACTTTCGTCAAATGGGTCATCGCTGTTCATTTTTTTTTTTATATCTTAAGTGTGCAAAGACAACAGAATCTCAAACATTTGACTATCGCACAAAGCCTACTGTATTCTAACATTCCCCTTGCACCTTCAAGGAAATAAGCAATAAGATAATTTGTACAAATGTTTATTTTAAGTAACACGAAGAAGATATAGGAACAAGAGTTTGTAAGAATGGTTAGTACAAAAGTAGAGAAAGTCATGTGAGTGCAACACATCAGATATTTTTTAGGAGAGCTCCATTTAAAGTCCACCTTTAACTGCAATGGTCATATCAGAGGTCGTTTGCTTTGGAATATATTGCCTACCGAAAATGGTATTTAATGCGCGCGCACGCGCACACACACACACACACACACACACACACACACACACACACACACACACACTCTCTCTCTCTCTCTCTCCCTCCCTCTCTCTCTCGCTCTCTCTGCAGAAAATGTGGAATAATATTGGTTAGAGAACAATTCCTAAATTACCAGCAGTAACCCCACCCCCAAGCAAACTGACACTCTAACGAATGAGCTAGGAGGCCAGTCAATTTGAGTGTGTCTTAAATGAAATATAATGAGGATGTGTATAAACCTTTAATCCATGCTATAATAGATCTTGTAAATGGAATTTGCTGCACTTTTTATACGAAATCGAAAAACGAAATCGCCTGAAACCAACCTAAGAAACACGGAATGAAAGTGTTCTTCATTGTAAATGTTTTGGAATTCAACGAGGCTTAAGGTCATTCAGGTGAAATAGTATGTTCGACCGTGAAACCGTATCACAAATAAGTGAAGGATGCTTTTCCTGGAGATATTCAAGCAACCCAGATTATTATTTAAGCTTTGAAAATAAAGTCTATCCTCTTCAAGGGTAATTTTCTGGTTGGAAAATAAACAGATAAAAAGAAAAAAACATTTTCACAAAAATTGCACGAAAGCATGCATATATATTGAACTTATAGAAATACTCCAAGTGAACATATTTTAACTAAGATATAAGTCCAAGACTAGAGAGCTCGTTTCCAAAACTGGAATGTCAGAAAGCACGCTTTTCTTGCTGAATGAGAATACTCTGTATTTGAGATGCATTTTATAGAATTTTGGGTCACGTTTAAAACAATGTAGTAATTTACGAAAGATTGAGATCTAGATTCTGAATCTATAAATTACACTTTTATATCAACATAAACGTACGAAAAATAACAATTTCAAAATTCATATCTGAGGGGCATAGAATTTGTATTATTGCAAGTATTTCTTGTATTATTATTTCTCTTATTGCTCTATGGTTATTTCTTAGCTCATCAGAAATACATCGAGTTCTGCAGGAAAAATGCCAATTAAATAAAAGTATATATGTACAAGATATATGAATGTGCTACTTTAAGAGAACAATGAAACAACAATCCATTTTGTTCTTAAATATTTTAACATCGCAATTTTAATGCAACAATAGTTAAATGCATAATTATTCAATAATTCGCTTAAATGTGTGCAAATATATTATGAAACTGGAGTTACTTGAGATTGTATTCTGTTTCTTTTGATACCTTAGCCATTATCAGTTATGTTCTTGTAACTGATGGCTGTGCACGACTGAAGACTTTGGTGGGCATTATATAGTGCAACTGGAGCATTGGATGATGGCATAACCATGACCTGGGGGAGCGAGAACTGGATCACCTCAGGGATAACTCTACAAGCAGTAGTGACAACACATTGCATCATCGCCGGAGCGCATCATTGCCACAGAAGTGGCACCCAAGAAGCACGATGCTACCTGTCTAGAGATGACTGCACAACTCTTAATTTGCTATCAGGACCTACTTCACAGAAACCTGCAGATGTCTTGTAGAACGTAGGGTTCCATGTAAATATCACAGTTTGCTGCATACTGGGTTAACAGTATTCATTATTGCCATGTTAGTTCTAGATAATTAGGTTTTAATAGTCTTGTTCCTAGCATCAGCATTCTTGAGCAAATTACCTTAGTGCCGACATATTCAACCTGGGCTAAGCGACATTTAAAATTCACTCACAGTCAGTATATGTTTCCTGAATGATGTCAAACAACAAAAAATATTTCCGCCAGAGAGATTTTAAGTAGCTTCTGTCCAAGAATCCATTTAGCTTACAATAACAATAAGAACAATAATGATGATAATAATAATAATAATAATAATAATAATAATAATAATAATAATAATAATAATAATAATAATAATAATAATAATAATAATAATAATAATAATAATAATAATAATAATAATAATAATAATAATAATAATAATAATAATAATAATAATAATAATAATAATAATAATAATAATAATAATAATAATAATAATAATAATAATAATAATAATAATAATAATAATAATAATAATAATAATAATAATAATAATAATAATAATAATAATAATAATAATAATAATAATAATAATAATAATAATAATAGAAGTAGTAGTAATAATAATGAAGTATTTGGAAAATAATGTTCTGTTACTTTCTGTTACTTTGAAAAAAAATCTGATGTGTTGCACTCACATGACTTTCTCTACTCTTGTACTAGCCATTCTTACAAACCTTTATTCCTATATCTTCTTCGTGTTAGTTAAGATAAACATTTGTACAAATTATCTTATTGCTTATTTCCTTGTAGGTGCAAGGGAAATATTAGAATACAGTAGCCTTTGTGCGACAGTCAAATCTTTTAAAGCTTTGAGATTCCGTTCTCTTTGCACACGTAACATAAAATAATGAACAACGATGATCCATTTCACGAAAGTTGTTTTCTGAAACTCACACACGTAACAAGGAATATATCCGAAATGGTTCACCCTACAAGAAAATTTATTGAGACTCAAATTGTGTATTTTAGCAAGATCTGCATTTTTTGTAAAGTATGATTTGGTCTATCTCTAACGGTTTACCAGTTCTGCAAAAGTCGTCCAGAGTAAATACGACTACAGGGGATATAGCCAGAAAATTCAAGATATACATTCCATTTGTTATCAAAATGTCTCAACCGTATGACATTTTGATCAAAATCGTTAGAGCCATTTTCAAGAAAATCAAAACTTTCGAAAAATTTTCCATTCAAAGGGTAGTTTAGGTTGGGACTATTTTCTTCAAAATCTTCGTGTCACATCCTTAAAAGACATTAAACTTAAATACCAACTTTGGTTTTTAACGGACTTTTCGTTTTTGAGTTATGCTGTCTACAGACACACAGACACACACCTTTTTCTAAAAATGATTTTTTTTGGATTCAGGGGGTCTCAAAACATATATTTCCGGTGAAATCTCGACGTCGAACTTTTGGGTTGAGTACAATACTTCCCCTACTTAACAGTAGAGAAGGCAAAAATACGCCTCGTACATTTTTTGCGTAATCTAACGCTCGAGCGACGATCGTTACCCAAAATTAGTCCCAGTTGTTTTCATGACTGTTACAACTAGTAACCTAAATAAACAGATGTAGTAGGTTGGTTACACACAGGATCTTAGACACGTTTATAGTGGTATTTTATCTAAAGAAGACCCCACAGAAGTTTTTTGGAATATAATAGTGAATGTGGTAGCTTACGTGCTTATAGAGAACCAAAGAACCAAAAAACTAAGGGAAAAAAATCAAAAATATTGCCTAGATATGGCAGCGCCACCTAATTTCACTTTTCGTTTGAGTAAAACCGCGGTTTACTCGGTGTACCGCAAAACTGGCGCCAGAACCGGAAACAGCGGGCAACTCTCGTATCGTCTCCAGCCCTAGTTTACAGTGTACACATGGATTTATAGACAGAGAAACTAATCGGGACGAAGAGACGAAATATGTGCGTGATTAGTGAAAAATATAGGTTTAGGAAGATGGCCAGTCTAAAAAGTGGTGGTATACGTGTTTATTGTACAAAAAAATATTGTAAGGCTTCTGTGATTTCCAATGAGTTTATAAATGTTAGAAGTTAAACATTTTCCGCATAATCATGCTCCTCTAAGTGACGACAATCAGACCAGGCCAGAATCGCCTTCCCGCGCAAACAGTACCGGAGCAGTGTGACGTCATTGGGAATACACGCGAGGCTCGGAATACACGGGACCAAGTGAAATAAGGGTACTTTTACAACATGAAGCACATTAATATCCCAATCCCAGGCCTATCTGTTAAAATAAACAACACAATGCAGTTATCCAGTATCTATTTCTGATGGTGGACCTTCTGTAGTACAATGAGTAAAGTAGAAACCAATAAATTTCCTAAGAATGTAATATTTCAGCGTTAATGGGTGTATCGGTGTAAAAGGGCTGATTCAATTATTAATGTCAGTAATGCAAGAATTTATTCAGTTCAATTCCTTCCCGAAGATTACGAACGGGATTTAAAACACGAGCTTCTAGGATTGGCATTAAGAAGAGAATTAAAAAGCGATCCTGTGCCTTCACAAAGATTCCAAATTGGCATGGGAACACATGGGAGACTGCTGTGGCAAGTACCAGCAAGGACAATGAGCTGGTAATTAATAAATATACGTATTCTTAAGACAGTATTTCTGTATGTGATTAATTTCGAATTTGTTTTATACATTTGAGGATTAGAGACCTTGTCTAAGTATAATGATAAAGATAATTACGACGATATTTAAATAATAATAATAATAATAATAATAATAATAATAATAATAATAATAATAATAATAATAATAATAATAATAATAATAATAATAATAATAATAATAATAATAATAATAATAATAATAATAATAATAATAATAATAATAATAATAATAATAATAATAATAATAATAATAATAATAATAATAATAATAATAATAATAATAATAATAACAATAACAATAATAATGATAATGATAATAGTAATAATAATAGTGATGATAATAATAGTAATAATAATAGTAATAATAATGTGATTCTAACCAGATTATAATTTTTTAATTTATACGACCTATGGTATTAACATATTTAATGACTGTTCAACTTTAGATTTCTTTGGGGATAAAGCTGATAAATTACATAATGCTCTCTTTCGTACCGTCCTGTCTTCACATCGGCGATCTCGTGCTGATATATGTCCTATGACAAGAGGAAAATGTTATTGTAGCACGCAGGGCTTGTTATTTCTTTACGTTTAATGAAACTTTCCGTCTATTTTGACATTTATGCGACGTTTTATACTGGGCAATAGCACAAACCAATGCAGTGCTCTAACTATAGCGGTAAACTAGTATTCCTGATGACGTCATGAGTGACAGCAAATAGCAGCGCGATTCGCCGGAATGGCCTACCTCTCTATTCTAGTTGCCTTGGACGACAATATTGTTTTAGAGACTGTTGTGACTGCAGTGGAGAGGAAGGCTGACGATGATCAACATAACAGACCTAATAAGGTGATCGTAAATAGTGTGCAAGAAGAAGACGAAGAAGCCGATAATAAACATTACCACCTCAGACTTGTAAGAAAATCAATGTACGCTGCTAGAAGGAGCCATTTTCCAACTCTACCGAAGAACATAGACGAATTTTGTAACACACTACTTAGTTTGGAGAATGGGATCACGTTTCAAGATGAACAATTTTGTTTTGTCAGAACCAAAACACAGAATGTATTAAGAGGTAGAACTGGAACTTAAAAATTCAATGGCACAACTGGGATTTGAACCACAGACCTTCCGCTTGCCGGGTGGACGCTCTAACCACTGAGCTATTGTGACAAACTGCCAGAATGGCATTAAATTCTCAAGCCAGTTCGTATTTCTCCTGGTAAACCACAAAGGCAGTCTCACATCAGAGACAATTACCCCAATGGTGACTTACTATTGTAAGTACTTTATATCCCAGGATTAAATAACCTTCACATGGTAATTATTATTTATTTATGCCAACAAACTTACTGTTGGTGTTTTTAAACACACAAGGCTTGTGTGTTTAAAAACACCAACAGTAAGTTTGTTGGCATAAATAAATAACAGAATGTATTGTTTACATGCAAAGACAATTTGAACATGTTATGTAAACAGAGAGGAGTATCAGGGACGGAAAATGTTCATACTCGCCACGTTTCTTTGCCCAGTTGTACACCATACACGTTCATGTCAGCAATTTTATATGTATATACCAGTGGCGTATCACCTGTTACCCTGCAAATCATACTCTACTTAAATTAACATGTAGACGAAGCTCAAAGGCATAGCAATATCTTTAATGGGACCAGATTGTTTTATCCATCATTTCTACGCAGATTTCGAAAAAGCTGCGCATGCTAATACATTGGCTTGCTTTCCACATTGTCGGATTTCCTCATATTCGTTCCATTTAGAGCAATGTTTTTATTGCAAAACTCAGGAGGAAAAGACCCTCTGTTAAACATATTCAGATAATGAATCAGAGCTCGGTACTTGGTTAAAGAACTTTTTTGGACTGTCTTTCATATCACCTTCTGAGGTAGGCGATAGTTTCGTCGTGTTAATGTGAATCGCTCCTATTTCTGATATGGGATTTACCGACTACGTTTTCAACACCTTTCCTCCATCTCTGTGTGCTGCTCCGCCATCTGACGGATGAAACCGAAATTATAATGTGAATATATGTAATTGATAATAGAAAGAAGCAAAAGGAGATTATAATCGACAGTTCAGGGGAAGACGTAATATAGCTGAATAGATTAAAGCCTCAAGAATGGAAGCCTAGGTAGATTTAAATGAGTGATAAGGTTAAAATTGTTGTACGTGCAAAGCCCGAACGATTCCGCGGGCTGATTCGTATCTTACCATGACGTGCTCTAAAGTTGACCAATGGAAATCGCTTCTTTCGTGTTGCCCACGCAAAACATATGCAACGCAACACAGATTCGTCTGGAACAGAGCAGACATTGCACGTGCAACTTGCGATTTGTACGTAAGCTGGCGCGTATACATTTTTCGGCGGTTGCCAAACGGTGACAAAGTTCAAGTATTATAAAATTGCAGTTGAAGACAAAGTTACATTCTATTTAGATATCGTCGGCAGTTCTCTGCAAATCTGGAAATTTGCAAATAAAGTCAAATGTTGGTCAATTCTTCGTTTGGTTCCATTCCTACCACAACTCACGCATACCTTGCAGATTAGAAATTAAATTATTTTGTTGTTTAACGACGCTGTCAATTGCCAGGATCACATCAGCGTCGTCGGTGTGCCGGAATTTCGTCCCGCAGGAGTTCTTTTACATTCCAGTAAATCTACTGACATGGTGCTGTCGTTTTTAAGCACACTTAACAACCATCGACCTTGGGATCAGTAGGCCAGCGTCTAACCAACTGAGCCACCCAGACCGACCTTTGCAGATTAGGACCTCTTGCTAGAGCTAGTCAGATACCGGGACACCAAACACAGGATAGGAGATATCCTGGCGACGAGATCTTATAGATCTTAAAGGCGACGTTTTCGACTTAGAGGAACATTTGCGTCACGAATCACGCATGACAAACGGAGCAGAATCATTCCATTGGTTCTACAACAGTCAATTTTACTCTCCAAAATCCAAACATTTATAACACAATAGATATTCCGAAGCATATGCCAACTCTTGCTAACATGAAAATTAATTCTGTCAATAAGGGAAAATGTGTCCAGAAAAAGGCAGCGATCGACATAAAAATAAAACACTGAATGAAAGGAATGAATATAGAGCCAACAGAACTACACTATTGAAGTACCAGTTGGAATGCAATTCCAAGCAAAGCAAATTTAAGAAACTGACAATGTGACAAAATTTTCACACAACCTTTTAAACTAAGCCGTAGACAGTCCTAAGCCGGTGAACTTGGGAAGGACAATTGTTTTCTGTTTGTTTACCCCTTAATCATGGAAGTAAAATGTTGTAGTGATATTTCGCAAACGGGTTCACAAATTACCCAGAAACGTTTCGCAAACGTGCCGCATTTCTTGTTATCTTTCGCTATCGTGCTTTCCTGGGACGGAGGGCCCCTCGAAAGCAAAGTCATTTGGGTCCACATGTTTCCAAAAGAATATAGCGGTTTTAAGTCTTTGTAGTATTTATTGCATTTAACTTACAATTATAAATTATCGCGAGTTCGAATCTCGCTTAGGGTAAGTTATCCGGGTAAGGTTTTTTTCCGAGGTTTTCCCTACCCTGAGAAGACGAATGTCGGGTAACTTAAAGCTCCATGGACCTCGGGCTCATTTGAGCATCATTTCACCCATTTCATTTCATTCATTCGTCCGATATGACACAATGTTGGAGGACGTTAATTAAAATAAAAAAAAATCATCAAACGAAAGAGCAACTCAAACAGCTTTGATACGTATACCTGTGTGTATGCGCATCTTTATCGTTTGCAGTTGTTACAAACTCTAAAGCATATATCTATAATATGGCTTACGTACCAACTTTGCAAACGAAATGTCGCTACATAAAAATAGTTTTCACGTCACGTCATCTTCAGTAATGAATCGACATTTCACCTAAATGAAAATAGAATACTCACAGTGTGTGAATTTTGGAAGACAGCTAATACCCGCGAGATGGTATAGGTGCATCGGTTTTTTATGCTATATCGCAAAGCAAAGATTACAGGCCTTTCCATTTCAATGAAATAACTGTAACTGTTGTTTCTTACCTTGATACGCTACAACTATGGCCCCTTCCTCAACTAGTAGAAGCTGAATTAGACAACTTTATTTGGCAGCAAGATGGACAGTGCCTCACTGCGATTGGTTAGACAACATTGTACACAATCTCTGGATTGTCATCAAGGGGACCAATGACAAAGCTTGTTTTTCACGGCCTCCACATTCACCAGATATAGCATCATGCGGCTCTGGCTCCTCCTCACCCCGACGTCTTGCCCCTAGAGCTACTACTGCTCATCCGCCGCTCTTGGGCGGCTCGCAGACTCTGTCAGAGGCACCGCACAACCTAGCGCTTCTAAGGCGTTTGCGACACGATGTCTCGTTTGAACCTGGGTGACGGCGACGTGTGGCGGATCGCCAAACGACTCAGAAACCGAGGTGGGTCACACACCTCCCCAATCCATGGCACCCAAGGCCTGGCCTACGAACCCCAAGCCAAAGCAAACGCGTTTGCTGAGTACCTGGAGAGGACCATGCGGCCGAGAAATAACCCGCAGGTCCTAGACTTCTCCGACCGTGTCCGTTGGGAGCTACGTCGATATCTCCGACGTCCTCCTGAGGAGGCCGATCGGCTTCCCATCGTGAAACCCAGTGAAGTCCAGGGCGTACTCCGACGCGTCAACCACAAAAAGGCCGCGGGGCCTGACGGGATAACACCTGTCATGCTCCGCCACCTTCCTTTCAAGGACGTGCTCTACCTGACTAAGGCCTTCAACATGTGCCTCGGCCTCATCCACTTCCCACGTGAGTGGCAAGAGGCCCGGGTGATTTGCATACTGAAGCCAGGGAAAGACCCGGTCCATCCCGCCAACTACCGATCCATTAGCCTCCTACCAGTACTCTCGAAAGTATTCGAGAGGCTAATACTCGCCCGCTTATCCCCTACCTTAGGGGACATTCAAGCCATCCCACCCCATCAGTTTGGGTTCCGGCCTGGGCACTCAACACCCCAGCAGCTACTGCGCGTGGTGGAGGCTGCCGCTCTGGGATGCCAGGACAAGGCCTACACCGCCACGGTCTCTCTGGACGTTGAGAAGGCCTTCTCTACAACCTGACATGCCGGTCTTCTCCGGAAACTCATCCAACTGGAGCTACCCACACGCCTAATACGCGTGTTACACTCATACCCGAAACACAGATCCTTTGTAGTCTCAGTGGCGGGGAATAAATCCACACGCAGGTCAATCCGAGGCGGAGTCCCCGAAGGTTCTGTTCTATCCCCCACGCTCTTCAGCGTCTACGTGGCCGACTTGCCAACCGAGCAGCACGTCAACATAGCCCAGTATGCTGACGACGTGTTGCTCTACACAACAAACAGACACCCTTACAGAACCTTCCTTCCTATACAGCGACACCTCCGCCTCATCCAAGAATGGTGCAGGCGTTGGCGATAGTCCATTAGTCCCGGAGAAAAGCCGCGCCATACTCTTCACAAAGCGCTGATTCCCCGCCAATCTCCCCACATTCACCTATCTACGAAGAAGGATTGAATGGGTAAACTCCATCTCCTACCTGGGAGTGAAGCTAGACAAAGGCCTTGCTTTTCGGGAACACATCAACGACCTGTCAGCACGGGCCGGCGGGGCAACTGCCTCACTGTACCCCATGCTGCGGTCGGGGATGCCAATTCCCCTGAAGCTACGCCTTTTTCGGGCTCTCATAATCCCACTTCTCCTTTACGCCTGCGAAATCTGGGGCATGGCCGCAGATTCCCATCTCCTGCGTCTGCAGCGTATACAGAATAGAGGACTTCGGATAATCTATTCTGTATGCCGCAGATTCCCTTCGAGACTACTGCACGAAGCCTCGTCTCTTCCGTATGTGGAAGACGAAATCAGGCGCCGGGCATAAAATTATACGACCAGATTCCTCAACATAGGAGTGCCCTGGTTAGGTCTCTTGGGGACTATGACCCAACTGAACGCACGTGTGTGCGACACCGGGTTCCCCACATGGCTTGCGGGCATCCCCGGTAACGAAGGAGACACCCCTTCAACAGCGAAAGCTGAACATCACGACAGTCCTCCAAGATAAGCTTGGATAAAATTCAAAATTTACTGAACCTCCATATTTGGACCATTACACCAGCAGTGCCCAACGGAAGTTGCACACTGAATAAGCAACCGCTGAGGAGCATAATCTTGCTACCTCCTTAAAACCTACTACCTAAATTTCACCCGCCACCCTGTAAAACCCCACATCCCGTCATATAGTGGTTAAGCCCTAAAAGGGCAGGTACACGAATGACACACCTCGGGCTGTTCTCAGCCTGCCATATTTCGTCGTCGTCGACCCTTGCAGATTCATAAATGATCATGCGTATATGCCTCCGCTATCAATAGACCTACTCGACTTAAGAAACAGGATTCAAGCAGCTGTTGCAACAATTACTCCAAACATGCTGATCAAGGTTTCAAAGAACTCACGTATCGACTGGATATGTGTCGTAGGAAGAATGGTGCTTACATTGAGCACGTAGGCAAGCTATTTGAGTTTCTCTTTCATTTGATGTATGATTTATAATTATAAATTAAACGTAATAAATACAAGGCCTAAAACCTCTATATTCATTTTGAAACACGCGGTATTTGTAAGCTGTAGAGCATGTTGCCATAAATACTTAAACTCCACTGTGCTACTAAATGCAGTGACAAAATGCAACGTAGGTATAGTGTTTCTGTGAGTTTATGGTTCAACATAACACCCAGTTCGACAGCTTTACAGCGCACCTAAGGAGTCTTTTTCAGGATCACTGAGGTGTGCTTGGAAGGAATTTGCATATTTCATATGTAATAAACGTACCATGATTCTGAATAGCTTTAGGCCATTTTAAGGGACACTGGGGGTGAAATTTTGGTCAAAATTGTCAAAAAGTCGAAAATAGTTTTTTTACCTTAAATGTTCCTGGAACACCTGTGCATTTGGATCAACTAACATTTTTCATATCCCCCACTCCATGTGGTCATTACGGCCCTTTCAAATAGTGCTCTTCCCTTAACATACACAGCATGTTCCTATATCAAAGCCTGTTTTTCTCAAAACTACATTTCTGCACATTCCAAAAGAAGGTCGCGCCTGAGTTTTGCTTCAAATTCAATGAAAATTTCCAAAAGTATTCATAAATAGCAGCTAAACAAAACTATTATTCAACATTGATGTTATCATTAACATGATTCCAAAAACTTTTTTTTGTATGAAAATAATAATTTTTAAGATTAAATTTTCTTTGTCGTTAAAAAAATATGTAGGTACAGCATAGTCAGCAAAGGTATTTGAAATATCTCTTCATACAATTGTTACCCATGTTTTAGAGTATCAGTTCTGCCAATATAAATGAATTTTGAAAAGTCAATAGATGCGAGCTCTATTTTGAAAATGTGTCTATTAAATTCATAAAATAATTTATAAATCCTAAACGAATTATCCAATTTTAATGACATTTGGTGTACCACCTATTTTCATACAAATGCAAACACAGTAAAAATTTCAGAAAAATCTATCAAGAAATGTGGAGCTTTCACTCCCAGTGCTCCATAAGTCACTATCCATTTTAACAATTTGGTTATTTGGTTATCCCGATTTCTTCGGCAATCTATTGGGATGCTTCTGCATTACCAATAACCGAGGCTCGATAGTTGGAACTGCGATTCCAGGTAATTATTTTTAACAAAGGAATAATATGAAGTTTGGGAAGATAAAATTTAACCAATGTTGTACAAAATAATTTATTGCCTTAAACGATATTACATAACGTATTTACAATATTCTGATCCTAATATACAGGCAGTGTCGACTTGAATGTTGAACTATATTAGTTAGTTGCCTTAGTAAGGTCCTTCCAGCCCTCCTCTCTGCTGTGGTCCACCACGAGCATAGCCTCCAGCGTCGCTGTCCTCATAACGGATTCTGGGCTTGTAACCCTCAAGGTCGGCTTCATACTCTACGATCTGCAGTCGGCCATCGGGAAGAAGAACTCGGTAAGAACCCTGAGCCTGTTCATCCTGACGGGCTTCCTCCTGGGAGAAAGTGGCACCAGATTCTGCATCCTCAACTTCGTACGCAAACTCATAGTTTGCTGGTTCCTGCAGAAGATAAGGTGAAGAGATTAATCTTAGTCTTTATTAAAAATAAGTTAGTTTAAATGAGTTAGTCAGATACATAAACAATGCGGCACTAATTGAAAAAATAAAGAAAATATCTCACTACTTTTGGAGACACCACTTTCCACAAAACCCATTTTTGATTAGGGAGAAAAAGAAAATGTATTTGGAATCCTCTCCTAAGATCTATTTTCTTATAAATTATATTGGAAAAATTGATAATTGTGGCGCACAAGTATGATTATAAGTTCTGAGATTAGAAATTTCAGAGCGTAATAATACATGTTTCTTTATTTACTGATCCAATGCATGAAAACAACTATGGACTTATTATTACTTACGGCCAAATCATCTTCGCGAGCTAAGTTCCTTGCAGAAGCAGCATAACCACCGTCAGCAGCGTAAACTGAGTTTGCACCAGGAACTCCGTATTGTGTTGAGAGAGCACCAGATCTGTCTGAGGTGAGAGGAGCACCATATTGCGTGGAGGGAGAACCACCGAAGGCTCTGCTGGAAGTAGCAGGAGCACCATACTGAGAAGACAGGGCATTAACGAAGGATCTGCTTGCGGCACCAGGAGCACCGTACTGTCTTGAGAGAGCACCACCGAAGGATCTAGCAGAAGCTGAAGGAACACCATATCGAGCTGAAGGAGCACCAACAATGCGAGCGGAAGCTCCACTGATGCGAGATGAAGCTGAAGGAGCACCATAACGTGTAGAAAGAGCACCGCTGAAGGAACGGCTTGAACCAGAAGCGCTGAAACGGCTCAGAGCTCCAGAGGCACCACCATTACGTACTGAAGCTGCAGGGACACCATACTGGTTAGATGGGATGCCACCAAAAGAACGTGCAGAAGCTGAGGGGGCGCCATACTGGTTTGAAGGAACTCCACCAAAACGGGCTGAAGCGCCTCCAAATCGTCTTGTAGCGTCAGGTGCACCATACTGAGTAGAAAGAGCTCGGTTTTCAATAATGGGAGCACCGTACTGGCTGTCAGGAGTTCGAGCTCCGTTCTGACTGGGTGGCAAGTAAGAGTTTGCCACTGGAGGTTCTGCAAGGACACCAGCAAGTGTCACTGAGATGAGAAGAACCAGCTTCTGGAAAACAAATAGATTAACGAGAGTTAGCTATAACTTGCTAATATGGAACGATTAATACTTTTCGTGAACCTGGTGCGGATGACATTATTTTCCAACATCTGGAAACATGACATCATAAATGTCAGCCAGTGTAAAAAAAGGCATAGATTTGTCTTATCATTTACTGCTTTAGGTTCTAGAATCGAAATTTACATATGAGGCGATTATGTTATCTTTCAATGAAATTATGAGTAGCCCATTCTTGTAAAACTTAAGCAATCGATTCAGAAGGAAAACTGATATGTTTCGATCCAAAAAATCTTTTTTAAAAAGTGTTATACTTGAAACTTTTATTCTGTATCTGCTGAGTATATCAATATTTAGTCGTAAATAGTCACTTCACAAGAGCGTTTCAAAGCAGTAAATCTGGCATTCCCTAGTATTTTATATGCTGATTACACTGCTGTTTGCTATTAGTTAATACGTTCCAAATTCTTGCGCGTGTATCTGTCTTGTTTCTCCACTCTGTATCGGAATATCGGAGAGCGTTTCATTTGATTTCCTGAACAAAGAACAACAATTGTGTGAAGTCTTGTCATTATGAGTGTCTAGGACGGTGTTTTAATCATGAGCGAGGTTCTAGTGTTGTATATAAGTTGAAAAAATGGAAATACTATAAATTATTATTATATTTTTACTTTCTCTACTGGTAAGTAGGGGAAGTATTGTATTCCACCCAAAAATTCGATGTGGAGATTTCACCCGAAATATATGTTTTGAGGATCCCTGAATACAAAAAAAAAAAAAAAAAAAACATATTTAGAAAAAGGTCCGCGCGCGCTTGTGTGTGTGTGTGTGTGTGTGTGTGTGTGTGTGTGTGTGTGTGTGTGTGTCTGTGTGCTTGTGGACAGCATAACTCAAAAACGAAAAGTAGGTTAAAAACCAAATTTGGTATTTAAGTTTAATGTCTTTCAAGGATGCTACAGGCAGATTTTGAAGAAAACAGCCTCACCCTAAACTACCCTTTACATGGAACATTTTTCGAAAATTTTGATTTTCTTGAAAATGGCTCTAACGATTTTGATTAAAACGTTTGAGATATTTTGATGACAAATGAAATTTATATCTTGAATTTTCTGGCTATATCCCCTGTAGTCGTAATACTCTGGACGACTTTTGCATAACTAGTAAACCATTAGAGATAGACCAAATCATATTATACAAAAAATGTAGATCCTGCTAAAATACACAATTTACGTCTGACTAAATTTTCTTGTAGATGAACCATTTCGGAGACATTCTTTTTTGCTTTCTCTACTGGCAAGTAGGGGAAGTATTGTATTCCACCCAAAAACTCGATGTCAAGATTTCACCGGAAATATATGTTTTGAGGCCCCCTGAATAAAAAAAAAAGCCTTTTTAGAAAAAAGTCCGTGTATGTCTGTGTGTCTGTGGACAGCATGACTAAAAAACGTAAAGTCGGTTTAAAGCCAAACTTGCTATTTAAGTTTAATGTCTTTCAAGGATGCGACACGAAGATTTTGAAGAAAACAGCCTCACCCTACACTACCCTTTACATGGAAGATTTTTCGAAAATGTTGATTTTCTTGAAAATGGCTCCAACGATTGACAATTTTAGTCAATGTCATATGTTTGAGATATTTTTATGAAAAATGAAATGTATATCTTGAATTTTCTGGCTATAGCCCCTGTAGTCGTATTTACTCTGGACGACTTTTGTATAACTGGTAAACCGTTCGAGATAGACCAAATCATACTTTACAAAAAATGTAGATCTTACTAAAATACACAATTTATGTCTGAATAAATTTTCTTGTAGGGTGAACCATTTCAGAGATATTCCTTGTTATGTGTGTGAGTTTCATAAAACTTAGAACTTTCGTGAAATGGAACATCGTTGTTCATTTTTTTTATATGTTAAGTGTGCAAAGAGAACGGAATCTCAAAGCTTCAAAAGATTTCACTATCGCACAAAGCCTACTGTATTCTAATATCTCCCTTGTACCTACAAGGAAATAAGCAATAAGATAATTTGTGCAAATGTTTATCTCAACTAACACGAAGAAGATATATGAATAAGAGTTTGTAAGAATGGTTAGTACAAGAGTAGAGAAAGTCATGTGAATGCAAAAATCAGATTGTTTTTAAATACTGCACATGTTATAGTACCATTAAAATGCAGGTCTGTCAGCAATGAAGAAATGCTCTCATCGGTGAGATACTTTTTGACTCGGATTGTGAATGTTTGAATGTCGAGCCTTCCCCAGTAACCTATAAGGCTTGAATAACATACAGTTTCCTTGTTTTAATCACAATAAGGGATATTGAAATATCCTCAACAATATTGAAGAAATTTCTTGGCTAAATAAATTATCCACAATCGAGAAAGCTAAAATTAACATCTAACATAAACTATCTAGGAAACATTACATTTTCGTTAGTGGCATTTAAGTAGATTAAATGTGACGACGTAATCCTATCAGTTTTACTGATATTTTAAAGAATATCGTTTCAAGATGGTAGTGACGCAGGCAACTAACGTAGTTACAATTGCTATGGCATTAGTGGAAAGCATTGTGTGTAAACTTCGAAAACGCGAGTTTAAAATTCGTGTTTTCTCCCTGTGTTAATTAGTACAAATAAAATAATAAGCCTTAAATTGCAAACAATTAGTGAAGTTAAGCACACGTTTGTTTGTAACATAACAAAGAAAATGTTATAGTAGAGAAATAGTTTTTTAAATAAGAAAATTTGATGTGTTGCTCTCATGACTTTCTCTACTCTGCCCATATGACCTAGTTTCCAATGTGTCCTTAAACCCCATCACTCACTCGCTCATCACTTACTCTCACTCACTCACTCACTCACTCACTCACTCACTCACTCACTCACTCACTCACTCACTCACTCACTCACTCACACAATCACTCAGTCACACACTCACACACTCACTTGCTAACTCACTCACTCACTTGCTAACTCACACACACACTCACTCACTCACTCACTCACTCACTCACTCACACACACACTCACTCACTTACACACTCACTCACCCACTCACTCACTCAGCCACCTACTCACTCACTCACTTACTCACACACGCACACAATCACTCAGTCACACACTCACACACTCACTTGCTAACTCACTCACTCACTTGCTAACTCACACACACACTCACTCACTCATACACTCACTCACCCACCCACTCACTCACCCATTCACTCGCTCGCTCTACTCATTCTTGTACACACCACTTCTACAAGCGCTCATTCTTCTATTTACTTCTTATTAATCGAGAACGACATCTCAAACAATGGTTTCATTATGTGTTTCCTAGTGTGTAAGAGCCGTTTACTATATAATGGCTTTGAAATTACGTTCTGTTTACATGAACGGGAAGAACAAATGAATGACAACTTGACCTTGCAAGAAGTGTAAATATTCTAGAATTCAAACATAAAAAGGAATACCTCTGAAATGGCCAACTCCACGAAGAAGGAATCAACATTATTTGCTTTAACGGTATCTACATTTTTGTACGGTAGGCTTTTGTCTATCTTATATGGTTCACCTTTTATCCAAAAATCAGTGTTAATGAAGCCGACTATGCTATTGGCTGAAAATTAAAATATGTATACTTTTAATTTGTCATGAAAACATGTCAAATAAATAGTTTAATCAAAATCATTAGATCCATTTTTGACAAAATACAAATTGTAAAAAGAATGTCCACATAAAAGATAGTTTGGGACGGAATTTTTTTCAAAATCCTCATATCGCATCCTTGGAAGACGCTGAACTTAAATGCCAAGTTTGGTATTATTTAACCGTTTTTCGTTTTTGAGTTATTCTGTTCACAGACCGATGGGCACAAGTGCGCACATAGACAGACAGACAGACACACACACACACAAACATACTTGCATACAAAAAGAAGAACCCTTTTTCTAAAAATCTGATGTGTTACACTCACATGGCTTTCTCTACTCTTGTACTAACCATTCTTACAAACTCTTATTCCTATATCTTCTTCATGTTAAGATTAACATTTGTAGTAATTATCTTATTACTATTTCCTTGTAGGTACAAGGGGAATATTAGAATACAGTAGGCTTTATGCGATAGTAAAATTTTTTAAACCTTTGAGATTCCGTTGTCTTTGCACAATTAAATTATAAAAAAATGAACAACGATGTTCCATTTCACGAAAGTTTTAAGTTTTCCGAAACTCACACACATAACAAGGAATATTTCTGAAATGGTTCACCTTACAAGAAATTTTATTGAGACATAAATGGTGTATTTTAGCAAGATCTACATTTTCTGTACAGTATGATTTGGTCTATCTGTAACGGTTTACCAGTTATGCAAAAGTCGTCCAGAGTAGATACGACTACAGGGGCTATAGCCAGAAAATTCAAAATATAAATTTCATTTGCCATCAAAATATCTCAAACATATGACATTTTTATAAAAATTGTTCGAGCCATTTTCAAGAAAATCAAAATTTTCGAAAAATTTTCCAGGCGGAAATTTGCGTATATATCAATATTTTATTTATATGACCTCTAAGGAAAATCAATCGGGAACATTTGGAACTTTTGGATCTTCAGGTTTGACTCCAAGAGATTTTTGTACAGAATTGCTTTTATTACTTGCTTGAATACGCCTGAACACAAGTTTGCCTGGGAGATATTTGAAATAATCTGGAAAAGCCACGCATGATTAACGTTTACCTCGTTGGTTTCAGTGTTTGAAGTGCTTACCTTAGCCATAGCTGATTGTAGCTGGTGGCTGTGGCGGACTGAGATGTCGATAAAGAGATTCATGAGCATTTATATAGTGCAACTGGAGCATTGGGTGATGGCCAACACTGCTGAAGTGAAAGAAACAAGTTGAGATATTAAAACTGGATTACCTCTGGGATGGACGCCGTGATGGGTTGTAATGACCCACACTCCCATCTTGTTACATCATCGGCGGAACGCATCGCAACTGTCAGTGATAGGTAACAAAAAAAGGACTGGATATTTGCACGCGCAGGCGGTCTAACATTTGCCCCAGGAGACTATTAATTCTACCGAGGATCTCGTTTCGTCACAACCACATGATGATCCAAATAACCGTCTTTGCCTCTATGCCTTACCCTAGATTTGGGACCCGGTCTTGACTGTGAGGTAAGGCGATTTTCTGGTTAAGGATGATGATGATGATGATGGGGTCTCAGTTATTACCTTCTGTGCAATACTACTACAATGATATTATTGTCTTCATAGCTTACACATGTACTCCTTAAGACAGATTAACTTGTGTGACTTGCAAATTCTATGTAACTAATCTCATTTCACTAGACAAATTTGTATGTACCTATTTTGAAATCATTTCATTAGTAAGGAATATAGGCCGCAAAATGACCTACAGAAAACTGAAGCTGTGCTGTAATTTTCAAAACTGTACACATGTGGATTCTATACAAATCACTAATAAAACTATGGCATAATTTGCAGATAAACAAATATGATGCGTTGCCCTCACATGACATTTTCTACTCTTTTACCAATCATTCTTACAAACTCTTATTCCGCTGTCTTCTTCATGTTAAGCAAGATTAACATTTGCAGAAACGATCTTATTTCACATATTCTTGTAGTTAGAAGGGGAATATGGCAACACAGTAGGCTTTGAGCAATAGTAAAATCTTTTAAAGCTTTCAAATTCTGTTCTCTTTGCAAGGCCAAGAGACAAAAAGGTTAATAACAAGCTTCCATTTGAGAAAAGGATAAGTGTTGCAAAACTCACACAAATAACAAGGAATATCCCCGAAATGGTTCAGACCACAAAAAATCATTTGGACAGAACTTGTGTGTTTTAACGATACCCATATTTTTTGTACAGTAAGATTTTGTCTATCTCTTACGATTTACCAGTTATGCTTAAGTTATCAAGAGTAAACAGGACTACATAGGTCATAGCCAGGAAATTCAAAATATACATTTCATTCGCCATAAAAATAACTTAAACGTATGGAATTTTATTCAAAATCGTTAGAGCCATTTTTGAGAAAATCCAAATTTTCGAAAAATTGTTCAAGTAAAGAACAGTTTAGAGTTGTAGAATTTTCTTCAAGATTTTTCCATGAAAGATATTAAACTTAAATACCACTTTTGGTTTTTAACCGATTTTCCGTTTTTTAGTTATGCTGTCAACAGACACACACATGCATAGACTCACAGACACACACACATGGGCGTCGCGAGGGGCGGGCAAGGGGGGCCGCGGCCCCCCCCCCCCATTGGAAGTCGATAAACTTAATGTGCAGCCAATTACTGACTATTAAACTATTATTTTAATTTTGACGTAAAGAACAATTTTTATTTAGCACAAATTAATACGGTTATCTGCAACAGTAAAATAAGGATTTAATATTATTTGATTGCAAACTTCCAACATGTGGCCGCCCCCCCCCCCTGGAAAAAAGTCTGCCGACACTCATGGACACACACACAAACACACACACACACACACACACACACACACACACACACACACACACACACACACACTCACTCACTCACTCACTCACTCACTCACTCACTCACAGACACACACACACTCTCTCTCACCTACACACATACATAGACTCACAGACACACACACACACAGACACACACACTCTCTCTCTCTCTCTCTCTCTCTCTCTCTCACACACACACACACACACACACAGCTACACACATACATTCACCTATACACACGTACAGCATTATTCTTATCAACAGCTACGTTATTCCAGATGTATTAGGTGCTGTTTAAAATTACTTCAAGTTAAGTATTGTAGGTTTATTTACGTCCAATATGTGTGCACAGACTTCAATGGCTACTTCTTAACGTTAAACCGCTCCACCATTTTCCACCGCTGGTCGAAAATTTGTTTGCCAATATTTCACCACTCCTTTATCGTTTACGTCTACATTCCGCATACAGAAAATAGAGCTTTAAAAGCTTTTAAAAGCATGTATTTGTCGTTTAATGCTAAATTGCTAAAATTAGTCCTTTATCCACGAAATAATAATAGTGATAATAATGATGATGATAATGATAATGATAATAATGATGATGATGATGATGATCATAATAATAATAATAATAATAATAATAATAATAATAATAATAATAATAATAATAATAATAATAATAATAATAATAATAATAATAATAATAATAATAATAATAATAATAATAATAATAATAATAATAATAATAATAATAATAATAATAATAATAATAATAATAATAATAATAATAATAATAGTAATAATAGTAATAATAATAATAATAATAATAATAATAATAATAATAATAATAATAATAATAATAATAATAATAATAATAATAATAATAATAATAATAATAATAATAATAATAATAATAATAATAATAATAATAATAATAATAATAATAATAATAATAATAATAATAATAATAATAATAATAATAATAATAATAATAATAATAATTTGTTACAGCTTCACGGGTGATCAGCCGTGTGAGGTTTAAAAACATTGAGCTTTCGGCCATTGTAGACTATGGCCTTCGTCAGAATGAAAAATGACCGTTAGAGGCTCCAGAGGCAGTTCGAGTCGAGCTCGGTAGCTGATTACCCCGCCCGAGTGTCTTTACCGCAGAACCTAGCAGTAACACAGCTTTACCTGCGCGATAAGTGTGGTAGTTGGGTCTACTGGGATGTGTTTCTACTGGGATGTGTTTTTACTGGGAATTTTGTGGAATCAGGGGTATTTATAGGGGCGGGAAGGATGGTTGGTAGGGATTGGTCCGTGAGTGGGCAGTACCCGGCTGCTGATTGGCTGTTTTAGTCAATTAGGTGACGCGCTTATCCCCACCAGGGTTCTGGCCATGAGTCACTCACTGAGAGGTGATCTGAATTAGGCATTTTTTCTCTGTTTCAAGTACAGATTGTAATTTTCGCCTTTCCCATCTTCCAAAATTAGACCGTTGGACCTAAGATGTCCTTCGGCAATTTTTAGATGGTAATCGGCGTGGCTGTCTCTGGTCATATTGTCCCAGAGTATTCACCAGTGGATTAGGGTGGTTCTGGAATTTATTGTACATTGTTCGAGCGCGAGTTTTGATCACGTCGAAAATGTACGGGATGCCGGAATGTTCGTGTAGGATGTGGGCAGGAAATCTCCAACTAGTATCGTAGATCGTCCTTAATGCCCGATTCTGCAACGTCTGGAGTCTGATGAAGCTGGACCTCGCCACCACTCCCCAGATCTCGCATCCGTACAGGATCAGAGGCGGGATAATCGCACGATATAGCTGGAGCTTCAGGCGAATGGGCATGGTTTTGGAGCTGAGGATGGGATACAACTGCCGGAGGGCTGCGTAACCTAGGAGTACTTTGCCCCTGACGTGATGCCTATACGTTAGCCTCCGCTCCAACGTGACCCCGAGATACTTTGCCGTAGTGACCCAGGGGATCCGACGGCGCCGAAGCACGAGGTCCTGCGGGAACCGGTTTGCCAGCGTGTTGGCCAGGAGAATCGCAGAGCTTTTTTCCGGGTTTATAGACATGCGCCAGTTCTCACACCGTCTACTGATGGCACAGAGATGGGCTTGTACTTGACGGTAGCTATAGCGCGGGTTTTTGTTGGAAGCAAAGATCATGAGATCGTCCGCGTTCTGGCAGATGTGTGTGTTTGGATGAGTTGGGAGATCGGCCACCGTTTTAGCTGGAAGGAGCTTCTCCTTGAGCGTCTCTAGGCCGGTAACCAATCGGAGTCCTGCTGTGTTGTCATATTGCTTTCCCCTTAAGTGGGGCTTGACGCACGCCAAGAAACATGCAGAGTGAGGATAATGAGCTTCAAACACTGTGCATGTAAACGTATCTCATTGGCTGCAGATCAGAACACTTCTCATTTCAAAAGCACTATACTCACTTATTCTGTGAACTCATACTAAAGTTTTATCAATTGTCCCTGGCGTTATCACTTTTCACATAAATTTTTCATGTGCTTTAGACATAGCTTTCAAACATCTGGCACAGTGCGATTAAGCTTTTATGATTTACTCATCTAAAATCTCTTGCAGAAGTTTCCGCATTCCATGTTCTACTTCGTAAGGATCCATTGACGAATAAATAACACAGTGACAACAGATAGGGAATACAGCTGTAAGCTTTCTTGGCGCACAATAAAGTAAAGAGTCGCACATTGTTACACATTTTCTTGGAATTCAGGCTTGTTATTGATGCTATTTTTACTCAAGGCTCGCACATTACTTCCTAGAAAGCTACCAAAGTTCATGAAGGTGCACTCTTATCCATTATGTAATAACACATCGTTAAGAACGAATGGGGTGTTTAACCACTAAAGGATTAAATAATAAACGAAATTGTAGAATACTGAAAAACTTTCATACCCAGCCCCACTAAATTGGGTTTCATAAAATGAATGTTAATGAGATTAGGTTAAAAATTACGTAGTGCTCTCCCACACACCCAGACTATGTGGAACGAACAATTAATTGCCAAGAATATATTTATTGATACTACCTGCTTACTAAATAGTTGCCGTGCCCGATCTCTGAAATAACTCAGTTTTATCCTAAGTAGAAATGACATCTGAGACAGTTAAAATGTAATTTTCAACACCGTCGTTAAAATGTTATTTGGAGGTGTACCAATTCAGCTTAGGCTTGTATTCATGAAGGGGGCTTTCGATGAAAGTAGAGATTTGAAAGTACAGAATTGTCAATTTCTTATTCAAGAACGAGACTTTCGAGAGCGGTGGATAGTCTCGATCGGGACTTTCCTTCGAAGTCGCGGATTTTCTCGACTTTCGTGCTTACCTTGACTTTGCGTAATGGCTGCCATTCTAGCAGTACTAGATTTTGCCGAGAATATAGAGCAAATCCAACACCATGTTGGCGATATTCGTGTTCCTAGGCGCATTATACGAGATGACAAAACCCGATTGAATTTTATAGGGACAATGCATTTAAATGCAGGTATAGATTCGATAAGCGTACCGTGATTGACATACTGGCGATGATTATACGCAACATCGGTAAAGAAACTGCAAGAGGATTTACCTGTACCGCCCGTGATACAATTATTAATTGCACTGCAATATTATGCTACAGGTAAGAATCATTTAATTTTCTAATAGTTTCAAACAAAGGTTAATCGTTGCCACCCTTGGTTAAAATGAGGTTTGGGTTATGGTGCGCATTTATAATTTGAGGCACGTTTCTGTTGCATTGGTCTTGATCCCATACAAAATGGGGATTTACAATTAAACTCGAACGACTAAAATAATTTTCATCATGATGAAATGAAATGGTAATCCAGTCTATTCATACCAATAACGCATCATTGTTCTCGTTGTGGTGAATGGCAAAATGTGCTGCTTTTATCAAATATGTACCAGATATAAATAATTTGTATCTATTGCTGCCAAAGTACTTATGTACATATTTAAACCAAGACCAGTGAGATATTTATTTACAATATGTCTAATCATAAGTACTGCACCAGAGGATGCCTTTTTCCCGCACCATCAACATTTGAAGTACAAGCAACATTCACTTGTGTGCTGCATAGTGTAATACTATGATAAGGGCAGTGTTGGTGCTGGGATTAAAGGCATCTAAGTGTAAACAAAATACTGAAAAACGTTTATGGCAATGTTACCATTTCAAATCTTACAAATGGGATTAACCATTGAAAACACTTGCAATTAGAAAGATTTTAACTCATTTAGCAGAAGGAAATTAATTGGTATTGTAAGAATTTTATTAGAGAATATGTTCCCTTTTGAAATTACTTTCTGACATACTGAAATGATAGAGGTCAAAATCAGCAATATTTTATAAGAATAGTAAGCTAGGAACCAAAGAAAGCATGACGGTAATTATGATAAAATGATTTGTCAGAGACTAAAACTTTCAAGCAGCTCTCAATGTTGATACTTCGCTTGTGTGTTTACACTCAAAGAATCAGCATTATTTGTTGAAGTTCATACAAAACTTATTTGCATACTTATACATCACAAGTTATGAAAGAACAGCTTGCACTTTCTTTGCTGTATAACAGGAAGGCGCTTGGTACTAGAGGAATTGTGTGGTCCCTGCACCTCATTTCACATTTCCCCTCCTTGCAACCACCCATCATGACCGTCCTTTGGAATGATGTAGATTCTTGAGCCATGGCCATTTAAAACGTCCGCGAGCCGAGAACTGCTACCCAATATCCAGCGCAGGGCATTTAAAGTGCTTCGTATATACACAGCTGTATTTTGTGTAAATATTAAGTTATTTTAATGAAACAGAAACTGGTATAAAACTCGTTATATGCAGTATAAATGTACGACATCAGCAAAGTTGAGCTGTATTTACAAAACGTGGAAATGGCACTATTTTGTTTCATTGTGGTGAAAAGTCAACTTTGCTCTGTCGAACGCATCTAATATAAGTTCTCTGAAGGAAACAGTAGCCGACCCATTGTATGTGTGGCTTATGCGTCAGCATACTGTATAGTAAAGCACTACTGTATGCGTGGTCTCTTGAGTCGTCAGAATAGAGGCACATTACAACTTTTGCTTACGCGAGTTTCGTAACTTAGTAGAGTCCGTTTCTTTCTTTGTTGAAATACATACATATACTTTCCTGCTTGTAGCTGAAGGGAGAAGTGGTATAAAAAGATATTTTAGTGCCAACTGGATATAACCATATACAATTGTTTGGTAATTTGGAGAGCTCTAAACCCACACAGGACAATGACCTACCTTGACTTCCGAATAGAAATAGCTCACAGCCTAATTGAACAATACCACGTTGGGAGTTGAAAATCCAAAACCCCTACACCCCTCAGACTTCAAGGAAAACATTATCCTAAAAGGATACCACCAACAACAAAGAAGTCCCGTCCATCTCGAAAGTGTTTCGTGTGCCGCCAGAAGGGAATTCGCGAATGTGGAGATGTACTCTTATGTGTTTATCCCTGTTTTGAGGTAAATCACTGCAGAACGAACATATTAAGGTAAGCCAGTAAAGTATATAGACTTTACTAAAATGTTTCATAAAGGAAAAATTAAAATAAGTTGAGTTAGATAAGGGATAAATAAGGGTTTAGTGCTTAGACGCACAGGACGTGTATACACGCCCATATCGCTCATCCGTCATTTTAAATAGACGTGATTTCACGTCCATATCGCTGAAGAGGTTAATGAAACTGAGTGTTTCAAATCCTAAAGCAGTTGAAAACAAAATAAATATAGAAAGGAAAAGTTCAAAACAATCATTACTATCCACATTGAAATCCTATAATTTAATTTTGAATGCAATCGAATGAGATTACGACATTGTATGAGCAGCACATTAATGAAACTTAAAGCTGTTCTTCCTTTCTTTCTTTGTAATGAAGATGTGTAGTAACTCCATAATAATATTAAAATATGCAAAAGTCCGTAGTTTGGTGTGAAATATGTATTATACCTCAAAATATGTAATTTACAACTTTGAAATTAGGGTCCTTTAAGTGCAGTCCATCAACGTTTTGGATTTTCTTATAACTGCATATATTGAAACAAATATGTAATTGCATAAAATCATATTTAGTCATAAAGAAATTATATGAATTGGATGTTGAAGAACAAAGTCTTCGGGGGAAAATGTGATTCCGGAGGGTGGTCACGATCGGAGATTACAAGGAGGGGAAATGTAAAGCGAGGGGCAGGGACCATACAATTCCTCTATTACCAAGAGCTTTTCTCCTGTATAAAAATGTGTTACGCAGCAAAAAGTTTTCAAGTAATTAGTTTCATAAAACTAAATACTGACTGAGCAGGATGCACACAGATGTCTGAATATGTAACATAGCTACAATGTAAAAAATGCATTTCATTTTGCTAGAACACACACGAAACAATTTTACCAACTACCTACAGAATTTGCAATATGCAGGGCCATGCTCGAAACAGCTTATTAGGTAAACGTTTTCTTTTAAGAATGTGCATGATATTGTAATTTCTGTATTGATTTCAAGTAATTTCCAGTTGGTTTCTGGTGACTTACAAGGAATAAGTCAGCCAGTAGTGAGCAAATCAACAAAAGAATATCTAACTTAATTGCGCAGAGGGCCACAGGCTGTAAAATTTCCAGGCAGAGCAGAATGTCGAAACAATACTCGCCAAGTGTATAAACAGTCACGACTTCATGGAGCAGTGGGTGCAATCGATGGTATCCACGTCTCTATGCTGAATCCTGGAGGTGACCATGTTGAAGTTTTCCGCAATAAGAAAGGCATCTTCAGTTTCAATTGCTAGGTATAGTGATGAAGTTGAAAAAGTGTAAAATGCAGGTTTTTCTTAGACTATAGCAAACGTTGCTAATTATATTTTCTTTATTCCAGGGTATTGTCACTAACGAGAGAAAGTTCATATATTTTGTGACCGGTTTGTCAGGCTCTACGCATGACAACAGGACATGGGCGTCGCGAAACGGGGGCAAGGGGGACCCGCGGGCCCCCCTTGGAAGTTGGCGAACTTAATATGCAGCCAGTTACTGACTATTGAACTATTATTTCAATTTTGACATAAAGAACAATTTTTATTCAGCACAAATTAATACGGTTATCTGCAACAAATATTATACATTTTGACAATAAAATAATGATTTAATATTATATGATTGCAAATTTCCAATACGTGCCCCCCCCCCCTGGAAAAAAGTCTGCCGACACTCATGCAACAGGATGTTCAACAATAGCAGGATCTGCTTGCAATTTGAACAGGGCGTGAGGTATGACATTCTTGTTGTTGACAGTGAGTATGGCTGCAGGCCATTTTTGATTTCTCCTCTGTTAAACGCGACAATATCAGCAGAAGCAACATATAGTGCTGCACATGTATAAGCTAGAAATGTGGTTGAGCGAGCATTTGGATACAGGAAGAAAACGTTTCAGTGCTTAAACAGAAAAATCATAATAAAGTTAAACAATATTCCAGCGGTTACTGTGGCCACTGTGATATTGCACAATATTGAAGCAGACCGAGGACTTCTGGAGGAACCTGATGTTATAGAACATATCATTGCTTATCAGCCACCTCCGCAACCTTTAGGGGCAATAGCCAGGAGGAATATAATTGTCTGCTATTTTAATTAGGCAACTAAAAACTGAATCATGGTATACCGTAGTAAAGCTCAGGCATATTAATGTTTATCTGTATGAGTGCATATTTTGAGATTTACCTCATGATTTTTAGTTCATGATAAGCTATACTCTGGCCGAAATAATAAACACACATGAGGTAAGCAAGGGTGAAAGGTAGACTCAAGGTCTTAGCAGCAGTGAATGCTCTTTGTCCCCTGACCATAATATTCAGCCTAAGAATAGAAAATAGATATCTGTTCTGTGTGTTATTACGTTTAAAATGCATAAACAGATGTGTTGATGTGACCATTTACATAATTCACCACTTAGTACAGAGTTTCACCGCTATCACCATGACTAGCAACCAGGGGTCATTCAGGCTTTAGATCATGTTTATCCTCTGGCACTTCAGCTATTGCTACCACTGGCAGACAGCTTTCCTGTATCATCACTGAATGCTCCAATGCGGTACTGCAACAGTGAGGTTGGACCTCAAGACTTCCGGTGGGGCTTTTTAGTGAGTAGTGCTGCCCTGGTTCGAATCCATGGTAGGGGAGATGTACATTTGCAGGCTTGCCTGCGGTAAGGGCGTGCCTTTCTCCCCACCACTAACAAACAAAACAAAAAAAAGGTTTAATATTTTGTTGCTATATTGTACGTGATTTTAACCATTTCTGTTTTCGAACACATGCATACTTTCAAACTCTGTTAGGATGATATTTTGCTTGTTAAAGAAGCACTCCCCATTCCAGTCAGGAATAGAACTTGGGACGTTTGGACTGAGAAGCCAGAATGCTGACCACACGACTGCAGAGGCAATCAGAAAGCATTTTGTTTTGTACCTTAAGGAGCTAAAGTTTTTATTGCACTAGAACTCATCGTACCACTCTACATATTTTGGTTTACTATTTTAAAAGTATTGAGCTTTGTTTGTACAGGGTTCTTAATTTCCAACCTAAAGGGTGCATGGTATTTTGCCTATGTGTGATTGGGTGCGCCAGAGCTGGCTTTGTCCCAACATAAACGCTGCGCATAAAGCATGTATAACCCTCTTACCTTATAGAAGATGCTGGAAATATCGTCCACCCTCTGCCAAACAAGCATTATATCAGGATCTTTTTGGCTACTCGTAAGACGTCCATGATTGGTATGTCTAAACTCATCAGCCGTTTGGGAGTTAACAGTGTGGGAAAATAGTTACATTATTAAGGATTGGAGGGTCTGTGGTTCAAATCCCAGGTATGGTATTGAATTTTTCAGTTCCGATTCTACCTCTCAAACATTGCCCACACACGGTTTGTGTGTTTAAAAACAGCAGCAGTAAGTTTGTTGGCATACATTATAATAACAGTTGCTGATTTGCAATAACCTGTTGGATGCTCAGCTTGTTAGTTTGGTAAAAAATGTAACAGATATAAAACAAGAAACTTATACTCTCACTTACATGCCTGCAGCTGCAGCTCTACTACACAGATATGTATACCATGATGTCAGTGCTGACAAGGAACAAAAGTAGAACTGTGACACACTTATTGCTTCTACTTGTCTGTAGGTTAATATTTTACCAGAAAATGTATTGTACTAGAAACCTTAAACAAATTAAAAATGTATAATTTATAATACAAATTTATTTTTCACTTCTTCAATAAATCCAACTGGATAGCATAGGACATTACTGTCCATTTTCTAACAAGTAGCAAACAAAGCAATCACGTCCTTTTGCTCCTTCCCTCCTGGTCTATGTTTAGTGTTTACATAAATAGGATAATTGTATACCTATGTGTTTCAATGAAAACTCATTGCATTAAATTGTCACAGTACTTGAGTGAGATAGCACACAGCCTACTGTATCTCCATAGAACATAAATTTCAAGCTGACCTGATTTGAACAGTTCGAGAGCATAATACTCGAAAAAATCCACATTATGAATCTGATGTGTTGCACTCAATAGACTTTCTCTACACTTGTACTAACCATTCTTACAAACTCTTATTCCTATATCTTCGTGTTAATTAAGAAATTATCTTCTGGCTTATTTCCTTGTAGATTCAAGGAGAATATAGGAACACACTAGACCTTGAGTGATGGACAAATTCTTTAAAGCTTTGAGACTAAGATATAAAAAATGGGTAACGAACTTTCATTTGATAAATGTCTATATATTCCAAAACTCATACAAATAACAAGGAATATCTCCAAAATGATTCACTGTACAAAATAACATTTGAACATAAGTTATGTGTTTAAGAGAGATCTATACTTCACTTAGTAACATATTGTCTCTTACGGTTTACCGCTTATGCAACAGTAATTAAGTAATCAGCTTGACATAGGCTATTGCCAGAAGCTAAAGAAATATACATTTCATTTGCTATAAAATGTCTGAAACATGGCATTTGTTAGATTTATATTCGAGAAAATCAAAATTGTAAAAAGATTTTCTATGTATGAGTAGTTTAGTGGAAGAAATTTCTTCAAACTCTTTCTGCCACATCCTTAAGAGATGTTAAAAATTTAATAACAAATTTGGTTTCTAACCCACCATCCGTTTTTGAGTTATTCGGTTCACAGTCTCACACACACAGATGCAAACTCACATGAACCTTTTTCTAAAAATGCTATTTTGGGTATTCAGGGAACCTTTTTAGGTTAATCAGCTAACCCTCAAAGAATTTAAGAAGTGTTATACTTCTTTTCCCATCCACTCAAATATAGGATACCGATAATGTGCAACATTGCAAAATAAATTATACAGAACATTCTTATGGTTTTCTTTATTCATAAACATTACATAATACAAGCTTCACATTCACAGAGCACTCTGGATTCACAAAATAAAAACTGCTTCCCTCCTAAGTGGGAAAACAGTGATACACTTCTCACATTCCTCACTCTCCTGTTGACCTTGTGATTGTGAATTGATTAAAGAGTTCTGGGATTTAACAGCTCAGAATACCCTACTCACAGACATTACACTACTGCAGCCCTTTGTCCTGGTGAATTAATACCTCACTTTTCAAGTATTATAACCGAGTAAAAGCCCCTTTACCAATGTCTCACTTGTGTGGTTTCATGCCTTCATGAATCAATTTCTGCCTTTTCAAATCTGATAACTTAGTAAAAGCCTTGTTACAAATTTTACACTTTTGTGGCTTTATACCCTCATGCACAAATTTGTGAGTTTTCAAACCTGATAATTGAGTGAACTCCTTGTTACAAATATTACACTTGTGTGGCTTAATGCCTTCATGAATCAATTTGTGTGTTTTCATACTTAATAAACGAGTGAAAGCCTTGTCAAAAATTTTACATGTGTGGTTTCATGCCTTCATGAATCAATTTGTGTAATTTTAAATGCGATGAATGAGTAAAATTCTTGTTACAAATGTATCATTGAAGTTGCTTTATTCCTTCATGAATCATCTTGTGCTTTTTCAAGTTTGATAAATAAATAAAATCCTTGTTACAAATGTTACACTGATGTTTTATGCCTTCATGAATCAATTTGTGTCTTTTCAAAGCTGATAAAGGAGCAAAATCCTTGTTAAAAATGTTACACTGATGTGGCTTTATTCCTTCATGAATCACGTTGTGCCTTTTCAAGCTTGATAAATGAGTAAAACCCTTCTTACAAATGCTACACTGATGTTTTATGCCTTCATGAATAAGTTTGTGTGTTTTAAAATCTGATACACGAGTAAAATCCTTGTTAGAAATGTTACACTGATGTGGCTTTATGCCTTCATGAATCAATTTGTGTCTTTTCAAATGTGATAAGTGAGTAAAATTCTTGTTACAAATGTTACACTTGTGTGGCTTTATGCCTTCATGAATAAGTTTGTGTATTTTAAAATCTGATGCACGAGTAAAATCCTTGTTACAAATGTTACACTGATGTGGCTGTATGCCTTCATGAATCAATTTGTGTCTTTTTAAATGTGATAACTGACTAAAATCCTTGTTACAAATATTACACTGAATAGGCTTTATTCCTTCATGAATCACTTTGTGCTTTCTTAAACTTGATAAATGAGTAAAATCCTTGTTACAACTGTTACACTGATATGGTTTTATGCCCTCATGAATCAGTTTGTGTATTTTTACTTGTTCTATATCAGTAAAACTCTTATTGCAACTGTTACACTTGTGGGTATTTTCCCCGTCCTCAGCCAATTTCTGAGTTTTCAGAGATTGTAACTCATTCAAACCCTTGTTCAAAATGTTACACTCATTTACCTTCTTACTGTCAAGAACCAATTTGCAGGTTTTTAAATGGGATGAATGTTTCAAACAATTCTCAGAAACGTCACATTGGTATGACTCTGTACTCACAACTTGAGATTGTCTTGTGGTTCTCGTTACTGATATCCAGATTATTTATGTTGGTCTGCTAAAGCAACTTACTTTGTTCCAAAGAGGAAGCCATGCTGACAATTGTCCCTTCATTAGATGTGTCTGAACAATTACTTGTTTCTGTTGAAGATAGATCAGTAGCTACGCATTTCGACCTTGACGTTTTCTGTCACTTCCACATTCAGGACTACCCTTGTTCATATTGCAGCTAATGCCATTTTTTACGTCTTCAGTGGAGAATAAATCTATTGTATAACTGGAAACATCTTTGCATAAACTGAAATATAAAAATAACATTATCAGATGCTCCTAGAACAGGGATAAAAAATACCAAATTAAAAGGTTATGGATGGTTATTTTATATGCATATGTAGAGAGATAGAATGACTTAATGAAAGAGAATAGAACTATTTGGATACTCTATGATGGGATTCAATTAGAAGTTATTACTAATTTGAAACATTGTAGTAAACATAAGCATGTCCTGTCTGTATCAAAATATTTTCTTGCCTAAAACCGCACGTTACCCTCTTATGATAACTATAGGCAATGGGGAATAATTATACACTTAGTCTTCTGATTTTTATTACTTCAAGCACAATGCACACTTTTTGTCTCATTGATATAAAAGGCATGGGAACTACGGATATAACCAACTGCATTAACATTAAAAGAACAACGAAGACAATTCCTGAGAAATGTAGCTTGTCAATTGTTACCAGTCTTATCACACACAATAAATGTAATTATTTAATTTTCTGGCTACAAGGGTATCAGATGATAAAACAATGAAATGTGCCCACTCATCACATACTGTATTGAAAAGAAATGTATAACTTCTGTAACAAGTATAAATGTGTGCGTGTGTGTGTCTAATGCTCAGAATTTGATAATAAAATCATTCTTCTACTTGTCTCCCAATATTTAGAGACTAGATCTTGATTTTGGAGAATTTCACATACAATTAGGTGATCAATGTTCATTGTCATCTTTTCCACATAAACAGCACTGTGGGGAAGTCATTAATCCAATCTTGCACAAATGTCCACTCAGACAACCATGGCTTGAGATTAATCTGAACATTGCAACTACTGATTTACTTGGTAGATCTGGAATTGTTTTGAGTTTATTTTGGAGATCCTTCCAATTAAGTTGTTCAGAAGTAACAAGATATTCATCACATTTTTTATGAAGATGTTTTTGATTAACCTTTTAACTCTTTCATAGGGATTTTTGTTTTGTTGTTTGAGCAATTTTGGAACCCTTCTCGGCAAACATGTCTCCTTGATCATTTCCAGAAGTTCCACAGTGGTAGGGGATCCAATGAAAAACAATATGTTTATTTAAAGTTTGGAGATGTTTAGTCATACTATGAATTTCCTTTATTTTACCCATTTTAGGGAAGTCAGTTGAAATAATAGCTTGAATAGCCACTATGGAATCTAATAAGAACACTTATTGATGAAACACTTATTTATCCAGGTGAACAGATTTCCTAAGGATGTATAAATTGCATCAATTTCTGCACTAAAACTTGTTAAGTAAATTCCAACATGCTTATTATATAGAGAAAAAAATTACAGGTAGCTCCTGCTCCATTTTTTTATTGTCAAGAGAGTCATCTATATACATGTGAGTTTATTCATCAGCTGGGTATCTTACATTTATGGTTTCAAGGGCACATCTTTTTGCTTCTATAGATGAATTTTCAAAATCTGCAATTAAATCAATCAAATGAAAGGGTGTGAAGTAGCAAAGCAGCATGGGTGTAAACAACAATAGTTACTGTATACTCAGGGGTCTCCGTCTAGGGGATATGTGAATGGCGACCACAAGGTACCCAAGCTGAGCAGAACATTACCTTCACTTACTGGTGTTTTGCTCCTCACTGTAACTTTTCTATCTGACCTTACCTTGGTCATCTCTTGTTCTCTTCTGACCCCGATGCTATTAGGGTTCCTGAGGGCCAGGGAGTCTCTATTTTTCCAACCTCTCCATTTCTCTATAAACTCTGAACCCCTACATGCTGACCTGTCATGGCATGTAATACGTCCTCTGATTGGTAATCAGAGGATATGGTCAGTGAATTTATTTTGATAACTCTCCCGGTCAGGTCAGTGAGACCCGTAAACCAACGACAGGTGGGGTCCTTCAGACATTCTGGGGGTTGTGAGAGAGCGATGTAACCGCCAAAATATAAAAATATGGTGCTCTCTACAAAGTGATTACTGCTAAGTCTCTTCAATATTTATGAACTATGACTCGAGGGGTAAAATGTTCCAGAGTTAAAATAGTCCCCCATTCGGATCTCTGACCGGGGACTACTTCTCGAGAACCAAAACATTATATAAATAGAAGATCTAACATCAGAATTCGACAATGGAATGCAGGTGGTCTTATCCAAACAAAAAGAATAGAACTGAATAAAATTGTATTTGACTATAACATAGATATATTTGTCATATAAGAAGCAAATCTAACAAATGATTAACTTAAATACTTCAATTTTACTGGATTTTTTTTGGCGGCGCCGTGGCCGAGCGGTTAGTGCGCTCGCCCACCACCTAGGTGGTCCGGGTTCGATCACAGGGACCCGCATGTGGTATTCGTGGTGGACGAAGCGGGGTCAGGGCGGGTTTTCTCCGGGTACTCCGGTTTCCCCCGCCATCTCATTCCACCGGTGCTCCATCTTCATTCCATGTATCATCAGTGTCACCTATCATCAGTATCACCACAGAGACAAAAAATTATTCAACAATCAGTAAATTACCAGATGCAGGATCCAGTCAACCAGTTCTTCTTTCAAACGTGCCGTCCTTCAACAATGAGGAATTCACAGAAAACAGTTCTAATTCCTCCAAGGTCACAAACACAAGTGTCAATAATGAAATTGCTACACTGAAGAAAAGAATTAGAAACCTCAATAGAAATTTACTTAGAACTAAAATCCTGCTATCTAAAGAGTGGGCTAAATTATAAATAGTAGAAAAGAAATTCGCTACTAATTGTTGCGAACATAAACACAATTTAAATTGTTTAAGTAAAAAACAAAAGCTGGTTCTAGATGCAATGCTTAAAAAATGTCAGACGAGCTCGAAGGGGATGCGTTACACCAATTAATTTCTATTAGAAAGCTGCTATTTAAAATTAAAAGCCCTAAAGGTTATAGACATTGCTTAACACATGAATTGCTGCCCCTGCCTTCTGAAGCCCATTTAAGGAAATTATCTAAAGGGATGGAGTGCACATATGGTATAAATAGCAATGCTCTAAATGCGATTTCTACTATATTCAGTTAAGAAGATGAGTTGTAATATTTGATGAAGTCAAATTAAGAGAAGAAGTTAGGTTCAATGCTAGCTCACTAAAAGTGGACGGATTCGTGAATCTAGCTGAACACACTCCTGACAATCAGAAAAATTCTACGGCTAACCATGCTTTAGTTTTTATGTTTGTTCCCTTATTACAATTTTGGAACCAACCAGTAGCGATTTACGCAAGTATAAATGCTACACCCGGTGATATACTAGCCAAGCTCCTTATAGAAGTAATTATCCAGTTAGAAAACTCAGGGACAAGAATTGTTGGTTTCACTAGTGATGGAAGTCAATCAAACAAAAAAGTATGGAAAAATTTAGGAATAGGAGCAACAAGTGAAAATGTACAATGTAGTATCCAGCACCCACTTGATGACAAAAGAAGAATATCGGCTTTTTCAGATTGCGTCTGCATAATAAAATGCATGAGAAATTATTTTCACCATAAGGTGGATGTCTTATATAGAAATAAGAGCATCCAATATAATTTTTATGGATATATTTATGAAGCTGACACTTCTCCTAAATTTGTTGGTCTTAGAGTTTGCCCGAAATTGACCTCATCCCACATAGACCCCACTTCTTTTCAGAAAATGAATGTGAGATTGTATTTTCAATTGTTCAGTAACAGCACTGCAAATGTCATTGACTTCTTCAGGAAAATTAATTTTGAAAAATTTAAGGGAAGCGAAAATACTAAACTATTCACAAGAGATGCAAATAATCTTGTAGATGCATTAAACTCCACAGTTCCAGTTAAAGCACTCTATAAAAATTCGCAATCTCACAGAGTACTAAAAGATTTCTTTCGCATAATGTCTGAAAATAACACATTCTGCTCAACTAGAACAATGGAATCTCAATGGAGTCACCTTAAAAAGTACTTTGGAAGTGTCCGAGTATTTATGGAATAGAGGATTTGCATAAGTCTTAACAGCAAAATTCAATCAAGACCCCTTGAACGGCACTTTGGAATTATGCGTTCTTTAAGCTGTGATGATCATCCTTCCACAGTTGACTTTTAGCATTTACATATGCTACAGGCTGTGTATGTCCCTGTAAAACTTGCACTGTCAAATGCTGCTAATTGTGAGAATAAAGTGGAGCCACCACTTACATCTTTTATGAATCAAATTCGTATATTGGCAAAACAAACTGAGCAAAAGAACCGTGAGCTGTTGGATTTTGTTGGAAACAAAATAAAGAACAAAACTAAAATACTTGACTGGGAAAGTGAAGTTCCCGAACTCTATAAGGACAATATTTATAAAAGATGCTTAGTACACAACTTAGAGGGTTATATAGTAAAACAAATGCTCGAAAAACTTAGTTGTGAAACCTGTGCCTCTACGCTGTCCACCGATGTACCCTCTGACACATTAGCTTCCACTTTCACTACAATAGAACACTATGGCACCCTAAAAAATTGGCGGTAATTAACTACCCCTCTGAATGTGTGGTTAATATTCTTTTGCAAGTCGAGGCTACTTTGGGGAAGCAAATGTGCTCGTCTAACAGTTTGTGGGGTGATATATTTTACGAGTGCTTAGATAATATAGACGAAATCATATTAGGACCCAGTGGAATAGGATGTTCCGTGGAACACAAACTGGATTTAGTTGGAAAGTTAACACTACATTACATGAAGTGTCGCTTCTTTTTTCGTACCAAGGGAATAGGTAGCGAAATGACGTCATCGAAGTCAGCAAAATCAACACATAAACTCTCCAAGGTCTCCTACATCTAATTCCACGGTGAGTTTCGATATTTTATATACATAACATACATAATTTGCACTATGGTTTAATTTTTCGGTGTAAATTCATGTAAGCAGATATTTCCCATTGTTCTTCATTAATTATAATACCCATTATTGTAAAATATCATCCTATATTATGTGTCAAGGAAAGACGATGTTTCAAAACGGTATTTCAAATATTCCTGCTTACGATTTTAGGTATTTAAAATGCTAATTGATAATCAGTGGCGGCTAGTGAACGAAATAAGGTGTGTGCTACAGTACCGCACAATGATTACACATTTTATATAATTAGTCTTACCTAATGGCGAAATATAAGGTCTATACGGCGCTCCTTCCGGCTGTAGAATTTATTGATCACCCTGGTATTAAACCCCTCCATGTTAGAAGCGATGCTTTTCTCCATGGACAGCATTGGCAGAGCAGTAAGACGATCCTGTGACATAGTGTTTCTTAAGAACGTTTTTACGCGTTTTAAGCATGAAAAGCATCTTTCTGGCTCAGAAGTGGTCATTGGCGTTGTGATCAGAATTTTTAATAAAGTTGTAACTTCAGAAAACGAATCTTGCAGACTGTTAGAAATTATGTGTTGCAATAGTTGCACAGCCCCGTCAATGTTTTTAAAGTCAGGTCTTGCATACAGAACGCTAAGTTGTGTCTTTAGCATTTTCTTGTTCAGTGTTGTATACGTAGTCACAGCAGTTTGAAGTTCATCCTCAGGAACCTGACTTAAAAAGATGCCAAAGAATTTAGAGTTTAACAGCTTTGCTGCATCGAGATGACTAAGCGATTGAAAATGACGTCTAGCTTCCTCGATAATGCGGTCACACACCTCTTTGGCTTCTATTTTTAGACATTCTACCTTCTGGCGTTTGCTCATTGATTCAGATGTAATCACAAATATATCATCGGCTGCCTCTCGAATGTCACAGATGCACTGAATGAATGAAGACACAGCACTTTGTACTTTAACAGCCTCAGTTGATCTTGATTGCAGTTGATTATAAAGTACATCAACATGAGGCGTTACTCGGTGAAAGAATTTCAACCATGAAAGGAATTTGCTGTCTTCTAAATAACACCGAAGCCCATTTGCTTCCAGACAAATCTTATCATGGGCAGAATTTTCCAACTCCGAAAAGCACTGCAGCAATTCTTCCTGATTTTCATAAATGACATTAACAGTTCTGGATCTAAAATTCCACCTAGTTGCAGAACCACCAGGAACTCTTCTAGCCACCGCAGAATCCAGGGCTGCCAAGCGCTGTGGGGATCTCGAGAAAAAGGCAGGAAAAGCAGAGAGATTAAGAAAAAATATTCTGGCAGACTTATTCTGCGAAGCTGCATGTTTCACCACTAAGTTCAGTTGGTGTGCATAGCAGTGAATATACTGCGCATTTGGAAACTGAGATTGTACTTTGGCTTGTACTCCACCAACTGCACCACTAATTACTGAAGCTCCATCGTAAGTTTGGGCAATAAGTTTATGACGTTTATCTCTGAATAGTTCATTAAGCACTTTTAATATGCTTTCAGAAATTGCTTCTGCGTTTTGTCCCTCTGATTGCAAAAGACCCCAAAATCTCTCATATGGAACACCCGTTTTCTCATATCTAAATACTAATACAAGCTGGTTCTGATGCGAAACATCTGTGGTTTCATCTGCCATAACAGCCACAAAATCAGCTTCTTGCATTTCCTCCAGAATCACCTCACGACACACTTCTTACAATCTAAGAGTTCGTTTTGGATGGCTTTAGAAGTCCCTCTGAATATATGGTTTGAGTCCATGTGTTCCTTCACAGCACTATCAATGTTACTTACTAAATCTATAAGTCCTAAAAACGCGCCGGGATTTTCAGAAGATTCAGTCTCATCATGTCCTCTCAAAGCAAGCTCAAATGCACCACAAAATTTTATACAGTCAATTATGCGGGACAACACATACCTGTTTTTCTCTACTTGTACATTATGTTTCAGCTTCGCCTCTTGATAAGCACGGCTTAACTGAGTCACAATATTTGTACTACCTAAAGCACTTAAATCTAGTACATTGTTTAAACGTTTTACACTTTGTTTGTGTTTGTTAATAAGAACATTAATATGCCCTAGGTCTGTCACTCCCGTCGTACTCCACGAATCACTGTTTCCAAAAAGCAAACATGGAAAACAGAAAAGAGCATTTCTTTCCTGACATCCACATATCCATGTATGCTCATAAATTTTGAGGTTAAATCGCCTGGTGTAAGAATTATTTCTCCCTCCTTTTGCATGTTGCGTGATGTTTAAATTTGGTGTTTGCCTCCCTAACTGTTTCACTTTTTCTTCTAGAGTCCTCCTAGAGAAAGGATAATTTATTAGGCTGTCCACAGAATTCATTTTAGCGTACACAACACAGATATTGCTCAGCACACGAAACTGGCGTTCATAACCTGTGTTTATGGAGTATTTCGCGGTTATTTGTTGCTGTCAAAAATAAGTAGTGCCAACAGTAATTGCTCCACATGTCCAACTTCCGAGAGTTTTATTCTCTCTGTTGCGTGCAAGGTCTATCACCGGCAACAGATAGTTGTCTCAACACCACATAGATGGCAGAAGTTGCATAACAGCAAGCAAAGTTGTTAGATGACATTGCAATCCTGCTATCTATCTATCCTGCTAGAGGGGCGGCTCATCTCCCCGCACCGATGGAACCGATAACCCTCCCTTGGAGAGATGCTGCACGGCTTATATATAACCACGTGGTTTCACACCTCTCTAACTATCCCGACGCACCTCCCCTAACGAAGTGCTACCCATGGTTTAAGAAATCCACTCTCAGTAGAGCTGCAATCTCATTGATCTCAAAACTCCGATTAGGAGTCGCCGTTACACCGGCCTACCTATTTAAAATCCGCCAAAGAGCCTCCCCAAATTGTGATTGTGGTGCCTACGGTGATATCAACCACATCTTTCTTAATTGCCCCTCACACGCACTCCCAGTTACGCAATTTATCAGCAGACTAGCCAAGCGTTATGGAAATGGCCCATGGAATATTTCCTCCCTGGTATACAGTGCGGATACCGATTTGCCACGGCTACTACTTCGCCATCTCGTTAACTGCAAAATGAAACTATGATCTGTGCTCCGATCCTCCTTTAGTGATGCAACGTTTATCTCAGTTCTCCTACATATTTCGATTCGACGCAGACATCGATTACTCCTGCCAGGAGTGTGATAGTGCGTCCAAAAACCCCCAAACAACAACAACATGTGCTCCGCTTCATGGGAGCACAACGCTAGGTAAATTCAACCAATAGGAGAACAGATTTCAAAATCGTACACCTATGTTTCGCATGCGTGGATTGGTCTACATTCCCTGCAAAGGACTGAAGAATTTTGTAGCACCCAATGCATCAGCTACCTCGTGTATGTGAGGAGTGCATCATCTTCGCACACAATGAGCAAATAACACTAGCGCGCGGCATATAAAATAGCGAAAGTGAAAGAAAATGTGCAATAATAATTGAGTATATGTTTAACACAAAGAAGAAACTATTTTCTGCAAAATAATCATTGCGCTGTAGCACTGTAGCACATATTGACGAGCCGCGCCTGTTGATACTATGAAACCCATTTTCACCATGCATTCGTGAACTAAAGTGAAGCGACCGCGACACCAGTGCCATCTTGCGAGCGAACCATAGTAACTCCCAAAGAGCTCACACTATCTCTTCTATCCGCTATGGTATAACCACAGAACACTCTATTAGGGGTATAACGCTTCATTTTACTTACAGTGATGTTGTTGTTGTTGTTGGTTTATTTAATGACGCTGTATCCAGTGTATTCTGGATTTCCGCGTCTGGTGTCTTTGATGAAGTAGAGATGTAGATGTAACATAAGATGTAATTTGAATATACATATGTTCTTATTATGCTGTTAGTATTATAGTTTCATTTTACATTTTCTGAGGAAACGAAGAAGAAGTGGTGCTATATAACGTATTTTCCAATTCAGAAGTGAGGAAATATTCCAGGGACCGTGTCCAATACGTGCACATATGTGTGAATATAGAGATATCGAATGTTGGTAATTTTTAGGGCATTGAAAGAATATATTGTGACTTTTTGGTTGCGGGTGTGAAGTAAAGTAGACAGATGTAGTCGAGATAAACACTTTTATTTCCGTAAACAGTAACTTGTACACTCGTTGCAACAGCAAGAAAGTCTTTTTCGATTCTCCAACAGCACGGCTCCGAACTCGTAACACAAAGAACTAACTCTTCTCCGTCGGCTTCACATACGTCTGTCCGTCTCCGTCGGCACGACTACTCAACCTTCACATACGTCTGTCCGTCTCCGTCGGCACGACTACTCAACCTTCACATACGTCTGACTGCTATTTATATCTCCCAGGCACTATTCTGGAAGCTTCAGGAACGTTCACTTATTGCGCTGGGGTACAAAGTAGAAGATTCCAGTAGCCTCTATCCTTTTCTCTCTTTCGGCAAGCGCCCCAACAATGCGGCCATTCTCTGTCTCTTTTCTTCGGCTCCTTTGCGGTAGTGCCGACAATAATGCGATGGGTGACAATTGCGGCTGTCGGCAATTAGATGCGGCGAGCGCGGTGACACTGCTCCCTCCTCAGAGCTGGTCGTCCCGACCAGCACTATCACTGCGGCATCTCCCTTGCGCCCCGGCGGACTATCCCATCGAACCTCTTCTCCAGGAGGCACGATCCTAGGTATATCTGTTGGATAGTGTCCCTTGGTCTGGGTAGGACGACGTATGCCATCCTGCTTCGAAATTCTGCAACAGTACCGCTGGTCTTGACGGTCCCTCGTCCAGTTGCCCTTCTTCCTGGTGTGTTGACGGGCCATCCTGCGTACTTGGAAACGGCTCATTGGGTACCGTGTCCACCGACCTCTCTGGCGCACCTTCGCAGCCACCTTGCTTCCGATGGGTCCAGCAACAAACCCCACCACATCCGCGCGAGTCGCGTCCACCGCTGCACTCGTGTTCACTCGTGCTCGGCACGGCCTCTCCTGTATCCTGCCGTCCACGATGATGTCCACCATTCTTCCGTTCACGGCACTATGCGTCAGGTGATTGGATGGCTCTGACGGTCCCCCCATGTCACACGCCAAGTCGGTTCTCGCGTGTTGCTCGTTTGCTTGTGCGCTTCCCTGCTGATCGTCCTCCACGTCATATCCTGGTTGGTTACGTACCCGACACACTCCTCCATAGGATCCTCGATGACGTCCCTGAACTGCCCCTTTGTCTTCCCCGAGACGTACACTTTCGTTATCTGAAACGGGTGCAACTGTCGCCTCGGCCACTAGGTGCTCCTTCCCCGGGTCTGTGCTATTCCGTCTGCCCCTGGCATCCAGTACTTTGACGCTCTCGTCAACTCTTACTACCAGGGCGCCAAGACGTTCCCCGTCGTCCTCCACGACGTCCACATGCTGGCAGAGGTCTTCCACCTTTTCGCCGAGTTCTTCCACGCCTTCCGTCACGCCAATCAGTTCGCCGAGTTGTTCCACGTCTTCCGTCACGCCAATCAGTTCGCCGAGTTGTTCCACGTCTTCCGTCACGCCAATCAGTTCGCCGAGTTGTTCCACGTCTTCCGTCATGCCAATCAGTTCGCCGAGTTGTTCCACGTCTTCCGTCACGCCAATCAGTTCGCCGAGTTGTTGCACGTCTTCCGTCACGCCAATCAGTTCACCGAGTTGTTCCACGTCTTCCCTCACATCATTTGAAACGGGCGCGACTGTCGCCTCGGCCACTAGGTGCTCCCTCCCCAAGTCCGCGCTATTCCGTCTGCCCCTGGCATCCAGTACTTTGACGCTCTCGTCAACTCTTACTACCAGGGCGCCAAGACGTTCCCCGTCGTCCTCCACGACGTCCACGTGCTGGCAGAGGTCTTCCACCTTTTCGCCGAGTTCTTCCAAATCTTCCGTCACGCCAGTCAATTCGCCGTCAATTTTCACCAATAGCTCCATCTTCATCTCTTTCAGCTCGGCAGCGAGGTTGTCGTTTGCCGTCTTCATTTCTGTAGCGAGGTTGTCGTTTGTCGTCTTCATGTCTTTCAGTTCAGCAGCGAGGTTGTAGTTTGCCGTCTTCATTTCTTCTTTCAGCTCGGCAGCGAGGTTGTTGTTTGTCGTTTCCATTTTGGCAGCGAGGTTGTGGTTTGACGTTTCCATTTTGGCAGTGAGGTTGTCGTTTGCCGTCTTCATTTCAGCCATTTCCGTCTTCATTTCGGCGAATAATTCTTTCATCATTGCTATCATCCTGGTTTCCGAATCTCCCTCCATCTTGGTTCTAACGTTGCACTTCTGACGATGTAATGAAACTAGAAGTAATTCGACGAATCCCACTTCTGACACCAGTGTAACTTTTTTGTTGGTTGTTGTGAAGTAAAGTAGACAGATGTAGTCGAGATAAACACTTTTATTTCCGTAAACAGTAACTTGTACACTCGTTGCAACAGCAAGAAAGTCTTTTTCGATTCTCCAACAGCACGGCTCCGAACTCGTAACACAAAGAACTAACTCTTCTCCGTCGGCTTCACATACGTCTGTCCGTCTCCGTCGGCACGACTACTCAACCTTCACATACGTCTGTCCGTCTCCGTCGGCACGACTACTCAACCTTCACATACGTCTGACTGCTATTTATATCTCCCAGGCACTATTCTGGAAGCTTCAGGAACGTTCACTTATTGCGCTGGGGTACAAAGTAGAAGATTCCAGTAGCCTGTATCCTTTTCTCTCTTTCGGCAAGCGCCCCAACAATGCGGCCATTCTCTGTCTCTTTTCTTCGGCTCCTTTGCGGTAGTGCCGACAATAATGCGATGGGTGACAATTGCGGCTGTCGGCAATTAGATGCGGCGAGCGCGGTGACACTATGATCTGCATCGCCAAACTGACCACACTCACAGCAATCTGTATCGCGTTTTCCGATCTTAAATAAATAAGCCGGAGTGGGTGCTACGCCTAATTTCAATTTCGTTGCCAGAGATATAGCCTCTTTATCTACATTTCCCACTGAAAACCATGGTGTTTTAGATGATTTAGGTAGATGGAAATAAGTATCGATATGATGAGTAATATGTTGTCGGACGTCCTGGATGTGTATTTCTGGTGATGGATTTGGGGGAGAATTATTGGCAGCTGCTTTGGCCAGTTTATCTACGTACTCATTACCTGTTATGTTGGAATGTCCAGGTATCCATATCATATGTGTCATGTTATGTCGTTGATCTAAAGAATCTAGTTCGTGGAAACATAATATTTCCCACCAATCAAGAGAAGGTTTTATTTGGAATCTATTAAGAGTTTGTATAGCACTGTAGGAATCGATACAGAGTAGGATTGTGGAATTATGTATATGACGTAAAGAATATAGAGCTTGGTATATTGCGTATATTTCTGTTGAATAATTAGAAAAATAACGTGGAAGAGTGAATGAGTCTCTGGTATCCGTGGTTTGATTGAAATATGCAGCTCCCGCCCCATGGTCAGATAGTGATCCATCAGTATATATAATCTGAGGGGGTGATTGTAAAGATTGAGAAAACTGGTCTAGGAAGTATGTAAACTGTTTAGGGGTAGTAACATCATGTTTTTGCCAGTTAGACGGAATAAATTTGGTTTTAGGGATCAGTTGATCATATTTGAGATAATATAAGGGAGGTCTCCTATGGGACATCCCTCCCTGGAATGATTTGAAAGCTTTAAATATTTTTAAATATATCGGTGTCTGCTTCCGTGATCCTATTTTGCACTGTAAACGGATATTAAGGCCTAGTTGCAATTTAGAGAACAGCGGTGTCTCTGTGAAGAGAAAGAGTTTTGCTATAAAAGGAATAGTTAGGGTTATCTGCCGTTCGGCGAAATTTTGTATTGCTAATTCGGCAAAAACTTTTTGAGTAGCAGGTTTACCGCCGATCCCTAAAATGAGTTTACCAATTTGATAAATTATGGATGTAATTTTATTTTGCAGTCCAACTGGATATGCAGTAATAGTGATGGCTCCGTAATCTATTTTCGATTGGCAAAGGGCTTTAAATATGATATATAGGTATCGTGGGTGTGCTCCCCAATGTCGACCTTGTATGTATTTAAATATGGGAAGGGTTGATCTAAGGGTGGAGTGAAGATACACAGCATGATTTTTCCAGGATAGCTAATGGTCAAAATATAAGCCTAGGAATTTGGTTGACTGCGTGAGAGGTATAGGATCTCCGTCAATATGTAACGGTGATTGTAAAATTGGTGTGCCGCGTTTAAAGAAAATAGAATGACTTTTACTAACATTGAGTTTTAACCCTAATCGTAGGAGGGTTTGCACTAACAAGTCTAAGTCATGTTGTAACTTATGTGTCGATAAACGGATTTCCTGAAACGTTGCCGGAGAGTAAAGGAGGATATCATCAGCAAAAAGGAGCAGTTGACTCTGTTTAAAAGGAAGAGTACTAAGTTCCTGGATATAAATAATAAATAGTAGCGGACTTAGAGGAGTACCTTGGGGTAATCCTTGAGAACTGTAGCGAATTTGGGTGTATGAGTAGTGTAGATTTAATTGAATTTTACGGTCAATAAATAGGTGGTAAATACATCGTACTATAGGTGCTGGAATGAAAAGTTTCCTTAAAATAGGGATGAGGATGTCCAACTGTACAGAATCGTATGCGTGGGAAATGTCTAAGAAGTGGGCTAGAAGTCCTCGGTTGTGGGTCCAATTGACGTGTATGTCATGCGTTAGTTGAAGTAGGTTGTGATGTGTGGAGAATAGTTTTCTGAATCCGTGTTGTCCTTTGGGCCAAAAACCGTAACGTTCCATATAAAACGTGAGTCGGGTTTTTAGAATTTGTTCAAATAGTTTCCTTAGTGTGTTGGCTAGGACAATCGGTCTATAGTGATTTGCTGCCCTTCCTGTTTTATTTGGTTTCAGAAGTGGTATGATGTAGAAGTGTTGCCATGAATCTGGGATATGACCTGTGTAAAGAATGTATGAATACCCATGTGTAATCAAAAGATTTAAGGTATGTGGAAAATGTTTGATCATTTCGTATGATATTCTATCTGGTCCTGAAGCGGTGGATTTATGATGTGAATTAAGTGCATTAGATAGTTCGTGTGTTGAAATAGGTGACATGAGTGCTAGTGCACCCTCAAATAAAGGCTCTTACTGTGTCATGGAATTCAGAAAAAGAGGATTGTTACGTACCGAGTCTGGAGTGTGTTGTTCTATAAATTGTTGTTGAAGATGTATGTCCATTACTATGGGATTAGTAGGGTGTCCGGTATGTCGTGTGAACCAACGTAGTTTACGCCACATTGTGGAGGTAGTAATTGATGGTGACAATTCCGTACAGAATTTTCGCCAACCTTTGCGTTTATGGTTACGGATGATGCGTCGAGTGGATGCGCATTGTGCTTTTAAAACTATAAATTGGTTACAGGTTGGTGTTTGACGGTATTGGTTTAATGCTAATCTACGTTTAGCAACTGCCTCGGAACATTCTGGAGACCACCAAATGGGTTTGTACCTAGTTGTATTGGAAGAGTGTATCCGAGTTGGAGATATATGTGATAGTACCGTTGCTACAATGAAAGACACGTGATCCATAGGATGTTGTGTTGGGTATGATTTGTTAGATGTTAATGAAATTGCTATTAGCCTGTTGGTAAAATCATTCCAATCCAGTATTTGTTGACGAGGAATGGAAGGTCGACGAGCATCTAAAGTAGGTGGTTTGTCTATATTTATAAATATGGGAAAGTGATCACTTCCCATAGAATCAAGTCTTACTCTCCAATGGGTATTTTGCCATAGCGATGATGATATCAGTGATATATCTGGATATGAGGGAAGTTGATGAGGAGGACCAAATCGGGTTGGTGAGTCGTCATTAAGCAAAAGGAAATGTTGTTCTATTAGCTGATGAAGAAAGGAAAAATTATGTTGGGAACAACGAATTTGGTTCGGAGTAAGGCCAAGATTAAAATCGCCACAGATTATGGTGTTTTTGTTTGGAAGTAATGGTATATGATTCATCCAGAAAGTACGAGAAATATAATGTTGTGGTGCATTATAGATTGCTATTAGTTGCAAACTAGGAAGTTGGAGCAATATGGCCTGAAATTGCTCGTCAAAACTGTTGATTGTTTGAAAAGAGGACACCAACAAAGAAGGATGAAGAAGAACCATGATTCCTCCTCCTCCCCCATGCAAGCGATCCTGTCGGATAACCTGGAATGGAGGATATCGAAATGTTTGTTGAGGGGTTAGCCATGTTTCTGAAATCACTATAATGTCTATGTGATATCTCTCTAAGAGATGTTGTAGATCGTGTAATTTTGGCTTTATGGAACGGGCGTTCCATTGAACTATCGTGAAAGGAGCCATGCTATGAGTGTGATCAATTTAGTTAGCTCTGATTGATGATATCAATTTGCATAGAAGTTGATTCAAGGCCTCGCTCGGAATGGGTTCATTTTTTCTGGTGAGTTTTCCCATTTCTTCTAGATAATTGAAGAACAGTTGACTGTCCACTTTTTGAGTGGACAAAGGAGAAAGGGAGGGTTTAATAGGAAATGTCTCGGAAGATGTCTCCTGGCGTTCTTGGTTTTGTAGATATATGGGAGTATGTGATTCACGGGTACTATTTCTCCCCGTAAAGTAGAAAGGTTGATTGGACGGAATCTGGAAATGTGGTTTAGTGTTATTCGATTTGATTCGTTTGTGTTGTGGAGGTGTCTGGGGTATCTCGAAGGGTTTATGTTTGTAAGGTCTTGTAACAGTATTACGAATTATGATGGGTTTATCTGGGATGAATTGATTCATTTTGGTAGAAGCGGGGTTTGTGTTGTGTGGATCTGTTTGGCTATGTAATTTACTAGCATATGACTGGTCCCCACGAATTAACTGTATAGCTTCGTATCTTGAGATACGTAAGGATGATATTTTATCAGTGATTGCTTTTTCGCGCAGAAAAACTGGGCAATGTTTGTCGTTAGCACGGTGTGGAAGTGTGCAATTATTGCATTTCAAGATGTCGCTATCACAATCTGAGGTGATATGGTTGTCTGCACAACGCATACATGTGGTATTACCACGACATGTTTTGGTAGAATGACCGAATTTAGCACATTTGAAACATTGTAATACTCTTTCTTTGTAAGGTGAAATTGGAAACTGGCTGTAATATAAGCGAAACTTTCGTGGGAGCATTTGCGATCTAAAGGTTATTAGGCATGTTTGAGTGGGTTCGTAGGTTATTGTCCCATTATCTGATAGCACACGTCGTTTAAAACGATATACATGTTGTATTGGATAACCTTCTATAGTTTGTCCATATTTTTGGATTTCTGTTTCTGTGATTTCAGTGTCTATGTTATGTATAACTCCTTTTGTGTGTATATAGTGATGTGGTATATATGCCTTCAGCTGGTTTTTCGAAGCAAAGTCTGAATTGAGTAATGCATTCGCGGCAGATGCGGAGGGTAGAAATACTTCTAATCTATTTTTTCCTGTTTTTATAATTTTCTCTACTGCTAGATTTTGGTGATTTTCGAATATTAGTTTGCCTAATTTAAGTGGATGTATTTGGGTTATGGTACCCACTGAACTAGTTAATACTACTATAAATGGTGCAGTATCTTGATTATCGTATTGTAAATTTGGTTTAACTATTTCTGTATTCGAATCAATTACGGGGGAGATATCCATAGTCACTGGAATATTTTTCTCATGTTCGAGAACGTCCGAAAGTGGCGGGGGAGCCTCCCCCGCCATAAGGAAATATAAGTTACACTAGCACACGCGTGATGAATATGTGCACCGAATAGAAATCAAAATGGCTATTACTCGACACTGAACTAAAGTCACTGAACACTGCTTTCTTGGTACACTCTTCGACTATTATCGAGCTCCAACGTTACTGGAATCTGAATGTAGTATAAGCTTCAAGCGATTGCTTCTTTATAACTGACTTACAGTGATGAAATATGTTCCACAGAACACCTAAAACAATCTCAGTACATTTTACTCTTGTTTGGGCATAGAATATAAAAGAATCACCTCACAAATATGCCAGCTGATGTAACATAAGGCGCACAATCCATGAGAAACAAACTTAGTGGCATTACAACATGAGCTTTATTAGGAAACACTTTGTAAACTGCATGACCTCAGAGTAAACTTATGAATACTTAATTCTACCCATAGAAAAGTGGGGGGCATGTCTTTCATTCTTTTCAGACTTTTTTCCGAAAACAAGATTTCTCGTACATTGGCTGCCCTTAAGATATACGCAGTGTCGCCAACCCATACTTAAAGAGATAAGCTAGATCGTCGTTCAAAATAAGCCAAAAAGCCTAAATATGAACTGAGAAAAAAAGCTAACGATTTATTTAGCTGTGGTTATTAGTTATCAATATTCTGTAACAAATTATAAAGTAGTGTTAGGTACGTTATTGACATGTTCAATGTTCACCGGCCTCCATGGTTACTTGTGAACTCGCTGAACGCAGTTTAATTTAATCTAAATTAATCTATGTAATAAATACTACTACTTCATTTAGCTTTATGTTAATAACGAATGACATTACTACATTACCTCATTTAGAAGTGGAGCTGCACGTCCTCTGCATCATCGGGGCCGATTTCGTGAATTTCAGGGAAGAGAATTGAAGTAGTATGTTCCTCTGGTGTTTGTGAAGTATGGTACTTGGTGTGTCATCACTCGAACCGCTACTATACGAAGCCAATGTCCCTATTTTATTTAATACCTCGGGGGGAACTGATAATTTTTACAACACTTCCCCACCTGACGAAGTCCTGACCTGATTGCTGTAATTGAATTTAACATTTGTGTTCCTATTCTGTTTCAGAGTTTGGTTCTTATTATGTTCATCATGCTAAAAAGCCTCTCTATCTCGGCATTGGACCAAGGTAAGAGAAAGAGGTAGTACCAGCAAAGATACTGCAACGTCACCTAGCTCTTGAAAGGGATTAAGGGGAGATAGGTGACTGAAGTCTCAAAAAATCAATTTTTTTTTTATTTTTGAGAAAAAAAGTACAATTCCTCCTGAACAGAATGATATATGATTTATGTGGTTGCGATGTTATTTACGTCCTTAAATGGCTATTTAAAAGGATACCGTACACTTTAAATGTCCGCCACGCCTCCTAAAATTTTCACGGCTATGCACATTTTCGTTTTGCCGTCATAACTTTCTTATGAAATAAGTTTGCAGGCTGTACATCAAGTGCATAATGTAGGTTTAGACTTCAGTTGTCACAATAACGTTATTTTAAACATAAGTATTATTTCAGACTTAGTGAAAAACAATGTAAGGTGTAAATATTGCAATTCAGAAGATTCAGTTTATATATGTGAGGATACTGAAAACAGATGTAGTCTTGCTTGTAAAGTAATTATAAAATGCAGTGAATGTGAAAAAAGTGAATCAAAAAGATCTTCTAGGCTTAACAGACATAAATTTTATGACATAAATGTGAAGTTGGTGTACGGTATGAGGTGCATAGGGAAGGGTGCAGAAGCAGCTAAAACACTTTGTGCTATCTTGGATCTTCCACCACCACCAGTCTCATTTCAGAATTACAATGTCTTACTGCATAATGCAATCGAAGAGGTGAGTGAAGCATTAATTATGAATGCTGCAAGAGAAGCAGTGGAGATAAATAACTCTAGAGACATTGCTGTAGCTGTAGATGGCTCATGGCATAAAAGATGCCATACTTCTATGAATGGGGTTGTTACAGCTACTTCAGTAACAACTGGAAAAGTTCTGGAGTTAAGAGTGTCTATCTAAGTATTTCATTGGGTATAAACTAAAACAAACCTAAACATAGCTGCTCCAAAAGTTATGAGGGTACAAGTGGAGGAATGGAGGTAGCTGGTGCTGTTAAAATCTTTCAGAGATCAGAGAACTCACGTAACGCACAATATGTGCAGTACCTTGGTGATGGTGATTCAAGGGCTCATTGAGCTGTAAATGCAGCTAAGCCTTATGGGAATATTGAAATAGAAAAGACAGAATGCATAGGGCATGTGCAGAAAAGGATGGGCCCTCGTCTTAGGAAACTGAGGAAAGAATGGCAAAAGAAATTACTATCAGATGGAAAAAGTTTGGGTGGTAAAGGCAGATTGACAGATGCAGAAAATTGATGAATATTCAACTTTATTATGGCCAGAAAATAAGAAACCATTGCAATAATCTGTCTGCAACGAGAAGAGCCATATGGTCCATTTATTTTCACAAACTTTCTGCTGATGAAGTACCACAACATGGCCTATGTCCAGAAGGAGAGAATTCCTGGTGTGGCTACCGAAGGGCTCAGGAAGCTGGCACAGCATATAAGCACACACATTCATTGCCTCTATCTGTTATGGATATAATCAAACCAGTGTTTAGAGGCCTAACTCAAGATGATCTTGTGAAAAAATGTCTGCATGGACAAACACAGAATGCAAATGAGAGTTTCAATAACTTAATTTGGAGCAGGGTGCTAAAAACAGTATTTGTTGGATCAGCTGTGTTAAAAATTGGAGCCAGGGATGCTGTAGTGTCATCTAATGATGGAGTAATCGGCAGAGTGAGTATTCTCCAAAATATGAGCGTTGGTTGTGGTAGCAATATGAGAGCAGCTCTCATTAAAGTGGACAAGAAAAGGGTGGAGAAAGCAGAAGTCTCATTTCTAGAGGCAACAAAGGAGGCCAGAACAGTAAAAAGGAATAAAAAGAGGAAACTGGATGAGAGGGAAGCAGAGAATGAGAATGACTACAGTTCTGGACAATTTTGAGGTAAACAGGAGTATGTTAAAAGTCACTTTTATTGCAATCTAAACTTTAGGTTGGTTTTTCTCAAAACTACATTTTCTTTGCTCTATGTTCCTTTTTCTCTGTAAGCAGTGGGCCAATCGTAGTGAAACTTTGCAGGAATATGTAAATGGAATGTATGCTTAATGTGACCATTAATTATTAATGCATCTTGAATAATATGGACATTAGTGAATATTATTAATAAAAAAATATGCATTTTTCCTTCGAGCATATTTTTTTCATGAATTATATTTTTTTTTTTGAAAGCTGTAATTAAGATATGGGATTCATTATACGGCACATTAAAGAACTTATTACTAAGAGTGACTGTGGTAAATTTTAAAGCTGTATCATGGATAAGTTTTGCAAAAAAGGAACATAAAGTTCTACTAAAAATAATATATAACCTCAGGATAAAAACAGCTGATTTATGAAATCTACTTAACATATTCACACCAAATTTCTATTATGTATGTAGCAGACAGCAATATATATGTAGATAAAATTTGGTTGGTTTATCTGCAATAGTTTAAGAGAAATTTGGTATTTAGTAAAAGGATACACTTTAGCATATTTCAGTCACCTATCTCCCCTTAACACCCGATGCATCTTTATAACTTGCCACCTCATGCCAGAAACGCAATGTCTGAAGCACAGAACACTCTATTAGGGTCTGAAGTTTCCTTCCAGGTTACAGTAATTAAGCTCTGCCACTGAAATTCTGCTTTTGGGATTTTTTCAGGGGGAATATTTAAATATTTCATGACTGGAATAAGGGACTCTTTCACTACTCGCAAAGAATTTTCAACCGACAAGATGGATACTTTTCCTAAAATTTTTACATTATCGGGAAGTCTTGCCTGCAGTTCACAATGTAACTTCAACAAAAAAGTGATCCATACACCGTTTCCTAAAATCCTTTTCCTCGTCAGGAGGTAATTTTAAACCCCGAAGTTTCTCCTCCACTTCATAGCCTAAATACGCATGCCAGCCCACATAATTCTCAAGGTTATCAATAAGGAAATCTTCTTTGCAAGTTGGAGGTACAAATTTTCTTGCTATACTCTCTACCAAAGGTACTAAATCCTCCAATAATTTACACGGATCTGCCACTTGCTATTCAAATGATTTATTAACCCTTTGAACGTCGCTTAGTATTGGTCGAATGAATAGGAGAAATGCATGATTTTTTTCATCAACATACATAGCATACAAGAGTGAGGCAGAATAGTCTCTCCCTCTTGATTTGCCCATGCTAAACATAGTCTTAAGTTCAAGCCATTGGTCAAGTAATCTGACAACAGCACTTTCTATTGAAAGCCACCGGCTCTGACACACTTATACAATTCTGTGAGGTTGATGATCATCGTTAATAGCAGCATACAAAGCCTTATATTGACTATGACGTAAAGCCGAGTGGGTAAACCAATTGTAGGTTTCGCATATGAGAAAATCCAGGTTTGTTGGAAGATATTGAGCAGCGGAAGAGGTTGCCAGCTGCAAAGAATGGCACACGCAGCGTATCATTATGAGCCCTGGACATTCTTGGCGCAATCTAGTGCAAACTCCATTGTTGACGCCTGTCATAACAGCAGCATTATCAACGCCGATACCCTTTAAATTCTTTATATTTAACCCTTTCTCACACAATGTTTTCAAAACACAGGCAGCGATTGACTCAGAGTCGCAAGATTGTAGCTCAGAAAAAGCTAGAAATGTAGAAATTAACCCACCGTTTCTAAGACTAAAGTACACTATTGCAATCCCCAAAATTTTGGTAACACTGATGTCGTTTGACTCGTCAATAAGTATACTATACACTCCAGTCCCTATATCTTCTCGCAATACTTTCTCAAAATGGGGACCTAAAACAAAGTTCACCAACGCACTAAATTTTGTCCTGTGCAACTGAATATTTGTCGCAGTTGGACTGTCACTAAACATAGATTTGCAAAGTTCACCAAGGTCGTCAATACTTAATAGTGATGAATGACACGCAACAAAAAGTGAGAGAGAAGCTTCGGCATTTCGTAACTTCTCAGAATCTCTACACTAGAGTGTTCTGTTATCTCTACTTAAGCTAAGAAATTGGTCCAACCTTCTTGAAGAGCTAAATGCTTTTTAGTTTTAGCATGCTGCAAAAGATCACTGCGTTTTGCGTTAAAGATAGCTTTACAAAATTTGCATTTAACTTTATCTTTATCACTCGGCACTTCTAAAAGCCAGTCCTTAAAAGCGGGGTCACTAAGCCACTCCTTTCGAAAATGCTGTTGATATTTTGGAGGCATTTCACACGAATACGAAGTAGTTTGTAACAATAAAAGTGTAGAATAACAGTTAACACAATGACTAAATATTATCAATCACAGAATCACTATACATGAACCGACTACACCCGTTTTCAATGCACTTGTAGCCCACCGAGATGAAGAGTGCGTAATGAAGGGGACGGGAACAACGCAACTGAAAGGTTTCTTTAGGTTTTAAGTTACTGTAAATAATTATATAATTTCTTGAACCAAACACAGGCCACCTGCATCTGTTAGGCTAGGAGGAGGAAAGAGGAACAAACAAATACCACCAGCAATAAGTCTCCATGGGATAAACAGATACGTGTTTTAAATAACACACACACATAGACTCAAAGTTTACTGCCAGTATAAGCAGAAGTGAGAAGCATAAACGCAGTTAATAAATAGCGAGTAGTCTAGCTAAAGTCCCGGAAACACCAATATCTGTACCACACGCAATTTCTTTGAGGGAAGTAGGCTGGAGAAATCTCTCCGGTGTATGCTGAATAAGATGTTATTGTTTATTCGTTATCTCAAGTCTCCGGTTTGAAGAGTTTATTTTCCGTCCTCTTTATTATCCACCACAGTTTACGTTTTAATAGCGAGTTGTGTTACGATAACGGAACCCAGCTCCCTCATCGCTCTTATCTCGTGCTTTTAACAAACCAGTCATATACTTCCATGGATTCATTTTCTTCAAGGGTGTCCTAATAGTGCCTATTTTTTGCAAATGCCTTGTTAATGCAAAAAAGCTAAAATTCCCGCTAAGCGGGAATAATGGTTTTTTGCAGCTAACACGAAATTTAAAAAAGCTAGATTTAGCGGGAAAAAAGCTAAATTGGCAACACTGTCTGTTACAGTTACATACTCATGTAAAAGACAAAAGTAATAGATGATTTTGAACACAACGCACCACGGCCGAATAGATTACACGGCTTCTCTTTGTAAGCTGGCTTCAGAATTTGTACACCTTCAGACATCTTGACTTGTGTTGAAAATTACATTTTATCTATTTCCGATGTCGCTGTATCTGAAGATATAACTGAATTGTTGCAGAGATCAGGTACGTAAACTATTTACTTACCAGGTAGTATCAACAAACAAATATATTCTTGGCAATTAATTGTTCGTCCCAAATAGTCGTATTGTGCGGGAGAATACTGCGCAATTCTTAACCTAATTTCATTAATACTAGTTTTATGAGACTTCATTTGTGAGGCTGGATGTGAAAGGGTTTTGTAATGTACTATTTCTTTTATTGGTTAACGTTGCGCCTCTGCTAAAACGACATCGCTATTCGTACATCGTATTTCACAAGTTGTAATAAACACAATTGACAATAATCCACACTCAGGATATGGTAGTTATACTGATATATGTAGTTCTAGATATAGATATGTACCTGCAAAAGTGAAGCCACTTAAAAAGTTAGGGTGGGTGGCGCCACCGACTGTAACATACATTGGCAATTGCCTCTAAAATCGGCATCTTTAGTAAATGTTTATAAACGAGTATAAAACATACATTGGCAATTGCCTCTAAAATCGGCATCTTTAGTAAATGTTTATAAACGAGTATAATATATGCTAGAATGATTGATTAATGTATTTATGCTGAAATTGTTATTGCTGATTACGAGTTTGAAAGTTTTTATTTGGTGGTCAAGCTTCGCTTTCGTTTTGCCCATGTTAGGTTAGTGTGTGTATATGAGTGTGATAACAGGATCCTCTGTTATCGAAATATTGCCCGTGTTAGGTTAGGTTTAGTGTGTGTATATGATTGTGGTAACAGGATCCTCTGTTATCGAAATATTGCCCGTGTTAGGTTAGGTTTAGTGTGTGTATATGAGTGTTGTAACGGGATTTAAAACACGAGCTTCTAGGATTGGCATTAAGAAGAGAATTAAGAAGCGATGAGGTGCCTTCACAAAGATTCCAAATTGGCATGGAGACACATGGGAGACTGCTGTGGCAAGTACCAGCAAGGACAATGTGGTGGTAATTAATAAATATGCGTATTCTTAAGACAGTATTTGTGTATGTAATTAATTTCGAATTTGTTTTATACATTTGAGGATTAGAGATATTGTCTAAGTATAATGATAAAGATAATTATGACGATATTTCAATAATAATAATAATAATAATAATAATAATAATAATAATAATAATAATAATAATAATAATAATAATAATAATAATAATAATAATAATAATAATAATAATAATAATAATAATAATAATAATAATAATAATAATAATAATAATAATAATAATAATAATAATAATAATAATAATAATAATAATAATAATAATAATAATAATAATAATAATAATAATAATAATAATAATAATAATAATAATAATAATAATAATAATAATAATAATAATAATAATAATAATAATAATAATAATAATAATAATAATAATAATAATAATAATAATAATAATAATAATAATAATAATAATAATAATAATAATAATAATAATAATAATAATAATAATAATAATAATAATAATAATAATAATAATAATAATAATAATAATAATAATAATAATAATAATAATAATAATAATAATAATAATAATAATAATAATAATAATAATAATAATAATAATAATAATAATAATAATAATAATAATAATAATAATAATAATAATAATAATAATAATAATAATAATAATAATAATAATAATAATAATAATAATAATAATAATAATAATAATAATAATAATAATAATAATAATAATAATAATAATAATAATAATAATAATAATAATAATAATAATAATAATAATAATAATAATAATAATAATAATAATAATAATAATAATAATAATAATAATAATAATAATAATAATAATAATAATAATAATAATAATAATAATAATAATAATAATAATAATAATAATAATAATAATAATAATAATAATAATAATAATAATAATAATAATAATAATAATAATAATAATAATAATAATAATAATAATAATAATAATAATAATAATAATAATAATAATAATAATAATAATAATAATAATAATAATAATAATAATAATAATAATAATAATAATAATAATAATAATAATAATAATAATAATAATAATAATAATAATAATAATAATAATAATAATAATAATAATAATAATAATAATAATAATAATAATAATAATAATAATAATAATAATAATAATAATAATAATAATAATAATAATAATAATAATAATAATAATAATAATAATAATAATAATAATAATAATAATAATAATAATAATAATAATAATAATAATAATAATAATAATAATAATAATAATAATAATAATAATAATAATAATAATAATAATAATAATAATAATAATAATAATAATAATAATAATAATAATAATAATAATAATAATAATAATAATAATAATAATAATAATAATAATAATAATAATAATAATAATAATAATAATAATAATAATAATAATAATAATAATAATAATAATAATAATAATAATAATAATAATAATAATAATAATAATAATAATAATAATAATAATAATAATAATAATAATAATAATAATAATAATAATAATAATAATAATAATAATAATAATAATAATAATAATAATAATAATAATAATAATAATAATAATAATAATAATAATAATAATAATAATAATAATAATAATAATAATAATAATAATAATAATAATAATAATAATAATAATAATAATAATAATAATAATAATAATAATAATAATAATAATAATAATAATAATAATAATAATAATAATAATAATAATAATAATAATAATAATAATAATAATAATAATAATAATAATAATAATAATAATAATAATAATAATAATAATAATAATAATAATAATAATAATAATAATAATAATAATAATAATAATAATAATAATAATAATAATAATAATAATAATAATAATAATAATAATAATAATAATAATAATAATAATAATAATAATAATAATAATAATAATAATAATAATAATAATAATAATAATAATAATAATAATAATAATAATAATAATAATAATAATAATAATAATAATAATAATAATAATAATAATAATAATAATAATAATAATAATAATAATAATAATAATAATAATAATAATAATAATAATAATAATAATAATAATAATAATAATAATAATAATAATAATAATAATAATAATAATAATAATAATAATAATAATAATAATAATAATAATAATAATAATAATAATAATAATAATAATAATAATAATAATAATAATAATAATATAGTATATTCCAACTGCTAATAGGAAGATAGTGGAAGTGATATGGTGTAGTGATATAAAATAAACAAAGGACCAGATATAAATACAGCAAGTTCAATTTAAAGGACAACTGGAAGATAGTAGAAGTGATAGTGTCAGTGAATATAGAAATAAATGTAATAGGTATCAATGTAATAGCATGTAGTATCGCTTACTGCGATGGGGCATGCTTGTTATAGCTAATAAAAAAAAAAAAAAAAAAAAAAAATAATAATAATAATAATAATAATAATAATAATAATAATAATAATAATAATAATAATAATAATAATAATAATAATAATAATAATAATAATAATAATAATAATAATAATAATAATAATAATAATAATAATAATAATAATAATAATAATAATAATAATAATAATAATAATAATAATAATAATAATAATAATAATAATAATAATAATAATAATAATAATAATAATAATAATAATAATAATAATAATAATAATAATAATAATAATAATAATAATAATAATAATAATAATAATAATAATAATAATAATAATAATAATAATAATAATAATAATAATAATAATAATAATAATAATAATAATAATAATAATAATAATAATAATAATAATAATAATAATAATAATAATAATAATAATAATAATAATAATAATAATAATAATAATAATAATAATAATAATAATAATAATAATAATAATAATAATAATAATAATAATAATAATAATAATAATAATAATAATAATAATAATAATAATAATAATAATAATAATAATAATAATAATAATAATAATAATAATAATAATAATAATAATAATAATAATAATAATAATAATAATAATAATAATAATAATAATAATAATAATAATAATAATAATAATAATAATAATAATAATAATAATAATAATAATAATAATAATAATAATAATAATAATAATAATAATAATAATAATAATAATAATAATAATAATAATAATAATAATAATAATAATAATAATAATAATAATAATAATAATAATAATAATAATAATAATAATAATAATAATAATAATAATAATAATAATAATAATAATAATAATAATAATAATAATAATAATAATAATAATAATAATAATAATAATAATAATAATAATAATAATAATAATAATAATAATAATAATAATAATAATAATAATAATAATAATAATAATAATAATAATAATAATAATAATAATAATAATAATAATAATAATAATAATAATAATAATAATAATAATAATAATAATAATAATAATAATAATAATAATAATAATAATAATAATAATAATAATAATAATAATAATAATAATAATAATAATAATAATAATAATAATAATAATAATAATAATAATAATAATAATAATAATAATAATAATAATAATAATAATAATAATAATAATAATAATAATAATAATAATAATAATAATAATAATAATAATAATAATAATAATAATAATAATAATAATAATAATAATAATAATAATAATAATAATAATAATAATAATAATAATAATAATAATAATAATAATAATAATAATAATAATAATAATAATAATAATAATAATAATAATAATAATAATAATAATAATAATAATAATAATAATAATAATAATAATAATAATAATAATAATAATAATAATAATAATAATAATAATAATAATAATAATAATAATAATAATAATAATAATAATAATAATAATAATAATAATAATAATAATAATAATAATAATAATAATAATAATAATAATAATAATAATAATAATAATAATAATAATAATAATAATAATAATAATAATAATAATAATAATAATAATAATAATAATAATAATAATAATAATAATAATAATAATAATAATAATAATAATAATAATAATAATAATAATAATAATAATAATAATAATAATAATAATAATAATAATAATAATAATAATAATAATAATAATAATAATAATAATAATAATAATAATAATAATAATAATAATAATAATAATAATAATAATAATAATAATAATAATAATAATAATAATAATAATAATAATAATAATAATAATAATAATAATAATAATAATAATAATAATAATAATAATAATAATAATAATAATAATAATAATAATAATAATATAGTATATTCCAACTGCTAATAGGAAGATAGTGGAAGTGATATGGTGTAGTGATATAAAATAAACAAAGGACCAGATATAAATACAGCAAGTTCAATTTAAAGGACAACTGGAAGATAGTAGAAGTGATAGTGTCAGTGAATATAGAAATAAATGTAATAGGTATCAATGTAATAGCATGTAGTATCGCTTACTGCGATGGGGCATGCTTGTTATAGCTAATAAAAAAAAAAAAAAAAAAAAAAAAATAATAATAATAATAATAATAATAATAATAATAATAATAATAATAATAATAATAATAATAATAATAATAATAATAATAATAATAATAATAATAATAATAATAATAATAATAATAATAATAATAATAATAATAATAATAATAATAATAATAATAATAATAATAATAATAATAATAATAATAATAATAATAATAATAATAATAATAATAATAATAATAATAATAATAATAATAATAATAATAATAATAATAATAATAATAATAATAATAATAATAATAATAATAATAATAATAATAATAATAATAATAATAATAATAATAATAATAATAATAATAATAATAATAATAATAATAATAATAATAATAATAATAATAATAATAATAATAATAATAATAATAATAATAATAATAATAATAATAATAATAATAATAATAATAATAATAATAATAATAATAATAATAATAATAATAATAATAATAATAATAATAATAATAATAATAATAATAATAATAATAATAATAATAATAATAATAATAATAATAATAATAATAATAATAATAATAATAATAATAATAATAATAATAATAATAATAATAATAATAATAATAATAATAATAATAATAATAATAATAATAATAATAATAATAATAATAATAATAATAATAATAATAATAATAATAATAATAATAATAATAATAATAATAATAATAATAATAATAATAATAATAATAATAATAATAATAATAATAATAATAATAATAATAATAATAATAATAATAATAATAATAATAATAATAATAATAATAATAATAATAATAATAATAATAATAATAATAATAATAATAATAATAATAATAATAATAATAATAATAATAATAATAATAATAATAATAATAATAATAATAATAATAATAATAATAATAATAATAATAATAATAATAATAATAATAATAATAATAATAATAATAATAATAATAATGATGATGATGAGGTAATATTATTATTATTATTATTATTATTATTATTATTATTATTATTATTATTATTATTATTATTATTACTATTACTACTATTATTATTAGTATAACCAGATTATATTTTTTTAATTTATACAACATATGATATTAACATATTTGTTGACTGTTCAACTTTAGATTTCTTTGGAGATACAGATGATAAATTAGATAACGCTCTCTTTCGTACCGCCTGTATTCACATCGGCGATCTCGTGCTCATATATGTCCTATGACAAGAGGAAACTGTTATTGCAGCATGCAGGGCTTGTTATTCCTTTACACTTAATGAAATATTTCTTCTATTTTTACATTTATGTGACGTTTTATACTGGGCAATAGCACAAACCAATGCAGTGCTTTAACTATCGCGGTAAACCAGTATTCCTGATGACGTAATGAGCGACAGCCAATAGCAGCGCGATTCGCTGGAATGGCCTACCTCTTTATTCTAGTTACCTTGCACTATCGGCTTTGTTCATATTACCCATCTGACTCACAAAGGCTCTGCTAGTGTTTCCAACATCCAAACACAAACTGTGGGAGGGCTAAGATTGTGTATGTGCTAAAACACTTAACATCGCTTATCGTGCACATATAGTGTTGTAGTAATACATGTAATTAACAATAATTCACTCCCAAGGATATGGTAACTGACCAGGACATTCTATAGTTTGCTGCTCGATTTCACTTTAACCTGTGCAAAATCATTGAAAACACGCTGGTTCACATAAAACTGCTTATATAGACCTAACCTAACTTGAGATATAACTCGTTTTATAATTACAGTAATAGGAAAAGCATAATTGTTTTTAAAAGTGCTTATATAGACCTAACCTAACATCTACATATGTTGTTGTTGTTAGCTAATGCTGGATTTCTGACAATGAAATCATTAATCCTCTTGCTCTCCAATATTTTTCACTGATGGATGGGGCACTAGAAGTGGCCGGGCATATTTGAAGGTGGTCTCGATCCATTTCCTCTTGCAGATCACATAGAGGACAGAGTGGTGAAGAATATATCCCAATTCTGTTTACATGTTTTGCCAGACAATCATGTCCTGTAATCAACCTGAAGGTTGCAACTGCTGTTTTTCGAGGATACTCAGGAATCACTGTTTGAATGTTTGGTAGTTCCCATCTTTTATTCTTTGATTTTTCATAGTAATATTTTGCAATAATTTTTTTGAATTCAGAGTTGACTAATCTTTTAGCTGCATAAAATGGTAGATTAACTATAGATTTCTGTACACCGCTGGTACCCTTTTTTGCAAGAAAATCAGCTTTCTCATTACCACTCAGTCCACAGTGAGCCGGTATCCATTGGAAGACTAGGTGTTTTTGAAGTGCTGTTAGATGGCTAAGCATCTTCCAACATTCTATAATAGTTTGGTTTTTTGGTGACAACTTGGAAGTAATTGCTATAATTGCTGCCCTGGAATCTGAGAGAATAACTGCTTGCTGAAAATGTGAAATTCTGTACAAAAGATTTTGTAGGGCCATTCGAATTGCTTCAATTTCTCCATCAAAGTTAGTAGTTCCATAACTTAAAGATTTGTAATAGGAAAAGAGGTGACATGTGACTCCAGCACCTGCTCCATCTTTGTTTGATATAAATGATCCATCAGTATAAATATGGAGCCACTCATGTTCTGGAAACCTAGTATGGATTGTCTCTAATGCCAATAATTTTAGAACACTAGTTGGAGTATCACTTTTTTTAACTTCTTCTGTCAGGTGTAAATAATATGTGATGTCTAATGTATGTGTTGGATTGACTTTAGATATAAAGTTTTCCTTTGAATTAGGAAGGTGTACATCCTTCTTGATGTCTTGAATTTTGGAAAGAAAGCTCTCCTGAGTCTTTAGTGTATGTGTAAAATTTCTCATGTGCCATGTATTGAATGGGAGTCTGATCAACTTTTCGTGTTGAATAAGAGCCGCTTTTTCTATTTCATATTCAATGGGGTATTGGTTGGTTAGTATTTCCATAGCTGCTATTGGTGTGGTTTTGATAGCACCTGTAATTAATCTCAGACTTTGGTTTTGAAAGATTTGAATTTTTTTTGTGTTTGCTGTTACAAGAACTTCGCTGCAGTAAGTAAACAATGGTTTTATATATATATTATATGTTGTGTTAAGCGTTGCTCTGGAACATCCCCACTTCATTCCTGTTAAACGTTTTAACAGTGAAAGGCGCCTCTGTGCTCTTTGTATTACATTTTCTATTTGTTTGGTCCATGTAAGTTTGGTATCAAATGTAACTCCTAAATACTTTGCTTCCTTTGTTTCTGGTAATTGTTGACCCTCAAAATTTATTTTTATTTTTAGTGGTTTTTTTCTTAGTGAAAAGATTTGGTAGTTTGATTTTGTTGTATTAACAGTCATGTGGCGGGGTTTTATTATAAGTGATGGTTAACACATATTAGTGTGGATATAGCAGCAAATGGAGCACTGTTTTTGCTAAAAGGTGGAAAGTTTGTTAGATCAGATGCGATTCCTATCTGCAGGGGAGGTGGTCGTAGAATGGAATGCAAAAGCCAACGTTCTTTTCTCACAAACACATTTATTCTTTATATACACTTTTCTTTACACTTTCAGCTAGCTAATAACTTTTAAAATTGGATAGCGTCCATGCCGGTTAAAAGTTTGTGTGTAATTCACATATTCACACGCCATCAACAATTATACGTCCTTACACTTTGAAGTCACAGACGCTAATGAAAGTAGTTTCTGAGCGTCTCTATGACGCAACACCGCCATTCTTGTGTATTCATCCGCGCAACAGTTCTCATTGGTCGAACTCAAACAGTTGAGAAGACATTGTCTATTTTGAGTATTATCAAAAGAAATAAGTCCCTGATACACCCAAATTAAAAGAATTAAAAATTTACACACTCTTACAAAAATATTTACATGAACAATTTTCTATTAGTCAATATTCTGTCTCATATGCCCCTTGTTTTGTTTTTCAAATTGTCACCTTATTTACAATCTTGAAACACAATACAACACTTCTCCCTACTTCTATGATTCAATCACTTTGTACAATATATTTTTTTTTTTTCTTTACAGTCTTCTTCACTGTTTGTCTTTGTCCTTTGTTTTGACATAATACAACATGTCTTTATAAGTTTCACATATTCGGTTACTACACAATGCATTCAGTTATTATACAATACATATCCAGTTATTGCACAACATATTTAGTTATTACACAATATGTCCAATTATTATGCAATACATATTCAGTCCTTGTACAATATATCCTGCTATCATCTCATATATGTTGTGTTATTATGCAACACACCTTCTGTCATTATACAATACATATTCAGTTATTGTACAACACATTTGATTACTACACAACATGTCCAATTATTACACAATACATATTCAGTTATTGCACAATATGTCCTGCTATCACATCACATATGTTCTGTTATTATGCAATACATATTCAGTTATTACACAATACACATTCAGTTTTGGCATAATGCATTTAGTTATTACTCAACATATTCAGTTATTACACAATATATCCAGCTATCATAATACATATGTTCTGTTATTATGCAATACATATTCAGTTATTACACAATACACATTCAGTTTTGGCATAAAGCATTTAGTTATTACTCAACATATTCTGTTATTGTACAATATATCCAGTTATCATACAATACATATTCAGTTATTGTACAACACATACTCAGTTCTTATACAACACATACTCAGTTATTGTACATTTGACATTGACACAAATATAATTTAAGTGTTTCATGTGGTTTTTGACTTGTATTCTTTGCTATGAGGAGAGAAAAACAGGATACAAATTTTGAGCTAATGATTATGATCTTATTTATGGCAATACTTTATTCAGTTCTTTGCCTTCTTTGTCTTATAAGCTTATGTATAGGCAGGTTATTGAGTCGGTTCTTAAACTCTGATGTTACTAATGGTACTAATTTTCTTGATTGGGTTATTATTCATTGTTGTTTGGTTCAACATTTCTTCGAGCTTAGCATTGGCTATATTCATCTTAATTCATGGGCATTGTTTTTCTGATTATGGTTTTCCTCACTTCACTAATTGTCATTTCTTTGTCTCTTATTTTTATAAGAGAAAACTTCTGTACTTACAATCATTCTGTAATTGTATTATTTTTCTTCTCAATTTACTCTCGACATCTTTGTGTCGAAATATTATATCTTTTTCATCATAATTGATTCATTTTTATTTTTGTCCCTGACATCCTTATGTCAAAAACATATTATCTTCCGTCGCTATGATTCATTTATTTAATGACAATCAGTGTCCTCATCTGTCTTTGTTGACAATGCTCTTTGTGGTCGATATAGCCAATGACTATGTTGATCTTCTTCCTTGTTGTAATCCTATTTTGAATATAATTTTCTATAAGTAACCCATCAAAAATTGTTATCTTCTTTCATCTCTATTATTCCTGCCTTACACATTTGTTGACAAAGGTTATTTGGTCCTTTCCTTGTATGGCCTCAATTTATTTTTGTGGTATCTTCCTACCAACTTGCCATTTGTATTCTGTAGCTCATATGTGTGGTCACCCAGCTGTTTTGTTATGACCAGTGGTCCAGTATACAATAGTTCCATCTTTCCAGATCTCTTCTCAGATGCCTTGGATGCTTTGTGGCTTTTTAAGAGCACCTTTTCTCCAATTTGTGGGGACCATTTCCTGACGAATCTTTTCACCTTGTTCCTCCCTTTTTCAGCCTTCTGTTGTAATCTTCTGAATGCCAGTTGACATTTTTCTTTCTCTGATAATTCTCTTTGGGCAGCCATGGTGGTGTCAATGTCAATTGCTAATTTTCTTGGTTTCGTGTTGGTCATTAGCTCGATAGGTGCGAACTTGGTCGTGGGGTTCACCGAATGGTTAATCACCTCCTCTATATATCCGCATTTTTCCGTCCAGGAAGTGTGGTCTCTGTGGCAGAGCAAACGAAAATAAATACTAATATCCCTCATGATTCTCTCGGTCGGGTTTCCCTGGGGGTAATATGCTGAGGAATAGTACAATTTTACTCCTAATGTTTCTAAGGTGTTCCGAAACAACTTGCTCTTATGCATGGTTGCATTGTCCGATAGAATACATTTTATTCTCCCATATTTTGGGATGTAGTCCTTGACGATTTTATCTAGGCATGTTCTGCTTTTGATGTTCTTAATGGGGTATATTTTGGTGAATTTTGTAAAAACATCAAACATGACAAAGATGTATCTGTTTCCACCTTTACCCCTTGGCAGCTCTCCATGCTCGTCAATACACACCAATGCATTTTTTTTGTTCCTCACAATGGATTGTGGGATGACATCGTACTTTACATTAATTGGCTTGGCCTTTTGGCATAGGTCACATGAGGAAATTAACTTCCTGACCTTCTTGCCAAGATGTTTAATGTACAATACCTCCTCGATGGCAAGCATTGTCCTCTCAGTACCGGAGTGAAGCATCGAGTGGTGGAATGCTAAAATGACCTTGTCCTGTAAGGAATTTGGTACCATCATTTTCCATTTCTTCACGTCGCGACCATGCAGTTTAAATAGGATGTTCCTAAATTTGCCTATCTTGGCATCCAATCTTGGTATTATGTCTGGAGCCTTGTCGAATAGCCTCTTCAATTCAGGGTCTTCTTGTTGTAGCTTTGCTATGTTCTTGAAGTCTTGCAAGATCTCGTTGCTTTCTTTGCTACTTATCTGCATAATTTTGATCTCATGGTGCGGACTGTATATCGTCTCGGGTATGTGACTCTCCGACCTCAATCTTGACAATAAGTCACTGAAGATGTTCTCCTTCCCCGGGATATGTTTGACCTCTATGTCGTATGACATTATCTCATGTATGTACCTTGAGATTTTGGAGTTGGTCAGCTTGCATTTTTGAATGAAGGACAGGCTTACGTGATCTGTATATATAATTATTTTATAAAGATATATATATTGTCTGAACTTCTGCAACGCAAAATGGATTGCACCTATTTCCAGTTCGGTTATGCAGGCATTGGCTTCTATTTTATTTAAAAATCTAGAAGCTGTGGCAATCACATGTTTGTTGCCATCTGTATCTTCTTGTGCTAATATTGCTCCATATGAGTGCGCACTAGCATCAGTGTATACTAGAAAAGGTGAATTCGGATCCGGTCGTTCTAGGAGAATACTGTGCTTGAAAAGTTCCTTGATATTCTCAAAGGCCACCTGGTGTTCAGCATTCCATTCCCACTTAGTATCTCTTTTTAACAGTGCTCTTAGGGGTACCAATTCCTTAGCGTAGTTGACCACGAATTTCGACTGGTACTGTAAAATGCCCAGAAACCTCCTCAACTGTTTTAAGTTACATGGGGGTGGTATATGCTCTATGGCCTTGACCCTCTCCGGATTGGGTTGTATACCATCAGGTGTTATGATGTGGCCTAGAAATTCAGCTTCTTTGACGAAAAACTCACACTTTTCTAAATTTAGGGTCATGTTGCTTTCCTGGAACCTGGATAATACATAATCTATGTGATGTAAGTGCGACTCGGGATTCTCACTGTATATTAAAAAGTCGTCTACATATTGCGTCACAAAAGTCTCGATGGTATCTCCAAAAACTTTGTCCAGAGCTCTCAGTAGTGCACTGCTACTGGTCGATAGTCCGAAGGCACATTTTGAAAATTGGTATACCTTTCCCTTGTGTAAGAAACAGGTATATTTCCTGACATCTGGATGAAGAGGAATTTGCCAGAACGATGCTGTCAAGTCGAGACTTGTGAAATGTTGACCTCCCTTCAATTTCGATATTAGTTGGTCCACCCCCTCAGGCCTGTAGTGATCCGGCAAGGTATGTGTGTTTATCTTCCTTGCGTCGATGGTCATCCTCAATTTTCCCCCTTTCTTATGGACCCATACTACTGGATTCACATAACATGAGTCCGACGGCTCAATTATTCCGTCCGCTAACATTTTCTGGATTACTCTGTCAGCTTCCTCCCTAATGGAGTTGGGGATGGGCCTGGATTTGTGTGAATAGGGGGTTATATCTGTTACTGTGAAAGTATGTACGTACTTGTTACACGTACCTGGCTTTTTATCGAAAACTTTCCTGTTTTTAACCAATATTTTCCTAAGTTGGCTTCTTTCCTCTTCAGAGATGCCATGTGCCCCCAAGACCTTCTCATCGATTAGCTGTAATATCGATTCTTCTCCATCTGTTGGTAGTGGTTCAGGTTGGTAGTTGTCCCAGGCAACATACTCGTCTTCTGTGCAGATCCAATGGCTGCAAACGTTAGTTTCTTCATCGCTCGTCCAACCTGTTTTCTTCTTATTTACCCTTAGGTCTACCAATCTATTCTCGTGGACATTGATGTTCTCCACAAAGAATTGTTCATCCGGATGGATCCCTGTCTGGTCTGGTTCCTCCTGGCATGTTTCTTCCTCCAGGAACTTCGCAGTGCATTCTGAGGCTCCTTCCTTAATGATAAATTCATGTAGGTCATAGTTAATTACCGACCTCCAAAGGTTAAGCAAATCACTGCCAATGATTAGGGTAGCTGTTAATCTTGGTATTACTAGGGCAATAAAATCGAACTTCCAACTTCCGATTTCAATTACCAGCCTTACCTGGTATTTAACATGTTCCTTCTTCTTGCCAATTGCTGTGCTGCAATATACTCCACACACAGGCAAGAATTCAGCATTTCTTTTGGTTATCAGTTCCTGGAACAGCTGTTCGTCACATACTGATGTGCTGGCTCCTGTATCAATCATTGCTGGCAATTCGATACCCCATACCTTCAGCCTAATCATTGGTGGATTGGTTATTTCCTTTCTTTCACTCGCCTGTCTTCTCAAGGTACCTACATTACATTGGTCAATATTGCCCCTACTGCCACACAGGTCAACTTCCGGGACACAAAGTTGACTTGTACTTAGTTTTCCTGGACGTTGGAGGTGATCGTAGTTTCTGTATTCTGTGCAGTATCGGTCCTATCCGGCACATTTTCATTCTGTTCCTGTTGTCTTATGTTGTCGATGTTCCCTTGGTTTCTGCCCCTTTGACGTGAACCCCTATTGTACGACGGCCTATGGCTGTTCATGTATTCCCTACAGAATCGTATATGATTCACTTGATGGGTACGGTCTCCTGGTCTTCCACGATCATATCTGTGCGTTCTGTACCTCGATTCACCCCTCGGTATCGTGTCGTGGTATCGCTGTCTTGTGTTCTCCATCCTCTCGCCATGATTATGCGGTTGTGGGAAATGGTGTGCCCCTCTCCCCCTTTCATGGGTACTCCTAGTATTTCTATGTTCTCCCTCACTCTGGTTGTTCGTAGTCGTGTTCCGGTTTAGGATGGGTGAGTTTGGGTGACCGTTCCTATGTCTATGCTCATTAGGCCGACCATTTTGTGTTTCGAAGGCTGTCAGCAGTTCTATCATATCTGCAAAATCTACCGGCCTTGCAACAATTAATCCTGTTCTCACTGTGTCTGGGAAATGTCTTGTTATGCTGGCAATTAGTTCTGCCTCCGACAAGTTGGGGTCTAATAGCTTTCCTTTGTTGGCTACTTTCATAAAATAGTCGACTAATGACAACCCTTTGGCTGGATCGTATCTACCTGTCGCTAGCTCTACCCTAGTTTGGTTTTGTTTAGCTGGGCCCCAATACCTTGATAGGAATAAATTTCTGAATGAGCTATAAGACTCATGACCAGCTAGTGTTAACCTGAGCCATTCTAATGCCTTGTTTTTTAAGCTTTTCTTAACTATCATCATCCTAAGCTCGTTTGGTATCCTTTTCACTTTAAAGTATTCTTCCATCTCTTTAACAAAGAGTTTTGGATCGTCTCCCTTCTCCTCGTCAAATGTAGGTGGTGTGATTTCATGTAATATGCTGTTGGTGTAACATGTGTTATGTGTTGTGTCATTGTTTGGTTGTGAACCTCTTTCTCTGTATGGTGAGTCAACATTTTGTACATTACTCAAATAACTCTCATCTTGTACATTACTTACATCTAAATCATCTTGTCTTTGTAATGCCTTCACAACATCATTTACATTAGCCAAATTTTCTTTCCCTTTTTTCATTTCTTCACAAATTGATTTTAAATCATTCTTTATTTCTAAGTGGCTTTGTTTCATATCATTTATAGCATCCTGTTGTGAAAGCATCACATCATTCATTGTCTTAATTTTAGGAATTACAATTTGTTCTACAGTTTCATTAATAATGTCTTTCTTTACTACCTCAATCTCTTTCCTTAATTCCTCAGTTATTTCTGCTTTTACATTTGTTATTTTACAGTCTACACTTGTATTACTTTCTGTTATTTCATCCCTACATTTAGCAATTTCTCCTTCTAACACAATTTTATTCTCCCTCATCTCTGATTCTATCTTTCCCATCCTATCTCCTACAATTTCTATCCTAGCTTCTAAGGCTTCCTTTGTTTCATTTAAGTTTTTGTGAACTAATTTTAAATTAGTTTCCATTACTTTCATATTTTCTTTACACTCCTGTCTTCCTAATTCTATTTTCTGTTCTAGGTTCTGTCTACCTAATTCCATTTGCTGTTCTAAGTTCTGTCTACCTAATTCCATTTTCTGTTCTAAGTCTTTTCTCACTTCCTCCATTTTCTGACCTAAACTTTGTTCTATATCCTGTTTTAATTCTACCTTATTTTGTTCTAGTTTCTGGCCTATACTCTGACCTAAACTTTGTTCTATATCCTGTTTCAATTCTATGTTATTTTGTTTCATTTTCTGACCTAAACTTTGTTCTATATCCTGTTTCAATTCTACCTTGTTTTGTTCCAGTTTCTGTTCTAGTCTTTCAAACATCATCATCATTAACCTTTGATCTTTGCTTATTTCCGCCTGTTCCTCATTCTCTAATCCTATCTGATAACTAGGCCTATCTGCCCCTTCCCCCACTCCTGTTTCTATCTCTTTTCGCGACATTTTAATTCCTTTATCTAATTCACTTTTGGTTAAAAGTCCCGCTACTTTTCCACTTCTAAGTATCATTAACTAATGGAAATAAAATAAAGACACAAAAAATTTTGATCCTACTTTCTTTTCTGCTGATTCTTCGTCCGGTTATTTGCGTCTCCTGGGTAGTTGGTTTCGCCAGATGATCTCCGGTGTTTTTCCCACGTTGATTCTCCGTGTATCGATGTTTTGTTGATATCAGACGATGGTCTAATGGCGTCTTTCTCCTGCACGATGAGATGGCGTCCTTTTTGATGTTAGCACTTTATTCTCGTAATTTTGCATTCCATTCTAAATTCGCGCTCCACGTCGGGCAAGCCATTTGTGGCGGGGTTTTATTATAAATGATGGTTAACACATATTAGTGTGGATATAGCAGCAAATGGAGCACTGTTTTTGCTAAAAGGTGGAAAGTTTGTTAGATCAGACGCGATTCCTATCTGCAGGGGAGGTGGTCGTAGAATGGAATGCAAAAGCCAACGTTCTTTTCTCACAAACACATTTATTCTTTATATACACTTTTCTTTACACTTTCAGCTAGCTAATAACTTTTAAAATTGGATAGCGTCCATGCCGGTTAAAAGTTTGTGTGTAATTCACATATTCACACGCCATCAACAATTATACGTCCTTACACTTTGAAGTCACAGACGCTAATGAAAGTAGTTTCTGAGCGTCTCTATGACGCAACACCGCCATTCTTGTGTATTCATCCGCGCAACAGTTCTCATTGGTCGAACTCAAACAGTTGAGAAGACATTGTCTATTTTGAGTATTATCAAAAGAAATAAGTCCCTGATACACCCAAATTAAAAGAATTAAAAATTTACACACTCTTACAAAAATATTTACATGAACAATTTTCTATTAGTCAATATTCTGTCTCAGTCATTAAATTTTCTTTGGTCCACCTCTGTAAGTTGGTTAAGGATTGTTGCATGGTTTTTTCCAGTTCTGTACTTTTGCTTTTTGGTTTTGAAGTCCACATTACCAAGTCATCAGCAAATAGTGCACACTTCACGCCTGATTTTTGTATTTGTTGTGGTAGATCATTAATAAATATATTAAAAGGTGTAGTGCTGAGCACTGCACCTTGTGGCAAGCCACGGTGTATTTGTTTATATTTAGATATATTTCTTCCATATCTGGTTGCAATAAAGTGTTGTGTTAGGAAATGATATAGCCATGAAAACATTTGACCTTGTATCCCTATTTTTTTTACTTTCTTTAGTAGTTTTGTTCTGCATATAGAATCATATGCGCTTTGAAAATCAATAAAAACTGCTAAATTATCTTCTTTTCTGTTGAAGGAGTCTTTGATTTTGTGGCGGGGTTTTATTAAAAGATTCTTTACACATATATTAGCGTGAATATAGCAGCAAATGGAGCACTGTTTTTGCTAAAAGGTGGAAAGTTTGTTAGAGCAGACGCCACTCTTCTTTGCAGGGGATGTGGTCGTAGAATGGAATGCATAAACCAACGTACTTTTATTAGAAACACATTTATTCGTTCATCTACACTTCTTTTCACAAAGCAATTAGTTAACAACTCTTAAAATTGGATAGCGTCCATGCCGGTTAAAAGTTTTGGTGTAATTCACATATTCACACGCCATCAACAATTATACGTCCTTACACTTTGAATTCACCGACGCTAATAATAAACTAGTCCTTTGGCGTCTCTATGACGCAACACCGCCATTCTTATGTATTCATCCGCGCAACAGTTCTCATTGGTCGAACTCAAACAGTTGAGAAGACATTGTCTATTTTGAGTATTATCAAAAGAAATAAGTCCCCGATACACCCAAATTAAAAGAATTAGAAATTTACACACTCTCACAAAAATATTTACATGAACAATTTTCTATTAATCAATATTCTGTCTCATATGCCCCTTGTTTTGTTTTTCAAATTGTCACCTTATTTACAATCTTGAAACACAATACAACACTTCTCCCTACTTCTATGATTCAATCACTTTGTACAATATATTTTTTTCTTTTTCTTTACAGTCTTCTTTACTGTTTGTCTTTGTCCTTTGTTTTGACATAATACAACATGTCTTTATAAGTTTCACATATTCGGTTACTACACAATGCATTCGGTTATTATACAATACATATCCAGTTATTGTACAACACATTTAGTTATTACACAATATGTCCAATTATTATACAATACATATTCAGTTCTTGTACAATATACCCAGTTATTATATCACATATGTTGTTATTATACAATACACCTTCAGTCATTATACAATACATATTCAGTTATTGTACAACACATTTGATTACTACACAACATGTCCAATTATTACACAATATATATTCAGTTATTGCACAATATATCCTGCTATCACATCACATACGTTCTGTTATTATGCAATACATATTCAGTTATTACACAATACACATTCAGTTTTTGCATAACATATTTAGTTATTACTCAACATATTCAGTTATTGTACATTTGACATTGACACAAATATAATTTAAGTGTTTCATGTGGTTTTTTGACTTGTATTCATTGCTATGAGGAGAGAAAAACAGGATACAAATTTTGAGCTAATGATTATGATCTTATTTATGGCAATATTTTATTCAGTTCTTTGCCTTCTTTGTCTTATAAGCTCATGTATAGGCAGGTTATTGAGTCGGTTCTTAAACTCTAATGTTACTTATGACACTAATTTTCTTAATTGGGTTATTATTCATTGTTGTTTTGGTTCAACATTTCTTCGAGTTAAGCATTGGCTATATTCATCTCAATTCATGGGCATTGTTTTTCTGATTATGGTTTTCCTCACTTCACTAATTGTCATTTCTTTGTCTCTTATTTTTATAAGAGAAAACTTCTATACTTACAATTATTCTGTAATTGTATTATTTTTCTTCTCCATTTACCCTCGACATCTTTGTGTCGAAATATTATATCTTTTTCATCATAATTGATTCATTTTTATTTTTGTCCCTGACATCCTTATGTCAAAAACATATTATCTTCCGTCGCTATGATTCATTTATTTAATGACAATCAGTGTTCTCATCTGTCTTTGTTGACAATGCTCTTTGTGGTCGATATAGCCAATGACTATGTTGATTTTCTTCCCTGTTGTAATCCTATTCTGAACATAATTTCCTATAAGTAACCCATCAAAAATTGTTATCTTCTTTCATCTCTACTACTCCTGCCTTACACATTTGTTGACAAAGGCTATTTGGTCCTTTCTTTGTATGGCTTCAATTTGTTTTTATGGTATCTTCCTACCAACTTGCCATTTGTATTCTGTAGCTCATATGTGTGGTCACCCAGCTGTTTCGTTATGACCAGTGGTCCAGTATACAATAGCTCCATCTCTCTTCGTGTAGTCATCATGGTGTCGATGTCAATTGTAAGTTGCTGAGATATTGTTGTTTGTCATCCAGCCGGTTGGGACGAACTTAGTTGTTGTAATTTCCCTGAGTGTTGGTGGTGGTTGTCGTTTCTGTATTCTGTGCAGTATCTGCCCTATCCGGCACACTTTCATCTTCCTCCTGCTGTCTTGTGTTGTCAGTGTACCATTGGTCTCTGCCCCTTTGGCGTGAACCTCTGTCGTATGACGGTCTGTGGTTGTTCAAGTGTTCCCTACTGAATCGCATGTGATTCACTTGATGGGTATGGTCTCCTGGTCTTCCACGATCATATGTATATGTTTGGTGTCTCGTTTCACCCCTCGGTATCGTGTCGTGGTATCGCTGTCTTATGTTCTCCATCCTCTCGCCATGATTATGTGGTTGTGGGAAATGGTGTGCCCCTCTCCCCCTTTCGTGGGTACTCCTAGTATTTCTATGTTCTCCCTCACTCTGGTTGTTCGTAGTCGTGTTCCGGTTTAGGATGGGTGAGTTTGGGTGACCGTTCCTATGTCTATGCTCATTAGGCCGACCATTTTGTGTTTCGAAGGCTGTCAGCAGTTCTATCATATCTGCAAAATCTACTGGCCTCGCAACAATTAATCCTGTTCTCACTGTGTCTGGGAAATGTCTTGTTATACTGGCAATTAGTTCTGCCTCCGACAAGTTGGGGTCTAATAGCTTTCCTTTGTTGGCTACTTTCATAAAATAGTCGACTAATGACAACCCTTTGGCTGGATCGTATCTACCTGTCGCTAGCTCTACCCTAGTTTGGTTTTGTTTAGCTGGGCCCCAATATCTTGATAGGAATAAATTTCTGAATGAGCTATAAGACTCGTGACCAGCTAGTGTTAACCTGAGCCATTCTAATGCCTTGTTCTTTAAGCTTTTCTTAACTATCATCATTCTAAGCTCGTTTGGTATCCTTTTCACTCTAAAGTATTCTTCCATCTCTTTAACAAAGAGTTTTGGATCGTCTCCCTTCTCCTCGTCAAATGTAGGTGGTGTGATTTCATGTAATATGCTGTTGGTGTAACATGTGTTATGTGTTGTGTCATTGTTTGGTTGTGAACCTCTTTCTCTGTATGGTGAGTCAACATTTTGTACATTACTCAAATAACTCTCATCTTGTACATTACCTACATCTAAATCATCTTGTCTTTGTAATGCCTTCACAACATCATTTACATTAGCCAAATTTTCTTTCCCTTTCTTCATTTCTTCACAAATTGATTTTAAATCATTCTTTATTTCTAAGTGGCTTTGTTTCATATCATTTATAGCATCCTGTTGTGAAAGCATCACATCATTCATTGTCTTAATTTTAGGAATTACAATTTGTTCTACAGTTTCATTAATAACATCTTTCTTTACTACCTCAATCTCTTTCCTTAATTCCTCAGTTATTTCTGCTTTTACATTTGTTATCTTACAGTCTACACTTGTATTACATTCTGTTATTTCATCCCTACATCTAGCAATTTCTTCTTCTAACACAATTTTATTCTCCCTCATCTCTGATTCTATCTTTCCCATCCTATCTCCTACAATTTCTATCCTAGCTTCTAAGGCTTCCTTTGTTTCATTTAAGTTTTTGTGAACTAATTTTAAATTAGTTTCCATTACTTTCATATTTTCTTTACACTCCTGTCTTCCTAATTCTATTTTCTGTTCTAGGTTCTGTCTACCTAATTCCATTTGCTGTTCTAAGTTCTGTCTACCTAATTCCATTTTCTGTTCTAAGTCTTTTCTCACTTCCTCCATTTTCTGACCTATCTCTTCCTTATTCTGTTCCATTTTCTGACCTAAACTTTGTTCTATATCCTGTTTCAATTCTACCTTATTTTGTTCTAGTTTCTGGCCTATACTCTGACCTAAGCTTTGTTCTATATCCTGTTTCAATTCTATGTTATTTTGTTTCATTTTCTGACCTAGTTCTTTTTTATTATTTTCCAAGTCCTCTCTCACTCCCTCTATTTTCTGACCTATACTCTGACTTAAACTTTGTTCTATGTCATGTTTTAATTCTGCATTATTTTGTTCCATTTTCTGACCTATTTCCTTCATATTCTGTTCTAGTCTTTCAAACATCATCATCATTAACCTTTGGTCTTTGCTTATTTCCGCCTGTTCACTTTCTAATCCTTCCTGATAGCTAGGCCTATCTGCCCCTTCCCCCACTCCTGTTTCTATCTCTTTTCGCGACATTTTAATTCCTTTATCTAATTCACTTAATGTTGAAAGTCCTGTTACTTTTCCACTTCTTAAAAACATGCACAATAGAAATAAAATAAAGATAAAAAGTTTAGATCCTACTTTTTTTTCTGCTGGTTCTTCGTCCAGTTTTTTTTTTACGTCTCCTGGGTAGTTGGCTTCGCCAGATGATCTCCGGTGTTTTTCCCACGTTGATTCTCCGTGTATCGATGTTTTGACGGATCGTTGATATCAAACGATGTTCAATGGCGTCTTTTTCCTGCACGATGGGATAGCGTCCTTTTTGATGTTAGCACTTTATTCTCGTAATTTTGCATTCCATTCTAAATTCGCGCTCCACGTTGGGCAAGCCATTTGTGGCGGGGTTTTATTAAAAGATTCTTTACACATATATTAGCGTGAATATAGCAGCAAATGGAGCACTGTTTTTGCTAAAAGGTGGAAAGTTTGTTAGAGCAGACGCCACTCTTCTTTGCAGGGGATGTGGTCGTAGAATGGAATGCATAAACCAACGTACTTTTATTAGAAACACATTTATTCGTTCATCTACACTTCTTTTCACAAAGCAATTAGTTAACAACTCTTAAAATTGGATAGCGTCCATGCCGGTTAAAAGTTTTGGTGTAATTCACATATTCACACGCCATCAACAATTATACGTCCTTACACTTTGAATTCACCGACGCTAATAATAAACTAGTCCTTTGGCGTCTCTATGACGCAACACCGCCATTCTTATGTATTCATCCGCGCAACAGTTCTCATTGGTCGAACTCAAACAGTTGAGAAGACATTGTCTATTTTGAGTATTATCAAAAGAAATAAGTCCCCGATACACCCAAATTAAAAGAATTAGAAATTTACACACTCTCACAAAAATATTTACATGAACAATTTTCTATTAATCAATATTCTGTCTCAATTTCTTGACTGAGAAGTAAGACTTGTTCATTTGTAGACTGGAACTCTCTGAATCCAGCTTGACATGGGGATATTAAATTTTGTGATTCTAGAAACCAATTTAACCTGTTTGACACCATTCTTTCCATCACTTTTGCTATTATGCTGGTAAGAGCTATTGGTCTATAATTTTTTATTTCTGATGCTGTTTTGTCTTTCTTCAAGAGTGGGACAATTATTGCTTTTCGCCATTCAGCAGGTACAGTGGTTTTCCAGGATAGATTGTAGAGTTTCAGTAGTAGTTGTTTTGCTGTTTTTCCAAGGTTTTTTATGAACTCTGGATGTATGTGATCTGGTCCAGGAGACTTTCTGTTTTTTAGATTATTTATTGCAATGTTCAATTCTTGCATATTAAAATTTTGAAAAAAGATATTGCACTGAGTGTTAGGATTACATTCTCTTTCTTGTTTCGAATCTTTCTTAAATTCTTTACGTTCCTTTTTATTTTTTCTTGTTACTTTGTGTGCATTAGCATAATATTTATTGAATGTTTCGGCTATGACTGCATCATTTACTAACATTTTATTGTTGTGTATGATAGGTGTGCTGTTGTTTTCTTTCCTGTCCTTGACATTTTTTATGAACTTATGAGCTTTGTTACCATCTGTCCTATAATCCATTTTTTCTAAGAAATTATTAAAGTGATTCCACATCTACATATTTAATGTGCTAGATGAGCACACCATGATTATCTGAACTCACTAAACACTTAAGGAGGTATTGTGTCTCCATCTGTGTTATTACAGTGAGTGTTTGAAATATTTTAAGGATGTGCCAAATTGAACCAGCATACAGAGTGTTTGTTATACTTATATATTGAGCTAAAAATGTATATGCTTGAAGTAATGCTGTGACACTGCTTATGATTGTTTGTCATGGACTAGACTCAACATTACTTATCGTCCACAAATAGCATTATATAGTGCAACTTGTAGTACTACAGATAATTTGCACTCAGGATATGGTAGTTACAGTTATAATGGGTGATCCAAAATACCCTGAGCCCACCTCTGTAGTGCAATGGTTAGCATGTCTGCCTCATGTTCAAGAGGTCCAGAGTTTTTCCTAGGTTTTCCTTATCCTGAGAAGATGAATGTCGGGTGACTTAAAGCCCTATGGACCTCAGGCTCATTTGAGCATCATTTCAGTCATTCACCATCCGACATGACATTACATTGGAGGACATTAGCAAAAAAAAAAAAAAGGACTGAACCGGTTGCGATATGTTTTGCCTACACACGTCTTAGGCGCTCGTCACCAACTGCTGCTACCATAGAACAGTGCGGATGAAACCATACATTTTTTAAACTACTTTTAAAAGCTTTACTTAACAATTTTATTAAAGGAGATGCTGAAATTGTTCATCGTCATTGTCCATACATTTTTTACACCTCTTTAGGAAACAGTCCATCACTCGCTGTAGTTCACATTGGGAAATGCTGGCAATTTCCTGGCAGATATTTTGTTTTAATTCTGAGTGTGTGGGTATCTCTTGTAGGCTTTATGCTTTAAGTTACCCCAGAGATAGAAATCGCAGATCACCTGAAAATCTTTCTGCAAATCGCACTTTTACTTGGTGAGCTGGGTTAACACATACAAATCATAAATACACACTGTGCCATAGATGAGCCATAGTACACTTTGTGCCTAAGTACTGGACAAAATAATAAAGCATACTGGTAATAGCTCAACCACACGGGAGCTCAGTACTACAGTTCAGAGCAGAGAAAAACAAGTCAACCGCATGATCTTGTGTACAACACCTGCATTATTGTGTTTCTTGTGTGCAGTGGAAAAACACTACGCAGCACTTCCAATGTTTCTGGATGTCTCTGTATATACAGTTATGGATGTATATGGTTGAAACAAACTTACATAACTGAGGTCACTTAGTAGGGAGGGTGCACAGCCCCAGTGACTATACTGGTTTCACCAAAAGAATTGGTCGTGATGTAAACAGAAGCATGTGTACAAATAGAATTAAAGTTTACGTTCATTGGCTGATGCAGCATATTACAAGGTACATCAGCTACAAAATACTTTACTCAATAGTAACAAAAACTACTGGATCTTCTGTGTATTATGTAACAATGGTATGTTTATTGTGTTACTGTACCATGTAAAACTGCAACAAAATTAAGGTAAATTAATTAATTGCACTTAATCAGCAAATGAGCAAAGAACATACGCAGGCTGCCTTCTGCTGCTCAGCTTTGGAAGTGGGAAGGTGAGAATGTCAGTGAACCATCATGGCGCAACAAGTGCAGTTTATAAAACATTGTACAGAGAAGTCTCTAACAAGTGGTGAACAAGTTATACTTCTCAATGTGTTCCACAAACTATGCGAGAAATATCCCACTTTAACTTTCAAAGATATTGTTAACCTTACAGCAGAGTTTACAGCTGTATCTGCATTAAGCATAAATTCCCCGTGCAGTGAAAGGTTAAAAGCAGGGAAGTGAACCACGCCTATAGTCGTTAAGATTTTTGTTTACCACTGGTCACACCAAATCTCGTGAGCATGCAAGCGTTCATTATATGTTTATAGTCTATTATTTATATAAGCTAACATCTCTAATTCATGGGAGGTTAAGTTAGTCTTCGTTTTATTTATAATTTTAGGTTTATTTGAAGCCACCGAGTATACCAAAGATAAAGGAAGAGGAGAGGAGCAGAACTCCGATCTAGATAGAATACAACCTCTTTCAGATGCAGATTATTTATGTTAAAGTTTTCTTTTCTATAGTGAATTTAAATTTGTTATATTTTTAATTCAGAGTGCTACATGTCATTGTTATTTAATCAGTAGCATATTTTAAACTACTGCGTGAAGGTGGGTCAAATTCAGGCAGTGGTATTTCCAGGCTCCACGTAGTTTTCTCTCTTAGCAACATGTGGTTACTTAAACACCGCTGTTACTGCTGCAATCAGAGTGAGAAAGCTGAAGGATACATCTTTAGGTGTTTTTACATCACGACTAATTCTTTTGCTGAAACCAATATAACGATGTAACATCATGTTCTTAGAACACTACTTATTAACTCAGGGTAATTTTCCACCTACTCCGCATATCTGTGTGGGTAGTTTTGATGAAACAGTGTTTCTTGTGTATATGCAATATTAAGATTGCATATTGGAAGGAACACTTAGCATTGCTTACCACACTCTTGCAGCATTATATTGCATAACTTGTAGCAATACATAACAACTAATGACACTTGGGGTATGGTGGTTATACATATATACATCAGTAATATACACTTAAATCATAAATGAGGCAGTAACCTCAAAATATGACAATCATGGATAACACATGCCCTACCCAAGGCATCATGAGTGTGTTCCTCTTGTGTTCATTGCTTCCTTCTCCTGTCCTGAGAAGTCGTATGCGGCTGCTAGGTCTGCATGTCACTTTCCAGAGTTTTCCGCTACCATATGTAAATGTGCAGTGGCACTTCCGTCGATATCTATTTGCTACTTGGCAGCAGTCTTGGGAAGCGTTAGCTGCCACTCAACTGTGGACAATCAAGTACACTGTACAACCGTAACAGATCTCTTGCAGGGATTCCAGATGGGAAGAGGTGATTCTAAGCTGCTTGAGGATAGGCCACACATAAGCGAACTATGAGCACCGTTGCATAGTGACCAGGTTTTGTCTGTGCTTCGTGCTCAGTTCCACTCGTCGTAGCTCATGTGCTTAGTGATTGTGATATGCTCATGAGTGCCAGTCTTGTGGCCTGGGTTATACACTACACTCCATTTCAGGCAAAGACCCACCATAGCTGTGAGTGCTCAGGTTTGTTGCCAATATAGGATTTGGTGTGCAGCTTTAGCTTGTATTTTATTTTGGAGCTTTTTAGCCTTTTAGGTTATTTTATAAATTTAACATTTTTAATGAGTTCCCTTGTAACGATTAGTTTTAAGTTTTTTACTACTTTTAGTTGTTAGCTATTTTAACTTTCAACTTTTTGGATGAGATGTCCCAGGTTTTTCATTTTGCTGCTTTTATCTTTTTAACCTTGGTCCCTAACTACCTAGTTGTTGACAGACCATATTCATTTTCCTATACAGCTGTTGCCATCATCGGCAGTCCAAATACAGCTAAATAGAACCTTGCATGTGCCAGACATCAAAAACGGAACAACACAAAGATCCGCAAATACTTATTAGTGTGTGTGCGTGCGTGTGTGTGTGTGTGTGTGTGTGTGTGTGTGTGTGAATGAGTATAATGACAGAATTGTGTAAGGTTAGGAATTCATAACTATTGGTGGTCATGTGTTGCAATAATTAAACAAAGATTCTTTTATTACAAAGTGAAGGGTCTCTCATGTGTCCTAACATATGCCAGTGTTGTCACTACTAATTTTACTTCTCATAGGTTGGCAGCTCTACTGTAGTAAAGTGGTGGCCCTAACGACTATAATAAGACAACATTATGTTGTTAAACCAGTATTTGTTAACTCAAGATAACTTTGCACCTACTCAGTATTTGCTAATGTAAGTAATTTTGATATAACAGGGCTTTTAGCAGATGTGCAGTTTAATAGGTGTTCATTTAATGGGTTCACTATATCAAGTTTTAAATGAACACAAAGACTGAATTTAGTTATTAGCATAGGTGTTCTGTATAGAGTATGGTCCCGGAGTTGCAATGTAGTGCACATATACATTGTGGGATGTATACACGACAGTAAAAAAAAGAGTTGTATCATAGCAAAAAGGTTCTGTGGTTGTAGAATGAATGGCAGGAAATAAAGTTTTAAGTAAGCGATAGCATTTTATATATTTACATAGTATACATCACCCCATATAATTGGTGAATTCTGACATGATAATTTACGTGTGCATCGCAAGACAACACGAATGAAAGCGAAAATCTGCTTGAGGAAGCTAATCAGGTAAGCGTGAAGATCCCGCCATTCTGGGTAGAAAAAACAAAAAATTTGGTTTTTTCAAGTCGAAGCACAAGTTAAAATTTCAAAAATAACTCGGGAAGACACCAAATTTAACTACCTGGTTACTCAACTTGAACCTAAATATCTATAAAATATCTGAGACATAATTAAAGGTTTCGAACCGAACAAATATTCTGCTGCCAAGGAACGTCTTTTGAATATGTTCAAAGAAAGCAAAGAAAAGCAAATAAAATGCTTATTAATGGGGTTGGAGCCTGAAGACATGAAACCAAGCCAACTTTTAAGGAAAATGCAATCTTTAGCTGGTATTAACATATCCGAGAAAGTACTTCGCACTCTCTAGTTAGAAAAGTTACCGAACTCCATTAAGAATGTTTTGATAGTGTCTGACGAGGGTTTGGAGAAGATTGCTATTATGGCAGATAAAATTATTGAAATTAACCCCCATAATGAGCTTTACAGCATAAATAAAACAGCTAGTATGGATAATGAAGTATCCGAAAGCAACTGCAATGCCATAATCAAACTTTCTGCACAGATATCTGCTTTAGAACAGCGTATAGCCTCATTACAGCCTCTTAGGCCTAGAAGTCGAAGCTCCAGTCGAAATCGACGTAGTAGAAGATATAAGCACAATTTAAAATATTGTTATTATCATTTTAAGTTCGGAAACAAGCGCTTTCCTGAAAAATGTCAACCTCCATGCTCATGGAATGATCTGGAAAACTTGAAAAAGTAGTCGAGTGTGCAGCGAACTCTGCTACTGAAACTAGTAATAATTGCTGCAAATCCCGCTTATTTGTGCGTGACAAAAAAAACGGGTTTACAATTCCTTGTGGACAGTGGGGTTGATGTTTCCATAATTCCGGCAAATGCCAATAACAAAAATTCACATTCAAATTTTAAACTGTATGCAGCAAATGATACTGAGATTCCAACTTATGGGTTTAAAACTATGAATATTGATTTAGGACTCTGCAGACAATTCCAATGGCCTTTTATAGTAGCAAAAACTAGCAAGGGCATTTTAGGAGTTGATTTTCTTAAAAAATTCAATTTATTAATTGACCTAAATAAAAGGCAACTAATTGATGGTGAAACAAAACTCTGCATCAAGGGTGAAATAACAGCTGTTACAGCTAATAATATAATTAGCACTATGTCAAAAACTCAAAACTTTGCTGATTTACTATCCAATTACCCAAATTTAACCAAACCTCAATTGGAACCCACAAAAATTGAACATGGTATCCAGCATTTCATTCCAACAGAAGGAACACCAACACATTGCAGATCAAGACAGCTGGATTCTCAGAAGCTTCACATTGCCAAACAGGAATTCCAGTTCATGCAAGATAATGGAATTATTTGGCCATCAAAATCTCAACGGGCTAGTCACCTGCATATAGTCCCAAAGAAAGATGGAATTTTCCGATCATGTGGTGACTATAGACGGCTGAATGCTCAAACTATCCCTGATCGATACCCAATACCTCGGATTGAAGATTTTCAACATATATGAAGACGAAAAAAGGTATTTAGTAAAATTGATCTCTTCAAGGCGTACTTCCAGATTCCAGTAGCCGAAGAAGATAAGCCAAAAACAGCAATAATAACTCCCTTTGGATTGTATGAATTTAACGTAATGCCATTTGGACTTAGAAATGCAACAAGCAGTTTCCAGCGCTTCATTAATGAAGTATTTAGAGGATTAGACTTTGTCTTTCCATATATTGATGATTGTGTGATTGCTTCAGAATCTAATGAAATACATCATGAACATCTCAAGATGGTATTTGAAAGACTTAATAAATTTGGACTCCACTTAAACGTCTCTAAATCAGTATTTGGTGTACAACAACTAGAATTTTTAGGACATTTAACCTCTAGTGAAGGTTCCAGACCTCTACCAGATAAAGCGAAAGTGATTCTTGACTACAAGCTACCAGAAACAATTCATGATCTTCGTTCGTTCTTATGCAGTGTTAATTTCTATCGACAGTATCTTAAAAATGCAGCAGAAACACAGGCTATGCTACATGACTACCTGAAAGGTGCAAAAAAGAAAGATAAACGAAAAATTGAATGGACTCCTGAAACTATTCAACAATTTGAGAAATGTAAACAAGACTTAGCTAATGCAGCAATATTAACATTTCCAGATCCATCATTTCAACTAGCATTAGTGGTAGATGCGACTTTGCAGTTGGAAGTGTTCTACAACAATATGATGAAAATGGATGGAAACCCATCGCCTTCTATTCAAAGAAACTTAACATGGCACAGAGAGCGTATAGCACTTATGTTAGAGAATTGTTTGGAATCTACCTCTCTGTCAAACAATTTAAGTATTTTCTGGAAGGAAAAGATTTTATGATATATACGGATCATAAGCCACTTATGTTTGCATTCAAGCAAAAAAATGAGAAAGCATCCCCACGACAACTGTGGCATTTACAATATATTTCTCAATTTACAACAAATGTTCAGCACAGTGGTCAAGACAACATAGTTGCACACAACTTTCTCTGTCATCGATTATGATGCAGTTGCTGACGGTCAACAACAAGACAAGGAACTGAAACAACTTCAAGAAGAAAATCCCAATTTAAGTTCAAAAGTTATCCATTACCATCTGGAAAAACATTATGGTGTGATGTATCAACCAATAACATAAGGCCTTATATTCCAAAAGAATTTCGTAAGCAGTTCTTTCTTCAAATTCATCATTTAGCACATCCTGGAATCAAATCAACTGTAGTACTGATGACCTCTAAGTTTATTTGACCCAACATTAACCTCTTGAGCGATGGCCATTTAAAATGTCCGCGAACCGAGAACTGCTAGCATTTAAATTGTTAAATGCGCTAAAAGTGCTTCGTATATACACAGCTGTATTTTGTGTAAATATTAAGTTATTTTAATGAAACAAAAACTGGTATAAAACTCGTTACATGCAGTATAAATGTTCTATTCACAAAACGTTGAAATGGCACAATTTTGTTTCACTGTGGTGAAAAGTCAACTTTGCTCTGTCGAACGCATCTAATATAAGTTCTCGGAAAGAAAGAGTAAAGAAACACCCATTGTATGTGTGGCTTATGCGTCAGCATACTGTGTAATAAAGCCCTACTGTATGCGTGGTCTCTTGAGTCATCAGAATAGATCAACATTGCAACTTTTATTATTTATTTATGCCAACAGTAACCATGTGAAGGTTATTTAATCCTGGGATATAAAGTACTTGCAATAGTAAGTCACCATTGGGGTAATTGTCTCTGATGTGAGACTGCCTTTGTGGTTTACCAGGAGAAATACGAACTGGCTTGAGAATTTAATGCCATTCTGGCAGTTTGTCACAATAGCTCAGTGGTTAGAGCGTCCGCCCGGCAAGCGGAAGGTCTGTGGTTCAAATCCCAGTTGTGGCATTGAATTTTTAAGTTCCAGTTCTACCTCTTAAACATTGCAACTTTTGCTTACGCGAGTTTCGTAACTTAGCAGAGTCCGTGTCTTTCTTTGTTGAAATACATACGTATTCTTTCCTGCTTGTAGCTGAAGGAAGAAGTGGTATAAAAAGATATTTTTGCACCAACTGGATATAACCATATACAATTGTTTGGTAATTTGGAGAGCTCTCTAAACCCACACAGGACAATGACTGACCTTGACTACCGACTATAAATACCTCGCAGCCTAATTGAACAATACCACATTGGGGGTTGAAAATCCAAAACCCCTGCACCCCTCAGACTTCAAGGAAAACATTATCCTAAAAGGATACCATCAACAGCAAAGAAGTCCCGCCCATCTCCAAAGTGTTTCGTGTGCCGCAAGAAGGGAATTTGCGAATGTGGAGATGTACCTACCCTTGTGTGTTTATCCCTGTTTTGAGGTAAATCACTGCAGAACGGACATATTAAGGTAAGCCAATAAAGTATATAGACCTTACTAAAATGTTTCATAAAGGGAAAATTATAATAAGTTGAGTTGGATAAGGGATAAATAAGGGTTAAATGCTTAAACGCACAGGACGTGTATACACGTCCATATCGCTCATCCGTCATTTTAAATGAGCGTGATTTCACGTCGATATTCCTCAAGAGGTTAAAAAAGATTTAAAAAAATGGACTCAAGCTTGCCTGGCATGTCAAAAGAGTAAAAGAACAAAACACACCAAATCACCAATCAACATTTTCCAAGAAGCAGGTGAGCGATTCATTACCTTTCATGTTGATATTATTGGTCCACTTCCACCGTCATATGGCTATGTCTACTGTCTCACTTGTATAGATCGCTACACTAAATGGATGGAAGCTATACCAATGCAAAACATCACAGCTGAAACAGTGGTAAAATCATTTTATGATCACTGGATAGCTCGTTTTGGAGTTCCAAGCACTTTAATTACAGAACAAGGAAGACAATTTGAAAGTCAACTTTTCAAGAAACTTTCAGAAATTTGTGGTGTGAAACTTAAACGTACAACTCCTATCATACGCAAAGCAATGGAAAAGTTGAACGTCTGCATCGCACAATGAAAACAGCTATAATTGCACACAACTCAATAAAGTGGACAGATACGCTTCCCACAGTTTTACTTGGTCTATGTGCATCATTTCAGAGCGACACAAACAGTTCCATAGCAGAGATGGTGTATGGCACACATATCAGCTTTCCTGGTGAATTTTTTGATCAACCTAAAGCTGTAATGAGCCAGAAAGTTTTTTATCTAATCTTCAAAAACACATGCAACAACTCAAACCTTTAGAAGTTAAGCATAAAACTTCCCAATCTGTGTTTGTGCATAAAGATCTTAGCAAAGGTTCACAGGTATTTGTGAGAATTGACAGAGTCAAGAAAGCTCTGCAACCACCATATGAAGGTCCTTTTCAAGCCATCAAAAAAACTGCAAAATATTTCACACTCAAAATTAAGGGAAAACCTGTAAACAACTCAATTGATCGTCTGAAGCCAGCATATTTCATTAGTGCAGATGATGATACTTCAACAATACTCCCAGAAAAGCAGCACACTTCTCTAAAAGAACCAAAGGAATCACAACAGTCTACATCTAATTCTCAAAGTCAATCAGATGAAGAAAAAACCACAAAAAAGACTCAAAGTGGCAGATCATTGAGGTTCCCTAGTCGCTACTAACATATCATTATATATATATTGTGACTTTTGGTGTGGTGTGGGTGTGAAGTAAAGTAGACAGATGTAGTCGAGATAAAGAAACACTTTTATTTCCGTAAACAGTAACTTGTACACTCGTTGCAACAACAAGAAAGTCTTTTTCGATTCTCCAACAGCACGGCTCCGAACTCGTAACACAAAGAACTGTCCCTTCTCCGTCGGCACGACTCCTCAACCTTCACATACGTCTGTCCTCTCCGTCGGCACGACTACTCAACCTTCACATACGTCTGACTGACTCTTCTCACACTTTACCGCTATTTATATCTCCCAGGCACTATTCTGGAAGCTTCAGGAACGTTCACTTATTGCGGTGAGATACAAAGTAGAAGATTCCAGTAGCCTCTATCCTTTTCTCTCTTTCGGCAAGCGCCCCAACAATGCGGCCATTCTCTGTCTCTTTCCTTCGGCTCCTTTGCGGTAGCGCCGACAATAATGCGATGGGTGACACTGCTGTTGTCGGCAATTAGATGCATCGGGCGCGGTGACACTGCTCCCTCCTCAGAGCTGGTCGTCCCGACCAGCACTATCACTGCGGCATCTCCCTTGCGCCCCGGTGGACTAACCCATCGAACCTCTTCTCCAGGAGGCACGATCCTAGGTATCGCTGTTGGATAGTCTCCCTTGGTCCGGGTAGGACGATGTATGCCATCCTGCTTCGAAATTCTGCAACAGTACCGCCGGTCCCTCGTCCAGTTGCCCTTCTTCCTGGTGTGTTGACGGGCCATCCTGCGCACTTGGAAACGGCCCACGGGGTACCATGTCCGCCGACCTCTGGCGCACCTTCGCAGCCACCTTGCTTCCGATGTTCACGCGTGCTCGGCACGGCCTCTCCTGTATTCTGCCGTCCAAGATGATGTCCACCATTCTTCCGTTCACGGCACTATGCGTCAGGTGATTGGATGGCTCCGACGGTCCCCCCATGTCACACGCCAAGTCGGTTCTCGCGTGTTGCTCGTTTGCTTGTGCGTTTCTCTGCTGATCGTCCTCCACGTCATATCCTGGTTGGTTACGTACCCGACACACTCCTCCAGGGGATCCTCGACGACGTCCCTGAACTGCCCCTTTGTCTTCCCCGAGACGTACACTTTCGTTATCTGAAACGGGCGCAACTGTCGCCTCGGCCACTAGGTGCTTCCTCCCCGGGTCCGCGCTATTCCGTCTGCCCCTGGCATCCAGTACTTTGACACTCTCGTCAACTCTTACTACCAGGGCGTCAAGACGTTCCCCGTCGTCCTCCACGACGTCCACATGCTGGCAGAGGTCTTCCACCTTTTCGCCGAGTTCTTCCACGTCTTCCGTCACGCCAATCAGTTCGCCGAGTTGTTCCACGTCTTCCGTCACGCCAATCAGTTCGCCGAGTTGTTCCACGTCTTCCGTCACGCCAATCAGTTCGCCGAGTTGTTCACGCCAGTCAGTTCGCCGAGTTGTTCCACGTCTTCCGTCACGCCAATCAGTTCGCCGAGTTGTTCCACGTCTTCCGTCACATCAATCAGTTCGCCGAGTTGTTCCACGTCTTCCGTCACGCCAATCAGTTCGCCGAATTGTTCCACGTCTTCCGTCACGCCAATCAGTTCGCCGAGTTGTTCCACGTCTTTCCTCACATCATCTGAAACGGGCGCAACTGTCGCCTCGGCCACTAGGTGCTCCCTCCCCGGCTCCGCGCTATTCCGTCTGCCCCTGGCATCCAGTACTTTGACGCTCTCGTCAACTCTTACTACCAGGGCACCAAGACGTTCCCCGTCGACGTCCACGTGCTGGCAGAGGTCTTCCACCTTTTCGCCGTCAATTTTCGCCGATAGCTCCGTCTTCATCTCTTTCAGCTCGGCAGCGAGGTTGTTGTTTGCCGTCTTCATCTTGGACATTTCTGTCTTCATTTCGGCGAATAATTCTTTCATCATTGCCATCATCTTGGTTTCCGAATCTCCCTCCATCTTGGTTCTAACGTTGCAACTTCTAACGACGATGTAACGAAACTAGAAGCAATTCGACGAATCCCACTTCTGACACCAGTGTGACTTTTGGTGTGGTGTGGGTGTGAAGTAAAGTAGACAGATGTAGTCGAGATAAAGAAACACTTTTATTTCCGTAAACAGTAACTTGTACACTCGTTGCAACAACAAGAAAGTCTTTTTCGATTCTCCAACAGCACGGCTCCGAACTCGTAACACAAAGAACTGTCCCTTCTCCGTCGGCATGACTCCTCAACCTTCACATACGTCTGTCCTCTTCGTCGGCACGACTACTCAACCTTCACATACGTCTGACTGACTCTTCTCACACTTTACCGCTATTTATATCTCCCAGGCACTATTCTGGAAGCTTCAGGAACGTTCACTTATTGCGGTGAGATACAAAGTAGAAGATTCCAGTAGCCTCTATCCTTTTCTCTCTTTCGGCAAGCGCCCCAACAATGCGGCCATTCTCTGTCTCTTTCCTTCGGCTTCTTTGCGGTAGCGCCGACAATAATGCGATGGGTGACACTGCTGTTGTCGGCAATTAGATGCATCGGGCGCGGTGACAATATATTTGGTATATCTGAATTTGTATCATAACTTAGTTACTGGAAGGGGAGTGATGTGGGATGTATACACGACAGTAAAAAAAAGAGTTGCGTCATAGCAACAAGGTTCTGTGGTTGTAGAATGAATGGCAGTAAAAAAGTTTTAAGTATGCGATAGCATTTTATATATTTACATAGTGTACATCACCCCATAACATAATTCCTTTATCGTACAAGGTGTGCACTTAATTAACCACAACTATAGGGGAATATACTGAGGGCCCTAAGCCGCAGAGTGTAACCCGAGGGATTTTTTTTTAACCAGAGGAGTGTGCTAGCGAAGGCTGTAACTGTTAAGTGATGGGAAAGTGGACACCTGAAACATCATTGTAGCTGAAACCCAGTGATCAACTACTCCTTATTAGCTCAGGATTACTGTGCACATACCCTGGAGTCCCTAACATAGGTCTTCCTCACCACCATACTGTACTGGGATACAGGGGTGTTCATCCCCCCCTGTCAAAGGCTATGACACATTCCCCCCTAATTGTTGTAAGAGCTCAATATCAACTATTTAGTTCTTTTTTATGCCACTGGAGAGCCTCACAAAGCAGCTGTCTTGTAGATACTGTAATAGCTAATGTGTTACTGATAAATAGGGCAGGAACTTTAGACACTGAACCTATGAAGTTTGCTACGCCGAGTCCATAGAATTAGTATTGTATTGTTTACTAAGAACTGAGGGTGGGAGAAGGACGTCGGTAGAGCACGCTACACCTCATTCCGACCTTTGGTACTGTGTGCTAGACAAGAAGGCAAGTCTTAGGAATGCGTAGCGTAATCATTTTGTGCTTCCCGCGCTGTGTTTATGCCTAGTTTCCGAGTATGACAAGGATGCTAGGCTCGTTTAAAGTACACAATGTTGTCACATAACCCACCTATAGCTAGAAATATGCACTCTCATACACTTATTTCCTAGTAAACAGATCTTCTACTGGAGATCAATCACATGTAACTTTGCATTTCTTGTTGGCGGCATTGTAACACACCTTCGCTGAACGCAACTAGATGACAACTGAACACCTCGGAACGTGACTGTACATCAGGATGGCAGTGGATCGCGAGGTTGTATAGTTCAGAGTCACGCAACCTGTACCCGCCTCGTTCCAATGTTTTGGTGTCTAAAGTTCCTGCCCTACTGATAAGCAATAAAAAAACTTAAGTAATTCGAAAAAAAGAATAAAATAAATTGTAAAATTTACAGCAAGAGATTATAAATAACATATTGGCAGGTAGTGGAATTTGTATTTCAATGTATTGTAATGTATCTGTTTAAATAGACCAGTATACTTGTAGTAAGTATAGTAATGTTTAGGGCTCGGTATTAAAGGTGCTTATAAATTTAAAAATATTCATTTATGTGCTTAAAAAGTCAAAAATATGTTCCAAACTTATGAAAATGTTTTCATTAAATTATCTAAACAATGTTTATAAAAGTACTCACTGAGTCTTCTAGTCAGCAAAAGGAGAACTGTTGCACTGAACGGCAAAAGTAGAGCTTAAGTTGGGCATCTTAAACGTGTGACGATTGTCATGGAAAAGAGACTTGTATCTCGAAAATGTGCGTTCAACATCACTGAATGTTAATCTTGCACATTTGTAACACGCAATATCATTTGACATTTCAGATGTTCAATCTGCTCAACGTTTCCTACACTCTTCCTTATTTAAATATCTGAAATTTTGCTCATGACTTGTAACCCTTCATTTTTTTAGACAAAACAGGAATGTTTCTTTGATTTTGTTTGCTTTAAACCCTAATTTTGTTAAGTTTTCTTCAATGTTGTTGATTTCTTTTATTGTTTCTATCAATAATTGTTTTTAATTTTTCCAAATTATGCACTCTGAGAGGAAACAAAATTTTGCACTAATGAAAGTAAAATCAGCTTTAAGTGCAGTTAGCTCACTCATTGTCTCAAATATCTCCTGCAGTATTGCAATACATCTCTGTCAAATTTATTTATCACAGAATAAATCTATTGAAAATTAGTTGCACAATACATAACAGACTTTACCCAAGTACCCCAACGTGTGATAAGGTTAGGAGCAACTGGAGTATTTGATATCCTACTATTAAATAATTGTATTCTACTTGGTGTGTTCATGAAAACTTTTTTTGCATTTGCAATCAATTTATCCACATTCGGATATGAACACAAATTGTTTCACAGACTATGCATAGCAAGCGCTATACACATAACCTGGATCATATTAGAGTAGGTCACTGAAAGTCCCTGTCCAGCTTTAATCATGTGGGGGGCAGCGTCAGTAAGTAGTAACAACACAGTCATATTTAACACTCCCTGGCCAGAAAATATGCATTGCATCATTGAAAATACGTGCTGCCATTGTGTAATTCACCACACAAATTTCTTCACATGCTAAAAGAAAAAAAATTATCTGACGCACCTCATCTTTCAGAACCCCAATTACAATATTCTCCATTTTCTTTCCAGTACTGTCAGTTGTTTCATCAAACGATGACCATATTTTTTTCATTCTCACACAGTTTTCTAGTTGTATTTATTGTTTCCTTGTAGCACTTAGACACATAGTACTTACATTCTGTTGATTTGTCAGGAGGATCCATGTGTATATTTTTTGAAGAAAATTCCTAAATACAGGATTATTTATTTTTGAGAGTGGAGTGTCTACAGAAATAAATGTGTTGCACATATCTGAATATTTGCATATTTTGACGTTCCTGAAAGAGAGGAGGCAGAGAAAGTAGATGACTAACCAAGTAGCTTTGCCTGATATGCTGATTTTCAAAACGGTTCATTGCAGATGTATACGTATGTCCACTTAAGTGCTGAGTCACTTGAAAACGTTGATTTGCAGTTAATACTCTTTTCACATGCCTTACGAAAAAGAATTTTGTTATCCATTATGAGTGCATCTTTACATTCACTATCATATTGCTGTAAATGAGCTGCGTCACTACACTTTACTTTTCCTATTGATATTAATCCTAACCACAAACTAAAATAACTGCTTATGTTAGTCTCAAGGGAACGAAGAAACACAACTGCTTTGTCAAAGATAAAGTGATGAGGCATATTGACCTTTGCTGTCAATCCCTCTGATCACCTCTTATCTTGTTTATTTGAAGAGTGAAATAATAGCAACTAGGCATATAGTCAGTGATAAAACACAAATACATTATATCTCTCACGCAGGTTGATATATGCGACTTTGCTGTCCTGAAGATATGATTGCATATGAACATACTGTTTGTGCGATAAGCTTACATAAACAGCTGGGCAGTTTCATATTCACATTCTTTGTGATACACCTCATTGCTTTGCCAAGTAGTACTATGCATGAAATTACATTCCAAATGTGATGCAATTTTATGAGCATTCAAAATATTCATTTATAAGCATAATATGTGGTATAATGTGTAAAATTGTTTATGTTACCAAAAATATTTATTTAAATACAAAATATTGAAAATATTTTTTTATGTGATATGCAACTCAGTATTTTGAATCCAAATGTTTCAATCAGAACTTTGACGAAGTCTGAGAATCATAAGTAAAAGTAAACAAAACAAAAATGTATTGACCTAAAAGTCAGAGCGTCCTGATGATAACAGTCAGGAGAAGTATATGTTCCATTCTTAGGTATGTGCATCAAATATTCCAAAAGTTTTTTATCTTTTTTAAGGTGTATTCAAAACATTTAAAAATAGACTCCTTTTGGTCCACTCTATATTAAAATTGCCATGCAGAGCCAGCTCACCGACAGCCAAAACCTGTATTACTTCCATCTATGATTTAACATAGCAACTTGTTCCTCGATTGTGATTTCATTAACCAATGTTGATACCAAAGTACAGGGTTCTGTAGGAGTTTCACGTTTCTTCCACATTGACATGGTACGGATAGGAGTTTCTGACGTTTGGTATGTAGCAAACCCATGGTTGGCATATAAGGCATTTTTCATTTCTGAAACTTTTGTCAGTACAACTTCTCTCCTTTGTGCAATAAGGCTGAAACTGCATGTGGGCATAAGAAAATGCAGCACCTTCGAGAACAGTGTACTGCAATCAAGCAAACCATGTATACCATTTAGAACGAAAACTACGCCTATTGCTTTGTTTAGGGTAATCTGGTAGATAAACTTGCTTTATTGCCTCAACTCTCTGCATGAGTGTTGGCAAACTTTTCTACAGGGGGCGGGGCCACATTTTGGAACTTTGCAATTAAACAATATTAATTTAGTATTCTGCTGCCAAAAACTGTAAAAGATGAGTTACAGTATTGGTTGCAGATAAGCATATTAATTTATGCTAAATAAAAACTATTCTTGACGTCAACATTAAACCAATAGTCTAATAGTAATTGATTACATATTGCATTTATTGTTTTCCAAGGGAGGGCTGCAGCACCCCCCCCCCCCTTTTGTTGCGACGCCATGCCTCTTTGTATTAAATAAGTGGTCAGAGTTTGTGTTGCACCACTGGCCCCAGATCGGTGTGAATTGTGTTGCTGGAGACAACTTTGTTTTCTTGCTGCTCCTCTCATTTGCATTTGCCAAGAAATCTCATGTCCTGGCACTACATAACTTCTTGTTTCTTCTTTTCTTTTCCTGATTAGCTTCCCCTTGTGTAGGACTTCCCATAGGATTACAAGCCAGTGCATAGGTCAGATACCTGTCAGGGAGCAGAGAAACCTATGGACCAGACAGAGTGAAGACCCGGATGCAGCACCAGGCATGAGAGTGAGGAAGAGGATGATATGAAATTCAGGCAAAATCGATGAATGGAAAGGTGATAATGGAGCAGTTGGTGGAATGAATGGCAGGGGAAACTGGAGAACCTGGAGAAAGCCTGAACAGATGCTTAGTTCTATTAGTTTAAAACAAAAACAATGCATTAAGATCTGGAAGCTCATTCTTCAATGCTTGAATTCATTACTGAGAAAACCTGCACAGACACTTAGTTCTTCTTCTTCTTCCTCTTCTTCGGATTACCCTCCCCTTATGTAGGACTTACACTCCGTAGGACTTACAAGCCAGTGCCTAGGGTCAGACACCTGTCAGGGAGCACAGGAACCTATGGACCGTACACAATGAAGACCCGGAAGTGGGTGGTCAGCCAAGCTCCAGCTATGAGAGTAAGGAAGAGACACTTAGTTCTGTTAGTTTAAAATAAAAAGAATGCAGTATGATCTGGAAGTTTATTCTTCAGTAATTATTATTTATTTATGCCAACAAACTTACTGTTGGTGTTTTTAAACACACAAGCCGTACCAGGAAAAAATACGAACTGGCTTGAGAATTTAATGCCATTCTGGCAGTTTGTCACAATAGCTCAGTGGTAGAGCGTCCGCCCGGCAAGCGGAAGGTCTGTGGTTCAAATCCCAGTTGTGGCATTGAATTTTTAAGTTCCAGTTCTACCTCTTAAAACTTTGCCCACACACGGCTTGTGTGTTTAAAAACACCAACAGTAAGTTTGTTGGCATAAATAAATAATAATTACCATGTGAAGGTTATTTAATCCTGGGATACAAAGTACTTGCAATAGTAAGTCACCATTGGGGTAATTGTCTCTGATGTGAGACTGCCTTTGTGGTTTACCAGGAAAAAATACGAACTGGCTTGAGAATTTAATGCCATTCTGGCAGTTTGTCACAATAGCTCAGTGGTAGAGCGTCCGCCCGGCAAGCGGAAGGTCTGTGGTTCAAATCCCAGTTGTGGCATTGAATTTTTAAGTTCCAGTTCTACCTCTTAAAACTTTGCCCACACACGGCTTGTGTGTTTAAAAACACCAACAGTAAGTTTGTTGGCATAAATAAATAATAATTACCATGTGAAGGTTATTTAATCCTGGGATACAAAGTACTTGCAATAGTAAGTCACCATTGGGGTAATTGTCTCTGATGTGAGACTGCCTTTGTGGTTTACCAGGAAAAAATACGAACTGGCTTGAGAATTTAATGCCATTCTGGCAGTTTGTCACAATAGCTCAGTGGTAGAGCGTCCGCCCGGCAAGCGGAAGGTCTGTGGTTCAAATCCCAGTTGTGGCATTGAATTTTTAAGTTCCAGTTCTACCTCTTATTCTTCAGTGTTTGAATTCATTGCTGAGAATGGTGGGGAGGGAAAACAAAGTGACTGCATGTGTATAAGCAGATGATTTCCAAGTACCGCGTATGTTCAACTGTGTTTTAGCAGCTTTGTGGGCGGTATTTGACTTCCAAGAGGTTTGTATATTTGGCACGCTGGAATACGACAATAGATAACTATTATAGTGTTGCTACCAGTAATATAGTCTTCAATATATGCTCATTTTGGTTCTTAATTTATGACTGAAATATTTATAAAACTGCAAAACAGCCAAGGACAAATGGGGATTCTCTCAATACAGGCAAAATGCTTTCCAGTACGACTGTTGCCTGACCCTGCCCCCCTCTGGCTACGGCCCTGCATGGTTTTCTCTACTCACTTTTCTTTTACGCATGACCTTCACATATTGTTCTTTACTGGCTCTTCAGTATGCAATTCATGTAATCTACTGGTTGACTAATCACAATGAGAATTGGCACATCTAAGTTTTTCATGGAGAGTATTCTACCATGCATTTTACTATACAACATATTACATTCGCATAGTTTTCTCTACTCTTCTATGTAACACATGTACATGTCCTCTGATCACCGTTACCGCCTGCGGTGCTGTAGTAGTAAAAGCGGGCGTTAAACACTACAACAACAACTCTAATCACCGTTCAACATGCAATTCATAGACTTTTGATGATTGAAATGAAAATGCCACATATTACAGTCACATGGTTTTCTCTAGTCGCTTTTGTTTTATATAACACATTCACATGTTCTTCTCTACTTATCCTGCAATATAAATGCATATAATTTTGTGTGATACAAATGAAGTGCAATGAATTTCATCGACAGTTTTCTCAACTCACGTTTATAAATACAATCACACTTGTTTCTCTGCTCCCCTTTCTACAGAGAATTTGCACCATTTTTATATGACTGAAATAGAAATGCAATGTTTTATATTTACATGATTTTCTTTACTTGGTTTTCTTCATTGTAAGCTCCTCAATGTACATGATTATAAAGTTACTTTTAGAGTAATATAATTTCAAGCAAGTTTTACTATAATAATACACAGTAGTTTCAGATTAAAATAACCATTATGAAGCTTTGGACCTTTGAGTGTTAAAAGTGTTATTCTAAACATATTGCACCAAATTACCATCATTAATTTGTACTACTTTATGTTGTCTGTTGAAGTGTAATGTAGTTTCAATTATCTGGAAACAAACTCATGGATGTTACTGATAATGTGTTTCTCTTCCCATAGACTTGCTCCCGAAGTTTAAGGACAGGACTGTTCAAATACACTAATTATAGTAAAATGGATATCAAAGAAGTCAAAGAGGAATCTTCTTCCCTGGAGTTGGGTTTACAGAATGAGAGAGAACATTTTATTGAAGACCTTGTGCTGATGATTAAGACAGAAACTGTGACAAGTAGCAGTGATATCAATCCAAAACTTGAAGATTCATTTATTACTTATGATACTAAGGTAAGTTGTAGAAAAAAGTACATCAATTTTGCTTCTCTGTTTTATGAATACTGTACAACATTAATTATTTAAAAATGCATTTTATATGATAAATCAACTTAAAGTTCACACTCTCTACTCGCTTGTATAATATAAAAATTTGTGCTGATTGATATAAAGTTGGGTAAACCTTATTCCTTGAAAGCAACCCAGTGCACCAACAGGTTCTTCATTCCATCAGTTTTATTATATGTATCAATAGGCAGTACTATGTGCTTTTAGCTTCATTCATTGTTCTTTTAAGTATTTTAGGATATGCACTGTAGTGTACTGTAATGTCTGGGTCATAAATTGTGTGATAGAGCAAATTTCTTGTGTTTGCAAAGGGCTTCCTCATTATTAGGTTATCTAGGGTTAGACCATTATTGCCTGTGATGACTTTATTATTTTCTTAGGGTAAATAAATTGAATAATAATAGCACAAATTTAAGAAAGCATCAAAGTGGTCGTTAGTTCAGCGTTGACATAGACATGAGTTTACTTTTCATTCTTCAACACCAATTTAAATTTATTCAAATGCTCATCACTAATTATTCCTGTTATAGTTTACTTTTCCTATTATCTTTCCCTTTCTTACCAACAATAGCATATCATTGTGATCTGACATGCCTTTTGCAATAGGAGTTACATTATAGTGTGGAATATTTTCTGAGTCTAGACAAATATTACCTATAGCTGTTGCAGTGTTCATATGAATTTTGGTCAGAAATTGATTCACTTATTCCAAGTTAAATGTGCAAAGCAGGGAGGTGAGGTTAGTCTTCATTTTACAACCATTAAGTGTACTTACCTTAAAATGTGCACAAACTATTTAGAATTTTGAATGTAAATATATGAGACGATTTTATCTAATCTATTTACAAATTCTTGAAGCTCCTTTTGGGAGTTTTATGTTAAAATGCTACATGTTAGCTACCAAATTCTATTTTTACTGTGACTCATTTTAAACTTTAAACCATCTTTTGTACATAACACTCACCTTCTGAAGTACAGCAGAGTCTCACAAATCCAGTTAGTGGCACTTCTGTGTCTCTCTCCTAAAGAGTGTTAGGAATTTTAGAGAGACAATGGCATAATCACACAACTTTTCAGGCTTAGCTTGTCATCTCTTCCTTTACATAAAACAATTCCGTTCAAATGTAATATTCTATAGTTATTCTTATACGCATACACTAAAAGTGCCTATCATGGTAACAGCTCAATTCATGAAGCAGATTGGGATCATTCAAATTCACTTATAAATGTCTGAACCATTGTACCAGAGGTTTTATGATGCTATGTGCAGGTGCTGTAGTTTATTTCCAGATCACTATTTAATATTCTTTCTGCCACAAACTCATCTTGAGATGATGATTTGAGTTCATCTTTTATGATTTGTCTGATGGCGCTCCATATATATCCCAAATCCAAAGTAGCCTCACCCCCATTTACCTCAGATAAACACTACTCTGATGTACATAGTAAATATGAAAGAAAATTGTTGCAGAAGATTCACATCATTTTGTTTGCTCCACAGGTGATTTGAATTTTTAGCTTAAAAGCTTTGATTTTATCAGTGTTTGGAATAATTATATTTAATTCAGAGATTTATTTACTTACCTAATAGTAAAACCAGTGTGTGTAATCTATTGCAACTACATTCCCTTTCAATTAGTTCTATTTTCTTTACTTCTGTAATTAGTGTGACCTCACAAATTGTTACTATTACACTAAAAACCTGTTTTGCTACTCAAACTAGCCTCTGTAAGCTCTGAAAGTTAGTCACTCTACCTCTGACCCTCAGGATCCTCCTGCCTACATTGATTGCCGTCTTTTGACTCCTAAGGGTATCGGAACCCAGGAAAACCATCTCGGTCACCCTTGCAGCATACACCCATAGAATTGTAATGCTCTACCACCAGGTCAACTCCAATAAAGGCTCAATGGGCAAGGTGTCCTCCAATGCAAGCACTCTTGGTTTCCTTGATGGCAAGCCCGCCACTTCAGGTGACACCTTGGTCATGGCTGCACCCATGTCCAATATCTGTACCACCTTCCACATACCCATCCGTCTGCAATGATGTCTATCACTCTAGGAGTTGGCAATAACAGCTCCAACATGCCTTTTTTTTTTTTTCAAGTGAAGGAAAAATCCATTTACGGAGCCCCATGCACTGGGTGGCACAGAGGGGGGCCTCACCTGAAGGTACTACTCCACTAAAAAACCTTCACCGGTGAATTCAGGAGTGGAAACCCGACAGTACCGCTAATGCACCTGTTGATTGAGGGTGTGGGTTTGTTGGCCAGCCACAAGGGCCTAAACCAGGTGAGAGATCGCCAGGACGTGAACATTGCCGAGGCCCTGGACACACGTCTTGTACTGGTTCTGGAATAAAGAACAATTAAAATGAAAGTTCTGGTTTAATCAGGCCCCGTGAGGTCCGACATTACTCCATGTAGTAGATGTGCTTATACATTCCTGCAAGTAGGAACAGAGTCAGTGGTCATTAATGTGCTAGATATTTGGTAGACATTTTTGTAGATTCATGCAGTTGAAGCGATTTTGCATTCCTGAAATTAGGAACAGTCAGTGGTTATTCATCTGTCAAGAGGATTAGTTGGTTTACGCAGGCCCTGTGAGGTCTGGCATCACTTCATGCAGTTGATGTATTAATGCATTCCTGAAACTAGGAACAAAGTCAGTGGTTATATATCTAAGAGAAATTTTTTTTGTTTTGTTTTTGCCGCTTGTGCTTTCCTGAAATAAGGAGCAGGGTCATTGAGTTAACTGACTATTTACAGGTAGAGGTGGGAGATGCTATTAGAGAGTAAGTCCATGGTGATTGCTGTTGGTCAGTGTCAGGTTTCGCCTAAGCCGCCTGCCCAATCAGAGCACAGCTGCACTTAGACCGCCCCCTCTGAGTGAGATCTGCCCTGACTACAATGAGCAAGGGCTTTCAAGTGCCACTGGCAGAAGGAACGTAATGGACATGCCATAGCTGTGTAGTTCTGGATGTTTTATCTTTGCACTAACGCGTCTAGGTATTCTTGGGTATTTATTTCTGGTTCCTTCAGGCCAATTGTTCTATCGAACAGCGAGAGAGGTCTTTTGTGCGTATCTTGTTCGAGGTTATACACACCTAGTTCTCGAATGAGGTATTTGTGGTTTTTGTCTTTCTTATCGTATAAGTTGATACTTTGCACTTTGATGCACTGTTCAATGGAGTGTAGCTTAAGCTCGTTGTGTATAAGATAAGCCGGTGCTACTTGTAGGAGCTTTGTTATTACCCTAACTATTCTGTTTTGGAGTGTTTGCAGCTTATTAACCTCTTGAGCAATGGCCATTTAAAACGTCCGTGAGCCGAGAACTGCTAGCATTTAAATTGTTAAATGTGCTAAAAGTGCTTCTTATATACATAGCTGTATTTTGTGTAAATATTAAGTTATTTTAATGAAACAAAAACTGGTATAAAACTCGTTATTTGCAGTATAAATGTACATCATCAGCAAAGTTGAGTTGTATTTACAAAACGTTGAAATGGCACAATTTTGTTTCACTGTGGTGAAAAGTCAACTTTGCTCTGTCGAACGCATGTAATATAAGTTCTCGGAAAGAAAGAGTAAAGAAACACCCATTGTATGTGTGGCTTATGCGTCAGCATACTGTGTAATAAAGCGCTACTGTATGCATGGTCTCTTGAGTCATCAGAATAGATCAACATTGCAACTTTTGCTTACGCGAGTTTCGTAACTTAGTATAGTCCGTGTCTTTCTTTGTTGAAATACATACGTATTCTTTCCTGCTTGTAGCTGAAGGGAGAAGTGGTATAAAAAGGTGTTTTTGCACCAACTGGATATAACAATATACAATTGTTTGGGGATTTGGACAGCTCTCTAAACCCACACAGGACAATGACCGACCTTGACTACCGACTATAAATAGCTCGCAGCCTAATTGAACAATACCACGTTGGGGGTTGAAAATCCAAAACCCCTGCACCCCTCAGACTTCAAGGAAAACATTATCCTAAAAGTATACCATCAACAGCAAAGAAGTCCCGCCCATCTCCAAAGTGTTTCGTGTGCCGCAAGAAGGGAATTTGCGAATGTGGAGATGTACCTACCCTTGTGTGTTTATCCCTGTTTTGAGGTAAATCACTGCAGAACGAACATATTAAGGTAAGCCAATAAAGTATATAGACCTTATTAAAATGTTTCATAAAGGGAAAATTATAATAAGTTGAGTTGGATAAGGGATAAATAAGGGTTAAATGCTTAAATGCACAGGACGTCCATATCGCTCATCCGTCATTTTAAATTGACGTGATTTCACGTCGATATCCCTCAAGAGGTTAATATGTGTTTTGGTGGCATAGCCCCAAACGGGGGCCGCGTATGTTAGGATGGGCCTTATCAGAGATTTGTAAAGCGTAAGGCCCATATTTAGTTGTAATTGGCTGTTTTTGTTTATCATAGGGTAGAGTTTATTTAATTAGCCGTTTGCCTTTCCTCTAATGGTGTCTATATAATCTTTTTCCAGGTCAGACCTTGGTTCCATGGTAACACCTAAGTAGGTGACTTGGTCTTTCCATTCAGTTTGCTCACGTCTGTATGCCAAAGGTGGTTGTGAATGCCTGGGGAGCCTGTGGTGTATGCGTTTTGTGAATATTATTGATTGGCACTTAGAGGTGTTTACTTTGATTCTCCACTTTGAGAACCATGGCTCCAGCTCATTTAGAGCGTTCTGCAAGCGCAGGTGGATGATCCGTGGTTGCGTGGATTGCGTTACTAAGGCTGTATCATCAGCATATACATATGTATTTATCAGCAAGCGTAAATTCTGGCATATCATTGATATATAGATTAAGTAGCATCGGCCCTATTAAACTTCCTTGTGGGACTTCCGCCCTAATGGGCCTTCGGGTGGAGGAGCAGTCCTCCACTACCACCCGGAAGTGCCTTGTGCTTATATAGTCTTTGATTAGCGCGATCATTGAATCGGAGAAATTCTCAGTTTTTAGTTTATGGAGTAGGCCCACATGCCAAACTTTATCAAAAGCGCGCTCAATATCTAGGAAGATGGCGCCAGTTGATTTATTGGTATTGTAACCTTTGGTAATTTGCTCTGTTAGTCGAAGTAGTTGAAGTGTTGTGGAATATTGCGATCTACAACTGAACTGTTCTGCAATTAGTAAATTGTGTTTAATGATGTGGGCGTTTATTCTTTTGAGGATTATTTTCTCAAGTACCTTACCTATTGTGTTTAATAGGCTAATTGGCCTGTAGTTGGCTGGTAACAAGAGATTTTTTTTTGGCTTTGGGAACATGACAATCTTTGCCTCTTTCCATTGTGGTGGGAATCTACCTTTATCCAGAGTGTAGTTGAAAATTTTTGCAAGCAGCCGAAGCGCTGCTTGTGGAAGATTTTTTAGTACCACATTTGGTATTTTGTCCGGCCCCGGGGCCTTTCTATTGTGCAAGGGTCTAGTTATTCAACTTATGTCACCAGCGTTCGTTTTTCACATTTTGTTGTGCGTGGTCGAGTAGTCAGTTTCGTTTACTTCGTGTTCAGTATTTAGAATTTCTTCTTTGTTTGCTTGTCCCAGTGGCAGATTTGGGTTGAATACTTCCTCAAGTGTTGACGCAAAGACCTCTGCTTTGGCCTGAGGAAGTTCAGCGATACTGTTGGTATTTATATTTACTAGCGGAGGAATTATCCTTTTTGCACGTGTTAAACATTTTGCTATTCTACAGACCACGTTGGATTGGCGATTGAGGTTTTCCAAAGTTTGGTTCCACTCATTCCCCATGAATTCCCTAGTCTGGGCCATCACTGCACTCAACGCATCCAGATACTCTTGCTGGTGGATTGGATTTCTAGTCCTTTGCCACTTGCAGCATAACCGATTGCAGTTTTGGTGCAAGAGTTTAATATCTGTTGGATACCGAGTGTTGATAGTTGGCCTGTATCTTAGTGGGACACAGTTTGTTGTCGCAAATTTTATTGCGAGTTCTAATTTGTTAATTGCTTCGTCGTGTGTTTGTGCAAATTTATTTTCATGTCAGGTAAATAGTTTTCGACAGAACTTCTAAAGTGGTCCCAGTTTTCCTGATTATAATTTAAGGTGGGTGCTTCTGGCTTGAACCTAAGAGGTAATTTGATTTCCATCAGCACTGGAAGATGGTCTGACGTTAGTTCGTGCAGGACGTTACATTCAATATTGAAATTGATATTTTTGGTAATTGTGATATTTAGTATATCTGGAGAATGGTTGTTAACGTGAGGGATATGTGTTGGTTCTTCCGGCCCCATCACGAGAAAGTGTGTGTTATTTATGTAATTTAGTAATTTTGATCCTTGTGGATTCTGGTTTATACTGTGCCAAATTTGGTACTTGCAGTTAAAGTCCCCAGCCACTATAACTTTTGTGTCTAAGCGCATTACTTTGTCTACGTCCTCTGTGTCCACATCCCCCGGGGATTATAGACAGCTGCTATGGTCAGTGTAGCATAGGATGTGTTCATTTTTACTGCGGTAGCTTCTAAACGGTTAAGCCCCGGGACGTAAACTTGATGATGCTGGTGCTGTTTTTATCGAAGCAGGGCTTCAATTTAGAGCAATGTGGCTCTTATTTCTCTCAGGGCGTAGTAACGGATGGAATGAAAAATCACACGATGTTTCTTCACCACAATGTATTATTTTATTAACACTTTTTCTCTTTTTTACATTTAAATAAATCCTCTTAGCACCGTTTTAAACTTTTTAAGTCTTTCCACTTTTTCAAAAAGTGGAACGAAAGCTTGATGAAAGTCTGGTAATCGTTCTACAATGTTCACACACTACCATAATATGTCCTATCCCCTTGGACACATAGTCGCTAGTGAAAAAAAAGTGCAGCGTCACCTCACGTGATACTACCTTTCTCGTATACATCCGCGTATGCGTTCATCAAATAGTTCCCGCATTGTTAGGGAAGCGATCTTTAGCTATCCTCCCTTTTCGCTTTTATTATTGAACACATAATTCTAATATTTATACATATATATTAAAATTAAATATGGAAATATTTATGACGTCTTTAAACAAACATAGTTGTTCGTAACAATGAACATTAGTAACACGTTTTCGTCATTTAACCATCTGATACCAACATCAAAAAACAAATTACACTCTTAACAAATATTCACATAAACGATTTTCTTTTGGGGCCTTCTAATATTCTGCCTCACATGACCCTTGTTTTGTTTTTCAAGTTGTCACCTATATTTACAATCTTGAAACACAATACAATACTTCTCCCTATTCCTGTGATACAACCACTTTGTACAATACTTCTTTCTTTACAGGCTTTTTTCGCTCTATGTCTTTGTCTTTTGTTTTGGCATGACACAGCATGTCTTTATAAATTTTACTTATTCAGTTATTATATAACACATATTCAGTTATTATACAACACATATTCAGTTATTATACAATACATATTCAGTTATTATTCAACACATATTCAGTTATTATACAACACATGTTCAGATATTATATAACACATATTCAGTTATTATACAGCTCCATGGACCTCTGGCTCATTTGAGCATCATTTCACCCATTTCATTCACTCACCGTCCAATATGACACAATTTTGGAGGACGTTAATTAAAAAAAAAAGGTTATTATACATTTGACATTGACACTAATATAATCTAAGTGTATCATGGTTTATTGTGTGGCTTTTGACTTATGTTCCTTGTTATGTGGAGAGAAAAACAGGATACAAATCTTGAGCTAATGATTATAATCATATTTATGGCAATATTTTATTCAGTTCTTTGCCTTCTTTGTCTTGTAAGCTTATTATGTATAGGCAGGTCGTTGAGTCAATTCTTAAACTCTGATGTTAGTAATGGCACCATTTTTTTAATTGGGTTCTTATTCATTATTGTTTAGTTCGACATTTCTTCAAGCTTAACATTGGCTATATCCATCTTAATTCATGGGCATTGCTTTTCTGACTATGGTTTTTCTTACTTCACTAATTGTCACCTCTTTATCTCTTATCTCTATAAGAGAAAACTTCTATACTTATAATTATTCTGCAATTGTATTATTGTTCTTCTCAATTCACCCTTGACACCTTTGTGTCATAAATATTTTATCTTTGTCATCACAATTGATTCCTTTTTATTGTTTTGTCCCTGACATCCTTATGTCAAAAACACATGATTTTCTGTCGCTATTCACTTCCTTAATGACAATCAGTGTCCTCATCTGTCTTTGTTGACAATGCTTTTTGTGGTCAATATAGCCAATGACTATGTTGATTTTCTTTCTTGTTGTATTTTCCAATCTGAACATAATCTTCTATAAGTAACCCATTAAAAATTATTTTCCATCATCTCTAGTATTCCCGCCTCACATGTTTGTTGGCAAAGACTATTTGGTCCTTTCTTTGTATGGTTTTAATTTATTTTTATGATATCTTCCTACCAACTTGCCATTTGTATTCTGTAGCTCATACGTATGGTCACCCAGCTGTTTTGTTATGACCAGCGGTTCAGTATACAGTATTTTCTCCTTGTGTGGCCATCATGGTGTCAATGTCAATTGTCAATTTCTTAGGTCTTGTGTTGGTGATCTACTCGATTGGGGCGAACTTAGTCGTGGTAATTTCCCTGAGTGTTGGTGGTGGTTGTCGTTTCTGTATTCTGTGCAACATCTGCCCTATTCGGCACATTTCCATCTACTTCCTGTTGTCTTATGTTGCCGGTGTTCCATTGGTCTCCGCCTCTCTGGTGTGAACCCCTATTGTATGACGACCTTTGGCTGTTTAAATATTCCCTACAGAATCGTATGTGGTTCACTTGATGGGTACGGTCTCCTGGTCTCCCACAATCATATGTATATGTTTGGTGTCTCGATTTACCCCTTGGAATCATGTCATGGTAACATCAGTCTTGTGTTCTCCATCCTTTCGCCATGATTGTGTGGTTGTGGGAAATTGTGTGTCCCTCTCCCCCTATCATGGGTGCTCCTAGTATTTCTATCTTCTCCCTCATTCTGGTTGTTTGTAGCCGTGCTTCGGTTTAAGATAGGTGAGTTTGGGTGACCGTTCCTATGTCTATGCTCATTAGGCAGACCATTTTGTGTTTCGAAGGCTGTTAGTAATTCTATCATGTCTGCAAAATCTACTGGCCTCGCAACAATTAACCCTGTTCTCACTGTGTCTGGGAAATGTCTTGTTATGCTGGTAATTAACTCTGCTTCCAAGAGGTTAAGGTCTAATAGCTTTCCTTTGTTGGTTACTTTCATAAAATAATTGACTAGCGATAACCCTTTGGTTAGATCATATCTACCTGTCGCTAGCTCTACCCTATTTGAGTTTGCTTAGCTGGGCCCCAATACCTTGATACGAATAGATTTCTGAATGAGCTATCCAATTCATGACCAGCTAGTGTTAACCTAAGCCATTCTAATGCCTTGTTTTTTAAGCTTTTCTTGTTTTCTAAGCTCATTTGGTATCCTTTTCACTTTAAAATACTCTTCCATCTCTTTGACAAAGAGTTTTGGATCGTCTCCTCATCAAATGTAAGTGGTGTGATTTCATGTAGTATGCTGTTGGTGTAGCATGTGTTGTGTGTTGTGTCATTGTTTGATTGTGAACCTCCTTCTCTGTAGGGTGAGTCAACATTTTGTACATTATTCAAATAACTCTCATCTTGTACATTACTTACATCTAAATCATCTTGTCTTTGTAGTGCATTCACAACATCATTTACATTAGCCAAACTTTCTTTTCCTTTTTTCATTTCTTCACAAAGTGATTTTAAATCATTCTTTATTTCTAAGTGACTTTGTTTCATATCATTCATAGCATTTTGTTGTGAATGTACCACATCAGCCATAGTCTTAATTTTAGGAATGACAATTTGTTCTACAGTTTCATTAATAATGCCTTTCTTTACAACCTCAATCTCTTTCCTTAATTCCTCAGTTATTTCTGCTTTTACATTTGTAATCTTACAGTCTACAGTTGCATTACATTCTGTTATTTCATCTCAGCATCTACCAATTTCTTCTTCTAATACAATCTTATTTTCTCTCATTTCTGATTCTATTTTTCCCATCCTATCTCCTATGATTTCTATCCTAGCTTCTAAGGCTTCCTTTGTCTCATTTAACTTTTTATGCACTAATTTTAAATTAGTTTCCATTACTTTCATATTTTCTTTACACTCCTGTCTTCCTAATTCCATTTTCTGTTCTAAGTCCTTTCTCACTTCCTCCATTTTCTGACCTATCTCTTCCTTATTCTGTTCTAGTTTCTGGCCTATACTCTGACCTAGACTTTGTTCTATGTCCTGTCTCACTCCCTCCATTTTCTAACCTACCTCTTCCCTATTCTGTTCCATTTTCTGACATTTCTTTCTTATTTTGTTGTAGTTTTTGTTCTAATCTTTCAAACATGATCATTAGTAACCTTGGGTGTTTTCCTATTGCTACCTGTTCCTCACTTTCTTGTTCTGTCTGATAGCTAGGCCTATCTGCCCCTTCCCCTACTCCTGTTACTAGACCTATCTCTTTTTGCGACATTTTAGTTTCGTTATTCAGTTCACTTTGGCTTAAAAATCCTACTATTTTGCCGCTTCGCAGTAACATAAAAATAACCTGGATGTAAAAGTAAAAACTTTTGGTCCTACTTTTTTCCCGTTGATTTATCCAGTTACGTGCGTCTCCTGGGTAGTTGGCTTCACTAGACAATCTCTGGTGTTTTCCCGCGTTGATTATCCGTTCATCGGTGTTCTGATGTAGTAGATTTCAAACGATGGTCTAATGGCATCTTCTTTCTTTTTGGCGTGAGGATTTGGCATCACTTGGTATTTCGCTTAAGTTCATTTCCCGCAGATTTTCATTCCATCCAAAATTCGTGCCTTACATTGGACAAGCCATTTGTGTGAGACAGAATATTAGAAGACCCCAAAAGAAAATCATTTATGTGAATATTTGTTAAGACTGTAATTTTGTTTTTTGATGTTGGTATGAGATGGTTAAATGACGAAAATGTGTTACTAATGTTCATTGTTACGAACAATTAAGTTTGTTTAAAGACGTCATAAATATTTCCATATTTAATTTTAATATATATGTATAATATTATAATTATATGTGTTCAATAATAAAAGCGAAATCAGGATAGCTAAAGATCGCTTACCAAACAATATGGGAACTATTTGATGGATGCAAGCGCGGATGTATACGAGAAAGGTAGTATCATGTGAGATGACACTGAACTTTTTTTCACTAGCGTCTACGTGTCCAAGGTGATAGGACGTATTTTGGTAACCTGTGAACATAGTAGAACGCTTACCAGACTTTCATCAAGCATTAGTTCCACTAAATGAAAAAGTGGAAAGACTTAAATAATTTAAAACGGTGCTAAGAGGATTTATTTAAATGTAAAATAGAGAAAAAGTGTTAATAAAATAATATATTGTGGTGAAGAAACATCGTGTGATTTTTCATTCCATCCGTTACAACGCCCTGGGAGAGATAAGAACCTCATTGCTCAAACATGAAACGATGCTACGACAAAAACTGCACCAATGTGAGGCAGAATATTAGAAGGCCCCAAAAGAAAATCGTTTATGTGAATATTGGATTAATGACTTCATTGTCAGAAATCCAGCATTAGCTAACAACATATTTGTTAAGAGTGTAATTTGTTTTTTGATGGTGGTATGAGATGGTTAAATGACGAAAACGTGTTACTAATGTTCATTGTTACGAACAACTAAGTTTGTTTAAAGATGTCATAAACATTTCCATATTTAATTTTAATATATATGTATAAATATTAGAATTATATGTGTTCAATAATAAAAGCGAAAAGGGAGGATAGCTAAAGATTGCTACCCTAACAATGCGGGAACTATTTCATGAACGCATACGTGGATGTATACGAGAAAGGTAGTATCACATGAGGTGATGCTGAACTTTTTTTTTCACTAGCGACTACGTGTCCAAGGGGATAGGACCTATTTTGGTAGTGTGTGAACATTGTAGAACGTTTACCAGACTTTCATCAAGCTTTCGTTCCACTTTTTGAAAAAGTGGAAAGACTTAAATAGTTTAAAACGGTGCTAAGAGGATTTATTTAAATGTAAAAAAGATAAAAAGTGTTAATAAAATAATACATTGTGGTGAAGAAACATCGTGTGATTTTTCATTCCATCCGTTACCACGCCCTGAGAGAAATAAGAGCTACATCGCTCTAAATTGAAGCCCCACTTCGATAAAAACAGCACCAATGCCTAATAGTGGACTATATGACTACTGCCGTCCCTCCTCCCCGGCGGTTATGGTCAGTCCAGTAAATTGTGTAACCTGGCAGAGTAAATGTATTGGTTTCAGCTAAATGGGTTTCATTTAATGGAGCAATTTGGATTGGGTGCATTTGCAGAAAGTCCGTTAGATCTTTCTTCTTTCTGCGCACTCCTCGGCAGTTCCAGAAAACTAAGTTTATTTTGTCTGTTTCAGCCATGGCGATGTGCATTTAGGGCTTGGATTAATTCGGTGAGAAAGTGAACAAACACTATGGATGATTGTGAAGGTTTTTAGTTGCTTTTATATATTCAAGTAGACAATCACTTACTGGTAGTTGTAGATAAACAGGAGCGCTTTCGTGGAGGTTACGTCCACATCCTCAGCCAGTAGCAACTGTTGTTTGAATTCCGAGTTTGGTGCCTTGTACACTCTCCTTCGCTCTGGTGGTAGAACTTGCAAACACAATCAAATCTGGTGCAGAGGGAATTTCAAAATTGCAGACAAGACTGGAGTTTAAGTGAATAAAATATTTCTCCCAAAGGTCCAAATCTAATGCAGAAGTGGCTGGTTTTAGCAGTTTGATGTTGTTTACAATGTTGTGATTCTCGTTCCAAAAGTGGTGTGCCACTGCAGATTTCTCACACTGTTTGTTGAGAATGTGTCTCCTGTGTTCTTTTAGTCTAATATTCAGGTTCCTTTTTGTTTTACCTATGTAGAACTTCTCACAATCGTCACAATCGATCTTGTAGATTCCTGATTTAGCGGTTTTTGAAAGCGTATTCTGAAGTGGGGAGTTGAGTAAGTTCCTGAGGTTGTATTTGTTGTAAGGTGCCAATTTTATGTTGTAGTCTTTGAAAATGGTAGTCAGTTTTCTAAACAGTTTGGGATGATATGTCATTTTTTTAAATTGCCCTTTAGTTTCATTTATTCTTTTTAATTTGGTTAAATCAGTAAGCTTTTTCTGTTTGATTGAGTGTTTGTTCATTTTATGCATAACATCAGAGTTGAAATTGTTCAAGTTTGCAATGTTGAGGATATTGTGGAATTCTAAATCATATTCCTCTTTTTCAAGTGGTATGGAGTTGAGTCTGTGTAGTAAGCTTCTGAAGACCGCAGAGAAAGTCATGTGAGTGCCACACATGAGATTTTTTTATATTAGTTAGGTCATGAATATTTGGGCCCTAGTTTTAACTCTGTTACATTCTAATTGTAACTAGATGAGTTAATGTCATAGATTACTGCCTCCCAACCAGTTTAAGTATTTATGGCAAAATCAACAATGCAAAATCAACTGCCTTCTATAGAACAGCACCATACATTACCAATAGAACTACAAGAGAAGAAAACCAAAATATCGAATGATTTCTACCATTATTATTCCTACTATTAGTACTGCTCTACTACTACTGCTGTTTTGTCGCACATTTGACAGTCCCCACTTTTGTTATGCAGTTTTGATATTTTCAGTGAGTGTATATTTCTTCAGAATTTGGTAAAAATCACAAGAATTAAGTAACATAATTTATAATTAATATTATACATCAACAGTTGCTACTGGCTGAGGATGTGGATGTAACCTCCACGAAAGCGCTCCTGTTTATCTACAACTACAAGTAAGTGATTGTCTACCTGAATATATAAAAGCAACTAAAAACCTTCACAATGATCAGGACATCACTATATATAATGCTTCTCCTTTTAATAAAAACTTAAAAAACACTATGGAGTCTAGTTCCTTACCCTCATGTGTGTGACTCTTGAATGGGCTAAGCTGTTCCTCTATAACATCCAGAGGAACAGAGTTCAGGGGAAGCCTCATTGCGTGCATGAGTTTGGAAGCAGCCTGTTTATTCACTTGGTGAATTCTAGGTGGTCTGGGGGCCTGTCTTGTGGGGGCGAGTGACTTAGATGTGGGAGGGTGAGACCCTCCTGCTACTTGTGTGGGTGTGTGTGCGAATGGGTTTTGGGAGGGGGTGAGGGGGGTCTCTCATACCTAGCTGGACTCTCCTCCGTGACTAGCCAGAGAGCCTCAGCCACAGGGGTCTCAGCTTTAAGGGCCGGCCAGACGTTACCTTTTCTTTCTACTGTGAGCCACCCTGTGTGGTGCATTGTTGCACATGCGGCAGCCTCAGCGAAGCTATGTGTCTGGGGTGGGTCTTTGAGGCTGCACTCTGCCTGGTAGATGGTGCAACCGTGCCACGTTGCTCCATGGCCTATTTGGCCGCTGAATATACAGTGCCATTCCAAAGGGTGAACGGCGCACATACCTGAGGGGTGGGGGCCTGAGCATTTGGCGCAGAAAAAGTGTGGGGCCCTACAGTCGCGCAGTGTGTGCCATAGCTGTTGGCATCTGGAACACTGCTTCGGTTCAGGAGTACTTTTATATGCTTCTACCCTATCCTTAAAGTGTGCCAGGAATTTAAGGGACAATAATTTTTTCTCTAGTTCAGGGGAAGCTGCCACCTCTATGAGGAACATGGGCAGCGGGGTGCAATGCCAGTGGTGTTTTTGCATCTGTACGGCTCTGAGCGCTGGTATTCCTATCTGTGCCAGGTCTTCTAATAGTTACTCTCCGGTGATTTCGGCGTACAGCTCCTTAATTACATACCTAACGGATCTCTCTTGGGGGTGGGGGACTAGGTAGTGGGGTACGCCTTTAGACCTGAGTTAACCTAGCCAAGTTTGGTAGTCCCTCAAGCAGGACACATTTAGGGTTATATCACCAGAGTCGCCGACTGAGGAGAAGAAATTGTCAAATGTGACTTTATGAGACTTATTAAAGTCCTGGGAAAGGGCGCGTAAAATATTTGCGTGGCTTTTGTGGATGTAGACCGGTGCCAGGTCTGCCCTCTTTGCTGTGAGTGGGTCCGCGGGGGTTTCAGTGGAGCTGGCATTCTCTGTGTGTGTGAGTGTCAGAAACTATCTCCGTAGGATCGCTCGAGGTGCTGGGCTTTGGAGAGGCCATACAGGTGAGAGTAGGTTCCTTGGGTTGCGGAGAGTTTTTGGGTGGTGTTTTAGGAGTGGGGGTTGAAGGTTTTTTGTTGGGACCAGATTTGACCAGTTTGCTTCTCAGCGCCCTGGTCGTTTCAGTGGAACTGGAAGTGAGCGCCTTGGAGTTTCCTGCCATCGCGTAAAGTAGCTGATTAAGAAAAAGTGTGAATAAAAGGGATAAAGAAAGTATTTAAGTGGGGTAAGGGCCTAGCAGGACCTTAAACCTAAATAGAAAAGAGGAAGAGAGAAGAGTAGAAACAAAGAGCAGTTAGCGAGCGCTAAGAAGCACGGGAAGAAGAGAGCCAGACCTCAAAGAGGCACTTCAGCTAATTTAACCCTTTGCGGCGCATAGCGTACTAAAGCGTAGTGAAATGAAAAATGGCCTGCCGCGCATAGCGTAGCAGAACGTAGTAAAGCTTGTTCATCGTTTCATATGGGTTCTGCTTATGCTGATCCCAGCTTTTAGGAGCTGTGTCAATGTAGACGTTCTCCTATTACACTGTTACAGCAATAGCAACGTGAAAGAAACTAATACCAAGCTATAAATAACACTTCTTAGAGCGGAGTGCAGTCGTGTAAGTAAGCAGTTTCCTGACGCATTTACAGCTAATTCAGTACCATGGAGGCCGTTCCAAGTACATCACGGGCTAGTAAGTGCGGTAGTGATAAGATTTTGGTAACAGATGAGGAAATACTTGCAGCAGTTTATGAGGAATTAGATCGCGAAAGTAGCTCCGACGAATCTTGGTTTGGCGAGTTAGAGGAAGACAGTGATAAGGAACAAAGTGACAGTGAAGGTGCTGAGGAACAGGTAGCAGAACAGGTGACTAAAACTAATGCAAAGCAAACTAAAACTAAATTAGTACCTGCACAGTGGACCTCCAATTTGTCTTTCAATGAGTTAGAAGTATTCTCTTCCCCTGTAGGTGTAAATCATTCTATTCCTCCAGGAAGTCCAGAAATAGATTATTTTGAACTTTTTATAGATTCCAGCTTTTGCGGCAAAATTGCGGAGGAAACCAATACGTATGCAGCTCAGATTCAAGCTAAAAATGCAGATCCAAAATGGGAAGAAACAAATTCAAGGGAGATACAGGCCTATTTAGGTATTTTGATATATATGGGGATGGTGGATTTACCTGAAATTAGGGATTACTTTTTGGGGGATTTTTGCATTTGTCCAATTGTAAGACAAGCAATGACCTTGCTCCGCTTTAAAAAGATATCACAATATCTTCACCTGAATGACGAATCTGCAAAACCACAATTTGGGGTAGATTCTTATGATTACCTGTATAGGGCACGACCTGCGTTAGATATAATTAAAAAGTTTTCAAATGTCTACAAACCAAATCGTGATCTCTCTGTTGATGAAGCAATGATCGGTTTCAAAGGGCGCTTCTTTTTGAAACAATACATGCCCGCTAAACCTACAAAGTGGGGGATAAAGGCATGGGGTATTGCAGACAGTAAAAGTGGATATTTACTGACCTGTAAAATCTATCTGGGGAAAAAAGAGGCGAGAAACAGCGATCTTCTGCTTGGAGAACAGGTGGTGTTAGACATGTGTGAGAAATACATGGGATTGTGGCACCACGTCTACTTTGATAATTTTTTTACTTCCACGCGGTTAATGAAATTACTTTTAGAGAATAAGACATATGCGTGTGGTACAACGCGTGCCGGAAGGAAAGACTGGCCAAAACAGTTTTCTAAGCCAAAACAATTAAAACTGAAAAGGGGTGAATCTTGCAAACTGCAACATGAAGGTGTAACTGCAGTAGTTTGGCATGATAACAGGGACGTTCTTTTATTATCCACCAATTCCGATCCTAGAACAGATGGAGAGGTACACAGGAAGAGTGGCAGGGGGAGAGAGCAAATAAAAATACCTTGTCCTAATGCAGTGATAAATTACACACGTAATATGGCAGGGATTGATCTCGTGGACCAAAGGAGGGAGTGTTACGGTGTCGGCCGGCCTTCAAAAAAATGGTGGAAATACTTGTTCCATTTCGTAGTGAATGTTGCCATTGTTAATAGTTTTATAATATACGACATTTCAAACAGACCTGCTTCTACAGCTCATGGCAACAGGCTTCTTCACTACAGGCAGAATTTGGTGCGACAGCTAATCGGAAACTTCACGTCCCGCAAGCGAGTGGGATTTCAGCGTAGCCTACCTTCTGCTACCCCCGTGCCCAGTTCTCTTCACACCCTTGTAAAAATTCTAGGCCGGGTGAAATCGTGTGTACAGTGTATCATAAAGAAAAGAAAAACACAATCAGGTCGTGGCATACAGTCACAGTACAAGTGCAAACAGTGTGACATTGCCTTGTGTAGAACTGGGTGTTTCCTCAGTTATCATCAAGCGAGCGGAGTGGAAATTCAAAACTAACATGGGGTGCACATACCAAAACATTAATAAGCATAAGTGTATATAGAATATTTTTATTGTGCAACAGAATAGTGTGAATAACATTTTATGGACCAGCTTCAATATCTTCAATATAATAATGGCAGGGATGTAAACTTTTTAAGGGTGAGTACCATAAAATTTCGCAGAAATTATTTTAATTTATCTTAGCTAACTTTAGGATATTTTTATGTGGTGTTAATATTCTAAAGTAGCAAAATTTAATTTCTTTAATATTGTGGAATATTAAAAATGTGTTACAAAGGGGTGCATATCTTTCCCTTCAACGGGGTTGATTTTTTCCGTTATAAACAGTTGAAATAAAACTTATATCGTATTTACTGCCAACCAATATCAAATAAGTTATTAATTAAACACATTATTTCAGACAGTAAAAGATACTATAATTATGCAAGTACATAGGTCACTTTTAGTATAATATCTGTAGTAGCAGTTCAGAATTTAAAGGGACACAAGTCTGCTGGGAGAACAACTAGTTAATACTGTATGCGCAGCAAAGGGTTAAAAGATTGCTTGCTATGGCCTTACTCCCCTACTCGTCTATACTGTTGTTTGTGTGCCTTAGCTGAGCTTTGGACTTAACCATGGCAATGCTCGAACCGTAATCCAGCGGCGGCAGCTTCTTTGCTGCGACAATTTCTCTTGATGTTCTCTCTCTGCTGATGTTGTCGTCTCGAAGGTCCACGCCGGAATGACATGCCCCTGTGTGTGCCTTTATTTAATTGTTTTGCATTAGTTTGTTGGCCAGGTGTGGGTGGTCCCTCACTGGATATCCTGGCCAACCACGCTCCCAATACAGATGTTTGGGAGATTGTCAGGGTCCTTGGGCTTTCCTCTGTCTCACATAAAGCAGATACTTCAGATCTTCCAGTTGAGGCCAGTTGTTACCTTGACTACCTTCATGGTCAGCACAATTATCAGTACATTGTGGATAGTCCCATACTCGCGGAGTATTATATGGTGTACGGTTTTAGAAGGCACATGAGCTGAACCAATGCATGCACATGGTATCTGCACTGCTGCCAAGTGATGCGCCAGAGCAGAAGTTACAAGGAGGGAACGAAAAAAGAAACATTTGTCGTGTCACAAGTTATAAGAACGTATACCTACTCAGCAAAGGATAATAATGATAACATTATAAACTGTAACACTCAATATTAACGTACTTATTTATATGCACTTCTTCAGATGCCAATTCCTTAACAAACCTCTACACTTTAAAAGTAATATTTCTCGCCTTAGAGCGGAGTACTTTACTCTTAGTGCCTGCGCCACTGGTACCAGGCTTTGAAAGTGACAGTGTTAACACTTCACTAAACACAGTGTAAACATGTGAATTTTCTGCATATTGTAACAAGTTACCCAAAGTACAATTGGCATTACACATTGGTCTTGAACCAAGCTAAAGAATTCACGTGCAACCACAGTGATCTGTGGTCAATTAATTTAGTATAAATATATACGCAGTTCTAATGACACTTTGCAACGTCTTACTCCGTAACACACAGGCAAGATTGGAAGTTGCATATATAAGCATAAGCACGGGAGTCAGTACTTTATTCTTGAAGCGATAACTCGAGAACCATATGCCGCAGAAAAATGGCCTTTGTACAGGCTGGCTCAAAAATTCTTGCCCCTTACACCAAGGCATATTAGAATGTTGAATTTCCAGTAATAATTTTGGGCGCATGAAAAAGAGAAATCTCTGTTGCTCATGCTTGTGTTGTGCATTCCGAACTGGGCAATGCTGCACCACTGTGATAGGACAGTTGCTCTAGGCAAGCCCTCTCGAGCTCTGCCTCATGTGCCTTCTAATACTGTACGCCTTATAGACGTTGAATATCACTGCATTGCGCACACTGTCGATGGACTAGGTAATTTCCTGATATACACATCTGGCTGGAGGGTTCACCAGATCTTTATTTACTAGTTCCTCAATATTCAGGGCGAACTGCTGTAGCATCTTCCTTGGCTGTTGCAGCCTTGATTTGAGCTTGCTATGATGAGCTGCACCTGGATTCTGGTTCCTGAATCAGTTTGTAACAGCATCCCAGAGTTTCAGGAAACCAGTCCCTTGAGACTAGCTATCTGCAGTGTACCTTCCTCTTTTGTGAAGCAGCAGGATAGAATTGTCTGCAGATGAGTTCAAGGTTTGACATGCTGTCACACTTGGATGGTTCCACCTGTGCAGATGTGTGGTATCCTGGCATCTTGACCTTTGAGCTCTTAGTACTTTTGTTGAAAATTTTCTTGACCCTGGCATTTGCTTACATTGTGCTGTTGCCGACTATGTCTTCCAGGGTGCTAACACATTCCCCAACATCCTTTATGGTGTTAATGCTTTGGCTGAAATCTTTCTTCACATTTTTCATGCCGGCTATTTGCCGACAGCTCTTTCCTAATTTCAACCATCTCCATTTTCATATTTGTCATCCCGGATTCGCTTTTCGTCTCCAGCTCTGTTGTCTTGGCTAACTCTTGTTTGATAATTTCTTCCATCTTGTTTTAATATTATGGTTTTCATCTCACTTTTGTCACCAGTTGTAACTATGTTCCGTTTCAATTACTTGTATTTTCTTTAATTTTACAATTATTATGACCTCACTTATAAAAATTATGACTTACACTTCTCTCTCTCTCTCTCTCTTTCTCTGCTTCCTTAGTGACATGATGTCATACTGTAAAGATGATTTGGAATTTAAAACAGAATTTATAATTTACTAATTTTGAACATATCACTGTTTCTAATACTTCTACTTAAAGTGATACTTCTACTTAATATTTATTTTTAACTATTTATGAAAAAAGAATCATTAGAAATCCACTTTGTACAACAAGACTTTCTGTTTTAATGGAGGATTGTTACTTATCTGGATTTGATTGTTGATTAAAGTAATTTCTTCTCTGTAGATTATGCAAAAAGTGTTTGTTTTGTTTCTGCTCCTGTTTTTGAAGATAAGTGTCTTAGAGTTAAAGCAAATCATGTGTTTTACAACTGAATTATTATGTTACAGGATGAAACACATGAAGACTTTTATTCCACAAAACCACCAAGGTAAGTAATTTGGTTGATTCTCTGTACAAAAGACTACCTATTTCTGTTAAATTTTCTTCATAGTCCATTTTAGAGTTACATACAGACATGTTTTTCGAATTTAATGATCACATTGGAGTTGCTTGATTAAGTTCTATAAGTAACATTCCCCATACACATTATCAAATTGCCTGTTAGAGTTAGATATGGAACTGTTCACTGAACGTAATGAGTATAACAGTTATTTGACCAGGTTGTATAAGTAACTTTTACCAGACACATTTTAATATTTCCTGTTACTGTTAGATATGAAACAGGTCACCAAACATAAGGAGTATAACTCAGCTATTTGATCAAGTTGTATAACTGTCACCAGACACATTGTCATGTTTCCTTTTAGTGTTAGATATTAACCTCTTGAGCGATGGCCATTTAAAACGTCCGCGAGCCGAGAACTGCTACCAAATATCCAGCACAGGGCATTTAAAGTGCTTCGTATATACACAGCTGTATTTTGTGTGAATATTAAGTTATTTTAATCAAACAAAAATGGGTATAAAACTCGTTATATGCAGTATAAATGTACGTCATCAGCAAAGTTGAGTTATATTTACAAAACGTTGAAATGGCACCATTTTGTTTCAGTGTGGTGAAAAGTTAACTTTGCTCTGTCGAACGCATCTAATATAAGTTCTCTGAAAGAAACAGTAGTCGACCCATTGTATGTGTGGCTTATGCATCTGCATACTGTGTAATAAAGCACTACTGTATGCGTGGTCTCTTGAGTCATCAGAATAGAGGCACATTGCAACTTTTGCTTACGCAAGTTTTGTATTTTAGTAGACTCCGTTTCTTTCTTTGTTGAAATACATACATATACTTTCCTGCTTGTAGCTGAAGGGAGAAGTGGTATAAAAAGGTATTTTTGCACCAACTGGATATAACCATATACAATTGTTTGGTAATTTGGAGAGCTCTAAACCCACACAGGACAATGACCTACCTTGACTTCCAACTATCAATAGCTCACAGCCTAATTGAACAATACCACGTTGGGGGTTGAAAATCCAAAACCGCTGCACCCCTCAGACTTCAAGGGAAACATTATCCTAAAAGGATACCACCAACAGCAAAGAAGTCCGGCCCATCTCGAAAGTGTTTTGTGTGCCGCAAGAAGGGAATTTGCGAATGTGGAGATGTACCCTTGTGTGTTTATCCCTGTTTTGAGGTAAGTCACTGAAGAACAAATATACTAAGGTAAGCCAGTAAAGTATATAGACTTTACTTAAATGTTTCATAGAGGGAAAATTAAAATAAGTTGAGTTAGATAAGGGATAAATAGGGGTTAAATGCACAAATGCACTGGACGTGTATATACGCCCATTCGCTCACCCGTCATTTTAAATGGATGTGATTTCACGTCCATATCGCTGAAGGGGTTGAACAGTTCACTGGAGATAATGAGTATAACACTTATTTGATCAAGTTGTATAAGTAATTATCACCAGACACATTATCATTATTGTTGTCATTGCTAGACCAGTACTGTGATCATAATAAACTGTGAATTTTATTTGCTCTGAATAAAGTTTATGAAATTGCCCAAGTGATAGACCAACAGGGTCTTACCATATGAAAATTAGCTTTTCATGGCTAGATTTATATGAGGTAAATTATTAATTTTCCGGTAAAATATGTTGTGTGATAAGGCAACAGCTGAAGCATGTGAAGAATCAAAAAAATGGTAGTATGATGGCAGCCCACATCAAGGTGAACCAAGATAAGGTTGTCTTGTGAATATGTGACTTGATAGCAATCAGTATGCCAGAACAAGGGAGTTCTGTAATGTGTGTGCTGTCAGCTTACTTGTAAATTTTGAGGACACACCCTACATCATTCCCAGTATAAAAGCTTGCAGAACATGAAGAAGCCGACACCTTTTGAAACAGAAAGGGAATAATAGTTGCTTTGTATGGGACGGCTGTTAGCAGTGCTTGTGTGTGTACTGTCATTCTGAGAACTGTATATGTCGACAGACAGTTTGCAATACATAACGTTGGAGTCAGAGTTTGCAATACATTATGTTGAAGTCAGTCTTGAAGTGAAGTACCATTACTAATCATATACATTTCAACTTGTTTCACTGTGTGTCACAGTTCATTTAGCACCTTCAAATATTGTATGCCATTCATAATCAGAAAGACATTTGTATACTTCATCTTTGTTGAATATCTTCTGTGAATATCTGATTCTGGTGTGTAAATATTCTTCGCCACTTAGTTCTCACTTTAAACTGTGCCACAGAATTTCAGATCCATGTACTGTGTATTGATGGGAGAATTGTACACAAAACATAACTGGAATAAGTTGAATTTACATAAGAAGTACTTTAATCAATTATAATTACTTTGCAATATGTAAGAAAATCAGTGACATTTCAAAGAAATTCGTTAACCCCTTAATCTATGTTTGTTCATCAGGTTTCTTCAGGAACCTGTTACTATAGATAGGGATTTCACATGCCTGGGGTCCCAAGCCACCCACTACCACCCCCTCTACCACCATTAAATGTACCACGAGCAGGTGCGTTGGTTGTTGCTATTCATCATCCCCTTGATCTTCTGGGGTTATTGTGATTAGTTCACAAGATTTTAGATTTATTAACTCACATTTAACTCGGTGTTCACATTTATCTCAGTGGTCCTTTCTGAGGGTTTTTACAACTCAAACCAGCTACCATGACGGCTTATTCACCAGCAGTCTGCCATACTGCAAACACCATTGGCATACAACACATCCCCATTGCTAGTGTCTCGACACAGACTGGCTTGTCAGTGAGTGCCTCTTTATTGTATTGTGCTACATCTGTCCTAGTAAATACATCTTCAGCTATGTCGACAGTAGCTCCCAAGCTGTCCATTAGTGCTAGCGATGCTGTCAACAGACATATTTCCCTACTTAATTATAAGGCAAGTAGCCCCATGTCATCAAAGAAGTCCTGGTCTCCCTCTTTACCCTGGATGACTTTTGAATAACTTGTAAACCGTAAGAGATAGACACAATCTTACTGTACAAAAAATGTGGATCTCGCTAAAACACAGTTTATACCAAAATACATTTTTTTGTTGAGTGAACCATTTTGGAGATATTCCTTGTTATTTGTGTCAGTTTCAGAAAACCTAAATTGTGGTGAATGCAACATTGTTATTCAGTTTTTCATATGCTAAGCATGCAAAAGAACAGGATCTCAAAGCTTTAAAATATTGGACTATTGCTCAAAGCCTACTGTATTCTAATATTCCCCTAAGGCAATAAGATAATTTGTACAAATGTTCATCTGAACTAACACGAAGAAGATATAGCAATCAGTTTGTAAGAATGATTAGTACAAGAGTAGAGAAAATCATGTGAATGCAACACATCAGATTTTTTATGTTAAGTATGTTTAAATGACTAATAACATAGTTTATATTTGCATGACTCTCTGACTGCCTACCAGTTGAAGATCAATATCGTCAGTTTTCCAAGGTTCATAGTATGCAGTGATTCACAGATGAATAGAGACTGCCTACTCCAATGTATCACAGTCTCAAAAATTAATGATAGTGTTCCAGTTCAACCATGGAAATGTTATTCGAAAGCCTGTAGAAAAAAGGAGAAAATGCAATTTGAAAAACATTAGCAACACATATTTGCGTTTTGTGTGAAAAGCCTATGAGCACCCTTCAATTTGAATAACCACTGTAAATCACAAAATTGACAACTTGTTAAATCCATTTTGATTACATAAATTACTTCTGAGATTTCCTGTTGATTAAAACTTCATCTCCTGTAAAAATTTTTCAAGTGCTGTTATTGTTCTTTGTTTTTGTGATGTCATAGAAACAAATTGTTACATGAGAAACCTTCAGTCTAAAGAATTGCATGCTGACTTGTTGAGGCACTATGTTATAAATATATTTTCTCATCAAATGTAATCAATATAGGTGTTGCTTTCAAGGCTGCTTTGAGTAGTTGTAAATCTCAGTGCATGTAACAAACATTGCTTGTATGGCCACATACATCCGTTTGTTATTACCATTAATGTGTTTGTTTTATATTGATGTAATGCTATTTGGATTATAGTTGATTCAGTTCTAATGAACAACATTGTTGCATTGCATAAGAATTTAGAACTACAGCTGTCACCTATTGCTGACCATGTATCTATTGTTGGTAAGCAATTGTGTTTTCAGATTTAGTCCTCCAATTATTATACTTACATAATAACAGCAAATCCTGCTACATTTCAGATTGTGTACACAGGGAGTTTCCAGTGCTGTCAGTGGTAAATCGCTACTGAGTGCTGCTGAAGTCTCAGGAACAGGAGCAAGCTTCTCTCCCAGGAAGGATAAGTCTGAATATAAACATCAGACTAGTGATGACACACATATTCCAAGTTTAGAAGAATATGTTCTCCCAAAACAATCTGGTATATGTAGTGAGAAAAAGGACATGTACTTAAGGCCTTTAAACTTAAAACAAGAGACTTTGGCTCTTCAGTATAAAAGACCACACAAATATGAAACAAGTGATAAGAGTTGCTTGGAAGATTTGAAAACTCGTTCTTTGATTCATGATGAAAAGAAGTCACACCAGTGTAAAACTTGTGGTAAGAGCTTTACCCAGTTGGCAATTTTGAAAATACATTCTTTAATTCATGATGGTAAGATGCCACACAGATGCAAAACTTGTGATAAAAGCTTTTCTCAGTTGGGATATTTGAAAAAACATTCTTTGATTCATGAAGGTAAGAAGCCACACAAATTTAAATCATGTGATGAGAACTTCACCTGTTTGTCACCTTTTAGAACACATTATTTTATCCATGAAGGTAAGAAGCCGCACAAATGTAAAATTTGCAATAAGAGCTTTACTCGGCTGTCAACTTTGAAAACACATTCTTTGATTCATGAAGGTAAGAAGCCACACCAATGTAAAACTTGTGACAAGAGGTTTACTCGGTTGTCAAACTTAAAAGCACATTATTTGAGTCATGAAGGTAAGAAGCCACACAAATGTAAAATTTGTGACAAGAGGTTTATTCAGTTGTCAAACTTGAAAACACATTACTTGATTCATGAAGGTAAGAAGCCACACAAATGTAAAATTTGTGACAAGAGGTTTATTCAGTTGTCAAACTTGAAAACACATTATTTGATTCATGAAGGTAAGAAGCCACACAAATGTAAAATTTGTGACAAGAGGTTTATTCAGTTGTCAAACTTGAAAACACATTACTTGATTCATGAAGGTAAGAAGCCACACAAATGTAAAAGTTGTGATAAGAGCTTTACTCGGTTGGGAGATTTGAATACACATTCTTTAATTCATGAAGGTAAGAAACCACACCAATGTAAAACTTGTGACAAGAGGTTTATTCAGTTGTCAAACTTGAAAACACATTACTTGATTCATGAAGGTAAGAAGCCACACAAATGTAAAAGTTGTGATAAGAGCTTTACTCGGTTGGGAGATTTGAATACACATTCTTTAATTCATGAAGGTAAGAATAAGTGTAAGTCTTGTAATAAGAGCTTCAGTACCTTGTCAAATTTGAAAAGACATTATTCATTTCATGAGAGTAAGAAGTAGTGTTGGATGAAGCACATTACTTTGCTAGAACTGGTTCCTTTCTGCCGTCTAAGAAGATGTATCAAGGTAGCATTTGCAGCTCCACCCTGACCAGTTGCTGCATATGGCTTGTAGTTAAAGTTATGCATCTACTATGTGGGAGTAGCATGCGACCTGTCGTTCAAGAGGTCCTGTGTTGGAATCTCGATTATGATACATTACATGGACAAGGTTTCTCTGTGGGTTTTCTTTTTTCTGAAAAGAGAATGTTGGGTAATTGAGCTCTGAACCCTGGGCTCATCTGTGTATAATTTCACGCATCGCATTCCATGATATGTGGCTAAATGTCATGGATATCTAATCTTTTTCTTCATTAGAGGTGATTTACTTACAAATTCATCATCAAAAGTAGCAATTTTTCCAAAGGTATTTAAACATAAAAGTTCTCTGTAATGACCTAAATATAAATGGTACTTGTTTGCTCCATGTCAGCATTTTACATAAGTAGTTTTATAAATCAGTTTTGGTTAATACCTTTTGCTTTCTTCCCACTGTTTGTAATGTCACTGCCAGAATAGTATCAGCTGGGGTAAAATCTTTAATTTCCTGGGAAATTCTACCAGTCCTCAAGATGGAAGAAAAAAGAAGTTAGGGCTCAAGATATAAAAAATATTGTGAAATTTGGTTTTCTCACTTATTTGAGAAACAATAAGGCTAAGTGCCAACTCCTGTGCCCAATATATATGGAAAAGTAAATAGCTTCAATTGTAATTGACATATTTTCCGGAAGTACCCAAAAGTAAAATGACCTTGTCTGATATACTCAGTTTTCACTCTTGTTTATTTGTCGGGTTGAATTTTCACTCTTAACTCACATATCTGGTTCAGATTTTGCTGATAGTCAACTTATTTCACTGTCACTTTGGTAATGTGAACTAGTTCTATTTATTTACTTTGTTCCACAATATTCACGTTTTTTTAATGGACTCACTGCTCCCCACCTGTTCTGGTGCCAATCACCCAGTCATTCTCCAAAATGAACTTTAAACCGCCACCTGCCTCACTTTAATTTCTTGTCATTGATACAGTGATGTAATGCATGTTTTCCTCTCTGGGGATCAAACCAGGGTGCTAAATCATTTAAAGTTGATAGTGCGATAGCATTTTAATATTGTATGTTTCACTGCTTGTCTCATAAACCACCCCTCTAGGATATATTAATGGGGGAAATTCTTGGTGCAAAATTACTGGTGGGGTGAAAATTTGCTGATATGTACTGAGATTTTGCTCATTGAGTCAAACCCAAGATATCTCCAATCTCATGCTGTAACAGCACTCACCGCACTTCACTATCACCACAAATCAGCTCTCAGAACAATGGTTTTGTAGTAGTCCTTAATTCACTCATGTACCCACTGACATACTAGCTGACTTACTCTCAAACTCTGCAAGACTTATTTTGACAGATTGCAAGACTTGCTTGCATTGCAAGATTAAATAATAAGTAATCTTACTTATCCATGGTACAACTACTTAAAATCTGGCCTAACTAGTAAATTTCACTCCATCCCTTAGGTTGGCACTCTCAGTCCTGCAGGCACATATCCTACACATATAATTTTCTGTTGTCCCTAAGCCATAATTCTGCTATAAAAGAAAACCTAAATAGGAAGATTAATTAAGTCAATATCTTCCCTATGTGAACTTCAAACAAGAAGCACTCTAGTCCCAGAATACCAAAGTGTTAGTTTAGTATAGTGGAATTGTTCCATTACACTTCCAAAAGAGGACACGTTTGTTTGAAACGACTGCCTCGTTTGATCTGTCGCTAGTTTTGAATGTCTGCGAACTGATAGCTAGCTCATTTTTTTTCTGTAATGAATATGTGAAGTACACTATGTGTTTCAATAATGCACACAAAGGAGTGCCATAAACTTACTAAATAAAGAATGTATACATCAAAATCTGTTATAATATAAAACATGTCCATGGTCACTGTCCCTTTTTTAACAGATTCATTGACCCATGTTCTACTATACAATCTGCATTTAATATTACATGCATTAAATTACCTTTTACATACATTCGTTCTCCACATTTCTTATGCTAGCATCTGTGTCCTCTAGTAGCTGCCTTATAGTTCATCAGTGGTAATAATAGCAGGAAATGTAATGCCGTTTCTCTGTTTTTATTAGTTCACTTCTGTTATTGTTCACTGTCCACATGTTATGACAGCTTTATGCGAACTTCTATATCTGTTTTTAATGTTACACTCCCAATTCTATATGGAAATGTACCATGGAGTATCTAATCAATATGCATTAAAGCTTGCAATTCTTATTTTTCTTCCCTTTTTCATTGCAGCGCCTTGTTTCCAGAAACTAATATTTAATACTGGACTCCCACCTGTTGTGACAAAGCACATCTTAAGTTTTATTCATGCCTAAGTAAGATATATTGTGAGTAAATTAATGTGGATACAAGAATCAGATGTATGGTTTGTCATGGGTAGAGAAAGTTTTGTAAATACAACTGCGCTTCTCTAAATCCTCATCAGAATACCTTTTAAGCTAACCAGTTCAAAATGCACAGAGGCAGCAATATTCTGTAAATAAATCTGAGTTTAGTAATAGCTGTTGAACCCTTGCAGCATGCATGGGGTCTTTGTTGACCACAACAATTTTGAAACCCTAAAAACTTCTGTTCTTTAATTTACTGAAATTTATTTCTGTAAATAAGCATCCATTGAACTTTCTTCTTACATAATTATGATGTTATACATTTGTTTTCTTGCTTATTTGGTTATGAAAACTAATTCTTGAATTGAGGTCAGTGATGACCCCAAGTATGCAGGATGGAACTTTTATTTTCTTGTATTTTGCCCTTTATTGCAATTATATTTTTGAATAATTTGATGCACCATTGTTGCCTTAGTCAAACTGTTTTTATCCTTCAGTTTAAATTTTCGTTGTTGTGCTGATTCTTGAGAGATCAGTTCAGTTATTATTTCACCTTTTATATATTTCTGCTTTTACAATTTCTTTTCATTGTATTGCTGCTTTTGAGACAAATAATTTTTACCGATAAAGATTTTTTATGCTTTCTTTTAGCGTATTACAAAAGTCAACTGTTTGAAGTTTTTTTTTGAGACTTACTATTCTGTTCTGCAAGAAATTCTATTGCAAAAGTGTAAGTCCATATGTGATAACAGTGCAGAATTAGTGCCCAGTTGTGTTAGTGTGTAACCTATAGAAATCTCATTTACAAAGATTGTTCCAAAATAAAAATGTATCTGTTAAATATTATTCTGATTTTCATTTAATTTCAGAAAAGGAGATATATCACTAATTATTACATATTCCATTATTATGTGTAACTATATAATTGTAATTTTAGTATCATATCTAGGTAATAAATAATTAAGAAAGAGTAGGATGGTCAAAAACATGTAGGAAAAAAAGAAGGCACAAACAAAAACTATAAATGGGGCAAAAAAGAGCCCAATTATGCAGGTATGCTGCAAGTGTTAAAGAGAGGGAGCTGTACACCACAGTTAGGTATGAACAGGGTCCTCACTACAGTTACTTCCTTGTTATGTGTCGTGTTCAGGATCTTTAAGCAAAACCTGGACGCTCCTTGAAATAATGTTATAAACATATAGTGTTGTGCGTTTTTACATAATTTGTTTCAATAATTGTATTTTTTTCCATTTACTGATGTTAACCATGTATTCTTTTGTGACTGAGGTGTTAACCAGTCTTATTGCCCTTAGTAGAGATTTGTTTTGAAAGTGCTATATGTAATGTTGCAGCAGTTTTGGCAATTTCATATCCCATCTCATTGCCTGATATACCACAGTGTACAAGGATCCATTGTAGTAGTACATCTTTTCCGTTCTGTAATAAGCCTATCAACATCTTTTGTACTGGTGATGTTTGATAGGAGTATGTTGTTAGCTTGTATTTAATTATACTATATTTTGCTGCTAGAGAGTTGGTGAAAATGCAAACCTTGTTGCTCTTTGTTTGTGAATATATCGAAGAGCTCCATCATAGCTAGTAATTGTCCAGGCTGGAGCATTGGTACTCAGTATTCATCTTTGCTATCTGGTATAGTATCCTGCTACTGTGGCATTATTTTCGAGGTATAATTGTTCAGGTATCCCTCATAATTGTTAGTAACTTGATCCCAAGCACTTAACTGCACAATGTATTCTGAGTCTTTCTTAATGCAAGCGCATGGTAACTTAATACTAGATTTTGGAGTGGACCATTTCCATGGAGGTATTTCATTCAGCATTTTTACAGCTGCTATTACATTGGGTTCCAGGGGAAGAGGTTGTGTATGATTTTAAAGACTATACAGCTTTATCATGTTGCTGTGTCCATATTTGATTGAAAACTTATGTCAGGCAGCTACAGATAGTTTTGGGTATTGAATCCAAATTTGTATTTGTATATAAAGTTGACTAGGCATTAGATTAAGTTCTATTTCTATGGTACTTATTGGAGTAGGTTTTTGGTATCCCCAGACACAGCCTCAAGGCTACATCCTGAATGATTTGAATCTTTTGTAAGTGCATACCTGCTGCATTACCCCATATTTCACAGCCATATGTTAGCTTTGCCCCCATGTAGGCAAGGTAGAACAATCTTAATGTAATGATGTAAGCCTCTCATTTCTTACTAGCTACAATTTTTAATAACTGTAATCTTCTGTTACAATGGTTTGGATGTGAGTTCTGTATAATAATTTCTCATCCAAGCTAAGACCTAGAATTTTGCATGCACTGTTGTGCTTTATTTGTTGTCCATTCATGAGGATTTTTGGTGTCTGATTTTTTGATCTGTATCTACTAGTGAGGACAGTGCATTCAGTTTTTCATTAGATATTTAAATTACACTTTTTTGCCCATTTACCGATACTATCAGGTGCTTTCTGCATCATGGTTTCTAATTTAATTGGATCTATGTAGACCATATGAGGATGTCATGAGCATATATGTATACTGATGTTAGCTTTTGAAGCCGGCATCTTGGGTAAATAAAAAAGCATGATCTTAAACAGTTTGTGACTAATCACTGATCCTTGTGGAAACCCACTATATATTTTTTATAGGCTAGACAGTTGGATGTTCACAGAAATCAGGATGTTTCTATCAGTAAAGCACAAAAATAGGAGTTTCAGTATTTTACCTTTATTTACAAGGTGCATGTGTTGTGAAAACAGATTAGTGAAGTGTTGTGTTAAATGCAGCTTACAAGACTATCATCACTGCAATTTTCATTTCCTTTTTCCTGGTTCCTAAATATATTCCCTGAATAAAATATAATACAGTTTAAAACTGTGTCACCTGAAGGTCCAAAGCCACACAAGTAAGGCTAACAAGATTGTGCTTTTCAAGTCTCCATGACGGTCATTTCTAAACCATTTTTCAAATAGTTTAGATAGACAGGATGTTAATCAATGGGTCTATATTACTTACATTGTTTTTTTTTGGGGGGGGGGTTAAAATTTTAATGTCAACTTTTTTTACTTCCTTTGCTTTTATAGGTCAACTGGCTACAAGTAATACAAAACACAATCATTCATTTAGACAAAACTAACCAAAGTGTCTCCCAAAACGTATTAATAAGTTAAAAATCTGTTTTTTTTCCGTTGAGCTGCTAACCTTGAAATATCCAATGTTTGAATGTTTCTGTTTGATGTTGGAACATTTGCGATCCCTCAGCATGTAAAAACTATTTGAACTGGGGTAGCATACAATCAGATGGTATTGCTATTATAATGGCTGTTTTCCAGGGAGCCGGAAATATCCCGTTTTGCCAGGTATTACTGAAGTGCTGTAGTGGGGCTGAAGCTGTAGTCTTTTTGTAGCGTGGCATTTTGGATTTCTGGTGGCCAAATTTAGGTCTTATAAAGCTAAATTAAGTTCTGTGAAGAGTATATTAAATTCATCTTTGTAATAGAAGAGCAATTCAAAATTATATGTGAGGTATTGTTCATGTATTAGTTTAGTTGGCCATGGTGTAATTCAGCTGCATTTATTTGCAAAATTGCAATTTAGTAGTTCTGCGTTCTCCAGGTTGTCCATAATTACATTGCCATTTTCATTTCTGAGCTCATTTATTTTGCATCAAGGCTTCACGGGTGATCAGCCGTGTTAGATTTATAAAGGTCGAGCTTTCGGCCATTGTAGACTCCACGGCCGTCTTCAGGATGAAAAAGTTCAAGTTATTTATTATAAAAGTATTGGCCTGACGCCGATACATGGGGCCCGGCTTACAGGCTATATTTTACATTTCTATACGGTTAACTTTTTTTGATATTAGCAATTTACGGTTTTAGAAAAACCCATACGGTGACCATCTGTAGGTCACCGAGAATAGTTTTCTTTTGTCCTTTAAGTTCTGTTTTGTTTGGGTTTTTTTTTTTTTGTTTATATATGCATATTTACAATTAAATACACATACATGCACGCACGCATTCACCCACGCACACACTCACACGCTTACACACACGCATATTTCTGGTTTGCCCAGTGAATATGCGTCCCAGCTCACGCATTGCACTATTTACAATATTTACATTTTCCCGCTGTTTTCTTACGCGGGCAGGGTGTAGCTCCGAGGCGAGGGCCTCTGCCGTAAAGTGTGTGTGGCTTAAGACCGAGGTTGCGTGGACGCGCATTAGTCAGCGAGCCGTGCTGCGTCTAGAACATTTTTATTCTAGTATGCTTGCGGTGTTTCGGCTCGCCTTTGCCAATGTTGGCGATAACGTCAATTTCGTAGTTCCTAATGCTCGTCCATGCCGCCATTGCCTCTGGGATGAAAGGGATCTGGGTTTCGAGGTGAAGAGTTTGATTAGTGGTGAGGAGTGGAGTAGAGGGGATTTTTCTAAGGGAGAGGTTTTGGAGGGTTTGGATTTCTTTAAGGGCAGTTTTGGAGGCATTAACTCAGGCCACACATGCGTACAGGATCACCGAAGGAATAAATTACCTGTGCAGGATAAATTTTGACTTCAGTTGCAACTGTTTGCTACGGAAGATGGGGGTGCCCAGCTTTAGCCGCTGTCTGCCCTTGTTGGTGCTATTTGTATGTGGGTGGACCAACACATTGTGCGGTCCAAGGTAACACCTAAGTATTTAACTTGCTGGCGGCAGTGCAATATTTGACCACCGACTGTTAGGCCCATTGCCAAAGAGTGATGCCGCTTAGAGAAATGGATCAGCTGGCATTTGTTGGGATTAATTTTGATTTTCCTGTCATGTTGCCATGAGAGGAAGTTATTCACATAACGTTGCATTTCTGCAAGGCCGAAACGTGGATTTCCAAGGTGGTTGTATATTACAGTGTCGTCAGCATACCTTGCATCTGGCGTCCATTGGGAAATCATTGGGGAATAATATATACAAAAAAGAGACATGATTGGCCCTTGTAGAACGCCAGCCCGCATCACTCTCTCCCGCGAGGAGGAGCGGCCCCCTTCGACGTAGAGGTGTCGGTTTTCCAAAACGTTGCGTAGCAGGTGCAGATAATTTTGAAGTGCCGGGAAATTTTGGTGCAGGATAGTCTTCAGCGAGCAGCTACAGGGAGAGGACGCGCCTTTGGATTGGTTCACGGGAGTATAAAGTGGTGCTAGTGTTAAAGTGGAGCTAACAGTGTTACATTTGAAGTGCCGGGAAATTGTGGTGCATGATAGTCTTCAGCGAGCAGCTACAGGGAGAGGACGCGCCTTTGGATTGGTTCACGGGAGTATAAAGTGGTGCTAGTGTTAAAGTGGAGCTAACAGTGTTACATTTGAAGTGCCGGGAAATTGTGGTGCATGATAGTCTTCAGCGAGCAGCTACAGGGAGAGGACGCGCCTTTGGATTGGTTCACGGGAGGATAAAGTGGTGCTAGTGTTAAAGTGGAGCTAACAGTGTTACATTTAACCAGTGATATATATAGTGTGATAGTGTTTTTTATTTTTTATTTATGTGCTGTGACAGTGGGACCTTTCAGTGAGTGTTTAGTGTATTAAGTCCGCGTGGGGTACGCTTGGCGTACCCCCACGCGTCAGTAAGGAATGGCGTCCCCCGCAGCATGTGTTACTCCGCCGACGGCCGGCAGCGAACTGAGCAAGAGTCAGATTCAGATTTGTTTATTAATAATTTTGTCTGGTGCTGGTACAGTAGGCCCAGCTAACAGACCTATGTTTACATTTTATTTACAATTTTTTATTTTTATATTTTATATACAGCGGGTTTTCCAGGAAACCCATACAGTGGCCGTCTTTGAGCCACCGAGAACAGTTCCCTCTTGTATTGTCTTGGGTTTGTGGTTTCTCCTCCTCGGAGAAGTGCAGGCCACCATTAGGGGGCAGCGCCTCAGTTGCGGAGTTGACGATTTTGTTTTCCCACTGTTCAATTTTATTAAGTCTAATTTGATGCCGAATGATGTTGCGTAGCCATTTTGCTAACACTTTATATTCAGGCTGACGGGTGTACCGCCATAGTCTTGTCAAGCGTCGTCACCGCGCAATGAGCTGATCTACCTCGGGGTACGTGCAAAAACCGGGTGGTGTTGTGGTGTATGGGGTAGCGCTTCTCTTGGCTCTGTGTAGCGGGGCAGTAAAGTTTTCAATGGCGACATCTATGTCTGCCTCGCTATAGTATGACAGTCTGGGTTGCGCCATCCTGTGCATTTTCATGGTGAACCTATGCCAGTCGGTCTCAGCCCTCCTTCGAGGGTCAGAGGCACCGGCTGAAATGCCAGCCTGTATGTCGAAATGCACAGGAAGGTGGTCGGAGTCCAGGCTGTGATACACTGTAAAGTTAATTAAAGGTGTCGCATTTTTTGTTAATACGAAGTCCAGAATTTCGGGGTCAAAGTGCCCCGATCTGTGTCAAAATGTGGGATCTTGGGGAAGGTGTACCTCTATGTCGTCATTATCCGTTATAAGTTCAACCAGGAGATTTCCAGCCGCGCTTGCTCGGCGAGAGAACCACCAGGAGTGCCGGGCATTGAAATCTCCTGCAATTATAACGTGCTCCTCTAAAGCCAGGATCCGTTCGAGGTCACGTATGAAACCTGTGGAGTTGGGGGACCGATAAAGCGCTACCAGCATCACCGTTTGACTATTTACACGTGTTTTGAGAGCTGTGCACTCTAACGCTGTCATTACAGGTACCGTAACAGAAGCATGAGCAATAGTGTTTCTGAGCAAAATAGCAGTCCCTCCCCCTTGTCTGCCAATTCTGTCGTTCCGAAATATTTGGTATCCTTGGAGCTTGAAAGTGTGCTCTTGTTGTAATTTTGTTTCGCAAATGAATGCGACCTCAATTTTGTTACGCCGCAGGTAATTTTCAAGTTCGTGTTGCTTCCTGTGGATGCCATCTGCATTCCACAGGAGTGCGCGAGTTAAAGTTATGCCTTCCCTTGAAGTTGCCATTTACTCGAAGAGAGTGGTTACCAATCATATGATGGCTTCCAACTTTTCCATTGTACTGTTGCAGCTTTTTAATCTTGCGATTATGAGCTGCAACTTTGTTAGTAGCGCCGGGAGGTTTAAGTTCTTGAACAGGCTGAAAATTTCTCTTAAGCCTTCCAGGTCGCTGGTGGGCGCCTGTGAGGGCTGGGGTTTTGGAGGGGGGATATTCTGCGGTTGCACAGGTGCATTTTGCCCTCCGGCGGCTCCTGCAAAGGAGGTGGCGCTTCTGACCAGGGCCGGGTAGAGGATGGGGCGTGGCCCTGGTTGAGTACCAGGAGAGTTCCTGGCTGCGGCTGGCAGTTGACGGCGGTGTCGTTCCATTTTAAAGGTCTCACACCCCCTATAGCTGGCAGGATGCGCCTCCCCACAGTATACACAGTGGGGTACAACGTCCTGCTTGGCCTTTCTTGGGCAGTCAGCTAGGCGATGGAGGTCACCCAAAAGGTCGCACCGGGAGGTCATGTTGCACATTTTGAACGTGTGCCCTAATTGCTGGTAGTTATAGAACTGTATGATGTTTTGGGAGGTTTTAAGGATCTCCACGGTGACCATCATGTGCCACACCTCTCTTTCCTGTAAAAGTTTTGGTTATCTGTGGTTCTAGATATGCTTACCTGGAAGTTCGGTAGAAGCCTGCCGCGGGAAATCATTTGTCAGACGTGTACGCCGGTGTAGCCCTTCTGTTCGAAGTCCTCTTTGATAAAGTCCACCTGTAGGTCAGCAGGTAGGCGTTTTATAACATATCGCAGGGGTTGGTCGCTTCTAGGTGTGAAGCTGAAGTTCTCTACACCGGCGTTTGTCAGGAGCTGCATAGTAGGGGTGGCATCCTGTTTCCTCTGGAGGAAGAGCTTTAGGCAGCCCTCGTAGTTTGGAGCTTGTAGGACCCGTTGGGAAGAGAGCTCTTCAGGGTCTGGAGGACTTTGACCGCCTGGCGCACATTAGGGATGACTATTCTGGGCGGTTTTTGATTCCCAGTTGTTTGTGTGGTGGGTGTTGGTTGTCGTTGTTGTTGTTGAAGAGGAAGAGGTACCTGGCATTGCTGGATGTGGGAGGGGAGTGGGGTGGGTTTTTGTTGGTGTCTTCTGGTGCTGTGGGGGCTTTGGTTTATGGAATTGTGGGAAAGGATTCTGTGTAGTCGTGGGTAGTGCTGGGTACTGCGTCTCCTCGCGTTCTGTTACTTGCAATGGTGCGAACGAGTTGCGACGAGTGAGGAGGGTGGGGCGGTGTAGACTGCCTTGGTTGTCTTTTGTTGGTGGAAGACTGGCCGGGACGTTCACCTTCGGAATCGCTTTCCCGGCCGCTGTCTCTTGTGCTGTTTTTTTTGGGCGCTTCAGTTTTCCACCCCTCACTCTCTTTGACAAGTTCCCTTTTCTTGATCGCGTAGTCCTTGTAACAGAACGCGAGGTCCTGTGTGAATTTGAAGAACTGTGTAGAGTCCGCGTCCAGGTTGGCCAGTATATTTGTATAGTAAGTTATTTCGGTGTGTATGTCCTCCACTTCCTTTTTCAGCTTCTCGACGGTTCGCGCCTTACGCTCTTCCTCCAGTGTGAGTTGATGCTGGTCCATGTCGTCGGCCAATGTGGGTGTAGAGGGCTGGACTAGTGCCGCTGCGGCTGAGGTTGCGGAATCGAGAAATATGCCGCTCAGCGGCCTGCAATTCTCCGAGGAGGAGAAAGCCGAGGTCTTCGCTGACTGCCTTGAAGACAGATTCAGCGAAAACCCAGTTACCAACCGTGATTTAGAACGGGAGGTACAGACATGGGTACAAACCTGGGTGGCGCACAAGCAAGAGCAACAGCTATCCCTAATAACACCGCAGGAAGTTTACAAGCTCATTAGGAAATTACCTAATGGGAAAGCTGCCGGCCCAGACAAAGTGACTAATGAGGAACTTAAGCATCTCCCGAGAAAAGCTCTGGTGCAACTGACCAAAATATTTAACGCCTGTTTGCAGCAAGGCTATTTCCCCTCTACTTGGAAACGAGCCAAGGTAATCATGCTTCCAAAGCAAGGGAAAAGCACCAGACAACCGCAAAATTACCGCCTCATTAGTCTCTTGTCTACTATTGGTAAATTGCTCGAAAAACTTATACTTTCTCGACTCCAAAAACATGTTTCGCAATCTCACGAACTCTCAAATTCACAGTTTGGCTTTCCAAAAGGACATTCTACTGACTTACAGCTTCTCAGGCTAACAGATGACATAGCAGAGCAATTAAACAACGGGGCTTCAACGGTGGCGCTATTTCTGGACGTAGAAGCCGCATTTGACCGGTGCTGGCACAATGGCCTTATCTATAAACTGCACCAAAAGAAAGCTGTATATAAAGCGAGTGTAAATAACGTGTGTAAATAGTGTTTTAATGTGCGTGTGTGTGTGTGTGTGCGTGAGGGCATATCTCACGATATGCCAGAGTGAATGCGGGAGTGCATGTGTGTAAATAAAGTGTTTATATGTATATAAAGAAAACAGAGTAACAAAAACACTATAAATCACAAACCCAAGGCAATACAAGAGGGAACTGTTCTTGGTGGTCCAAAGACGGCCGCTGTATGGGTTTCCTGGAAAACTCGTTGTATATAAAATGTAAAAACAAAAAATTTTAAATAAAATGTAAACGTAAGTCTGTTAGCTGGGCCTGCTGTACCAGCACCGACAAAATTGATAATAAACAAATCTGAATCTGAATCGGGAGTTGGGACCTGACCGCGAGAGAGAAAGGACATACCTGCGAGAGCTCCAGGGGAGAAACCAGTTTCGGCGAGACCTTCGCAGACCCGCGCAGCCAGCGGTCCCTCGAGCCAGGCCCGGCTCCACAGTCCGGCAACTTACCAGCAGCTTGGTAGGGCAGCAAGGCCACAGCCAACGCAACCTTTGGTAGCGGTATTAAGGCGGAACTCAGTGCTCCGGCCCTCTGCTGTCTGTGCCTGTCGGCGCCAACTGAGTCTTTCTACTCACTCTTCTTTCATCTTTCTATTAGATAATAAGCTAGACCCCACTCTTCTTAGACTTAAGAGCCATAATAGGCGGCAACAACGAGAAAACGCAAAAAACGAGCAAATAGTACCTTTAGCCGGGTCTGTTTACGACGTATAAAACACTGCCGACGACGAGAATTGGGAGTCATTCACACCCCTCCCCCCACTGAACCCCCTGATCATAAAACCCTGAGCGAAACCTCAAAAAGAGAAAGGCAGAATTTCCAGAACCTGAGCCACCCCAAGGACCACCAACTCAGGCTGAGATGGAACAACCCCAGACGGTTGACCTGGCTGCCGACCTTAACCTGAGCCATGATAGCCAGGAGTCGGAAGGCGACCAGGGCCCCCTCCTGCTTTAGCACCGCCTCAGCCTGAGAGCCAAACATCTGACACTGCAACAGACTCTCTAAGTCAAGAAAGGCGAAATCTTGCCGAAGTGTTTGTTGCACATTACTGCACGATGAGCTTAGCCGCCCTCACGACAGACTTCGACAAAATCTACCACCCCAAGCAATACCATTCGCAATTTAGAAATGGATATCACGGGTTTCAATTCACAACCCTAAACGACTATAACAACTTTGTCCGCCACTGCAGGAACAATAAAGTACCGTTCCATCTGGCACAGCACGGCACAGCCGGAGGAGCGCCGGTACAAAGTTGTTATTAAAGGTCTATACAGCAACATGACACCCTTTGATGTGCAACAAGAACTGGAGTCACTAAAGTTAGATGTAACTAAAGTGACACAGCTCTACTCACAACGCATCCAGGCCCCCATACCAATATTTCTTATCGAAATGCCGAATGAAATATCCTCAACAGTGCTAAAGAGCATCACAGAACTCGCCCACTGCAAAGTCAGAGTGGAGGACTATGTATCCCCTAACGGCCCTCTGCAGTGTGGCAGGTGCCTCAGGTTTCGTCATTTGACGAAGAACTGCGAGGCATCACAAGTCCGTGCCCGATTCGCTGGGCCACATCTTGCGCGAATGTGCACCAGCGGGACACGTAAGTGTGCCCTCTGCAATTCTCCAGAACATGGAGCCAGGTGGAGGGGATGCGCAGTGTTTAAAAAGCTGATGAATCCCCAAAACCCGCGCCCCTACATGCCGCGCCCAAGCGTATGGCAGAATGCCACCGCTGAGCACGGAACATATGCTCAGGTCACAAATCAGCATCGACAACACCACAATTCAGGCCCCAGGGACCCCAGGTTAGTTAAAACCTACCCAAGCACACACTCGCAAGCCCCGTTGCCGCAAAGGCAGCGGTCTGCAGCAGCCCGGCAACCCCTTTCAACCACACAGACTCAGAGACCGGCCCTCGCTATGCCCATGGGTTGCGACCCAGACGCGGCGAGACGGGGACGGCTTAAAAAAAAAAAAAAAAAAAGACAACTCCCAGCACATCCAAACAAACAAAAAATGCTGAACATAAATATACACCACCACACTAACACCACCACACTAACACCCCACATAAATACAGAATACTGTACTGGAACACAAGAGGTGTACGGGCCTGGGCACAAGAACTAAAACATTACTTATATACAAACAACATTACCATCGCATAATTAAATGAAACCTTTCTCACAAAGCAAGATTCTCTGTACCTGGATACAAAATTTACAGAACACACCGACCAGAGGGGCGGACTGGTGGAGGCACGGCCATTGCAATTCAGAGGGACGTTCAACACTCCCAAAAACACATCCCACAGCTTCACACCATGGAAGCAACTGCTATACAACTTAACATGCCCAACCAAACATTAACAGTAGTAAGCATTTACGTCCCACCCAACAAACTCGACAACAGAGATATCGACACCATCACCAATCTAGGCGACATTGTATTAGCGGCCGGGGACTACAACGCAATTCATCAGTCATGGGGAAATGTCACTAGCAACACAGCGGGGAACACTCTATACCAACATATGAATAACAAATAGCGACTACTTCATCGCATATCCTGACACGCCCACATACATCCCAAACAACCGCAAGCATACACCACACACTCTAGATATTGCTATTATGAAAAATACCACATTCCGATACGAAATAAATACCATAGATGCCCTAGCCTCAGACCACTTAGCTGTTCAAATTAATATTCATGGAACACCAAAGCTTAAGCCCCAACAACCCATACGTAATTTTCACCACTCCAACTGGGAAATGTTTTGCCATCACCTAGATGCCGCCCTCCCCCCGCCGTCCCACCCCAAACAAACGAAGAAGCAGACCAGGCCGCACTTAACCTAGAAGAGGCGATACAGGTGGCCATAACAGCTGCTGTCCCACTGAAACTCCCACCCAAACACGAAATCATCTACCCGCCGGACTATGAGGGAAAGGGACCATGAAGGCGCAATGGCAACGCACAAGAAACCTGGTCCATAAAGTCAACACAGCCACACTAAACAGTCAGGTCAAAACGAGACTTTCACAAATAGCTCAACACCAGTGGGATCACAGCCTCGCGCAACTCCTACCGGGCGGCGCTGCCGTATGGCAGCTAACAAAAATATTAATCAAAGAACCACTGAACATTCCACCCCTTAAGAAGACCGACAACAAACACACGGAGGAAGACATAGATAAAGCGAACAACGTACTGGCAGAAACTTTAGCTAAAGCCTGTGCGCCAAATCAGACCCTAGTTGACCCAGCACATAATACTCAACTCGAAAACAACATGCGTAATGTGTTAATGCAACCAGTCCACAACAAAAATAAAAGAACCAATAAAGGTGAGCTCCTGTGGATAATTAAACACCTTCAGGACGCCAAAGCCCCAGGACCTGACAAAATACCAAATTTGGTCCTTAAACATCTAACAGTGGCAGCTCTAGAGCACCTCAGCAACATCTGTAACTGCTGCCTAGAGCAAGGCTATTATCCAACCCCTTGGAAAACAGCCGATGTATTAATGTTTCCAAAGCCCGGGAAAGTTAGAACAAACCCCGCCAACTATAGGCCCATTAGCCTATTTAAGACTATCAGCAAGGTAGCAGAGAAAGTAATACTGAAAAGAATCACTGCACACATTAAGCGCCGTGATATAATAATCCACGAGCAATTCGGCTTTCGAGCGCACCACCTAGTACGCTTCAGATAAGGCGAAATATAGAATACATTACCCACGGATACAACCAAAATAGGTCAACAGGCATTATATTCTTGGATATACAACGAGCTTTCGATACAGTACATCACCCGGAACTCATATTTAAGCTCAAGGAATTAAACTTCAATGACAGCATGATTGAGCTACTGGCGCACTACCTAAAAAATCGTACTTTCTCTGTAACGATACACGATGCTACCTCTGATATCAGACCACTAAGGGCAGGAGTACCCCAAGGGAGTTTAATCGGGCCGACATTGGTTAACCTATACATTAACGACATCCCCATAACTAACAATACCGCTCTCTCAATCTACGCCGATGATACGGCAATAGCAGCGCAACCCTGGAAACCAGAATTGGTAACAACCAGACTACAAGCTGCACTAAACGAACTCGAACCCTGGCTTAACACATTAAGGTAAACACAGGAAAAACGCAGGCAGTACTATTTTCCAAAAGACTTAAGCACGCGAACCGCAACGCACCACTAAAACCATACGGAGAAACAATAAACTGGAGCAATCAGGCCAAATGCCTGGGAGTCACTCTAGAGTCGAAGTTAACATTTGCTGAACATGTGAAATTAATACGCCAGAAGGCCAACTGGGAAGGCTCTACCCTCTCCTCAATTGGAACTCCAAGCTCAGCAAACAACTAGGCCTCACCCTCTACAAAACACTAATCCGCCCAGTGTTTACGTATGCAGCACCAGCGTGGGGACACTGTGCCAAGTCCCACCTACAACAACTACACACGCTGCAAAACAAAGTCCTGCGAACCATAACTAAGGTACCACGAACGGCTCCATTGGACGTGATACATAGAGAATTAAAAATGCACACAGTGGTGGAATTTATTAAGCAGCTAGCCTGCAATATGTACGAAGCCGCCAAGACTAACCCCAATCCACTAATTCGGCTACTGGGACAGTATACCACAGATGCTAATAAGCATAAGAGGCCTTTATCGCTCTTCGATAGAACTATACCGGTAAACAAACACGCCACAATAACAGCGACAGACATTGCCCGACACCTCAGTGCACTAGTTCCACCCTGATTAACCAGATAGTCAAGTCTCCGGATGGATGATCTCCCCTGCCGGGGCGGACAGGGGTCATAGGGCAACCCCACTTATGTCGACACTCAGCCACCCAGTAGGACCACGAATATGACAAAGACTCATCTCTGCAACTCCTCTTCTCCCCCTCCCTCAGTTAATAATAATAATAGTAATAATAATAATAATAATAATAATAATAATAATAATAATAATAATAATAATAATAATAATAATAATAATAATAATAATAATAATAATAATAATAATAATAATAATAATAATAATAATAATAATAATAATAATAATAATAATAATAATAATAATAATAATAATAATAATAATAATAATAATAATAATAATAATAATAATAATAATAATAATAATAATAATAATAATAATAATAATAATAATAATAATAATAATAATAATAATAATAATAATAATAATTTTTATTATAGTTTCACGGGCGATCAGCCGTGTGAGGTTTGAAAATATTGAGCTTTCGGCCATTCTAAACTCCATGGCCTAGACTAGACTACCAGTTGGCAGGCTGAGAACAGCCCGAGGTGTGTCATTCGTGTACCTGCCCTTTTAGGGCTTAACCACTGTATGACGGGATTAGGATGTTATAGGATGGCTGGTGAAGAATGAGGATTGAGGGTTGTTAAGAGGTAGCATATATATATGCTCCTCGTCGGTTGTTGATTTCAGCATGCAACTACCGTTGGGCACTGCTGATGGGTGGTCCAAATATGGGTATTTGACTCCATGGCCAGAGGCTCCAGAGGCAGTTCGAGTCGAGTGGGGAAGCTTATTCCCCTACCTGAAGTGTCTTTACCGCATACCTAGCCGTTATACGACTTTACCTGCGCGATAGTATGGTGTTTTGGTCTACAGGGATTTAATCTCTGGGAATGTTTGAGATCAGGAGTATTTATAGGGGCAAGATGAATGGTTGGTAGGGATTGGTCTATGAACGGGCAGTGCCCGTACATGCTGATTGGCTGGTTTGTCAATCAGGTGACGCGCTAATCTCCTCCAGGTTCTGGCCGTCAGTCACTCACTGAGAGGTGATCTGAGTTAGGCGTTTTACTCTGTTTTTTAAGTACAGATATTTATTTTGCCTTTTCCATCTTCGAAAATTAGCCCGTTGGACTTAAGATGTCTTTCGGAAATTTTTTTAGATGGTAGTCGGCGAGGCTCTCTCTGGTCATATTGTCCCAGAGTGTTCACCAGTGGATTAGGGTGGTTCTGGAGTTTGTTGTACATTGTTCGAGCGCGGGTTTTAATCACGTCGTCAATGTACGGGATGCCGGAATGTTCGTGAAGGATGTGGGCAGGAAATCTCCAACCAGTGCCATAGATCATCCTTAATGCCCGATTCTGCAACGTCTGGAGTCTGAAGGTGGACTTTGCCACCACTCCCCAGATCTCACATCCGTACAGGACCAGAGGCGGGATGATCGCACGATAAAGCTGGAGCTTCAGGCGAATGGGCATGGTTTTGGAGCTGAGGATGGGATAAACTGCCGTAGGGCTGCGTGACCTTGTAGTACTTTGCCCCTGACGTGATGCCTATACGTTAGCCGCCGGTCCAACGTGACCCCGAGATACTTCGCCGTAGTGACCCAGGGGATCCGACGGCGCCGAAGCACGAGGTCCGGCGGGAGCCGGTTTGCCAGCATGTTGGCCAGGAGAATCGCAGAGCTTTTCTCCGGGTTAATAGACATGCGCCAGTTCTCGCACCATCTACTGATGGCACAGAGGTGGTCTTGTACTTGACGGTAGCTGTAGCGCGGGTTCTTGTTTGTTGCGAAGATCATGAAATCGCCCGCATACTGACAGATGTGAGTGTTGGGGTGCGTGGGGAGATCGGCCATGTAAGCATTAAAGAGTGCCGGTGACAGTACACTGCCCTCGGGAACTCCTGCGCCAATGGGCCTTTCTCGGGAAAATGAACCCTCCACCTTCACTCGGAAGCTGCGTTCCTGTAGGAAACTAGCCACCAAGTAAATATATGGAGGGGGGGATTTCGTGCTGTATGAGCTTGTAGACAAGCCCTTCGTGCCAGGTGGTATAGAACGCCTTTTCCACGTCAAGCAGCACTGCCACCGTTTTGGCCCTTTCCTGGTAAACCAGGGAGGCCTTTTCGGCTACTCGCAGTAGTTGCTCGGTTGTGGAATGGTCAGAACGAAAACCAAACTGGTGTTCCGGTAGGAGGCCTTTTTCCTCTAAAAGAGGTCGAAGCCGGGTCAGGAACAGTTGCTCGAAAACTTTCGAGATAACTGGTAGGAGGCTGATGGAACGGTAGCTAGAAGGAAATATCGGATTCTTGCCCGGCTTCAACACACATACCACACGCGCCCTCTTCCAGACTTCCGGAAAATGGCGCATGCTTAGGCACGCGTTGTAGATCCGAGTCAAGTGCATCACGGCTCTAAAGGGGAGGTGCTGGAGCATTTCCGCTGTTACCCGGTCCTGCCCAGGGGCTTTTCTAGGTTTTAGGTGTTGGATTGTGTTAGTTACCACTTCATGGCCGACGACGCTATCTGGCAGGCTGAGATCAGCCCGAGGTGTGTCATGCGTGTACCTGCCCTTTTAGGGCTTAACCACTTTATGACGGGATGTAGGGTTTTGCAGGGTGGCGGGTGAAGTTTGAGGTAGTAGGTTGTAAGGAGGCAGCAAGATTTTGCTCCTCAGCGGCTGCTTAATCAGTGTGCAACTTCCGTTGGGCACTGCTGGTGTAAAGGTCCAAATATGGAGGTTCATTCAATTTTGAATTTAGAATCCAAGCTTATCTTGGAGGACTGTGATGTATTCAGCTTTCGCTGTTGAAGGGATGTCTCCTTCGTTACCGGGGATGCCCGCAAGCCATGCGGGGAGCCCGGTGTCCCACACGCGTGCGTTCAGTGGGGTTGTAGTCCCCAAGAGACCTAATCAGGGCACTCCTATGTTGAGGAATTTGGTCGTATAATTTGGTTGCCCGGCGCCTAATTTCGTCCTCCACATACGGAAGAGACGAGGCTTCGTGCAGTAGTCTCGAAGGGAATCCGCGGCATACAGAATAGATAATCCGAAGTCCTCTATTCTGTATACGCTGCAGACGCAGGAGATGGGAATCTGCGGCCATGCCCCAGATTTCGCAGGCATATAGGAGGAGTGGGATTATGAGTGCCCGAAAAAGGCGTAGCTTTAGGGGAATTGGCATCCCCGACCGCACCATGGGGTACAGTGAGGCAGTTGCCCCACCGGCCCGCGCTGACAAGTCGTTGATGTGTTCCCGAAAAGTAAGGCCCTTATCGAGCTTCACTCCCAGGTAGGAGATGGAGTTTACCCATTCAATCCTTCTTCGCAGATAGGTGAAATTGGGGAGATTGGCGGGGAATCGGCGCTTAGTAAAGAGTATGGCGCGGCTTTTCTCCGGGTTAATGGACAATCGCCAACGCCTGCACCATTCTTGGATAAGGCGGAGGTGTCGCTGTATTGGGAGGAAGGTTCTGTTAGGGTGTCTGTTTGTTGTGTAGAGCAACACGTCGTCAGCATATTGAGCTAGGTTGACGTTCGGCTCTGTAGGTAGGTCGGCCATGTAGACGCTGAAGAGGATGGGTGATAAAACAAAACCTTCGGGGACTCCGCCTCGGATTGGCCTGCGTGTGGATTTATTCCCCGCCACTGAGACCACAAAGGATCTATGTCTAAGGTAGGAATGTAGTAGGTGTATGAGGCGTTTGGGTAGCTCCAGTTGGATGAGTTTCCGGAGGAGACCGGCATGCCAGGTCGTAGAGAAGGCCTTCTCAACGTCCAGAGATACCGCGGCGGTATAGGCCTTGTCCTGGTATCCCAGGGCGGCAGCCTCCACCACCCGCAGTAGCTGCTGGGGTGTTGAGTGGCCAGGCCGGAACCCAAACTGATGGGGTGGGATGGCTTGAATGTCCCCTAAGATAGGGGACAAGCGGGCGAGTATTAGTCTCTCGAATACCTTCGAGAGTACGGGTAGGAGGCTAATGGATCGGTAGTTGGCGGGATGGACCGGGTCTTTCCCTGGCTTCAATATGCAAATCACCCGGGACTCTCTCCACTCACGTGGGAAGTGGCTGAGGGCGAGGCACATATTGAAGACCTTAGTCAGGTAGAGCACGGCCTTGAAGGGAAGGTGGCGGAGCATGACAGGTGTTTTCCCGTCAGGCCCCGCGGCCTTTTTGTGGTCGAGACGTTGGAGTACGCCCTGGACTTCGCTGGGTTTGACGATAGGAAGCCGATCCGCGTCGTCAAGAGGACGTCGGAAATATCGACGTACCTCCCCACGAACACGGTCGGAGAAGTCTAGGTCCTGCGGGTTATCTCTCGGCCGCATAGTCCTCTCTAGGCATTCAGCAAACGCATTTGCTTTGGCTTGGGGTTCATAGGCCAGGCCTTGGGTGCCATGGATTGGGGAGTTGTGTGATCCACCTCGGTTTCTCAGTCGTTTGGCAATCCGCCACACATTGCCGTCACCTAGGTTCAAATGAGACATCGTGTCCTCCCACGCGCGCACTCTGTGCTCGCGCAGTTGGAGACGCACCTCGTGGCGTAGACGCCTTAGGAGCGCTAGGTTATGGCGTGTGCGGTGCCTCTGACAGAGCCTGCGAGCCGCCCAGGAGCGGCGGATGAGTAGAAGGAGCTCTAGGGGTAGGACGTCTGGGTGGAGAGGAGCTGGGGTGTGGACGGTGAGGTTGTGGACCGTTCGCTTCACCACAGAAGTGAAGGAAGAGACGGCCGCCTCGAGGGTTGGGATGTCGGTGATGTTGGGGTTGGGAGGGATGGAGCCATTTAGGCAACTCTTGACACAGTCCCAGTCGACGTTCCGGTGTTGATATGGGACCTCTTGGCTGGCAACCCGGGTGTTGGCGGTAGCCAACACTGGATTATGATCGGAATGAAGTGCGTTTATGGATGTGAGTGATACTTGATATGGGAAATGTTTGATGACCGCGAAGTCTATGACGGATGGCCGTCCTCGACCTCGCGAATAATGGGTGGGTTGCCAGGGGCCCTCGACTCTAAGTTGAGGGTCCGCGTCGACCATGTGGACTATGTCATTGCCTCTTCTGTCCGCGCGGGGGCCGCAATGCCAACGCGGATGCTTGGCATTTAGGTCCCCGGCCAGAATGACATGAGGATGTAGGGCAAGGATGGAGAGGTAGTCGTTAACAACGAACTGCCTCTGGGGTGGGTGATATGCAGACACCATCAGGACCTCAATACCGCCGAGGTGGATACAAGTAGCCGTGGCCTCAAGGGTTTGAAGTGGAGGGAGCTGGACGGGTTTATGGACCACACTTCTCTTCACGAAGATCGCTGTGCCGCCCCCACGGCGGCCAACGCGGTCCGATCGGAGACAGTGATAGCCCTGGAGTCGGGATGTGAGGTTTTGGTGGAGATGCGTTTCTGATACCAAGATAAGATCAAGTGCATGCTCGCCAGCAAAGTGGTGGAGCTCGTTCTCCTGACCAGCCAAACCACACGCGTTCCAAAACGCGAACCTGAACGAGGTATTTACCCTAGTTCGATTCGCCATTTCGGGTCGCGCTGATAATGGTGGTAAGGAGTGCAAGCCCCTCCATGGCTATAGCCATTTTGCCGGCTTGGTCGGTGGCGGAAAGGAAACGTACCATCAATTCGCAGAGCTTCTGGCCATGGTTTTGCAGCAACTGCTGCAACCACGCCATCATGTCTGAAAACTGTGGTGTAGGAGGGGTGGGGGTTTGTTGTGGAGTTAGAATGACGGATGGGTTGGTCGGCGTCGGTATCTCTTCGGCCGCTACCTCCCCCAGCTGACGGGCGGGCGTAGGATTCCCACGCTCGCTCTGAGCTTCAGAGGCGGCAGGTGGCCTCCGAGGGTGACGGCGCCTACCCTCCCTTTTTGGACGGGGGGCCATAGGGGGTACTGGAGCTTGTGTTTGTGCTTGGGAGTGTTGTGTTTGTGCACGCGACTTGGGATTATTACCCCGGCCTGCTTTGGACACTGCAGCGTACGCTAAACCCTCTGCTGGTCTTGCCGGAGCAGGGCCAGACTGGGGATGGCTGTTCGCCACTGGAGGTTGGACCACTTGAGGTGGTCTCCTAGCAGCTATGATGGCCTTCCGTACTTCATGGCCTTTTTTCGCTCCCCATATATATACAATGTTAGGTGAGAGGGGGTTGCGTTGCCCTGGCCAATGAGCGGGTGACGATTTGTGATTGGGCCTGCTGTTTCGGGCTATGTTTGTCACCGGCCACAGTGTTTTCTTGAGGGACAGTACTTGGACCAGAATCACTATAGTTGCTGTTGTGAATGTGTTTCATGGCTATTGTCCAGGCAGGGCTTAGCTGAAGACCGCGGCCCCTGTTGTAATTGTTTGGATGTAGTTTGATATGAATGGCTTCCTTAATGACTCTGTCCCAGTATTTATCCGTATGCTCCAGAACTTTGATGTCTTCAAAGTTTATTTTGTGGACATACTCTGTACAATGCTCGGCCACTGCTGACTTATCTGGTTGTAGGACCCTGATATTGCGTTGATGTTCTTTACACCTTTCTTCTTTTGTGCGTCCTGTTTGGCCTACATACACTTTACCACATTCGCAAGGAATCCTGTAAACTCCTGGGACCTTGACTCGAAGTGGTTCTTTTACCGGTCTAAGGTATTCTTGGATCTTCTTTGGAGGTGTGAAGGTCTTGATGTTATACCTAGCGAGTATGCGGGAGATCTTGTTTGAGACGGAACCGTAGAATGGTATGTAGGCTTTTCAAACCTCACACGGCTGATCGCCCGCGAAACTATAATAAATAACGTGCGCCGTGAAAGCTTTAAATCTTACAATAATAATAATAATAATAATAATAATAATAATAATAATAATAATAATAATAATAATAATAATAATAATAATAATAATAATAATAATAATAATAATAATAATAATAATAATAATAATAATAATAATAATAATAATAATAATAATAATAATAATAATTATAATAATAGTAATAATAACAACATATATTGTCACCGCGCCCGCCGCATCTAATTGCCGACAACAGCAGTGTCACCCATCGCATTATTGTCGGCACTACCGCAAAGGAGCCGAAGGAAAGAGACATAGAATGGCCGCATTTTTGGGGCGCTTGCCGAAAGAGAGAAAAGGATAGAGACTTCGAGAATCTTCTGCTTTGTATTTCACCGCAATAACTGAACTTTCCAGAATAGTGCCTGGGAGATATAAATAGCGGTAAAGTGCGACAGAAGAGGCAGTCAGACGTATGTGAAGCGTTGAGTAGTCGTGCCGACGGGGAGAACAGACGTATGTGAAGCGTTGAGCAGTCGTGCCGACGGATAGAAGAGACGTATGCGAAGCGTTGAGGAGTCGTGCCGACGGAGAAGGGACAGTTTTGTGACGAATTTGGGGCCGTGCTGTGAGTGAATCGGAAAGAACTTTCTTGCTGTTGCAACGAGTGTAAAAAGTTACTGTTTACGGAAAAGTGTTTCTTTATCCCGACTACATCTGTCTTCTTTACTTTTTTCCACCCAACCAAAAAGTCACACTGGCGTCAGAAGTGGGATTCGTCGAATTGCTTCTAGTTTCGTTACATCGTCGTTAGAAGTTGCAACGTTAGAACTAAGATGGAGGGAGATTCGGAAACCAGGATGATGGCAATGATGAAAGAATTATTCGCCGAAATGAAGACTGAAAAGTCCAAGATGAAGACGGCAAACGACAACCTCGTCGCCGAAATGAAGGCGAGAAACGACAACCTCGTTGCCAAAATGAAGACGAGAAACGAACACCTCACTGCCGAGCTGAAAGAGATGAAGACGGAGCTATCGGCGAAAATTTACGGCGAACTGATTGGCGTGACGGAAGACGTGGAAGAACTCGGCGAAAAGGTGGAAGACCTCTGCCAGCACGTGGACGTCGTGGAGGTTGACGGGGAATGTCTTGGCGCCCTGGTAGTAAGAGTTGAAGAGAGCGTCAAAGTAGTGGATGCCAGGGGCAGACGGAATAGCGTGGAGCCGGGGAGGGTGCACCTAGTGGCCGAGGCGACAGTTGCGCCCGCTTCAGATGATATGAGGGAAGACGTGGAACAACTCGGCGAACTGATTGTTGTGAGCGAAGACGTGGAACAACTCGGCGAACTGACTGGCGTGACGGAAGACGTGGAAGAACTCGGCAAAAAGGTGGAAGACCTCTGCCAGCACGTGGACGTCGTGGAGGACGACGGGGAACGTCTTGGCGCCCTGGTAGAAAGAGTTGACGAGAGTGTCAAAGTACTGGATGCCAGAGGCAGACGGAATAGTGCGGACCCGGGGAGGGAGCACCTAGTGGCCGAGGCGACAGTTGCGCCCGTTTCAGATAACGAAAGTGTACGTCTCGGGGAAGACAAAGGGGCAGTTGAGGGACGTCGTCGAGGATCCCCTGGAGGAGTGTGTCGGGTACGTAACCAACCAGGATATGACGTGGAGGACAATCAGCAGGGAAGCGCACAAGCAAACGAGCAACACGCGAGAACCGACTTGGCGTGGGACATGGGGGGACCGTCGGAGCCATCCAATCACCTGACGCATAGTGGCGTGAACGGAAAAATGGCGGACATCACCGTGGACGGCAGGATACAGGAGAGGCCGTGCCGAGCACGAGTGAACACGAGTGCAGCGGTGGACGCGACTCGCGCGGATGTGGCGGGAGTTGTTGCCGGACCCATCGGAAGCAAGGTGGCTGCGAAGGTGCGCCAAAGAGGTCGGCGGACATGGTACCCAGTGAGCCGTTTCCAAGTGCGCAGGATGGCCCGTCAACACACCAGGAAGAAGGACAACTGGACGAGGGACCGTCAAGACCGGCGGTACTGTTGCAGAATTTCGAAGCAGGATGGCATACATCGTCCTACCCGGACCAAGGGACACTATCCAACAGCGATACCTAGGATCGTGCCTCCTGGAGAAGAGGTTCGATGGGTTAGTCCACCGGGGCGCAAGGAGATGCCGCAGTGATAGTGCTGGTCGGGACGACCAGCTCTGAGGAGGGAGCAGTGTCACCGCGCCCGCCGCATCTAATTGCCGACAACAGCAGTGTCAGCCATCGCATTATTGTCGGCACTACCCCAAAGGAGCCGAAGGAAAGAGACAGAGAATGGCCCCATTGTTGGGGCGCTTGCCGAAAGAGAGAAAAGGATAGAGACTTCGAGAATCTTCTGCTTTGTATTTCACCGCAATAACTGAACTTTCCAGAATAGTGCCTGGGAGATATAAATAGCGGTAAAGTGCGACAGAAGAGGCAGTCAGACGTATGTGAAGCGTTGAGTAGTCGTGCCGACGGGGAGAACAGACATATGTGAAGCGTTGAGTAGTCGTGCCGACGGATAGAAGAGACGTATGCGAAGCGTTGAGGAGTCGTGTCGACGGAGAAGGGACAGTTTTGTGACGAATTTGGAGCCGTGCTGTGAGTGAATCGGAAAGAACTTTCTTGCTGTTGCAACGAGTGTAAAAAGTTACTGTTTACGGAAATAAAAGTGTTTCTTTATCCCGACTACATCTGTCTTCTTTACTTTTTTCCACCCAACCAAAAAGTCACAATATGTGTGTGTGTGTGTGTGTGTGTGTGTGTGTGTGTGTGTGTGTGTGTGTGTGTGTGTGTTATTATTAAATGGGGGAAGGGGGAGAAGAGCAGGAGTTGCAGAGATGAGTCTTTGTCATATATATATATAAAATCACTAAATAATAATACAAAAATAAACAAAGGAAAAGAATATATATTCATATATAAGATATCCTGTACATAACACTAATCAGCATATATTGTACATATGTTTCAGCGCATGATGACATTATTGTTGTTATTGTTATTATTACTATTATTTGAAACCTTTCACCAGAATAATCATATACAATTCCTATAAAGGAAAATAAAGGAATGCTGTGATAATTGTGCTATTCTCGGAAAAATATATAATACATTATTTTGTATCTCTTCATTTTCAAGCCCGGGCCCGGCCCGAGCCCGACAGACACTTTACAAATTAGTCCCGAGCCCGTGCAGACCTCTAGTGTAAGTAGATATTTATGGATGCTGGGAGTATAGAAGCAGAGATCTGTTGTTGTACTCAAAGTTCCTGTAGCTGGACATTGATATGTTGGTGTTTTATCATCATTAATTAGTACTAGATTGTTGGTCAAAAGTCAGCTATATAGCACATTCCCATACTGAATCTCCGCCCCTTCATTCCAATATATATGCCTTTTATGGAAGTCCCCATGTATTATATATCATCTTTCTTCTAATAATAATGTATTTGGGTCTTCATTATTTAGTATCTATCCAGAAGGTATGTACATATTTGCAACTGTAATTGCCATTTTATTTGGGAGTAGAATTTTGGTTCTTATGTATTCTATGCGTTGATCTTGGACTCAGAGTGAAGAACACTAGTGGAGTCATGGACACTCACCTTGTGGTCGGGGGTTTAAACTTACACCGAACATCTTAGTGAGTTGAAGCATACAAGTAACCAAGCTGGCTCCAGAGTAGCTGCCATGACAACAGTGCAGTCCCATTGCAAATATATAACATAATATGGACTCTTCAGTTATAAAAAATACACAAAATATATTGTCACAAACGTTAGTCGTTACGGGGGGTCGTAGCTATGGAAGGGTACACTATTGGTAGAGTCAACAAGGCAGTTCATAGATTGTACTATTTAATGATTTATTGGGTTTATAGCCCATTCTTTGGTAATGCAAATATACAAGACATGTTCCATACTATCTACAGAAGGTCTTGAAGAGACCTTTCCGTGTTGGTCAGGCCTTGAAGAGGCCTGAACATTCCAAGTTATAATTAAGTACAATAAAAATCATATTCTGACTTCTTACCGTTGGAGATGGTGCGTGTCTGCTGAGGATGTCAGGACGAAGAAAGATCATGGGTTTCTCGTAGCAAAAGCTTCCAGACCATTGGGCGAATTCACATGAATTCCCCAGATGAAAATCCCCCGACATTCCAGCAGCATTCCAGCATTCGAGAACAGGTCGTACTGGTTCTCCTGTACGGTATGTCGTGTTTGCACAGCACCTAGCCGCTAATGCGACTTTATCTGTGCGGTATTTAAGGTTGTCATTGTGTTGTCATGCTTTTGTGTCCTGGGCAATGGTTTCTTTCTGTATACCTAATTTAGGATACAGAAAGGGGGCAAGAATATGTGTTTGGGTAATGATGTGTTATCCCCGACATAAGTTTTATGTCGTGTTATATAGGTTATCATGTGATCAAGATGGCGTCACTTATGCCAAATAAGGTAAGGCAACGCCCGACGCTTAGTTTGAATCAACCAATCAGGAATGAGAATTCGACTGTTCTAGAATTTCCTGTGGTGACTTACATAAGTCAGGGTGCAGCTCAAGTACCGTGCAAACTGTCACGTAGGTTACCGAAGCTGATGTCATGGTAAATCCATTGGCATGAGTGTCGGCAGAATTTTTTTCAGGGGGGCACATGTTGGAAATTTGCAATCATATAATATTAAATCATTATTTTACTGTCAAAATTTATAATATTTGTTGCAGATAACCGTATTAATTTGTGCTAAATGAAAATTGTTCTTTACATAAAAATTAAAATAATAGTTTAATAGTCAGTAACTGGCTGCACATTAAGTTCACCAAGTTCCAAGGTGGGGCCGTGGCCACCCCCCCCCCTTGCCCCCGTTTCGCGACACCCATGTCCATTGGGGTTTTACAGGAAGTGGTACCCCTGAATGTCCCGATTGCACCCTGCATGTGATTATGAGACATTAGCCGAGAATGAGAAATTATGTAAGTTAGAAAATACACGAGTTAATCTGAATAGTTTCTCATAATAAGATTCCGAAGAATAATATGTTTATGTACATCCCTCAACAGCCCACGTGACGATATAAATGTACATCCTGAGTCAAAATAGCCTACAATCAGATCTCTGGGCGACACGGCTCTTGAAGATTCCAAGGATAGATTAGAAGTTCTAATATGGGGAAATAAATTTACCACCAAAGAGATTGGAAAGCTACTCCATATATGGCCAAGCATACTGCGTAATAAGAGAGGTAAGGATCTTTACAAGAGAACTGAAGTCTCATGTCGGACAGAAAAGCAAGTTGAATATATTCACCAAAAAATAAAATATAAGGCAAAACTAAACATCTCCACATCTCATAAGGGAGTACTTTCAAATGTAGGCAAAAGAAAACCCAAGAAGTCAAAATTGAATTCAGTAATTGTTCAGTGGAATGCCAGGTCATTAAGAAACAAAATGGACAATTTAAAACAAGAAATTATGGAATTTAGGGGAGTTCTCCCGTTGCTTGCAAGAAAGTTATTGAACATTAAACTAGTTTAGTATGTTATTCACAGTAACTGCCATTTTGTTGAAGTATATCATCATTTCTAGCTGTAATTAGTATGCCAGTGTGATCTGGGAAAGGTATCTTCAATGGCGGGAGAGTTAAAGTTCATTCAATTGCATACATGTCCTCTTAGGAGTACTGAATCATGAGTCAAAATGCAAATCTAGATGTGAAAAATTTAATTTTCATACATTTTAGGAAAGTGGTTTCATCCATGTGGTAATATTCTGAAAGGATTGGACTCTCACCAAATGCAGTCCGACCAGCAATCTCACCCAAATCTGAGACACACAGATCACTTCTATGCATTCAGTCTGTACTCCGAGATGTCTAATGGAGAAGTGTATTCTGTTATACTTCGAGGGAGATGTTAAAGTGAAATAATATGGATAATGAAGAAGTTATATATACAAAATGTTGAGTTTGTTTAGAAAATACAGTATCACTGTCGGAATACTATTTGTGGAAAGTATCATGTTTATGAGACAATCTTTTTAACTATTGGGATTTAGATTAGACTATAATTTAAAATGTAGCTGCAGTTTGGGTAAAATTTATGCGAAACGTTAAGAAGCTCAAGTCCAGGGGATGTAGCGTCAATGTGCATGCTTGATGTATTTTTTCTTTTATAGAAGGAAGTCGCAGGGTGGCAATTACATACACGCCCTATTCCCAATCCTGTGTGATAGATCAGCCTCAGTAAGCATCACTTCAATGTAAATACACAAAGGGGCATTACAGAATGTTATGTCCGCTGTGTGACAACGTTTTGTCGGTTCGCCACGTGCTCCTAGAGTGTTACTCTCTAGCGCACCTTCGGGATTCTCTGCAGCTGCCTGCCAGACTTGCAGAGGTCCTAGCGGACGACAAAACAGCGGTTGATAGAGTTTTTAATTTTTTAGTGCAGTGCAATATAAATTTGAGGATTTAAAATTTTTAATTATCCGTTTCTGATTTTGGACATATTTATCACCTTGTTTCATATCTGGCTATTGCCACTGGTTTTTACCTTGTATATTTTTCTTGTTGCTAGTATTTTTATTTTTTGAGTGAAATTTATATCTGGCTATTGCCATGAGTCTGTTAAGGGCGCTGATGACCTAGAAGTTGAGCGCCCTTAAACCAAATCCAATCCAATCCAAACAGAATGCAGCAAAGACGTAGCAAAGTCTATAAATGGGAGTTAGTGACTTATAAACGAGAATTCAATATGAGATGGGTGCAGTGATGTTGAAAGAAGAAATCCTTTTATTGTAACTTACAGAATGGTTACACAGAGAATTAGTACTAACACAAATAATGTTATCAACCTTCAAAGGAATTACAACTAAAGCCTTCAGTTCCATCAAAGTTTTTCTATAGAAAGTCATAGAGATTATTCTCAGACATGAAGGAATGCAGTAGAAGGGAACATGTAAAATCACTGATTGCCTCTCATTCTCATGATGAACTTCTTTACACAAACCAACATTGCTGACATGCATCTGGGACACATGATGCTGCAGATGTATTTAACGAAATGAAAAATGCAACACCACAATTAACCACAAGAATACAAAAAGGCTTTCTAAATAACCATCCTCATCTCAGTTCCATATAGTGAAGAAGCAGCTTTTTCATGCGTTGTAAGCAATGATTTTACAAGAAGTGAATGTTTAAATATTTGCAGAGAAGCAGGGTTTTGAAAATGTTACATTTATGCTTCATATAATGCAATAAAAGAAATCATTGTTTTACTCCTGCTGAAGATGTAATAATGAATCAGACATTTACTGGAATACAGCTTCAAACTTTAATTGATATTACATTTAAGCATATAATAACATCCTGGGTGTTACTTTACTCAGTAGTAATGGTCACCACATGTACAAACATTTTGCAAGGGGAAATTAGAACGACACCATAATTTTCAAGTGAAAATGTCAAAGCAACTATGTATCTTTGACACTTATTTGGGATCAAATATTTTCTTTAAGATATAATGGTTGAGTAAATATAAGTTTATAAGGGATATGAACTCTTTTATTATGACTTTAAAACTAAATTCCTTATCCTTATTGTATTCCAAGGTGAGATTCCAACTAGGCCGAGCGGAAGCTGACAGAAAATGGAAGGGGCATTAAGCCTTTGTTGACAAAACCAACAGTACTCAGATGAAGATAGTAATGTATTGTGGAGCGTTAGGTAAACTGTGTAAGTATGATAAGCTTTTGGCTCTAGTCAGTGTACCTGGTGATGAAAATTTTACTGAATAGACGGACTTGACAACGACCTGAAGTAGGACAGTACGTTCATATCTACTATGGAAACTGTCAATAAACTGCCATGAACTACAGCATACTGTCTTCTGAAGAAAGATGCCCTCGGTTCCCAACATTGAGGGTTTATATATCCGCCGATCGAAACATCTCGAAAATGTGTACATGATCCTTCTCGTTAATATTTGCTTTTTAAGTCTAATAATCTGGAGTTTGTACTCTCCCATGCAAATGGGGGTACTTACCCTTTGTCCGCATGCTGACAATGTGTTTGCTTCTCCTTTCCACACAGTAATCATTTGCTGCTTCTACAAACATCCCTTCTGTTTCTCAATTGGATAAATATCCCTTCGACTAATGTCACCGTTTGAAATACGAGCTTCTTACAATTCTTTATACCAAATTATTTTAATAATTAACAGTAGTTAGATATTTTAAACTAAAATAATCTATGATTTGAAGCTTTCCTGGCGACGAACATATTCAAATGTTCTCGGGCTTCTAGACAGGTGTAGTGATGCAGAGCCATCGACGTTTCGAGAGTGTACATATCTCCCATCATCAGGATTCTTTTTTGTGATGGGGAAAAAGGCTACTGACGCCCTAACCGCATGCGAGAGTAAGACTCCTACCCGGGCTTCGGACCCGGGCAGCCTAATCACTAAAAGAAACCCCAACGGAAGTCTTGAGGTCAAAACCTCATTGCTGCAGTACCGCATAGATGCACCTGCGCATTCTGTGATAAATGAATGCTGCCTGCCAGTGGCAGTAAGAGCGAGTGAAATTACTGAAGCGCCAGAGGACAAACATGACCTAAGCCCTGAGTGCTCCCTGGTAGCAAGTGATGATGAATGTTAGGAGTGATGAACTCTGTAGTGGTGGTGGACAGTTTCGTTGATCAGTCTTGGTGTCAGTTGAATTTGTTGGTGCACTTCATATGCCGTTATGTTGTCGAAGAGGAACTGGTGTGGGTGGAGAGTCTGCATCTGTTGTGGGTATTGGTGTGGTGTGGCTATGTCGGACTTCTGTGGAGGCTGAGTGGCTGCGAATTCTGTTGATGGCGTCTGTAAGTGTGGAGATGGCCTCCTCCAGGGTGGCTACGCAGGAGCTGATGTTGAGGATCTCTGAGTGGAGATCCTGTGCTGCATCCAGCCAGGCACGGTACCGGGAAGCGGTGGTCGGGCAACTTCTCTTGGTGCAAGTGTTGGTGTTGCTGATGGTGATGTAGTCTGTGCTGGTTGTTGGTCTGATGGAGCTGGTTGTGGAGCAGTGTGCGCCACTGGTGTGGGTCTCTGCTGGACTCGGCGGGGATGAAGAGGGCACTGCGCCTGACCTGTGTAATGGCCCAACCCGTTACAGGTGGCGCAGTACCTACGGCGTGCCCTGTGCACTGCGCTGTAAGGACCGGGAGCCGCAGTAGTGGCACCTGGGGCCGGCTGTACAAGTATCGGCCTCATGACCGTACTGGCAACAGCGGCGACAGGGGACCAGACGATCAGCTCGGCTGGGCTAAGCACACAGGCGCTGGTCAAATAAGGACAGTCCCACGGCCAGGGCCGCTTCTCGGTCACCCTGGTTCCGGAATTCCAGCCGAACCATCGATGTTGGGCCACGGTCAGTGATGATCCGTGTGGCCCTGCTGACTGAGTTCCAGTGTTGCCTGGCGGTGGTCAGTAGGTAGCAGCAAAGGAAGCCCCAAGGTACCCCGCATACCACTGCAATGTGTCGCCAGGCCTGCGCTGTGGGTGGTGGTGGCGTCTGCGTCGGCTGTTGGTGCGGGGTTTGGCTCGGCGGTGGTGCAGGTTGAAGCAGCTGAAGGAATAGCGGCGGTGACGTGGGTTGCTGCTGAGTGAGTGTCTGCGGTGGCGTTGATTCGTCGTTCTGGAGCTCGATAGCTGCCCTAAGGAAACGGGCGGTAGCGCTGGTTACCTGTGCTGTGGCGACGGCGGTGTCCGCGTTGAATGAGGTGTTGGTGGCGCGGGTATTAGCACCTCAGCGACTGCTCGGGTCAAGCAGCGAGCCGCGACTGGTGTGGAGATGCTGATATTTGCTCCTGCTGAAAAGTGGCACTTCTACGCTCTGATGGTGAAACAGCCTGGGCCACGGCAAGAGGCTTCGGTGTGGCTTTGCTGGACTTCCGAGTCGCGCGCTTCTTGTATACCATGGTGGTGTCTGCTATGCCTACCTTTTAAATGGACTTTTTTCCCGTCCATAGCGCTCAAGGGCCTAGTACGTACCGAGTGTAATGTGAAGTTGATTCACCACTCCGTTGGAATCTGTGTTCAGAAAACACGATGACTCTGCATCACTACACCTGGCTAGAAGCCCGACAACATCTTGAATACCACTACTTCTGATTTCTATCAAAGTGTTGGAACACACGAGTCATTCAACATAAGTCCATTTTGTCAATTATGGCCTGAAAGCGTTCAAGAAGATAAAGTTCTTGTTCTTTGTACTTGTGCTGCAGCATACATTGTAAAGGATGTGCGCCAAAAATGTCTGAACACAAGTGAACAGCATTATTTCAAACAACAAGTAAGTATTCATTAAAGCCCCAGTATGTGCTGCACTACAGAGGACAGTTGCCAAATGTACAATTGCCCCCTGAACCTGTCCTGACTACGTGAGGAGCCGTTTTGTGGATCTAAGCTGCCTGCTTTTATAGTAAACATTTTCAGTCTGTGATAGATTCGTTTCCAGTAAACCAGCAGTTTCAGTGAGTGACGTCTTCAGTGATTCTATAGTACAGTGTCACTTAGCTTATAATCAATGCAATTTTGAATTTATTCCTAACAGTATTTTGGCATGCCATTATAGATATCTTTGAGCATATGGAATATGTGAAATCTAAGTTAAGTGCTGTTGAGGGAAATGTTGGAGTACAAAAATGAAGAAACTTAAGTTTTTTATAAAGAGAAACTCTGACCTCTCGACAATGGCTGCAGTTTGCACGGTCCTCTGTGGCGAAAAGTACAAACCTTAAAACATAATCTACCTAACTTTGCGCCAGCAACTTCCTGCAATAAGGAGAGGTAATTTTCTGTGTACAACACATCGCGTCTGACCGGCAGCGTTCCATGAAAATGGAGAACTTGGAGATGTACCTTGTAATTCCTTGCAGTTCAGAATGACATTGGATCAAGCAAAGTAATATTTAGTGGACAGAGATTAAACAGTGACTATGAAAATAAAAAAAGTGTATATGTTCATAATAGTGTAATTTTTTTAAGGTTGCTGCAATATCGACATACCTAATGAATTGCTGTACCACGCCTTATATTGTAAAAAATAATAAAATCAGGAATCTTCAGGTAGTATAATGCTTAATGCACCATTCAAACCAAATGAACTTAATATTATATGTTTTAAAACTTTGTATGTCATAGTACCTATTTCAAGTAATATTATTGCATATGGAAATGTGTATATATGCTACATCTTTAGGGCATTGGAACGTAAATGTTTGATAATGTTGAACAACAATGTACATGTTCATATATCCCATTTGGCAATGTTATACAACAATGTGCATGTTCATGTATCCCATTTGGTAATGTTGAACAACAATGTACATGTTCATATATCCCATTTGGCAATGTTATACAACAATGTGCATGTTCATGTATCCCATTTAGTAATGTCGAACAAGAATGTGCATGTTCATATATCCCATTTGATAATGTTGAACAACAATGTGCATGTTCATATATCCCATTTGGTAATGTTGTACAACAATGTGCATGTTCATATATCCCATTTGGTAATGTTGAACAACAATGTACATGTTCATATATCCCATTTGGTAATGTTATACAACAATGTGCATGTTCATATATCCCATTCGGTACTGTTGAACAACAATGTACATGTTCATGTATCCCATTTGGTAATGTTGAACAACAATGTACATGTTAATATATCCCATTTGGTAATGTTATACAACAATGTATGTGTTCATGTATCCCATTTGGTAATGTTGAACAACAATGTGCATGTTCATATATCCCATTTGGTAATGTTATACAACAATGTACATGTTCATATATCCCATTTGGTAATGTTATACAACAATGTGTATGTTCATGTATCCCATTTGGTAATGTTGAACAACAATGTACATGTTCATATATCCCATTTGGTAATGTTATACAACAATGTACATGTTCATGTATCCCATTTGGTAATGTTATACAACAATGTACATGTTCATATATCCCATTTGGTAATGTTATACAACAATGTGTATGTTCATGTATCCCATTTGGTAATGTTGAACAACAATGTACATGCTCATATATCCCATTTGGTAATGTTATACAACAATGTGCATGTTCATATATCCCATTTGGTAATGTTATACAACAATGTCCATGTTCATATATCCCATTTGATAATGTTGAACAACAATGTACATCTATCTTAAGTAGATTTTCCGGGCTTGTGGGCCGTGGTCGAGTTGGATTGCCTTCCTCCGACGTTTCGCTGAAAACTGCGTCCAGCATCTTCAGGGTGATCCAATTAGTGAACTCCCGAGTGCAAATATTAGAGAGCTTTTCAACTTCAACTTATTTTATTGACTAATATATTTGCCTGGTGCCGGTACAAAGGGGCCCGGCTTACAGGCTCAAATTTACATTATATACAGTTAGCAGTTTTAAATGGGCATTCTGGTTTTCTTTTTACACAACAAAAACCCATACGGTGAGCAGCCCTAGCTCACCGAGAACAGTTTTAGACTGTATTTTCAGTCTTTATGTTTGTCCTTTTTGTTCTAGATAGTTTTTTTTAATGTACACTGATCCATACGCTCGCTCACTCACTCCTGGGCATACCACACATATATCCCATCACATGCGCGCGCGCACACACACACACACACACATACACACACACACACGCTCGTATATACATATTTACACTGCACTATATACACTTCACTATTTACAGTTTTTCCGCAGTTTTCCTGTGCGGCCAGGTTGCAGCTCCAGTGGCGTTTCCGAGGCACAGACCTCTTCCGGAGTGCGTGGCCTAGGGCCTGGGTTGCATGGGTGCGCACCAGTCGGCGAGCCATGCAATGTCTAGAACATTTTAATTCTGGCATGTTTACCATGCTTTGGCTCGCCCTAGCCAATATTGGCAATCACGGCATTTTGATGATTCCTGATGCGCGCCCACGCGACAGTGGCTCTTTTTGTTATTGCCTCGGGAATGGATGGGATGTGGGTTTCCTGGTGAAGGGTTTGCTTAGTGGTTAGGATGGGAGCAGAGAGGATTTTCCGGAGGGAGAGGTTTTGGAGGGTTTGGATAGTCTTCAGGGCGGTTTTGAGGCGTTTGCCCAGACCACACACGCGTAAAGAACCACTGACGGGATGAAAGCTTTATACAGGACGAGTTTGGACTTCAATTGCAGCTGTTTGCTGCGGAAGATGGGGGCGCATAACTTTAGCCGCTGTCTGCCTTTAGTTGTCGCTATTTTTTATGTGGGTGGACCAACACATTGTTCGGTCCAAGGTAACCCCTAAGTATTTAACTTGCCGACGACAGTGCCATACCTGACCACCGACCGTTAGGTCCATTGCCAAAGTGTGATGCCGCCCAGAGAAATGTATCAGCTGGCATTTGTCGGGATTAATTTTAATTTTCCAGTCATGTTGCCATGAGAGGAAGTTGTTAACGTAAAGTTGCATTTCTACAAGGCCGAAACGTGGATTTCTACGGTGGCTGTATATTGCAGTGTCGTCAGCATACATGGCGACCTTACATCTGGCGTCAACTGGGAAATCGTTGGTGAATAGTATATACAAAAAGGGTGACATGATTGCCCCTTGGGGGACGCCAGCCCGCATCACTCGCTCCTGTGAGGAGGAGCGGCCCACTTGGACGTAGAATTTCCGTTTTTCTAAACAATTGTGCAGCAAGTATAAATAATTTTGAAGAGCCGGGAAATTGTGGTGCAGTTTGTAAATAAGGCCATTGTGCCACCACCGGTCGAATGCGGCTTCTACGCCCAGAAATAGCACCAACGTTGAAGCCCCATTGTTAAATTGCTCTGTTACGTCATCAGTTAGCCTGAGAAGCTGTAACTCAGTAGAATGTCCTTTTCGAAAGCCAAACTGTGAATTTGAGAGTTCGTGAGATTCCGAAACTTGTTTTTGAAGTCGAGAAAGTATAAGTTTTTCGAGCAATTTACCAATAGTAGACAAGAGATTAATGGGGCGGTAGTTTTGCGATTGTCTGGTGCTTTTCCCTTGCTTTGGGAGCGTAATTACCTTGGCTCGTTTCCAAGTGGCGGGGAAATAGCCTTGCTGCAAACAGGCGTTAAATATTTTGGTCAGTTGCACCAGGGCTTTTCTCGGGAGATGCTTAAGTTCCTCATTAGTCACTTTGTCTGGGCCGGCAGCTTTCCCATTAGGTAATTTCCTAATGAGCTTGTAAACTTCCTGCGGTGTTTTTAGGGATAGCTGTTGCTCTTGCTTCTGCGCCACGCAGGTTTGTACCCATGTCTGTACCTCCCGTTCTATATCGCGGTTGGGTGCACTGCCTCAGTTGCGGAGTTGACGCTCGTGGAGACGTTAAATGTCTTTAATATTTCCACAAGGAAGAGTCCGAATGGGTGGTACTCAGCATTTTGTTTTCCCACTGTTCAGTTTTGTTGATTTTAATTTGATGCCGAATAATGTTGCATAGCCATTTAGCTAGCATTTTGTATTCAGCCTGACGGGTGTACCACCACAGTCTTGTCAAGCGTCGTCTCCGCGCAATGAGTTGCTCTACCTCGGGATACGTGCAAAAACCGAGTGGTCTTATGGTGTAACTGGTAGCGCTTCTCTTGGTCGTGTGTAGCGAGGCAGCCAAGTTTTCAATGGCGACATCTATGTCTGCCTCGCTATAGTATGACAGCCTGGGTTGCGCCATCCTGTGCATTTCCATGGTGAACTTATTCCAGTCGGTCTCAGCCCTCCTTCGAGGGCCAGAGGCACCCGCTGAAATACAACCCTGTATGTCGAAATGCACGGGAAGGTGGCCAGAGTCCAGGCTGTGATACACTGTAAAGTTAATTAAAGGGGTCGCGTTTTTTGTTAATACGAAGTCCAAAATTTCGGGGTCAAAGTGCCCCGATCTGCGCCGAAATGTAGTATCTGGGGGATGGTGTACCTCAATGTCGTCATTATCCGTCATAAGTTCAACCAGGAGATTTCCAGCCGCGTTTGCTCGGCTAGAAAACCACCAGGGGTGCCGGGCATTGAAATCTCCTGCAATTATAACGTACTCCTCTAAAGTGAGGATCTGTTCGAGGTCACGTATGAAACCTGTGGAGTTGGGGGGCCGATAAAGCGCTACCAGCATCACCGTTTGACTATTTACACGTGTTTTAAGTGCTGTGCACTCTAACGCTGCCATTGCAGGTAGCGTAACAGAAGCATGAGCAATTGAGTTTCTGAGCAAAATAGCAGTCCCTCCCCGCTGTCTGCCAATTCTGTCGTTCCGAAATATTTGATACCCCTGGAGCTTAAAAGTATGCTCGTGCTTTAATTTTGTTTCGCAAATGAATGCGGCATCAATTTTGTTACGCCGCAGGTAACTTTCAAGTTCGTGCAGCTGCCTATGGATGCCATCTGCATTCCACAGGAGTGCACGGATTTTAGTTATGCCTCCCCTTGAAGTTGCCATTTACTCGAAGAGGGTGGTTACCAAACATATGATGGCTTCCAACTTCTCCATGGTACTGTTGCAGCTTTTTAATCTTGCGATTATGGGCCGCAACTTTGTTAGTAGCGCCGGGAGGTTTAAGACCTTAAACAAATTGAGAATTTCTCTTAAGCTTCCCAGTTCGCTGGTGGGCGCCTGTGAGGCCTGGGGTTGTGAAGGGGGACCATTTTGTGGTTGCACGGGTGCATTTTGCCCTCCGGTGGCTCCTGCAAAGGAGGTGCCGTTTTTGATCAGGGCCGGGTAGGGGATGGGTCCTGGCCCTGGTTGAGCACCAGGAGAGTTCCTGGCTGCAGCTGCCAGTTGACGGCGGTGACGTTCCATTTTGAAGGTCTCACACCCCCTATAGCTGGCAGGGTGCACTTCCCCACAGTTCGCACAGTGGGGTATGACGTCCTGCTTGGCCTTCCTTGGGCAGTCAGCTAGGCGGTGGAGGTCACCGCAAAGGACACACCGGGAGGTCGTATTGCACATTTTAAAATTATGCCCTAATTGTTGGCAATTAAAGCATTGAGTAATATTTAGGTTGCTTTTAAGAACCTCCGCGGTGTCCATCATGTGGCATACCTCTCTTTCCTGTAAAAAATTTTGATTGTCAGTGTTCTGTTCAGGCTTACCGGTTAATTTGGAAGGGGCCTGCCGCGGGACACCATTTGTCGCACCTGAACGCCAGTGTAGCCCTTCTGCTCCAGGTCCTCCTTGATATAATCCAGCTGCAGGTCTGCAGGTAGGCGCTTGATTACGTACCTAAGAGGCTGGTCACTTCTGGGCGTGAAGCTGTAGTTCTCCACACCGGCGTTCGTCAGGAGCTGCATTGTTGGAATGGCGTCCTGTTTCCTTTGGAGGAAGAGCTTCAGGCAATCCCTCGTGGTCTGTATTTTATAAGTTCCGCCATTCAGTGAGTTGCGCAGTACCTGTAGGACCTTGACTGCTTTCTTGACGTCCGGGATGATGATCCGTGGCGGCTTTTGGTTGTCGTGTTGTTCTGTAGTTGTCGTCGGGGCTGTAGATGTTGGCGTTGCTGCTGAGGTAGATGGGATTGGGTTTGATGTGTGTGTGAGAGGAGTGGAGCGAGTTTTTGCTGGTGGTTTCTGCTGTTGTTGTGTGGCCCTTGGCTTTTGTAGCTTTGGGAAGGAAGTTATGGGTGAAGTGGGTGGTGGTCTCAGGTCCTCCGTCTCCTCGCGTTCTGTTGGCTCTAGCGGGGCGAAGGAGTTTCTTAGAGTGAGGGGATATGGCGGTGTGGACTGCCTCGGGATCCTCTTGTTGTTGGATTGTTGGCCGGTACGTTCGCTATCCCAATCGCTCTCCCGGTCACTGTCACGGGTTCTTTTCTTTCGTGATGAAGCAGTCTTCCACCCCTCATTCATCTTCACTAGCTCTCTCTTTTTAGTTCCATAGTCCTTATAACAGAACGCGAGGTCCTGTGTGACCTTATAAAATTTCTCGGAGTCTGCGTCCATGTTGGTTAAGATGTTCGTGTAATAGTTGATCTCAGATTGAATGTCTTCGACCTCTTTACGAAGTTTCTCGAGGGATTTTGCCTTATGCTCCTCCTCCATCGCCATGCGCTGGTCTGTCTCCATTTGATGTTGTTCTGGGCCGGTGGCCAGTGGGGCTGCGGTAGGTGGTACTAGTGGCGCTGCGGCCGGGGTGGCTGAGTCTATAAGTACGGTACTGGCCATCGCGGCGGACGCCATTTCTTCTAACTGATGCGCGGGGGTACGCTAAGCGTGCCCCACGCGGACTTAAAGTCTAAACTAGCACTAAAAAGGTGTCACTGTCACAAAAATTTAAACAAAAGCACTACGGGGAAATGATATTTACACTGGCTGACGTAAGGTTATTTACATGTCACTGGGCACTATACGCACTATATATACAGCTATATCACTGATTATCCTCCCGGGTTTACAACACGGGAAAATGTGTATACACTATTAACACCACCACTGCCTCGGCACTACACTTTGATTACAATAGTATTTAGGAACACCGAAAGTATATAACGTAACGGTCGCAATACTGAAATGTTAGATTCACTACTTTCACTCAGCGATTGCGTCCTGAATCACTTGGGCTGTAAAAGTCTGGAGCCATTGGAGAGCTATGCCTTCCAGCCCGCTATATATATAGTCGCACGTGGAGGGAGGGCGTGGCCTGTAGAGGGGGGGAGCATGGCATCTATTGGCTGCCTATCGGCAAATGGGACGTCTCTGATCCTGGCATAAAAGAGAAGGCTTCCCGTGTCTCGGGTTTTCTTCTCCCTCTTATTAGAGCCGGAAGCCATGTTTTGCTTATCTGTTGTCTCTCTTCTTTTCGATTGAAGGAGTTTTTATGCTTAAAGGTCTCTATCGCTTCCCGAGTCAAGCGAGCCTGGTAGTGGCTTGTCCTTGAGAGTACCGCCGTGTCTTTGTAATTCATGTCATGGCCGAACAATAGAGAGTATTCTGCCACCGCTGACTTGTCCGTCTGCCCCAACCGGCTATGTCTTTCGTGTTCTTTTAGTCGAATGCTGATACTCCGCATGGTGGTGGCTATATATACTGGTCCACAGCTACATTGTATTTTGTAAACACCGGCTGTGCAGTGTGGATGCCTTTTATCCTTAACGGAGTTAAATAAATCTTTGCCTTTCTTTGTTGGCCTATAAATAGTCCTAATGTTGTACTGCTGCAGCAGTCTTGCTATTCGGTCTGTTACCTTATGGATGTATGGTAAATAGATGGTACTCAGGGTTTGCTTCCTCCGGTCTTCTTGGACTGTCGGGTACCTCGGATGGCGAGCTCTTGTAATTTCCTTGTGTGTATAACCGTTGCTGATGAGGTGGACCTTGTTTAGATGTCCGATTTCTTTATTCAGTTTTTGTGGCTCACAAATCTTCTTGGCCCGTTCGGAAAGGGTTTTGATTTTGCCCAATTTTTGTCTTGGATGATGATCGAGGTTTTATGGAGGTGTCTATCAGTATGAGTAGGTTTGCGGTAAACTGTGTGACCCAGACGTGAATCAGCTTCTCTTGTCACTAGGACACCCAGGAAGGGAAGGCTGTTGTCTGTTTCCTTCTCCATGGTGAACTGTATGGCGCGGTTTTGGCTATTTAGATGATGAAAAAGGGCTTCTAGTTCTTCCTCCCCGTGGCTCCAGATAATGAAGGTGTCGTCCACGTACCTAAGCCCGGTTTTTGGTTTATATGTAGCGCTTCTTCAAACTTCTCCATGAAAAAAATTTGCAACTACCAGGCTTAAAAGGCTGCCCATGGCAACGCCGTCTATCTGTTCATAGAAAGTGTTGTTCCACTGGAAGTAGCTTGTGGTTAGGCAGTGACGATAGATACTGATAGATACCTTCACAAAACCTCGAACCATCATCCAAGACAAAAATTGGGCAAATTCAAAACCCTTTCCGAACGGGCCAAGAAGAATAAAGAAATCCGACATTTAAACAAGGCCCTCCTCATCAGCAACGGCTATACACACAAGGAAATCACAAGAGCTCGCCATCCGAGGTACCCGACAGTCCAAGAAGACCGGAGGAAGCAAACCCTGAGTACCATCTATTTACCATACATCCATAAGGTAACAGACCTAATAGGAAGACTGCTGCAGCAGTACAACATTAGGACTATTTATAGGCCAACAAAGGAAGTCGAAGATTTATTTGACTCCGTTAAGGATAAAAGGCATCCACACTGCACAGCCGGTGTTTACAAAATATCATGTGGCTGTGGACAAGTATATATGGGCACCACCATGTGGAGTATCAGCACTCGACTAAAAGAACAAGAAAGACATAGCCGGTTGGGGCAGACGGGCAAGTCAGCGGTGGCAGAACACTCTCTATTGTTCGGCCATGACATGAATTACAAAGACACGGAGGTATTCTCAAGGACAAGCCACTACCAGGCTCGCTTGACTCCGGAAGCGATAGAGACTTTTAAGCATAAAAACACCTTCAATCGAAAAGAAGAGAGACAACAGATAAGCAAAACATGACTCCCGGCTCTAATAAGAGGGAGAAGAAAACCCCAGACTCCAGAGGCTCCAGAGGCAGTTCGAGTCGAGCGGGGATGATGTTTCCCCCACTCGAGTGTCTTTACCGCAGTACCTAGCCGTCATACGGCTTAACCTGCGCGATATTTTCGATGGTGTTACTACAGGGATATTTGGAACACTAGGAAAAAATGTGTGGGAACAGGGGCTTTTATAGGCGCGGGAGGGATGGTAGGCAGGGATTGGTCCGCGAGCGGGCTGTGCGCGACTCCTAACGGGCGGTTTCTAGCCAGCCTAATCCCTACCAGGGTTCTGGCCGTCAGTCACTCACTGAGAGGTGAACTGAAACAGGTGATTCTCTCTGTTTTGAATACAGATTGTATTTTCGCCTTTCCCATCTTCAAGATTAGACCGCCGGACTTACGATGTCCTTTGGCAATCTTTTGGATGGTAGTCGGCGCGGCTGACTCTGGTCGTATTGTCCCAGAGTATTCACTAGAGGGTTAGGGTGGTTCTGTAGTTTGTTGTGCATTGTTCGAGCGCGAGTTTTAATCACGTCGACAATGTACGGGATACCGGAATGTTCATGTAGGATATGGGCAGGAAATCTCCAGCCAGTATCATAGATTATCCTTAATGCCCGGTTCTGCAACGTCTGGAGTCTGATGAAGGTGGACTTTGCCACCACTCCCCAGATCTCACATCCGTACAGGACCAGAGGCGGGATGATCGCTCGATACAGCTGGAGCTTCAGGCGTAAGGGCATGGTTGGAGAACTGAGGATGGGATACTACTGCCGGAGGGCAGCGTGACCTTGCAGTACTTTGCCCCTGACGTGATGTCTATACGTCAGCTGCCGGTCCAGCGTGACCCCGAGATACTTCGCCGTAGTGATCCAGGGGATCCGACGGCGCCGGAGCACGAGGTCCCGCGGGGGCCGGTTTGCTTTCGTGTTAGCCAGGATAATCGCAGAGCTTTTCTCCGGGTTAACAGACATACGCCAGTTCTCGCACCATCTACTGATGGCACAGAGGTGGGCTTGCACTTCGTGGTAACTGTAGCGCGGGTTCTTGTTAGTAGCGAAGATCATGAGATCGTCCGCATACTGACAGATGTGTGTTGGGGTGCGTCGGAAGATCGGCCATGTAAGCTGCAAAGAGTGCCGGTGACAGTACACTGCCTTCGGGGACTCCTGAGCCAATGGGCCTTTCTCTAGAGAATGATCCCTCCACCTTCACTCGGAAGCTACGTTCCTGTAGGAAACTAGCCACCAAATAAATGTATGGAGGGGGGATTTCGTGCTGTATGAGCTTGTAGACAAGCCCCTCATGCCAAGTGATAGAAAATGCCTTTTCCACGTCAAGCAACACTGCCACCGTTTTAGCCCTCTCCTGGTAAGCCAGGGAAGCTTTCTCGGCTACACGCACTAGTTGCTCAGTCGTGGAGTGACCAGAACGAAAACCAAACTGGTGTTCCGGTAGGAGACCTTTTTCCTCCAATCGAGGTCCGAGGCGGGACAGGAAGTATCTCGAACACTTTCGAGACAACCGGTAGGAGGCTGATGGAACGATAACTAGATGGAAAAACCGGATTCTTGCCCTGCTTCAGAACGCACACCACACACGCCTGTTTTCAGACAACTGGAAAATGACGCATGCTGAGGCATGCATTGTAAATGCGGGTCAAGTGCATCACGGCTCTATGGGGAGGGCGCTGGAGCATTTCCGCTGTTACACGGTCCTGTCCAGGGGATTTACGGGTTTTTAAGGATTTGATGGTATTAGTTACCTCGCGAGGGGTAACTATCGGGATGTGGAACTCCTCATGGCTCGCGGGTCCCACTTCTAGGAAGTCTTCTACCGCCTGTTCCACGAGGTCAGTGTGGTCATCGTTCTGTGGATCTAGCCTAGGCTGGAATTGAGTTTCCAGCTAGTCTACTAGTGCCTCTGCTTTTTCCCTCGGTTCAAAGCCGTCTTTCCCGAGGGCTTTGCACTGGATGCTGGTGTACAGATTTATCTTTCCGCAAGCCTCGGACGATGCGCCACGGTTTCCTCTCCTGGAGGTTTACGTGACGCAGCATGTTTTTCCAAGCTGCTTGCCTATGTTTTCTTAGGAGTCGTCTCACCAGGGATTTGAGCCTCTGGTGTATTACTCCTATCCTAGGATGACGGAATCTCTGCCATAGACTTAGACTTATTTTATTGAAGAAAACATTTGCCTGGTGCCGGTACAGAAGGGCCCGGCTTACAGGCTAAAATTAACATTAATTATAATTGATAATATTTACATTGGTGTTCATGTTAGCTTTTATATCTTCAAAACACCCATACAGTGAGCAGCTTTAGCCCACCGAAAACAGTTTTTGGGCGTATTCTCAGTGTTTTGTTTGTCCGTGTTTGAAAGTTTTTTTTTAATTTATATACACGGATACATACACGCACTCACTCCAGGGCATACCACACATATGTCCCATCACACGCACACACACACACACGCTCGTATATACATATTTACACACACTGTACTATATACACTTCACTATGTACAGTTTTTCCGCAGTTTCCCTGTGCGGACCAGGTTGCAGCTCCTGTGGCGTTTCCGAGGCACAGACCTCTTCCGGAGTGTGTGGCCTAGGGCCTGGGTTGCATGGGTGCGCACCAGTCGGCGAGGCATGCAATGTCTAGAACATTTTAATTCTAGCATGCTTACGATGCTTTGGCTCGCCCTTACCAATATTGGCAATCACGTCATTTTGGTGATTCCTGATGCGCACCCACGCAACAATGGCTCTTTTTGTTATGACCTCGGGAATGGAAGGGATCTGGGTTTCCTGGTGAAGGGTTCGGTTAGTGGTGAGGATGGGAGCAGAGAGGATTTTCCGGAGGGAGAGGTTTTGGAGGGTTTAGATAGTCTTCAGGGCGCTTTTTGAGGCGTTTGTCCAGCCACACACGCGTATAGAACCACCGAAATGATGAAAGCTTTATACAGGCATAACTTTAGCCACTGTCTGCCTTTACAATCTCTGCCATAGCCACGGGAAGCCTTCTCTTTTATACCAGGATCAGAGACGTCCCATTTGCCGATAGGCAGCCAATAGCTGCCATGCTCCCTCCCTCTACAGGCCACGCCCTCCCTCCATGTGCGACTATATATATAGCGCGCTGGAAGGCATAGCTCTCATATCAGAGAGAGTCGGACGAGAGCAGGTAGAGCGGTCGCATGTAAGTGAACAGCAGCAGGGAGCGCGAGTGATTCCGAGCGCGGCAGTCGGCGCGCCAACAACCGGCTATCCTACGCGGTCAGCGCCGTGGCGTAGCACTACACTTTGCCCGAAGTAAACCCGGGAGGAATCAAAGTGTAGTGCTTTACGCAACCGTGCCAAGGCACTGGAAATACAATTCCCGTGTTACACCCGGGAGGATAGTGTGCAGTATAGTTTCCCCGTGTTACACCCGGGAGGAGATAGCGGTGTTAACCAGTGATAATTTTAGTGCCAGTGTTTTGCTTTTTTATTTTTATTTATTTTTGTTTATTTATGTAGTGTGACAGTGACACGTTTTTTAGTGAGTGTTCATAGTTATTAAGTCCGCGTGGGGCACGCTCAGCGTCCCCCCGCGCATTAAAGGAATGGCGTCCGCCACAACGCTTCCGACCACATCAACAGCCGGCAACGAACTGAGCGAGAGGGACATGCTAGCACCAATACTTAAAGACTCGGCCACCCCAACTGGAGCGCCAGTACACCAGCCCACCACAGCACTACTGGCCGCCGGCACGACGCAATCACAAATGGATATCGACCAGACAACAATGGAGGAAGAGCGTAGGGCAATGTCCCTGCAAAAATTACAGAAGGAGGTTGACGACATAAAGTCAGAGATCTCCTACTACACCAACATATTGACTAACATGGATGCCGACTCGGACAAGTTTTACAAATTCACGCAGGACCTCGCGTTTTGCTATAAAGACTACGCGGTTAAGAAGAGGGAGCTAGTAAGGCTGAACGAGGGGTGGAAGACTGCCTCATACAAGAAGAAACGCTCCCGTGACAATGGCCGGGAGAGTGATTCGGACAGTGAACGCCCCGGCCAACTCACAGGAAACAAAAGGATCCCGAGGCAGTCCACGCCGCCACACCCCCTCACTCTGAAAAATTCTTTCTCCGCCCTGGAAACAGCAGAACGCGAGGTCACAGAGGACCTTTCACTGCCAACAAATGCACAAGATTCCTTTCCACAACTTCCCAAACCTAAACCCAAAAACATAATACAACACAAACCACCAACAAAAACCCGCCCCTCTCCCCTCCCCTCAAACCCTGTTCCCTCCACCTCAGCGGCCACACCAACAGCTCAGTCAACCACAGCAACACAAGACAACCAAAAGCCGCCACGAATAATAATACCGGACACCAAGAAAGCAGTGAAGGTCCTCGAATTACTCCGAACAAGATTACCGACTGGCACATACAGGATTCAAACCACAAGGGACTGCCTGAAACTCTTTCTCCAGAGGAAGCAGGACGCCATTCCAACGGTGCAGCTCCTGACGAACGCCGGTGTAGAGAGCTACAGCTTTACACCTAGAAGCGACCAGCCCCTTCGGTTTGTCATCAAACGCCTGCCTGCAGATCTGCAGGTAGCCTATATACAGGAGGACCTGGAGCAGAAGGGATACACCGGCGTTCAGGTACGACAGATGGTGTCCCGCGGCAGGCCTCTTCCAAACTACCAGGTGAGTCTGGAAAGAACTACCGAGAACCAAAAACTTATACAGGAAAGAGAAGTGTGCCATATGATGGTCACCGTGGAGGTCTTAAAAACCTTCCAAAATATAACCCAATGTTTTAACTGCCAACAACTGGGCCACACATTCAAAATGTGCCACATGACCTCCCGGTGCGTCCTTTGCGGTGACCTCCACCGCCTAGCTGACTGCCCTAAAAAGGCTAAGGAAGACGCTGTACCCCACTGTGCGAACTGTGGGGAGGCGCATCCTGCCAGCTACAGGGGGTGCGAGACCTTCAAAATGGAACGTCATCGCCGCCAACTGGCCGCTGCAGCCAGGAACTCTCCTGGTACTCAACCAGGGCCACGCCCCATCCTCAACCCGGCCCTGGTCAAAAAAGGCACCTCTTTTTCAGGAGCCGCCGGAGGACGAAATGCACCTGAGCAACCTCCAAATGGTCCCCCTCCACAACCCCAGCCCTCAGAGGCACCCACCAGTGACCTGGGAGGTTTGAAAGAAATTTTCAGCCTCTTTAAGGATTTAAACCTCCCAGTACTATTACCAAAGTTGCGGCCCATAATCGCAAGATTAAAAAGCTGCAACGATACCATGGAGAAGCTGGAAACCATCATATGTTTAGTCACCACTCTCTTCGAGTAAATGGCAACTTCAAGGGGAGGCATAACTTTAACGCGTGCACTCCTGTGGAATGCAGACGGCATCCACAAGAAGCAACACGAACTTGAAAACTACCTGCGGCGTAACAAAATTGACGTCGCATTCATTTGCGAAACAAAATTACAGCAAGAGCAGACTTTTAAGCTCCAGGGTTACCAAATCTTCCGGAACGACAGAATTGGCAGACAGGGGGGAGGGACTGCTATTTTGCTCAGAAACACTGTTGCTCATACTTCTGTCACGCTACCTGCAATGGTAGCGTTAGAGTGCACAGCACTTAAAACTCGTGTAAATAATCAAACGGTGATGCTGGTAGCGCTCTACCGGCCCCCCAACTCCTTAAATTTCATACCTGACCTCGAACAAATCCTCGCTTTAGAGGAGCACGTTATAATTGCAGGAGATTTCAACGCCCGGCACCCCTGGTGGTTTTCACGCCGGGCAAACGCGGCTGGAAATCTCCTGGTTGAACTTATAACAGATAATGACGACTTAGAGGTGCACCTTCCCCCAGACCCTACATTTTGGCACAGAACGGGGCACTTTGACCCCGAAATTTTGGACTTCGTACTGACAAAAAATGCGACACCTTTAGTTAACTTTACAGTGTATCACAGCCTGGACTCCGACCACCTTCCCGTGCATTTCGATATACAGGGTGGCATTCCAGCCGGTGCCTCTGGGCCTCGAAGGAGGGCCGAGACCGACTGGAATAAGTTCACCATGGAAATGCACAGGATGGCGCAACCCAAGCTGTCATACTATAGCGAGGCAGACATAGATGTCGCCGTTGAAAACTTCACTGCCTCGCTACACACAGCCAAGAGAAGCGCTACCACTTACACCACAAGACCACCCGGTTTTTGCACGTACCCCGAGGTAGAGCAACTCATTGCGCGGAGACGACGTTTGACAAGACTATGGCGGTACACCCGCCAGCCTGAATATAAAGCGCTAGCAAAATGGCTACGCAACATCATTCGGCATCAAATTAAAATTAACAAAACTGAACAGTGGGAAAACAAAATGCTGAGTACCACCCATTCGGACTCTTCCTTGTGGAAATTATTAAAGGCATTTAAAGTCTCCACGAACGTCAACTCCGCAACTGAGGCGCTGCACACTCAAGGCGGCCTGCACTTCTCCGAAGAGGAGAAAGCCGAGGTCTTCGCTGACTGTCTTGAAGATAGATTCAGCGAAAACCCAGTTACCAACCGCGATATAGAACGGGAGGTACAGACTTGGGTACAAACCTGGGTGGCGCAGAAGCAAGAGCAACAACTACCCCTCATAACACCGCAGGAAGTTTACAAGCTCATTAGGAAATTACCTAATGGGAAAGCTGCCGGCCCAGACAAAGTGACTAATGAGGAACTTAAGCATCTCCCGAGAAAAGCCCTGGTGCAACTGACTAAAATTTTTAACGCCTGTCTGCAGCAAGGCTATTTCCCCTCTACCTGGAAACGAGCCAAGGTAATTATGCTCCCAAAGCAAGGGAAAAGCACCAGGCAACCGCAAAACTACCGCCCCATTAGTCTTTTGTCTACTATTGGTAAATTGCTCGAAAAACTTATACTTTTTCGACTTCAAAAACAAGTTTCGGCATCTCATGAACTTTCAAATTCACAGTTTGGTTTTCGAAAAGGACACTCTACTGACTTACAGCTTCTCAGACTAACTGATGATGTAACAGAGCAATTTAACAATGGGGCTTCAACGTTGGCGCTATTTCTGGACGTAGAAGCCGCATTCGACCGGTGCTGGCACAATGGCCTTATTTACAAACTGCACCACAATTTCCCGGCTCTTCAAAATTACCTGTACTTGCTGCACAATTTTCTGGAAAAACGCAAGTTCTACGTCCAAGTGGGCCGCTCCTCCTCACGGGAGAGAGTAATGCGGGCTGGCGTCCCACAAGGGGCAATCATGTCACCCTTTCTGTATATATTATTCACTAACGATTTCCCAGTGGACGCCAGATGTAAGGTAGCCATGTATGCTGACGACACTGCAATATACAACCACCATAGAAATCCACGTTTCGGCCTTGCAGAAATGCAACGTTATGTCAACAACTTCCTCTCATGGCAACATGACTGGAAAATCAAAATTAAGCCCGACAAATGCCAGCTGATCCATTTTTCTAAGCGGCACCACACTTTGGCAATGGACCTAACGGTCGGTGGTCAAGTATTGCACTGTCGCCGGCAAGTCAAATACTTAGGGGTTACCTTGGACCGCACAATGTGCTGGTCCTCCCACATAAAAAATAGCGCCAACAAAGGCAGACAGCGGCTAAAGTTATGCGCCCCCATCTTCCGCAGTAAACAGCTGCAATTGAAGTCCAAACTCGTACTGTATAAAGCTTTTATCCTCTCGGTGGTTCTATACGCGTGTGTGGCCTGGGCAAACGCCTCAAAAACCGCCCTGAAAACTCTCCAAACCCTCCAAAACCTCTCTCTCAGGAAAATCCTCTCTGCTCCCATCCTAACCACTAACCGAACCCTTCACCAGGAAACCCAGATCCTATCCATTCCCGAGGCAATAGCGAAAAGAGCCACTGTCGCGTGGGCGCGCATCAGAAACCATGACAACTACGTCATTGCCAATATTGGTAAAGGTGAGCCGAAGCATCGGAAGCACAACAGAATTAAGATGTTTTAGACGTCGTTCGGCTCACCGACTGATGTGCGTCCACGCAAAGAATGGCCCTAGGCCCCACACACGCTACCTCAGAGGCCTGCATCCCAGGGAACCAGTCAGGAGCTGCAACCTGGTCCGCACAGGAAAACTGCGGAAAAAACTGTAAATAAGTGAAGTGTACAGTGTAGTGAGTGTAAATATGTATATACGAGCGTGTGTGTGTGTGTGCGTGTGTGAGTGTGATGGGACATATGTGTGGTATGCCCAGGAGTGAATGAGCGAGTGGATGAGTGTATATAAACAAAAAACGATAAAAAAAAAAGAGACAGATAAACATTGAACATACAAAATAAAACTGTTCTCGGTGGGCTAAAGCTGCCCACTGTATGGGTTTTCAAGAAAAAAAACAGATAATATGAATTAACTTGTAAAAAATGTAAATATTATAACTAATGTTAATTTTAGCCTGTAAGCCGGGCCCTTTTGTACCGGCACCAGGCAAATGTGTTTTCTTCAATAAATAAGATTAAGATTAAGATTAAGATAGCTCTCATTACAGTGATGCGGGCTGGCGTCCCACAAGGGGCAATCATGTCTCCCTTTTTGTACATATTATTCACCAACGATTTCCCAGTGGACGCCAGATGTAAGGTCGCCATGTACGCCGACAACACTGAAATATACAACCACCATAGAAACCCTCGTTTCGGCCTTGCAGAAATGCAACGTTATGTTAACAACTTCCTTTCATGGCAACATGACTGGAAAATCAAAATTAATCCCAACAAATGCCAACTGATTCATTTCTCTAAGCGGCATCACACTTTGCCAATGGACCTAACGGTCGGTGGTCAGGTATTGCATTGCCGTCGACAAGTCAAATACTTGGGGGTTACCTTGGACCGCACAATGTGCTGGTCCACCCACATAAAAATAGCGCCAACAAAGGCAGGCAGCGGCTAAAGTTATGCGCCCCCATCTTCCGCAACAAACAGCTGCAATTGAAGTCCAAACTCGTCCTGTATAAAGCTTTCATCCTTTCGGTGGTTCTATACGCGTGTGTGGCCTGGGCAAACGCCTCAAAAACCGCCCTGAAGTCTATCCAAACCTTCCAAAACCTCTCCCTCCGGAAAATCTTCTCTGGTCCCATCCTAACCACTAACCGAACCCTTCACCAGGAAACCCAGATCCCTTCCATTCCCGAGGCCATAACAAAAAGAGCCATTGTTGCGTGGGGGCGCATCAGGAATCACCAAAATGACGTGATTGCCAATATTGATAAGGGCGAGCCAAAGCATCGTAAGCATGCTAGGATCAAAATGTTCTAAACATTGCATGGCTCGCCGACTGATGCGCGTCCATACAAACCAGGCCCTAGGCCACACACTACGGAAGAGGTCTGTGCCTCGGAAACGCCGCAGGAGCTGCAACCTGGTCCGCACAGGGAAACAGCGGAAAAACTGTACATAGTGAAGTGTATATAGTGCAGTGTGTGAAAATATGTATATACGAGCGTGTGTGTGTGTGCGTGTGATGGGACATATGTGTGGTATGCCCTGGAGTGAGTGCGTGTATGTATCCGTGTATATAAATTTAAAAAACTATAAAAAACGGACAAACACAAAAAAACTGAGAATACGCCCAAGAACTGTTCTCGGTGGGCTAAAGCTGCCCACTGTATGGGTTTTTAAAGAAATAATAGCTAACATGAATTCACATGTAAATATTGTAAAGATTATAATTAATGTTAATTTTAGCCTGTAAGCCGGGCCCTTCTGTACCGACACCAGGCAAATGTTTTTCCTTCAATAAAATAAGTTCAAGTTCATAGCTCTCATTACATTAAAAAAAAAACTAAAACAAAAAGGACAAACATAAAGACTGAAAATACAGTCTAAAACTGTTCTCGGTGAGCTAAGGCTGCTCACCGTATTGGTTTTTGTTGTGAAAAAAGAAAACCAGAGTGCCCATTTAAAACTGTTAACTGTATGTAATGTAAATTTGAGCCTGTAAACCGGGCCCCTTTGTACCGGCACCAGGCAAATATATTAGTCAGTAAAATAGGTTGAAGTTGAAGCTCTCATAGAAGGACATGGACGGAATAATTAGCTTAGTAAAAAAAAAAATAATAAAATAAAATTAAAAAAAAAGAAAAAGAAAATGAAAAAAATAATAATTTAAATAATAATAATAATAATAATAATAATAATAATAATAATAATAATAATAATAATAATAATAATAATAATAATAATCATAATCATAATCATAATCATAATCATAATCATAATCATAATCATAATCATAATCATAATCATAATCATAATCATAATCATAATCATAATCATAATCATAATCATAATCATAATCATAATCATAATAATAATAATAATAATAATAATAATAATAATAATAATAATAATAATAATAATAATAATAATAATAATAATAATAATAATAATAATAATAATAATAATAATAATAATAATAATAATAATAATAATAATAATAATAATAATAATAATAATAATAATAATAATAATAATAATAATAATAATAATAATAATAATAATAATAATAATAATAATAATAATAATAATAATAATAATAATAATAATAATAATAATAATAATAATAATAATAATAATAATAATAATAATAATAATAATAATAATAATAATAATAATAATAATAATAATAATAATAATAATAATAATAATAATAATAATAATAATAATAATAATAATAATAATAATAATAATAATAATAATAATAATAATAATAATAATAATAATAATAATAATAATATACATACATACAGGTTAAACATTTAAAATACATATAAACAGATATATTCTGTAGCACGTAGACAACCCCCTCTCTATGTATATGTTGTCCCCACTTGTTTGTTACAGGACCAGCAGCGACCAGCTGTAGCATTGCCAGAACTTAGAAATAAGCATTAACATATGATTTGTACAAAGTGTAAATATGAATAAATATACATTGTGTCCCAACCAATCTCCCTCTGTACATGCTCCCCCCAGACACTGTGTGTTTCAGGTCCAACAGCGACCAGCTGAGGAATCACGAAGTCAACTCCCACTCCAGTTGAAGCCACAAGACTCAGATAAGTACCCACAATAATTTATAAGCATGACACCTCAAAACCGCTCCTTCTGCATGAGCATTAAGTACCACCACTAACAATAGGTCCCTGATCTGGGCTCCGGTCAAGATCAGTACCTAATCCTCACTCTGCCTGCATACTCTCTTGGATGCAGGTGCCTATTTAGAAATCACCCACTAACATTCGGTTTGCTTCGGCGGTATCGGACACCACTTACCACTTTTCCTACCCTTCACTGTAGCGTAGCTAGTGCATGGTAGGGGAGGCGATGTAGATCCCTTTCGGATGATCGTCACCTGGGCTGGCGGAGGAGGGGCCAGTCCATATATATATATATATATATATATATAAAGCATAGCTCTCTAATATTTGAACTCGGGAGTTCACTAATTGGATCACCCTGCAGACGCTGGTCGCAGTTTTCAGCGAAACGTCGGAGGAAGGCAATCCAACTCGACCACGGCCCACAAACCCGGAAAATCTACTTAACATAGTTGACAACGCCGGCCGTGAAAGCCTCAGCACTTATATAACAATGTACATGTTCATATATCCCATTTGGCAATGTTCTACAACAGTGTGCATGTTCATATATCCCATTTGGTAATGTTATACAACAATGTGCATGTTCATATATCCCATTTGGTAATATTACACAACAATGTAAAGGTTCTTCTATCCCATTTGGAAATGTTGAACAACAATGTGCATGTTCATATATCCCATTTGGTAATCTTATACCACAATGTACATGCTCATATATCCCATTTGGTAATGTTGAACAACAATGTGCATGTTCATATATGTCCCATTTGGTAATGGTATACAACAATGTACATGTTCATATATCCCAATTGGTAATGTTGAACAACAATGTGCATGTTCATATATCCCATTTGGTTGTTATACAACAATGTACATGTTCATATATCCCATTTGGTAATGTTATACAACAATGTGTATGTTCATATATCCCATTTGGTAATGTTAAACAACAATGTACATGTTCATGTATCCCATTTGGTAATGTTGAAGAACAATGTACATGTTCATGTGTCCCATTTAGTAATGTTATTCAACAATGTACATGTTCATATATCCCATTTAGTAATGTTATACTACAATGTGCATGTTCATATATCCCATTTGGTAATGTTGAACAACATTGTACATGTTAACGTATCCCATTTGGTAACGTTGAACAATGTACATGTTCATATATCCCATTTGGTAATGTTATACAACAATGTACATGTTCATATATCCCATTTGGTAATATTATACAACAATGTGCATGTTCATATATCCCATTTGCTAATGTTGAAGAACAATGTACATATTCATGTATCCCATTTGGTAATGTTGAACAACAATGTACATGTTCATATATCCCATTTGGTAATGTTATACAACAATGTACATGTTCATGTATCCCATTTGGTAATGTTGAACAATGTACATGTGCATATATCCCATTTGGTAATGTTATACAACAATGTACATGTTCATATATCCCATTAGGTAATGTTATACAACAATGTGCATGTTCATGTATCTCATTTGGTAATGTTATACAATGTGCATGTTCATATATCCCATTTGATAATGTTATACAACAATGTGCATGTTCATGTATCCCATTTGGCAATGTTATACAACAATGTGCATGTTCATGTGTCCCATTTGGTAATGTTATACAACAATGTGCATGTTCATGTATCCCATTTGATAATGTTGAACAACAATGTGCAAGTTCATATATCCCATTTGATGTTATACAACAATGTGCATGTTCATATATCCCATTTGGTAATGTTATACAACAATGTACATGTTCGTATATATGTTATTGATGAGCAAATGGTTGACTATAATAAAGTTATAAATAATGTACTTTCCTTGAACCAAATGTTTACCTTTGTTAAATATTGTGTTGTCAATCTGAGTTTCACATCTTGAAAAATGCTGACATTTCGTATTTGTGTAAGTTACTCAACAAGCGAGTAAAGTTCTGCTTTCATTCCTCGCACCTTGGTCCTACATATTTTATAAAATGTGAAAGTCCTCATTTAGAAATTACAGATTAGAATCTTGTGATGCATGAGTGAAATTCTAATTTTTTAATTAATGAATTACCAGTTACAAATAACAAGGCATATTCAATGTTGACTCAGGGGTCTCCGTTTAAGGCATAGGTGAATAGCGACCACAAGGTACCCAAGCTGAGCAGAATATTACTTCCACTTACTAGTGTTTTGCTCCTCTCTGTAACTTTTCTATCTGACCTTACCTTGGTCAACTCTTGTTCTGTTGCGACCCCGATGCTATTAGGGTTCCCGAGGGCTAGGAAGTCTCTATTTTTCAAACCTCTCCATTTCTTTATAAAATCTGAACCCCTAACATGCTGACCTGTCATGGCATGTAATATGTCCTCTGATTGGTGATCAGAGGATATGGTCAGTGAATTTATTTTGATAAATCTCCCGATCAGGTCGGTGAGGCCCGTAAACCAACGACAGGTGTGGTCCTCCAGACATTCTGGGGGTTGTGAGAGAGCGATGTGACTGCCAAAACATAAAAATATGGTGCTCTCTAAAAAGCGGTTACCATTACTGCTATTGCTCTCTTCAATATCATCAGTGAAAAATATTGGACAGCAAGAGGATTAATGACTTCATTGTCAGAAATCCAGCATTAGCTAACAACATATATTCTACATCTTGATATTACATAAAACCCCTAGCCTTATTCATTACGTTTAGTGTTCTAGCTGACTGTATTTTTGAATGAGCTTCAACCAGGAGCGTCCATTCCGAAATCTAATGCACGACTTTACTGCATCAGCAATTTTATCCAAACCATTTTGAATTGTGAATGAGCTCACTGATATAAACTTCTTATCTTCCTCAATTCTAGCTATAGTAAGAAATGAAGACCACAAGACTCGTCTACTTCCTTTATAATAGCCTGCGCTTTATTTGATTTCTTTTTCCTTGGAGCAGGAGGATAGTGCCCTAAAGGCACAGCCTCCACTGGAAGAAGTCGCGCATTTGAGAGATTCAGTGGTAACAAGAACAGTCTTGGAGCCGGTGGAGTCTAAAGTTTCTGAGTTAATCTGAGGAGCACACGGCTACATGACTAGTTTGTGTTTGGCACTTAGACTAAAACTAATGAACTAAAATTATCAAACTTCAGGATAGAAAGTAGTCGAGCAAATAGCATTTCTAGGTTTTAGAGAATGATAAAAACTGCTTCATTCTCAGCTCCTGAATGACCTCGTCCAGGCAACATAGCCCTGTCTGATTGACTAAGGGTGGGTTAGCCATTAGCTTCTTCTTTAGGTGAAGAAACCAAAGCGATGTCCTGGTAATGAGTACCCTTCCTGAAGACCATACCAACCAGACACAGACACGCATCCCCAACTAACCAGGATCTTCCTTTCTACCGAGATGGGTCTCCACTCATGACCTACATGTGAGAGGGTGATATCACTGACTTCCTCAGTACAAGGAGCCCACACCAAGGTACTCAGAGTGGCTTGGAACCTCGGGTGTGCCAAAACCTGTAGCTACACTTGCAGGCCCCTGACATCTATGAGGAAAACGTGAGGAGTTTGCCACCCAAAGTTTGCACCCTTATGTGTACTCTTACACTGATAAATCATGATTTTTAACTGCGGTTGATGTGAACTATAATTCATGAGAGAAGGAATGAAAACCAAAAGAGAAGTTAATTGTGTCTCATGTTATTCATAACTAGAATGGATAAGAACCAAAGAAAAAGTTAATGCCTTCAGTTGAATATTTTGGAATTGTGTAATACGAAACACATGTATGTTAAGATATTCAGGATGTGAATATTTATTTATTTATTCATCCACTGATCATTTTACATGACATGGGATATATCATATATAGCACAATATAATTAATACATAATTATTATACAAAATACAATAGTACAACCTTGTATCATTTATGTAGTTTACAATGCCATTGGTTATTACAAGATATATCATTAAATATTTACATCTAAATATAACATTCATTATAGTTCAGTAATATTATACAAACATTTATCTATTAGAAATGATTTTAGAGTAGCTTTAAATTTTGAGTCTGTCCTATTTTTAACTGCTAATGGTAATTTATTATATAATATAGCTCCTGTTTTATATGGGTCCTTATTGGTTTGACTTTTATTCGTGCTCACCCTATGGTAATCATTTGCACTTCTTGTGTCATATTTATGGCAGTCTTTATTGAAAAAGTTAAACTTCTTTTTTTCTTTAACAAGCATAATAGTTCTGAACACATAAAGTGAGATCACAGTTAGGATATTTTGAGTTTTGAATGTTTCTCGACAGGATTGTCGAAAATGAAGATGGTATATAGTTCGTATGCATTTTTTTGTATCTTTAATAATCTGTGCATGTTGGTTTTACTCGTTCCCCCCCAAGTTTCAATTCCATATGTTAAATGTGGGTAAACAATGCCATAATAAGCTGGTTTTAGAATATTAATGTCACCATATTTTGCTAACTGTCTCAATAGGTACAGTCCTGAGTTCATTTTATTACAGAGTATTTCTATGTGTGTATTGTAGGTTAAATCATCTTCTATGTGTACTCCCAATAATTTAAAGCATTTTACTTGTTCTAATGCAATATTGTTAATGTTTATATTCACATTATCTTTCTGAAATGTCATGACTTTTGTCTTCCCTATATTTAATGTTAGCCCATTATTTAGTAAGTACTGTGATATTTCACAGACTGCACTTGTCATTTTTTCTTCTAAGCCTTCTCGACCATCATTCCAACATAACATAGATGTATCATCTGCATAAGAGATCACCTTGCTGTTCTCCGGTTCAGGTAAATTATTTATATAGATCAAGAATAGTGTAGGTCCCAGTACTGATCCCTGCGGTACCCCAGACTTTACTATGTTATAGTCCGATTTAACAGTGTGTATAATATCATGCTTTTTCCAGTTTATTTCTGTACATTGGACACGGTTTTTAAGATATGTTGCTAGCAATTTGTTAATTTGTCCTCTAAAACCATAGTGTTCTAATTTTGAAATTAGGTGATCATGAGATACTGAGTCAAACGCTTTGGAGAGGTCTAGATAAATTCCTGCTGTATTTTTCTTCGAATCTTTCAATTCCAACAGTTCATGTACATATTCTGCTATAGCCGTGATGGTTGATAATTTATTTCTAAATCCATGTTGAAGATTATTAAGGATACTGTTAGACTTTAGAAAACTATTTATCCTTGCTATAAGTACTTTCTCATACACTTTGCTGAATACTGACGTCAGTGTGATTGGTCTGTAATTACTAACACTTGTGTTTGAACCTTTTTTATGAATTGATCGAACCACACTAATTTTTAATATTTCTGGAAATAATCCCTCGTTCATAGAGTAATTTATTAAATATGCCAATATATTCAGCAATTCTTGCTTAGTGTTTTAGTACTATGGGTGACACGCCGTCCCACCCAGAGGATTGTTGATTTTTAAAACTGCTTATTATTTTGTCTATTTCTTCAGCATTTGTCTCGAGTAGAAACATGCTGTTCATGACAGCTTTATCTTTAGTTACTTTCCTGTCTATATTGCCAATTATAATATTATCATTAGTATTTAAAAAGAAGGTGTTAAATAATTTGCAAATTTCAGAAGGGTCATGTAACATCTGTCCATCTTGGTTCAGGCTTATGTTTGAATGTTCGTCTGTTTGGGGTTTAGCTTGCTTGTTTATAATTTTCCATACTGTTTTTGTAGTATTACTGGAATTCGTTATTTTACTTCGTATTTGATCTATTTTTAGATTAAGCAACGCTTTCCTGTATTGTTTTTTTAACCTATTATATGTGTTAATGTATGCACTCAGTCTGTTGGTTTGACAGAATTCATACATACTTCTCATTTTATGTTTTAAATCTATTAGTTCAGGTGGCAGAATTAATTTGTCAGCTGTTTCATGGTTAACTGTTCTTTTTGACTGAGGGCATGTCTCGTTGAAATGGAATGTAAATATTTGCATAAAGGTCTTCCATTTCTCATTTGTATTGCATGCATTACATACTTCGGCCCATTCCTCTTTAGCAAGTGTATATTTAAGTTTATCTTGGTTACATCTTCTTGTATCCCTTCTGTACTTATACGTAATGTCTTTCATTTGGCTAAAACAGTTATAAATATCCATAATTTGCCCCCTATAGTCTGACACATGGAATTCATTATTTATTGTCGAAACTTTGTCTTTATTTAGATTTGTTATTATGTGATCTATTGTGCTGGTTGAGTGATCTGTGATTCTAGTGAGCCCATGAGAAACAATTTTTAGATTGAAGCTATCAAGGATATCTCTTAGATGCATGTTATCCGCCTCAATATTAAAGTCGCCTAGGAGTATAACATGTTGATTAAATGCAATTTTGTGTAGCATATTTTCCAAATGGGTAAGGAATTCTTGCATGCTTGAGTTAGGGGATCGGTAAATGCCAATAATGAATACTTTCCCTAATTCTGTGCTTAGTTTTACTGCAGCTACCTCAAAGATCATCTCTACACTTACATTTTCTACCCACTCTATTCTATTTACGATAATATCTTTCCTGGCATACATTAAGATACCGCCACTTCAGTGCATTGTACGACAATATTGGGAAGCTAATTCATAATTTACAAGTTTTATTGAGTTTAACTGTTCCATTCTTAAGCCATGTTCTGAAAATACTACTGTCCACTGCTCATGAAAATCTGTAGCAAAAACCCAACATTGAAAGGCAAAAGAATGTCCATAAGGATACTATAATGTATGTATCATTCTTCTGGGAGGGAGCATTAACATTGCAGTCATTTGCCACCTAAAGAAGCTGGATTGCAAGGCATCATACAAGCAAATGACATTGAAGTTTTGATACCTGAAGATTCTCTTTGCTGCATTGTATGGGGTTATTTGTATGTTGTAGGCACTAACAATGTCGCTCTTTTATATTACATAGTTTCAAATAAAACATTTTGAACTACCCCAGAATGTATTTTATATTACATTTTCTTTTCCCACAATATTAAATCCACAGATATAGCTTTGAGAACTATTCAACACAATTTTAAACCGAGCCAAAACCACCATTTTCTTAGCCTACATATTGGGCATGTGTTTTTACGGAAATAGGAAAACATAATACTAGTTCAAGGTCTGTAGTCCTGTCGATAAAGCTATTTTATCTGAATATAATATCACTAGAATATCCTGAAATAACTAAAGTTACAAAGGATATAGGCAAATCATTTACCCCCATAACTTAATCATCTAATGCACCTCAGCCCCAGAAACTCCATTTGTTACACCCCCTTTCCCATTTAATCAAATATAGAATACCAATTACATGCAAAACAGGAAATTATACGGAATGTAATGTATATGCTTCTCCGGTGATGAATGTATTTATTTACAAACTAGAATAAGTTTCCCACAAAAACAGTCCTTTAGATTCAGAAAACAAACTCCTCTACAAGGTGAAGAAAGACTGAAACTTTTCATTGCTCTCCTGTTGACTTAATTATTAAGAATCATTTGCAGCAGTATGGATTTTGACCAATGAGTAGACTTTACTCACAAACGTTATACTAGTATGTCCTCATGAATCAATTTGTGTCTTTTCAAATCTGATATCTGAGTGAACGCCTTGTTACAAATGTTACACTTATATGGCCTTGTACCTTCGTGACTCAATTTGTGATATTTGACACTTGATAACTGGCTAAAAGCCTTGTTACAAATGTTACACTTGTGTGGCTTTATGCCTTCATGAATGAATTTGTGTTTTTTCAAATGTGATAACTGAGTAAACGCCTTGTTACAAATGTTACACTTATGTGGCTTTATGCCATCATGAATGAATTTGTGTTTTTTCAAATCTGATAACTGAGTAAAAGCCTTGTTACAAATGTTACACTTATATGGCCTTATGCCTTCGTGACTCAATTTGTGGTATTTCAGACTTGATAACTGAGTAAAATCCTTGTTACATATGCTACAGTTGTGTGGCTTTATACCCCCATGAATCAATTTGTGTTTTTTCAAATTTAATATTTTAGTAAAAGCCTTGTTACAAATGTTACACTTATATGGCTTTACGCCTTCATGTATGAACTTGTGTCTTTTCAAATCTGATAACCCAGTAAAAGCCTTGTTACAAATGTTACACCTATACGGCTTTATGCCTTCGTGACTCAATTTGTGATATTTGACACTTGATAACTGGCTAAAAGCCTTGTTACAAATGTTACACTTGTGTGGCTTAATGCCTTCATGAGTGAATTTGTGTTTTTTCAAAGCTGATAACTCAGGAAAAGCCTTGTTACAAATGTTACACTCATGTGGCTTTATGCCTTCATGAATCAATTTGTGTCTTTTCAAATTTGATAACTCAGTATAAGCCTTATTACAAATGTTACATTTATGTGGCTTTATACCCCCATGCATCAACTTGTGCTTTTTCAAATTTGATACTTTAGTAAAAGCCTTGTTACAAATGTTACACTTGTGTGGCTTTATACCTTCATGTATGAACTTGTGTCTTTTCAAATCTGATAACTGAGTAAAAACCTTGTTACAAATGTTACACTTATGTGGCTTTATGCCTTCATGAATCAATTTGTGCCTTTTCAAACTTGATAACTCAGTAAAAGCCTTATTACAAATGTTACATTTGTGTGGCTTTATGCCTTCATGAATCAGTTTGTGTCTTTTCAAATGTGATAACCGAGTAAAAGTCGTGTTACATATGCTACACTTGTAAGTTCTTTTTGCATCATCAATCAATTTGTTAGCCTTTGGAGATGACAAGTGATTCACACCTTTATTCCGAATGTCACATTTATTTCCTTCTTTACTATTGCAAACCAATTTGTGTTTTTCCAAAGGGGATGGATATATAAAACACTTCTGAGACAAATCCCATTCATAGGAATTTCTGCACTCATGACTCAACATAGCCTTGGAGTTCTTATTTATATCTTGTTTATTTATGTTGCTCTGCAGGAGTAAGTTACTTCGTTTTGCAGACGAAGCAATGGTGGTAAATTTCCCATCATTAGATGTTTCTGAGCAAACACATGTTTTAACTGAAGCTATATCAATAACTAAACTTTCTTGTATTTGACACTTTCTGTCGCTTTCACACTCAGGACTATCTTTGTTCATATTGAAACTTATGTCAAGTCCAGAGTCTTTAATGGAGGGTAAATCTAATGTATACCTGGAAGCATCTTCTTTGTATAAACTGAAATAAAAATATCATTATGAGTAATATTACTAGAACACAGGGATGAAAACATAACAAGCTCATTGGCGTCCTCTAGGGAAAATGTGTAACAAGTTACTCGAAGGAAGTATAAAAATTATGTTGAAGTCAAAAGGTTTAAATGTAATGACTAGGGTGCTAAATAAAGTGACACAAAATGATGACATCCCAGAGACTTGGCGTGAAAGGAATGAGTCGTTCATAAAGGAAGGACATTACATTTATAAAGGCATAAATTTCGGTATATGGTATCAAAAAGACAGAGTGTAATGTTTCTGAACAATTTCATCAATTGTGGGAGACAGCAAACAAACAGAAAGGTAAATAGTTTAAGGAACATTTAAAGAACATGGATGAGGGAACTAAGGACTGGTTAGCTTTCTAACACTAACAAGGAGCTTCACAAATTGACGGGTGATAGTCACTTATGTAACTTAATCAAGTAATTGTGTTATACTCATTGTGTTCAATGAACAGTTTAACACTAACAGGGAACATACCTTTGTATATAACCGGTACATACTGTTTGACATTGTCTATTGCTGTACTCGGCTTAATGACAATAAAAAGAATTTATTATTATCATATGTGTTGGGATAGATAATGATACAGCTTACTCAAGCAATTCCACTATGGTCATTAAGTATAAAAATAATGTCCATGGATAACACTAAAAGGTAACATGAAAATAATTTAATAGAAACAAGACCCAACCAGATGACCTACCTTGCTGGTTTTGTGGAATGAAAGCCTTCATGGACATCATCCTGTAACATAATAATTCACTTGTAAAACACAAGAACTGCTCTAAGCCTATGACTCTTATTTTCAGAAAAAGCAGGAGAAACAAAATGGACACTTTTTATACAAGCTATGGAGAAGATCTCACTTCAGATAAAAATCTTCCACCTGAGATCAAAGACTTTCTTGCATTAAAATATATGTGTCTTTGTACAAAGGAAGGAGATAAAGCTCTGTCTTCCCAAAGATTTTAGTCATACAGACAACTTTTTTTACCGTTAGTTCATGATTAAATCTTTATATTAAGAATAATCATGGAACACATATCTGGCAAGAAAATTCAATGGTTTGAAACTAAGAATTAATTTTAAGATAATGCGGTGAGGTTACTTTGCATTTGGGATAACGCTGACAATGCGGACACCAATAGGACAAATCATGAAGGATGAACTGAAATCACTAACTCAATATAAAGCTATTTCTTGTCAGTTTTGTAAGATTTAAAGCTTTCACAGTGAGTGTTATTAATTAAGTCTTCACGGGTGATCAGCCATGTGAGGTTTAAAAACATCGAGCTTTCGGCCATTGTAGACTCAGAATGAAAAATTATGGTTAGCTTTCCGCTCCCCATATATATATATATATATATATAATGTTAGGTGGGAGGGGGTTGCAGTCAGTTGTGTCAGTTTTATCTATAGTCTGATTTTTAAAAGAAGATACATGTCAAATGCCAGGTTCTCCACGTGAAGAGCTGCAGTGCTGTCAATAAGCAGATAGTGATAACCCTCAATACTCAACATTTAAACAAATGTTCGGGTTTATCTTGCAGCAGCAAAAGCACGAACATGTAAGCTCTAGTAGCCTACTATCAAAACAAGGTAATTTGTTCTCAATGCAAATAAAGTAATTTGAATTCACTGTGTTTTTTCGTCTTTATAGGTGTAGGCTAACGACACATTATGCAACTGAACAAACAAACCAGTTCCGTTTCCCTACAAGCTTAGTGATAACTGACCTGTGCAGTAAACTATTTATCAGTGTGGCTAATGTGGCACCCGTTGTTTATGTTTCCATAGCAAGGACCTTCCACTCTTACCCTTAACCCCCCTTGCTTGACTGCTGCTACGCATCTTCTTTTAAAAATCAGACTATAGAAAGAATTTGTTGAATGCATTTGAGACAGAATATTAGAAGACCCCAAAAGAAAATCGTTCATGTAAATGTTTGTTAAAAGTGTATAAATATTAGAATTGTTTGTGTTCCATAATAAAAATAGGAGACGATAATTGGGATCGCTTCCCTAACGAGAAAGAACTATTTGCGCGGATGAATACTGCAGATGAAGATGAAAAAGGCGGTGTGTCGCGTCAAAAGGACGCCAAGAAACAGTTTACTAGCGTGGGTATCTCCGAGGTAGATGGACGTATTTTTATATGTACGCGTCATGAAATAGTAAAAGTGAATTTACTAAGTGTTTAGAGACCTTAAATTAAATTTTGGCGACGTTAGGGAAGTTGATCCGCTAACATAAGACTTTCTACTGTGATGTGATTTAAAAATTGTAAACAAGAAGGTGCAAATAAAATGTGTGACTAAAGTTAAACCCAAGTGTAAATTGATTCCATCCGTTACCATGACCTTGTAGATAGAAAACGAGTCTCATAGCTCAGCCCATTTTATTAAAAACAGCACCAAAATGGCTTACCCAACGTGGAGCTCGAATTTAGGATAGAATGCAAATTACGGGAATTGAACTCACGATAAACATCAAGTGACGCCATATCATCGCGCCAAAAGGAAAGAAGACGCCATTAGACCATCGTTTGATATCGTGATCAAAAACACCAATGAATGGATAATCAATGATACACCAGAACACCGATGCACGGATAATCAACGCGGGAAAACACCGGAGATCATCTAGCGAAGCCAACTGCCCAGGAGACGTATATAACTGGACGAATCAACGAAAAAAGTAGGCTCAAAAATTTTTGTTTTTACATCCAGTTTATTTTCATTTTTAGGTTACTGAGAAGCGGCAAAGTAGTGGGACTTTTAATCCTAAGTGAATTGAATAAAGAAACTAAAATGTCGCGAAAAGAGATAGAAACAGGAGTGGGGGAAGGGGCAGATAGGCCTAGTTATCAGGTAGAACCAAAAAGTGAGGAACAGGTAGCGATAGGGAAAGACCAAAGGTTATTAATGATCATGTTTGAAGGACTAGAACAAAGTTTAGGTCAAAGAATGGAACAAAATAAGGTAGAATTAAAGCAGGACATAGAACAAAGTTTAGGCCAGAATAAGGAAGAGATAGGTCAGAAAATGGAGGAAGTGAGAAAGGACTTAGAACAGAAAATGGAATTAGGAAGACAGAACTTAGAACAGAAAATAGAATTAGGAAGACAGGAGTGTAAAGAAACTATGAAAGTAATGGAAACTAATTTAAAATTAGTACATAAAAACTTAAACGAGACAAAGGAAGCCTTAGAAGCTAGGATAGAAATCATAGGAGATAGGATGGGAAAGATAGAATCAGAAATGAGAGAAAATAAGATTGTATTAGAAGGAGAAATTGCTAGGTGTAGAGAAGAAATAACCGAATGTAATACAAGTGTAGACTGTAAGATTACAAATGTAAAAGCAGAAATAACTGAGGAATTAAGGAAAGAGATTGCGGTAGTAAAGAAAGACATTATTAATGAAACTGTAGAACAAATTGTAATTCCTAAAATTAAGACGATGACTGATGTGGTACATTTGCAACAGGATGCTATAAATGATATGAAACAAAATCACTTAGAAATAAAGAATGATTTAAAATCAATTTGTGAAGAAATGAAAAAAGGGAAAGAAAGTTTGGCTAATGTAAATGATGTTGTGAATGCACTACAAAGGCAAGATGATTTAGATGTAAGTAATGTACAAGATGAGAGTTATTTGAATAATGTACAAAATGTTGACTCACCATACAGAGAAAGAGGTTCACAACCAAACAATGACACAACACACAACACATGTTACACCAACAGCATACTACATGAAATCACACCACCTACATTTGACGAGGAGAAGGGAGACGATCCAAAACTCTTTGTTAAAGAGATGGAAGAGTATTTTAAGGTGAAAAGGATACCAAATGAGCTTAGGATGATGATAGTTAAGAAAAGCTTAAAAAACAAGGCATTAGAATGGCTCAGGTTAACACTAGCTGGTCATGAGTCGTATAGCTCATTCAGAAATTTATTCCTATCAAGGTATTGGGGCCCAGCTAAGCAAAACCAAACTAGGGTAGAGCAAGCAACAGGTAGATGTGATCCAACCAAAGGGTTATCGCTAGTCGATTATTTTAAGAAAGTAGCCAACAAAGGAAAGCTATTAGACCCTAACTTGTCGGAAGCAGAGCTAATTACCAGCATAACAAGACATTTCCCAGACACGGTGAGAACAGGGTTAATTGTTGCAAGGCCAGTAGATTTTGCAGATATGATAGAATTGCTGACAGCCTTCGAAACACAAAATGGTCGGCCTAATGAGCATAGACATAGGAACGGTCACCCAAACTCACCCATCTTAAACCGGAGCACGGCTACGAACAACCAGAATGAGGGAGAAGATAGAAATACTAGGAGCACCCATGAAAGGGGGAGAGGGGCACACCATTTCCCACAACCACATAATAATGGCGGGAGGATGGAGAACACAAGACAGCGGTACCACGACACAATACCGAGGGGTGAATCGAGATACAGAACATATACATATGATCGTGGAAGACCAAGAGATCGTACCCATCAAGTGAACCACATACGATTCTGTAGGGAATACTTCAACAACCAAAGACTGTCATACAACAGGGGTTCATGCCAAAGGGGCAGAAACCAATGGTACACTGGCAACATAAGACAGCAGGAAGTAGATGAAAATGTGACAAAGAGGACCGATGTTGCACAGAATACAGAAACAACAAACACCACCAACACTCAGGGAAATTACAACTAAGTTCGTCCCAACTGGCTGGATGATCAACAACACAGAACCTAAGGGACTTACAATTGACATCAACACCATGATGGCTAAACGAAGAGAAAGATGGAACAATTGTACGCTGAACCACTGGTCATAACAAAACAGCTGGGTGACCACACGTATGAGCTACAGAATACGAATGGCAAGTTGGTAGGAAGATACCATAAAAATAAATTAAAACCATACAAAGAAAGGATCAAATAGTCTTTGGCAACAAATATGTAAGGCAGGAATAGTAGAGATGATGGAGAATAACAATTTTTAATGGGTTACTTATAGAAAATTATGTTCAGATTAGAAAATACAACAAGAAAGAAAATCAACATAGTCATTGGCTACGTCGACCACAAAGAGCATTGTCAAAAAGACAGATGAGGACACTGATAGTCATCAAAGAAATGAATTATAGCGACGGAAAATAATGTGTTTTGACATAAGGATGTCAGGGACAAAAATAAAGAGGAATCCGTTATGATGACAAAGATAAAATATTTCGACACAAAGATGTCGAGGGTGAATTGTGAAAAAAAATAATACAATTGCAGAATAATTATAAGTATCGAAGTTTTCTCTTATAGAGATAAGAGACAAAGAGGTGACAATTAGTGAAGTAAGGAAAACCATAATCAGAAAAGCAATGCCCATGAATTAAGATGGATATAGCCAATGCTAAGCTCGAAGAAATATTGAACCAAATAATAATGAATAAGAACCCAATTAAGAAAAATGGTACCATTAGTAACATCAGAGTTTAAGAACCAACTCAATAACCTGCCTATACATAATAAGCTTACAAGACAAAGAAGGCAAAGAACTGAATAAAATATTGCCATAAATATGATCATAATCATTAGCTCAAAATTTGTATCCTGTTTTTCTCTCCTCATAACAAGGAACATAAGTCAAAAGCCACATAATAAACCATGATACACTTAAATTATATTTGTGTCAATGTCAAATATACAATAACTGAGTATGTGTTGTATAAGAACTGTATATGTGTTGTACAATAACTGAATATGTATTGTATAATAACTGGGTAAGTTGTGTAGTAACCGAATGTGTTGTACAATAACTGAATATGTATTGTACAATAACTGGATGTGTTGTATAATAACTGAATAGGTGTTGTATAATAACTGAACATATGTGGTACAATAACTGAATATGTATTGTATAATAACTGGATATGTTGTATAATAACTGAATGTGTTGTACAATAACTGAATATGCGTTGTATAATAACTGAATATGTGATGTATAATAACTGAACATGTATTGTGTAGTAATTGAATATGTGAAATTTATAAAGACATGCTGTGTCATGACAAAACAAAAGACAAAGACAAACAGCGAAGAAGACTGTAAAGAAAAGAAAAAAAATATTGTACAAAGTGATTGCATCAGAGGAGTAAGGAGAAGGATTGTTTTGTGTTTCAAGATTGTAAATATAGGTGACAACTCGAAAAACAAAACAAGGGGCATATGAGACAGAATATTAGAAGACCCCAAAAGAAAATCGTTCATGTTAATGTTTGTTAAAAGTGTATAAATATTAGAATTGTTTGTGTTCCATAATAAAAATAGGAGACGATAATTGGGATCGCTTCCCTAACGAGAAAGAACTATTTGCGCGGATGAATACCGCGGATGAAGATGAAAAAGGCGGTGTGTTGCGTCAAAAGGACGCCAAGAAACAGTTTACTAGCGTGGGTATCTCCGAGGTAGATGGACGTATTTTTATGTGTATGCGTCATGAAATAGTAAAAGTGAATTTACTAGGTGTTTAGAGACCTTTAATTAAATTTTGGCGACGTTAGGGAAGTTGATCCGCTAACATTCTACTGTGATGTGATTTAAAAATTGTGAACAAGAAGGTGCAAATAAAATGTGTGACTAAAGTTAAACCCAAGTGTAAATTCATTCCATCCGTTACCATGACCTTGTAGATAGAAAACGAGTCTCATAGCTCAGCCCATTTCATTAAAAACAGCACCACATTTGACACAGTGAAATTGCCTTGTGTTCTCTCTCCAGATACACATTTCTCTACAGTAGTGAAGGGTTCTCTGGAATGACTTTCTTAAAATTAATATCTTCTTAATACCTGCACATGTGGCCAAAAGTACACCAAAAGCTTATATGGAAACAAATTACAGCACCTGTGCATTGCATCATAAACCCGCTGGTATAAATGTTCAGACAGTTATAAATGAATCAGAACAATCTCATTTTGTTTCACAAATTGAACTGTTACAATAATAAATGTTTTTAATGTCTCCATACGGATAACTACAGAATCTTAAGTTTGAACTGACTTATATTACACAAAGCAAGAAACGACAAGCTAAATGGGAAAATTTTAAGTTTGCACTCTAGCTAATCCCTGTTTAGTTTACAATTCCTCTGAAATTAAAGTGAAACCTCTTTGATAAAATAAGGACTTATTTTTAAAGTTCTTTTGTCCAGCTTTCTGTTCCAAATACATACACCCTGAAACAAAGAACTTATAGTTCAGGCATCCTCATAAAATGCCACAATGGTAAAATGAATACTAACATCTTATCCCTGCTGCACACATTTAATTTGGAATATGTGATTCACTTTCTGGCCAGAATTCACATGAACATTACAACAGTTATGGAAATTTTTCTAGACCCCTAACAAATTTGACATGATTTATCTCCTATTGTAATTGGCATATCAGATAACGATGCTCAGGTATCGTTGGAAAGAAACAGATTGTTAATAGGAAAAGTACATTACAAGAATAATTAGTAATCAGAATACCCATAAATCTAAATTAGTGTCAAAGAATGAAAAGTGGACTTATATCTATGACTCAAGTAAACAACAAATTTGACGATTTCTCTAACTTATGCTACTATAATCTTAAGTTAATTTCCCTAACAAAACAATAAACATATCACAGATAATGAAGGTCAAACCTTACATTATTTCAGTATGAAGAAGACCTGTGCAAATAAAAGAAACCTGTTCTAGGTATATCACAAAATTTACGACCCATACGTTATAGTACACTACAGTGCATATTGTAAAATACTCAAAAGAGCAATGAATGAAGCAAAGTGAAGATATTGCTGATCAGCTATTGAGGAATATAACAAAATTAAAGCAATGAAAACCCCATATTGCCCTTGCTGCTGTCACGCAATAAGGCTTCACCAACTTTATAGAATAGTTAAATACCATCATCATTATCACCCATCATCATGATACATGCGAGTATTAGGCGCAAGGCCTAATAGCTAAATAGCAGACATTTTTATATCATACTAGTAAGTATGAGCACAAAATATGAATATTAAATTGATTTTCTAAATACATATATATTGTTAATTAATGTTGTACAGTATTTATACGAAAAAGAAGCAAAGTGATGCAATGCTTTTGTACAACGTACCTTAGCGCCATCGTTAATACATGAATCTTCTCTTTCTAACCACCATTCTTCTTTGATATCTATCTTGGTTTCAATTTCACTTTCTTTGATGATTTCATTAAAGCTCAATAGATGGTGTTCTTCATTCTGTGAACATGTGGAATCACCAAGTTCTGATTTGATATCACTGCTACTTGTAACAGTTTCTATCTTAACCTTCTTCACAGGCTCTTTGATAAAAAGCTCTCTCTCATTCTCTGAACAAAAGTCCAGGAAAGAAGATTCCTCTTTGACCTCTTCTTTAATATCCATTTATTATACTTGTTCTATTTGAAAGGATCTGTTCTTAAGTTTCAGTAGCAAGTCTGTGGAAAAAGAAATACATTACTAACATCCATGAGTTTGCTTCATGATAACCGAAACTACATTATATTTTAACAGATAAAGTAGCACAAGATAACGATTATAATTTGGTGTAATACGTTTAGAATAACATTTTTTAAATTACAATATCGATAGTTTTGTTATGGTTATTTTAATCTGAGTCTAAGGTGCATTATGTAGTAAAACGTGTTTCAAATTATATTATTCTAAAAGCAATTTTATAATCGACACAGAGATTCTTACAATGAAAATTACAAGGTTAAATGGAAATTTTACTTATTTTATGTTATTCTTAAGCATAAAAATTTGTTAACTTCAAATACTACAGGAAGAAAAGCAAGTAGAGAAAGCTGTGTAATTATAAGACATTACATTTCTGTTTCAATCATATAGAAAGTTGCAAGAATTCTTTCCACAAAGGGGAGTAAAGACATAAATGTGGTTTTGTGTCATGAAACAAACGTGAGCTGAGAAATTTGTGTATGTAATTCATTGCATTTCATTCCAATCATACAAATTTATATGAATTTATGAGTAGAGAACATGTGAATGTGCTATGTAAAACAGAAGTGACTGGAGGAAACCACGTGAATATAATGTTGCATAGTAAAATGGGTGATATAAAAATCTGCATGAAAAAACACTTACATGTGACAATTTTCACTGTTGTCAGTCAACCAGTAGATTGCATGTAGATTGTATGTTGAGGAACAAGTACAGAAGGAACATGTGAAGGTGTTATGTAAAAGGAAAGTGAGCAGAGAAACCATTCATATGCAATATGTTTTAGTTTCATTTCAATCATATAAAAGTATATGAATTGTATGCTGAAGATAGAGTAAGAAAAAACATGTGAATTTGTTGCGTAGTATCATGAATTACATAAAAACCGCCATAAGAAATTCTTTAATGTGCCAATTTTCATGGTGATTAGTCAGATGGTGTTGCAGTTTTTCAGCTTCATACATACCAACAACCATTTTAAATGTATAGATTGTATGAATTGTATATTGAAGAGCAAGTAGAGAAGAACGTGTGCATGTGTTCATAAAGGAAAGTGAGTTGAGAAAATTGTGTGAATGTAATAAATGTGTTTGTATTTCTATCATATGGAAAACTGTAAGAATTATATGTTGAAGGGCGATTAGAGAAAGAAGTGTAATAGTGGTTCATAAAAGTGAGTAGAGAAAACCATGCAAATGTAAAACGTCATTCCAATCATGGAATATTGTATGAATAGTATGTTGGAGGATGAGTTGAGAAGGAGATGTGAGTTTGTTGTGTAAGAGAAGTAGAGAAAAGCATGTGAATGTAACATGTTGCATAGTAAACTGGATAGCATTTAGCTCCATAAAAGAACGCTTACATGTGCCAATTTTCATGGTGATTAGTCAACTGGTGTTACAGTTTATCAACTTCTAACATACCAACATCCATTTTATATGTATAGATTGCATGACTGGTATGTTGAAGAGCAAGTGAATGGGTTACATAAAATAAAAATGGATGGAGAAAACTGAGATAATGTACTGCATTGCATTTGTATTTCAATCACAGAACATTTTATGAATTTTTTGTTGAAGGGTGAGCAAAGAAGGAAATTTGATTGTGTTAAGTAAAAGGAAAGCAAGTAGAGAACACAGTGTAAATGTATCACTTGTATTGTAAAACGGATAGCTAAAAACCTTCTCCATGAAAAAATGCATATACATGCCAAATTTTGGAATGATGGGACAAGTTGCTTTGGAGATTAGTGGTTATATACATATACACACACATCCACTTTTTGTATGTGTAGATAATTCATAAAATTCATTAGTTGATCAACATGAACACAGTCCAGTTTCATTACCACAAAATAATGAGTCATCACTAACAAAGCTACTATAGCCAATAAGTCGGTCTGGGTGGCTCAGTTGGCTAGACGCTGGAACTAAGGTCGCGGGTCCAACCCCGGCCCAGGCCGATGGTTTTTGAGTGTCCTTTAAAGGTGACAGCTCCATGTCAGTAGATTTACCGGCATGTAAAAGAACTCCTGCAGGGCAAAATTCTGACACACAGGCGATGCTGATGTGATCCTGGGAATTGACAGCGTCGTTAAACAACAAAATAATTTTAATTTATGGCCAATAATTGTTACTTTTCACTTCTGTGTAATGCTCCAGTACAATCACTCAAATAAGTATTCATATAACTACTTGTTTTAAGTTTTTAACTATTTTATGTTTTTCCACCTGAGTCAGCATTGAAGGTCAGCCTGTTCTTTGTTTATATTTGTATCTTTTGAATTGGTTATGCCTGTACAAGATGCTCTTATCTACTTAGGTGCTCCTATTTAATAATTCAACTATTTCTTTGAATGTTTTACTGTTTCAAAAGCATCTTACAGCAATCTGTCTTGTGGCCTCTGGCTTTCCCTTATTTTTCTGTTCAGATGCATCGAGTTAAAAAGCCCTAAAAACACTGAATGCACCACAAGTGCACCAGCTGAAGGAAGAATAATGATCTGATTGGGTGATTTCATCCTCAGTTGCTTTGCCAGGCAAATACTTGTTTGATATCAGAGTTGAGCATTCTCTTTTTATAAACATAAGGTAGTTGTTGGCAATGAAAACCTTTTTCATTAGTAAACAGTAAATAACATTGTATGAACGGGATACATTGAAATCAACCAGTCTCAGTTTGCATACATGTTGGTGCAGATATCACAGCTGGTTAGGGGCTTGACTACTGAAACAAAGGCCACATGTTCAAACCTAATCGGAACCAATGGTTTTTAAATAGGCTTAAAGATGACAGTCCCATGTGAGTAGATTTACTAACATGTAAAAGGACTCCTGGGTGATGAAATTCTGGCACAGCGCTGATATGACATTGATTATTGATAGCGTCCTTCACAACAAATATTTTTGGTTAGTCTGCGTATCAAAACATCTTCTTGTGGTATTCCTCTTGTGATGAGATACTGTTATAGAGATTATATGTCTCAAATGTTTTCTGTATGTAATTTAACTTCTTTAGCATTGGTGAAGCTCAAATAGTTGACCATTGAAATTAATGTGTAATAAGTGTGACTTACATTAATGATATCACTTAGGAGTTACATATTAGAATACTAAGGGAGGGAGTTAAGTCCACTAGCTGAGGACCCTCAATCTCTCAGCTATACTTGCCAACTTACGGACCTGAATCTCACAGCATCACTTTGAGGCTTAGGGCACTAGATAGCTGAACTGTTTCTTAGTCTCATGTTGGCAGATGTGCTGTTGTGAATCAGATAGCAAGAAATACGAGAGATAGCAAATACAGCATTTACTTGATTATCAACGGTTTACTGTTAAATCATTACAATGTCTTTTATCAATACACGCCCTAAATAACTAGTGTAGATTGGCAGCACTGATCTGTGATATGGCAGTAGCCTTTGTTATTCATCAGATGATATTTATATGTGAGAATGGTGTAATGTGTTATCTATCACTTATTCTGGGCATTGCCATAAATGTTGTTGACCATACATAGCCTACGAGATGCACAATACTGTAAAGGTACGTTTTCCATTTGCCTGAAAAGCAAATTACACTTCCTTTTTCTATTGGATTACTGCTTATTTTACTTTTGTGCTGCTATTGTAATTTCTGTGTGAACATTATAAAATTATAATATACTTGATTTGCATTGTAAATTCATTTATGTAAACTTATTCGGTTTTAGTTTTAGATGTCAAGTACAGCTAATGAAATGGTAAATATGGCTTCACATGAATATGAAAAAAATGATGCAGAATGTGACTGATGCTTCATTTGTTACTGAAACAAATCACTTCTCAGAATCAAACTGCAGAACCAGGAGTTGATCGCAGAGTGATGTCTTCCCATCTTATTTCTGTCAGCTATTTAAACACGTCTGTGCTGTGTTTTTAGAAATATGACAAGAAAAGTAGATTTGATTTTACAAAGAATTTAGGAATGACACTTGTGAAGAATCATTTGAAAACGCAGCTACAAATTCCTAATTTGACAAGAAATTTGAGTCACATTATCTACACAATCACAGAACACCAACAATGTGAATCACAAATGAAGGCCTCACTTATTCAGCAGAAACTAACATTTTGAGAGGAAGGAAGTGAGTAGTTGCCAAAATAGCAAAAGGTCACTAAATGAGTGATCAAGTGAAATCCCTACTTTGGTGATCATTGGATTTTAGCTACACTGATTATTTATTTTGTTCTTTAACGACGCTGTCAATTGCCAGGATCACATCAGCGTCGCCGGTGTGCCGGAATTTTGTCCCGCAGGAGTTCTTTTACATGCCAGTAAATCTACTGACATGGAGCTGTCGTTTTTAAGCACACTTAAAAACCATCGGTCTGGGCCGGATTTGAACCCGCGACCTTGGAATCAGTAGGCCAGCGTCTAACCAACTGAGCCACCAGCTACACTGATGTTTCAACTATGGCCCATTATGGCTTTGCTTTGGCCACAACTGCTCCACCTCTTATAAAAGTTCACTCATTTACGTTTGGCACTTACGGCCCTCAATATCGCAGCTGTTTTGTAGCTTTGGGAGTGGTGATGTTTAGAACATTCCCATGATGCCTCAGGTGGAATGTATGTTATGGCTCCTTCGTGATTGCATTACTATTTTATTTCAAGTATATACATCCATAACTACATATATAACTAGAACTACCATATCCTGTATGTGAATTACTGTTAAGTGCATGTACTGCTGCAAATTGTGTAATAAAGGAGTATAATAAATTGGTATATGTACACAGTAACCAATGTTGAAAGTTTCCCAGATAACATTACCTTCCTTGGTAATGTTGCTGAAGAGTTGCACCTCTCATTGCAGACAGTGTTAATGCACAATTAGGTACCAACTGCACAACAGAAAAAGTGCTGCATGAACAGGAAAAACAAAGTATCTCAATGCTGGAAGTCACATGATACTCTTGAGGATAAAAGCTTCTAGTAGCACCGAGTAAACCATTCCAATGCACTTTAAAGTACTGGTGCAGGTGGTGAACTGCACCAAGAGAACATATGACTGACAGTACAACACCTTTCCATACACATCAATACAAATTAAAATAAATGAAAGTGCTGCCACTACTTCATGCCTACCTTCAGAAAACGAAAGGTACACTTTTCAGGTACTTACTGGAACATGTTTAAACATACATTCCCCATGAAGCACAGATTACACCATTTCCTAAAGACTATCCGCCACAAATATAAAGTCACAACGTGTTCTTCAAACTTTGTTTGCTGTATTTCCACAGAAGTTTCCAAAGATTTACAAGGAAACAACACAAACCAAAATTAGTGCTATAATGGAGTTTCATATGATGTGTATCATTTTTTTAAGTTTAACATAAACTATCCATATTGCCAATAATGAAAAGCAAAGCCAGCGCTGTGTTTTGTAACTCCATAAAAACTTTACACAGAACAATTGAGATTGGTCATTGACTTCCATTGCTTAAATTTCCCAAAGCTTTACATAGAAACAACAGCAAAATCAGGATATACTTGTCTCATATCTTAAGTATTAATAACGATAATACTGAAACAAAAATATGTTGTGTTTTGTGATTTAATTAAAACTACATGGAACAGATAAGTTGGGTCACTGCTTACAACTTCTAAAGTTTTACATGCAAGTAGGAGCAAACAGAAAATAACCATTATGCCTGTTTCCTTGGGAATTATTTATATTATTAATGGTAAAATACATTATGTATGATTTCAGCTTGTATTAAACCATCAAAAAATTAACCTGTTATGACTATTTCTACTATCTTGCATTGTGCAATGGATTCCCTCTTGCTCTATTTTTCCTTCAAAGGTTGGCAGCGCTTCCTTTTACACATCTGAGTCACCAACTGCCCTCTACGGACCAAACAGCAGATCTAGTTACAAGGTAAGCATAAACATTTACCAATAACTGAATAACTCGCGCCAGAATACATAACTGCAAATGATGCAACAAATTTCATTATTCTAAAGACATGTTAGCGATTTTTCTTTCCACAAAGTTGCCTGCTTAACATTTGGGGAGCCCACCATTATAGGTGCAGGTCTGCAGCAAGATTATCTCTTCCTCTACATTCGATGTTGTTGAACTATAAATAATGCTTGCACTACAGTACTCATTTTACATAAGTTCATGTTTTAGGTTTGCTAGAATACATCATATTGATTCCCACCCACATTTAACGCTATACTACACTGATTTATTGCACAAGTATAAACAAAACACCATTAGGAGTAACAATTTACACTCATAATATGGTATTTATACATGCATGTGCCTGTAACATCCACTTACTTGCCACAAGGTGCACAATTTTCAGAAACGAAAGACAGGGCGGGAACGCAGTGCATCTCCTATCCAACCAAGTTCGAAAGAAGGTTCTTTGGGTGGTTCTAGGAGTTCAACGAGGCAATATTAAGTTCCAAATCAATATTAATGTACTCAGGTTATTTATGCAGATAACCAACATTTGGTAACACAAGTATTTGTGAAGAAAATGCTCTTTTAGTAACTACGCATTTGTAGGTCGTGGTCCAATATATGATCTTATAGTGGATACGTTTTATCAAATCAAGTAGTAACATGGAAAAGTACCTAATAAGAATAGACCAAGAAAGTACACACGTAACAGCACAGAACACTCTATTAGTAACAGTATGGTTTCATATATTCACTATTTGAAATGTGATTAAACATCTCCGCCAGTAACACAGCATGTAAAGAGATGGACATTACCATTTGCGTTCCACATATTATACAAAGTGAAATACCACAGGAAACTTGTAATTAAATCAGATGAGTGTATAACAATTCATTTTACTTAAAGTAATTAAGAAATATGATCTAACACAAACTTTCTCGACAAATTTTACTGCTGTCTGGATATCGAAAATGTAAGGTAGCCAACCCATGAAAAGTAAAACCAGTGGCATTACAACATGAGATTAGATTAGAAAGCATTCTGTGTAGTGCACGACCTCACTGTATAGCTATTATTACAAACTCTATCCACTGAAAAGTGAGGCATGTATTTCGTTCTCAGACTTTCCTCAGAAAAATCGGAGATTTCTCCTACGTTGGCTGCCGTGCGTCACACGGCCTTGCATGTTCCTTTTGCTGCGTTCCCTCTTTCTCTACTTACCTTGGCGTTACCTCTGTTTATTTCGTATCATACTTATTTCCATACAGTGAAGTTTAGTGTTATAGTGTATTAGAAAGAAGTTATTTCATCATTGTAAGTAAAATGAAGTGTTATACCCTCATCTTATTTAATTTAGCTTGGGATTATATATGAAAACTAAGGTTAAACAAAATTTGTATGAACCTTACAAGTCAAAACATTCTGGTGTTTAGGAAACTTGATACACAAATCATGTGTCACATTACATTCCCTTGATTGAAACTTAAAACTAGCAAGGTTGTACGTTTATAGAAGACATGGTGATGTTTTAATAGCGGGCTGTTGATAATCATGTGCTTGTTCCATCCGCTATCTGCTCACAAAGGCACTGCTAGCGTTTCCAGCCTCCAAACACAAACTGGGGCGGTTAAGATTGTGTATGTGCTAAACACTTTACATCGCTTACTGCACGCATGTAGCGTTGTGTTAATATACGTAATTAACAATAATTCACTCCAAGGATATGGTAGTTAAACTGGACATTCTATTTTATGCTGCCTCGATTTCACTTCGATGTCTGCAACATTACTATAAACACACGTGCTTTCTTAAAATTTCTTATATACTCCTAACCTTGGATATAACTCGTCTTATGATTACAGCACCAAAAAGAGGTAGTCTTTTTTAAAACCACTTGTATGGACCTAACCTAACTTTGGGAAGGTCTGTGAAAGAATCTACACATACATATTCGCAGTACTAGATAGGTTCACTGCAATTACCTGAGCTCTCCCAAAACACTTAACAAGATATTATGTCTCCATCTGTGTTATTAGTGTGTGATGTATTTTGAGAATGTGCCAATTTGAAATAGCATACTATCAAATGTTTGTCATAGAGTTAAAGATGAATATGGTTGAAATACTGCAGTAACACTGCTTATGGTTGTGTATCGTTTTGTATGTAGCGTTACATATATTGCACAATCTGTAGTAATCCAGATAATTCACACTCAGGTTATGGTAGTTACATTTATATCTATGTAGATATATATAGGTATGGATGCATGTGCTTCAAATAAAGCTATATAACTGAGTTCACTTAGAAGGAAGGGTGCATGGCCCCAATGACTAACAATGCATCATCTTCTTAGACCATGACTTGTTTACTCAGGATATCAGTGTAAGTAATTTTGATGAAACAGTGTTTTTCATACATACCCAATTAAGATTCCATATTGGGAGGAACACTTAGCATTGGTTATCGCACGCTTGCAGCATTATATTGCGTATCTTATAGCAATACATGTAATTAACAATAAATGACAATCAGAATATGGTAGTTATACATATACACATCAGTAATATACACTTAAGTCATAAATGGGGCAGTAACTGTGAAATATGATAGTCATAGATAACACATGTTCTTATTAATAATAAGTTTTTCCGGAGAAGGCCGTGTCTTGGTTGTGTTGTTGTTGCCAATGTTTCACCCTACTATTAGAACTTCTTCAGAGCTAATGCTTTCTTTAGCAGCACCGCAGGAACTGTGATGACTCTTCAACCCAAGACGTCATGAGTGTGTTCCTCTCCTGTTCATTGCTTCCTTCTCCTGTCCTGAGGAGGTGTGTGCGGCTGCTTGGTCTGCACATCGCTTTCCAGAGTTTTCCATCCTTATGTTGCCATATGTGAATATGCAGTGGCACTTCCAATGACATATATTTGCTATTTGGTAGCAATCTTGGAAAGTGTCAGCTGCCACTCAACTGTGGACAATCAAGTACACCGTACAACCGTAACAGACCTATTGCAGGGATTGCAGGTGGGAACAGGTGATTCTAAGCTGCTTGAGGATAGGCCACACATAAGCCACCTATGGGCACCTTTGCATAGTGACCAGGTCTTGTCTGTGCTTCGTGCTCCATTCCACTCTTCGTAGCTCATGTGCTTAGTGATTGTGATATGCTCATGAGTGCCAGTCTTGTGGCCTGGGTTATACACTGCACTCCATTTCAGGCAAAGACCCACCATAGCTGTGAGTGCTCAGGTTTGTTATCAATATAGGATTTGGTAGGCAGCTTTAGCTTGTATTTTATTTTGGAGCTTTTTAGCCTCTTACGTTATTTTATGATTTTAACATTTTTAATGAGTTACCTTGTAACGATCAGTTTTAAATTTTTTTACTGTTTTTAATTGTTAGCTATTTTATTTTTCAGCTTTTTGGTTGAGATGTCCCAGGTTTTACATTTTGCTGCTTTTATCTTTTTAACCTTGGGCCCTAATGACCTATAATCGCTCCACCCGTAGATCTGTACCTGATGTAAACGCAAGTCAGCAACAACTAACCCAAGATACGCCGGAAACTGAAGCACACTTTAAAACATAGTATCTTAAATATTGGCAATTATCTGTGAGTTTACAAGATGTACGATAACCCTGGTAAAGACTACTTAAATGTAACATGATAGCAGCAATATACCTGAAACTCCCGAGTAAATATCACTATGCTGCATCATAAACATGAAGCATGAGTCCACGTGGCATTTGTTTGTGTTAGTCGCAGATGATATGAACATCAGGTTATCGCGGGGGGATTCAAGTGGTGGATCTAAGGCTGGATGGAGTATAGTTGTTGACAGACCCTTAACCCATATTCATTTTCCTATCCAGCTGTTGCCAACATCGGCAGTCCAAATACAGCTAAATAGTAGTTGGCATATGTCGGACATCAAAAACTAAAACAACACTAAGATCCACAAACACTTATTAAAGGCCTTACGCAATAAGAAGGCACATGAGGCGGACCTAGAAGAAGGTGTGTAAGAGCAAGTAGCCTGTCCTAGAGAGGCAATGTTGCCCAGTTCGGGAACGCACTGTCTAGCGCAATATTTGCTCTTCACTTTTTTCTTTGCGCTCATCAAATCGAGCAACGGCTCATTATTACAAAGAATTCCATTGCAAAGACCTAGAAATGTTGACGCTGACTGTCCAAGAAGCAATATTTTAGGTGGCCTGTAGCCCAAGATATGAGTGATTGAAAAACGTTGCACTCAGCGATAGCAAACAATGCTTCCCTTGCATCATGATTGTTTATTTATCATCTTAAAATATCTTTCTGCTCAAGGAGTGAGATGTCTGCAGGAAAGGAAAAGGAATTTAGTTTATTCTTATGTGTGTTCCATGTCTGACCTGTGTCTTATAATTACTGTAACTCATTTTGTTGCTAAGAAATATGGCATTAACAAAACCTGGCACAAGCAGCTTATAGACGAGTAAATCTAAAGGGAAGGTATTAAATTTAGATGCGCGGGCTATTATTTTCAGTGTTTACACTTTTTTAAAACAATTGTCCTTAGAAGAAGTGCGTGCAAACATTGTATTGTTACGGATTTTATAATAAGTCTTTACATATCAGCAGGAAAAGAATGATGTAATAGTTTGATATCATACGCGATTTTAATCTACAGGGTCGAGGTCACAGAATGGAATGCATAAATCAACGTTCCTTTATCACAATATATTTATTCGTTAATTTACACTTTTAGCACCATATTAATTATTTAACATCTTTCAAAATTCGATAGAATCTACACTGGTTAAAAGTTTGGGTGTAAGTTACACGTTCACACGCTATCAGAAAATATACATCCTTTCACCTTGAGCTCACAGACGCTAATGAAAAAAAGAGTCCCTGGCGTCGGTATGACGCAACACCGCCATTCTTATGTATTCATCCGCGCAACAGTTCTCATTGGTTGAACTCAAAGTGACGAGAAAACATTGGCTATCTGGAATATATAAATAAAAAAAAATAAGTCCCTGATACACCCAAATTAAAAGAATTAGAAATTTACACTCTCTTACAAAAATATTTACATGAACGACCCTCCATTGGTCAATATTCTGTCTCATATGCCCCTTGTTTTGTTTTTCAAGTTGTCACCTTATTTACAATCTTGAAACACAATACAATACTTCTCTCTACTTCTATGATTCAATCACTTTGTACAATATATATATATATATATATTTTTTTTTTCAGTCTTCTTCACTGTTTGTCTTTGTCCTTCGTTTTGACATGATACAGCATGTCTATAAATTTCACATATTCGATTACCACACAATACATTCAGTTATTATACAATACATATCCAGTTATTGTACAACACATTTGATTACTATACAACATGTCCAATTATTACACAATACATATTCAGTTATTGTACAATATACCCAGTTATCATATCACATATGTTGTTATTAGACAATACACCTTCAGTCATTATACAATACATATTCAGTTATTGTACAACGCATTTAGTTATTACTCAACATATTCAGTTATTACACAATATATCCAGTTATCATACAATACATATTCAGTTATTGTACAACACATATTCAGTTCTTATACAACACATACTCAGTTATTGTACATTTGACATTGACACAAATGCAATTTAAGTGTATCATGGTTTATTATGTGGTTTTTGACTTGTATTCATTGCTATGAGGAGAGAAAAACAGGATACAAATTTTGAGCTAATGATTATGATCATGTTTATGGCAATATTTTATTCAGTTCTTTGCCTTCTTTGTCTTATAAGCTTATTATGTATAGGCAGGTTGTTGAGTCGGTTCTTAAACTCTGATGTTACTAATGGTACTAATTTTCTTAATTGGGTTATTATTCATTGTTGTTTGGTTCAACATTTCTTCGAGCTTAGCATTGGCTATATTCATCTTAATTTATGGGCATTGTTCTTCTGATTATGGTTTTCCTCACTTCACTAATTGTCATTTCTTTGTCTCTTATTTCTATAAGAGAAAACTTCTATACTTACAATTATTCTGTAATAGTATTATTTTTCTTCTCAATTTACCCTCGACATCTTTGTGTCGAAATATTATATCTTCTTCATCATAATTGATTCATTTTTATTTTTGTCCCTGACATCCTTATGTCAAAAACATATTATCTTCCGTAGCTATGATTCATTTCTTTAATGACAATCAGTGTCCTCATCTGTTTTTGTTGACAATGCTCTTTGTGGTCGATATAGCCAATGACTATGTTGATTTTCTTCCTTGTTGTAATTCCTAATCTGAACATAATTTTCTATAAGTAACCCATTAAAAATTGTTATCTTCCTTCATCTCTACTACTCCTGCCTTACACATTCGTTGGCAAAGACTATATGGTCCTTTCTTTGTATGGCTTCAATTTATTTTTATGGTATTTTCCTACCAACTTGCCATTTGTATTCTGTAGCTCATATGTGTGGTCACCCAGCTGTTTTGTTATGACCAGTGGTCCAGTATACAATAGCTCCATCTTTCCAGATCTTTTTTCAGATGCCTTGGATGCTTTGTGGCTTATTAAGAGCACCTTTTCTCCAATTTGTGGGGACCATTTCCTGACAAATCTTTTCACCTTATTTCTCCCTTTTTCAGCCTTCTGCTGTAATCTTCTGAATGCCAATTGACATTTTTCCTTCTCTGATAATTCTTTTTGGGCAGCCATCGTAGTGTCAATGTCAATTGCTAATTTTTTTGGTTTCGTGTTGGTCATTAACTCGATTGGGGCGAACTTGGTCGTGGGGTTCACCGAATGGTTAATCACCTCCTCTATATATCCGCATTTTTCCGTCCAGGAAGTGTGGTCTCTGTGGCAGAGTAAACGAAAATAAATACTTATATCCCTCATGATTCTCTCAGTCGGGTTTCCTTGGGGATAATACGCTGAGGAATAGTACAATTTTATTCCTAATGTTTCTAAGGTGTTCTGAAACAACTTGCTCTTATGCATGGTTGCATTGTCCGATAGAATACATTTTATCCTCCCATATTTTGGGATGTAGTCCTTGACGATTTTATCTAGGCATGTCCTGCTTTTAATGTTCTTAATGGGGTATATTTTGGTGAATTTTGTGAAAACATCAAACATGACAAATATGTATCTGTTTCCATCTTTCTCTTCGTGTAGCCATCATGGTGTCGATGTCAATTGTAAGTTGCTGAGATTTTGTTGTTTGTCATCCACTCGGTTGGGATGAACTTAGTTGTTATAATTTCCCTGAGTGTTGGTGGTGGTTGTCGTTTCTATATTCTGTGCAGCATCTGCCCTATTTGGCACATTTTCATCTACTTCCTGCTGTGTTATGTTGTCGGTGTTCCCTTGGTTTCTGCCCCTTTGACGTGAACCCCTATTGTATGACGGCCTATGGCCGTTCAAGTATTCCCTACAGAATCGTATATGATTCACTTGATGGGTACGGTCTCCTGGTCTTCCACGATCATATCTATGCGTTCTGTATGTCAATTCACCCCTCGGTATCGTGTCGTGGTACCGCTGTCTTGTGTTCTCCATCCTCTCGCCATGATTATGTGGTTGTGGGAAATGGTGTGCCCCTCTCCCCCTTTCATGGGTACTCCTAGTATTTCTATGTTCTCCCTCACTCTGGTTGTTCGTAGTCGTGTTCCGGTTTAGGATGGGTGAGTTTGAGTGACCGTTCCTATGTCTATGCTCATTAGGCCGACCATTTTGTGTTTCGAAGGCTGTTAGCAATTCTATCATATCTGCAAAATCTACTGGCCTCGCAACAATTAACCCTGTTCTCACTGTGTCTGGGAAATGTCTTGTTATACTGGCAATTAGTTCTGCCTCCGGCAAGTTGGGGTCTAATAGCTTTCCTTTGTTGGCTACTTTCATAAAATAATCGACTAACGACAACCCTTTGGTTGGATCGTATCTACCTGTTGCTAGCTCTACCCTAGTTTGGTTTTGTTTAGCTGGGCCCCAATACCTAGATAGGAATAAATTTCTGAATGAGCTATACGACTCATGACCAGCTAGTGTTAACCTGAGCCATTCTAATGCCTTGTTTTTTAAGCTTTTCTTAACTATCATCATCCTAAGCTCGTTTGGTATCCTTTTCACTTTAAAGTATTCTTCCATCTCTTTAACAAAGAGTTTTGGATCGTCTCCCTTCTCCTCGTCAAATGTAGGTGGTGTGATTTCATGTAATATGCTGTTGGTGTAACATGTGTTATGTGTTGTGTCATTGTTTGGTTGTGAACCTCTTTCTCTGTATGGTGATTCAACATTTTGTACATTATTCAAATAACTCTCATCTTGTACATTACTTACATCTGAGACGGAATATTGACTAATAGAAAATTGTTCATGTAAATATTTTTGTAAGAGTGTGTAAATTTTTAATTCTTTTAATTTGGGTGTATCAGGGACCTATTTCTTTTTGATATTCAAGATCCAATGTCTTCTCGTCACTTTGAGTTCAACCAATGAGAACTGTTGCGCGGATGAATACATAAGAATGGCGGTGTTGCGTCATAGGACGCTCGGACTAGTTTATGATTAGCGTCTGTGAACTCAAAGTGGAAGGACGTATAATTGCTGATGGCGTGTGAACATGTAAATTACACCCAAACTTTTAACCAGCGTAGACGCTATCGAATTTTAGAAGTTGTTAACTAACTGAAATTGTGATAAAAAGTGTAAATAACGAATAAATGTGTTTGTAACAAAAGAACGTTGGTTTATGCATTCCATTCGTTGACCATCGACCCTGCAGATAAGAGTAGCGTCTGCTATAACAAACTTTCCACCTTTTAGTAAAAACATTACTCCTGCTGCTATATTCACGCTGATATGTGTTGTCCATCTTTTATCATAAAACCCGCCTCAAATGGCTTGCCCAACGTGGAGCGCGAATTTAGAATGGAATGCAAAATTACGAAGTGTTAACATCGAATGACGCTATCTCATCGCGTAGGAAAAAGGCGCCATTAGACCATCGACTGATATCAACAAAACATCGATACACGGAGAATCAACGTGGGAAAAACACCGGAGATCATCTGGCGAAGCCAACTACCCAGGAGACGTAAATAACTGGACGAAGAACCAGCAGAAAAAAAAGTAGGATCCAAAATTTTTGTCTTTATTTTATTTCCATTTATTAATGCTACTTAGAAGTGGCAAAGTAGCAGGACTTTCAACATTAAGTGAATTAGATAAAGGAATTAAAATGTCGCGAAAAGAGATAGAAACAGGAGTGGGGGAAGGGGCAGATAGGCCTAGTTATCAGATAGGATTACAGAGTGAGGAACAGGCGGAAATAAGCAAAGACCAAAGGTTAATGATGATGATGTTTGAAAGACTAGAACAAAGTTTAGGTCAGAAAATGAAACAAAATAACATAGAATTGAAACAGGATATAGAACAAAGTTTAGGTCAGAAAATGGAGGAAGTGAGAAAAGACTTAGAACAGAAAATGGAATTAGGTAGACAGAACTTGGAACAGCAAATGGAATTAGGTAGACAGAACCTAGAACAGAAAATAGAATTAGGAAGACAGGAGTGTAAAGAAAATATGAAAGTAATGGAAACTAATTTAAAATTAGTTCACAAAAACTTAAATGAAACAAAGGAAGCCTTAGAAGCTAGGATAGAAATTGTAGGAGATAGGATGGGAAAGATAGAATCAGAGATGAGAGAAAATAAAATTGTGTTAGAAGGAGAAATTGCTAGATGTAGGGATGAAATAACAGAATGTAATACAAGTGTAGACTGTAAGATAACAAATGTAAAAGCAGAAATAACTGAGGAATTAAGGAAAGAGATTGAGGTAGTAAAGAAAGACATTATTAATGAAACTGTAGAACAAATTGTAATTCCTAAAATTAAGACAATGAATGATGTGATGCTTTCACAACAGGATGCTATAAATGATATGAAACAAAGCCACTTAGAAATAAAGAATGATTTAAAATCAATTTGTGAAGAAATGAAAAAAGGGAAAGAAAATTTGGCTAATGTAAATGATGTTGTGAAGGCATTACAAAGACAAGATGATTTAGATGTAAGTAATGTACAAGATGAGAGTTATTTGAGTAATGTACAAAATGTTGACTCACCATACAGAGAAAGAGGTTCACAACCAAACAATGACACAACACATAACACATGTTACACCAACAGCATATTACACGAAATCACACCACCTACATTTGACGAGGAGAAGGGAGACGATCCAAAACTCTTTGTTAAAGAGATGGAAGAATACTTTAAAGTGAAAAGGATACCAAACGAGCTTAGGATGATGATAGTTAAGAAAAGCTTAAAAAACAAGGCATTAGAATGGCTCAGGTTAACACTAGCTGGTCATGAGTCTTATAGCTCATTCAGAAATTTATTCCTATCAAGGTATTGGGGCCCAGCTAAACAAAACCAAACTAGAGCTAGCGACAGGTAGATACGATCCAACCAAAGGGTTGTCGTTAGTCGATTATTTTATGAAAGTAGCCAACAAAGGAAAGCTATTAGACCCCAACTTGTCGGAAGCAGAACTAATTACCAGCATAACAAGACATTTCCCAGACACAGTGAGAACAGGGTTAATTGTTGCGAGGCCAGTAGATTTTGCAGATATGATAGAACTGCTGACAGCCTTCGAAACACAAAATGGTTGGCCTAATGAGCATAGACATAGGAACGGTCACCCAAACTCACCCATCCTAAACCGGAACACGACTACGAACAACCAGAGTGAGGGAGAACATAGAAATACTAGGAGTACCCATGAAAGGGGGAGAGGGGCACACCATTTCCCACAACCGCATAATCATGGCGAGAGGATGGAGAACACAAGACAGCGGTACCACGACACAATACCGAATGGTGAATCGAGATACAGAACATATACATATGATCGTGGAAGACCAGGAGACCATGCCCATCAAGTGAATCACATACGATTCAGTAGGGAACACTTGAACAACCACAGACCGTCATACGACAGAGGTTCACGCCAAAGGGGCAGAGACCAATGGTACACTAACAACACAAGACAGCAGGAAGTAGAAGAAGATGTGCCAAATAGGGCAGATACTGCACAGAATACAGAAACGACAACCACCACCAACACTCAGGGAAATTACAACAACTAAGTTCGCACCTATCGAGCTGATGACCAACACGAAACCAAGAAAATTAGCAATTGACATTGACACTACAATGGCTGCCCAAAGAGAATTATCAGAGAAAGAAAAATGTCAATTGGCATTCAGAAGGTTACAGCAGAAGGCTGAAAAAGGGAGGAACAAGGTGAAAAGATTCGTCAGGAAATGGTCCCCACAAATTGGAGAAAAGGTGCTCTTAAAAAGCCACAAAGCATCCAAGGCATCTGAGAAGAGATCTGGAAAGATGGAACTATTGTATACTGGACCACTGGTCATAACAAAACAGCTGGGTGACCACACGTATGAGCTACAGAATACAAATGGCAAGTTGGTAGGAAGATACCACAAAAATAAATTGAAGCCATACAAAGAAAGGACCAAATAGTCTTTGTCAACAAATGTGTAAGGCAGGAGTAGTAGAGATGAAAGAAGATAACAATTTTTAATGGGTTACTTATAGAAAATTATGTTCAGATTAGGAATTACAACAAGGAAGAAAATCAACATAGTCATTGGCTATATCGACCACTAAGAGCATTGTCAACAAAAAACAGACGAGGACACTGATTGTCATTAAATAAATGAATCATAGAGACGGAAGATGATATGTTTTTGACATAAGGATGTCAGGAACAAAAATAAAAATGAATCAATTATGATGAAAAAGATATAATATTTCGACACAAAGATGTCGAGGGTAAATTGAGAAGAAAAATAATACAATTACAGAATAATTGTAAGTATAGAAGTTTTCTCTTATAAAAATAAGAGACAAAGAAATGACAATTAGTGAAGTGAGGAAAACCATAATCAGAAAAACAATGCCCATGAATTGAGATGAATATAGCCAATGTTAAGCTCGAAGAAATGTTGAACCAAACAACAATGAATAATAACCCAATCAAGAAAATTAGTACCATTAGTAACATCAGAGTTTAAGAACCAACTCAATAACCTGTCTATACATGAGCTCATAAGACAAAGAAGGCAAAGAACTGAATAAAACATTGCCATAAACATGATTATAATCATTAGCTCAAAATTTGTATCCTGTTTTTCTCTCCTCATAGCAATGAATACAAGTCAAAAACCACATGAAACACTTAAATTATATTTGTGTCAATGTCAAATGTACAATAACTGAGTATGTGTTGTATAAGAACTGAATGTGTGTTGTACAATAACAATATGTATTGTATGATAACTGGATATATTGTGTAATAACTGAATATGTTGAGTAATAACTAAATGCATTATGCAAAAACTGAATGTGTATTGTGTAATAACTGAATAAGTATTGCATAATAACAGAACACATATGTGTTATGATAGCAGGATATATTGTGCAATAACTGAATATGTATTGTATAATAATTGGACATGTTGTGTGGTAATCAAATGTGTTGTACAATAACTGAATATGTATTGTGTAATAACTGAATATGTATTGCATAATAACAGAACATATGTGATATGATAACAGGGTATATTGTACAATGACTGAATATGTATTGTATAATAATTGGACATATTGTGTAATAACTAAATGTGTTGTACAATAACTGGATATGTATTGTATAATAACCGAATGCATTGTGTAGTAACCGAATATGTGAAACTTATAAAGACATGTTGTATTATGTCAAAACGAAGGACAAAGACAAACAGTGAAGAAGACTGTAAAAAAAAAAAAAAAAAAAAAAAAAATATATATATATATATATATATATTGTACAAAGTGATTGAATCATAGAAGTAGGGAGAAGTATTGTATTGTGTTTCAAGATTGTGAATAAGGTGACAGCTTGAAAAACAAAACAAGGGGCATATGAGACGGAATATTGACTAATAGAAAATTGTTCATGTAAATATTTTTGTAAGAGTGTGTAAATTTTTAATTCTTTTAATTTGGGTGTATCAGGGACCTATTTCTTTTTGATATTCAAGATCCAATGTCTTCTCGTCACTTTGAGTTCAACCAATGAGAACTGTTGCGCGGATGAATACATAAGAATGGCGGTGTTGCGTCATAGGACGCTCGGACTAGTTTATGATTAGCGTCTGTGAACTCAAAGTGGAAGGACGTATAATTGCTGATGGCGTGTGAACATGTAAATTACACCCAAACTTTTAACCAGCGTAGACGCTATCGAATTTTAGAAGTTGTTAACTAACTGAAATTGTGATAAAAAGTGTAAATAACGAATAAATGTGTTTGTAACAAAAGAACGTTGGTTTATGCATTCCATTCGTTGACCATCGACCCTGCAGATAAGAGTAGCGTCTGCTATAACAAACTTTCCACCTTTTAGTAAAAACATTACTCCTGCTGCATTACTCCTGCTGCTAGATAAAAACTTATTTAATAAAACCCCGCCACACATCTAAATCATCTTGTCTTTGTAATGCCCTCACAACATCATTTACATTAGCCAAACTTTCTTTCCCTTTTTTCATTTCTTCACAAATTGATTTTAAATCATTCTTTATTTCTAAGTGGCTTTGTTTCATATCATTTATAGCATCCTGTTGTGAAAACATCACATCATTCATTGTCTTAATTTTAGGATTTACAATTTGTTCTACAGATTCATTAATAATGTCTTTCTTTACTACCTCAATCTCTTTTCTTAATTCCTCAGTTATTTCTGCTTTTACATTTGTAATCTTACAGTCTATACTTGTATTACACTCTGTTATTTCATCCCTACATCTAGCAATTTCTCCTTCTAACACAATCTTATTCTCTCTCATCTCTGATTCTATCTTTCCCATCCTATCTCCTACGATTTCTATCCCAGCTTCTAAGGCTTCCTTTGTTTCATTTAAGTTTTTATGTACTAATTTTAAATTAGTTTCCATTACTTTCATATTTTCTTTACACTCCTGTCTTCCTAATTCTATTTTCTGTTCTAGGTTCTGTCTACCTAATTCTATTTGCTGTTCTAAGTTCTGTCTACCTAATTCCATTTTCTGTTCTAAGTTCTGTCTACCTAATTCCATTTTCTGTTCTAGGTCTTTTCTCACTTCCTCCATTTTCTGACCTATCTCTTCCTTATTCTGTTACAGTTTCTGACCTATACTCTGACCTAAACTTTGTTCTATGTCCTGTTATTTACGTCTCCTGGGTAGTTGGCTTCGCTAGATGATCTCCGGTGTTTTTTCCCACGTTGATTCTCCGTATATCGATATCAAACGATGTTTAATGGCGTCTTTTTCCTGCGCGATGAGATGGCGTCATTTGACGTTAACACTTCGTACTCGTAATTTTGCATTCCATTCTAAATTCGCGCCCCACGTTGGGTAAGCCATTTTGTTACGGATTTTATAATAAGTCTTTACATATCAGCAGGAAAAGATTCTTTACATAGCATACCGGAGATATAGCAACAGGAATAATGTTTTTACTGAATGATGTAATAGTTTGATATCATACGCGATTTTAATCTATAGGGTCGAGGTCACAGAATGGAATGCATAAATCAACGTTCCTTTATCACAATATATTTATTCGTTAATTTACACTTTTAGCACCATATTAATTATTTAACATCTTTCAAAATTCGATAGAATCTACACTGGTTAAAAGTTTGGGTGTAAGTTACACATTCACACGCTATCAGAAAATATACATCCTTTCACCTTGAGCTCACAGACGCTAATAAAAAAAAGAGTCCCTGGCGTCGGTATGACGCAACACCGCCATTCTTATGTATTCATCCGCGCAACAGTTCTCATTGGTTGAACTCAAAGTGACGAGAAAACATTGGCTATCTTGAATATATAAATAAAAAAAAATAAGTCCCTGATACACCCAAATTAAAAGAATTAGAAATTTACACACTCTTACAAAAATATTTACATGAACGACCCTCCATTGGTCAATATTCTGTCTCAGTATTTAAACAGAGCTGGGCGCTAACAGCTAAAGCATGCAATGTAAGTGAACATTCAGTGTCACGTGTAGTGCAACACGGTAAAATAAGCTCTTCTGAATAAGGGCGGCCCTTGTTTAAATCCCACAGAAAAGACTGTAAGAAAGGAAAACAGGTTTCAGCTTTCAGAAAGATGTCCTGGTGAATCTGTATAAAGAAGTGGACTTCAAACCTTGGTGCTCATATGTTAAGTCATTCCTAGATTACGTGTTTTAAACCAAAAGTGTAAGCTATTTTATGGCAAATTCTCTTTGCGATTTCACAATTTTAAATCAACACTGCATGTTTATGTTCCTTGCTGGGCTATAAAATAAGTTCGCTAAAAATAGTCTTCACACAGCTGGTTTAAAAATACTTTGTTCAGTGGAGAGTTTCCGTTTTTATTATATGTAATATAATATGTACTTTGATGAGCATGTTAGCCTAACATACTTGCCTTATATTAATAGCTGCATTGCAAATTCTGGTTGGCACATATTGGGGAAACTACTTCTGGAGCTTTGCTCTGATAACTTACAAATTGGATTGTAAGGAACATTTTAAGTGCTGAAATGTCTAAAATACACAACTGAGAAGGCAAAATTGGCATATTACTCATAGAAGGTGGCTTGAAATTGTGCTTAGCATTTGTTGCTAAATTATGTAGATTTTCACTTAGAATACCTAATATAGAAATTGATTAACATATGTGCAGAAGCCCTGTATTGACAGAAAAATTGAGAAAAATATGTGGAATACCTATCAGAAAATGCCTCAAATTGCACAACTACGACCTTGGTTTAGATTTATTTAAATCGTCACGTAACTCGTTTTAACTCCAATAACAAAAATATTTACACAAAAACGTTCCTGGAGAATCGGATATCATAAAAAAATTAAAAACTCAACATTGTAATGTTTTGTCACCCAGGCCTAATTTTCAACTTGAAAGATATGAACTCCGTTGAAACATTAGATTGCAAATAAAAATTATTTGCTTAGATGAGGAATTTATATTTGAAGCAAATTACAGGATTAGAGAGCTTATTGTCTCATTTTAAAGAGCGATAAATTGTTATGACAGGTTTTAATTGTACACCTTGCAATCCTTCACTATCCTTGCTGCTGTCTACCGGTAATGCTCACTTGCATATCTCCTCCCTCTTTCTTTTGCATAGTGATATGCTCAGGCAACAGCACTCCATAGCTGAGTAGAGCTTGGAGCTACTCATGTGCCTTCTTATTTTGTGCTCCCTATAGTGTGTGTGTAAATGAGTAAGGTTAGAATTTAATAATTATTTGAGGTCATGTGTTACGATAATTAGACAAAGATTCTTTTATTACAAAGTGAAGGAACTCTCATGTGTCCTAACATATGCCAGTGTAGTCACTACTAATTTTACTTCTCATAGGTTGGCAGCTCTGCTGTAGTAAAGTCACTTTAAAAGGACGTGGGTGGCCCTAACGTCTATAATAAAGCAACATTATGTTGTTAAACCAGTATTTGTTAACTCAAGATAACTTTGCAGCTACTCAGTATTTGCTAATGTAAGTAATTTTGATATAACAGAGCTTTTAGCAGATGTGCATTTTAATAGGTGTTCATTTAATAGGTTCCCTATATCAAGTTTTAAATGAACACAAAGACTAAATTTAGTTATGAGCATAGGTGTTCTGTGTAGAGTATGGTCCCGGAATTGCAATGTAGTGCACATATACATAATTCCTTTGTCGTACAAAGTGTGCACTTAATTAATCACAACTATAGGGGAATATACCGAGGGCCCTAAGCCGCAGAGTGTAACCTGAGGGATTCTTTTTATAACCAGAGGAGTGTGGTAGCGAAGGCTGCAACTGTGAAGTGATGGGAAAGTGCATACCTGAAACATCATTGTAGCTGAAACCCAGTGATCAACTACTCCTTATTAACTCAGGATTACCCTGTAATCCCTAACTTAGGTCTTCCGCCACAACTGTACTGTACTGGGATACAGGGGTGTCCATCCCCCCTTCCTGCCAAAGGTTATGGCACATTCCCCCTAATTGTTCAACTATTTAGTTCTTTTCTATGCCACTGGAGAGTCTCACAAAGGGGCTGTCTTGTAGGTACTGTAATAGTTATTGTGATATTGATAAACAATAAAAAAAAACTTAAACAACTAATTTGAAAAAAGAATAAAATAAATTGTAATATTTACAGCAAGAGATTATAAATAACATATTGGCGGATAATGGATTTGGTATTTCAATGTATTTTAATGTATCTTTAAATAGACCAGTATACATGTAAGTATAATAATGTTTAGGGTTCGAACATTTAGGTGCTTATCAATTATAAAATATTTTTTATGTGCTTAAAAAGTGAAAAATATGTTCCAAACATATAAAAATGGTTTTCATTAAATTATCTAAACAATATTTATAAAAGCACTCACAGAGTCTTGTAGTCAGCAAGAGAACTGTTGCACTAAACAAAAAAGGTAGAGCTAAAGTTGGGCATCTTAAGGGCGTGACCATTGTCACGAAAAAGAGACTTGTATCTCGAAAATGTGCGTTCAACATCACAGGATGTTAATCTTGCATATTTGTAACATGCAATATCATTGACACTCAGATGTTCAAATCAGCTCAAGGTTCCCTACACTCTTCCTCATTTAAATATCTGAAATTTTGTGCATCACTTGTAACCATTCCTTTTTAGGCAAGACAGGAATTTTTCTTTGACTTTGTTTGCTTTTAAACCCTGATTTTCTTAAGTTTTTTTCAATGTTGATTTATTTTATTGTTTCTATCAATAATTGTTTTGATTTTTCCAACTTATGCACTCTGAGAGGAAACAAAAGTTTGCACTAATGAAAGTCAAATCAACTTTAAGTGCAGTTAGCCCAATCAGAGTCTGAAATATATCCTGCAGTATTGCAATGCGAGATGCATCTTCTCTGTCAAATTCGTTTATCACAGAATAGATCTGTTCAAAATTAGTTGCATAATACACAACAGCATTTACCGAAATACCCCAATGGGTGATGACAGTGTTAGGAAGAACTGGAGTATTTGGTGCGTACTATTAAATAGTTGTATTGTACTTGGTGATTTCACAGAAACTTTTTTCTCAGCAATCAATTTATCCACATTTGAATAAAACACATGAATTGTTTCGCAGACAGTGCAGAGCATGCGCTATACACGTTACGTGGATCATATTAGAGTAGCTCACTGAAAGTCTCTGTCCATCTTTAATCATGTGGGGGGCAGGGTCAGTAAATAGTAACAACACATTGTCATATTTAACACCCCCTGGCCAGAGAATATGCATTGTATCATTGAAAACACATGGTACTATTGTGTGATTCACCACAAACGTTTCTTCACATGCTAAAAGAAAAACATCTGACAGCACATCATCTTTCAGAACCCCAATTACAATATTCTGGACGTTCTTTCCACTACTGTCAGTTGTTTCATCAAACGATACCCATATTTTTTTTCATTCTCTCACAGTTTTCTAATTTTGTTTACTGTTTCCTTGTAGCACTTAGACACATAGTACTTACATAATGTTTATTTGTCTGGAGGATCCATCTGTATATTTTTTAAGAAAATTCCTAATTACAGGATTACTCAGTTTTCAGAGTGGAATGTCTACGGAAATAAATGTGTTGCACATATCTGTTGAATATTTGCAATTTTGATGGTTCTGAAAGAGAGGCAGGGAAAGTGGACGACTGACCAAATAGCCTTGCCTAGTATGTTGATTTTTAAAACTGTTCACTGTGGATATATGTGTATGTCCACTTAAGTACTGAATCCTTGAAAACATTGATTTGCAGTTATACTCTTTTCACATGCCTTACGACAAAGAATTTTGTTATCCATTGTGAATGCATCTTTACATTCACTATCATATTGCTGTAAATGAGCTGCGTCACTACACTTTACTTTTCCCAGTGATATTAATCCTAACCACAAACTAAACTAACTGTCAGTCTCAAGGGAACGAAGAAACACAACTGCTTTGTCAAAGGTAAAGTGATGAGGCATATTGATTGACCTTTGCTGTCAAGCACTCTGATCACCTCTTATCTTGTTTATTTGAAGAGCGAAGTAATGGTAACTAGGCGTTTAGTCAGTGATAAAACACAAATAGAATATCTCTTGCACCAGTTGATATATGAGACGTTGCTGTCCTGAAGATATGATTGCATCTGAACATAGTGTTTGTGCAATAAGCTCACGTAAACAGCTGGGCAGTTTCATATTCACATTCTTTCCAATATGCCTCATGGCTTTGCCAAGTAGTACTATGTATGAAACTACATTTCAAATGTGATGGAGTTTTATGAACATTCAAAATATTCATTTATAAGGATGATATATGGTATAATATATAAAATTTACATTACAAAAATATCTATCGAAAATCTTTTATGTGGTATGCAACTTGCTTTGTTTAGGGTAATCCTTTAGATAAATATGCTTTATTGCCTCAACTCTCTGCCAGAGCATTGGCAGACTTTTTCCAAGGGGCAGGGCCGCATATTGGAAGTTTGCAATTAAACAATATTAATTCATTATTCTGTTGCAAAAAACTGTAAAAGATGAGGTATAGTATTGGTTGCAGATAAGCATATTAATTTATGCTAAATATAAACTATTTTTTCCATCAAAATTTAACCAATAGTCTAATAGTAACTAATTACCTATTACATTTATTATTTTCCAAGGGAGGGCTGCAGTCTCCCCCCCTCTCCCCACCTCATCCTCCTCCCCCACCCCTTTGTGATGCCCATGCCTCTTTCTATTAAAGAAGTGGTCAGCTCGTGTTGCACCACTGGCCCCTGATCGGTGTGGACTGTATTGCTGGAGACCACTTTGTTTTCTTGCTGCTCCTCTGATTTGCATTTGCCAAGAAATCTTATGTCCATAATGCATGCACTAACTATCCTCGCTACTACTTAAATTCTTTTTTCTTCTTTTCTTTTCCTCCCTTTGCGTAGGACTTTCAAGCCAGTGCCTAGGGTCAGACACCTGTCAGGGAACAGAGGAACCTGTGTACCAGACAGAGTGAAGACTTGGAAGCAGCACCAGGTATGAGAGTGAGAAAGAGGATGATATGAAATTCAGGCAAAATCAATGAATGGAAAGGTGATAATGGAGAAATTGGTGCAATGAGTGGTGGGGGAATCTGGAGAACCTGGAGAAAACCTGCACAGACACTTAGTTCTTCTTCTCCTCCTCCGCCTCCTCCTTCTTCTTCTTCTTAGGATTACCCTCCTCTTATGTAGGACTTACAAGCCAGTGGCTAGGGTCAGATCCCTGGCAGGGAGCACAAGAACCTATGGACTGGACAGAGTGAAGACCTGGAAGCGGGTGGTCAGCCAAGCACCAAGTATGAGAATGAGGAAGAGACACTTAGTTCTATTAGTTTAAAATAGAAACAATGCACAACGATCTGGAAGTTGATTCTTCAGTGTTTGAATTCATTGCTGAGAATGGTGGGGGAGGAAAATAAAGTGACCGCATGTGTATAAGGAGATGATTCCCAAGTACCCTGTATGTTTGATTGTGTTGTAGCAGCTTTGTGAGCGGCCTTTGACTTCCAAGAGGTTTGTATATTTGGCACGCTGGAATATGATAATAGAAAACTATTACAGCGTTGCTACTAGTAATATAGTCTTTAATACATGGTCATTTTGGTTCTTAATTTATGACCGAAATATTTATAAAACTTCAAAACAGCAAAGGATAAATGGGGATTCTCTCAATACAGGCAAAAGTACTGGTGTTGCCTGACCTGGCCCCCCTCTGGCTATGGCCCGGCATGGTTTTCTCTACTCACTCTTCTTTTCACATGACCTTCACATGTTCTTCTTTACTGGCTCTTCAACATATAGTTCATATGATCTACTGGTTGACTGATCACAATGAAAATTGGCACATGTAAGTGTTTTTCATGGAGTATTCTACCGTCCATTTTACTGTGTAACATGTTACATTCACATAGTTTTCTTTACTCTTCTGTGTGACACATATACATGTCTACTCACGTTCAATATGCAATTCATAGACTTTTGATGATTGAATTGGAAATGCAACATATTACATTGATATGGTTTTCTCCAGTCGCTTTTGTTTTGTGTAACACATTCGCATGTTGTTCTCTATTTATCCTGCAATATAAATTTATATAATCTTGTGTGACAGAAATGAAACGCAATGAAGTTCATTGACAGTTTATTCACTTTTATGAATACAATCACTAGGGCTAAGAAGTTCATGCATTTGCATGTTTTTTCATAGGGGTGAAAAATGTATGCTTTTACATTATGTGCACGAATTATGGAATTTTCAGTTATTTGGACATGATTTTATGGTGCATATTTTCTTGATTTTGATAAAGGCATAATATTTCAATATTATAGCCTGTATATTGCATATTTTAATGATTTTTAAGGTTTTTTATTTTTTTCCATCTGGATAATATTTTTCATATTGGTAGTATTGCACATGATAATGCAACTCGCGAGGTGGTGAGAACTAATGTTGAGTCATGTTGCTATGCAGTGAATCCTCTGTTTCCATCCTTTCATTATATGTATAGCATAGAGAGTAATCAGTGCGTTATCTGAGAGGTTTATAGTAGCAAAGATAAAGTGCAGGTCAACTTTTGAGCAGCACAATTATAGCAATGCTTGCCTGCCCACCAGTAGTTTTGTGGTGGTCTTCAAACCTAACAGTGTTGTGAACTGGTTCCCACCAAATTAAATTAGATGTATGAAATATTAAAATGCTCTTCAAATGCCGAAAATAAAACCAACTTTGAGTGCTAGATTAATTAATTTACGGGGCTCTAATAACCTAGCTGTCGACGGGCCCTTAAACCCTAATCAATCAATCAATCAGTTAATTAATTTACAGACAGAGTTTTTGGGTGATTTAATGAACCACAGATAATAGGGTACTGTTTTGTGGAGCGTATGAGAAAAATGTAGAGAGTGAGAAAAGATTACAAATAGTTCAGCACATAAACACAGCAAAACATAAGGATAATTTTATCACAAAACTCGCAAACAAATAACCTGTTGAAAAACAGCTAGTAGAGTGTTTAGGAAGTAGGGTTACTGAATTTTCCTATGACTTGTGCCCAGCATTTTTAGATGCCGATGTTCCCTTGTTCAAAATTAATAATTCGACATTTAAAAACTTTCTTGCCCAGTACACTCAACTATATGTGCCTGAAGAAAGTTCACTGTGTAGGACATATGTAGGACATTGTTACAATAACGTATTGTCAACTGTACAAAATGAATTAGCAGACCAGTTTGTGTGGTTGTCTGTTGATGAAACCCCTGATTCTGAGCACCTTTCTATTGCTAATATAATCGTGGGTGCTTTAAATAATGAATGAAAGGCTACGCCTTGTCTTCTTAGTGTCTGCAAATTGTCGGCCACTGACTATGTAACTGTGACTCAATTTGTGATGCACTCTTTGAAATTACTATGGCCATATGAAATCAAATACAATCAGTTACTTTTAGTTGTTACTGATGCAGGTCCTTATATGTTAAAATCAGGACAAACTCTGAAATGTATTTTTCCTAACTTAATTCATATAACTTGTTTGCACACGCTCTTCATCGAATTTCTGAGACAATATGTGATTCTTTCCCCTTGTTAGATAGATTTGTGTCCAGTACAAGGAGAATTTTTGTTAAATCTCCTAAAAGAGTCAAGTTGTTTAGATCCACAGCACTGAATATCTGACTTCTGTCTGCACCAGTATTAACTCAACGGGGAACATGGGTCGATGCAGTTTTAGATATATTATGCTGAGCACATAGAAATAGTGGAAGAGATTGGTAATTCATTGGACTCGAAAGATGCTTCATCAATAGAAACTGTGCAAAATATTCTGTCAGGCACTGGGTTAAAAGAAGATCTTAGTTTCATATCTGCCCAGTTTTTATTTCTTACCAACAGCCATAACAGCATTGGAAGCTATAGGATCTCCTTTCCATGAATCACTTACTGTGTTTGAAAAAACAATATGTAACGAATATGTTATTCGGTTCTGGTAGAATAGGACAAAAAGTGAATTATTTAATTTCAAAAAATTCTGGTTATAAACAGATGTGCGATATTCAAGACATCGTCGATAGAAAACCATCTGCCACACCAAGAGACTTGCCTCTCTCTCTCTCTTTGTGAAGCAGTTAGCATCATATAAATATACCCCGATAACATCTTGTGATGTGGAGAGAAGTTTTTCACCTTACAGAAGTGTTTTGGGAGCTAACAGACAACGTTTTACATTTGAAAACTTGTGCAAAGTGTTGGTTGTCAACTGCAATTTAGAAGTTAATACTAGCAGTGGGACCACTTCTGCTTCAACCTCTAAGGAATAGGGTAACTTTATTATTTATACTAACTCGTCCTGTATACTGCAAAAGAACGTTCATTGTTTTAATTTAATATTGCATAATTCTTTGCATATTTTCAAGCTTCTTAGTTCATATTTGCATTGATATTTCAGTGTTTTTTAGGGCCTGAACTTCCGAGCACTAACAATCACACTTGTTTCTCTACTCCCCCTTCTACAGGGAATTCGTACAATTTTTTATATGACAAATAGAAATGCAATGTTTTATATTTACACAATTTTCTCTACTTGCTTTTCTTTGTTGTAAGTTCCTCAATGTACAAGGTTATAAAGTTACTTTCAGAGTAACATAATTTCAAGCATGTTTTGCTATAATAATACACATTATTTTCAGATTAGAATAACCATTATGAAGCTTTGGACCTTTGAGTGTTAAAAGTGTTATTCTAAACATATTACACCAAATTACCCACATTAATTGGTACTACTTTATGTTGTCTGTTGAAGTGTAACATAGTTTCAATTATCTGAAAGCAAACTCATGGATGTTACTGATAATGTGTTTCATTTCCCACAGACTTGCTCCTGAAGTTTAAGAACAGGACTCTTCAAATACACTAACTGTAGTAAAATGGATATCAAAGAAGAAGTCAAAGAGGAATCTTCTTCCCTGGAGTTGGGTTTACAGAATGAGGGAGAAAATTTTATTCAAGACCTTGTGCTGACGATTAAGACAGAAACTGTGACAAGTAGCAGTGATATCAATCCAGAACTTGAAGATTCTTGTATTACTGATGATACTAAGGTAAGTTGTAGAAAAAAGTGCATCAATTTTGCTTCTCTGTCTTATAAATACTGTACAACATTAATTATTAAAAACATGTGTTTTCTATAATAAATCAACTTAAAGTTCACATTTTCTATTCACAATTGGTAGTATAAAATAAAAATATGTGCTCTTTAATATAAAGTTGGGTAAACCCTATTTCTTGAAAGCAACCCGGTGCAACAAGGGGTTTTTCATTCCTTCAGTTTTATTATATGTATCAATAGATAGTACTGTCTTGTTTTTGCTTCATTCGTTGCTCTGTTAAATATTTTAGGATATGCACTGTAGTGTACTGTAATGTCAGTCATAAGTTGTGTGATATACTCGGAACATTTATTTTGTTTGCACAGGGCTTCCTCATACTTAGGTTATCTAGGGTTAGACCATTATTACCTGTGATGACTTTATTGTTTGCCTAGGGTAAATAACTTTTAATAATAATAATAATAATAATAATAATATTAATAATAATAATAGCACAAATTTGAAAAATCATCAAACAAATCATTATTTCATTGTTGACATAGACATGAGTCTACTTTTCATTCTTCAACACCAATTTAAATTTATTCATATACTCATCACTAATTTTTCTTGTTATAGTTTACTTTCCCTACTATCATTCCCTTCTTACCAACAATAGCTTATCATCGTGATCTGACATGCCATTTACAATAGGAGTTACATTATAGTGTGGAATATTTTCTGAGTCTAGAAAAATATGTAAAGCTGCTGCAGTGTTCATATGAATTCTAGTCAGAAAATGAATCACTATATTCCAAGTTAAATGTGTGTAACTGGGAGGTGAGCTTAAAGTTCATTTTACAACTATTAACTGTGTTTAGAGTAAAATGTCCACAAACTATTGTTTCAATGTTTTGAGAATAAATATATGAGATGATCCTATCTAATCTATTTCTAAATTCATGAATGCTCCTTTTGGGTGTTTTATGTTAAAATGTGTTACCTACCAAATTCTATTTTTGCTGTGACATAGTTGAAACTTTGAACCATTTGTCGTTCATTTCACTCACCTTCTGAAGTGCAGTAGAGTCTCACAAATCCAGTTAGTGTACACCTGACATGTTTATTACATACTTTTGTGCCTCTCTCTTAAAGTGTGTGAGGATTTTAGAGACAAAGGTATATTTACAGAACTTTTCATGCATAGCTTGTTTTCTCTTTCGTTACATAAAACAATTCAGTTCAACTGTAACATTCTATAGTTATGCTTATGCAGATACATTAAGCATGCTTATCAGTGTAACTGTTCAATTCAAGAAACAGAATTAGATCATTCACATTCGTTTACAAATGACTGAACTATTATACCATAGGGTTTATGATGCTATGTGCAGGCGTTCTAGTTTGTTTCCAGATAAGTGTTTAATGTTCTAATTTGTTCTTACTTTAGAATCTTGTTGCTTCACTGTTAATAGCTTCAATTTTCCTTGTTTAATGTTCTGTTTGCCACAAGTATTGAGTTAATGATTTCAGTTCATTTGTTATAATTTGCCCTATAGTGTTCCATATATATTCCAAATCCAAGATAACCTCACCCGGCTTTACCTCAGATAAACGAGACTCTAAAGTACGTAGTAAATGTGAATTTACATTAAATGTTGCAGAAGTTTCACATAATTTCATTCACCACAACTGAGCTGAATGTTTAGCTTAAAACCTTTGAATTTTCGAGTCAGATATAGTACTTCAAATTAATTACTATACTTACTTGTGTAATGGACGTCAACACATAATGGATGCGCCCCAATTTGAATGCATGAAATTTAAAGAAAAATATCCCCGCATAATGGATGCATGTAATTTTTAACAAATTTTTGGCTTACAATATGCTTGCATACATATGCCTGCATCATGGGTTAATCTACATTGGAGCAACAATGGATGTTACCAGCGACAATGAGCAGGAATTACAAGAAACATTGCCGTAACTGTGGCAATGTATAATTTTCTGCATTTTCAGAATGAACAAAAATGGATGAAACCAGCGATAATAATTGGTAGTTACCAGAAGTATCATGTACATTTTCAGTTCAGTATCGGTGGGCTGTTATTGTTAGAAGTGTTAAGTTTGTTGTTTGCTTGCTACTACTGCCTATAGTATTCCAACTGTGAGAGATGGATACAAAGAAGAAATATTACAGTTATATGGCTGGTTTTAAGTTAAAAGTGATACAATTTGCCGAAGATAGTGGAAATGGATTTACTGGCCATGAATGAATGATTTCAGAGTGCAGTATTCGCAAGTGGTGGAAACTGAAAGAAGCACTAATGAAAGATGCCAAACAAGTCCAGAAAATAATTTCTTGGACCAAAGAGTGGAAAATATCATGAACTTGAAAGTGAGCTTTTAGAATATATACTTGAGTTGCGTAACAATGGAGTTGGGTTTTCACATGAAATTTTAGTCTTTAAGGCTAGGGAAGTAGCACGACATATGGCAATAAGTATAATGAATTCAAAGTGAGCAGGGGCTGGATTTTCCATTCCATGAGACGCAAGGAACTTTCATTCAGAAGTCTAACATCAATTTGCCAAGGAATGCTGCAAGACTGAACAAAAAATTTTAGAATTCTATACGCATGTAATTTATGCAAGGAAGAGGAACAATTACTAGTCACAAATGGGAACACGGACCGGACACCAATGTTCTTTGATATGCTCGCAAATACAACAATCAACAATAAAGTAGAAACAAGTGTGTTCATATGCACTACAGGCTATGAAAATTTTGATGCACTGTTATGCTTGCGATAACAGCAGTTGTAAGAAAACTACCATGTTACACAAGTTTTAAAAGGAAAACCATGTCAAAAATTATATGTCCAGCCAGTATTCATGCCAGAGTCCAAGAAAAGCAAGCGAGGATTAGGGAGGTCGCCAAGGATTGGTTAAGACAGTGTAGAAAAATCGGCCTGGTGGGCTGCTTTGTCAGCTAGCTTTGCTAGTGTGGGACAATTTTTGAGGACATCGAGGCAATGATATTAGCAACGTGCCAGTAGACACTAAAACAGATGTTGCTGTTACTCCAGTACATCTCCTCAGTGCTTCAGCCGCTAGATGTTAGTGTAAACAAACCATTCAAAGACAGTATTAGCAAGCTTGACACCAATGGTGAACATAAAAGGGCCCTCCATTGTGTAAACAAACCATTCAAAGACTATTAGGAAGCTTTACATCGACTGGATGTCAAGTAAAAGTCATGACAACACCAACAGGGAACATAAAATGGCCCTCCATAGAAATGATGTGCGAGTGGATCATAAAGGCGTGGAGGCAGATTAAGCTTGAGGTGCTTGTAAAAAGCTTGTTGAAGACCGGTATAGCCAATGGTTTGGATGACTCCCAAGAAGATGTTTTATTGGAAGAGGATGCAAAAGAAGATAAAAGTATGTGAGGTGGAAAGTGATGGTAACAGTTGTATTAGTGATACAGAGTCAGAATAAGAAGATGTGACTGGTACGTCAGTTTCTTCTAACCTAAAACTTTTTATTTTGTTTTTGTCTATTAATGCACGCACCCTTTATTTTTTCATTAAAAAGTGTGTCAGTTACACTCATAAATATGGGATATTTAATTCAGAGATTTATTTACTTAACTAATAGTAACACAAGTGAATGTAATATATTACAACTATATTCCTAAGTAGTTGCCTTTACTTTCTTTTCACAATTAGTATGACCTCACACAAAATATTATACTTAAGCCTTGGTTTGCTGCACAAACTTTTACAACTAACCTCTCTAAGCTCTGAAAGTCGCTCTCTCTTCCTCTGACTCACTCCACTCTCCTGCAGATGTCGATCATTGCCTCGTGACTCCTAAGGGTGTCCAAATCCAGGACCACCTCTTCAGTCACCCTCATGACCATAGACTTGTAATGCTCTGTCCCAAGGTCAATTTCAACAAGGCCTCCTCGATGGGCATAGTGTTGCCCAATGCAAGCAAGCACTCTTGTAGGGCTCACTTTTTTACCTCAATGGCAAGCTTTCCACCACATCAGGTCACCACGGTCATGACTGCACCCATGCTCACCAATATCTGGTACCGCCTCTCGTGTACCCATGCTTCTGCAATGATGTTATCGTCCATTATCCTGCACAAAGCATGCAATATCACTCAAGGAGTCACTGATGACAGCTCCAATGTGCCCCTCTTCATGCCTGTTTTCCATTAGTTTTGAGTAGATGGAAGCTTTCACGGCTGGAGTCAGAATTAAGGCTAGAGATTTCTTCCTGGCTTAAAAGCCTTGGTCTGCTAGAGCTTGGAGGTCCAGATGCTTCATCCTCACCTGCGGTCGAAGTCATTGGTGGTGTGGTGTGAGTCTTCTCTGCACCTCCAGCCAGCGATTCTGTTCTAACTGAGCCTTCACCAAGAAGACTCAGACCTCATCAGTGACATCCACCGCAGGTGTGGACAAAATATCTCAACCTCTAAACTCTAGCAGACCACGGCTTTTAAGCCCAGATGAAATACCTAGCTTTAATTCCATTAGTTTGTTGGCCAGGTGAGAAGAGTCCCTCACTCATTGTCCTGGCCCACCCCTCTCTCTTTACACATGTCAGGAAGCTTGTCGATGTCCTGCGGCTATTCAATCATCCCACACAAACCAAATACTCTGGATCTTGCAGACATTGTGAGTGGTCTAATATTTTCTGAGTATTAGGCATTGAGGTATCTTCGCATCACGCACCACATTGATGTACTAAATAACTTACCTAGCCAGGAGGTTCACCAGAGCCTTATTCACTATTTGCTCATTATTCAGGACAAACTGTTGCAGCCTTTACTTGAGCTGGCAGTGATTGGCTGCAGCTAGACAGTGATCTTTGAACCAGATTTCAAGAACCTCCCAGATGTTACAGGATGCTGCTGATGCCAGAATCATGTTTAATACTTCTGTCACTTGTCCCTTGAGACTCTGCCATGGAGCTTCTTCTGTGAACCATTGGTTGTGGGCGGCAAAGGCAATGAACTATCTGTGGAAGACTTCAAGGGTTAATGTGCCCTTGTTCTTTTGTGGCTTGACGCGTGTGGATGTTGTGTTGTGTCCTGGCTACTCAACCTTTAAGCTCTTAGGGGTTTGCTGAGAATTTGTTCCACTCTGACATTTGCTTATGTTCTACTGCTGTCAACTCTGCTCCCCCACATACTCCGGGCCATTAATGCATTGGCCAAAGTCTTTCATGCTTTCCTTCAAGCCGACCACTTGTGTGTGAATCATGGCCCACAGCTCTGTCTTCATCTCGGCCACCTCATTTTTGATATTTGACATTCCACATTCCACTGTATCTCCATTCTTGCCATTTTGGCTTACATTTGCTTCATAATTACTTCTATTTTGCTTTCATGTGTGGTTTTTGTCCCACTTTTGTCACCAATTGGAACTAACCCTTCAGTTCCTTTATTTTGTTTAGTTTTACAATTAATATGACTTTGCTTATACCTATTATCACTATTACACCTACAATCTGTTTTGCTGCTCTAAAGATTTACAACTATCCTCTCTCAAAGTTGCTCTCTCTGCCTCCTAAGCAATGTGACAACATCCAAAGAGCACTCAATTTGGGAGGCTTGCACATGGAAGCTTGAAGCAATGTCACCCTATCAGGATGTGTTGGAATTTGAAGCAAAATATATAATTTACAAGTTATTATGAACATATCACTGTTTCTAATACTTCTGTTTTACAGCAATAAATGTAATTTTTTTCATAACTATTTATGATAAATGAACTTTAGAAATTCACAGGTGTATGTCTTTACTTTGTGTAAACAATATTTATGTGTTATTGGAAGAATGCTATTTATCTTGATTGGATTGTTTTTACATAAAGTAATTTATTGTCAGTAGAGTATACAAAAAATGTTTATTTCGTTTCTGCTCCTCTTTTTGAAGATAAGAGTCATAGGGTTAAAGCAGATGATGTGTTTTACAAGTGAATTATTATGTTACAGGATGAAACACATGAAGACTTTCGTTCCACCAAATCACCAAAGTAAGTCATCTGGTTGATTCTTTGTACTAAAGACTTATTTCTATTAAATGTTCTCATATTCCCCGTTTAGTGTTACATATAGAAATGTTTTTCATACTTAGTGATCACAATGAGATAGCTTCATTAAGTTGTATAAGGATCACCACTCATACCAAATTTCCTGTTAGTGCTAGATATGGAACTGTTAACTGAACATGAGTATAACAGTTATTTGACCAAGTTGTATAAGCTACTGTCACAAAACAGTTTTGTCTCTTGCCCTGATAGTGTTAAATATGTAACTGTTCAGTGAGCATAATGAGTATAACACAGTTGTTTGATCATATATAAGTAACTTGCACCAGACACATCAAATTCACTGTTATTGTTAGATAGGTAACTGTTCCTTACTTTCCAGATCCATTGTCTTTAATTTTCCTTAAATTTGTTTCTTACCTTTCTGTTCCTTTATTGTTCTTTCCCCACAATTGACAGAATTGTTAACGAATACTATACTCTCAAATTCCGTTTTGTTGATATCGTGTACCAAAATTTGTGCTTTTATAAATGCGATGTCCTTTCATTATCAACCTCTCACTTATTCCTTGTGTCTTTAACTTCCAGGCCTACATTCCTGTGTATTATGTTGAATGTCGTTTAACTCATCCCTTTTTCACCCAGATATTTTATCAGTTGTCTTTTTATGAATTTGTTATGCAATATGTACCCTATCTGAAGAAAGATTGGAGTTCTGCTAATCCCTCTTCTTCCTCAGTTCAACTTTTTAACCTAATGCCCAGTATTAGTATTAGTGTGTTGATTTTAAGTATGGGAGGTAGAACTGGAACTTAAAATTCAATGCCAAGGCTGGGATTTGAAGCACAGACCTTCCACTTACCAGGCAGGTGCTCTAACCATTAAAGCTTAATGGTCAGAGCACCCACCTGGTAAGCGGAAGATCTATGGTTCAAATCCCAGCTGTGGCATTGAATTTCTAAGTTCTAGTTCTACCTCTCAAACATTGCCCACACACAGCTTGTATGGTTAAAAACACCAACAGTAAGTTTGTTGGCATAAATAAATAATAATTTACTTTAGTATATTTAGCAAGTTTATCCCCCACAGAGTTCTGGATTATTTATTTTTTCCTTCTCATTGTATATTCACATCAACAGGTCTGCAGAATGTCAACATTTTGTTTCACTTTGGTTAGTGCTCTGATCATTAGTTTAAACCTTTTGACATTAACATAATTTGAAGACATTTTTTGGGGTAGCATGTTATATATTTTTTCCCCAGAGTACTCCAATGAGCTATTAGTTCCACATGTTATTTTCTCATACCTGTCTTCTAGTAATATTACTGATAATATTGTTTTTACATTTCAGTCCCTCCAAATGTCTTTCCAGGTATACATCAGAATTATTCTCCATTGAAGGCTCAAGAAATGACACAAATTTCAATATGAACAAAGATGGTCCTGAATATCAAAGTGACAGAAAATGTCAAAGACTGAAAGATGTGGTTATTGATACATCTTCAATGGAAACAAGTATTTGCTCAGAAACATATAATGATGGAAAAATTGTCAGCACAGCTTCCTCTTCAAAACAAAGAAAGGTGCTTCAGCACAGAAAGTCCTACAAATATGATGTTTCTGAGGAGTGTTTTAAATATAGTAAAGAAGCAAATAAGTGTGACATTCGGGACAGACGCTCAAATCAGTTATCAACACCAAAAGCTCACATCTTGGTTAGTGATACAAAAAGAACATACAATTGTAACATCTGTAATAAGACTTTTACTCAGTTAGCAATTTTGAAAGCGCACAAATCCATTCATGAAGGGATAAAGCCACACAAATGTAACATTTGTAATAAGGCTTTCACTCAGTTAACTAATTTGAAAAAACACAAACTCGTTCATGAAGGGATAATGCCACACAAATGTAGCATTTGCAACAAAGCATTTACCGAGTTATCAAGTTTGAGAAAACACAAATTCATGCATGAAGGGATAAAGCCACACAAATGTAACATTTGTAACAAATCTTTCACTCAGTTATCAAGTTTGAACAGACACAAACTCATTCATGATGGGATAAAGCCACACAAATGTAAAATTTGCAACAAGGCTTTTACTCAACTATCAAGCTTGAAAAAGCACAAATTGATGCATAAAGGTATAAAGCCGTACAAGTGTAACAATTGTAACAAGGCTTTTATTCAGTTATCAGATCTGAAAAAACACAAACTGATTCATGAAGGGATAAAGCCACACAAATGTAACATTTGTAACAAGGCTTTTACTCAGTTAGCAAATTTGAAAATACACAAATTCAGGCATGAAGGGTTAAAGACCCACAAATGTAACATTTGCAACAAGGCCTTTACTCAACTGTCAAGCTTGCAAAAACACAAATTGATGCATGAAGGCATAAAGCCACACAAGTGTAAGATTTGTAACATGGCTTTCACTCAGTTAACTAATTTGAAAAGACACAAACTCATTCATCAAGGGATAAAGCCACACAAATGTAACATTTGCAACAAAGCATTTACTGAGTTGTCAAGTTTGAGAAACCACAAATTCATGCATGAAGGGATAAAGCCACACAAATGTAACATTTGTAACAAATCTTTCACTCAGTTACCACATTTGAAAGCACACAAACTCATACATGATGGAACAAAGCCACACAAATGTAACATTTGCAACAAGGCTTTTACTCAGTTATCAACCTTGAATACACACAAATTGATGCATGAGGGCACAAAGCCATACAAGTGTAAGGTTTGTAGCAAGGCTTTTACTGTGTCATCAAATTTGAACAGGCACAAATTGATGCATGAGGGCACAAAGCCACACAAGTGTAAGGTTTGTAGCAAGGCTTTTACTGTGTCATCAAATTTGAACCAGCACAAATTGATTCATGAAGGCACAAAGCGGCATAAGTGTAATATTTGTAACAAGACTTTTACTCAGTTGCAAAATTTGAAAAGACACAAATGTATTCATTAAGTGATACAAGTATAAACTTTTCTAATAAGGCTTCCACTGGCTTGTCAGGGCTGAAAAGATCCAGATTTATTCATAGTGACACAGTACTATTATATTTGTGAGTAGAGATCACTCATTGGTCAAATTGTGCAACATGAATGACTCACAGTGAGTATGTTTACACAGAAATGACAATTTTACTCTATTCATTTTGTATAGGTTTGTTTTGTAAAACCAGTGTTATTTATTAGTGTGATACTTGTATTAGTTTGTAGATATATACAGTAGTAACAGGAGAAAAGCATACATTACATTCTGTATAATTTGTTTTGCATGTAATGAGTAAGTTATATTTCATTAGATGGAAAAGGGAGTGTAACAAATGGACCTTGTGAGAGTGGGGTGCATTAAATGGTTAAGTTATGGTTGTATTTTCCTATATCACTTGTAACTTGAGTCATCTCAAAATTAACTTCTAATTAAATATTGTGATAAAATTGCTCAATGGACAGCAGGACTTCTGACTTTGAACTGGTTGGGTCATTTTATTTCTGTAAAATAATTAGGACACCCGGCCAGTGATGAGCCTAAGGATATGATGATTTTGAGTTATGTTTAAAATGTTGTTTTACTTTTCACTTTGCTTGGAAAACTAGTTCTCATATCTATTGCTGTGGAGTTAATCTTGCTATAGTGAAGGAAAATAGAATATAAACTACATTCTGGGCTAACTGACCCTGAATTATGGTTTTAAATACTTTATTGTATAAGGTGTACATTGTTAGTATCTATAACATACAAGTAGCCTATACAATGTGACACTATGAAACATCAGACATCTTTCAATGGCATTTGCCCGTATGATGTCATGGAATTCAGCTTTTTTTTGTGACAAATGAAGACTGCAATGTTAACAGCTCCCTCCCAGAAACGTGACATACACATCTTATCTTCATGAGCATTCTTTTGTCTTTAAAGTGATGTTGCTCTGTGGGAGATTGCAGTTGTTAGTCACTAGTAAGCACATCATGAGATGCTTAAGATACTCATAAAAGTCATTATATAATTCCAAAGTATTCAACAGAAGACTCCGAACTTTCTTTCCTTGCCTCATACCATAGCAGATATAAAAATATGGAATTGTGTTAATTACCTTCCCATTTGATTTACTATTTTTACTTCCTGTGCTGCATATAGTAATTAGGGGCGGTACTGAATTCTACCTAAAATTTTTATGTCAAAATTCACTGCAAATATATGTTGTGAGACCCCCTGAATGCAGAAAAAGCTGTTATATACAAAGGTCTGTCTATTTGTGTGAACAGCAGAACCTATAAAATTAAAAAGTGGGTTAAAACCAAAGTTGGTATTTCAGTTTATAATCTTTCAGTCTTGTGACATGAAGATTTTGAAAAAAGTTCCTCTACTCTAAATTATCCTTTACATGGGAGAGTTCAAAAGTTCTGATATTCTCAAAATCTGGTTCTAATATTTTGATTAAAGTGCCAAACAGTCGATTTTTATAGGAAATTAGAGGTATATTTTGACTTTTCTGGCACAGCCTGTGTACCCTGTGCCCATTTACTTGATCACTATTACATACCTGGTTAACTGTAAGAGAAGGAGCAAATGCAAAATCTGTAGATTTTGTCAAAACAAGCGTTGTCTATATGCTCTTTATGTGGAGTGAACCATTTCAGAAATATTCACTGTGGTTCAAATCCCAGTTGTGGCATAGCATTTTTAAGTTCCAGTCCTACCTCTCAAACTTTGCCCACACATGGCTTAAAAACACCAACAATAAGTTTGTTGGCATAAATAAATAATAATTACCATCCGAAGGTTATTTAATCCTGGGACATAAGGTACTTAAAATAGTAAGTCACCATTGGGGTAATTTGTCTCTGTTGTGAGACGGCCTTTGTGGTTTACCAGGATAAATACGAACTGGTTTGAGAATTTAATGCCATTCTGGCAGTTTGTCACAATAGCTCAATGGTTAGAGCAGCCACCTGGTAAGCAGAAGGTCTGTGGCTCATATCCCAGTTGTGGCATTGAATTTTTAAGTTCCAGTTCTACCTCTCAAACTTTGCCCACACACGGCTTGTGTGTTTAAAAACACTAACATTAAGTTTGTTGGCATAAATAAATAATATTCCTTATTATTTGTGTCAGTTTTGCAATAATAATTTTGCCAAATGGTTGGTCTTTATTCACTTTTTGGCTGTTTGCCCATGTAAAGAGAAAACAATTTGAAAGCAGATGTGAATGTCACTGAAATCCTACTGTATTCATATATTCCCTTTATATGCACAAGGAAACTACTAATAAGATAATTTCTCAAAACTTTAATCTCGACTGATGTGAAGAAGATTGGGATATAAGGGTTTGTAAGATTAGTACAAGACCAGAGAAGGTCAAGTGTATGCAACACGTCGGACCTTTACTTCTTGAATTGTACGATAATTCTCATCAACTGAAGTTACAATACTGATGATTCACCAGTGCAAGAGGATGCATATACAGCTGCAAACTTTGGGATGCCCAAACTCTCAAGATATTTTCCTCACAGCTATCAGATGCATACGACAGATTTTGGCACACCCGAGTTCTGAGTCACTGACTCCTGAGTGTGGTTTCCTCCTTGTGGTGAGGGAGTCAGTCAAATCACCACACATGTAGATCATAACTGGAGATCTGCCTCGCTAGAAAGGAAGATCCTGACTAGTTGAAGGGATGCGTGTCTGAGTCTGGTTGGTGCCATCTTCAGGAAGGGTACTCATTACGAAAGCATCACCTTGGTTTCTTCTCCTAAAGGGGAGGTTAGAAATTAACCCACGACTGTGTATTTCACTGAATTCCGGTGGAGTGGGACGGTAAGCCCGCTATAGCCTCTGTGTGTAGCCTTGTCATCCCAGTGGGTGAGGAGCACTGGGGGACGAAATTAATTTATCTTTTCTCGTGTCAAGCATCATTCCTAAAAGTCAATGAAGAAAGGGATTTACACGTGTTGCCATCACCTCGGTCTCTAGTGATTTGTAGGTTGCAAGAGCGTCAGTCATTATTAAAGGTCAAAACTTTTGTTACTCTGGCGGGTCTAGTCAAGATATTTAGCTCAGTTGATTCCTGTACCGTCTTGGATCAGGTTCTCTTGTTCAGAGTTACATTGCTACAGTTTGTTGAAGATCGAAATACTCCACAGGTATCCTATCCGCGTTGAGAAGCACCTAATTCCTCATAGGGCATCATTGCCATTCCCCCGTCGGAGGGGGAGATCCAGGGTTACCAGTCGTACCAGGGTGTCACGGAGGTTTACCATAGGTATATGAGTGAAGCATGGTGGTGCATACCTGCATACTGTTTATTACGTTTGAAGGCCTTCACCTCCCTCGCAATAGAAAGGCAGATAGGTTATAGTTGTTCGAATGTATATTCCACAACGAATCCGTAGATTCCAGTGCCAGGGCTATGACCATACTAATACCTCTAATAAAACTTCAACTGTAGTAAGGATGTGAGTATGTCCATCTGCACCTAGCTGTGTTAACTGTAGGGGTTTCCACCCAGCAAATTCCCGCCTCTGTCCACATTACCTGCATGAGGTTATTCATGAGCTCAGGATGAAAGAGTGTTTATACTTCTCTGAAACCTAGAAACGCAACTTGTTAGACAATCTTCTATCCTTAAGTTTGGTACTTTTAATTCAGTATTTTTAAACCAAGTATCAAAGCCGGATATAGGTACTTAAACTTGCCCTGTAGCCTCCACCAGTCCCGCTTCTCCCCCCAATTTGTGCACCAGCTTCCGACTTCACTGGCTCCATGATTGTTAGTGTTAGCGCTGAAACCAAGAAACTTAAAAATTTAGCCGAAACGCGTTGTCCTTCTGAAAGAACTTACGACTTCTGCTAGTGGAGGCTGTGCGTTTAAGCAATTCTGCTTAATGTCCAATGCGATCTTGCTCCCAAGGTACGAGAGGGCACTGTTGAGTTCAGTAGGGTTCCCTGGGCTATAGGCAATTGCTTCACAGTACTGTCTTCGGCTTCTGATGAAGCTGGCCCTCTTGCTACTGAGTTGCCTATGGAGCAAGAACCACTTACTCACAAAAGCCCTAGGCCCCGCATGGAACCAAAAGGGCCAGCTGAAATGACAGGTGTCGCTCAAGTGAACCTAGCTCACAGCGTGTCTCATTTGCATCAGGATGCCCATTCTCCACTAGAGTATATAGGACCTAATTTCACATAGGGATGAATTGCAACTACTCAGCAAATCGATATCTTCCAGTGTTGTGAGCTTACAGGATGTCAAGCTTCGCCAACTGCTTTGCACTTTCTGGTTTCATTCTGTTGTGCTTTGACCTCCCACAGGAATCTAGAACTCCTGCATATGGGTGTGTCATGTTCGTGATTCGCAACACTGTTTTTTACCAGCCTGTCATGCTCACTACCACATTGCACGCTGCTGCTGTTACCCGGACTTGCCAGGCTGTTCTTTCACCCTTCCCCATTGCAGACCTATAAAATCTATTGTCCAAATGTCCTACATTTTGTTGAGACTTTATTGCCCACCACCCTCTTTGGGGATCGCCTCAGACTTGCGTATCTGGGACACGCCTTGTGGACTTTTTCGCATAGAACCATCTTTCTTAACACTGATGGACATACCTTTTTACTTTCTCTACTACGTATAGTAAGTAGAGGAAGTGTAGTGTTCCACCCAAAAATTCCATGTGGATGATTCAACGGATATATATATGTTTTGTGTCCCTCTGAATAGAAAAGGAGGCATCCTTAGAAAAAGGTTCTATGTGTGTGGATGGAATAACTCAAATAGAAAAGTCGGTTAAAAACCGGACTTGGTATTTAAGTTTAATATCTCCTAAGGATGCGACACAAAGATTTTGAAAAAACTTCCTCTGCCCTAAATTACCCTTTACATGGGAGATTGTTCATAAATTTTGATTTTTTTCAAAAATAACTCCAATTATTTTCATTAAAACACCATATGTTTGAGATATTCTATGGCAACTGAAATGTATATTATGAAATCTCTGGCTATAGCCAGGTAGTCTTGTTTACTCTGGATGACTTTTACATAACTGGTAAACCGTAAGAGGTAGAACAAATCTTACTATATAAAATGTTGTTTTCTAGTGCCTTGCATCTGGCAATGAAGCCATTAGCATTCGTGCTTTCCAATACTTTTGAACTGTAGTTTCTTCTGATCTTAATGCTTCACAGGTCTTCAAGTGGTCTTCATTCATTTCTGCTGGATCGTTACACAGGACACATATTGGTGAAGCTGAGATACCTATTCTGTAGAGATGACTTGCTAAGCAGTCGTGATTTGTCAGTAGTCGGAAGGCTCAACCGCTGCTTTCCTTGGTCTCTGGGGGATTATATCTGGGTTGGAAAGTAGTGTAATCCATTTTTTATCTTTGGCATTTGTTTCTATTTCTTGTAGGTATGAATGAGAAAATTTTTTAATGATCAAGTGTTTTATTGAGGAATATGAGAAATTGAATTTAGACTTTTGTTTTATTGTTCCTTTCTTTGCAAGTGAGTCTGCAGCTTCATTCCCCATGACTCCACAGCGTGCTGGAATCCATTGGAGATGAACAGTCTTATTAACTTTTTGGAGTTGTGTTAACATTTTGTAGCATTCTCTAATTTTTGTTATCTTCTTTGTAGTCTGTATTCTGTATTCTTTATTTCTCCAATTGTAAAACATTTACAAGGATCGTCAAATTCTATGTACATACAATACAAGTTACTTACATAAATATGAGACTAGTTGAGAATATTGGGAAGTGCAATATACCATATTTTGTCAATTTTTGTACTCTTCTACAGAGTAAAATGCCTTTTCTAAGAGATAAGATTTAATATTCTTTAGTTTGATTTTTTCATTTGTTTTCTGTTTAATTCTAGATGGTAGATGGTTGTACAGATATTTGCTACTATTTTCTATGCATTTATTATTTAGACCACCTATAAGTCTATTTCTAAAATAATTTTCTTTTGTTCTAGTGTTATATTTATGGATATTACTGTTTTTGTTTTGATTATAACTTTTTAATGTGAGTTTAGTACATTCATATATATATAAAGAAGGCAGCGTTAGAATATTTAGTTTTTTAAAAGCATTTCTACATGAATCTCTTTTTTCTATTCCTGCAATTAAGTGTACTGCTCTCTTTTGCAGCCTAAACAGCCTTAGAAGTAATGTTTTATGTGTTGTGCCCCATAATACCACTCCATAGTTTAGGTGTGAGTGAATGAAGGCACAGTATACTTGCTTGACACTTCTTTTATCTATTATTTGTGTTATTTGTTTTTGTACATATAAACCTGAATTAATCTTGCTTATGACTTTTCCAGCATGCATATTCCATTTCAAGTTACTGTCTATTATTAATTCTAGGAAATTTGTTTTATTTAGTTGTTGAATTTCTCTGTTTTCTATTTTATCTTTATATTTGTATTTGCTTGTCTTTTGTTACCGAGACTAATTTGCATTCACTCTGTTTTGTTTGCATTTAATACCATACCTAGATGTTGACTGACTTTTTCTAGTAGAGTATTTGCCCTAATTTGTAGCTCTATTTCTGTTTTTCCTGTAACTACAATCGTAGTGTCATCTGCATAACCTATCGCTATTCCCCCAGCTTCTTGAATTATTTTAAATAAACTGTTTATGTAGAGTAAGAATAGATACGGTCCTAATTTTGAGCCTTGTGGTACTCCATGTTTTACTTTTTTGAATTGTGATCAAATTTTTGTTAGATTTCCACTCACATTGTGTATTATTTCAACGCATTGTTCAAAATTATCAAAAAATACAACTGAACCATTAAAACATAATAACAAAAGCTTAACTACAGATAGCGAAATAGCAGAATCCCTTAACAAGTTTTATGCTCAGTCACAAAGAATACCCCAAGCATATAAAAAACAAGATAAAGCTATCCAAAAAACTATCAGAGAAACTAATAAGCCAAAAGATATACGAAATGATATTTTTATTCAGGATTTTAATGAAACAGAACTGGATTTAGCAACAGAACAATTACAGAACAAAAAATCTCCAGGACCTGACAAGATCCACCCAGAGTTTATTAAACACCTTGGCAGGAAAGGAAAAGAAATCCTACTTAAACTGTATAACACGTGTTGGAGAATGACTGTACCTTCCGACTGGAAAAAACCCATTATCATCCCGATTTTAAAGAAAAACAAACCCTCAAACAATATTAATAGTTTCAGACCAATATCTTTGACCAGTGTTATTGCAAAAGTGATGGAAAGAATGGTGGCATCTAGACTTAACTGGTTCCTAGAATATTACACCCTAATTAATAGTTCACAGACCGGCTTCAGACAGAATCATAGTACAAGTGAAAACGTACTCCTACTAAGCCAAGACATCAAGGAAGCTTTCAATAGAAAGGAGGATACCTTGGCAGTATTCATTGATTTTAAATCAGCATATGATTCAGTCTGGAGAAACAAATTAATTGAGAAGTTGCAATCAATAGGTGTGAAAAGTAACATGCTTAAATGGATAACTCAGTTTATTTCACAAAGATTTTGTGCCACAAAATATAATACATACATTTCCAAATATAAACAAACACCGAGGACTTCCACAAGGTGCTGTTCTGAGCACAACACTCTTTAACAATAATAAAAACCTTAGAAACCAAAATTGCTTTATTTGCTGATGATGTAGTCATTTTGACTCCAGGCTCTTCAAAAAAACGTGAATTAATTAAAGACAGAATAGAGACAGCCCTAAACAAAGTACATTAATGGAGCTCCCAAAACCTCATGACTATCAATGTGGAAAAAACAAATTATGAATTATTTACACTAAAATACAAACCAGTTAATATTAACATAAATTATAATGGTAAACCACTCAAAGCAGTTGATGATGCCAAATACTTAGGCATCACTTTCGACAAAAAGCTAAGTTGGAAAAAACATATAACAAACATCTCAGAAAAGGTTGAAAAGAAACTGCAAACCCTGAAACGGTTAGCTGGTGCTAAATGGGGCTGCTCAAGGGGAGTCCTTAACACAACATACAAAATGTATGTTAAACCGAACCTCTTGTACTGTTCTGAAGCTTTAATAACAGCAGCATATACTAACATTGATAAACTTGAACAAATACAAAATCAGGCTCTTCGCCTAATCACTGGAGCAGTTAAATCCACACCTATTGATGCCATGCTTGCCTTAACACGGACCCCATCAATAACAACAAAAATAGCAGAACAAGCATTGCTCCAACACGAGAAAATGATACGACTGCCAAACTCTAAATGGACAGAAGAGAACCTCCCCCCTTCAATACTTAAAACTCATCGTAGTTTCCTAGAAAAGGTAATACAGATTAAATCCAAATTGAACCAGAGAAAACCAGAGAAAATCTACTTATAAGAGAAAATCCATTGGAATTATTGCAACCTACCTTCAGTTTGGAATTAATAGAGGAAATAAGTAAATCAGACACACCAAAAGAAATACAAAAACTTCTAGATATCCCACAGAAGAATGGCTGCACATGTACACTGATGGATCCTCCACGGAAAACTTTACTGGAGCTGGAGTTACGTGTTCACATTTTTCCTTTTATCATTCTGTTGGCAGAGACACAACGAATTATGGAGAAATAGAGGCTATATACATTGCTCTCCAAGAATTATTAAATCTTCCTTTAAATAAATTTAACAAGGCAGTAATTCTTTCAGATTCTAAAGCTGCAATTTAGGGAATATGTTCAAATACTACAAAAAAGACAACAAAAATTAGAGAATGCTACAAAATGTTAACACAACTCCAAAAAGTTAATAAGACTGTTCATCTCCAATGGATTCCAGCACGCTGTGGAGTCATGGGGAATGAAGCTGCAGACTCACTTGCAAAGAAAGGCACAGTAATAAAACAAAAGTCTTAATTCAATTTCTCATATTCCTCAATAGAACGCTTGATCATTAAAAAATTTTCTCATTCATACCTACAAGAAATAGAAACAAATGCCAAAGATAAAAAATGGATTACACTACTTTCCAACCCAGATATAATCCCCCAGAGACCAAGGAAAACAGCGGTTGCAGCCTTCCGACTACTGACAAATCACGACTGCTTAGCAAGTCATCTCTACAGAATAGGTATCTCAGCTTCACCAATATGTGTCCTGTGTAATGATCCAGCAGAAATGAATGAAGACCACTTGAAGACCTGTGAAGCATTAAGATCAGAAGAAACTACAGTTCAAACGTATTGGAAAGCACAAATGCTAATGGCTTCATTGCCAGATGCAAGGCACTAGAAAACAACAACAACAACAACTTGTATTTATTAGATCTCTTATGGAGTTTATGGTGATTCTGTGGCCTGAACCTGGGTCTTCTATTATTTCTCTTTTTGTATTGTCAATTATGTCAGATGACACCATCAGAAGGTCAGGATTTGTACCCGAACCATTATAATGAAGGTAAGTGGGTGGATCATTTGGATTAAATATTAATTGCATTGTTGATGAGCTTACTAGGTCTTCTATGACTCTTCCTGCTGAATTTATATCTCTGTAGCCCCACCTAGGGGAGTGTGCATTAAAATCACCTATTAAAATACTTTTGGGTTCTATGGGAATAGAATTTAGATCTAGTGTATTGTCTGTAGGATTGTTGATACTGTAAATTCTATAGTGGTAGTTACTTTTCCATACTTCAATTCTAACTATTTCTGATTTATCTTGTTCTTCCATTGTTTTTTGGATTTCAATAGTAGCTTTCATATTTCTTTTAATTCCTGTAAGAATACCACTTGCTGTTTGACGAGCTTTTGGAAGTATATGTGTAGTGTACTGATCCATTTCAAAGTACATTTCCTGTTCTTCTGATATATTGGCTTCTTGTACTGTGAAGACATCTATATCTTGGTCTTTTAATATTTTCATTAGCTCTTGTTTTTTAGACTGGGACATACCTCCTGCATTCCATTGTAGAATTCTTAAAGTATTGGAATTGTGATGAAATTTGCCTAAAGATGTCCCCACTCGGAGATCCGATTGGGGGACAGTTTTAACTCCGGAATGTTTATCTTGAGGACTCATACTCATGTATGTGGCTTTCATGTAACTGTTTTCTTAATGAGTACCAGTTTTACAATGTGGCAGTTACATTACCCGACTTAAACCCCCATTTTGCAAGGTAGACCACACCTATCATTGGTCAACGGGTCCATCGGACCTAGCTGGGAGGACTAACTAGGTGGTATTTAGATCCACCGACCTTCCGCTCATGTGCCTCTGAGGGACACTGTTATATAAAATATAAATCTTGCTAAAACACAGAATTTATGCCCAAATAATTTTTTAGGGTGAACCATTTTGGAAATGCTCCCTGTTATTTGTGTGAGTTTTGGAGTACTAAGACTTTCATCAGATGGAAGATCGTTATTCATTTTTATATCTTAGCCATGCAAACAGAACGGTATCTCAAAGGTTAAACAGATTTGACTGTCACTCATAGCCTACTGTATTCCCGTATCCCTCTTGTAGCTACAACGAAATAAGCAATAAGACAATTTCTGCAAAACTTTTACCCCAACACCATAAAGATATAGGAATAAGAGTTTGTACGAATGATCAGTACAAGAGCAAGGGAAGTCATCTGTGCAGCACATCAGATATTTTTGTGATTCTGCTTTCACTCACTCTCACCAGGACATATCTGTTAGCTCAGCACAACTTGCACATTGCTTTGAGTGGTACATCGTCTCTGAGATCTTCTCTAGCGATGATTTTCCATGTATTACCAGCTTGCTGTCACACTACGTACCATCAACACGTGTACCCATCTGGCAGATACAAGGTAACTGAAACAGAGAGGCAGGCCATTCCGGCCAGCTGCGCTTATGTCATCAAGAATAGTGATTTATCGCGATAGTTTAAGCCTTTCTAAGACTGTGGGAAGTATGCTTCCCACTTGTGTTATATTAGAAAGCCCATGGGAAGCCTGCTGACCATTTCTAGTGTGTACTGGTATATAGCGGAAACTTCAACAATACGAGGAAAAGATTGAACGCGTCCTAGTGTTCGCTCCTACGAGGACTCAAAGACAAAATGAAGTGGCAGAAGTTTGAAGGGGGCGTGGCTGCAGCTCCTTGTCTCATAAATAAAGTCTTGTTTTAGAAAGTCTTGGAATGCTCAATGGAAAATACTCAACTGAAGGGATGAAGTGAGGGAGGAAATTTATGGAAGAGTTCCGTTTAGATTATACTAAAATGTATAATTTTACCTTTTGTGATTTTACTATCATATAGTCCTTACTTACAGCATAAGATGTGTATTCTGTAAAAGTTTGATGTAACCTAAGACTTTTCAATGCATATTCCTTTAATATGGGTCATTTCTTATGCTATTGAAAATAGTGAAAATGAAATTTTCAAGAAAAGATTTGTGTAAAGTATACCCATAAACTATTATTATGCATACAACAGCAAGCTTGTAGCATTCACAGAATAAAGCGGCCCATGAAAGGGCTAAAACACTGCATTGGTTTGTGCTATTGCTCAGTATAAAACGTGGCATAGATCTAAAAATAGACGGAATGTTACATTAAATGTAAGAGCATAACAAACGCTGGTGCTACAATAACATATTTCTCCTGTCATATAATATTAATAATTAAATATCTTACTAGATACCGTAGTTTTCAGATTATTACCTACTCAGTTGTTCAGAGAGATTATGATGCAACCTTCTTCGCAGTATATTTGCTCATCATGTTTGCATTCACTTGTTTGTTAAAGTGCCTTCTTCTAATGAAGGTTGTTGCCCTCACATATAGGGAGATCACCTTTGGATGGATTTCGGGGAACTTGTAGCTTAGTGTAGGCACTAACTTTTGCATCAGTCCTGCGCACTTAGCTAATTGTTGCCCGTGGAATGCACAGAAAATATCTTCAAATTTATTTGATTGAACCACTGAAGTGATGGAGAAGTAAGAAGATTACAATGATCCAGTTATTGCCGTAACAGTCGAGTCCGGAAGAAACATCTCTGAAACTGAGCCCAAAGAGCAGTCAATATCCTTGCATTTAAGCGCTATGTAGCCTGCAAGATATTTCAATACATCTTGGGATTCATAGTCATCTCACATTGCTGGTTCATCACTGGGCGTATGCCAAAGATGTGTCTCATGTTCAGTGAAGTCAGTAGTGCAATCTAACTCGGCTGTCTTCTTACCTCTTATGTTATTAGATATGTGTCGTCTAGTATCAAAACCGGCCACGGCACAAAATTTTGAGTTTTTATCATAAAGTGAAAGTAGAACGAGTGCTAATTCTGCTGATAAATGAACATGCATCAAATCTGGCCAAAGCAATATTTTACACATCATTAAATTTAGAGTTCTGCAACACAATGCGCCAAGTCTTGTAGGAAGTTCATTCGAAACCGGCCAAGTCAATGAGGAAAGTTATTGTTACACTAACATCCTTCTTCGGTGTTTTTGCCTTCAAACCTTATTATCGCTGGCTCAACAAACCGTCGTTCTAAATGGATCAGCGGAACTTAAAAATAATGTTACTTTAACTGCAGATTTTATGTTGGTATACATGACCTTTTTAATTGGTGCAAAAGCATTATCCTTAATCTCGTTATTCACACATACCAAGATTAGAGACGTGAGTATCTTACTAGTGATTTCTTACTACCTAGTACATGATGGAAAATTCAATAGAAGAAACCTCTAGATCAGATGCAAGCGATAGGATAAGAGACACATCAACATGGGCTTCACAAAGACGAGAGCGGCAAGTACTCATCAAATTGCGGGTTTTGTCTTGATTATTTGTATAATGCCAAATTCTGTCATCCAATGTCAGGCCTGCCTTAATGGGCATTTTAAATGTGTGAATGCTACTACTGCTGCCACCACTACTATTGCTAATAATAAAGTAAGCTAACGATATTCTAAACTAATCCTTCCTCAATTAATACTCCCGTCGATCTGGGTATGCTGTCCATGCCAAAGTCGATGCCGTCAGCTTTCTTGCTTCATTCGGCCTTTTTAGCTACTATGGTTCACTTTGGGTCAAGCAGAGAAATCATGAGCCTGACAGATACTTTAAGTGCAGTAGAGCATCTCATCTTCATCTCAACAGTATAGTGCCCTACCACAGTAGGCCAATATCTTTTAATAGAAAAGAAGGCTCAGTAAAGTTTTATCTCTGTTCAACCATGCATTACTCATGTCACTCATTAACAGACTTTCTTAAAGATAACAGAAAAAGGAAGGAGAACAACTTTCCCTAAAACTCCAAGGATTCACATTCCTTTGTTCCAATGTAGCATTTTATTACATATTTCAAAACGTTAAGGGACACTGGGAGTGAAATTTGAAAGTTCCACAGTTCTTGATAGATTTTTCTGAAATTTTTACTGTGTTAGTATTTATATGACAATAGGAGGTGCACCAAATTTCATTAAAATTGGTTTATTCGTTTATGATGTATAAATTATTTCATGAATGTAATAGGCACATTTTCAAAATGTAGCTCGCGTCTATTGATTTTTCAAAATTCATTTATATTGGCAGAACTGATACTGTTAAACATGGGTAACAATTGTATGAAGAGATATTTCAAATATGTTTGCTGATTATGCTGTACATATTTTTTTAATAACAAAGAAAACAATCTTCAAAATTATTGATTTTTTTTCCATAAAAAAATGTTTTTGGAATTCATGTTAACTGTAACATCAATATTGAATCATAGGTTTGTTTAGCTGCTATTTATGAATACTTTTGAAAATGTTCATTGAATTTGTAGCAAAACTCAGGCGCAACCTACTTTTGGAATATGCAGAAATGTAGTTTTGAGAAAAACAGGCTTTTATATACGAACATAATGTGTACGTTAAGGGAAGAGCACTATTTGAAAGGGCTGTAATGACCACATGAGTGGGGGATATGAAAAATGTTACCTGATCCAAATACACAGGTGTTCCAGGAATATTTTAAGGTACAAAAAATTTCAATTTTTTGACAATTTTGACCAAAATTACACTCCCAGTGTCCCTTAAAGATAACAGTAAAAGGAAGGAGAAGAACTTTCCCTAAAACTCCAAGGATTCACATTCCTTTGTTCCAATGTAGCATTTTATTACACATTTCAAAACGTTAACACATTTACAGTTTGAAGCAAGATGTGAGTAAAGACCACATCCTGATGAAAGCCCGTCTAACGTCAGATCCTCTTGACAGCACGTGTAACTGCCAACACCCAAGACTGTAGTATAAAAACCCCTTGTCTGAGACTTAACCATATAATGCACACCGGTCCAGCGGCGAAGAAAGCCGAAGTGTTGGAGTCACCTGACTAACATGGCTGGGCATCACGTGACATGCATCACGTGACTATTAATTAGAAAATATACTTGCTGGAAATATGGCTGTCAGTTTGTTATTGAAGTTTGTTATTGTTGCTTGTTCACTGCATTTTTGCTGAAATAAGGTAAGCTATAATTTTTTTGAGATTTGAAATAACCTGTATTTCTTACAAATGCTATAATCATGTGACCTATTTCTGTTGTTTCAGAGCCGCAGAGATGTTGTGTATGTGGCTGCAAGTCAAATTATAACGTTATTAGCTCAAAGAAGTTGCACACCAACTATCCTTGAGAACCAACAACACTTCGGCTTTCTTCGCCGCTGGTCCGGTGTGCATTATAAGGTTAAGTTTGTCTGAGCACATCCGGGGCCGTTGGACCGACAACATGGAAGTCAACATGAACGTCTGGGCGATAATCCTAGCACTCGCCTTTACTATGAGTAAGTAGGTATATTTTTTACCGATACTGCCGGAAGTTAAGATCTAAAAGGAGAGAGAATGCTGGCTAAACACTGTGCCAAAATCTTAGAATATTGTAGCAGATAGGGATAATGTTTTAGAGAGGGGTATTTTGTTTATTAACTTGTAAAATAGTTTTGTTTTAATAATTATTAGATTTCAGTTAAAAGTGTCTGCATTGATTTATCCTAAAACCACGAAACATCAACCCAATTCTCTCCTTTGAAGAGTCTAGCATTATAAATTGGTGGCAGCGATGTGGGATAGTGTTTGCGGATGACTGAAAGTCATTTAGTAGCAAATTATAAGTATTCTAAGGAATACACACCCACGACGATATATATATGTATATATATATATATATATATATATATATATATATATATATATATATATATATATAATGAATTGGGTTTACTGCGATGTTTCGATGTATGTTCAGGTGTGAAAGAGAGATAAAACCCATGTTAATCACTAATTTCTTTAAGAAGTATACAAGTATATGTATCCAGTTACTGGAGAAACACAAACATAAGTTCAGAGCCTTAGTCACTGATTCAAGGATAGCATTGGGCTTTCAGGGTAAACTTAAAGGTTTTGTATGTCCGTCATACAAAGTGTACGCCAGGCGCGGCTCCTCAGGGTAGGCAGGGTAGGCATTGCCTACCCTATCGTAATACATCAACAAATAATGTTTAACTATGATTCTGCATTTTATCATTTGAACCGTCATTTTCCCCTAAATTGCAGTTCAAGAAAAGTTTTCTCGGTTATAATAAATGACCAGCGCATGGTCAAATCCTTTAATCTCAATTCCGATTCATCAAAACTGCGCTGCGTGTTTGAAACGCGCGGCAGAAATGATAACGCATGGAACCTGGGTAGTGGACAGCAGGCTAGCTTAACCTCTGCCTGCCCGGCCCCATTTCCTCAGTACGAGGCCCTTGAACAGGGATAAGGAAACATTCGGTCTGTATATGCACTCCGAGCATGCGTAGACGCGTCTGCCAGCAGTCCGAGCACTTGCCTGCCCAAATCCGAATGTATGCGACATTTTCCGAACAGACATACTCCACGAACGAAGATCTCAGAGATCTGAATCTGTGGTTATCTCTGTGTAATACCAGTATGACCGACTTAATTAGTGAACTATTACAAATTTCGCTTTCGTGGCGCACTCACAATGAAAAGAGGGGTGTTTTAGCTATTTAACACAAAGCTGCAGTCAGACAATTTTTCAATTTCTTAATCTATTTTAGTCATGGGCGTCGCGAAACGGGAGCAAGGGGGGCCACGACCCCCCGTTGGAAGTTGGTGAACTTAATGTGCAGTCAGTTACCGACTTTTAAACTATTATTTTAATTTTGATGTTAAGAACAATTTTTGTTTAGCACAAATTAATACGGTTATCTGCAACAAATACTATAAATTTTGACGGTAAAATAATGATTTAATATTATATGATTGAAAATTTCCAACATGTCTCCCCCCTGGAAAAAGGTCTGCCGACGCTCCTGATTTTAGTTTTGGCGGTAATTCGTCCGTAAGTCACACTCATTCACTCTGCTCTTATTAAACAACCAAACAAAATATTGTTTGCATTATCCGCAATGACTTCGCCCCGTATATTTCGGATAAACGGGGTTTATTATTATTATTATTATTATTATTATTATTATTATTATTATTATTATTATTATTATTATTATTATTATTATTATTATTATTATTATTATTATTATTATTATTATTATTATTATTATTATTATTATTATTATTATTATTATTATTATTATTATTATTATTATTATTATTATTATTATTATTATTATTATTATTATTATTATTATTATTATTATTATTATTATTATTATTATTATTATTATTATTATTATTATTATTATTATTATTATTATTATTATTATTATTATTATTATTATTATTATTATTATTATTATTATTATTATTATTATTATTATTATTATTATTATTATTATTATTATTATTATTATTATTATTATTATTATTATTATTATTATTATTATTATTATTATTATTATTATTATTATTATTATTATTATTATTATTATTATTATTATTATTATTATTATTATTATTATTATTATTATTATTATTATTATTATTATTATTATTATTATTATTATTATTATTATTATTATTATTAATAATATTATTATTGTTGTTGTTGTTGTTTGTTGTTTGTTGTTACTGTTACTGTTACACTTTGCCTACCCTAAAATTTTGACTGCGAGCCGCCACTGGTGTACGCACACCATAACCCTCATGGGACGGTTATGTTTGACATAGAAACACGTTTACTAAAACGTCATATTGCTCCTGGTTGACAATACGAAGTACTGGAAATTGAACGTACAGATGTTTTGTATGATTATAGCACAGGAGAAGCTATTTTGGAGCAAAGGGTAGGAGATAGTGAAGGAAGGAGGGTGTCCATGTATCCTAGTGGCAGAGCTAGAGACAGTTCTAAATAGTTCGAATAACAAAAAAACAATTGGTATACTTGCACATGTTTTATATTTCACCATCACACACGTTACAAACGGACCCATTCCCCCCGCGACAATAAAGGCCGAGGCTGCAGGTGTGCCCGGTAGTCTCCGAGGCTAACCGCCACAGGCCGCAGGTAGCGCAGCAGGGGAGACCCTCGCGCCGGAACATCCTGGAAAAGAAAAGAAAACACGGTATATAAACATCAGTGTCAAAATTTGTTGTACATATATCTAAATAGCTACTAGCAGTTGGCATAATGGCAAACCAAGCAGAGCAAATTGCAGTCTTACGGCCGCAAAACTAAAGGTTTAGCTAACGTAATCAAGGAATACACAGGAGAACCAAAAGGAAGGCCGATAAAGGATTTCATAGCAAACATCAAGCGACTGGCAGTAGTAGGCAATTGGACAAAGGCAGATCAGTTAAATATAGCTAGAGCAAAATTAGCAGGCATGGCATTACAATTCTTTAGGGGCAGATCAGATCTACAGGCAAGCGACATCACATGGGAAGTATTCAAAGAGGCTTTAATTACCCACTTTACGGATAAGTTGCTGCCCCACTACCATTATACGGCATTGCAAGATGCCTCACAAAAGACGGATGAGACCGTCGAGATGTTCGCTGATAGATGCAGGCACTTATGTCATAAAACAATAAGAACGGTCGAGGTTCAGAAGGTCATCAATGAGGAGGCCGCCCTTCATGAAAGGTCTCTGGGGAACTGCTGCGCAACAGGTTCGATTCCAGATGCCTGATAATCTTTGTACAACATGAAAAATGTCCTTTAGATGAAAATATGTGTTTCTTGTACAAGTATGGCTGAAAATAACAAATCTGTAATTAGTTTTTGTCTACCACATACCATTTTCCCAAAAACCCAAATTTAGTTTTTTACGTATTTTTGCGATAAGTTTGCGTCTTTGTTCATTTAAATCAATTTTTTTATAACCTGCTTATTCTATTCAACATTTACACTGTAGATCTATATGTACACATATTAAACAATGGATATCTGTATCAAACAGTCACTGTCAGCTTGATCTTTCGACTATTAACTGTAAAATATTGTTTATTTTCAAAAGTTTCCTTTGTGAAGTGTTGCTGACAGGAATATTTTAATGACGATCAGTTTTAAGGACAAAATTATATTACATTCAGTGCATTATAATGTCTCGTCACTGTAAAAATAAGCCAGACCTATTTTATTATGTGTGTGGCGAATTTCCATTGAAGACAGCAATGCAGCTTGTTGCCATTGGTAAAAATCACTACACCTGTAAGGAGTGGCCTTCAAGACAAAATTTCATTCTTGGCACCAAAAATAAAGCACATGAACCACTAATGAATCCACAATGTGTCTTTCTACCACCACTGCACATCAAACTCGGTTTAATGAAATTTTTTGTAAAAGCTCTGGACAGAGGAGTGGCTTTCTTGCATCTCAGGAACAAATCCAACAAATTAAGTGAGGCAAAGGTAAAACAAAGGGTTCTCATTGGTCCCCAAATTAAAGCACTCATGTATGACGAAGAATTTGAAAATAAACTGTAAGAGGGACAAAAAGCAGCCTGGTTGGCATTTAAATCAGTATGCTCACGTTTCCTTGGAAATGAGAAATCTGAAAACTATGAAGATCTTGTCATTGACATGGTAGAATGCTTTCATGCTATAGGTTGCAATATGTCATTAAAACTACACTTTTTGGACTCACATCTTGACTTCTTTCCTCAAAACCTTGGTGCAATAAGCGATGAGCATGTGGAAAGGTTCCACCAGGACATTTCTATGTTTGAAAAACGTTTCAGTGGACGATGGAATGAAGTATGCTAGCTGAGTATTGTTGGCCTATTGTCAGGGACACACCAATAGATGCCTACAAGAGGAAACGGTCAAAAAATCATTTTAGTGTATGTGTTTTCTGTACTCAAGCCTTGTGTTTCATTTCTCTGTAATCAATTTCGATAAATATCGAAAGTGGGTCTCCTACAAAAATGGTACGTGATGGACCATTTTGGTTTTCAGATATGAATCAAGCACCTTTTGTTTATACAGAATCACGCAGTTTCATCCAAGGGACAGAAAAAAGTTCAAATTTGTTGTGCAGTGTAATCTTACGGCAGCTATTAGGATCGCCACTACTGTGGAGAACGCCGAAAAGCAGAGTGGAACCCCCACAATATCCGTAAAGACCTCTGACAAACCTGAAAGAAACGTGTTTATGATGCGAGGGACAAGACCTGTTACAAATGTAATAAAAAAGGGGAAATAGCAACAAATTGTAGGACGAAAATGTCTAACAATCATTGAAGGATGGGAGTAAGACAAAGCCAAGGGCAAGGGCAAAACAGGCAAGTAATGTGGGTAAAAGGTAACAAGAATAATCTACGAATAACTTATGGGAAAGAGAATTTCCTTTAGCGACACAAGCCAACTGCCAGATTGTCGATTTAAATGTCTGAAGTGTAACATGCCAGGCGATACCAGTAAATTTTGTCGATGGCAGCGACCTATGGGAAACGGACAGGCCTCGCCGAGAAGTAGACGTTAGGTGATACGAGAGAAAGACACGTGTTATTGTGTGGGGAACCCGCCATCCGAAGGTTGAGGCAAGATGATCTCGACATAGTAGAGGGCACAGATAGGCCGGATGAGTGGAAGGCGGATAGATATGATCTATTTCCAGCGGGCAATGTACCTACCTCTGAGAGCAGGGTAGATCTGGATGGGCGACCGCTGAGCGCTCCTGGGGCTGACAACCGCTGGCCAGCACATGACCCCGATGATAGCAGGGGTCAGGGGCCCACTGGCATGCTCAGAACTGCCCGCCGAACCTGGTGTGGTGTTGAATCTGCACACCAAAATATGTGTGAATACATTGAGGGAAGAAGTGGGAAGATAAGACCCGCGTGCCAAAAACCCAACCAATGGTAGATATCCGGCAGTCATGAACCTGGAATCTGAAGATAATAGATGTGTTTGGTGTGAAGAAGTAGGAAGCAATAGTAACCAACTTGCAGTGGCGGCTCGCAGCCAAAATTTTAGGGTAGGCAAAGTGTAACAGCAACAACAATAACAGCAATAATAATAATAATAATAATAATAATAATAATAATAATAATAATAATAATAATAATAATAATAATAATAATAATAATAATAATAATAATAATAATAATAATAATAATAATAATAATAATAATAATAAACAACAACCCCGTTTATCCAAAATATAGGGGGCGAAGTCATTGTGGATAACGCAAACAATATATTGTTTGGTTGTTTAATAAGAGCAGAGTGAATGAGTGTGATTTACGGACGAATTACCGCCAAAACTAAAATCAGGAGTGTCGACAGACTTTTTTCCAGGGGGGGGGGGGCACATGTTGGAAATTTGCAATCATATAATATTAAATCATTATTTTACTGTCAAAATTTATAGTATTTGTTGCAGATAACTGTATTAATTTGTGCTAAAAAATTGTTCTTTACATCAAAATTAAAATAATAGCTTAATAGTCAGTAACTGGCTGCACATTAAGTTCACCAACTTCCAAGGGAGAGCCGTGGCCCCCCTTGCCCCCGTTTCGCGACGCCCATGACTAAAATGGATTAAGAAATTGAAAAATTGTCTGACTGCAGCTTTGTGTTAAATGGCTAAAACACTCCTCTTTTAATTGTCAGTGCGCCGCGAAAGCGAAATTTGTAATAGTTCACTAATTAAGTCAGTCACGGGTATTACACAGAGATAACGACAGATTCAGATCTCTGAGATCTTCGTTCGTGGAGTATGGCTGTTCGGAAAATTTTGCATAAATTCGGATTTGGGCAGGCAAGTGTTCGGACTGCTGGCAGACCCGTCTGCGCATGCTCGGAGTGCATATACAGACCGAATGTTTCCTTATCCCTGTTAAAGGGCCTCATACTGAGGAAATGGGGCCGGGCCGGCAGAGGTTAAGCTAGCCTGCTGTCCACCACCCAGGTTCCATGTGTATCATTTCTGCCGCGCGTTTCAAACACGCAGCGCAGTTTTGATGAATCGGAATTGAGATTAAGGAATTTCACCATGCGCTGGTTATTATAACCGAGAAAACTTTCCTTGAACTGCAATTTAGGGGAAAATGACGGTTCAAATGATAAAATGCAGAATCATAGTTAAACATTATTTGTTTATGTATTACGATAGGGTAGGCAATGCCTACCCTGCCTACCCTAAGGAGCCGCGCCTGCCAACTTGATATGATCAGAGTAACGCGCCCAAGTTTAAAGGAAAAGAGGAGAAGCCTCGAAAGACGTAGACAGATGGTATTAGGAGAGCTGCACAGGGTGTTAGAAAATAAATTGTCTCACTTAGAACCTGGCGAAAGGGAGGTTACAGCTTCCGTGATCCACGATTACATACCATTATTTTTAGACGAGGAATCAGGAGAACTATCTTGTACCACGGTGGTCGAGCATGAAATTGATGCAGGGGATGCCAAGCCGATTAAAATGAATCCCTATACGGTGCCATGTGCATTGAATGGAGAACTTAAACGGCAGATTCAGGAGATGTTAGCCAAGAAAATTATGGAACATACTAAATCTGAGTGGGCCAGTCCTTGTTTGTTCGTACCTATAAAAGCTGTAGATGCAGTAGTTAAATACCGCCTCTGTGTAGATTACAGACGACTTAACGCTGTAAAAAGAGTTCCCAGTTGGCTAATCCCAGACATAAAAGAAAATTTATCAATGCTTTCAGGAAATTCCTTTTTTTTAGTCATTAATATCAATTCTGCTTATCATGCAATCAAGGTCAAAGAGTCCGATAGGCCTAAAACAGCCTTTATTTTGGCCCAAGTAGCTTACCAGGGAATTTGCATGCCATTTGGAATTATTTTGGTTTCCATCACGTGGTCAAAAGCTATTGACCTAATTATGGGTAACTTGAAGGGAATAATCAGCTTAGTTTATATGGATGACCTATTACTGTTCGGCAGAACCATAGAAGAGCATGCTCAACGCTTGAGAATGGTTTTCAACAAGCTCTGGGAGGCTAATCTTAAGCCTAGCCTAGAGAAATGTAATTTTGCTAAACCAAAGGTTGTATATGTCGGGCACAGGGTGAGTCTACAGGGAATTAAACCTGATACCAGTAAGAAAATTAGCACGGCCATGCACTGTAAAGCAAGTGCGTTCCTTTTTAGGCGCTGTTGGCTACTACCGCTCATTTATTCACAACTTTTCTGATATAAGCAAACCCCTTACACAGTTAACTAAAAAGAATCAGAGATTTGAGCAGAATGATAATACGGAACAAGCTTTTAATACTTTAAAACAAGCTTTAACGTCATCGTCAGTATTAGCGCATCTTGATTTTTCTCAGCCCTTTATACTAGCCTGCGACGCCTCAGATTTTGGAATCGCAGCGATTCTGAGTCAGGTACAGCAGGGACAAGATAGGCCTATTGGGTACGCTAACAGATTGTTAACCTCCCCTGAAATTAACTACACTACTGTTGAGAAAGAATTACTAAGTAAAGTTTTGGAGTTAAGAAATTCAGAATACATTTGTTTGGACACAAATTCACCATATACACAGACCACAAGACATTGACTTGGCTATTCACAACAAAAAATCCTCTAAGCGGTAGATTTACTAGGTGGATGTTAACTCTAAGTGAATATGAATTTACAGTAAATCATAAGCCAGGTAAAGTAAATGTCGTACCTGGTGCGTTGTCTCGCTTGGAGACAGTTCCGGAGGTGGGAGGAGACTGATAATCGCCCCTCTCCGATAGCACTCCCCCTTTCTCCTTCCTCTCCAAACCTCTTGTCTTGTGCAGATCTAGAAAGAGAGCAACAACACGATAACTATTGTTGGCAATTAATTCAAGAGTCAGAACAAGGTTTGAATCACTTATTCTTTATTGATGAAGAAGGGATCATTTATGTAAAAGAGCACAAAATAAAATACTTGTGCCTACCTCTTTAGTAACCCAGGTTATTTCAATGCATCACGACACTACGTACAGTTCACATCAAGGAATAAAGCGTACACAAGCTGTGATTGAACAAAGATGTTTTTGGCCAACATTGCGCAGAGATGTAGAGTCATATGTGAAACAATATCAAACATTTGCTGTAAGAAAAATTGTTAGGAACCACTTGCACCCTTAGGAATATCGGATACTGCAACATGTCCTTTTCAAACCATTTCTATTTACATAACTGGACCACTTAATCCTACAAGTTCACAAAACAAGTATATCTTGACAGTGATAGATCATATTACTAAGTATCCAGAAGTCATTCCTACACCTGATCAATCTGCAAACACGGTAGCGAGAGCGTTAGTAACCCAGATATTTTGCAGGTATGTAGCACCTAAAAAATTACTGTCTGATCAGGGAACGAATTTCCAATCATCTCTCTTTACAGAAATCTGCAAGTTGTTTTCAGTTAAGCATGTACATAGCACTCCAATGCACCCACAGGTGAATGCAACAATTGAAAGATTTCACAGATATCTTAAAGATTCTTTATCTATGATGATCACACAGTACAAAACTGAATGGGATAAAACGTTGCCTTTTGTTTTAATGGCGTATCGCTCTGCACCACACACAGTAACCACTTATAGTCCGTTTTACTTATTACATGCCAGAGAGATGCGACTTCCGACAATGTTAGATTTGGAACCAAAGATTCAGGAAGATGGCAAATTTACAAGTACTGAAGAACACATTGAATCTCTAAAAACTCGATTACAGAGGCATATGAGGATGTATATCAAACTTTTGGAAAATAAGTTTAAACAAAAAAGCACATATGATAGAAAAACAACTGACAATGAATTCGAAGTAGGAGATCTAGTATACCTAAACAAGCCCTATATAGGCAAAAAAAAAAAAGGAAACAGAAAATTAGCTCCGAAATATAGTGGACCTTGGCAGATCACAGAGAAACCTACCTCTTTGAACTATAGGCTGCAAATAGGACCCAAGCGTTCTGTGGTTGTTCATATAAACAGGCTGAAATGCTGTTATGCAGAATCCTTGCCGGAAACCGGAACCGTTCCCGATAGTGAGAACAATAATGAGGCAATACCAGTGCCAGCGAAGTTCGTGATATTGCCAGAGGAATGTACAGCTCCTAACAACGAAATGGAAACTAGTTGCAACGAGAAAGATTATGAGGAAGGCATAAATTATGACGACACAACAGGATCAATGAGTTAACCTGAAGCCGATGGCGAGACCAGGGATCCAACGTGGAAAGGACAGGGGTTAAGGGGGAAAATTACAACCCCGAGAGAATTACCTTGGACTCTGAGACCTCGAGGTAGAAATATATAGGGGACTAGTTCTATAAGTGATCAGTGAATAAGACAGATAAGTTGAGCAAACAATGTACCTTAATGATACAGGGTATTAAAAATGAATTAGAAATGTAAGTCGTATACTTAGGACTATTCCTCGGGATATCCAGAACTAAAGTTAAATGGTGGAATAACAACATGAATGAATGAAAAAAGGGAGAGATAACAATAAGAGAGTAATCTAATTCAGTCAAAAAAAGAAAAAGAAGAAGAGAGAAACGTGACAGTAATCGCCCTATCTGTCGTTTGTTTGTTTTCAGTCCAAAAAGAAACCTTTCTCACATCCTTTTTGTTACCCGACGAGCCATTAATGTCAAAGGGAATGATATTCGCCTATTTGAGTGAGTGAGTAGTGGGGTTTACGGGCCCGTCGACAACTAGGTCATTAGGGCCCGAAGTCCAATGTAAAAGCAATTAAAGAAAATAAAACCTCACCCGCTTTAAAGCTAAAAAGTGAAAGTTAAAATACCTAAAAATGAACGTTAAAATCACTAAAAAGAGAGCTAAAAACAGGTAAAAAAGGAAAATTAAAAACCAATAAAACCATATTACGAAAACCCTAAAGTACCTATAGTGTTGAAAAAGGGTAAAAACACGAGTAAATCATCCTAAAAGTATTTTTCCGCCAAGATAAAAGAAACCTTACACTTGCTTACCAAAATCGATACGCGCAACAAACCGCAGTACTGTATTTACAGCTGCTGGGTCGTTGCCTAACATGGTGCACAGTGTAAGACCCAGGCCACAGGACTGGCGCTCACGAGCATACCGCGGACAATCAGTAAGGACATGTGCAACGGAGAGTGGGACATTGCACGTCGCACAGACAGGCTCCGGATCACCGCGCAAAAGGTGTCCATGCGTGGCTCGAGTGTGGCCTATCCTCAGGCGGGTTAAAATCACCTCCTCACGCCTGGAATCCCTGCAAGATGTTTGCCAGGGTTGTACCGTGTCCTTGATTGTCCGTAACTGAGTGCCAGATAACGCTTCCCAAGATTGTTGCCAAAGACTAAATAGATGGCGACGGAAGTACTTCTGCACATCTATATAGGGTAGCGTACGGGTGGAATATTCCGGAAGGCGACATGCAGACTTCGCAGCCGCATCAACCGCCTCGTTGCCCGGAATACCCACATGACCTGGGATCCACGTAAAAACGAACTGGTATCCGCGAGATAACAACTGAGATAAAAGTGTCTGTATTTTAATAATTGATGCCGAGTTGCCAACAAATTGTTGCAGCGCCTGAAGAGCGCTCAGGGAGTCGCAACACACAATAAAATGTCCAGGAACTGAACGGGAGATAAAAAGTAAGAAATAAAAGATGGCAAACAGCTCGGCGGTAAAAACTGAACTGGCGTCTGGAAGGCGGTATGTGTGAACCTCACCGTTGTATATAAATGCGGAACCCGTCGTACTACCCAACTGGGAGCCATCGGTGAATACCGGTGTATAAGTCCGGTATCGGCCCAGAACTGCGGTGAAGAGTTGACGGAACACCGAAGGAGGGGTAGCAGTCTTTGGACAGCCCGACAGCTCCAGGTCAAAGCGTGCACGCTGGAGCTGCCAGGGAGGACAGTGGCCAAATGAATGCCGCTCTACAACTGGCAGTCGGAGGGCGTTTGCGACAAGTAGTTCTTGAAACCTGATGCCACTTGGACGGGAGATTGTTTTATTCCGCATATAACGGTGCGCGAGGTCTGGACGCAATACAGGTGGAAACGAAGGATGACCTGGATGAGCGGCCAACCTTGCCACATAGGAACAAAGTAACAATGAGCGTCGAACAGACAGTGGAGGTTCGCCAGAATCAGCATACAGACAATCCACTCTACTTGTGCGGAAAGCCCCAGTAGCGAGACGGATACCAGTGTGATGAATTGTGTCTAAAAGGCGGAGTTTAGAGGCTGATGCAGAGCCATAGATAAAACAGCCGTAGTCTAATTTGGACCGGACCAGTGAGCGATACAACCTCAACATTACCGTGCGATCGCCGCCCCAAGATGCCCCAGACAGGACCCTGAGTACCCGAAGCGAGCGACCGCAGGAAGCACGAAGGTGACGTATATGGTGCTCCCATGTGAGTTTGCTGTCGAGGTGTAAGCCCAAGAACTTCAGGTGCGGAGCAAATGGAAGACGTGTGCCACGCAAATGAAGATCAGGAGGAGGGTGTACACCACGGAGTCGGTTAAAGTGGAGACACTGTGTTTTCGTAGGGGAAAACCGAAAGCCGGTGCGAGACGCCCACTCGGCGATGGATGTTATGGTAATCTGCAGTTGACGCTCGATGTGCTCCAAACTATAAGAGCGATAGTATATCGCAAAGTCGTCAACATACAGCGACATCGGGATTCCGCTACGAACAGCGCTGGTGATGCCATTAATGGCAACGGCGAAAAGCGTAACGCTGAGAATCGACCCTTGGGGTACACCATTCTCCTGAACCTTCTCTTGGGAGAGCGTGTTGCCTATGCGGACACGAAAACGGCGAATTAGTAAAAAGTTAAAAATAAAAAACGACAAGTTACCGCGTAAACCATAACCGTGTAGAGTACGGAGAATGCCATAGCGCCATGTAGTGTCGTAGGCCTTCTCCAGATCAAAGAAGACACCCACGACATGCTGCTTCAAGAGAAATGCATTCTGTATGTAGGCCTCCATGCTTGTCAGATTGTCGACACTGGAGCGATGGCGACGAAAACCGCACTGGACATTACTCAGCAGGTTATTCGTCTCTAGCCACCACACTAAACGAGTGTTGATCATACGTTCGAGGGTCTTGCAAACGACACTCGTTAGGCAAATAGGGCGGTAGCTAGAGGCAAGTGCCCGGGCTTTCCCGGGCCGAGGTATAGGGATGACGATACCCTCGCGCCAGGAAGACGGGTAAACCCGCTGGAGCCAGATTCGGTTATAGATGCTCAGCAGGAAGGAAAGAGCCTGAGGTGGTAGATGAAGCAACATTTGTCGGTGGATGTCATCCGGACCGGGAGAAGAGTCGTGCGCCAGAGACAAGGAGTGCATCAGCTCTGCTATGCTAAAAGGCGTGTTGTATGGTTCACTATCGTCGCTGTTAAAATTAAGAACTATCCGCTCCGCAGATTCCTTGATAGCTAAAAACGACCTATCGTAACTTTGGGTTTGGCTGGTAGCAGAGAAAGATTCGGCAAGGGCGTCGGCGATCGCCTGCTCGTTGGTGTAATAAGAGCCCTGTACAGCAAGACCGGGAATAATCGTCCGGCGACACTTGCCGTACATACGCCGAACCGCAGTCCACACCCTTTGTGTTGAAGTGCGTCGAGAGAGGGAAGAGACGTAAGTTACCCAGGATGTGCGTTTTGCACTGCGAAGTACAAAACGCGCCCGGGCACGCACACGCTTAAAGGCAATGAAGTTCTCTTCCGTAGGATGTGCACTGAAAACTCTCAGAGCCCGTTTGCGGGCTTTAACAGCCAAACGACATTGCTCGGACCACCAAGGCACGGGAACATGACGAGGTGTAGTAGAACCGCGAGGAATGCTGGAATTTGCTGCAAGCAGGACAGAACATGTAAAATACTCCACCATGTTATCAATGGTGGTAAAACCATCGTCCGTAAGGTGAATGAGGGAACGGAATTTCCCCCAGTCAGCCTTGGTAATAATCCAGTGAGGGTATCGTGTTGGAATAGGATGGAAACCAGTAATGTGAATGTTAATGGGAAAATGATCACTGCCAAAGAGGTCGGAGAGCACCGACCAATCAATAAGTGGTACCAGTGACGGGCTACAGAAGCTAACGTCTAAGGCGGAATAGGTACCATAGGCAGATGATAAGAAGGTAGGGGCACCAGTGTTCAACAAAAGGAGGCCGGACATATCGCAAACGTCTGCTACAAGGCACCCACGAGCATCGTCAGTGTCGGAGCCCCATAAAGTGTGTTTGGAATTCAGATCACCAAGGAAGATAAGCGGTGGCGGAATCTGAGCCAAAAGAGCCCGAAGGTCGTTCGCGTGTACGACACTGACCGGTGGCAGATAGACATTACAAATTGACAGACTCACGCCCTGCATATGGACACGCACTGCTACAGCTTGCAGCGGCGTGTTTAGCGGGATGCTTGTGGCTGAGATGGTATGCGCCACCAGAGTAGCAACACCACCGCTTGCTCGTCTATCAGCTGCAGAGTCATGTCTAAATGCCGAAAAACCACGAAGATGTAAGGTGTGGTTAGGCTTCAGATGGGTTTCTTGTAGACAGACGATTGAAGGTGAATGGTGCCAAGCTAAGTGTTGTATGTCCGGGGCACGAGCCCTGTACCCATTAACATTCCACTGAATTATTTCCATAATAAAAAGGTTAAGGCATAGTCTTTATCTTTTTCTTCATCTTAACCTTGGCGCACTTGGGACCAATGATGTGCTTTTCACCGTCCTCAGGCGACTCCTCGGAACTTCGGGAGTCAGAAGATCCCCGGCGGCTCGCGGAGCGGGAGCGGGACTTCGTGGAGGTACGGCTACTCGCCCGATGTTTAGGTCGCGAACGATTTGTGGGAACAGGCAATACGGTATAGCCTCTGCTTGTGGACGGCTGGTGAGCGTGTGTCTGCACAGCGGAAGATGTAGTTGCTGGTGCAGTTTTATCACGACGCGGTGGAGAGGTGCTCGCCGGTAAATCTGTTTGTGTCGAAGCATCTGCGACGGGTACGTGCTGTATAGCAACAGTGTTCACAGGAGGGCGACGAACAGCGGATGCAAAACCTGTGGTGGTAGCAGGTTGCAGTTGTTGAAAGCGACGGCGCGCTTCAACAAACGTCAGGCGTTCTTTCACGCGCAGCTCCTGGATACACTTTTCCTCGAGAAACTTCGGACACTGTCGCGAGCTGGATGGATGACTCCCTTCACAGTTAACGCAGTAAGGGTCTCGGGTGCAAGCCGTGCCCTCATGGTATGGTAGTCCACAACGCTCACAGGTAGCAGGATGGGTGCACGAAAGCTTAGTATGACCGAACTTCTGACACTGAAAACAGCGCATAGGGTTCGGTACATACTGCCGAACTGCGGCACGCTCGTAGCCGCAGAAGATGTACTCGGGTAACTGAGTACCCTTAAATGTTAAAAACACAGTGCGTAAATCGATCACTTTTCCATCCTGTTTTCGAGTGAGACGGTACGCCTGACACACCCGTTGATCTGAAAGGCAGGTGACTATCTCTTCATTAGACAGACCATCAAGGCTGGAGGTGGTGACAACTCCTCTGCAAGTATTCAGTGTTTTATGTGGGACTACCCGGATAGGGTAGGAGCCCAATAAACTCGCTTTCAGTAGTTTCTGCGACTGGTCTGCAGTAATCACCTCTATCAATAGCGTACCGTCGCGTATTCTGGTCGCATTTTTTACAGGGCCACAAATTCGGTCAACTTCCCGTTTAATATAGAAGGGGCTAAGATCCTTTACCGTTTTCCCGTCACAAGCCAAAGTCAAAACCAAAAACGTGTCGAATGAGGAGGGTTTGCGCGGATGCATTATGAATTGGACCCCCATCCGGAACCGTCGGCGTCAGCCTGCCATCCGGGGGTCAAAAGATAAAAGACACCAAAATCTCCACGGTCTGTGCCGCCATGGAGACCCCTCCATGACTGACCTCAAGGCGTACTTCAGAGGAGCTACCCTCCGATCTCCACTGCTTGTCCGCATGGGTAAACCGTTCACCACGTGACACCCCGGTTTTATGCCCCCACCACAGGAATAACCGCCTGTGGCTCCCCGCTTTAGCACACGCTGCCTCAACGGAGTCAGCGTGGATTCAGGGGACTTCGGGTTGATTACACCGGGGCTCCGTCAGCGGTAACACGTCCGGCCGGTGATACTAACCCGACGGCACGCGGCCGTCGGGAGATTAACACCGGCCGTGCCCTCAAGGAGCTACGTGGGTGTACATGACGTGTGGACGGGCTCCGCACCTAAGGCTACACATGGGGGCAGTGTGAAGGGTCCGCACAACCTTCGCGCCTGAGACCTCCGAAGAGCACACAAGTCGGGGGCCGCGCTGAAAACCGTGGGACAGGACCACGGAGATAGGAAAGATCCCTGCTGGTGAGACAGGAGTTATAAAACTAAGGCCTTACAAACTAATAATCGGAATAAACCTAGAAGAGGAAGAGGGTGATATAAAAGCAACAAAGAGCTGCACGTGGCACAGTTAATGTATATGGAGGGGGTGAAATGATGGTGCGCAGCTCGGGGCCCCGGGTGCGCCAAACCCGGACCTACCGTGGTAGGTTCCCCTGGGGGAGTTTGATTTCGGAGTCCTCTTCTCCTAGATGAGTTGTCGACCAAGACTAACGAGCCTCATCTACCCGTTGGAATGTTCTTAGCTTCCCCTCACCTCTTGCCCACCAGTGGTCACAAAGACACACTTAGTAGGCCGTCTGGATCGGGTACTGAGCCCCTCCGCCACGACAAGGCGACACTCCTTCGGAGGGGCGCCTATTTGATGGAGAAGTAGCAACCTCAGGTCGAGAAGGGCACAGCACTGGCTGGGAGGGTTCAGGACGCTGACCGCATACCACCCTCCAGCACTGCACCCCACCAATGATGCCTGTGGTAGTCAGAGGTTGGGGACGCAGTGGCTGGGTAGCAAACCTTGGCTTTTCATGGGCTGTTGCACTGGGTTTACTTTTTTATGATATTGCATAATGGAGTATATTTGGCACACATTATATTAATGATGATGTTCCTGTTAAAATAGAAAAGGAGGTCGAAGGTGCATTTCATGATATTCAATCCATGTTCAGGGCATCACTCTAGGTCAGTGACAACACACTTTAACGAGTTCTACTACTACTGAGTACAGGAATTATGTGTTAATTATTAAGCTTACGTCAGTGGCGGCTCGTGCCTTACAAAATAGGTGAAGAAGTTCACCTAAGCATGCTGAAAATACAATGCAAAATCGGTATACCACGGTCCAACATTTTTTACCAAACTTTTTGTATCCAATGGAGCTGTACACAAAAGAAACAGTGTCTGTCACACTATGATTCATTTTGCTCCAATACAAACGACAGTTCGCGTAGTGAGCGAGAGAAATAAACATGGCGGATGCAAATATATACAGTTTTGTTTTAAAATCAAATGTAAACGGTGAGCCAAACAATGTACAAAAACTGCCTAAGGAGCATTGTTCTTGATTCTTTTTTGAAGTCCATTCAAATGTCCTGACATAACACTCGCTCCATCGTAACAATGTGCAACTAATTTACGTTCATAATTAAATTATTTAAGAACACCATGCAGAAAGGGAACAATGTTTCTGCGGACCTGTCCGCACTCATCATGAAATCCGACAAATCGTTCAACCAATGTGTTCTCTGTATTCACGTATCTTACAATGATAGAGCACTGAGACTGTTGACAAATATCTGTAGTGTCATCAACTTCAACAGAAAAAAAAATCTGATGTGTTGCACTCACATGACTTTCTCTACTCTTGTACTAACCATTCTTACAAACTCTTGTTCCTACATCTTCTTCCTGTTAGTTGAGATAAACATTTGTACAAATTATCTTATTGCTTATTTCCTTGTATGTGCAAGGGGAATATGAGAATACAGTAGGCTTTGTGCGATAGTCAAATCTTTTAAAGCTTTGAGATTCCGTTCTCTTTGCACGCTTAGCATATAAAAATGAACAACGATGTTCCATTGCACGAAAGTTATAAGTTTTCCGAAAGTGACACACAAAACAAAGAATATCTCCGAAATGGTTCACTCCACAAAAAAAGAAAAAAAATTGTGTATTTTAACAGGATCTACATTTCTTGTACAGTAAGATTTCATCCATCTCTTACGGTTTATGAGTTATTTAAAACTCATCCAGACTAAACAGGACTACATAGGCTATAGCCAGAAAATTCAAAATATACATTTCATTTGTCATAAAAATATCTCAAACATATGACATTTTAATCAAAATCGTTAGAGCCATTTTCAAGAAAATCAAAATTTTCCATGTAAAGGGTAGTTTAGGGTGGGACTATTTTCTTCAAAATCTTCGTGTCGGATCCTTGAAAGACATTAAACTTAAATACCAACTTTGGATTTTAACCGGATTTTCGTTTTTAGTTATGCTGTCCACAGACTGTCACACACACGAACCTTTTTCCAAAAATATTTTTTTTGGATTCAGGGGCCCTCAAAACATTTATTTCCGGTGAAATCTGGACATCGAATTTTTGCGTGGAATTACAATACTTCCTCTACTTACCAGTAGAGAAAGTAAAAAATCTGAGACATTAATTTCAGGTCTGTAAGTATTCCGAAATACATCCAATCACCTCATTTTGTATAGATTTAGAATCACCGCTGAATATACTTTTAATTTTATTACAGTGGTTTTAGATTTCTAATGGGCTTTCAGACATTAATAAGTGCACGGGCTCCTTGAAATTTCTCCGACTTAGCGAAAGCGCACTCTCATCCTGACCTGAGAATGCAAGCTCTTGTTTACCTAAATACAATGTTACTTTAGTGATCAACAGCAGGAAAAACCTATTTAATCTCACGTTTCCATTGAAACGCACATGAAAAGGTCTACTGTTTTCTTGAAGAGCGTCAGCTATTGTGTTTCTGTTCTTTTTTTTTTTTTTTTTTTTTTTTTTTTTTTTTTTTCCCCCAAGAGCGTTTAGTTGGAATTTACATTTTAAATGCCCCGCCGAATCATTGTGCTTGTGAAGGGAACGGGTTATATTAAAGAAATCTGTGAATCTCTCTTTGTCCCACACGTTACTTCTGTTGCTAAAAAGTAAACAAGGCCAATAGAATAGCGATTGCAAACTACGCCTATTGCATAACCAAAAATAGTTATCGAGCCAAGAGCTTTTGGATTTAATGTTATGTGTTCCCTATATTCTTATTCTTTCTTTTAAGGGCTATATCAATCAAATCAGTGGACCGCCCAAAGTTTGAAACATCTTTCTTGTCTTCATCTTTCCACCTGGAAAATAGGGTTTCTAGCAAATTGCAAACTAAGTCGTTCGTTGGATTCATAACAAAACACTTATATTCCGTAATTTCAATATGAAAAGCACTGGAGTCCAGCAAACTCGTAAATTATACCCACCGTTCACAGTTGTCTAAAACACCACGTTTTAAGTTTACCGCCAGCTCTTCCTCGAGATAAACGACTACTATTTTCTAAGCGCGCGAAAAAAAGGAACCATCCCCTCTACGGTGTTCTGTGCCTCTACTCAAGTGAAAATATTTCTTGTTTGCCTGGAACATGTGCATGTCCGTGTTATTTCCCCGTAGTACGTTGTTTCGTGACGTCATGTTGCCATGGCAACCAAGCTGTTTAGTGCAGCAGTTTCTTCCGTAACTCTGACTGCTGCACTTGTCCTTGAAACAGATCAGAGGGTGCCCTCCCACCAATTTTCCCTGTCGGCTGCCAGGCTGTAAGTTCCAAACAAAAGAAGGGTTGGTCACTGACCCCGCTACGGCTGCTAGCAGTTGAAATTTGTGACTAAACTTTTAGAATGGCAGTAATAATGCCAACATTAACAAAAATAGAATACTGCTATATTCAGATGAAAATCTCTTCACCTGCTTCACTTGAATAGCCGCCACTGGCTTACGTTGGTGAGTGAAGAACCCAACATTGGCAACGTTACTTCTGGTGGACTATTTAATCAAAACCCAATAACATATTTTCTGTATGTGGCCGTGCAACAGTTATCCATTAATTTAGAATGATCGCTAAAATATTTCTTTTTCAAATGGCAAATACATTGACAAAACCAAGAAAACAAGTATCATTCACTCATTAATCTTCGAGCTTTCTGATAGCTCTAGCTCTCAGTTGCTCATTTTAGTCTTAGAATTTAAACTGGTGTTGGTCCTGATTGCTGAAATATTTTTTCAAAGCTGTGAGTTAGGCTGATGGCTGCCAGGAACTCTGAACATGGCAGCAAGAATGTATTATAAACTGCACTCTCATACCATCTATGTAGGAGGTACTGAGCATTAGGTAACCCTACCCACAGTTCTCATTGAAGTTGGGTATTTACTTTTGTGAAAGACAGTACCAATAAAACCTCCAAAAGTATTCACTCCTTCCCCTTTATATATTTATTAATTATTATGTAGCATGTATAAGGTTAGCATAAACTAAAGAGCTTGACACAGACATAATAAGTGTGTGCACTTGTTTAGTAACAGCAACAAACGCTTCTTCCACCTACAAAATTAATAAGTATTAAGTCAGCTACAAACACAGAGCTTGAAAAGGAGAACTGACTTGCTACTAATAGCTGTTTGCTTGTAATGTAACACAACTTGAATCTTGTTAGCATCAGAGAAGAAAGTGTAACAACTCTTTTGTCTCAACAAGGTGGAAAAATCAATCTGTCTTACATTTTGTAAATAGGCTACTACTTCTCATAGTTGATGCATAATACAGTTAATATACCCCAATCTAGTTTCTGTTTCACTAGGATATTCTACCAGTTAACTTTGATCATCTTTTTGAATAAGGAATAAAGGTTTGTTCTCTAAAGCACATACATAATTTGCAGCCTAACTTAAATATCTACATCTGTTTATTCGGTGAACATAAACTGCAAGTGTGGATTTTAAGTAGATTCAAAAAAATTTGTTAATACTTTATAGTTGGGTTATTTGTTATCTTCAAGTCACTAGATATTCAAGTTAATTTGCCACTCTAGCAATTTTATATTTGAGGTGTACTTGATGAAATAGTGCTAAAGCATCATGTCAAGTATCATAAGTTTCAAGAATGTATCTCCATTACTTTCAACTCTTTAGATATTCCATGTGACAAAATACACTACACCATCACAAATGACCTCAAAGGCTTGCTAATTTTGCATTACATAATTCAAATGTATTATTGGCCCTACAAAGAGTCTAATTGTAGTGGAAGTTCAGAAAACTTACCTGAATAGCATCACACATGTCTGAAATTTCTGTTTCCGGCCACAAAGGCTTTTCTTTAATTTCTATTTTATTTCTCATTTCATGATCACTGTTGAATTTCCCTAACTTTGCTACAGGATCCTCTGGGAGAAGTGCTTCCATGCTCTGTGAACCAAAGTCTGAACTCAGAGTCTCTTCACCATATACTGCTTTCCTATTTCTCTTCCAGCTGCTGCTGCATATAACAGTCTCAGATTTGATCTGTTTTACGAGGTGTTTGGTAAAAGGTGCCTCTGACTTAATTTCTGCTTTGACTGGCACATGACTGCATTCATCTACAAACACAGCATCAGTGTTTCTCTTCAATGTGACAACCTTATGAAAGAATTCTGTCTCATTCAGAGGGGCTACATCATCTGGGAACGATTTCTCTTCTTTGATATTTAGTTTTGTATCCATTTCAAAATTGTTACTGCATTTGATGTAGCTATTCTTAATTTCAGGAACAAGTCTGTGGACAAAGAGAGATATGTACACCTTAAAATGGGTATAATTTTAAATATCAGCTTCTTTAAACCCATCAGCCATTGCTCCAACCTTGCCACACACCTTAAATGTTCAATTACCAACAAACATAACTCTTGGAAAGACTTGAAAAATTCAACTTCTGGTCCTGGACTGTAACCAAAGATGTTTGTCTCTTTATACCAGTGCTATTATCACTCAGGTATCCTGTTGAGGTATCTGTATGAGCATTAAACTGTGCAACTGTTTCAAGTGTCAAGGATAACTTTCAAGGGAATCTCAGATATGAACTCTACCTCAAAATCAAGTTTGAATGTTGGCAACTATTTGGATCGTTTTGTGCTCTAATAATTAATTTGTTGTTCTATGCTAGTCCTGTGTAGCAAATAAGGTGAAACATCAAGCACAGTACTGGTAATTACAAACCACTTGCAACTATACAGGTCACCTTTGAGGTACTATACCTCTGTATTTGAAACAACCTTGAAAGTTTGTTATGACACTTATTTCAGAAGGTTTAATACTTGCATGGACATCTTACCATATCAGGTCAAAGAGTAACAACATTGGCTGAGAGCAACTTACTCCATGGTTCCAGTCCTGATAGTAGATATAATTTTTCAAGTCAAATGCAACTTGCCAGCTTAGTCCCCACATGCGGCTAAACATAAATAACAATTATCACCAGTACAAACCTATATACTACTTGACAAAGCCATAAAACATATCACAAAGAATGTGAAACTGCCCAGGTGTTTACGTGAGCTTGTCGCACAAATACGGTGTGACACTGTGTGTACATTCTGTTCAGATGCAATCATACCTTCAGGACAGCAACATCTTATATATCGACAGGTAAGAGAGATTATCTATTTGTAAGAATGGATGAAGGACAAATACCTAAAAATATGATGACACGAGTGTTGTTTGGAAAGCGACCGATAGGTAAACTTAGGAAAAGGTGGATGAATTAAGTGAAAGAGGACAGTTATCAGCTCCTAAAATGCAAAAATTGGCAACAGATAGCTATGGATAGAGATGATTGGAGGTCTCGGATGACAAAGGCTCAGGCTGGCTTTGAGCTGTAGTGCCACTGGAAGAAGATATGGCAAGTTATTATTTCGCTGTTGCAATAAACAAGATAAGAAGCGCTCATAGTGCTCAACAGCCAAGGTCGATATGCCTCAACGCTTTGCCAAGCAGTACATTTTGAATAACATGCTAGCTAATGGATTCAGTAAAATTATCAAAATTACTTGCACTCCATTATAAGTGAAAGGTGAGAGAATATTAATTATATCATGTGTCCTCTTTTTGGATTTACTCTAGACCTCATTTCACATCATTTACTCAGCGCATTTGATTTTCTTTAGTGATGGTTTCATCAACCAAAGTTAAAAATTACTGTAACTCAGAGTTTACTAAATTTTAATTATGTTAAGAACTTTGCATTTAATCACACTATTACAGTGAATTGTTAAATAACTTCTTTACATTAACAGAAGGCTGCGACAAATGTGTATGAGTTCTGAACGTGCCCCAAAGCACTTTTGTTTATGCATAGCAGCGCTCTCTGTGTAAATGGCTACTTAGATCCATGCCATGTGATTTTCCTGTTTGTTTGTTAGAATCCTGATGTTGATTGAAAAACATAAATGTCAAGGAATTAATGCTGAACCACTAAACCAAAATTAATTAACGAACTCATCACCAAGTATAGAGTTATTATCCAACAAAGAACTATGGAATCATAGTGCTATAGCTAATGCCTTTAACACATATTCCCATAAAATAGCAAAAACCAAGAAAAACAGATCCGATTGAAACTGTAATGCATTTAAATTCTAAAAACAAAAGACATTGCTAAATTAATTATGGACTCCAGAATTCCAAGAGAGGTAGTATATATTATCACCTTGTTAAGGCAATGTTACTCAGAAAATTCAAACTTCTTTAATAATCACCCTATCACTATGAAAAGTTAACCACATGAGATTAGTATTCTAAACTAACATACAGATTTTCATGCTGGTGCATCAAATACTTCATCAGTTATTAAATATTTTGTGTGAAAATATTGTAAACATTGTTCACTATATAAAATACTCCATGCAACAAAAGGCTTGCAGTTTTAAAAGTGACACTCCGTTTTTGGCTAGTACACACCATTATAAAAAGACCCACATTCTTATTTTTTTCAGAATTTTTTTCTAACATTTGCATTACATTTTTTTCATATGTTATGTCATAAAAGTTTGAAAATAGCAACTGTTTCATACTCTAACATCATACAATTTTCCAAACATGAGCATTTAAAAGAAAAGCTGAATATGAAGTTTCTTATTTACATATTATGGATCTAACCTGCAAGTTTTACTAAGTTAAATGAAAAGCTTTGACACATGGGACATGTTGTGTACTGAAAAATATTAGAAAAAGACGTTTCTCTCAGAAAATGAGTTTTAAAGTAATGGTTATTCAAATTACATTTCTAACCTTTGCAGAGAGCTAAAATTCTCCTTCTGCACACTTGGGATCCTCTTTCTGCTATATCGTCTGCTGTGCAACAAATTTACCTTATTACAGCATCCTGTGGGATGACTTCTTATGAGCCTGACCAGAAGACCAGAAGCGGCACTCGACTGAAGTCAACCACTACTTCTCCGCTCACCGGTCTTTATCCCTAATTCATTAATTCAGTTGAATTTGGTTTTCCCTGCTGCACTTCTTTCCAGCAGCTCATCAGAAGCTACACAAATGTACAACAGCACCATTTTCTTGATAACCTCTTTTTAAAGGACTGTCTTCATAATGTGTTGTCTTGCTTCGAAGGCTGTTGTTCCCTTTCGCAATAGCATAACTAGTATACAAGTCAATGTTTTTCATTTAGTTTAGTGAAACTTGCAGTTAAGCTCCCTAATACGTAAATATGCAGCCTCACATTCCCCTTTTCTTATAAATTCTCGTTTTGAAAATTATATTATGTTAACATTTAAATAAGTTACTATTCTCAGAATTTTTGAGGTAACGTAAAAAATTAGAACAAATACTAAAAGAACAGTCTCAAAAATAAGAATATGGACCTTTTTGTAATACAGTGCACTAATCGAAAGCAGAAATTCGCCCTTAAGAATTTAAACCTTTTGTCTAGTAGAACATGTTATAGCAAGTAATTTTTACAATATTCTCACACAAAATATCTAATAACTAATGAAGTACTTGGTATACCTGCATGAAAATTTAGCTATTACTTTAGACTAATGTTGTCATTATGTGGTTAAATTTTCATAGTGATAGGTTGATTATTGAAAAAATTAGAATCTTCAGTGTAGCCTTACGGGGCATTTAAATGTCGACCACCTGCACATGTGTCTTTAAATAGCCATGTAACCACCTAAAGTGCTGCAAATGATAGAAATAGAATCATTCCATTTCTACACACCCTAAGCTACTCAAAAATATTGAAAAAGAATATTCCAAAGTTTCACACATTTTGGCCCAATTTTCACTGTAGCCTTGCCTTAAAAAGCAAAACCTCTTATTGCTAGGATAAGATAGGTCCCAAATTGTTAAAATATTGCCTACTGCAGTTGAGTAAGCCTCTTAGTCATATATTACTCTCATTTGTCACAGATATTTCCAGAAAAAATGAAAAACACTTGTTAAGGCTTTATACAAAAACCAGACAATACCCTGACTTCCAAATATAAGTCCATCTTATTCTTAACATCCTTTTTCTAAAGTAATTGAAATTGGGCTATATGATAGATGGATTAAACCACATTCCTGCATTATCACAGTTTGGATTTACAAATAGAATGTCAACTGAAAATAGTGCATATTTCTGAAGCAGTAACAGCCTTGTGTAAAAAAGAACTATCATTAGGAATATATTGTGATCTAGCAAAAGTATTTTGCAGTATAGATCACAATCTCTTGTTGAACAGTTAAAATATTGAGATTTCAATGAGATATCTAGAAATTGAGGACTCTAGTATCAAAGGCGGACATAGCGCCATCCGGTCGAAATCGGAAGTTGAATGACTTCTTACCACTCTCCTTGCATTGAATTTAATGGTAAATGTAGTTTTTTTTTCAAAAACGGACGGAATTAATATATTTTGACGTTTAAAATATGTGGTTACTTTCAAACTCGGACAACTTTATCCACTACTCAATAGACGCAGTTCTCTTGGACTTGATTCCAGTTTATTACTCTATCGTTCCCTTATTCGCCCTATTCTCACTTACGCTACCCCTATCTGGGGTGGTGCTTGTAAATCACACCTACATCGATTACAGGTAATTCAAAACAAGGTCATACGGCTTGCTACTAATGCTCCCTGGTTCATGCGCAACCAACAGCTACATCAAGAACTAGGCCTTCTCCCCATATCACAGTTCATACGCCAAACAGCACGGTGTTTTTTCATACGCCTACAAGAGGTTCCTGGAGCTGTAAAATACCATCTCGGCGTCAGAACACGCCGGCCAACATGCCTTCGTAAACGCTTGCCTCGAGATATCCTGCTCAGTTCGACCTCAAGCTCAAAACATTTAGTTTTTTTCACAAAATGTTTAAAATGTTCTCCTGCACATTTGCCTTGTATCTGTGATCTATTATGTTACTTCCTCCTTTATGAGACAAACTATAATTATGTTGATGTAGCCAACCTCAACAACTTTATAATGTTCTTTATTTTGTTATTCTCACAGATCTGTAAAAGCATTATTGCTGAACGATCTTAATTAAAAAAAAAAAAAAAAAAAAAAAAAACTCGGACATATGCACAGTGAGTTTATATCAAAAACGGACATTTGAAAATCGCCCAATGCCAGGTGCTCAAACGATCATGTGACTTTTTATTTATTACAGTTTCACGGGCGATCAGCCGTGTGAGGTTTGAAAATATTGAGCTTTCGGCCATTCTAAACTCCATGGCCTTCGTCAGAATGAAATGACCGTTAGACTAGACTAGACTACCAGATGGCAGGCTGAGAACAGCCCAAGGTGTGTCATTCGTGTACCTGCCCTTTTAGGGCTTAACCACTGTATGACGGGATTAGGATGTTATAGGATGGCTGGTGAAGAATGAGGATTGAGGGTTGTTAGGAGGTAGCATATATTTATGCTCCTCATCGGTTGTTAATTTCAGCGTGCAACTACCGTTGGGCACTGCTGATGGGTGGTCCTAATATGGATATTTGGCGAAACATTTTGGACTTCCAAACTACTCTTGGAAGGACTGTAAGGAGTTCAGCTTACGCTGTTGATGGGGTAGCTCTTGTGTTACCGGGGGTGCCCGCAAGCCATGCGGGCAACCCGGTGTCGCACAAGCGTGCGTTCTCTAGGGATATAGTCCCCAAGAGACCTAACCAGGGCGCTCCGATGTTGTGGAAACTGGTCGTAGAATTTGGTTGCCCGGCGCCTGATTTCGTCCTCCACGTACGGGAGGGACGAGGCTTCGTGCAGTAGTCTCGCAGGGAATCTACGGTATACAGAATAGATTACACGAAGACCTCTATTCTGTATCCGTTGCAGACGCAGGGGGTGGGTGTCTGAAGCCATGCCCCAGATTTCGCAGACATACAGGAGGATAGGGATAATGAGAGCCCGAAAGAGGAATGACCGTTTTTTTCCCCCTTAAGTTCAAGTTATTTATTAGAAAAATGTTGGCCTGGTGCCGGTACAATGGGCCCGGCTTACAGGTTATATTTAACATTTTTTTACATTTGGCTTTGTTTAAATATACACTTTTTTCGGTGTCTACAAAAAACCCATACGGTGACAATCTGTAGGTCACCGAGAATAGTTTTCTTTTGCCTTTTTAAGTTCTATTTCGTCTTTATGTTATATATACATATATACATATTTACAAATTATTTACAGACACATTAACGTACGCATTCACCCACGCACACTCTCACACATATACACACATCTTCACTGGGCACACCAGAGATATGCGTCCCAGCGCACTGCACTATTTACACTTCGTATATACACTGTCCCACGGTGGCAGCTCCTGCATATTTTTCGAGGCGAGGGCCTCTGCCGGAACATGTATGTGGCCTAGGATCGAGGTTGTGTGGACGCGCATTAGTCGGCGAGCCGAGCCGCTTCTAGAACATTTTGATCCTATTATGCTTGCGGTGCTTCGGCTCGCCTTTGCCAATGTTGGCGATGACATCGTTTTCGTGGTTTCTAATGCGCGTCCATGCAGCCGTTGCTCGTTTTTCAATTGCCTCCGGGATGAACGGGATCCTGGTTTCAAGGTGTAGTGTTTGGGTACTGGTGAGGAGTGGAGCAGACAGGATTTTTCTGAGGGAGAGGTTTTGGAGGGTTTGGAGTTGTTTTAGGGCGGTTTTGGAGGCATTAGCCCAGGCCACACATGCATACAGGACCACCGAGAGAATAAATGACCTGTCTAATTTCAGTTTTGACTTAAGTCGCAACTGTTTACTGCGGAAGATGGGGGCGCACAACTTTAGCCGCTGTCTGCCTTTATTGGCGCTATTTTTTATGTGGATGGACCAACACATTGTGCGGTCCAAGGTGACACCTAAGTATTTAACCTGCTGACGGCAGTGCAATATTTGACCACCGACCGTTAGGTCCTTTGCCAAAGTGTGACGCCGCTTAGAGAAATGAATTAGCTGGCATTTGTCGGGGTTAATATTGATTTTCCAGTCATGTTGCCATGAGAGGAAGTTGTTAACATAACGTTGCATTTCTGCAAGGCCGAAACGTGGATTTCTATGGTGGTTGTATATTGCAGTGACGTCAGCATACATGGCGACCTTGCATCTGGCGTCCACTGGGAAGTCATTAGTGAATAATATGTACAGAAAAGGGGACATGATTGCCCCTTGTGAGGAGGAGCGGCCCACTTGGACGTAAAACTGCCGTTTTTCTAGAAAATTGTGCAGCAAGTATAGATAATTTTGAAGAGCCGGGAAATTGTGGTGCAGTTTGTGAATGAGGCCATTGTGCCAGCACTGGTCAAATGCGGCTTCTACGTCCAGAAATAGCGCCAACGTTGAAGCCCCATTGTTAAATTGCTCTGTTACATCATCAGTTAGTCTGAGGAGCTGTACTTCAGTGGAATGTCCTTTTCTAGAGCCAAATTGTGAATTTGAGAGTTCATGTGTTGCCGAGACTTGTTTTTGTAGTCGAGAAAGGATACAGTTTTCGAGCAATTTACCAATAGTAGACAAAAGACTAATGGAGTGGTAGTTTTGCGGTTGTCTGGTGCTTTTCCCTTGCTTTGGGAGCATGATAACCTTAGCTCGTTTCCAAGTAGAGGGGAAATAGCCTTGCTGCAAACAGGCGTTAAATATCTTTGTTAGTTGTACCAGAGCTTTTCTCGGGAGATGCTTAAGTTCCTCATTAGTCGCTTTGTCTGGGCCGGCAGCTTTCCCATTGGGCAACTTCCTAATGAGCTTGAAAACTTCCTTCGGTGTTATGATGGGTAGTTGTTGCTCTTGCTTCTGCGCCACCCAGGTTTGTACCCATGTCTGGACCTCCCGTTCTAAAACACGGTTGGTAACTGGGTTTTCCCTGAATCTGTTTTGGAGACGGTCAGCGAAGACCTCGGCTTTCTCCTCTTCGGAGAAGTGCAGGCCGCCTTGAGTGTGCAGCGCCTCAGTTGCGGAGTTAACGCTCGTGGAAACTTTGAAAGCCTTTAGTAATTTCCACAAAGGACAGTCCAAATGGGTGGTACTCAGCATTTTGTTTTCCCACTGTTCAATTTTGTTGATTTTAATTTGTTGCCGAATGACGTTGCGTAGCCATTTTGCTAGCACTTTATATTCAGGCTGTCGGGTGTATCGCCACAGTTTTGTCGAGCGTCGTCTCTGCGCAATGAGTTGCTCTACCTCGGGGTACGTGCAAAAACCGGGTGGTCTTCTGGTGTATGTGGTGGCACTTCTCTTGGCTGTGTGTAGCGAGGCAGTAAAGTTTTCAATGGCGACATCTATGTCTGCCTCGCTATAGTATGACAGTCTGGGTTGCGCCATCCCGTGCATTTCGATAGTGAACTTATTCCAGTCGGTGTCTGCCCTCTTTCGAGGGCCAGAGACACCGGCTGAAATACAACCCTGTATGTCGAAATGCACAGGAAGATGGTCGGAGTCCAGGCTGTGATACACAGTAAAGTTGTTTAACAGTGTCGCATTTTTTGTGAGTACGATGTCCAGAATCTCAGGGTCAAAGTGCCCTGATCGATGCCAAAAGGTCGGTTCTGAGGGAAGATGTACCTCAATTTCGTCATTATCAGTTATAAGTTCAACCAGGAGACTTCCCGCCGCGTTTGCCCGGCGTGAAAACCACCAGCGGTGCCGGGCATTGAAATCTCCTGCAATTATAACATGTTCCTCTAAAGCGAAGATTTGTTCGAGGTGTCGTATGATATCTGGGGAGTTGGGGGCCGATAAAGTGCCACCAGCATAACCGTTTTGCTATTAACACGTGTTTTAAGAGCCGTGCACTCTAACTCTGCCAGTGCAGGTAGCGTGACAGGAGCATGAGCAATTGAGTTTCTCAGCAAAATAGCAGTCCCTCCCCCTTGTCTGCCAATTCTGTCATTCCGGAAAATTTGGTAGCCCTGGAGCTTAAAAGCGTGCTCTTGTCTTAATTTTGTTTCACAGATAAATGCGACGTCAATTTTGTTACGTCGTCGGTAGTTTTCCAGTTCGTGTTGCTGCCTGTGGATGCCATCTGCATTCCACAGGAGTGCGTGGGTTAAAGTTGTACCTCCCCTTACATAGGCCATTTACTCTAGGAGGGTTAAGAGCAGGCATATGATGGTTTCTATTTTCTCCATAGTGCTAGTGCAGCTTCTGAACTTAATCAGGAAAGGCTGCAGTTTTGCTAAGAGAGCTGGGAGGTTGAGCTCCGTGAACAGGTTTAGGATTTCCCTTAGACTGCCCAAGTTTCCTGTGGATGTTTGTGGGGTTTGAGGTAGTGGAGGGGGACCATTTGGTTGTGGCATGGAAACCTTTTTCCCTCCGGTGGCTCCAGCAAAGGAGACGCCTGGTTGAACCGGGGCCGGGTGTTCAATGTGTCTGGGCCCTGGTTGAGCACTTGGAGTGGTCCTGGCTATGGTTGCCAGTTGACGGCGATGGCGTTAGTTTCTGAAAGTCTCGTACCTCCTGTAACTGGCAGGATGCGCTTCCCCACAGTTTGCACAGTGGGGTTGAACGTCCTGCTTTGCCTTTTGGGGGCAGTCAGCAAGGCGGTGGAGGCCACCGCAAAGAACACACCGGGAGGTCATCTGACACATTCTGTAAGTGTGCCCCAGCTGTTGGCAGTTATAACACTGGGTGATGTTGGCATTAGTTTTCAAGACCTCCACGATGACCATCATATGGCACACCTCTCGTTCTTGAAGAATTTTTTGGTTGGTGGTGGTCCTGTCGAGACTTACTTGAAACATTGGCAGAGGCCTGCCGCGGGAAATGAGCTGACGTACCTGGACGCCGCTGTACCCCTTCTGCTCCGGTTCCTCCTTGATGTAGTCTACCTCCATATCCACTGGGAGACGTTTGACTACACATCGCAGAGGCTGGTCGTTCCGGGGAGTGAAACTGAAGTTTTCTACTCCGGCATCCTTCAAGAGCTGCATGGTTCGGTTGGCGTCCTTCTTGTACTGGAGGAAGAGCTTGAGGCAGTCCCTCGTGGTTTGGAGTTTATAAGCTCCAGGTGGCAGGGAGTCCCGGAGAAGCCGGAGGACCTTAACTGCTTGGGTTTTGTCCGGGATTATTCTCCTCGGTGGTTTCTGGAGCTCGGGATTTTGGGTGGGGTTCTGTGTAGGAGTGGGAGTGGCGGAATGACCGTTACGACGACGCTATCTGGCAGGCTGAGAACAGCCTGTAAAGGCTTAACCACTTTATGACGGGATGTGGGGTTTTGCAGGATGGCGGGTGAAGATTGAGGTAGTAGGTTGTAAGGAGGCAGCAAGATTTTGCTCCTCAGCGGCTGCTTATTCAGTGTGCAACTTCCGTTGGGCACTGCTGGTGTAGGGGTCCAATATGGAGGTTCGTGAAATTTAGAATTTTGAATCCAAGCTTTCTTGGAGGACTGTCAAGGTATTCACCTTTCGCTGTTGGAGAGGTGTCTCCTTCGTTACCGGGGATGCCCGCAAGCCATGCGGGGAACCCGGTGTCCCACACGCGTGCATTCTGTGGGGTCATAGTCCCCAAGAGACCTAACCAGGGCACTCCTGTGTTGTGGAATCTGGTCGTACAATTTCTTTGCCCGGCGCCTAATTTCGTCCACCACGTACGGAAGAGACGAGGGTTCGTGCAGTAGTCTCGATGGGAATCTGCGGCATACAGAATAGATTATCCGAAGGCCTCTATTCTGTATGCGCTGCAGATGCAGGAGATGGGAATCTGCGGCCATGCCCCAGATTTCACAGGCGTATAGGAGGAGTGGGATTATGAGAGCCCGAAAAAGGCGTAGCTTCAGGGGAATTGGCATCCCCGACCGCAGCATTGGGTATAGTGAGGCAGTTACCCCGCCGGCCCGCGCTGACAGGTCGTTGATGTGTTCCCGAAAAGTAAGGCCCTTATCGAGCTTCACTCCCAGGTAGGAGATGGAGTTTACCCATTCAATCCTTCGCAGATAGGTGAATGTGGGGAGATTGGCGGGGAATCGGCGCTTAGTAAACAGTATGGCGGGACTCTTCTCCGGGTTAATGCACAATCGCCAACGCCTGCACCATTCTTGGATGAGGCGGAGGTGTCGCTGTATTGGGAGGAAGGCTCTGTTAGGGTGTCTGTATGTTGTGTAGAGCAACACTCGTCAGCATACTGGGCTATGTTGACGTGCTGCTCTGTGGGTAGGTCCGCCACGTAGACGCTGAAGAGCGTGGGGGATAGAACAGAACCTTCGGGGACTCCGCCTCGGATTGGCCTGCGTGTGGATTTATTCCCCGCCACTGAGACCACAAAGGTTCTGTGTTTAAGGAAGGAGTGTATTAGATGTATAAGTCGTGCAGGTAGCTCCAGCTGGATGAGTTTCCGGAGGAGACCGGCATGCCAGGTCGTAGAGAAGGCCTTCTCAACGTCCAGCGAGACCGCGGCGGTGTAGGCCTTGTCCTGGTATCCCAGGGCGGCAGCCTCCACTACACGCAGTAGCTGCTGGGGTGTTGAGTGGCCAGGCCGGAACCCAAACTGATGAGGTGGGATGGCATGAATGTTCCCTAAGGTAGGGGACAAACGGCGAGTATTAGCCTCTCGAATACCTTCGAGAGTACGGGTAGGAGGCTAATGGATCGGTAGTTGGCAGGATGAACCGGGTCTTTCCCTGGCTTCAGTATGCAAATCACCCGGGCCTCTTTCCATTCACGTGGGAAATGGCTGAGGGCGAGACACATGAAGGTGGCGGAGCATGACAGGTGTTATCCCGTCAGGCCCCGCGGCCTTTTTGTGGTTGAGGCGTCGGAGTACGCCCTGCACTTCACTGGGTTTGACGATAGGGAGCCGATCCGCGTCTTCAAGAGGGCGTCGGAGATATCGACGAACCTTCCTACGTACACGGTCGGAGAAGTCTAGGTCCTGCGGGTCATCTCTCGGCCGCATGGTCCTCTCCAGGTATTCAGCAAACGCATTTGCTTTGGCTTGGGGTTCGTAGGCCAGGCCTTGGGTGCCATGGATTGGGGAGTTATGGGACCCACCTCGGTTTCTGAGTCGTCTGGCAATCCGCCACACGTCGCCGTCACCAAGGTTCAGACGAGACATCGTGTCCTCCCACGCGCGCACCCCGTGCGCGCGCAGTCGGAGACGCATCTCGTGACGTAAACGCCTGAGAAGCGCTAGGTTGTGCGGTGTGCGGTGCCTCTGACAGAGTCTGCGAGCCGCCCAAGAGCGGTGGATGAGCAAAAGTAGCTCTAGGGGCAAGACGTCGGGGTGAAAAGGTGCTGGGGTGTGGACAGTGAGGTTTTTCACCGTTGGCTTCACCACAGAGGTGAAGGAAGTGACCGCCGCCTCGAGGGTTGGTATGTTGATGATGTTGTGGTTAGCTGGGATGGAGCCATTCCGGCAACTCTTGACATAGTTCCGGTGTTGAACCGGGAACTCTTGGCTGGCGACCCGGGTGTTGGTGGTAGCCAACACTGGGTTGTAGTCGGAATGAAGTGCATTGATGGATGTGTGTGATACGTGGTATGGAAAGTGTTTGATGATCACGAAGTCTATGACGGACAGCCGACCCAGACCTCGCTGGTAATGAGTGGGTTGCCAGGGGCCCTCAACTCTAACCTGAGGGTCCGCGTCAACCATGTGGACTATGTCGTTGCCTCTTCTGCCCGCACGGGGGCCGCAATGCCAACGCGGATGCTTGGCATTTAGGTCCCCGGCCAGAATGACTTGTGTGTGTAGGGCGAGGATGGAGAGGTAGTCGTTTGCAACGAACTGCCTCTGGGGTGGCTGGTATGCAGACACCATCAGGACCTCAATACCGCCGAGGTGGATACAAGTAGCCGTGGCCTCAAGGGTTTGAAGTGGAGGGAGCTGGATGGGTTTGTGGACCACACTGTTCTTCACGAAGAACGCTGTGCCGCCCCCACGGCGGCCGACGCGGTCCGATCGGAGACAGTGATAGCCCTGGAGTCGGGATGTGAGGTTCTGGTGGAGATGCGTTTCTGAAACCAGGGTGAGGTCAAGTGCATGCTTGCCAGCAAAGTGGTGGAGCTCGTTCTCCCCTCCGGCCAAACCGCACGCGTTCCAGAACGCGAACCTGAACGAGGTATTCACCCTAGTTCGAGCTGCCATTCTGGGTGGCGCAGGTAATGGTGGTGAGGAGAGCGAGACCTTCCATGGCTACAGCCATTTTGCTGGCTTGGTCGGTGGTGGTGAGGAATTTCACCAACAGCTCGCAGAGCTTCTGGCCGTGGTTTTGCAGCAGCTGCTGCAACCACGCCATCACCTCTGGGTACTGTGGTGTGGGAGGGGTGGGGTTTTTTTTGTGGAGGTGGAGTGATGGATGGGTTGGTCGGTGCCGGTGTCTCTTCGGCCGCGACCTCCCTTGGCTGACGGGCGGGCGTAGGGCTTCCACGCTCGCTCTGAGCCTCGGAGACGGTAGCAGGCCTCCGAGAGTGACGGCGCCTACCCTCCCTTTGTGGAAGGGGGTGCTGGAGCATGTGTGTGTGCTCGAGGTGTGTGTTTGCACGTGACTTTGGAGTATTACACCGTCTTGTGCTGGCCACTGCAGCGTACGCCTGACCCGCGACTGGTCCTGCCGAGGCAAGTCCAGGCTGGGGATGGCTGTCCGCCATTGGAGGTAGAACCACCTGGGGTGGTCTCCTAGCCGCTATGATGGCTTTCCGTGTTGGGCAGCCACCATAGCATTCTACATGTGCGCCGGTGCAGTTGGCGCACTTGGGGTCGTCCTCCCTAGTTCTCGGGCAGACCTCCTTAAGATGTTCCTCGCCGCACCTAAGGCTGCGCAGGCGGGGATGACAAAAGTGGCTAGAGTGATTAAACCCTAGACACCCGTGACACTGAGGGGGTCCGCCAGAGCCTTTGGATGGCTCGATGTGTACACGAAGGTAACAGATGGCAGTTACGCGATCTATCTTTGCCTCCGGGTCGTTGGCACGCTCCACCACTACTAGAAATAGGGGGAGGGGGATTTTGGGTGCTTGCCCATCTGGAGCGGCCTTGGTAAGCTGCTTGACCAATCTTGGGGTGATACCCTGGCGGTTGAGGTCTGCCACGATATCGTCCACGGGTGTATCCACGGGAAGTCCGCGCATAACCCTGTGGATGTCACGGGACCTATCTAACCCGAAGGTGAAGTGGGGTATGTCCTTCTCCTTAAGGTGACGGAAGATGAGGGCGTTGTCATTGGCCGATTTGGCCTGGAAAATGAAGCGGCTTTTGTTCCGCCTCACCGTGCACTCCTCCGCGAGTGTCGGCATTATCAGCTTTAAAAAGCCGACCGACCCCTTGAAGTCGTCCACGATGATCGGTGGAACGTGGCCCTTCTTGGTTTTGGGTGGTTGGTTGAGATGGTTGGGGTGAGTTACGCAGCCGTTCTTGAGCCAGTGCGGTCAAGGCGGCTAGGCGCTTGGTTCGGCGTGACACTACCTCACGGAATCCGACGTCCTCGGCCGTGGTTTTCTTCCTCGGCAGAGGAGATAGCAGAGGAGCTGGCTGCCTCGTCTATGGCTAGGGAGGATCTGCAGGAGAACACTGAGGTTCTCCCGCTATGGTAGGAATTTTCTGTGCGGACACTGGCACAGTCGTCGGAGTCGGACTCCGAAATTTGGCCTACTCGGGGAAATTCACCGCGTGGGAGGCCCTGGCTGGTTGGAATGACCGTTACGACTACGTGCTACTGGCAGGCGTTAGACTAGACTAGACTACCAGATGGCAGGCTCAGAACAGCCCACATCATTCCACACGCAGCAGCTCCACCTAGACTCTACGGACTGCCAAAGATTCACAAGCCTGTAGTACCCCTTCGACCCATTGTGAATGCTACAGGCTCACCTACTTACCTGCTTGCAAAACATCTTACTACTCTACTGAATCCGCTGGTGGGTGAATGTCTACACCATATTGCAAATTCCAGCCACTTTATACAGAAAATTTCAGCGCTGAAAGTGGACCCGGATGATATTTTGGTGAGCTTTGATGTGAAATCCTTGTTCACCAGAGTGCCGCTAGAGGACTCACTACAGCTCCTATCTGAACGGTTTCCGGAAGACATCACCCAGCTTTTCAGACACACGCTCACTTCCACACACTTCAATTACAATGGCCAGTTCTTCGAACAGACGGATGGGGTAGCCATGGGTTCACCGTTGTCACCTGCTATTGGCAACTTTTTCATGGTGAGCTGAGAACAGCCCACATCATTCCACACGCAGCAGCTCCACCTAGACTCTACGGACTGCCAAAGATTCACAAGCCTGAAGTACCCCTTCGACCCATTGTGAATGCCATAGGCTCACCTACTTACCTGCTTGCAAAACATCTTACTACTCTACTGAATGCGCTGGTGGGTGAATGTCTACACCATATTGCAAATTCCAGCCACTTTATACAGAAAATTTCAGCGCTGAAAGTGGACCCGAATGATATTTTGGTGAGCTTTGATGTGGAATCCTTGTTCACCAGAATGCCGCTAGAGGACTCATTACAGCTCCTATCTGAACGGTTTCCGGAAGGCATCACCCAGCTTTTCAGACACATGCTCACTTCCACATACTTCAATTACAATGGCCAGTTCTTCGAACAGACGGATGGGGGGATGGGGTAGCCATAGGTTCACCGTTGTCACCTGCTATTGCCAACTTTTTCCTGGAGAGCTTGGAACATACTGCCCTGGATACCACCTCAACAAACCAAAGGCATTCTTCAGATACGTGGATGATACCTTTGTTATCTGGCCACATGGAAAAGGAAAACTTTCCACCTTCTTAGACCACCTCAACAACCTACATGCGAACATCAAGTTTACCATGGAAGTTGAGAACAATGGCTCACTCCCCTTCCTAGATGTTCTGGTCTACAAGAAGCCGGACGGCAGCCTAGGTCACACGGTATACAGGAAACCAACACACACCAACCGCTACTTGGACGCCTCCAGTCACCACCATCCTACTCAAAAGAAGACAGTTATCTCCACCTTGTTTCACCGGGCTTTGGATATTGCGGATGAAGACCATATTAAGCAGGAACTTAAATACCTACGAGACACATTGCTGAAAAACGGATACAGTGATAACGACATCAAAAAGGCACGCAAGAAGGTTGAAAACAATCGAAACAACCCCCCACACCTCACTCAAAGGATGGATAGCTGGCCGCACAAAGCCTACATACCATTCTACGGTTCCGTCTCAAACAAGATCTCCCGCATACTCGCTAGGTATAACATCAAGACCTTCTTCACGCCTCCAAAGAACATCCAGGAATATCTTAGGCCGGTAAAAGAACCACTTCGACTCAAGGTCCCAGGAGTTTACAGGATTCCTTGCGAATGTGGTAAAGTGTATGTAGGCCAAACAGGACACACAATAGAAGAAAGGTGCAAAGAACATCAACGCAATATCAGGCTCCTACAACCAGATAAGTCAGCAGTGGCCGAGCATTGTATAGAGTATGTCCCCCTAATAAACTTTGAAGACATCAAAGTTCTGGAGCATACGGATAAATACTGGGACAGAGTCATTAAGGAAGCCATTCAAATCAAAGTACATCCAAACAATTACAACAGAGACCGCGGACTTCAGCTAAGCCCTGCCTGGACAATAGCCATGAAACACATTCACAACAGCAACTATAGTGATTCTGGACCAAGTACTGACCCTCAAGAAAACACTGTGGCCGGTGACACACATAGCCCGAAACAGCAGGCCCAATCACAAATCGTCACCCGCTCATTGGCCAGGGCAACGCAACCCCTTCCCACCCAACATTGTATATATATGGGGAGCGGAAAACTGCGTCTCACATATTCGGCATGACTCTGTGATTGGAGCTCGCATCGTGTACACCTCGACCACTCTGCTGGACCACTGGAAGAAAAGGGAAGCCAACTGCGTGACCTCTCGCCAGGGAGCAGCTTCTACGCACCGCGCCAACTACATACAGTGCATTTGCCAGGCCGGGCGCCGCTAGTTCGTCCCGGAGTGTCCTATAAGAGATCTGATAGCAGATTTTAGGGCAGTCCAAACTGAAGAAGAAAGAAGAGACTCCACCGAGGCAGCTTTCCCGGAGCTGTCCCAACACAGGACCGGGCGTAGGCCCTCTACTAGCCTGTTTAGTGAAAGAGGCTCGCCGAGCTCTTTCACAAGCCAACCAGGAGGAAATGTCGGACGGAGGAGACTCGGTACCGACTGACAGAATCACGAGACTGCAGCCCCACAAGGTTGTAGCCAAGGGTCCGGACTCAGGTCTGGACCCGGTGTTCGCTGGAACCCCAATAGGCGCGCCGCAAGGCGTCTGGCCCTCTGTGGGGAGCCGAATGGCACCTGCACGGACCATGACAGACAAACCGAGTACCAGCAAAGAGGTAAGACCTGACATGGTTTTGACACCCCCAAAACCCTCTACCTCGAACCCCTCACCCGGTCTCCGAGTGAGCATCGCCAAGCCGAAAGCCAAGGCACTTACTAGGGCCAAGAGCAGGCCGAAGGTGAATAAGGCCGTGGGCCTTGTTAACCAAGGGACAGTCGTCCCTATAACACCACCAGCTCCTGCCAATCCGATTCCAGCACTGCCGGACGACGATGGTCGTCCAGTACAAAGCCGCAGGAAAAGGTCCTCTGGTTCGAACCCAGAGGGACCCGCTCCTTCATCGGGACCTGCAGCGTCCCCCCAGCACCAAGCCGCACAAAAGGCGGGAAAAATTCCGCCAATTGTGTCTGACCCCTTCCCTAATCACATCAAGGTGATGAAGGAGCTCAGGGGAATGTGAAAGGTGGATTTCCAGGCAACACGACACCCAGGGCGTGTTGTAATCCGGACCACTTCCTCTGGATACCATGCGGCCTCAAGGGAAGTGCTGAAAGCGGGTGGAATAAAATTCCACACGTACTCGCTACAGCGACCCCACGTGGTCCACAGGGTCATTACAGGTCTCGATTCGGAGACAGATCCCCAGGATATCTGTTCCGGCCTGAAGGACGAACACGGAATCGAACCGCGGTCCGTGGTGTAACTCACCACTACAAAGGTGAAGGAGGGGAAACCCACAAAGGTGCCCCTACCACTATTCCTAGTATCGGTAGAGAAACAAGGGGAGGGAACCCCTAAGATTGACGAAGTGACTCGCCTATACTACACACGGGTCACGATTGAGCCTTATCACGGCAGGGAGGGGCCAGCCCAGTGCTATAAGTGCCTGGGTTTCCATCACTCAAGCTTTGCCTGTGAGAGGACTCTCAAGTGTCTCCGTTGTGCGGGCGAGCACCTGGTAAAGGATTGCCCGACACCAAAAGAAGAGAAAAGGTGCGCCAACTGCGATGGATGTTACATAGAGATCTATCGCGGGTGCCCTAGGAGACTTGCGATAATGCAAGGCAGACAGGGCAAGGCTGACACTGAAGTCAGAACAGGGGTCTCTTTCGCCACGGCCCTGGCGGGACACGAAGATGCTCTCGCACATGCCGAGGCCGCGGAAGTAACCCCTAGCGACCAGGTTGCCAAGTCGATGACAACGCCAGTCCCGGAAAGTGTCCCATCTCAGGTTGTGAGCACAAAGCCTGCTCCAACACACAGCACTGCTCCTAAGGAAAAGCGTCCCCCCTAGAAGGGGAAGAAGAAAGCCTCTGTGGTGGAAAACGCAGAAAAGCCTACTGTGGCGAAGAATTTCAACAAAACTGTTGAAAAACCTTCCCCACCACCAGCACCCACAGCCCAAGCTGCGTCAACCACCCAGCAAGCGGCAGAGCCCGCCAATGCTAGCCCGTCCCAGCGGACTGGCTCAACCAATCCCGAGGCAGCAGTGCCTCTACGAAACATCCCGGAAGCAAACTTAGGGGACACTTTCGCCTCCGAGGAGATGGCTGAATTCATCGAGTTGGCAACCTGGTTCGCCGACTTAGTTCAGCGTTCCCTCCCAATACTACGACGCTGCAGGGAAACCTTCAACAAACCCGGGATTTCCGCTGTGAAGACTCTTAATGGCGCATAGAACTGTGCGTTCATTTAGAGCTGCGTTCTGGAACGCAAATGGGGTTAGAGACCAGAGATCTGGCCTGCTGGAGTTCGTGGACAGTCATGGGATTGATATCCTGATGGTCTGTGAAACGCACTTGCACGCTGGTGTACAGTTTAACCTGCCAAGTTACGCCGCTCATCGGTCTGATCGGGTCGGCCGACAGGGCGGTGGTACTGCCATTTTCATAAAGAACCATCTCACCCACACTCCTGTTACCATTCCTCTGCTACAACATCTGGAAGCAACCGCCATAAGGCTATCCTTGGGCGGGAACGATCTGGTGCTTGTGGCGGTATACGACCCGCCGGATGGGCACTTCTATGAAGCGGACATCACGGCACTCCTGATCCTACACCACAGGGTTTGCATTGCAGGCGACTTCAACGCAAAACACCCAAGCGGGCACAGCCGCACCCAGAACGTTAAGGGCCGGGGACTGTACCGTCTCATTAGCGGGATCCCAGCCCTTCACGCGCACGGGCCGAGAGGTCCAACCCACTACCTGGCACGCGGCGCCGCGGATGTCATCGATTTCATGATGACCAAAAACATACCATTTCACTTGGACCTCTCTGCGATTAACGATCTGGACTCCGACCACGTGTGGATGCACACGTTAATCTTACTGCCCTGGGAGTGCCGGACTGGGTGGATGAAGTCGACTGGGATGCAGCCGTCCTAGCCTTTTAAAACTCTGTGGAAGCAAATCCTCGAATAGACTCGATAGATGCTCTCGAGGAGGCAGCCACGGGGTTTTCTACCTCCGTCCTAAACGCGGTGCGTGCTCACACGCACCGCATTCCTACTGAAGTACCAAACCCGACATCTATCCCTGTCCCACTTAAACGCCTCATTCAAGCAAAGAATGCTGTCAGACGGCTATGGCAGAGATTCCGACATCCTAGGATAGGAGTAATACACCAGAGGTTTAAATCCCTGGTGAGACGACTCCTAAGAAAACATAGGCAAGCAGCTTGGGACGAAACAATGCGTCACGTAAACCTCCAGGAGAGGAAACCGTGGCGCATCGTCCGAGCCTTGCGGAAAGACAAATCTGCACACCAGCATCTAGTGCACAGCCCTCGGGGAAGACTTGTCTTTGAACCGAGGGAAAAAGCAGAGGCACTAGCAGACTATCTGGAAACTCAATTCCAGCCTATGGTAGATCCTCACGATGACCACACTGACCTCGTGGAGCAAGCGGTAGAAGACTTCTTAGAAGTCCGACCCGCGGGCCACGAGGAGTTCCACATCCCGGTAGTTACCCCTCGCGAGGTAACTAACACCATCCGGCACCTAAAACCTAGAAAAGCCCCTGGGCAGGACCGGGTAACAGCGGAAATGCTCCAGCACCTACCCCATAGAGCCGTGATGCACTTGACCTGCATTTACAACGCATGCCTCAGCATACGTCACTTTCCAGCTGTCTAGAAGCAGGCGCGTGTGATATGCGTTTTGAAGCAGGGAAAGAATCCGGTTTTTCCATCTAGTTACCGATCCATCAGCCTCCTACCAGTTGTCTCAAAAGTGTTCGAGAAACTGTTCCTGTCCCGCCTCGGACCTCTTTTAGAGGAAAAAGGTCTCATACCGGAACACCAGTTTGGTTTTCGTTCTGGTCATTCCACGACTGAGCAACTACTGCGTGTAGCCGAGAAAGCTTCCCTGGCTTACCAGGAGAGAGCTGAAACGGTGGCAGTGTTGCTTGACGTGGAAAAGGCATTTTCTACCACTTGGCATGAGGGGCTTGTCTACAAGCTCATACAGCACGAAATCCCCCCTCCATACATTTACTTGGTGGCTATTTTCCTACAGGAACGTAGCTTCCAAGTGAAGGTGGAGGGATCATTTTCTGGAGAAAGGCCCATTGGCGCAGGAGTCCCCGAGGGCAGTGTACTGTCACCGGCACTTTTTGCAGCTTACATGGCCGATCTCCCGACGCACCCCAACACACACATCTGTCAGTATGCGGACGATCTCATGATCCTCGCTACTAACAAGAACCCGCGCTACAGTTACCGAAAAGTACAAGCCCACCTCTGTGCCATCAGTAGATGGTGCGAGAACTGGCGTATGTCTGTTAACCCGGAGAAAAGCTCTGCGATTCTCCTGGCTAATACGATAGCCAACCGGCTCCCGCTGGACCTCGTGCTTCGGCGCCGTCGGATCCCCTGGGTCACTACGGCGAAGTACCTCGGGGTCACGCTGGACCGGCGGCTGACGTATAGACATCACGTCAGGGGCAAAGTACTGCAAGGCCACGCTACCCTCCGGCAGTTGTACCCTATCCTCAGTTCCCAAACCATGTCCTTACGCCTGAAGCTTCAGCTGTATCGAGCGATCATCCCACCTCTGGTCCTGTACGTATGCGAGATCTGGGGAGTGGTGGCAAAGTCCACCTTCATCAGACTCCAGACGATGCAGAACCGGGCATTAAGGATGATCTATGATACTGACCGAAGATTTCCTGCCCATATCCTACACGAAAATTCCGGCATCCCGTACATTGTCGACGTGATCAAAACTCGCGCTCGAACAATGTACAATAAACTCCAGAACCACCCTAACCCTCTGGTGAATACTCTGGGACAATACGACCAGAGACAGCCGCGCCTTACTACCATCCAAAAGATTGCCGAAGGACATCTTAAGTCTTGCGATCTAATCTTAAGATGGGAAAGGCGAAAATGCAATCTGTACTCAAAACAGAGAGAATCACCAGTTTCAGTTCACCTCTCAGTGAGTGACTGACGGCCAGAACCCTGGTAGGGATTAGCGCGTAGAATTCGCGCACAGCCCACTTGTGGACCAATCCCTGCCTACAATCCCTCCCGTTCCTATAAAAACCCCTGTTCCAACAAATTTTTCCCAGTGATAAACATCCCTGTAGTGACACCATCAATACCATCGCGCAGGTTAAGCCGTATGACGGCTAGGTACTGCGGTAAAGACACTCGAGCGGGGGAACAAACACCTCACCTCCGTTCGACTCGAACTCCGTCTGGCGTCTGGCGTCCTGCGTCTCGTTTACTTGGAATTGGATGCTTGTTTCTTCGACTGCTAGGACTTCCCGCCAGGGGGCTACAGGAGAGCGACTGCGGCGACCGTGGTGGAGCAATAGTCGATTAACAGCCAGGCGAAGCATATATCGCGTGCACGTTACAAGAAACTTGGCAAGCAAGTTGTAGCGTGCCGCATTGCTTCTGATTTCCTTCCTGCTTCTTCTGAAATACCGATCTGCGCTCGGAGGGGTGCGAGCTGGTGCAACAAGGAAGACTACATTTCAGGTAGCGGGTTGCCGAACAAGGCTTAGCCGTCTACCCTCGGGTAGATAAGGCGTATCTTGAAAAAGGTGTCCGGTCCTCTGTTCGGCACGCTGCTAAGCCCCTGCTACCTGCAGGTGAGATCACGCGAGGTGTGTCTGTGTAATACTGCACCCCAGGGTGCAGTATTGTACCTGTCCCTGCACTCCCTAACATGTCTTCTCTTCCTTCTTCCCCCGGCAAGTCCCGAAAAGGGCCTGCCAGCCTTCCTTCTTCCCCCGGCAAGTCCCGAAAGGGGCCTGCCAGCCAGTCTGCAACTCCCGTTGCCAGCACCTCCACTGGTGCTGTCAAAAAGACCTCCGCCGAGGCTAAGAAGCGACCTGCCACTCAACGCGAAAGCGGAAGAGGCAAGTGCCGAAGAGTCGAGGCTTCCGAACCTACCACCAGCCAGGGCCTCCCACGTGAACAAGTTCCACGGGTAGGCCAAAATCCGGAGTCTGACTCCGAGGACTGTGGGAGTGTCTATCCTGCAGATCTTCCGTCGCGATGGACGACGAATCATCTTCATCTGGTCTCTCCTGTGGTGAGGAAGAAGCTCCTCAACAGGGTGTAGACGGCTTTCGTGAGGTGGTCTCACGTAAAACCAAGAGGCGGCTGGCCGAGTTAGCCAAACTGGCACAAGAAGGTCTCCGTAACCTTAACCAACCTCAAACACCTCTCCCTCAAAAGCGACACGTTCCACCGATCATCTTGGACGACTTCACAGGGTCTATCGGCTTTCTTAAGCTGGTAATGCCTACCCTGTCGAGGGAGTGCACGGTGCGGCGGAGCAAGAGCCGCTTTATCTTCCAGGCCAAATCGGCCGAAGATTACAACATCCTCCTCCACCACCTTAAGGACAAGGGTATGCCCCACTTCACTTTCGGGTTGGAGAGAACCCGCGATGTCCACAGAGTTAACCGCGGTCTCCCGGTGGACACACCCATCGACGAGATTGTGGCGGACCTCAAACGTCAGGGCGTCAGCCCAAGACTGGTCAAACAGCTGACCAGAGCCGCACCAAATGGGCAAGGACCCAGAACACCCCTCCCACTGTTCCTCGTAGTGGTGGAGAGAGCCCTCGACCTGGAGGGTAAGAAAATTGATGCCATCGCAGGCCTTTGTTACCTCCGGGTACATATTGAACAATCCAAGGGTTCTAGCGGTCCTCCCCAGTGCCATCGTTGCCTGGGGTTTAATCACTCCAGCCACTTTTGCCACAGGAAACTTCGCTGCCTGAGGTGCGGTGGCGAACACTCAAAAGAGGTCTGCCCGAAATCTCGTGAGGATGTGCCCAAGTGCGCCTAGTGTACCGGCGCTCACGTAGCTTGCTACGGGGGCTGTCCAACAAGGAAGGCCATCTTAGCAACTAAGAACCCACCACAGGTGGTCCAACCTTCTGCGGCGGACAGCCCCCGGGTAGGCCATGCCCGGCAGGACCGCCCCAGGGTTCAGCGTACGCGGCAGTGACCAGCAGAGCCGCGGGTAAGATTGTGGCGGCGCGCGTTAACAACACCGACACACACCCCAGTGCACAAACACTAGCTCCAGTTACACAACCAGCTCCCCTTCCTCCTAGATCGGGAAAACGCCGACGTCCTCGGAGGCCTGCTACTGTCTCCGAAGCTCACGGCGAGCGTGGGGTTCCCACGCCCGCCCGCCAGCAGAGGGAGGTCGCGATCGAAGTGGACCCGGTGCTACCAAGCCCTCCTGTCCAACCACCTCCACAACAAACCACTACCCCTCCCACACCTCAGTTCCAGGACGTACTGGCGTGGTTGCTACAATTGTTGCAAAACTATGGCCAGAGGATCGCCGAACTGTTGGTAAGTTTCCCATCTGCCAGCGACCAAACCAGCAAAATGGCCATAGCCATGGAGGCGCTCGCTTTCCTGACCACCGTCATCCTCACGACCCAGAATGGCGGATCAGACTAGGTCTCGTACCTCGTTTAGGTTCGCGTTCTGGAACGCGTGTGGCCTGGCCGGTCAGGAGAATGAGCTCCACCATTTTGCTGGAGCGCATGCCCTAGAACTCATTCTGGTTTTAGAAACACATCTCCATCAGAACGTCACATCCCGACTCCAGGGCTATCACTGTTTCAGATCGGACCGCGTCGGCCGCCGTGGGGGCGGCACAGCGATCTTCGTGAAGAACAGTGTGGTCCACAAACCCATCCAGCTCCCTCCACTTCAAACCCTAGAGGCCACGGCCACTTGTGTCCACCTCGGAGGTACTGAAGTCACGATGGTATCTGCTTATCACCCACCCCAGAGGCAGTTCGTTGCAAACGACTACCTCTCCATCCTTGCCCTACATCCTCATGCCATTATTGCCGGGGACTTAAATGCTAAGCATCAGCGCTGGCATAGCGGCCCCCGAGCAGACGCTAGAGGCAATGACATCATCAGAATGGTAGACGTGGACCCTCAACTTAGAGTAGAGGGTCCCTGGCAACCTACCCATTACCCGCGAGGTCTAGGGCGGCCATCCGTCATAGACTTCGCAATCATCAAGCATTTTCCATACCATCTATCACTCACATCGGTCAACGAACTTCATTCAGATCATAATCCCGTGTTGGCCATCATTAACACCCAGGTTGCCAGTCATGAGGTCCCGATCCAACATCGGAAGGTAGACTGGGACTGCGTCAGAAGTTGCCTGAATGGCTCCATCCCCGCCAACCCCAACATCACAGACATCCCAACCCTAGAGGTTGCGGTCTCTTCCTTCACCTCTGTCGTGAGGCGAACGGTCCACAACCTCACCATCCACACCCCAGCTCCTCTTCATCCTGATGTCCTGCCTTTAGAGCTTCTTTTGCTCATCCGTCGTTCTTGGGCGGCTCGCAGGCGCTACCAGAGGCACCGCACGCCCCATCATCTAGCGGTTCTAATTCGTTTACGCCACGAGGTTCGTCTCCGTCTACGCGAGCACTGAGTGCGCGCGTGGGAGGACACGATGACTCGTTTGAACCCGGAAGATGGCGACGTGTGGAAGATCGCCAAGCGACTCAGGAACCGAGGAGGGTCAAACACCTCACCCATCCAAGGCACCCAAGGCCTGGCCTATGAACCCCAAGCCAAAGCAAATGACTTCTCCGACCGTATCCGCCAGGAGGTACGTCGATACCTTCTGCGTCCTCATGGGGAGGCGGATCGGCTTCCCATCCTCAAACCAAGCGAACTCCAGGGCGTACTCTGACGCCTCGACCGTAAAAAGGCTGCGGGGCCTGACGGGTTAACCCCTGCCATGCTCCGCCACCTTCCTTTAAAGGCCTTACTAATGTCTTCAATATGTGCCTCGCCCTTAGTCACTTTCCACGCGAGTGGAAGGAGGCCCGGGTGATCTGCATATTGAAGCCAGGGAAAGACCCGTTTCATCCTGCCAACTACCGATCCATAAGTATCCTGTCTGTACTCTCGAAAGTACTCGAGAGGCTTATCCTAGTCCGCTTGTCTCCCATCTTAGGGGACATTCAACCCATCCCTCCCAATCAGTTTGGGTTCCGGCCTGGCCACTCAACATCTCAGCAGTTGCTGCGTGTGGTGGAGGCAGCCGCCCTGGGTTTCCAGGACAAAGCCTATACCGCCGCGGTTTCTCTAGATGTTGAGAAGGCCTTCTCTACGACCTGGCATGCCGGTCTCCTTCACAAACTCATCCAACTGGAGCTACCCACACGCCTAATACACCTGCTACACTCATTCCTAAAACATTGATCCTTTGTGGTCGCAGCTGCGGGAACCAAATCCACACGAAGGCCAATCAGAGGCGGAGTCCCTGAAGGTTCTGTACTGTCCCCTACGCTGTTCAGCGTTTATGTGGCCAACATTCCATCCGAGCAGCACGATAACATAGCCCAATACGCTGACGACGTGCTGCTATACTGTACAAACAAACACCCTCGCAGAACCTTTCTCCCCATACAGCGACACCTCCGCCTCATCCAAGAGTGGTGTAGGCGTTGGCGAATGTCCATCAACCCGGAGAAAAGCCGCTCCATACTTTTCACCAAACGCTGCTTTCCCGCCAACTTCCCCACATTCACATACCGTCGCCGAAGGTTTGAGTGGGTAGATTCCCTTACCTACCTGGGAGTAATGCTCGACAAGGGCCTAACCTTTCGGGGACACATCAACGACCTATCAGCGCGGACCAGCGGGGCAATGGCCTCACTGTACCCTATGCTGCGGTCGGGGATACCAATTCCCTTAATGTTACGCCTCTTTCGGGCTCTCATTGTCCCTATCCTCCTGTATGCCTGCGAAATCTGGGGCATGGCTGCAGATACCCACCTCCTGCGTCTGCAACGTATACAATATAGAGGTCTTCGTGTAATCTATTCTGTATACCGTAGATTCCCTGCGAGACTACTGCACGAAGCCTCGTCCCTCCCGTACGTGGAGGACGAAATTAGGCGCCGGGCAAGTAAATTCTACGACCAGTTTCCACAACATCGGAGCGCCCTGGTTAGGTCTCTTGGGGACTATATCCCCAGAGAACGCACGCTTGCGCGACACCGGGTTCCCCGCATGGCTTGCGGGCACCCCCGGTAACACAGGAGTTACCCCATCAACAGCGTAAGCTGAACTCCTTACAGTCCTCCCAAGAGTAGTTTGGAAGTCCAAAATATTTCGCCAAATATCCATATTTGGACCACCCATCAGCAGTGCCCAACGGGAGTTGCATGCTGAAATTAACAACCGATGAGGAGCATAAATATATGTTACCTCCTAACAACCCTCAATCCTCATTCTTCACCAGCCATCCTATAATATCCTAATCCCGTCGTACAGTGGTTAAGCCCTAAAAGGGCAGGTACACGAATGACACACCTCGGGCTGTTCTCAGCCTGATATTAAATAAAAAAACGGTCATTCATTCGACAGCCAGTCGTCGTAGTGGAATCATCTACTCTCCAGCCAGCAGTCAGCCAGCCAGCCAATCGCCAACCAGCCAGCTCTGCTAGCCGGACTCAGCTTATCCAGCGACTACGGACTTTCTCCAGCGACCAGCCACCGTGCCGCCGAGAGCGCAATACTGCCTGTGCAGTCGGGCTGTAAATACAGCACCGTAGGGCACCTCGCCTGGGAGAGGACAACCCCTACTGACGAGCCTGCACGTTGAGCATATCCACACTAACACAGGTAGCGGGGTAGAGCAAGGTTCTAGCCATCTACCTTAGGGTAGGTAAGGCGCATCTTGGTAACAAGGTGTCCGGCCCTCTGCTCTACACGCTTGCAGAGCACCTGCTACCTGCAGGTGAGATCAGACGGAGTTTAGTTTAGCGTGCTGCACCTTAGGGTGCAGTACTGCACCTGCCCTTTCACCTGAACTATGGAATCCAACCATACCTCTCCCGGCAAGACCCGAAACGGGCCTGCCAACCAGCCTGCAACAGCCGTTGCCAGCACTTCCACTGGTACCATACCAAAGACCTCGTCCACCGAGGCAAGAAAGCGCTCTGCCAAGCAACGCACAAGCGGAAAAGGCAAGTGCATCAAATTAGAAGCTACCAAGCGCAAACAAACCAGCCAGGGCCTCCCACGCGGTGAATTTCCCCGTGTAGCCAAATTTCGGAGTCGGAGTCCGGCTCTGACGACAGTGCCAGTGTCCGCACTGAAAATTCATTTCATAGCGGGAGAACCTCAGTGTACTCCTGCAGATCCTCCCTCGCCATAGACGAGGCAACCAGCTCCTCTGCTCTCTCCTCTGCCGAGGAAGAAAACCCCGGCCCAGAGGACGGATTCCGTGAGGTAGTCTGACGCCGCTCCAAGCGTCTAGCCGCCTTGACCGCACTGGCTCAAGAACGGCTACGCAACCCACCCCAACCATCCAAATCCACGAAGTGCCATGTTCCACCAATCATCGTGGACGACTTCAAAGGGTCGGTAGGCTTTTTAAAGCTGATAATGCCGACACTTGCGAAGGAGTGCACGGTGCGGCGAAACAAAAGCCGCTTCATTTTCCAGGCCAAATCGGCCAATGACCACTCCCTCATCCTCCGTTACCTTAAGGAGAGAGACATTCCCCATTTCACCTTCGGGCTGGATAGGGCACGCGACATCCACAGGGTCCTCCGCAGTCTTCCCGTGGATACACCCGTGGACGATATCGTGGCAGACCTCAACCGCCAGGGTATCAGCCCCAGATTGGTCAAGCAGCTGACTAAGGCCGCTCCAGATGGGCAAGCACCCAGAATCCCCCTTCCCCTATTTTTAGTAGTGGTGGAGCAAGCCAACGACCCGGAGGCCAAGATTGATGGTGTAACAGCCATCTGTTACCTCCGCGTACACATCGAGCCATTCAAAGGCCCCAGTGCCATAGATGCCTAGGGTTCAATCACTCTAGTCACTTTTGCCACCGCAGACTGCGCTGCCTCAGATGCGGTGAGGAACACCTTAAAGAGGTCTGCCCGAAAACCAGGGAGGACGACCCCAAGTGCGCTAACTGCACCGGCGCACATATAACATGCTATGGTGGCTGCCCAACACGGAAGGCCATCACAGCTGCTAGGAGACCACCTCAAGTGGTTCAACCTCCAGTGGCGAACAGCCATCCCCAGTCTGGCCCTGCTCCGGCAAGACCAGCAGAGGGTTTAGCGTACGCTGAAGTGACCAAAGCAGGCCGAGGTAATAACCCCAAGTCGCGTGCACAAACACAAAAAAGGGAGGGTAGGCGCCGTCACCCTCGGAGGCCAGCTGCCGCCTCTGAAGCTCAGAGTGAGCGTGGGAATCCTACGCCCGCCCGCCAGCCAGGGGAAGTTGCGGCCGAAGAGACATCGACGCCGACCAACCCATCCGTCATTCCAACTCCACAACAAACCCCCACCCCTCCTACACCACAGTTTTCAGATATGATGGCGTGGTTGCAGCAGTTGCTGCAAAACCACGGCCAGAAGCTCTGCGAGCTGATGGTACGATTCCTTTCCGCCACCGACCAAGCCGGCAAAATGGCTGTAGCCATGGAGGGGCTTGCACTCCTTACCACCATAATCGGCGCGACCCGGAATGGCGAATCGAACTAGGGTAAATACCTCGTTCACGTTCGCGTTTTGCAACGCGTGTGGTTTGGCTGGTCAGGAGAACGAGCTCCACCACTTTGCTGGCGAGCATGCACTTGATCTTATCTTGGTATCAGCAACGCATCTCCACCAAAACCTCCAGGGCTATCACTGTTTCAGATCGGACCGCGTCGGCCGCCGTGGGGGTGGCACAGCGATCTTCGTGAAGAGAAGTGTGGTCCACAAACCCGTCCAGCTCCCTCCACTTCAAACCCCTGAGGCCACGGCTACTTGTATCCACCTCGGCGGTATTGAGGTCCTGATGGTGTCTGCATATCACCCACTCCAGAGGCAGTTCGTTGTTAACGACTACCTCTCCATCCTTGCCCTACATCCTCATGTCATTCTGGCCGGGGACCTAAATGCCAAGCATCCGCGTTGGCATTGCGGCCCCCGTGCGGACAGAAGAGGCAATGACATAGTCCGCATGGTCGACGCGGACCCTCAACTTAGAGTCGAGGGCCCCTGGCAACCCACCCATTATCCGCGAGGTCCAGGACGGCCATCCGTCATAGACTTCGCGGTCATCAAACATTTCCCATATCACGTGTCACTCACATCCATAAACGCACTTCATTCCGATCATAACCCAGTGTTGGCTACCACCAACACCCGGGTTGCCAGCCAAGAGGTCCCACTCCAACACCGGAACGTCGACTGGGACTGTGTCAAGAGTTACCTAAATGGCTCCATCCCACCCAACCCCAACATCACCGACATCCCAACCCTTGAGGTATCTTCCTTCACTTCTGTGGTGAAGCGAACGGTCCACAACCTCACCGTCCACACCCCAGCTCCTCTCCACCCAGACGTCCTACCCCTAGAGCTACTTCTACTCATCCGCCGCTCCTGGGCGGCTCGCAGACGCTGTCAGAGGCACCGCTCACGGCATAAGCTAGCGCTTCTAAGGCGTCTGCGCCACGAGGTGCGTCTCCAACTGCGCGAGCACAGAGTGCGCGCGTGGGAGGACACGATATCTCGTTTGAACCTAGGTGACGGCAATGTGTGGCGGATTGCCAAACGACTGAGAAACCGAGGTGGATCACACACCTCCCCAATCCATGGCACCCAAGGCCTGGCCTATGAAACCCAAGCCAAAGCAAATGCGTTTGCTGAATACCTAGAGAGGACCATGCGGCCGATGAGATAACCCGCAGGACCTAGACTTCTCCGATCGTGTTCGTGGGGAGGTACGTCGATATTTCCGATGTCCTCTTGACGACGCGGATCGGCTTCCTATAGTCAAACCCAGCAAAGTCCAGGGCGTACTCCAACGTCTTGACCACAAAAAGTCCGCGGGGCCTGACGGGATAACACCTGTCATCCTCCGCCACCTTCCCTTCAAGGCCGTGCTCTACCTGACGAAGGTCTTCAATATGTGCCTCGCCCTCAGCCACTTCCCACGTGAGTGGAGAGAAGCCCGGGTGATTTGCATATTGAAGCCAGGGAAAGACCCGGTCCATCCTGCCAACTACCGATCCATTAGCCTCCTACCCGTACTCTTAGGGGACATTCAAGCCATCCCACCCCATCACTTTGGGTTCCGGCCTGGCCACTCAACACCCCAGCAGCTACTGCGTGTGGTGGAGGTTGCCGCCCTGGGATACCAGGACAAGGCCTACACCGCCGCGGTGTCTCTGGACGTTGAGAAGGCCTTCTCTACGACCTGGCATACTGGTCTCCTCCGGAAACTCATCCAATTGGAGCTACCCACACGCCTCATACACTTACTACATTCCTACCTTAGACACAGATCCTTTGTGGTCTCAGTGGCGGGGAATAAATCCACACGCAAGCCAATCCGAGGGGGAGTCCCCGAAGGTTCTGTTCTATCCCCCACGCACTTCGGCATCTACATGGCCGACCTACCTACAGAGCCGAACGTCAACATAGCTAAGTATGCTGACGACGTGTTGCTCTACACAACAAACAGGCACCCTAACAGAACCTTCCTCCCAATACAGCAACACCTCCGCCTTATCCAAGAATGGTGCAGGCGTTGGCGATTGTCCATTAACCCGGAGAGAAGCCGCGCCATACTCTTTACTAAGCGCCGATTCCCCGCCAATCTCCCCACATTCACCTATCTGCGAAGAAGGATTGAATGGGTAAACTCCATCTCCTACCTGGGAGTGAAGCTCGATAAGGGCCTTACTTTTCGGGAACACATCAACGACCTGTCAGCGCGGGCCGGCGGGGCAACTGCCTCACTGTATCCCATGCTGCGGTCGGGATGCAAATTCCCCTAAAGCTACGCCTTTTTCGGGCACTCAGAATCCCACTCCTCCTATACGCCTGCGAAATCTGGGGCATGGCCGCAGATTCCCATCTCCTGCGTCTGCAGCGTATACAGAATAGAGGACTTCGGATAATCTATTTTGTATGCCGCGGATTCCCTTCGAGACTACTGCACGAAGCCTCGTCTCTTCCGTATGTGGAGGACGAAATTAGGCGCCGGGTAGCTAAATTATACGACCAAATTCCTCAACATAGGAGTGCCCTGATTAGGTCTCTTGGGGACTATAACCCCACTGAACGCACGCGTGTGGGACACCGGGTTCCCCGCATGGCTTGCGGGCATCCCCGGTAACGAAGGAGACATCCCTCCAACAGCGAAAGCTGAATAGCTTACTGTCCTCCAAGATAAGCTTGGATTCTAAATTCAAAATTAAATGAACCTCCATATTTGGACCTTTACACCAGCAGTGCCCAACGGTAGTTGCATACTGAATAAGCAGCCGCTGAGGTGCATAATCTTGCTGCCTCCTTACTACCCACTACCTCAATTTTCACCCTCCACCCTGCAAAACCCTACATCCCGTCATAAAGTAGTTAAGCCCCAAAAGGGCAGGTACACGCATGACACACCTCGGGCTGTTCTCAGCCTGCCAGATAGCGTCGTCGTCGTAACGGTCATTCATAGCCACGCCATTCATCATTCATGGGCATCATCATTCGGTGATTGGAGCTCGCATCCTCTGCACCTTGACTCTACTGGACCACTGGAAGAACAGGGAAGCCAATTGCGTGACCTCTCGCCAGGGAGCAGCTTCTACGCACCGCGCCAACTCATACAGTGCATTTGCCAGGTGATGCGCCGCTAGTTCATCGCGGAGTGTCCTATAAGAGATCTGATAGCAGATTTTAGGGCACTCGAAGTTGGAGAAGAAAGAAGAGCCATCAGAACACCAACTTTCCCGGAGGGGCTCCGGAACGGAGGAGGAAGTGGGCATCAGCCCTCTACTTGCCTCCCTACTAGAAATAGCTCGCCGAGCTATTTCAAACCAGCACCCAGACATGGAGAACACCAGAGCTGACTCGGCACCGACTGACGGACCCGGGGTTCACTGGAACCCCCATGGCGCGTCGCAAGGCATTAAACCCTCTGTGGGATGCCGGATGGCACCTGAAAAGTCTAGTGACAAGCCGAGTACCAACGCCAAGGTAAGACCTGACGCGATAGGTACCGCAACTACCTCTCCCCAGAACCCTTCCCTTGGTCCAAGGGTGAATATCGTCAAGGCGAAAGTCAACACGCTCCTCAGGGCCAAGAACAGGCCGAAGGCCAAAAAGGCTATTGGTCTTGTGAACCAAGGGACAGCAGTCCCTGTCACACCACCACCAGTACCTATGACCCCTGTCCCAGCACCTACAACGCCGGATGACGACGGCTTCGTTGTAGTGCAGAGCCGTAGGAGGAGATCTTGCGGTTCAAAGCCGGAAGGGACTCCCCCTTCAACATCATCTGCAACTGCAGCGCTCGCCCTAAACCAGGCCTCACAAAAGGAGGGTAGAATCCCTCCGATTGTGTCCGATCCGTTACCCAACCACATAAAGGTTATGTAGGAACTGAGACGGCGGTTAAAGGCCACTTTCCAGGCAACCCGACATCCAGGGCGGGTTCTCATCAGAACCACCACCTCTGACGGTCACACGGCCGCGAGGGGGGTGCTGAAGGAGTGTGGAATTAAATTCCACACTTACTCACTTCAGCGTCCCCACGTGGTTCGCAGAGTGGTCAGGGGTCTTGATTCGGAGATGCACCCCCAGGATATCCGGGACAGCCTACAGGACGAACACGGTATCAAACCGAGGTCCGTGGTGCAATTAATCACCACAAAGGAAAATGAGGGGAAACCCACCAAGGTACCCCTGCCACTATTTTTAGTGGTAGTTGACAAACAGGGGGAGGGAACCCCAAAAATCGATCAGGTGACCCACCTGTACAACACGAAGGTCACCATTGAGCCCTACCACAGCAGGGAGGGGCCAGCCCAATGCTATAACTGCTTGGGCTTTCACCACTCGAGCCATGCTTGTGAGAGGCAACTCAAGTGCCTTCGCTGTGCAGGAGAGCACCTGGTAAAGGATTGCCCGACACCAGTAGAAAATAAAAAGTGTGCCAACTGCGACGGGAGCCACATAGGCATCTATCGCGGTTGCCCGAAGCGACTTGCAATTATGCAAGGAAGACAGGGCAAAGTACCAGAGATTCGACAGGGGTTGTCTTTTGAACAGGCAATGTCGGAACACGAAAGTGTTCTAACACAAGCCGAGAGTGCAGAAGCAACCCCACACAACCAGGTTGTCAGTCAAATGACAACGCCAGTCCCAAGCGTCACTCCAAAGGTGGGCACAGATCATCCAGTGCCACCCCCCAGTGTTGCCCCAAAGGACAAACGCCCTCCTAAAAAGAGGAGGAAGGGGAGAAAGGCTCATGTGACTGAAAGTGCAGAGCCAGAAACAGCCACGGTGGAGGCTGGTAACAAAAGTGTTGCCCAACTTCCCCCACCAACAGCCACAGCTCGGGATGCACCTCTGAGTGCTACAGAAAACCAGGCAACAGCTGTTACAGCCAACCAGGCAACAGCAACAGCGCAGCCAACCAGCGATAGAACCAAAACAGATACACAAATAAGCACTCAGTCACAGGTCTTGGGAGACGCCTTCGGCTCAGAGGACATGGCGGAGTTTGTTGAACTGGCAACTTGGTTTGCGGACCTCGTACAACGTTCCCTCCCCATTCTACGGCGCTGCAGGGAGCAAATCCTCAACCCCGAACTATCGGCTGTGAAGAAGCACCTTATAATGCTTCAAACGGCCAAGGAACTCTACGCTAACTCCACAAGCTCTTAAATGGCGCATAGATATGTGCGATCATTTAGAGCTGCGTTTTGGAACGCAAATGGAGTTAGAGAGCAGAGACCTGGCCTGTTAGAGTTTGTAGACAGCCATGGGATTGATATCCTTATGGTCTGCGAAACACACTTGCACGCCGGTGTACAGTTCAGTCTGCCAAGTTACGTCGCCCATCGGTGTGATCGCATCGGCCGACAGGGCGGTGGTACTGCCATTTTCATAAAGAACCATCTCACACATATTCCTGTTACCATTCCTCCACTACAACACCTAGAGGCAACGGCCATAAGGCTATCCTTAGGCGGTTGCGACGTGGTACTTGTAGCGGTATGATCCTCCGGATGGGCGCTTCTACGAAGCGGACATCACGGCACTCCTAAACCTACACCAAAGGGTTTGCATCGCAGGCGACTTCAACGCCAAACCCCCAAGCTGGTACAACCGCACCCAGAACGTGAAGGGTCGGGGACTGTACCGTCTCATTAGCGGGAACCCCGCCCTACATGCACACGGGCCGAGAGGTCCAACATACTACCCGGCACTCGGCGCCGCGGATGTCATAGACTTCATTGTCACAAAGAACATTCCATTTCACCTGGATCTCTCGGTGATTAACGCTCTGGATTCTGATCACAGCCCTGTTGTGGTCGACTCAGACGTTAATCTAACTGCGCTGGGAGTGCCTGATTGGGTTGAGGAAGTCGACTGGGATGCAGCCGTCCTAGCCCTCCACAACTCCGTGGAAGCATGTCCTCGAATAGACTCGATAGAGGCTCTCGAGGAGGCAGCCACGGGGTTCTCAACCTCTGTCCTAAATGCGGTGCGTGCTCATACACAGCGCATTCCTACCGACGCACCAAACCCTACAGCTATCCCTGTCCCACTGAAACGCCTCATTCAAGCGAAAAACGCTGTTAGAAGGCTATGGCAGAGATTCCGTCACCCTAGGATAGGAGTAATACACCAGAGGTTCAAATCCCTGGTGAGACGACTCCTAAGAAAACATAGGCAAGCAGCAACTCAATTCCAGCCTAGTGTCGACCCTCAGAACGACGATCATACTGACCTCGTGGAACAAGCAGTAGAAGACTTTTTAGAAGTTGGACCTGCGGGCCACGAGGATTTCCACATCCCGGTAGTTACCCCTCGCGAGGTAACTAACACCATCCAACACCTAAAACCTAGAAAAGCCCCTGGACAGGACCAGGTAACAGCGGAAATGCTCCTGCACCTCCCCTTTAGAGCCGTGATACACTTAACTCGGATCTACAACGCGTGCCTAAGCATGCGCCATTTTCCGGAAGTCTGGAAGAGGGCGCGTGTGGTATGCGTGTTGAAGCCGGGCAAGAATCCGATCTTTCCTTCTAGCTACCGTTCCATCAGCCTCCTACCAGTTATCTCGAAAGTTTTCGAGAAACTGTTTCTGACCTGCCTTCGACCTCTTTTAGAGGAAAAAGGCCTCCTACCGGAACATCAATTTGGTTTTCGTTCTGACCATTCCACAACCGAGCAACTACTGCGAGTAGCCGAAAAGGCCTCCCTGGCTTACCAGGAAAGGGCCAAAACGGTGGCAGTGTTGCTTGACGTGGAAAAGGCGTTCTCTACCACCTGGCACGAAGGGCTTATCTACAAGCTCATACAGCACGAAATCCCCCCTCCATACATTTACTTGGTGCCTAATTTCCTACAGGAACGTAGCTTCCGAGTGAAGGTGGAGGGTTCATTTTCCCGAGAAATGCCCATTGGCGCAGGAGTTCCCGAGGGCAGTGTACTGTCACCGGCACCCTTTAACGCTTACATGGCCGATCTCCCCACGCACCCCAACACCCACATCTGTCAGTATGCGGACGATCTCATGATCTTCGCAACAAACAAGAACCCGCGCTACAGCTACCGTCAAGTACAAGCCCACCTCTGTGCCATCAGTAGATGGTGCGAGAACTGGCGCATGTCTATTAACCCGGAGAAAAGCTCTGCGATTCTCCTGGCCAACACGCTGGCAAACCGGCTCCCGCAGGACCTCGTGCTTCGGCGCCGTCGGATCCCCTGGGTCACTACGGCGAAGTATCTCGGGGTCACGTTGGACCGGCGGCTAACGTATAGGCATCACGTCAGGGGCAAAGTACTACAAGGTCACGCAGCCCTACGGCAGTTGTATCCTATCCTCAGCTCTAAAACCATGCCCATTCGCCTGAAGCTCCAGCTGTATCGTGCGATCATCCCGCCTCTGGTCCTGTACGGATGTGAGATCTGGGGAGTGGTGGCAAAGTCCACCTTCATCAGACTCCAGACGTTGCAGAATCGGGCATTAAGGATGATCTGTGACACTGGTTGGAGATTTCCTGTCCACATCCTTCACGAACATTCCGGCGTCCCGTACATTGCCGACGTGATTAAAACCCGCGCTCGAACAATGTACAACAAACTCCAGAACCACCCTAATCCACTGGTGAACACTCTGGGACAATATGACCAGAGAGAGCCGCGCCGACTACCATCTAAAAATTGCCGAAGGACATCTTAAGTCCAACGGTCTAATTTTCGAAGATGGGAAAGGCAAAATTAATATCTGTACTTAAAACAGAGTAGAACGCCCAACTCAGATCACCTCTCAGTGAGTGACTGACGGCCCGAACCTGGAGGAGATTAGCGCGTCACCTGATTGACTAACCAGCCAATCAGCATGTACGGGCACTGCCCGCTCATGGACCAATCCCTACCAACCGTCCATCTTGCCCCTATAAATACCCCTGATCCCAAACATTCGCAGAGATTAAATCCCTGTAGACCAAAACATCATACTATCGCGCAGGTACTGCGGTAAAGACACTTCGGGTGGGGGAATAAGCTTCCCCACTCGACTCGAACTGCCTCTGGAGCCTCTCTAACGGTCATTTCATTCTGACGAAGGCCATGGAGTTTAGAATGGCCGAAAGCTCAATATTTTCAAACCTCACACGGCTGATCGCCCGTGAAACTGTAATAAATAACGTGCGCCGTGAAAGCTTTAAATCTTAGATCATGTGACTGTCGAAAACTGTCATGGCTACCGTAATAATGGCCAAGTCTTTGTCAACAGCTCATTTCAGTGCATCCTTTTGAGTTTTTGTTGTATGCAATTATAGTGTTTCTTTGAAATATCCAATATTATTTTATATGGATACTGAAATAGAACAGGTTTCACCAGCTCATTGCTAATCCTGGAATGTGGAAACGGGCAGTAGAAAAAAAAAGGCTAAGGTAAGTCGTGTAAAACATGTCAGAAGATTTTAATTTAGATAGCTATTCAGTATTTATATACAGAATATTGTATGTATATGGTGTATACGAGTCTCAAATATTGTTAGTTTCTAAATATAATGATGGAAGTTTGCCACTGCTTTGTTTACTTGCATATAATTGATGCTGACTTAACCTTAAGTCTTAAGATAAGGTCTGACACTGAAGGATTAAATCTGCATCCTTAGTGAAGTAGGCTTTACTTATGTTTGTAATAATTATACCTGAAACTTTTAAGTTCCATTGGGTTTGGTTCTAGGTACTCAGCAAAGGAGATGCCTTCATATACAAAATGTAATCACAGATCTACTGTCCAATGCATGCTGCTAACCATGAGGGATATAAAAGATTTTCTTAGTTCATTTTACTCAGTTCCTGAGAAATGTAAACAGGGTGCCTTTATACTGAAATTCTGCAGTTTTGGAGGAAAATGAGAACAATTCAAGTGATAATACCTCAAACGAATGTGATTGTTTGGCAGATGATTGTGTTCCAGCAGAGCTGTTGGATGACAATATTGTTTGTATGAGTGTGAATGATTAAGAAGGAAATTTCAATCACAACTTGATACACACAAGTGTTACACATGGTATTTTAAATGTTCTTTGATTGTGAACTTAATTACTTTTTCTTTGTTAATAAAACGTTTAGACAATTGTTGTCTTCTCGACCTTATTACATTATAGAGCTAATGTTACTACAAATTTAAAGTTGTACTACTTTAGTTTCACTATTGCCCACACAAGGAATAAAGTTAATGTCAAAAACAGACATCTGATATACAATTTCTTTCAAACATGGACATACGACAGAATATGTATCAAAAACGGACATTGTGATTTTACTGATACATTTTTACGTAGTTAATATGAAATATGTAAGTGGTATTGCATTTCATAGGGAGTTTGAGGACTTGGTCTTTAATTTTAACCTTTCTTATTATGATTTTTGAATGGAATTCACATTGAAACATAAAAGTGGCTCTCCTGACAAAAGACATTCATGGTTGATGTCCGTCTTTGATACTAGAGGCACCAATTGGTTCAGATATTACATATCAAAAAGAATCCAGAAAACCAGGATAAATGGTTATGATTCTGAACCAGGTATTGCTACTAAAGGTGTCCCCAAGGTACCACATTCAGGCCTTTTCTATTTTTAATACTTGTGACTTACTTTGCATTTAATGTGAGTAGAGCGTTCACAGCGGTGTTCTTTTCAGGTGACACTAGTGTGATTTTATCAGAAATATCACATCAGCATTTAAGATGTTCTGTCACTAAAGCTTTTTAAGAGCTCATCATTTCATTTGAAACAGGCAAGATATCATTACACTAGGAAGAATACCTTTTTATCTAAATTACCAAAGAGTTTAAATTTTATTCCACTCAAAACAGCATGAGGAAGTAAATGAGATAACACTCAGACACAACAATTAAACTCTGAGTACCCCATACGAAATTTCTTGGATTCCATATATATGAAATGCTCACTTGTAGAAAACAAGTTAAACTCATAATACCAAAAGTTAACTCTGCTTCCCATGCATTAAGGAATTGAAAGAAATTTTAACTGAAATGCACTCCCTGTTCTCTTTTTACTAAGGCACTACACTACAACTTTACAAAAGTTTTGGCCTTCTCAACTAATTCTTTCTAGACTTTTCTGTTTTGTACGCAAACAGGCCAATTATTTATTTTCATATGCTTAATGTCATCAAGTACAACATCTAACCATCTATTTCTGGGATGGCCGCTTAATCTTGGTTTCATTGGAGTCTATTTAGATATTATTTTAACTATTCTATCATTTGGGGCTTGATTTATGTGCCCAAACCATTCTAATCTTAAAGCTCTTATGTGATTAATGATATTTTCATTTTTGATTAATTAATTTAATTTGTCAATTAATAGATTTTATATAGGAAATAAAGCATATACCACTGAAACATATTTTAATATTTTTATAATCTTCTATTTTTAAAATATACTTCAGTGAGTTAATTTTCAAACACTACAAATAGTAGGAAGAGCCAATTCTTAATCAAAGTTTTTTTCTTTGCTCTTCATTTATAAGGAGATAGATAACTGCATTTCTTGTCTAGGATACTAACAAAGAAACGATTTACCTTCCAAAGCAAATAAATGATTTTAACCTCAATGTGTATGGGCTGTTACACTTGCAAACTACATACAATATCAATTAGAACACACAGATTATACTGGAATTTATACAAATTAGCTTTTAATGGTACCTAATGTGTTCTACTTGTGCGTTTTCCAGATTCTATGTATTTCTAAAATTATTTACAAAGTTTGTCTTTTTCTATTCACCGTTATAGCCAATGCATTGAAATGCAGAGATGTCCGCAACAGTGATGGAAGTTATGCAACCAACACTTAAACGTTTTAGTGTATACATGTTACAATACATTGCTTAGATTTATTTCTTAATTTACAGTCATAGTGTATAAATATATGATTGTTTCATGAACTATACTTACACAGTACAGTGTACAACGACGAGATATTTATTCAATTTGTAAATAGTGAAGTCACAAAATTTTGTTTTACATTGCATTTAAGCACTTCCTTCAGTAGATTTCTAACAGACTGTGCTAATCTGTCAAACTATTTTGCTATTTCAGTGAAATCTATTTTGAGTTGTATACACATTGAAAGCTATCTTCTACCATGACGAGAACTACATATATGTATGGACATTCGATTTCAATTCAAAAGCATGTAGTACACTACAGCTTAAATTGTCAGACATTTGTGCAGGCACTGACATGATGTTAAACACTTCTTAATTTCCATATATGTAATTTCTATTTTTATATTTACTTTTTGTAAATTATTGTGCGAGTAGGATGCATTTACATTACGACAAACCTAATAAAACTAAATTTTGAGGGTAAAACAATTATTTACCGGAAACTAAGGAAGCAAAGTATTTAGGAATTACATTTGATACCAAACTTACATGGACCAAACAAATAGAAAATGTAATACAAAGAGCAGAGAGGCGCCTTTCACTGTTAAAACGTCTAGCAGAAATTTAGTGGGGAATTGAAAGAAACTTTAACTGAAATGCACTCCCTGTTCTCTTTTTACTAAGGCACTACACTACAACTTTACAAAAGTTTTGGCCTTCTCAATTAATTCTTTCTAGACTTTTCTATTTTGTACGCAAACAGGCCAATTATTTATTTTCATATGCTTAATGTCATCAAGTAAAACATCTAACCATCTATTTCTGGGATGGCCGCTTAATCTTGGTTTCATTAGAGTCTATTTAGATATTATTTTAACTATTCTATCATTTGGGGCTCGATTTCTGTGCCCAAACCATTCTAATCTTAAAGCTTTTATGTGATTAATGATATTTTCATTTTTGATTAATTAATTTAATTTGGCAATTAGTAGATTTTATGTAGGAAATAAATTTATCATGTTGCTGTGTCCATATTTGATTGGAAACTTATGTCAGGCAGCTACAGATAGTTTTGGGTATTGAATCCAAATTTGTATTTGTATATAAAGTTGATTAGGCATTAGATTAAGTTCTATTTCTATAGCACTTATTGGAGTAGATTTTTGGTACCCCCAGGCACAGCCTCAAGGCTACATCCTGAATGATTTGAATCTTTTGTAAGTGCATACCTGCTGCATTACCCCATGTTAGCTTTGCCCCCATGTAGGCAATGTAAAACAATCTTAATGTAATGATATCAGCCTCTCATTTCTTACTAGCTACAATTTTTAATAACTGTAATCTTCTGTTACATTGTGTTGCAATGGTTTGGATGTGAGTTCTGTACAATAATTTCTCATCTAAGCTAAGACCTAGAATTTTGCATGCACTGTTGTGCTTTATTTGTTGTCCAATCAGGAGGATTTTTGGTATCTAATCTTTTGATCTGTATCTACTAGTGAGGACAGTGCATTCAGTTTTTCATTACAGATATTTAAATTACACTTTTTTGTCCATTTACCGATACTATCAGGTGCTTTCTGCATCATGGTTTCTAATTTAATTGGATCTTTGTAGACCATATGAGGATGTCATGAGCATTTGTATGTATACTGATGTTAGCTTTTGGAGCCGGCATCTTGGGTAAATAAAAAAGCATGATCTTAAACAGTTTGTGACTAATCACTGACCCTTGTGGAAACCCACTATATATTTTTTATATGCTAGACAATTGGATGTTCACAGAAATCAGGATGTTCCTATCAGTAAAGCACAAAAATAGGAGTTTCAGTATTTTACTTTTATTTACAAGGTGCATGTGTTGTGAAAACAGGTTAGTGAAGTGTTGTGTTAAATGCAGCTTACAAGACTATCATCACTGCAATTTTCATTTCCTTTTTCCTGGTTTCTAAATATATTCCCTGAATAAAATATAATAAAGTTTAAAACTGTGTCACCTGAAGGACCGAAGCCATACAAGTAAGGCTAACAAGATTGTGCTTTTTAAGTCTCCATGATGGTCATTTCTAAACCATTTTTCAAATAGTTTAGATAGACAGGATGTTAATCAAATGGGTCTATATTACTTACATTGTTGGTCTTTTTTTGGGGAGGGGGTTAAATTTTTAATGTCAACTTTTTTTACTTCCTTTGCTTTTATAGGTCAACTGGCTACAAGTAATACAAAACACAATCGTTGAGCTGCTAACCTTGAAATATCCAATGTTTGAATGTTTCTGTTTGATGTTGGAACATTTGCGATCCCTCAGCATGTAAAAACTATTTGAACTGGGGTAGCATACAATCAGATGGTATTGCTATTATAAAGGCTGTTTTCCAGGGAGCCGGAAACATCCCGTTTTGCCAGGTATTACTGAAGTGCTGTAGTGGGGCTGAAGCTGTAGTCTTTTTGTAGGGTGGCATTTTGGATTTCTGGTGGCCAAATTTAGGTCTTATAAAGCTAAATTAAGTTGTTCTGTGAAGGGTATGTTAACTTCATCTTTGTAATAGAAGAGCAATTCAAAATTACATGTGAGGTATTCATGTATTAGTTTAGTTGGCCATGATGGAATTCTACTGCATTTCTTTGCAAACTGGCAATTTAGTAGTTCTGCGTTCTCCAGGTTGTCCATAATTACATTGCCATTTTCATTTCTGAGTTCATTTATTTTGGATCAAGGCTTCACAAGTGATCAGCCGTGTTAGATTTATAAAGGTCGAGCTTTCGGCCATTGTAGACTCCTTGGCCGTCTTCAGGATGAAAAAGTTAAAGTTATTTATTATAAAAGTATTGGCCTGGCGCCGGTACATGGGGTCCGGCTTACAGGCTATATTTTACATTTCTATACAGTTAACTTTTTTATATTAGCAATTTACGGTTTTAGAAAAACCCATACGGTGACCATTTGTAGGTCACCGAGAATAGTTTTCTTTTGTCCTTTAAGTTCTGGTTTTTTTTTTTTTTGTTTTTTTGTTTATATATATCTACATATTTACAATTAAATACACAGATACATGCACGCACGCACACACTCACACGCTTACACACACGCACCTTCACTGGGCACACCAGAAATATGCGTCCCAGCTCGCGCATTGCACTATTTACAATATTTATATTTTCCCGCTGTTTTCTTGCGCGGGCAGGATGTAGCTCCTCGGCGTTTTCCGAGGCGAGCGCCTCTGCCGTAGCGTGTATGTGGCCTAAGACCGAGGTTGCGTGGACGCGCATTAGTCAGCCAGCCGTGCTGCGTCTAGAACATTTTTATTCTAGTATGCTTGCGGTGCTTCGGCTCGCCTTTGCCAATGTTGGCTATAACATCATTTTCGTAGTTCCTAATGCTCGTCCATGCTGCCATTGCTCTTTTTTTCTATTGCCTCTGGGATGAAAGGGATCTGGGTTTCGAGGTGAAGAGTTTGATTAGTGTTGAGGAGTGGAGCAGAGAGGATTTTTCTGAGGGAGAGGTTTTGGAGGGTTTGGATTTGTTTAAGGGCAGTTTTGAAGGCATTAACTGAGGCCACACATGCGTATAGGACACCGAAAGAATAAATGACCTGTGTAGGATACATTTTGACCTCAGTTACAACTGTTTGCTACGGAAGATGGGGGCGCCCAGCTTTAGCGGCTGTCTGCCCTTGTTGGGTCTATTTTTTTATGTGGGTGGACCAACACATTGTGCGGTCCAAGGTAACACCTAAGTATTTAACTTACTGACGGCAGTGCAATATTTGACCACCGACTGTTAGGTCCATTGCCAAAGTGTGATGCCGCTTAGAGAAATGGATCAGCTGGCATTTGTTGGGATTAATTTTGATTTTCCTGTCATGTTGCCATGAGAGGAAGTTATTCACATAACGTTGCATTTCTGCAAGGCCGAAACGTGCATTTCTATGGTGGTTGCATATTACAGTGTCGTCAGCATACCTTGCATCTGGCGTCCATTGGGAAATCATTGGTGAATAATATATACAAAAAAGGAGACAGGATAGGCCATTGTGGAACGCCAGGCCGCATCACTCTCTCCCGCGAGGAGGAGCGGCCCCCTTGGACGTAGAGGTGTCCGTTTTCCAAGAAGTTGTGCAGCAGGTGCAGATAATTTTGAAGTGCCGGGAAATTGTGGTGCAGGATAGTCTTCAGCGAGCAGCTACAGGGAGAGGACGCGCCTGTGGATTAGTTCACGGGAGGATAAGGTGGTGCTAGTGTTAAAGTGGAGCTAACAGTGTTACGCTTAACCTGTGATATATATAGTGTGATAGTGTTTTTTATTTATGTGCTGTGACAGTGACACCTTTTAGTGAGTGTTTAGTGTATTAAGTCAGCGTGGGGTACGCTTGGCGTACCCTCACGCATAAGTAAGGAATGGCGTCCGCCGCAGCATATGTTACTCGGCCGACGGCCGGCAGCGAACTGAGTGAGTCAGATTCAGATTTGCTTATTAATAATTTTGTCTGGTGCTGGTGCAGTTGGCCCAGCTAACAGACATATGTTTACATTTTATTTACAATGTTTTATCTATAGATTTTATATACAGCGGGTTTTCCAGGAAACCCATACAGTGGCCGTCTTTGGGCCACCGAGAGCAGTTCCCTCTTGTATTGTCTTGGGTTTGTGGTTTCTCCTCCTCGGAGAAGTGCAGGTCACCATTAATGGACAGCGCCTCAGTTGCGGAGTTGACGCTTGTGGAGACCTTAAATGCCTTTAATTATTCCCACGGGGAAGAGTCCGAATGGGTGCTAACTCAGGATTTTGTTTTCCCACTGTTCAATTTTATTAAGTCTAATTTGATGCCGAATGATGTTGCGTAGCCATTTTGCTAGCACTTTATATTCAGGCTGACGTGTGTACCGCCATAGCCTTGTCAAGCGTCCTCTCCGAGCAATGAATTTGAATTTGATTTTTTTTAAGGGTGCTCAACTTCTAGGTCATCAGCGCCCTTAAAAAATTCATGGTTATAGCCAGATATAAATTTCACTCAAAAAATAAAAGTACTAGCAACAAGAAAAGTTTACAAAGGCAAAAGGCAGTGGCAATAGCCAGACATGAAACAAGGTGATAAATATGTCCAACAGCAGAAACAGATAATTTAAAAAAAAAAAAAATTAAATCCTCAAATTGGTATTGCACTCCGCTAAAAAATTAAAAACTCTATCAACCGCTGTTTTGTCGTCCGCTAGGGCCTCTGCAAGCCTGGCAGGCAGCTGCAGAGAATCCCGAAGGTGCGCTAGAGAGCAACACTCTAGCAACACGTGGCGAACTGACAAAAGGTTGTCTCACAGCGGACATAGAGGCGCAGGGTCCCTTTTAAATAGGTAACCATGCGAAAAATTGCAGTGGTCTATTCTTAATCGAGCCAAACTAACCTCCTCGCGACGATATGTGCGACAGGAAGTTACCCAGTTTATCGGAAGTTCTTTCACTTCTCTAAGCTTATTACCGCGGAGAGTTGACCACTCGTCGTGCCAGGACAACAGCACCGCTCTCCGCACTTCAAGCCTAAAGTCTTCCGAAGTAACACGTGAGATGGTAATACTGGGTTCTGTAGTTGCCGTCTTTGCTGCTAAATTTGCCATTTCATTCCCCGGCAAACCTACGTGACCGGGAATCCATGCACACACCACGTCAACGCCAGAAGCGTGTAAAACATGGAGGGCATCCTGGATACGTTGTACAATAGGGTGGGGGTTGTACAACTGACAAAGGCTCTGCAGTGCACTAAGGGAATCGCTCAAAATCAGGCAGTCACCTAATTTACGACGGCGAACATACAAAACGGCTCGATAAATTGCATAAAGCTCTGCAGTAAAAATGGAGGTGCTATTTGGAAAACCGAATGTATATGGTTCGGTTCCATAAACATAAGCACATCCAACACCGTTGGAGCCCTTTGACCCATCGGTGTAAATATATCGACGGTCAGTGTAGCCTGACAAAAATTCTAAGAAACACGTGCGGATACTTGAAATAGGCATCGTGGACTTCTGGTGTATGGTCATCCCAAGATCTACATGGGGCGTACCAGATAGCCAAGGGGGATAAAGTCTCTCGCCCTTGGCGAACATCACAGGCAGTTCCACTCCAAGCTTCACTAGGAGCTCTTGGAAACGGAACCCCGCAGGCTTTGGATTAAGGGTGCCATTTCTATATCGTTCTCTTAGCGTGGTGGTGAAAAAAGAAGCGAATGTTGGGTGCTTAGGCATACATCTAAGCGCACAACCATAATTTGCCAAGAGAATCTCACGCCGATATTGCAGAGGAGGTTCTGCGGACTCGGCGTAAAGGCTCACCACTGGGCTTGTTGAAAAAGCTCCTGTTGTAATGCGTATGCCCCTATTATGGACCATGTCTAATCCTCTCAGCACAGATGGTCGTGCTGACGAATAAACAATACACCCATAGTCTAGCTTGGATCGGACCAATGCGCGATATATTCGCAACAAAATTATCCGATCCGCTCCCCACGATTTGCCATTCAGTACTCGCATAATATTTAGGGAACGGTCACATCTCGCTCTTAGCTGTGCAATATGCGACGACCAACTAAGCTTCCTGTCCAAGATCAAACCCAGGAAGCGCATCTCTTCTACGAAGGGAAGTGAATCTGGACCAAATCGGAGCGAAGGTGGTAATCGTCTCCTACGGCGCCAGAAATTAACGCAGATTGACTTCTCAGTTGAGAAACGGAAGCCGTTTTTTACGCTCCATTCTCTAAGGTTGTCCAAACATTGCTGCAGGAGCCGTTGTAAGAACGCCGTGCACTGAGAAGTGCAATAGACAGCGAAGTCGTCTACGAATAGGCATGACGAAACTCCAGGTGGAACACATTTCCAGATGGAGTTAATTGCTATAGCAAAGAGCGTGACACTTAGCACCGAACCCTGAGGTACTCCCTCCTCCTGAACAAAAGAATTAGAAAAAAAACCGAGCCGACCCTTACTCGGAAAAAGCGGTCCTTCATAAACTCCTGAATGAAAAGTGGTATGCGTCCACGTATGTTCCAGGCATACAGGGAACGTAGAATCCCTGCTCGCCAGCACGTATCATAAGCCTTCTCAAGATCGAAAAAAATGCCAACGGTTTGACAGTTCTTCATAAAGCCGTCCATTATCTGTGTCGATATTGACACAAGATGGTCAGCAGTCGAACGGCGTCGTCGAAAACCACACTGGATGTTAGTCAGTAGGTTACGACTTTCTAACCACCATACCAATCGTCCATTGATCATGCGTTCCATCACCTTGCAAACGCAACTGGTGAGGGAAATAGGACGATAGCTGGAGGGAATATGACAGTCCTTCCCAGCCTTCAAGATGGGAATAACGGTGGCCTCCCGCCAATTTTCTGGGAGTATACTGTCAACCCAAACAGGATTATAGACCTCGAGCAGGAATGCCTTACCTTCAGGAGAGAGCTGTTGTAACATTGGTACATGAATACCGTCCGGTCCTGGTGCTGAACATCGCGAAGATTTCAGGGAATGCTCCAGCTCTGCCAAGGTGAAAAGGCGATTGTAATCTTCTACGTTTCTAGAACGAAACGAGACGCCTTGAGATTCCACCTGAGTTTTAATTGGAAGGAACGCAGGGGAGTAGTTTACCGGGTTAGACACTTGTGCGAAAGCACTGCCAAAGGTATTGGCCACTTCAAATGAATCAACAACAGCTCCTGTGGCTGTTTTTAGTCCCGCTATTGGTATTTGGGTCGTTTTAGCTGCAACACGCCTTAATCTATCCCACACAACCGAGGAAGGTGTGTGTCGGTTAAATGAAGCTACAAATTTGCTCCATGATGACTTTTTGCTATCCTTAATGACTTGTCTGGACCTGGCGCGCATTTTCTTGTATTTGATTAGGTTTTCCAAAGTAGGGTGACGTTGGAAAACCCTAAGTGCACGCCTTCGAGCACGAATGGCATTCCGACATTCTTCCGTCCACCAGGGGACGGGAATTCGACGGGGGTGTGTAGTCGAGCGCGGAATCGATTGTTCAGCGGCAGAGAGAATCGTCTCCGTTAGATGCTGCGCCAAACTATTCACTGAGTCATGCTCGTTGTAGGTAAAGACAGCCAACTGGGTGTAAAGGTTCCAGTTGGCATGGTCCAAACGCCATCTGGGCATACGAGTGGAAAATGTATGTTGTGTCAAGAGACTAATAAGACATGGGAAGTGGTCACTAGAGTGTAAATCAGAGATGACATTCCATTGTAAGGAGACTGCCAACTGAGGTGAACAAGCTGCAAGGTCAAGATGCGAGAAACTATTGTGAGAGTCCGAAATGAATGTAGGCTCTCCAGTGTTGAGGAGAGCTAGGTTGTGACTGTCCAAAAAATCGGAAATGAGTGTACCTCTCGCACAAGCGCGACTTAAACCCCAAAGTGGGTGGTGCGCATTAAAGTCTCCCACCAACAGAAACGGTGTTGGCAACTGGGAAACTAGATCTTCTAAATCAATGTGCGAGAAGTCATGGGACGGAGGCAAATAAACATTACAGATGGTGAAATGTATGTTTGGAAGTTTAATCCATACAGAAACTGATTGTATATTAGAGTGCAATGGTAGAGTTTGCATATACACGTCATCTCTAACAAGCATCATAGCGCCGCCATGTGCCGGTACACCCTCTTCTGGTGTGACATCACACCGTACTGGGGTGTATCGCCTTAGATGGAAAGCGTCTTGAGGACGCAACTTAGTTTCTTGCAAACATGCAACCAGAGGTTCGTTTTCTTTGAGCAAAAGCTCAAGTTCTGGTCTTTGAGTTCGAATTCTACGTATGTTCCATTGTAGGATAGTCATATTGCATTGTGTATGGGATAGGTAATTCCAAGGTAACTCTTCATTACTTTGGAGCAGGCGGTTGTCGGACTAACTTAGCCCTTTTCTTTTCTCTAGGGCTGGCATTCTTGTCTGGCGCTTTTTCGCGCCTCTTTTCTACTGGGGGTCTCCCAGTGTGGGCAGATTCCAACTCCATGTCCTCTGCCGAGGACGTCCGTGTTTCGATACTGAATTTTGGTTCGAGAGCTTCGAACCGATTTGACACGGAGACCGGCGAAGATGAAAGACGCCGGCCAGAGTCCACCCCTGAAGATTCTCCAGAAGAGGATATTCGAGATCTTCGAGGAGATATTCGTGGACTCTTACATCCCTTCGATGTACTGAGACTAGACATATTATTTTCCTTGAGGAAGTCGGTCTTTGTGTAACTCTTTTTAAATTTGATCGGTGAGGCTTCATATCTTACGGGCTTGCTAGTTTTTTGCGCTGATCTTGATGCTCTTGATGGTGATGTAACGCTGATGTTCTTTGCGCTTGCGGATTTTGTAGACGTTGACGTTGACACAGATGTGCGCGCTGATGTTGAAGGCTTTGGAATAGAGCTACGGGCTACAAGTGTCTTTTCAGATATTGTTGCCCCATTGAAATCGCTGGTCTGCATTGCGATCTCTCTGCTCGGTACCGGTTTAGGTATAACTGAGCTATAGGTCCCGGACTTTGGAACAGAGGGTTGGCGTATACGCAAGAGCTTCCGGGCTTCTGAGAAGGGCACCTTCTCTTTAACCCGTATCTCTTGGATCGCTCTTTCTTCTACAAAACTCCGAGCAATGAGCTGCTCTACCTCGGGTTACGTGCAAAAACCGGGTGGTCTTGTGGTGTATGTGCTAGCGCTTCTCTTGGCTGTGTGTAGCGGGGTAGTAAAGTTTTCAATGGCGACACCTATGTCTGCCTCGCTATAGTATGACAGTCTGGGTTGCGCCATCCTGTGCATTTTCATGGTGAACCTATGCCAGTCGGTCTCAGCCCTCCTTCGAGGGTCAGAGGCACCGGCTGAAATGCCAGCCTGTATGTCGAAATGCACAGGAAGGTGGTCGGAGTCCAGGCTGTGATACACTGTAAAGTTAATTAAAGGTGTCGCATTTTTTGTTAATACGAAGTGCCCCGATCTGTGCCAAAATGTGGGATCTGGGGAAAGGTGTACCTCTATGTCGTCATATCCGTTATAAGTTCAACTAGGAGATTTCCAGCCGCGTTTGCTCGGCGAGGAAACCACCAGGGGTGCCGGCAATTGAAATCTCCTGCAATTATAATGTGCTCCTCTAAAGCCAGGATCTGTTCGAGGTCACGTATGAAACCTGTGGAGTTGGGGGAGCGATAAAGCGCTACCACCATCACCGTTTGACTATTTACACGTGTTTTGAGAGCTGTGCACTCTAACGCTGCCATTGCAGGTAGCGTAACAGAAGCATGATCAATAGTGTTTCTGAGCAAAATAGCAGTCCCTCCCCCCTGTCTGCCAATTCTGTCGTTCCGAAAGATTTGGTATCCTTGGAGCTTGAAAGTGTGCTCTTGTTGTAATTTTGTTTTGCAAATGAATGCGACCTCAATTTTGTTACGCCGCAGGTAATTTTCAGGTTCGTGTTGCTTCCTGTGGATGCATCTGCATTCCACAGGAGTGCGCGAGTTAAAGTTATGGCTCCCGTTGAAGTTGCCATTTACTCGAAGAGAGTGGTTACCAATCATATGATGACTTCCAACTTCTCCATGGTACTGTTGCATCTTTTTAATCTTGCGATTATGGGCTGCAACTGTGTTAGTAGCGCCGGGAGGTTTAAGTCCTTGAACAGGCTGAAAATTTCTCTTAAACCTCCCAGGTCGCTGGTGGAAGCCTCTGAGCGCTGGGGTTGTGGAGGGGTACCATTCTGTGGTTGCACAGGTGTATTTTGCCCCCCGGCGGCTCCTGCAAAGGAGGTGTCGCTTCTGACCAGGGCCGGGTAGAGGATGGGGCGTGGCCATGGTTGAGCACCAGGAGAGGTCCTGGCTGCGGCTGCCAGTTGACGGCGGTGTCGTTCCATCTTAAAGGTCTCACAACCCCTATAGCTGGCAGGATGCGCCTCTCCACAGTAGGCACAGTGGGGTACAACGTCCTGCTTGGCCTTTCTTGGGCAGTCAGCTAGGCGGTGGAGGTCACCCAAAAGGACGCACCGGGAAGTAATGTTGCACATTTTGAACGTGTGCCCTAATTGCTGGCAGTTATAGCACTGTGTGATGTTTTGGGGGGTTTTAAGGATCTCCACGGTGACCATCATGTGGCACATCTCTCTTTCCTGTAAAAGCTTTTGGTTATCTGTGGTTCTGGATAAGCTTTCCTGGAAGTTTGGTAGAGGCCTGCCGCGGGAAAGCATTTGTCGGACTTGTACGCCGGTGTAGCCCTTCTGCTCCAAGTCCTCTTTAATAAAGTGCACCTGTAGGTCAGCAGGTAGGCGTTTTATAACATATCGCAGAGGTTTGTCGCTTCTAGGTGTGACGCTGAAGTTCTAGACACCGGCGTTTGTCAGGAGCTGCATAGTAGGGGTGGCGTCCTGTTTCCTCTGCAGGAAGAGCTTTAGGCAGTCCCTCGTAGTCTGGAGCTTGTAGGACCCGTTGGGAAGAGAGCTCTTCAGGGTCTGGAGGACTTTGACCACCTGGCGCACATCTGGGATGACTATTCTGGGCGGTTTTTGATTCTCAGTTGTTTGTGTGGTGGGTGTTGCTGTTGTCGTTGTTGAAGAGGAAGAGGTACCTGGAATTGCTGGATGTGGGAGGGGAGTGGGGCGGGTTTTTGTTGGTGTCTTCTGGTGCTGTGGGGGCTTTGGTTTATGGAATTGTGGGAAAGGATTCTGTGTAGTCGTGGGTAGTGCTGGGTACTCTGTCTCCTCGCGTTCTGTTACTTGCAGTGATGCGAACGAGTTGCCAAGAGTGAGGGGCTGGGGCGGTGTAGACTGCCTTGGTTGTCTTTTGTTGGTGGAAGACTGGCCGGGACGTTCACTATTGGAATCGCTTTCCCGGCCGCTGTCTCTTGTGCTCTTTTTCTTGGGCGCTTCAGTTTTCCACCCCTCACTCTGTTTGACAAGTTCCCTTTTCTTGATCGCGTAGTCCTTGTAACAGAACTCGAGGTCCTGTGTGAATTTGTTGAACTGTATAGAGTCCGCGTCCAGGTTGGCTAGTATGTATGTATAGTAAGTTATTTTAGTCTGTATGTCCTCCGCTTCCTTTTTCAGCTTCTCGACGGTTCGCGCCTTACGCTCTTCCTGCAGTGTCAGTTGATGCTGGTCCATGTCGTCGGCCAATGTGGGTGTAGAGGACTGGATTAGTGCCGCCGCGGCTGAGGTGGCGGAATTTATAAATATGGGCGCTTGCGCGCTGCTCGGCGGCCTACACTTCTCCGAGGAGGAGAAAGCCGAGGTCTTCGCTGACTGTCTTGAAGAAAGATTCAGCGAAAACCCTGTTACCAACCGTGATGTAGAACGGGAGGTACAGACATGGGTACAAACCTGGGTGGCGCACAAGCAAGAGCAACAGCTATCCCTAATAACACCGCAGGAAGTTTACAAGCTCATTAGGAAATTACCTAATGGGAAAGCTGCCGGCCCAGACAAAGTGACTAATGAGGAACTTAAGCATCTCCCGAGAAAAGCTCTGGTGTAACTGACCAAAATATTTAACGCCTGTTTGCAGCAAGGCTATTTCCCCTCTACTTGGAAACGAGCCAAGGTAATCATGCTTCCAAAGCAAGGGAAACGCACCAGACAACCGCAAAATTACTGCCCCATTAGTCTCTTGTCCACTATTGGTAAATTGCTCGAAAATCTTTTAGTTTCTCGACTCCAAAAACATGTTTCGGAATCTCACGAACTCTCAAATTCACAGTTTGGCTTTCGAAAAGAACATTCTACTGACTTACAGCTTCTCAGGCTAGCAGATGACATAGCAGAGCCACTTAACAACGGCGCTATTTCTGGCCGTAGAAGCCGCATTTGACAGGTGCTGGCACAATGGCCTTATCTAATAACTGCACCAAAATTTCCCGGCACTTCAAAATTATCTCCACTTGCTGCACAAGTTTTTAGAAAAACGGCAGTTTTACGTCCAAGTGGGCCGCTCCTCCTCTCGGGAGCGAGTGATGCGGGCTGGGGTCCTACAAGGGGCATTAATGTCCCCTTTCCTGTACATGCTGTTTACAAACGACTTCCCAGAGGACGCCAGATGTAAGGTTGCCACGTACGCCGACGACACTGTAATATACAACCACCATAGAAATCCACGTTTCGGTCTTGAAGAAATGCAACGCTATGTCAACAACTTCTTCTCATGGCAACATGACTGGAAAATCATAATTAAACCCGACAAATGCCAGCTGATTCAGTTCTCTAAGTGACATCACACTTTGGCAATGGACCTAACGGTCGGTGGTCAGGTATTGTACTGCCGTCGGCAAGTTAAATACTTAGGGGTTACCTTGGACCGCAAAATGTGCTGGTCCACCCACATAAAAAATAGCGCCAACAAAGGCAGACAGCGGCTAAAGTTATGTGCCCCCATCTTCCGCAGCAAACAGCTGTAATTGAAGTCCAAAGTCATCCTGGACAAAGCTTTTATCCTGTCAGTGGTTCTATATACGTGTGTGGCCTGGGCAAATGCCTCAAAAACCGCCCTAAAACAGATCCAAGCCCTCCAAAACCTCTCCCTTCGAAAAATACTCTCTGCTCCTCTCTTAACCACCAACCAAACCCTACACCTGAGGCAATAACCAAAAAAGCCTCCGCGGCATGGGTGCGCAACAGAAACCACGACAATTACGTCATTGCCAATATCGGCAAAGATGAGCCGAAGCACTGAAAACATGCACGAATTAAATTGTTTTAGACGTCCCTCGGCTCATCGGCTGATGTGCGCCCATGCAAACACGGGCCCCAGGCCGCACACACGCTACCTCAGAGGCGTGTACCCCAGGGAACCAGTCAGGAGCTGCAACCTGCCCACCCAGGAAAACCGCGGAAATATATATAAAGCGAGTGTAAATAGCGTGTGTAAATAGTGTTTTAATGTGCGTGTGCGTAAGGGCATATCTTACGATATGCTAGAGTGAATGCGTGAGTGCATGTGTGTAAATAAAGTGTATATATGTATATAAAGAAAACAGAGTAACAAAATCACTAGAAACCACAAACCCAAGGCAATACAAGAGGGAACTGTTCTCGGTGGTCCAAAGACGGCCGCTGTATGGGTTTCCTGGAAAACCCGTTGTATATAAAATGTAAAAACAAAAAATTATAAATAAAATGTAAACGTAAGTCTGTTAGCTGGGCCTGCTGTACCAGCACCAGACAAAATTGATAATAAACAAATCTGAATCTGAATCGGGAGTTGGGACCTGACCTCGAGAGAGAAAGGACATACCTGCGAGAGCTCCAGCAGGAGAAACCAGTTTCGGCGAGACCTTCGCAGACCCGCGTAGCCAGCGGTCCCTCGAGCCAGGCCCGGCTCCACAGTCCGGCAACTTACCAGCAGCTTGGTAGGGCAGCAAGGCCACAGCCAACGCAACCTTTGGTAGCGGTATTAAGGCGAAACTCAGTGCTCCGGCCCTCTGCTGTCTGTGCCTGTCGGCGCCAACTGACTGAGTCTTTCTACTCACTCTTCTTTCATCTTTCTATTAGATAATAAGCTAGACCCCACTCTTCTTAGACTTAAGAGCCATAATAGGCGGCAACAACCAGACCACGCAAAAACAAAAGAGCAAATAGTCCATACCTTTAGCGTGGTCTGTTTACGACTTATAAAACACTGCCGACGACGAGAAATGGGAGTCATTCACCCCCTTCCCCCACTGAACCCCCTGATCATAAAGCCCCTGAACGAAACCTCAAAAAGAGAAAGGCAGAATTTCCAGAACCTGAGCCACCCCAAGGACCACCAACTCAGGCTGAGATGGAACAACCCGAGACGGTTGACCTGGCTGCCGACCTTAACCTGAGCCATGATAGCCAGGAGTCGGAAGGCGACCAGGGCCCCCTCCTGCTTTAGCACCGCCTCAGCCTGAGAGCCAAACATCTGACACTGCAACAGACTCTCTAAGTCAAGAAAGGCGAGATCTTGCCAAAGTGTTTGCTGCACATTACTGCACGATGAGCTTAGCCGCCCTCACGACAGACTTCGACAAAATCTTCCGCCCCAAACAATACCATTCGCAATTTAGAAATGGATATCACGGGTTTCAATTCACAACCCTAAACGACTATAACAACTTTGTCCGCCACTGCAGGAACAATAAAGTACCGTTCCATCTGGCACAGCACGGCACAGCCGGAGGAGCGCCGGTACAAAGTTGTTATTAAAGGTCTATACAGCAACATGACACCCTTTGATGTGCAACAAGAACTGGAGTCACTAAAGTTAGATGTAACTAAAGTGACACAGCTCTACTCAAAACGCATCCGGGCCCCCATACCAATATTTCTTATCGAAATGCCGAATGAAATATCCTCAACAGTGCTAAAGAGTATCACAGAACTCGCCCACTGCAAAGTCAGAGTGGAGGACTATGTATCCCCTAACGGCCCTCTGCAGTGTGGCAGGTGCCTCAGGTTTCGTCATTTGACGAAGAACTGCGAGGCACCACAAGTCTGTGCCCGATTCGCTGGGCCACATCTTGCGCGAATATGCACCAGCGGGACACGTAAGTGTGCCCTCTGCAATTCTCCAGAACATGGAGCCAGGTGGAGGGGATGCGCAGTGTTTAAAAAGCTGATGAATCCCCAAAACCCGCGCCCCTACATGCCGCGCCCAAGCTTATGGCAGAATGCCACCGCTGAGCACGGAACATATGCTCAGGTCACAAATCAGCATCGATAGGACCACAATTCAGGCCCCAGGGACCCCAGGTTAGTTAAAACCTACCCAAGTACACACTCGCACGCCCCGTTGCCGCAAAGGCAGCGGTTTGCAGCAGCCCGGCAACCCCTTTCAACCACACAGACTCAGAGACCGGCCCTCGCTATGCCCATCATGGAGCAGCCGAGCACATCACGCTCCACCCCCCCAGAAACTCCAGGCCCCAAAGCAGCCGTTGCTAAACGGTCCTACACGGAGCATTTCTGCGGCAGACCTTCCCACACAACCGCGCCTGAACTTTTGTAGCGACTCCTTGTTCTACATGCTACGTTTAGGCGATGGGTACACCATGCGGGGCTATGAGTGACTCCTGGACATCTACGCAGCTCTTTTTTATAATGTGGAGGCTCCAGGCGATACCGCGGTGAACGCGGGAAAGTTTATAGCCACGATGGGTAGGGTTGCGACCTAGACGCGGCGAGACGGGGACGCCTAAAAAAAAAACAAAAAGAAAAAACCAAACAACTCCCAGCACATCCAAACAAACAAAAAATGGTGAATATAAATATACACCACCACACTAACACCCCACATAAATACAGAATACTGTGCTGGAACACAAGAGGTGTACGGGTCTGGGCACAAGAACTAAAACATTACTTATATACAAACAACATTACCATCGCATAATTAAATGAAATCTTTCTCACAAAGCAAGATTCTCTGTACCTGGATACAAAATTTACAGAACACACCGACCAGAGGGGCGGACTGGTGGAGGCACGGCCATTGCAATTCAGAGGGACGTTCAACACTCCCAAAAACATCCCACAGCTTCACACCATAGAAGCAACTGCTATACAACTTAACATGCCCAACCAAACATTAACAGTAGTAAGCATTTACGTCCCACCCAACAAACTCGACAACAGAGATATCGACACCATCACCAATCTAGACGACATCGTATTAGCGGCCGGGGACTACAACGCAATTCATCAGTCATGGGGAAATGTCACTAGCAACACAGCGGGGAACACTCTGTACCAACATATGAATAACATAAATAGCGACTACTTCATCGCATATCCTGACACGCCCACATACATCCCAAACAACCGCAAGCATACACCACACACTCTAGATATTGCTATTATGAAAAATACCACATTCCGATACGAAATAAATACCATAGATGCCCTAGCCTCAGACCACTTAGCTGTTCAAATTAATATTCATGGAACACCAAAGGTTAAGCCCCAACAACCCATACGTAATTTTCACCATTCCAACTGGGAAATGTTTTGCCATCACCTAGATGCCGCTCTCCCCCCGCCGTCCCACCCCAAACAAACGAAGAAGCAGACCAGGCCGCACTTAACCTAGAAGAGGCGATACAGGTGGCCATAACAGCTGCTGTCCCACTGAAACTCCCACCCAAACACGAAATCATCTACCCACCGGACCATGAGGGAAAGGGACCATGAAAGGAGCAAATGGCAACGCACAAGAAACCTGGTCCATAAAGTCAACACAGCCACACTAAACAGTCAGGTCAAAACGAGACTTCCACAAATAGCTCAACACCAGTGGGATCTCACCCTCGCGCAACTCCTACCGGGCGGCGCTGCCATATGGCAGCTAACAAAAAGATTAATCAAAGAACCACTGAACATTCCACCCCTTAAGAAGACCGACAAAAACACACGGAAGAAGACATAGATAAAGCGAACGTACTGGCAGAAACTTTAGCTAAAGCCTGTGCGCCTTTTCAGACCCCACTTGACCTCACACATAATACTCAACTCGAAAACAACATTGGTTAGACGCTGGCCTACTGATCCCAATGTCGCGGGTTCAAACCCGGCCCAGGTCGATGGTTTTTAAGTGTGCTTAAAAACGACAGCTCCATGTCAGTAGATTTACTGGCATGTAAAAGAACTCCCGCGGGACGAAATTCCGGCACACTGGCGACGCTGATGTGATCCTGGCAATTGACAGCGTCGTTAAATAACAAAATAATTTTTTAATTCGAAAACAACATGCGTAATGTGTTAATGCAACTAGTCCACAACAAAAATAAAAGAACCAATAAAGGCGAGCTCCTGTGGATAATTAAACACCTTCAGGATGCCAAAGCCCCAGGACCTGACAAAATACCAAATTTGGTCCTCAAACATCTAATAGTGGCAGCTCTAGAGCACCTCAGCAATATCTGTAACTACTGCCTAGAGCAAGGCTATTATCCAACCCCTTGGAAAACAGCCGATGTATTAATGTTTCCAAAGCCCGGGAAAGATAGAACAAACCCCGCCAACAATAGGCCCATTAGCCTACTTAAGACTATCAGCAAGGTAGCAGAGAAAGTAATATTGAAAAGAATCACCGCACATATTAAGCGACATGATATAATAATCCACGAGCAATTCGTCTTTCGAGCGCACCACTTAGCACGCTTCAGATAACGCGAAATATAAAATACATTACCCACGGATACAACCAAAATAGGTCAACAGGCGTTATATTCTTGGATATACAACGAGCTTTTGATACAGTACATCACCCGGAACTCATATTTTAGCTCAAGGAGTTAAACTTCAATGACAGCATGATTAAGCTACTAGCGCACTACCTAACAAATCGGACTTTCTCTGTAGCGATACAAGCTGCTACCTCTGATATCAGACCACTAAGGGCAGGAGAACCCCAAGGGAGTTTAATCGGACCGACATTGGTTAACCTATACATTAACGACATCCCCATAACTAATAATACCGCTCTCTCAATCTACGCCGATGATACGGCAATAGCAGCGCAACCCTGGAAACCAGAATTGGTAACAACCAGACTACAAGCTGCACTAAACGAACTCGAACCCTGGCTTAACTCATGGTGAATTAAGGTAAACACAGGAAAAACGCAGGCAGTACTATTTTCCAAAAGACTTACACACGCGAACCGCAACGCACCACTAGAACCATACGGAGAAACAATAAACTGGAGCAATCAGGCCAAATGCCTGGGAGTCACTCTAGAGTCGAAGTTAACATTTGCTGAACATGTGAAATTAATACGCCAGAAGGCCAACTGGGAAGGCTCTACCCTCTCCTCAATTGGAACTCCAAGCTCAGCAAACAACTAGGCCTCACCCTCTACAAAACACTAATCCGCCCAGTGTTTACGTATGCAGCACCAGCGTGGGGACACTGTGCCAAGTCCCACCTACAACAACTACACACGCTGCAAAAAAAAGTCCTGCGAACCATAACTAAGGTACCACGAACGGCTCCATTGGACGTGATACATAGAGAATTAAAAATGCACACAGTGGTGGAACTTATTAAGCAGCTAGCCTGCAATATGTACGAAGCCGCCAAGACTAACCCCAATCCACTAATTCGGCTACTGGGACAGTATACCACAGACGCTAATAAGCATAAGAGGCCTTTATCGCTCTTCGATAGAACTATACCGGTAAACAAACACGCCACAATAACAGCGACAGACATTGCCCGACACCTCAGTGCACTAGTTCCACCCTGATTAACCAGAGAGCCCTCAAGTCTCCGGATGGATGATCTCCCCTGCCGGCGCGGACAGGGGTCATAGGGCAACCCCAGTTATGTCCACACTCAGCCACCCAGTAGGACCACGAATATGACAAAGACTCATCTCTGCAACTCCTCCTCTTCTCCCCCTCCCCCAATTAATAATATATATGTGCGTGTGTGTTGTTGTTGTTATTATTATTATTATTATTATTATTATTATTATTATTATTATTATTATTATTATTATTATTATTATTATTATTATTATTATTATTATTATTATTATTATTATTATTATTATTATTATTAATTGGGGGAGGGGGAGAAGAGCAGGAGTTGCAGAGATGAGTCTTTGTCATATATTTATATATATACAATCACTAAATAATAATAGAAAATAAACAAAGGAAAACAAAATATATATATTCATATATAAGATATCCTGTACATAACACTAATCAGCATATATTGTACATATGTTTCAGGACATGATGACATTATTGTTGTTATTGTTATTATTACTATTATTTGAAACCTTTCACCAGAATAATCATATACAATTCCTATAAAGGAAAGTAAAGGAATCCTGTGATAATTGTGCTATTCTCGAAAAAATATACAATACATTATTTTGTATCTCTTCATTTTTAAGCCCGGGCCCGGCCCGAGCCCGACAGACACTTTACAAATTAGTCCCGAGCCCGTGCAGACCTCTAGTGTAAGTAGATATTTATGGATGCTGGGAGTATAGAAGCAGAGATCTATTGTACTCAAAGTTCCTGTAGCTGGACATTGATATGTTGCTGTTTTATCTTCATTAATTAGTACCAGATTGTTGGTCAAATGTCAGCTATATAGCACATTCCCATACTGAATCTCCGCTCCTTCATTCCAATAAATATGCCTTTTATGGAAGTCCCGGTGTATTATATATTACCTTTCTTCTAGTAATAATGTATTTGGGTCTTCATTATTTAGTATCTATCCAGAAGGTATGTACATATTTGCAACTGTAATTGCCATTTTATTTGGGAGTAGAATTTTGGTTCTTGTGTATTCTATGTGTTGATCTTGGACTCAGAGTGAAGAACACTAGTGGAGTCATGGACACTCACCTTGTGGTCGGGGGCTTAAACTTACACCGATCATCTTAGTGAGTTGAAGCATACAAGTAACCAAGTTGGCTCCAGAGTAGCTGCCATGACGACAGTGCAGTCCCATTGCAAATATAGAACATAATATGGACTCTTCAGTTATAAAAAATACACCAAATATATTTTCACAAACGTTAGTCGTGACGGGGGGTCGTAGCTATGGAAGGGTATATTATTGGTACAGTCATCAAGGCAGTTCATAGATTGTACTGTTTAATGATTTATTGGGTTTATAGCCCATTCTTTAGTAATGCAAATATATAAGACATGTTCCATACTGTCTACAGAAGGTCTTGAAGAGACCTTACTGTGTTGGTCAGGCCTTGAAGAGGCCTGAGCATTCCAAGTTATAATTAAGTACAATAAAAATCATATTCTGAGTTCTTACCGTTGGAGATGGTGCGTGTCTGCTGAGGATGTCAGGACGAAGAAAGATCATGGGTTTCTCGTAGCAAAAGCTTCCAGACCATTGGGCGAATTCACATGAATTCCCCAGATGAAAATCCCCCGATATTCCAGCATTCGAGAACAGGTCGTACAGGTTTTCCTGTACGGTATGTCGTGTTTGCACAGCACCTAGCCGCTAATGCGACTTTATCTGTGCGGTATTTAAGGTTGTCATTGTGTTGTCATGCTTTTGTGTCCTGGGCAATGGTTTCTTTCTGTATACCTAATTTAGGATACAGAAAGGGGGCAAGAATATGTATTTGGGTAATGATGTGTTATCCCCGACATAAGTTTTATGTCGTGTTATATAGGTTATCATGTGATCAAGATGGCGTCACTTATGACAAATAAGGTAAGGCAACGCCCGACGCTTAGTTTGAATCAACTAATCAGGAATGAGAATTCGACTGTTCTAGAATTTCCTGTGGTGACTTACATAAGTCAGGGCGCAGCTCAAGTACCGTGCAAACTGTCACGTAGATTACCGGAAGCTGATGTCATGGTAAATCCATTGGCATGAGTGTCGGCAGAATGTTTTTCAGGGGGGCACATGTTGGAAATTTGCAATCATATAATATTAAATCATTATTTTACTGTCAAAATTTATAATATTTGTTGCAGATAACCGTATTAATTTGTGCTAATTAAAAATTGTTCTTTACATAAAAATTAAAATAATAGTTTAATAGTCAGTAACTGGCTGCACATTAAGTTCACCAAGTTCCAAGGTGGGGCCGTGGCCCCCCTTGCTCCCGTTTCGTGACGTCCATGTCCATTGGGGTTTTACAGGAAGTGGTACCCCTGAATGTCCCGATTGCACCCTGCATGTGATTATGAGACATTAGCCGAGAATGAGAAATTATGTAAGTTAGAAAATACACGAGTTAATCTGAATAGTTTCTCATAATAAGATTCCGAAGAATAATATGTTTATGTACATCCCTCAACAGCCCACGTGACAATATTAATATACATCCTGAGTCAAAATAGCCCTGCAACCAGATCTCTGGGCGACACGGCTCTTGAAGATTCCAAGGATAGATTAGAAGTTCTAATATGGGCAAATAAATTCACCACCAAAGAGATTGGAAAGCTACTCCATATATGACCAAGCATACTGCGTAATCAGAGAGGTAAGCATCCTTACAAGAGAACTGAAGTCTCATGTCGGACAGAAAAGCAAGTTGAATATATTCACCAAAGAATAAAATATATGGCAAAACTAAACATCTCCACATCTCATAAGGGAGTACTTTCAAATGTAGGCAAAAGAAAACCCAAGAAGTCAAAATTGAATTCAGTAATTGTTCAGTGGAATGCCAGGTCATTAAGAAACAAAATGGACATCTTAAAACAAGAAATTATGGAATTTAGGGGAGTTCTCCCGTTACTTGCAAGAAAGTTATTGAACATTAATCTAGTTTAGTATGTTATTCACAGTAACTGCCATTTTGTTGAAGTATATCATCATTTCTAGCTGTAATTAGAATGCCAGTGTGATCTGGGAAAGGTATCTTGAATGGCGGGAGGGTTAAAGTTCATTCAATTGCATACATGTCCTCTTAGGAGTACTGAATCATGAGTCAAAATGCAAATCTAGATACGAAAAATTTAATTTTCATACATTTCAGGAAAGTGGTTTCATCCATGTGGTAATATTCTGAAAGGATTGGACTCTCACCAAATGCAGTCCAACCAGCAATCTCACCCAAATCTGAGACACACAGATCACTTCTATGCATTCAGTCTGTACTCCGAGATGTCAAACGGAGAAGTGTATTCTGTTATACTTCAAGGGGAGATGTTAAAGTGAAATAATATGGATAATGAAGAAGTTATATATACAAAATGTTGAGTTTGTTTAGAAAATACAGTATCACTGTCGGAATACTATTTGTGGAAAGTATCATGTTTATGAGCCAATCTTTTTAACTATTTAGATTCAGATTAGACTATAATTTAAAATGTAGCTGCAGTTTGGGTAAAATTTATGCGAAATGTTAAGAAGCTCTTCGAGTTCAGGGGATGTAGCGTCAGTGTGCATGCTTGATGTATCTTTTCTTTTATAGAAGGAAGTCGCAGGGTGGCAATTACATACACGCCCTATTCCCAATCCTGTGTGATAAATCAGCCTCAGTAACAGCATCATTTCAATGTAAATACACAAAGGGGCATTACAGAATGCAGCAAAGACGTAGCAAAGTCTATAAATGGGAGTTAGTTACTTCTAAACGAGAATTCAATATGAGATGGGCGCAGTGTTGTTGAAAGAAGAAATCCTTTTACTGTAACTTACAGAATGGTTACATAGAGAATTAGTACTAACACAAATAATGTTATCAACCTTCAAAGGAATTACAACTAAAGCCTTCTGTTCCATCAAAGTTTTGCTATAGAAGGTCATAGAGATTATTCTCAGACATGAAGGAATGCAGTAGAAGGGAACATGTAAAATCACTGATTGCCTCTCATTCTCATGATGAACTTCTTCACACAAACCAACATTGCTGACATGCATCTGGGACACATGATGCTGCAGATGTATTTAACAAAATGAAAAATGCAACACCACAATTAACCACAAGAATACAAAAAGGCTTTCTGACTAACCATCCTCATCCCAGTTCCATATAGTGAAGAAGCAGCTTTTGTCATTCTTTGTAAGCAATGATTTTACAAGAAGTGAATGTTTAAGTATTTGCAGAGAAGCAGGGTCTTGAAAATGTTACATTTATGCTTCATATAATATAATAAAAGAAATCATTGTTATCCTTCAGCAGAAGATGTAATAATGAATCAGACATTTACTGGAATATAGCTTCAAACTTTAATTGATATTACATTTAAACATATAGTATCATCCTAGGTGTTACTTTAATTGAACTACTAGTTGCAATCCGAATCTTCACTGAATATTTAAATGGGTCTGCCTCAGCAGTAATGGTCACCACATGTACAAACATTTTGCAAGGGAAAATTAAGAACGACACCAAAATTTTCAAGTGAAAATGTCAAAGCAACTATGTATCTTTGACACTTATTTGGGATCAAATATTTTCTTTAAGATGTTATGGTTGAGTAAATATAAGTTTATAAGGGATATGAACTCTTTTATTATGACTTTGAAACTAAATTCGTTATCCTTATTGTATTCCAAGGTGAGATTCCAACTTGGCCGAGCGGAAGCTGACAGAAAATGGAAGGGGCGTTAAGCCTTTGTTGACAAAACCAACAGTACTCAGATGAAGATAGTAGTTTATTGTGGAGCGTTAGGTAAACTGTGTAAGTATGATAAACTTTTGGCTCCAGTCAGTCTACCTGGTGATGAAAATTTTTAGACGGACTTGACAACGACGTGAAGTAGGACAGTACGTTCATATCTACTATGGAAACTGTCGATAAACTGCCATGAACTACAGCATACTATAGTATAATGCCTAATGCACCATTCAAACAAAATGAAGTTAATATTACATGTATTAAAACTTTGTATGTCATAGTACCTATTTCAAGTAATACTATTGCATATGGAAATGTGTATATATTCTACATCTTGATATTACATAAAATCCCTAGCCTTATTCATTACGTTTGGTGTTCTAGCTGACTGTATTTTTGAATGTGCTTCAACCAGGAGCATCTATTCCGAGATCTAATGCACGACTTTACTGGAACAGCAATTTTATCCAAATCATTTTGCTCCATGGACCTCGGGCTCATTTGAGCATCATTTCACCCATTTCATGCATACACCGTCCGATATGACACAATGTTGGAGGACGTTAAATTAAAAAAAAAAATGGGTTAGCCTTTAGCTTCTCCTTTAGGTGAAGAAACCAAAGCGATGTCCTGGTAATGAGTACACTTCCTGAAGACGACACCAACCAGACACAGACACGCATCCCTCAACTAACCAGGATCTTCCTTTCTACCAAGATGGGTCTCCACTCATGACCTACTTGTGAGAGGGTGATTTGACTGACTGACTTCCTCACTACAAGGAGCCCACACCAAGGGGACTCAAAGTGACTTGGAACCTCGGGTGTGCCAAAACCTGTACCTACGCCTGCAGGCCCCTGAGGAAAACGTGAGGAGATTGCCACCCAAAGTTTGCACCCTTATATGTGTACCCTTACACTGATAAATCATGATTTTTAACTGCGGTTGATGTAAACTATAATTCATGAGAGAAGGAATGAAAGCTAAAAGAGAAGTTAACTGTGTCTCATATTTTTCATAACTAGAATGGATATGAACCAAAGAAAAAGTTAATGCCTTCAGTTGAATATTTTGGAATTATGTAATACGAAACACTTGTATGTTAAGATATTCAGGATGTCTACTGCTCAGGAAAAATCTGTAGCAAAAACCCACCATTGAAAGGCAAAAGAATGTCCATAAAGATACTAAGATGTATATGTCATTCTTCTGGGAGGGAGCATTAACACTGCAGTCATTTGCCACCTAAAGAAGCTGGTTTGCAAGCCATCATACTGAGACAGAATATTGATCACTAGAAAATCGTTCATGTAAATATTTTTGTAAGAGTGTGTAAATTTCTAATTCTTGTTTGGGTGTATCAGGGACTTATTTTTCAATATTCAAGATAGCCAATGTTTTCTTGTCACTTTGTGTTCAACCAATAGAAACTATTGCGCGGATAAATACAAAAGAATGGCGGTGTTGCGTCATACAGACGCCAGGGACTGTTTTTTCATTAGCGTCTGTGTGCTCAAGATGAAAGGATGTGTTTTTTTTTTGGTAGCGCGTGAACATGTAACTTACACCCAAACCTTTATACAGTGTAGATTCTACCAAACTGTGAAGATTGTTGATTAATTAATATGGTGCTAAAAGTGTAAATTAACGAATAAATATGTTGTGATAAAGGAACGTTGATTTATGCATTCCATTCTGTGACCTCGACCCTGTAGATAACCGCGTCTGCTATCACACATTTCATCTTTCACTAAGAACATTATCTCCAGTATGCTATGTAAAGACTTATTAATAAAAACCGTACCAAAATGGCTTACCCAACGTGGAACGCGAATTTAGAATGGAATGCAAAATTACGAGTACGAAGTGTTAACATTAACTGACGCCATCCCATCGCGCAGGAAAAAGACGCCATTAGACCATCGTTTGATATCAACGATACACGGAGAATCAACGTGGGAAAAAACACCGGAGATAATCTAGCGAAGCCAACTACCCAGGAGACGTAAATAACTGGACGGAGAACCAACGGAAAAGAAAGTAGGATCCAAAATTTTTGTTTTTACATACATTTTATTTCCATTTTTTATGTTACTGAGAAGCGGCAAAGTAGTGGGACTTTCAACCTTAAGTGAATTGGATAAAGAAATTAAAATGTCGCGAAAAGAGACAGAAACAGGAGTGGGGGAAGGGGCAGATAGGCCTAGTTATCAGGTAGAATTAGAAAGTGAGGAACAACTAGCAATAAGCAAAGACCAAAGGTTAATGATGATCATGTTTGAAAAACTAGAACAGAATATGAAAGAATTAGGTCAGAAAATGGAACAGAATAAGGCAGAATTAAAACAGGACATAGAACAAAGTTTAGGTCAGAGTATAGGTCAGAAACTGGAACAGAATAAGGAAGAGATAGGTCAGAAAATGGAGGAAGTGAGACAGAACTTAAAACAGAAAATAGAATTAGGAAGACAGGAGTGTAAAGAAAATATGAAAGTAATGGAAACTAATTTAAAATTAGTACATAAAAACTTAAATGAAACAAAGGAAGCCTTAGAAGCTAGGATAGAAATCGTAGGAGATAGGATGGGAAAGATAGAATCAGAGATGAGAGAGAATAAGATTGTGTTAGAAGGAGAAATTGTTAGGTGTAGAGAGGAAATAACAGAATGTAATGCAAGTGTAGACTGTAAGATTACAAATGTAAAAGCAGAAATAACTGAGGAATCAAGGAAAGAGATTGAGGTAGTAAAGAAAGACATTATTAATGAAACTGTAGAACAAATTGTAATTCCTAAAATTAAGACAATGAATGATGTGATGCATTTACAACAGGATGCTATAAATGATATGAAACAGAGCCACTTAGAAATAAAAAATGACTTAAAATCAATTTGTGAAGAAATGAAAAAAGGAAAAGAAAGTTTGGCTAATGTAAATGAGGTTGCAAATGCATTACAGAGGCAAGATGATTTAGATGTAAGTAATGTACAAGATGAGAGTTATTTGAATAATGTACAAAATGTTGACTCACCATACAGAGAAAGAGGTTCACAACCAAACAATGACACGACACACAACACATGTTACACCAACAGCATATTACATGAAATCACACCACCTACATTTGACGAGGAGAAGGGAGACGATACAAAATCCTTTGTTAAAGAGATGGAAGAATATTTTAAAGTGAAAAGGATACCAAACGAGCTTAGGATGATGATAGTTAAGAAAAGCTTAAAAAACAAGGCATTAGAATGGCTCAGGTTAACACTAGCTGGTCATGAGTCGTATAGCTCATTCAGAAATTTATTCCTATCAAGGTATTGGGGCCCAGCTAAACAAAACCAAACTAGGGTAGAGCTAGCGACAGGTAGATACGATCCAACCAAAGGGTTGTCGTTAGTCGATTATTTTATGAAAGTAGCCAGCAAAGGAAAGCTATTAGACCCCAACTTGTCGGAGGCAGAACTAATTGCCAGCATAACAAGACATTTCCCAGACACAGTGAGAACAGGGTTAATTGTTGCGAGGCCAGTAGATTTTGCAGATATGATAGAATTGCAAACAGCCTTCGAAACACTAAATGGTCGGCCTAATGAGCATAGACATAGGAACGGTCACCCAAACTCACCCATCCTAAACCGGAACACGGCTACGAACAACCAGAGTGAGGGAGAACATAGAAATACTAGGAGTACCCATGAAAGGGGGAGAGGGGCACACCATTTCCCACAACCACATAATCATGGCGAGAGGATGGAGAACACAAGACAGCGGTACCACGACACGATACCGAGGGGTGAATCGAGATACAGAACATATACATATGATCGTGGAAGACCAGGAGACCATACCCATCAAGTGAATCACATACGATTCAGTAGGGAACACTTGAACAACCACAGACCGTCATATGACAGAGGTTCACGCCAAAGGGGCAGAGACCAATGGTACACTGGCAACATAAGACAGCAGGAAGTAGATGAAAACGTGCCAAATAGGGCAGATGCTGCACAGAATACAGAAACGACAACCACCACAGACACTCAGGGAAATTACAACTAAGTTCGTCCCAACCGAGTGGATGACAAACAACAAAATCTCAGCAACTTACAATTGACATTGACACCATTATGACTACACAGGGAGAAAGATGGAACCACTGGTCATAACAAAACAGCTGGGTGACCACACGTACGAGCTACAGAATACAAATGGCAAGTTGGTAGGAAGATACCATAAAAACAAATTAAAGCCATACAAAGAAAGGACCAAATAGTCTTCGCCAACAAATGTGTAAGGCAGGAGTAGTAGAGATGAAGGAAGATAACAATTTTTAATGGGTTACTTATAGAAAATTATGTTCAGATTAGGAATTACAACAAGGAAGAAAATCAACATAGTCATTGGCTATATCGACCACAAAGAGCATTTTTCAACAAAGACAGACGAGGACACTGATTGTCATTAAAGAAATGAATCATAGCGACGGAATATAATATGTTTTTGACATAAGGATGTCAGGGACAAAAATAAAAAGGAATCAATTATGATGACAAAGATATAATATTTCGACACAAAGATGTCGAGGGTAAATTGAGAAGAAAAATAATACAATTACAGAATAATTATAAGTATAGAAGTTTTCTCTTATAGAAACAAGAGACAAAGAAGTGACAATTAGTAAAGTAAGGAAAACCATAATCAGAAAAACAATGCCCATGAATTAAGATGAATATAGCCAATGCTAAGCTCGAAGAAATGTTGAACCAAACAACAATGAATAATAACCCAATTAAGAAAAATGGTACCATTAGTAACATCAGAGTTTAAGAACCGACTCAACAACCTGCCTATACATAAGCTTATAAGACAAAGAAGGCAAAGAACTGAATAAAATATTGCCATAAACATGATCATAATCATTAGCTCAAAATTTGTATCCTGTTTTTCTCTCCTCATAGCAAGGAATACAAGTAAAAAACCACATAATAAACCATGATACACTTAAATTATATTTGTGTCAATGTCAAATGTACAAACTGAGTATGTGTTGTATAAGAACTGAATATGTATTGTACAATAACTGAATATGTATTGTATGATAACTGGATATATTATGTAATAACTGAATATGTTGAGTAATAACTAAATGTGTTATGCGAAAAACTGAATGTGTATTGTGTAATAACTGAATATGTATTGTTGTTGTTGTTGTTTTCTAGTGCCTTGCATCTGGCAATGAAGCCATTAGCATTCGTGCTTTCCAATACTTTTGTATTGTATAATAACAGAACATATGTGGTATGATAGCAGGATATATTGTACAACAACTGAATATGTATTGTATAATAATTGGACATGTTGTGTAGTAACCAAATGTGTTGTACAACAACTGAATATGTATTGTATAATAACTGAATGTGTATTGTATAATAACAACATATGTGATATGATAACTGGGTATATTGTACAATGACTGAATATGCATTGTATAATAATTGGACATGTTGTGTAATAACTAAACGTGTTGTACAATAACTGAATATGTGTTGTATAATAATTGGACATGTTGTGTAATAACTAAATGTGTTGTACAATAACTGGATATGTATTGTATAATAACTGAATATATTGTGTAGTAATCGAATATGTGAAATTTATGAAGACATGCTGTATCATGTCGAAACAAAAGACAAAGACAAACAGTGAAGAAATCAGTAAAGGAAAAAAAAAAATATTGTACAAAGTGATTGAATCATAGGAGTAGGGAGAAGTATTGTATTGTGTTTCAAGATTGTAAATAAGGTGACAACTTGAAAAACAAAACAAGGGGCATATGAGACAGAATATTGATCAATAGAAAATCGTTCATGTAAATATTTTTGTAAGAGTGTGTAAATTTCTAATTCTTGTTTGGGTGTATCAGGGACTTATTTTTCAATATTCAAGATAGCCAATGTTTTCTTGTCACTTTGTGTTCAACCAATAGAAACTATTGCGCGGATGAATACAAAAGAATGGCGGTGTTGCGTCATACAGATGCCAGGGACTGTTTTTTCATTAGCGTCTGTGTGCTCAAGATGAAAGGATGTGTTTTTTTTGGTAGCGCGTGAACATGTAACTTACACCCAAACCTTTATACAGTGTAGATTCTACCAAACTGTGAAGATTGTTGATTAATTAATATGGTGCTAAAAGTGTAAATTAACGAATAAATATGTTGTGATAAAGGAACGTTGATTTATGCATTCCATTCTGTGACCTCGACCCTGTAGATAACCGCGTCTGCTATCACACATTTCATCTTTCACTAAGAACATTATCTCCGGTATGCTATGTAAAGACTTATTAATAAAAACCGTACCAATACATTGAAGTTTTGATACCTGAAGTTTCTCTTTGCTGCATTGTATTGGGTTATTTGTATGTTGTAGGCACTAACAATGTAGCTCTTTTATATTACATAGTTTCAAATAAAAAATTCAGAACTACCCCGGCATGTATTTGATATTACATTCTCTTTTCCCACAATATTAAATCCACAGATATAGCTTTGAGAACTATTCAACACAGTTTTAAACCGAGCCAAAACCACCATTTTTTTAGCCTGCACATTGAGCATGTTTTATTACGGAAATAGGAAAACATAATACTAGCTCAAGATCTGTAGTCCTGTCGATAAAGCTATTTTATCTGAATATATCACCAGAATATCCTGAAATAACTAAAGTTACAAAGGATATAGGCAAATCATTTACCCCCATAACTTAATCATCTAATGCACCTTAGCCCGAGAAACTCCATTTGTTACACCCCCTTTCCCATTTAATCAAATATAGAATACCAATTACATGCAAAACAGGAAATTATACGGAATGTAATACATACACTTCTCCGGTGATGAATGTATTTATTTACAAACTAGTATAAGTTTCCCACAAAAACAGTCCTTTAGATTCAGAAAACAAACTCTTCAACAAGATGAAGAAAGACTGAAACTTTTCATTGCTCTCCTGTTGACTTAACTATTAAGAATCATTTACAGCGGTATGGATTTTGACCGTTGAGTAAACTTTACTCACAAACATTATACTAGTATGTCCTCATGAATCAATTTGTGTCTTTTCAAACCTGATATCCGAGTGAACGCCTTGTTACAAATGTTACACATATATGGCTTTATGCCTTCATGACTCAATTTGTGATATTTGACACTTGATAACTGGCTAAAAGCCTTGTTACAAATGTTACACTTGTGTGGCTTTATGCCTTCATGAATGAATTTGTGTTTTTTCATATCTGATAACTGAGTAAAAGCCTTGTTACAAATGTTACACTTATGCGGCTTTATGCCTTCATGAATGAATTTGTGTTTTTTCAAATCTGATAACTGAGTAAAAGCCTTGTTACAAATGTTACACTTATATGGCCTTATGCCTTCGTGACTCAATTTGTGGTATTTCAGACTTGGTAACTGAGTAAAAGCCTTGTAACAAATGTTACACTTGTGTGGCTTTATGCCTTCATGAGTGAATTTATGTGTTTTCAAAGCTGATAAGCTAGAAAAAGCCTTGTTACAGATGTCACACTTATGTGGCCTTATGCCTTCATGAATCAATTTGTGTTTTTTCAAATTTGATAAATCAGCAAAAGCCTTATTACAAATGTTACATTTGTGTGGCTTTATACCCCCATGCATCAATTTGTGCTTTTTCAAATTTGATATTTTAGTAAAAGCCTTGTTACAAATGTTACACTTGTGCGGCTTTATACCTTCATGTATGAACTTGTGTCTTTTCAAATCTGATAACTGAGTAAAAGCCTGGTTACAAATGTTACACTTATGTGGCTTTATGCCTTCATGAATCAATTTGTGCCTTTTCAAACTTGATAACTCAGTAAAAGCCTTATTACAAATGTTACATTTGTGTGGCTTTATGCCTTCATGAGTCAGTTTGTGTCTTTTCAAATGTGGTAACCGAGTAAAAGTTGTGTTACATATGCTACACTTGTAAGTTCTTTTTGCATGATCAATCAATTTGCTAGCCTTTGGAGATGACAAGTGATTCACACCTTTATCCCAAATGTCACACTTATTTCCTTCTTTACTATTGTGAACCAATTGGAGTAAGTTACTTCGTTTTGCAGACGAAGCAATGGTGGTAAATTTTCCATCATTAGATGTTTCTGAGCAAACAGATGTTTTAACTGAAGCTATATTAATAACTAAACTTTCTTGTCTTTGACACTTTCTGTCGCTTTCACACTCAGGACTATCTTTGTTCATATTGAAACTTATGTCAAGTCCAGAGTCTTTAATGGAGGGTAAATCTAATGTATAAGTGGAAGCATCTTCTTTGTATAAACTGAAATAGAAATATCATTATGAGTAATACTACTAGAACACAGGGATTAAAACATAACAAGCTCATTGGAGTCCTCTGGGAAAATGTGTAACAAGTTACTGGAAGGAATTATAAAAATTATGTTGAAGTCAAATGGTTTAAATTTAATGACTAGGGTGCTAAATAAAGTGACACAAAATGATGACACTTCAGAGACTTGGTGTGAAAGGAATAAGTGAGTTGTTCATAAAGGAAGGACATTACGTTTATAAAGGCATACATTTCGGCATATGGTATCAACAAGACGGAGAGTGTAATGTTTCTGAACAATTCCATCAATTGGGGGAGACAGCAAACAAACAGAAAGATAAATAGTTTAAGGAAAATTTAAAGAACATGGATGAGGGAACTAAGGAATGGTTACCTTTCTAACACTAACAAGGAGCTTCACAAATTGACAGGTGATAGTCACTCATGTAACTTAATCAAGTAACTGTGTTATACTCATTATGTTCAATGAACAGTTTAACAACTAACACTAACAGGGAACATATGTGTTGGGATATATAATGATACAGCTTACCCAAGCAATTCCACTGTGGCCATTAAGTATAAAAATAATGTCCATAGATAAGACTAAAATGTAACATGAAAATAATTTAATAAAAACAAGTGATCTCTTGTACAAAGAACCAACCAGATGACCTACCTTGCTGGTTTGGTGGAATGAAAGCCTTCATGGACATCATCCTGTAACATAATAATTCACTTGTAAAACGCATGAACTGCTCTAAGCCTATGACTCTTTATTTTCAGAAAGAGCAGCAGAAACAAAATGGACACTTTTTATATAAGCTATGGAAAAGGTCTCACTTCAGATAAAAAATCTTCCGACTGAGATCAAAGACTTTCTTGCATTAAAATATATAATGTGTCTTTGTACGAAGGAGATAAAGCTCTGTCTTCCCAAAGATTTTAGTCATACAGACAACTTTTTTTACTGTTAGTTCATGATTAAATCTTTATATTAAGAATAATCATGAAACATATATCTGGCAAGAAAATTAAATGGTTTGAAACTAAGAATTAATTTTAAGATAATGCGGTGAGGTTACATTGCATTTGGGATAACTCTGACAATGCGGACACCAATAGGACAAATCATGAAGGATGAACTGAAATCACTAACTCAATATAAAGCTATTTCTTGTCAGTTTTGTAAGATTTAAAGCTTTCACAGTGAGCGTTATTAATTAAGTCTTCACGGGTGATCCGCTGTGTGAGGTTTAAAAACATTGAGCTTTCGGCCATTGTAGACTCAGAATGAAGAATGACGGTTAGCTTTCCGCTCCCCATATATATACAATGTTAGGTGGGAGGGGGTTGCAGTCAGTTGTGTCTGTTGTGTCAGTTTTATCTATAGTCTGATTTTTAAAAGAAGATACATGTCAAATGCCAGCTTCTCCACGTGAAGATCTGCAGTGCTGTCAATAAGGAGATAGCAATAACCCTCAATACTCAACATTTAAACAAATGTGCGGGTTCATCTCGCAGCAGCAAAAACACAAACATGTAATCTCTAGTTGCCTACTATCAAAACAAGGTAATTTGTTCTCAATGCAAATAAAGTAATTTGAATTCACTGTATTTTTTCATCTTTATAGGTGTAGGCTAACGACACATTATGCAACTGAACATACAAACCAGTTCCGTTCCCCCACTAGCTTAGTGATAATTGACCTGTGCAGTAAACTATTTATCAGTGCGGCCAATGTGGCACCCATTGTTTACGTTTCCATAGCAAGGACCTTCCCCTCTTACCCTTAACCCCCCTTGCTTGACTGCTGCTACGTATCTTCTTTTAAAAATCAGACTATAGAAAGAGTTTGTTGAATGTATTTGAAACAGTAAAATTACCTTCTGTTCTCTCTCCAGATACACATTTCTCTACAGTAGTGAAGGGTTCTCTGGAATGACTTTCTTAAAATTAATATTTTCTTAATACCTGCACATGTGGCCAAAAGTACACCAAAAGCTTATATGGAAACAAATTACAGTACCTGTGCATTGCATCATAAACCCTCTGGTATAAATGTTCAGACAGGTATAAATGAATCAGAACAATCTCATTTTGTTTCACAAATTGAACTATTACAATAATAGATGTTTTTAATGTCTCCATAAGGATAACTACATAATCTTAAGTTTGAACTGACTTATATTACACAAAGCAAGAAACGACAAGCTAAATGGGAAAAGTTTAAGTTTGCACTCTAGTTAATCCCTGTTTAGTTTACAATTCCTCTGAAATTAAAGTGAAACCTCTTTGATAAAATATGGACTTTTTTTTAAAGTTCTTTTGTACAGCTTTCTGTTCCAAATATATACACCCTGAAACAAAGATCTTATAGTTCAGGCATGCTCATAAAATGCCACAATGGTAAAATGAAGACTAACATCTTCTCCCTGCTGCACACATTTAACTTGGAATATGTGATTCACTTTCTGGCCAGAATTCACATGAACATTATAACAGTTATGGAAAGTTTTCTAGACCCCTAATAAATTCAACATTATGATTTGTCTCCTATTGTAATTGGCATATCAGATAACGATGCTCAGGTATCGTTGGTAAGAAACCGATTGATAATAGGAAAAGTAGATTACAAGAATAATTAGTAATCAGTATATCCATAAATGTAAATTAGTGTCAAAGAATGAAAAGTGGACTTATATCTATGACTCAAGTAAACAACAAATTTGACGATTTCTCTAACTTATGCTACTATAATAAGTCGTTTTCCCCAACAAAACAATAAACATATCACAGACAATGAAGGTCAAACCTTACATTATTTAAGTATGAGGAAGTCCTGTGCAAATAAAAGAAACCTGTTCTAGGTATATCACAAAATTTATGACCCATACATTATAGTAGACTACAGTGCATATTGTAAAATACTTAAAAGAGCAATGAATGAGGCAAAGTGAAGATATTGCTCATCAGCTATTGAGGAATATAACAAAATTAAAGCAATGAAAACCCCATATTGCCCTTACTGCATTCACGCAATAAGGCTTCTCCAACTTTATAGAATAGTTAAATACCATCATCATCATCACCCATCATCATGATACATGCGAGTATTAGGCACAAGGCCTAATAGCTAAATAGCAGATATTTTTATATCATACTAGTAAGTATGAGTACAAAATATGAATATTAAATTGATTTTCTATATACAACATATATTGTTAATGTTGTACAGTATTTATACGAAATGGAAGCAGAGTGATACACTGTTTTTGTACAACGTACCTTAACGCCATCATTAATACATGAATCTTCTCTTTCTAACCACCATTCTTCTTTGATATCTATCTTGGTTTCAATTTCACTTTCTTTGATGATTTCATTAAAGCTCAATAGATGGTGTTCTTCATTCTGTGAACATGTGGAATCACCAAGTTCTGATTTGATATCACTGCTACTTGTAACAGTTTCTATCTTAACCTTCTTCACAGGCTCTTTGATAAAAAGCTCTCTCTCATTCTCTGAACAAAAGTCCAGGAAAGAAGATTCCTCTTTGACCTCTTCTTTAATATCCATTTATTATAGTTGTTCTATTTGAAAGGTTCTGTTCTTAAGCTTCAGTAGCAAGTCTGTGGAAAAAGAAATACATTACTAACATCCATGAGTTTGCTTCATGATAACTGAAACTACATTATATTTTAACAGATAAAGTAGCACAAGATAATGATTATAATTTGGTGTAATACGTTTAGAATAACATTTTTTAAATTAGAATATCGATAGTTTTGTTATGGTTATTTTAATCTGAGTCTAAGGTGCATTATTTAGTAAAACGTGCTTCAAATTATATTATTCTAAAAGCAATTTTATAATCGACACAGAGATTCTTACAATGAAAATTTTACTTATTTTATGTTACTCTGAAGCATAAAAATTTGTTAACTTCAAATACTAAAGGAAGAAAAGCAAGTAGAGAAAGCTGTGTAATTATAAGACATTTCTGTTTCAATCATATAGAAAATTGCAAGAATTCTTTCCACAAAGGGGAGTAAAGACATAAATGTGGTTTTGTGTCATGAAACAAACATGAGTAGAGAAATTTGTGTATGTAATTCATTGCATTTCATTCCAATCATACAAATTTATATGAATGTATGAGTAGAGAACATGTGAATGTGCTATGTAAAACAGAAGTGACTGGAGGAAACCACGTGAATATAATATGTTGCATAGTAAAATGGGTGATATAAAAATCTGCATGAAAAAACACTTACATGTGACAATTTTCACTGTTGTCAGTCAACCAGTAGATTGCATGAATTGTATGTTGAGGAACAAGTACAGAAGGAACATGTGAAGGTGTTATGTAAAAGGAAAGTGAGCAGAGAAACCATTCATATGCAATATGTTTTAGTTTCATTTCAATCATATAAAACTATATGAATTGTATGCTGAAGATAGAGTAAGAAAAGAGCATGTGAATTTGTTGCGTAGTAACATGAATTGCATAAAAACCGCCATAAGAAATTCTTTAATGTGCCAATTTTCATGGTGATTAGTCAGATGGTGTTGCAGTTTTTCAGCTTCATACATACCAACAACCATTTTAAATGTATAGATTGTATGAATTGTACATTGAAGAGCAAGTAGAGAACGTGTGCATGTGTTCATAAAGGAAAGTGAGTTGAGAAAATTGTGTGAATGTAATAAATGTGTTTGTATTTCTATCATATGGAAAACTGTAAGAATTATATGTTGAAGGGCGACTAGAGAAAGAAGTGTAATAGTGGTTTTCATGAAAGTGAGCAGAGAAAACCATGCAAATGTAATACGTCATTCCAATCATGGAATATTGTATGAATAGAATGTTGGAGGATGAGTAGAGAAGGACATGTGAGTTTATTGTGTAAGAGAAGTAGAGAAAAGCATGTGAATGTAACATGTTGCATAGTAAACTGGATAGCATTTAGCTCCATAAAAGAATGCTTACATGTGCCAATTTTCATGGTGATTAGTCAACTGGTGTTACAGTTTATCAACTTCTAACATACCAACATCCATTTTATATGTATAGATTGCATGACTGGTATGTTGAAGAGCAAGTGAATGGGTTACATAAAATAAAAATGGATGGAGAAAACTGAGATAATGTACTGCATTGCATTTGTATTTCAATCACAGAACATTTTATGAATTTTTTGTTGAAGGGTGAGCAGAGAAGGAAATGTGATTGTGTTAAGTAAAAGGAAAGCAAGTAGACAACACAGTGTAAATGTATCACTTGTATTGTAAAACGATAAGCTAAAAACCTTCTCCATGAAAAATTGCATATATGTGCCAAATTTTGCAATGATTGGACAAGTTGCTTTGGAGATTAGTGGTTATATACATATACACACACATCCATCTTTTGTATGTGTAGATAATTCATAAAATTCATTAGTTGATCAACATGAACACAGTCCAGTTTCATTACCACAAAATAATGAGTCATCACTAACAAAGCTACTATAGCCAATAAGTCGGTCTGGGTGGCTCAGTTGGCTAGACGCTGGAACTAAGGTCGCGAGTCCAATCCCGGCCCAGGCCGATGGTTTTTGAGTGTCCTTTAAAGGCGACAGCTCCATGTCAGTAGATTTACCGGCATGTAAAAGAACTCCTGCAGGGCGAAATTCCGACACACCGGCGACACTGGTGTGATCGTGGCAATTGACAGCATCGTTAAACAACAAAATAATTTTAATTTATGGCTAATAATTGTTACTTTTCACTTCTGTACAATCACTCAAATAAGTATTCATATAACTACTTGTTTTAAGTGTTTAACTATTTTATGTTTTTCCACCTGAGTCAGCATTGAAGGTCAGCCTGTTCTTTGTTTATATTTGTATCTTTTGAATTGGTTATGCCTGTACAAGATGCTCTTATCTACTTAGGTACTCTTATTTAATAATTCAACTACTTCTTTGAATGTTTTACTGTCTCAAAAGCATCTTACAGCAATCTGTCTTGTGGCCTCTGGTTTCCCTTATTTTTCTGTTCAGATGCATCGAGTTAAAAAGCCCTAAAAACACTGACTGCACCACAAGTGCACCAGCTGAAGGAAGAATAATGATCTGATTGGGTGATTTCATCCTCAGTTGCTTTGCCAGGCAAATACTTGTTTGATATCAGAGTTGAGCATTCTCTTTTTATAAACATAAGGTAGTTGTTGGCAATGAAAACCTTTTTCATTAGTAAACAGTAAATAACATTGTATGAACGGGATACATTGAAATCAACCAGTCTCAGTTTGCATACATGTTGGTGCAGATATCACAGCTGGTTAGGGGCTTGACTACTGAAACAAAGGCCACATATTCAAACCTAATCGGAACCAATGGTTTTTAAATAGGCTTAAAGATGACAGTCCCAGGTGAGTAGATTTACTAACATGTAAAAGGACTCCTGGGTGATGAAATTCTGGCACAGCGCTGATATGACGTTGATTATTGATAGCGTCCTTCACAAGAAATAGTTTTGTTAGTCTGCATATGAAAACATCTTCTTGTGGTATTCCTCTTGTGATGAGATACTGTTATAGAGATTATATGTCTCAAATGTTTTCTGTATGTAATTTTACTTCTTTAGCATTGGTGAAGCTTAAATAGTTGACCATTGAAATTAATGCGTAATAAGTGTGACTTATATTAATGATATCACTTAGGAATTACATATTAGAATACTAAGGGAGGGAGTTAAGTCCACTAGCTGAGGACCCTCAATCTCTCAGCTAACTTGCCAACTTACGGACCTGAATCTTAGAGCATCACTTTGAGGCTTAGGGCACTAGATAGCTGAACTGTTTCTTAGTCTCATGTTGGCAGATGTGCTGTTGTGAATCAGATAGCAAGAAATACGAGAGATAGCAAATACAGCATTTACTTGATTATCAACGGTTTACTGTTAAATCATTACAATGTCTTTTATCAATACACGCCCTAAATAACTAGTGTAGATTGGCAGCACTGATCTGTGATATGGCAGTAGCCTTTGTTATTCATCAGATGATATTTATATGTGAGAATGGTGTAGTGTGTTATCTATCACTTATTCTGGGCATTGCCATAAATGTTGTTGACCATACATAGCCTACGAGATGCACAATACTGTAAAGGTACGTTTTCCATTTGCCTGAAAAGCAAATTACACTTCCTTTTTCTATTGGATTACTGCTTATTTTACTTTTGTGCTGCTATTGTAATTTCTGTGTGAACATTATAAAATTATAATATACTTGATTTGCATCGTAAATTCATTTATGTAAACTTATTCGGTTTTAGTTTTAGATGTCAAGTACAGCTAATGAAATGGTAAATATGGCTTCACATGAATATGAAAAAAATGATGCAGAATGTGACTGATGCTTCATTTGTTACTGAAACAAATCACTTCTCAGAATCAAACTGCAGAACCAGGAGTTGATCGCAGAGTGATGTCTTCCCATCTTATTTCTGTCAGCTATTTAAACACGTCTATGCTGTGTTTTTAGAAATATGACAAGAAAGGTAGATTTGATTTTACAAAGAATTTAGGAATGACACTTGTGAAGAATCATTTGAAAAAGCAGCTACAAATTCCTAATTTGACAAGAAATTTCAGTCACATTATCTACACCAGGCATGTCAAACCTCACTCCTGGGGTGTGAAGAGAGGGGTCTACCCCTCCTTAACTGTAGTAGCACGCACTAGTAGAACCGGTTTTCGCTTTGTTTTTCCCATTCTCCGATTTGATCATCACGGAGGGAGGGAAAATAGGGGAAAATTTTTCACGCCTGGTGAGTGCTGTTTGACACCCCTGATCTACACAATCATAGAACACCAACAATGTGAATCACAAAGGAAGGCCCCACTTATTCAGCAGAAACTAACATTTTGAGAGGGAAAGAAGTGAGTAGTTGCCAAAATAGCAAAAGGTCACTAAATGAGTGATCAAGTGAAATCCCTACTTCAGTGATCATTGGGTTTTAGCTACACTGATGTTTCAACTATGGCCCATTATGGCTTTGCTTTGGCCACAACTGCTCCACCTCTTATAAAAGTTCACTCAGTTACGTTTGGCACTTACGGCCCTCAATATCGCAGCTGTTTTGTAGCTTTGGGAGTGGTAATGTTTAGAACATTCCCATGATGCCTCAGGTGGAATGTATGTTATGGCTCCTTTGTGATGGCATTACTATTTTACTTCAAGTATATACATCCATAACTACATATATAACTAGAACTACCATATCCTGTATGTGAATTATTGTTAAGTACAGGTACTGCTGCAAATTGTGTAATAAAGGAGTATAATAAATTGGTATATGTACACAGTAACCAATGTTGAAAGTTTCCCCAGATAACATTTCTAACCTTCCTTGGTAATGTTGCTGAAGAGTTGCACCTCTCATTGCAGACAGTGTTAATGCACAATTAGGTACCAACTGAACAACAGAAAAAGTGCTGCATGAACAGGAAAAACAAAGTATCTCAATGCTGGAATCCATATGATACTCTTGAGGATAAAAGCTTCTAGTAGCACCGAGTAAACCATTCCAATGCACTTTAAAGTACTGGTGCAGGTGGTGAACTGCACCAAGAGAACATATGACTGACAGTACAACACCTTTCCATACACATTAATACAAATTAAAATAAATGAAAGTGCTGCCAGTACTTCATGCCTAACTTCAGAAGAAGAAAGGTACACTTTTCAGGTACTTACTGGAGCATGTTTAAACATACATTCCCCATGAAGCACAGATTACACCATTTCCTAAAGACTATCCACCACAAATATAAAGTCACAATGTGTTCTTCAAACTTTGTTTGCTGTATTTCCACAGAAGTTTCCAAAGATTTACAAGGAAACAACACAAACCAAAATTAGTGCTATAATGGAGTTTCATATGATGTGTATCATTTTTTTAAGTTTAACATAAACTATCCATATTGCCAATAATGAAGAGCAAAGCCAGCGCTGTGTTTTGTAACTCCATAAAAACTTTACACAGAACAATTGAGATTGGTCATTGATTTCCATTGCTTAAATTTCCCAAAGCTTTACATAGAAACAACAGCAAAATCAGGATATACTTGTCTCATATCTTAAGTATTAATAACGATAATACTGAAACAAAAATATGTTGTGTTTTGTGATTTAATTAAAACTACATGGAACAGATAAGTTAGGTCACTGCTTACAACTTCTAAAGTTTTACATGCAAGTAGGAGCAAACAGAAAATAACCATTATGCCTGTTTCCTTGGGAATTATTTAAATTATTAATGGTAAAATATATTATGTATGATTTCAGCTTGTATTAAACCATCAAAAAATTAAGCTGTTATGACTATTTCTATCTTGCATTGTGCAATAGATTCCCTCTTGCTCTATTTTTCCTTCAAAAGTTGGCAGCGCTTCCTTTTACAATCTGAGTCACCAACTGCCCTCTACGGACCAAACAGCAGATCTAGTTACAAGGTAAGCATAAACATTTACCAATAACTGAATAACTCGCGCCAGAATACATAACTGCAAATGATGCAACAAATTTCATTATTCTAAAGACATATTCACCTGCGATATGTTAGCGATTTTTCTTTCCCAAAGTCGCCTGCCTAACATTTGGGGAACCCACCCTATAAAGGTGCAGGTCTGCAGCAAGATTACCCCTTCCTCTACTTTCGATTTTGTTGAACTATAAATAATGTTTGCACTACAGTACTCATTTTACATAAGTTCATGCTTTAGGTTTGCTAGAATACATCATATTGATTCCCACCCACATTTAACACTATACTACATTGATTTATTGCACAAGTATAAACAAAACACCATTAGGAGTAACAATTTACACTCATAATATGGTATTTATACATGCATGTGTCTGTAACATCCACTTACTTGCCACAAGGTGCACAATTTTCAGAAACGAAAGACAGGGCGGGAACGCAGTACATCTCCTATCCAACCAAGTTCGAAAGAAGGTTCTTTGGGTGGTTCTAGGAGTTCAACGAGGCAATATCAAGTTCCAAATCAATATTAATGTACTCAGGTGGTTTATGCAGATAACCAACATTTGCTAACACAAGTATTTGTGAAGAAAATGCTATTTTAGTAACTACGCATTTGGTATATTGTTTAGAAACGTTTACGCGATGAGTTGGTCAGAATTCCGGCAAAGTTCCCACTCGGCAGTGTGTACGAATGGTCACGAAAGTTGCCGAAGTTGCTGTGTTAATGCAGGTCGTGGTCCAATAAATGATCTTATAGTGGGTACGTTTTATCAAATCAAGTAGTAACATGGAAAAGTACCTAATAAGAATAGACCAAGAAAGTACACACGTAACAGTATGGTTTCATATATTCACTATTTGAAATGTGATTAAATATCTCCGCCACTAACACAGCATGTAAAGAGATGGACATTACCATTGGCGTTCCACATATTATAAAAAGTGAAATACCACAGGAAACTTGTAATTAAATCAGATGAGTGTATAACAATTCATTTTACCGAAAGTAATTAAGAAATATGATCTAACACAAACTTTCTCGACAAATTTCACTGCTGTCTGGATATCGAAAAATGTAAGGTAGCCAACCCATGAAAAGTAAAATCAGTGGCATTACAACATGAGGTTAGATTAGAAAGCATTCTGTGTAGTGCACGACCTCCTGTATAGCTATTATTACAAACTCTATCCACTGAAAAGTGAGGCATGTATTTCGTTCTCAAACTTTCCTCAGAAAAACCGGAGATTTCTCCTACGTTGGCTGCCGTGCGTCACGCGGCCTTGCATGTTCCTTTTGCTGCGTTCCCTCTTTCTCTACTTACCTTTGCGTTCCCTCTGTTTATTTCGTATCATACTTATTTCCATACAGTGAAGTTTAGTGTTACAGTGTATTAGAAAGAAGTTTGGTAAGTGTAGGTCGTTTGTACCTGGCCGTGTACGCGAAGCAACGAAGTATTGGCGCATGCGCGGATCGGCTAGTCAAAGCGATGGAGGGGTAATTGCCAACCTAAGATGCATGCCTTAAATACCGGACTTAGAATGCGACACGAAGCTTTTCAAAATAATCCCCTGCCTCAGGTTGCCCTTTACATGGAACTTGTTTCAAAATGTTCATTTTCTCAAAAATGTCTAACAATTTTAATTATCATGCCATAAGTTTAAGACATTTTCAGCACAAGTGAATGTATATGTTGACTTTTCTGTGAATAGTCTCTGAAATGCTCATTATTCTAAATGACTTATTGCCGAGTTGGAACAGATGCACGAAATATTACTGCAGAAAAAGTGTAGGTCTCGTTAAAGTACACATTTTATATCAAATACTTTTTGGGTAGAGTTAACTACCTCCCAGATATTCAATTTATTGGTTTGTAGGTATTACATTTATTTGAGTTGAAAACTTGGTATGAAAGTTTTGGTTGGAACAAAGCACTTCTACCTATTACATGTTGAATCATTATGCATGCGCAATGAGAATTCGCTAGGTACTGACACTAGACTTCACAACCAGCTCGGGAAATATTTTCAAAAGTCCTGGCGCATGCGCATAACTGCTATTACTCGGGAGCTAAAAGACTGTACCACATTCAGAATGGTTGCTCCTTTGAACTTCTTATCTTACCACAAGAACCCATTTGCAAGCAAATAAGATAGCTCCCGAGTAATAGCAGTTCATTGCTTATCATACTGCTAATGCCTGAAATTCTGTCACGCAAATAGATATTGGTAGGATATCTTGTGCATCTCTTACAGTTTACCGGCTGTACAAAAGTCATTCAGAATGAATTAATAAATACGTAGAAATTTTCATGGATTGAACTATTAAAATAACTGCATTGCTACAGCTATTTGCAACCGAATAAAGAGAAGCAACTTAAATATTTATTGCCGAATTAAAAAAAACGGTAGCTAGTCTCCAATGGGGGGGGGGGGGGGGAAAGAGTTAGTAAAAACCCATCACAGATTGATAATGAAAAATACTTTAAAAAATATTATGTAGTCCCAATCTACTATTGCCGTCAATATGTGCCAGGACTTCAAATTTTTTTCCCTACGCTGGATATGAAATCTAATGTCGGCGCCAACCAAGAAAGGGATTGACAGTTTGCAGTGAGGGAGAAGCGACGTTGCCGCTTATCGCGACCATGACCACGTGGAGACCGCAATATGATTATGTGTACGAAGAAGATTGCACTGCGGCTGAAATGTTGAGCGCATATTATTTATATTCGTATGCAAAGCAGGCGCGGCTCCTCAGGGTAGGCAGGGTAGGCACTGCCTACCCTATCGTAATACATCAACAAATAATGTTTAACTATGATTCTGCATTTTATCATTTGAACCGTCATTTTCCCCTAAATTGCAGTTCAAGAAAAGTTTTCTCGGTTATAATGACCAGCGCATGGTCAAATCCTTTAATCTCAATTCCGATTCATCAAAACCGCGCTGCGTGTTTGAAACGCGCGGCAGAAATGATACGCATGGAACCTGGGTAGTGGAGAGCAGGCTAGCTTAACCTCTGCCTGCCCGGCCCCATTTCGTCAGTACGAGGCCCTTGAACAGGGATAAGGAAACATTCGGTCTGTATATGCACTCCGAGCATGCGTAGACGCGTCTGCCAGCAGTCCGAACACTTGCCTGCCCAAATCCGAATTTATGCGACATTTTCCGAGCAGCCATACTCCACGAACGAAGATCTCAGAGATCTGCATCTGTCGTTATCTCTGTGTAATACCAGTATGACCGACTTAATTAGTGAACTATTACAAATTTCGCTTTCGCGGCGCACTAACAATGAAAAGAGGAGTGTTTTAGCTATTTAACACAAAGCTGCAGTCAGACAATTTTTCAATTTCTTAATCTATTTTAGTCATGGGCGTCGCGAAACGGGGGCAAGGGGGGGGGCCCACGGCTCCCCCTTGGAAGTTGGTGAACTTAATGTGCAGTCAGTTACTGACTTTTAAACTATTATTTTAATGTTGATGTAAAGAACAATTTTTGTTTAGCACAAATTAATACGGTTATCTGCAACAAATACTATAAATTTTGACAGTAAAATAATGACTTAATATATGATTGCAAATTTCCAACATGTGCCCCCCCCCCTGGAAAAAAGTCTGCCGACACTAGTGATTTTAGTTTTGGCGGTAATTCGTCCGTAAGTCACACTCATTCACTCTGCTCATATTAAACAACCAAACAATATATTGTTTGCGTTATCCGCAATGACTTCGCCCCCTATATTTCGGATAAACGGGGTTTATTATTATTATTATTATTATTATTATTATTATTATTATTATTATTATTATTATTATTATTATTATTATTATTATTATTATTATTATTAATTATTAATTATTTATTATTATTATTATTATTATTATTATTATTATTAATTATTAATTATTTATTATTATTATTATTATTATTATTATTATTATTATTATTATTATTATTATTATTATTATTATTATTATTATTATTATTATTATTATTATTATTATTATTATTATTATTATTATTATTATTATTATTATTATAATTGTTGTTGTTTTTTTGTTGTTGTTACTGTTACACTTTGCCTACCCTAAAATTTTGACTGCGAGCCGCCGCTGATGCAAAGACAACAATAAAATATTGAATCTGCATTCAAATGACAGAATTGCAATTTTATATGTCTAAATATTTGCGTTAACAAAAGAAACATACCTGTGAAATATTGATGCTTATTCTAATGGGAAAATGCCGCTAATATCCGAATTACTTGCATCACTGTTGTATTTGCTGCTACTGCAATTTAGACCCTGACGCCTGATTTCCCTCTTTGTCGTACTTTTGTTTCCCAATTTTAACTACAGTATTCCTACCGATTCCTACAGCACGCGAGGTTCTATCAATTACCTTAGAGACTGGAATAAGAGGTCCCCCGTTCAATTTCTCCTCTTCGAAATATTCTCTAACAGAGCATATTATTTCCCGCGCTTGTCCTTTAATTGGGATACCTTTACCAAACTCAGTTTTATTCGGTTCTCGAGTACGTTCAATTTTTCGTTTGGCAGCACTATCTTTGTCACTATTTTTTGACACTGTTAAACAATAATTAAAAGCTTTGGCACAAATGCAAAAGCTCGCAACACACGCATAGATGCACAGACTCAGACACACGTAAACACAAGACAAATAACCGTATATTAGAATAAAACAAACGAACTTCTCAACATAAAGGCAATCTCTTAACCTTAACTGATGCAAGCATTGAAAGCTCGGGCTGCAGCCTGCAGCACTATTTGTTTATATGCAGCGATAACAGAATATATAATAACAGAAGCACTTCATGTTATTGCTGGGTTCATCAGCCACCTGCTAATCACGTGTTACGTGCGTGTTACATATCGGCAACAAGGTCCTTGTGTGTACCGTTTCTATGGGAACGCCATTATAACGCCTTAGCTCTAATTGGTTATTCTTTTCGTTGCTATGGCAACAGCTAAGACGCATTCATCCCCTCCCGTTCATTTATGCGTTTCCGCCACGTGCTTCACATCTGTCAATCCCCTTCTTATTTGGCGCCGAGTATAGTGTCGGTACCTAGCGAATTCTCATTGCGCATGCGCCAGGACTTTTGAAAATATTTCCCGAGCTGGTTGTGAAGTCTAGTGTCAGTACCTAGCGAATTCTCATTGCGCATGCATAATGATTCAACATGTAATAGGTAGAGGTGCTTTGTTCCAACCAAAACTTTCATACCAAGTTTTCAACTCAAATAAATGTAATACCTACAAACCAATAAATTGAATATCTGGGAGGTAGTTAACTCTACCCAAAAAGTATTTGATATAAAATGTGTACTTTAACGAGACCTACACTTTTTCTGCAGTAATATTTCGTGCATCTGTTCCAACTCGGCAATAAGTCATTTAGAATAATGAGCATTTCAGAGACTATTCACAGAAAAGTCAACATATACATTCACTTGTGCTGAAAATGTCTTAAACTTATGGCATGATAATTAAAATTGTTAGACATTTTTGAGAAAATGAACATTTTGAAGCAAGTTCCATGTAAAGGGCAACCTGAGGCAGGGGATTATTTTGAAAAGCTTCGTGTCGCATTCTGGGAAGATGCAAAATTATATACCAAGTCCGGTATTTAACCAAAGTTTTGTTAATGTGTTATATTGATCACCCCATCCACACACGGACTTTCTTTTTCCTTCGAAAAATACCTTTTACATTCAGAAATTATCATAACGTATATTTTGAATGAAATCTCGATGTCGAAAATTTTTATTTATTCAGGGGAGTTCGTAACGTGTATTTCCACCCGAATGCCAGTCATGCATACGTTGCTGTACGTATTTAAGCTGTTGAATAACAGTTATAATACTAACATATCACTACCCAAATTACTAATACACGCATAAATACACGATTGCTGAACTAGTTACGTTTATGCAACGTTGCATGCAAGGCATGCATCTTAGGTTGGCAATTACCCCTCCATCGCTTTGACTAGCCGATCCGCGCATGCGCCAATACTTCGTTGTTTCGCGTACACGGCCAGGTACAAACGACCTACACTTACCAATTTAGCTTGGGATTATATATGAAAACTAAGGTTAAACAAAATTTGTATGAACCTTACAAGTCAAAACATTCTGGTGTTTAGGAAACTTGATACACAAATCATGTGTCACATTACATTCCCTTAATTGAAACTTAAAACTAGCAAGGTTGTACGTTTATAGAAGACAGGGTGATGTTTTAATAGCGGGCTGTTGATAACCAAGTGCTTGTTCCATCCGCTATCTGCTTTGTTCATGTTACTCGCTATCTGACTCACAAAGGCACTGCTAGCGTTTCCAGCCTCCAAACACAAACTGGGGCGGTTAAGATTGTGTATGTGCTAAACACTTTACATCGCTTACTGCACGCATGTAGCGTTGTACTAATATATGTACGTAATTAATAATAATTCACTCCAAGGATATGGTAGTTAAACTGGACATTCTATTTTATGCTGCCTCGATTTCACTTCGATGTCCGCAACATTACTATAAACACACTTGCTTTCTTAAAATGTCTTATATACTCCTAACTTAACCTCGGATATAACTCGTCTTATGATTACAGTACCAAAAAGAGGTAGTCTTTTTTAAAACCACTTGTATGGACCTAACCCAACTTTGGGAAAAAAAAAATTATTTTCTTGTTTAACGACGCTGTCAATTGCCAGGATCACATCAGCGACGCCGGTGTGCCGGAATTTTGTCCCGCAGGAGTTCTTTTACATGCCAGTAAATCTACTGACATGGAGCTGTCGTTTTTAAGCACACTTAAAAACCATCGGCCTGGGCCGGGTTTGAACCCGCGACCTTGGGATCCGTAGGCCAGCGTCTAACCTAACTTTGGGAAGGTCTGTGAAAGAATCTACACATACATATTCGCTGTACTAGATAGGTTCACTGTAATTACCTGAGCTCTCCCAAACCACTTAACAAGATATTATGTCTCCATCTGTGTTATTAGTGTGTGATGTATTTTGAGAATGTGCCAAATTGAAATGGCATACTATCAAATGTTTGTCATAGAGTTAAAGATGAATATGGTTGAAATACTGCAGTAACACTGCTTATGGTTGTGTATCGTTGTGTATGTAGCGTTACATATATTGCACAATCTGTAGTAATCCAGATAATTCACACTCAGGTTATGGTAGTTACATTTATATATATGTGTATATATATATATAGGTATGGATGCATATGCTTCAAATAAAGCTATATAACTGAGTTCACTTAGAAGGAAGGGTGCACGGCCCCAATGACTAACAATGCATCATCTTCTTAGACCATGACTTGTTTACTTAGGATATCAGTGTAAGTAATTTTGATGAAACAGTTTTTCATACATACCCAATTAAGATTCCATATTGGGAGGAACACTTGGCATTGGTTATCGCACACTTGCAGCATTATATTGCGTATCTTATAGCAATACATGTAATTAACAATAAATGACAATCAGAATATGGTAGTTATACATATACACATCAGTAATATAAACTTAAGTCATAAATGGGGCAGTAACTGTAAAATATGATAGTCATAGATAACACATGTTCTTATTAATAATAAGTTTTTCCGGAGAAGGCCGTGTCTTGGTTGTGTTGTTGCCAACGTTTCACCCTACTATGTAGAGCTTCTTCGGAGCAAATGCTTTCTTTAGCAGCACCGCAGGAACTGTGATGACTCTTCAACCCAAGACGTCATGAGTGTGTTCCTCTCCTGTTCATTGCTTCCTTCTCCTGTCCTGAGGAGGTGTGTGCGGCTGCTTGGTCTGCACGTCGCTTTCCAGAGTTTTCCATCCTTATGTTGCCATATGTGAATGTGCAGTGGCACTTCCAATGACATATATTTGCTATTTGGCAGCAGTCTTGGGAAGTGTCAGCTGCCACTCAACTGTGGACAATCAAGTACACCGTACAACCGTAACAGACCTCTTGCAGGGATTGCAGGTGGGAACAGGTGATTCTAAGCTGCTTGAGGATAGGCCACACATAAGCCACCTATGGGCACCTTTGCATAGTGACCAGGTCTTGTCTGTGCTTCGTGCTCCATTCCACTCTTCGTAGCCCATGTGCTTAGTGATTGTGATATGCTAATGAATGCCAGTCTTGTGGCCTGGGTTATACACTGCACTCCATTTCAGGCAAAGAACCACTGTGAGTGCTCAGGTTTGTTACCAATATAGGATTTGGTAGGCAGCTTTAGCTTGTATTTTATTTTGGAGCTTCTTAGCCTCTTACATTATTTTATGATTTTAACATTTTTAATGAGTTACCTTGTAATGATCAGTTTTAAGTTTTTTTTTACTGTTTTTAATTGTTAGCTATTTTAACTTTCAGCTTTTTGGTTGAGATGTCCCAGGTTTTACATTTTGCTGCTTTTATCTTTTTAACCTTGGGCCCTAATGACCTATAATTGCTCCACCCTTAGATCTGCACCTGATGTAAATGCAAGTCATCAACAACTAACCCACGATACGCCGGAAACTGAAGCACACTTTAAAACATAGTATCTTAAATATTGGCAATTATCTGTGAGTTTACAAGATGTACGATAACCCTGGTAAAGACTACTTAAATATAACGCGATAGCAGCAATATTCCTGAAACTCCTGAGTAAATATCACTATGCTGCATCATAAACATGAAGCATGAGTCCACGTGGCATTTGTTTGTGTTAGTCCCAGATGATATGAGCATCAGGTTATCGCGGAGGGATTCAAGGGGTGGATCTAAGGCTGGATGGAGTATAGTTGTTGACAGACCCTTAACCCATATTCATTTTCCTATCCAGCTGTTGCCAACATCGGCAGTCCAAATACAGCTAAATAGTACTTGGCATATGTCGGACATCAAAAACTAAAACAACACTAAGATCCACAAATACTTATTAAAGGCCATACGCAATAAGAAGGCACATGAGGGGGTGCTAGAAGAAGGTGTGTAAGAGCAAGTAGCCTATCCTAGAGAGGCAATGTTGCCCAGTTCGGTAACGCGCTGTCTAGCGCAATATTTACTCTTCACTTTTTTCTTTGCGCTCATCAAATCCAGCAACGGCTCATTATTACAAAGAATTCAATTGCAAAGAGCTAGAAATGTTGACACTGACTGTCCAAGAAGCAATATTTTAGGTGGCCTGTAGCCCAAGATATAAGTGATTGAACAAACGTTGCGCTCAGCGATAGCAAACAATGCTTCCCTTGCATCATGATTGTTTATTTATCATCTCAAAATATCTTTCTGCTCAAGGAGTGAGATGTCTGCAGGAAAGGAAAAGGAATTTAGTTTATTCTTATGCGTGTTCCATGTCTGACCTGTGTCTTATAATTACTGTAACTCATTTTGTTGCTAAGAAATATGGCATTAACAAAACCTGGCACAAGCAGCTTACAGACAAGTAAATCTAAAGGGAAGGTATTACATTCAGATGCGCGGGCTATTATTTTCAGTGTTTACACTTTTTTAAAAGAATTGTCCTTAGAAGAAGTGCGTGCGAACATTGTATTTAAACAGAGCTGGACGCTAACAGCTAAAGCATGCAATGTAAGTGAACATTCAGTGTCACGTGTAGTGCAACACGGTAAAATAAGCTCTTCTGAATAAGGGCGGCCCTTGTTTAAATCCCACAGAAAAGATCGTAAGAAAGGAAAACGGGTTTCAGCTTTCAGAAAGATGTCCTGCTGAATCTGTATAAAGAAGTGGGCTTCAAACCTTGGTGCATATATGTTAAGTCATTCCTGGATTACGTGTTTTAAACCAAAAGTGTTAGCTATTTTATGGCAAATTCTCTTTGCAATTTCACAATTTTAAATCAACACTGCATGTTTATGTTCCTTGCTGGGCTATAAAATAAGTTTGCTAAAAATAGTCTTCACACAGCTGGTTTAAAAATATTTTGTTCAGTGGAGAGTTAACGTTTTTGCTATATGTAATATAATATGAACTTTGATGAGCATGTTAGCGTAACATACTTGCCTTATATTAATAGTTGCATTGCAAATTCTGGTTGGCACATATTGGGGAAACTACTTCTAGAGCTTTGCTCTGATAACTTACAAATTGCATTGTAAGGAACATTTTAAGTGCTGAAATGTCTAAAATACACAACTGAGAAGGCAAAATTGGCATATTACTCATAGAAGGTGGCTTGAAATTGTGCTTAGCATTTGTTGCTAAATTATGTAGATTTTCACTTAGAATACCTAATATAGAAACTGATGTGAAACACATGTGCAGAAACTCTGTACAGACAGAAAAATTGAGAAAAATATGAGGAATACCTATCAGAAAATGCCTCAAATTGCGCAACTACGACTTTGGTTTAGATTTATTTAAATCGTCACGTAACTCTCGTTTTCATTCCAATAACAAAAATATTTACACGAAAACGTTCCTAGAGAATCGGATATCATAAAAAAATTAAAAACTCAACATTGTAATGTTTTGTCACCCAGGGCCAATTTTCAACTTGAAAGATATGAACTCCGTTGAAACATTAGATTGCAAATAAAAATTATTTGCTTACATGAGGAATTTATATTTGAAGCAAATTACAGGATTAGAGAGCCTATTGTCTCATTTTAAAGAGAGAGAAATTGTTATGACAGGTTTTAATTGTACACCTTGCAATCCTTCACTATCCTCGCTGCTGTCTACTGGTAACTCTCGCTTGCATATCTCCTCCCTCTTTCTTTTGCATAGGGATATGCTCCGGCAACAGGACTCCATAGCTGAGTAGAGCTTGGAGCTACTCATGTGCCTTATTTTGTGCTCCCTATAGTGTGTGTGTAAATGAGTAAGGTTAGGATTTAATAATTATTTGAGGTCATGTGTTACAATAATTAGACAAAGATTCTTTTATTACAAAGTGAAGGAACTCTCATGTGTCCTAACATATGCCAGTGTAGTCACTACTAATTTTACTTCTCATAGGTTGGCAGCTCTGCTGTAGTAAAGTCACTTTAAAAGGACGTGGCTGGCCCTAATGTACATAATAAAGCAACATTATGTTGTTAAACCAGTATTTGTTGTTGTTAGCTAATGCTGGATTTCTGACAATGAAGTCATTAATCCTCTTGCTCTCCAATATTTTTTACTGATGGATGGGGCACTAGAAGTGGCCGGGCATATTTGAAGGTGCTCTCGATCCATTTCCTCTTGCAGATCACATAGAGGACAGAGTGGTGAAGAATATTGTTAACTCAGGATAACTTTGCACCTACTCAGTATTTGCTAATGTAAGTATTTTTGATATAACAGAGCTTTTAGCAGATGTGCATTTTAATAGGTGTTCATTTAATAGGTTCCCTATATCAAGTTTTAAATGAACACAAAGACTAAATTTAGTTATGAGCATAGGTGTTCTGTGTAGAGTATGGTCCCGGAATTGCAATGTAGTGCACATATACATAATTCCTTTGTCGTACAAAGTGTGCACTTAATTAATCACAACTATAGGGGAATATACCGAGGGCCCTAAGCCGCAGAGTGTAACCTGAGGGATTCTTATTATAACCAGAGGTGTGTGATAGCGAAGGCTGCAACTGTGAAGTGATGGGAAAGTGCATACCTGAAACATCATTGTAGCTGAAACCCAGTGATCAACTACTCCTTATTAACTCAGGATTACTATGCACATACCCTGGAATCCCTAACATAGGTCTTCCGCCACTACCGTACTGTACTGGGATACAGGGGTGTCCATCCCCCCTTCCTGCCAAAGGCTATGGCACATTCCCCCTAATTGTTCTAAGAGCTCAATATCAACTATTTAGTTCTTTTTTATGCCATTGGAGAGCCTCACAAAGGGGCTGTCTTGTAGGTACTATAATAGCTATTTTGATACTGATAAACAATAAAAAAAGCTCATACAAATAATTTGAAAAAAGAATAAAATAAGTTGTAATATTTACAGCAAGAGATTATAAATAATATATTGGCGGATAGTGGATTTGGCATTTCAATGTATTTTAATGTAACTTTAAATAGACCAGTATACTTGTAGTAAGTATAATAATGTTTAGGGTTCGAACATTTAGGTGCTTATCAATTTAAAAATATTTTTTATGTACTTAAAAAGTGAAAAATATGTTCCAAACATATGAAATTGTTTTCATTAAATTATCTAAACAATATTTATAAAAGCACTCACAGAGTCTTCTAGTCAGCAAGAGGAGAACTGTTGCACTAAACAAAAAAGGTAGAGCTAAAGTTGGGCATTTTAAGAGTGTGACCATTGTCACGGAAAAGAGACTTGTATCTCGAAAATGTGCATTCAACATCACAGGATATTAATCTTGCATATTTGTAACATGCAATATCATTGACACTCAGATGTTCGATCAGCTCAAGGTTCCCTACACTCTTCCTCATTTAAATATCTGAAATGTTGTGCATCACTTGTAACCATTCCTTTTTAGGCAAGACAGGAATTTTTCTTTGACTTTGTTTGCTTTTAAACCCTAATTTTCTTAAGTTTTTTTTCAATGTTGATTTATTTTATTGTTTCTATCAATAATTGTTTTGTTTTTTCCAACTTATGCACTCTGAGAGGAAACAAAAATTTGCACTAATGAAAGTCAAATCAACTTTAAGTGCAGTTAGCCCAATCAGAGTCTGAAATATATCCTGCAGTATTGCAATGGAAGATGCATCTTCTCTGTCAAATTCGTTTATCACAGAATAGATCTGTTCAAAATTAGTTGCATAATACACAACAGCATTTACCCAAGTACCCCAATGGGTGATGACAGGGTTAGGAAGAACTGGAGTATTTGGTGCCTACTATTAAATAGTTGTATTCTACTTGGTGATTTCACAGAAACTTTTTTCTCATTAGCAATCAATTTATCCACATTTGGATAAAACACATGAATTGTTTCGCAGACAGTGCAGAGCATGCGCTATACACGTTACGTGGATCATATTAGAGTAGCTCACTGAAAGTCCCTGTCCATCTTTAATCATGTTGGGGGCAGGGTCAGTAAATAGTAACAACACATTGTCATATTTAACACCCCCTGGCCAGAGAATATGCATTGTATCATTGAAAACACATGGTAGTATTGTGTGATTCACCACAAACATTTCTTCACATGCTAAAAGAAAAAAAATTATCTGACAGCACATCATCTTTCAGAACCCCAATTACAATATTCTGGAGGTTCTTTCCACTACTGTCAGTTGTTTCATCAAACGATACTCCTATTTTTTTTCATTCTCTCACAGTTTTCTAATTTTGTTTATTGTTTCCTTGTAGCACTTAGGTACATAGTACTTACATAATGTTTATTTGTCTGGAGGATCCATCTGTATATTTTTTAAGAAAATTCCTAATTACAGGATTACTTAGTTTTCAGAGTGAAATGTCTACGGAAATAAATGTGTGCACATATCTGTTGAATATTTGCAATTTTGATGGTTCTGAAAGAGAGGCAGGGAAAGTGGATGACTGACCAAATAGGTTTGCCTAGTATGTTGATTTTTAAAACTGTTCACTGTGGATGTATGTGTATGTCCACTTAAGTACTGAATCACTTGAAAACATTGATTTGCAGTTAATACTCTTTTCACATGCCTTACGACAAAGAATTTTGTTATCCATTGTTAATGCATCTTTACATTCACTATCATATTGCTGTAAATGAGCTGCGTCACTACACTTTACTTTTCCCAGTGATATTAATCCTAACCACAAACTAAACTGTTAGTCTCAAGGGAACGAAGAAACACAACTGCTCTGTCCAAGGTAAAGTGATGAAGCATATTGACCTTTGCTGTCAAGCACTCTGATCACCTCTTATCTTGTTTATTTGAAGAGTGAAGTAATGGTAACTAGGCGTATAGTCAGTGATAAAACACAAATAGATTATCTCTTGCACCAGTTGATATATGAGACGTTGCTGTCCTGAAGATATGATTGCATCTGAACATAGTGTTTGTGCAATAAGCTCACGTAAACAGCTGGGCAGTTTCATATTCACATTCTTTCCAATATGCCTCATGGCTTTGCCAAGTAGTACTATGTATGAAAGTACATTTCAAATGTGATGGAGTTTTATGAACATATAAAATATTCATTTATAAGGATGATATATTGTATAATATATAAAATTTACATTACAAAAATATCTATTGAAAATCTTTTTTTTTATGTGGTATGCAACTTGGTATTTTGAATGCAGATGTCTCAATTGGAAGTTTGACAAAGTCTGGAAATCATAATAGCCCAAAAAAAAATGTAATTACCTAAAAGTCTGAGCCCTAATTATAACAGTCAGAAGTATATGTTGCATTCTTAGGTATGTGCATTAGACATTCCAGATGGTTCTTATCTTCTTTAAGGTGTATTTAAAAATAGACTCCTTTCGGTCCCCTCTATATTACAATTGCCACATGGAGCCAACTCACCAATGGCCAAAAACTGTATTACTTCCATTTATGATTTAGCATATTAACTTGATTCTCGAGTGTGATTTCGTTAACCAATGTTGACACCAAAGTACAGGTTTCTGTAGGAGTTTCACGTTTTATCCACATTGACATGGCGTGGATATGAGTTTCTGATGTTTGGTATTTAGCAAACCCACGGTTGGCATGTAAGGCATTTTTCGTTTCTGAAACTTTTATCAGTACAGCTCTCCTTTGTGCAATAAGGCTGAAACTGCATGTTGGCATAACAAAATGCAGCATTTTTGAGAACAGCACACTGCAATCAAGCAAACCATGTATACAATTCAGAGCGAAAATCTGCCTATTGCTTTGTTTAGGGTAATCCTTTAGATAAATATGCTTTATTGCCTCAACTCTCTGCCAGAGCATTGGCAGACTTTTTCCAAGGGGCGGGGCCGCATGTTGGAAGTTTGCAATTAAACAATATTAATTCATTATTCTGTTGCAAAAAACTGTAAAAGATGAGTTATAGTATTGGTTGCAGATAAGCATATTAATTTATGCTAAATATAAACTATTTTTTTCCATCAAAATTTAATCAATAGTCTAATAGTAACTAATTACCTATTACATTTATTATTTTCCAAGGGAGGGCTGCAGTCTCCCCCCCTCTCCCCACCTCATCCTCCTCCCCCACCCCTTTGTGATGCCCATGCCTCTTTCTATTAAAGAAGTGGTCAGCTCGTGTTGCACCACTGGCCCCTGATCGGTGTGGACTGTATTGCTGGAGACCACTTTGTTTTCTTGCTGCTCCTCTGATTTGCATTTGCCAAGAAATCTTATGTCCATAATGCATGCACTAACTATCCTCGCTACTACTTAAATTCTTTTTTCTTCTTTTCTTTTCCTCCCTTTGTGTAGGACTTTCAAGCCAGTGCCTAGGGTCAGACACCTGTCAGGGAGCAGAGGAACCTGTGGACCAGACAGAGTGAAGACTTGGAAGCACCACCAGGTATGAGAGTGAGGAAGAGGATGATATGAAATTCAGGCAAAATCAATGAATGGAAAGGTGATAATGGAGAAATTGGTGCAATGAGTGGTGGGGGAATCTGGAGAACCTGGAGAAAACCTGCACAGACACTTAGTTCTTCTTCTCCTCCTCCTTCTTCTTCTCCTCCTCCTCCTTGTTCTTCTTCTTCTTCTTCTTCTTCTTCTTCTTAGGATTACCCTCCTCTTATGTAGGACTTACAAGCCAGTGGCTAGGGTCAGATCCCTGGCAGGGAGCACAAGAACCTATGGACTGGACAGAGTGAAGACCTGGAAGCGGGTGGTCAGTCAAGCACCAAGTATGAGAATGAGGAAGAGACACTTAGTTCTATTAGTTTAAAATAAAAACAATGCACAACGATCTGGAAGTTGATTCTTCAGTGTTTGAATTCATTGCTGAGAATGGTGGGGCAGGAAAATAAAGTGACCGCATGTGTATAAGGAGATGATTCCCAAGTACCCCATATGTTCGATTGTGTTTTAGCAGCTTTGTGAGCGGCCTTTGACTTCCAAGAGGTTTGTATATTTGGCACGCTGGAATATGATAATAGATAACTATTACAGCGTTGCTACTAGTAATATAGTCTTTAATACATGGTCATTTTGGTTCTTAATTTATGACCGAAATATTTATAAAACTTCAAAACAGCAAAGGATAAATGGGGATTCTCTCAATACAGGCATAAGTACTGGTGTTGCCTGACCTGGCCCCCCTCTGGCTACGGCCCGGCATGGTTTTCTCTACTCACTCTTCTTTTCACATGACCTTCACATGTTCTTCTTTACTGGCTCTTCAACATACAGTTCATTGATCTACTGGTTGACTGATCACAATGAAAATTGGCACATGTAAGTGTTTTTCATGGAGTATTCTACCATCCATTTTACTGTGTAACATGTTACATTCACATAGTTTTCGTTACTCTTCTAGTTATTTGGACATGATTTTGTGGTGCATATTTTCTTGATTTTGATAAAGGCATAATATTTCAATATTATAGCCCCTATATTGCATATTTTAATGATTTTTATGGTTTTTTATTTTTTTCCATGTGGATAATATTTTTCATATTGGTAGTATTGCACATGATGATGCAACTCGCGAGGTGGCGAGAACTAATGTTGAGTCATGTTGCCATGCAGTGAATCCTCTGTTTACATCCTTTCATTATATGTATTGCGTAGAGAGTAATCAGTGCGTTATCTGAGAGGTTTATAGTTGCAAAGATAAAGAGCAGGTCAACGTTTTGAGCAGCACAATTATAGCAATACTTGCCTGCCCACCAGTAGTTTTGTGGTGGTCTTCAAACCTAACAGTGTTGTGAACTGGTTCCCACCGAATTAAATTAGACGTATGAAATATTAAAACGCTCTTCAAATGCCGAAAATAAAACCAACTTCGAGTGCTAGATTAATTAATTTATGGGGCTCTAATAGCCTAGCTGTCGACGGGCTCTTAAACCCTAATCAATCAATCAGTTAATTAATTTACAGACAGAGTTTTTGGGTGCTTTAATGAACCACAGATAATAGGGTACTGTTTTGTGGAGCGTATGAGAAAAATGTAGAGAGTGAGAAAAGATTTCAAATAGTTCAGCACATAAACACAGCAAAACATAAGGATAATTTTATCAGAAAACTCGCAAACAAATAACCTGTTGGAAAACAGCTAGTAGAGTGTTTAGGAAGTAGGGTTACTGAATTTTCCTATGACTTGTGCCCAGCATTTTTAGATGCCGATGTTCCCTTGTTCAAAATTAATAATTCAACATTTAAAAACTTTCTTGCCAGTACACTCAACTATATGTGCCTGAAGAAAGTTCACTGTGTAGGACATTGTTACAATAACGTATTGTCAAATATACAAAATGAACTGGCAGACCAGTTTGTGTGGTTGTCTGTTGATGAAACCCCTGATTCTGAGCGCCTTTCTATTGCTAATATAATCGTGGGTGCTTTAAATAAGGAACGAAAGACTACACCTTATCTTCTTAGTGTGTGCGAATTGTCGGCCACTGACTAGGTAACTGTGACTCAATTTGTGATGCACTCTTTGAAATTACTGTGGCAATGTGGAATCAAATACGATCAGTTACTTTTAGTTGTTATTGATGCAGGCCCTTATATGTTAAAATCAGGACAAACTCTGAAAGGTATTTTTCCTAACTTAATTCATATAACTTGTTTGGCACACGCTCTTCATCGAATTTCTGAGACAATACATGATTCTTTCCCATTGGTAGATAGATTTGTGTCCAGTACAAGGAGAATTTTTGTTAAATCTCCTAAAAGAGTCAAGTTGTTTAGATCCACAGCACCGAATATCTGACTTCTGCCTGCACCAGTGTTAACTCAACGGGGAACATGGGTCGATGGAGTTTTAGATATATTATGCTGAGCACATAGAAATAGTGGAAGAGGTTGGTAATTCATTGGACTCGAAAGATGCTTCATCAATAGAAACTGTGCAAAATATTCTGTCAGGCACTGGGTTAAAAGAAGATCTTAGCTTCATATCTGCCCATTTTTTATTTCTTACCAACAGCCATAACAGCTTTGGAAGCTGTAGGATCTCCTTTGCATGAATCACTTACTGTCTTTGAAACAACAATATGTGATCTAAGTTCGGTTCTGGTAGAATAGGACAAAAAGTGAATTATGTAATTTCAAAAAATTCTGGTCATAAACAGATGTGCGATATTCAAGACATCGTCGATAGAAAACCATCTGCCACACCAAGAGACTTGCCTCTCTCTCTCTCTTTGCGAAGCAGTTAGCATCATATAAATATACCCCGATAATATCTTGTGATGTGCAGAGAAGTTTTTCACGTTACAGAAGTGTTTTGCGAGATAACAGACAATGTTTTACAGTTGAAAACTTGTGCAAAGTGTTGGTTGTCAACTGCAATTTAGAAGTTAATACTAGCAGTGGGACCACTTCTGCTTCAACCTCTAAGGAATAGGGTAACTTTATTTATTATTTATACTAACTCGTCCTGTATACTGCAAAGGGACGTACTTTTTATTTGTAGTTTGTAGTTTCATGATTAGATTTATGAGATACACCTTTTTCAATGGGAATGCTGCAGGGTCCCCGAGGAATAGAGTTGGTGGAGTATTATAGGTAAGTACTGTGTTCTTCATGGACATATCTCGAGATTCTAAGAAATGTGGTTGTTAAAGGGTATAATGAGATTAAACGAAGTGGTTTTTATATTTGGCAGGTAAACCTGTCAGGACCTCTTGGGACCTAATTATTTTATTTTGGCAGGTAATCCGTGACGCCCTACCGAATGGTACTACAAAGAGATTATAGTTCAAGGAACTGTTGAGAGTTAGTTTTTCCTGTGCACAGAGGTTGATGAATTTTGTTTTATAGTTGATAAGCAGGTCGCTCCCATAAAGATATTATTGAGATATATTAATATGTATTTGTGGAAAGGTCACTGCATCTGTTACATGTATCATATGGCCTCTGGCAACTCCTATTGTATTTGAATCTTCAAAAACATTAAATGTGATGACAACCAGTGTATTTGTCATATGTTACTTATTATAACTAAGGCAGGAACTTTGGACACCAAAACATTGGAATGAGGCGGGTACAGGTTGCGTGACTCTGAACTATACAACCTCGCGATCCACTGCCGTCCTGATGTACAGTCACGTTCCGAGGTGTTCAGTTGTCATTTGGTTGCATTCAGCGAAGGGGTGTTACAATGCCACCAACAAAGAATGCAATGTTACATGTGATTGATCTCCGGTAGCAGACCTGTTTACTAGGAAATGAGTGTATGAGAGTGCATATTTCTAGCTATAGGTGAGTTGTGTGACAACATTGTGTATTTTAAACGAGCCTAGCATCCTTGTCATACTCGGAAACTAGGCATAAACACTGCGCGGGAAGCACAAAATGATTACGCTACGCATTCCTAAGACTTGCCTTCTTGTCTTGCACACAGTACCAAAAGTCGGAATCAGGTGTAGCGTGCTCTACTGACGTCCTTCTCCCACCCTCAGTTCTTAGTAAACAATGCAATACAATACTAATTCTATGGACTCGGCGTAGCAAACTTCATAGGTTCGGTGTCTAAAGTTCCTGCCCTAATTATAACCCTTTATGTGAACTCAGCTCAAATGTCTTTCTACTCCTGTTACTGCTTATGATGAGTCATTACGAGCTTTTTCTTAATTTTGTAACTGATTTGTACTTGATGCCACAATGTATTTCGAAAGCTCATCAAGTTATTCAGTGTGTTTTAAACAATTAGTTTTTCTCGGAATGTAATGGTATCTTAAGGACTATCTTTACGTCTTTCAGTATGCTCATAATGTTTCATTTTCAAAGAATTATGCCATTAATGGTTCATGTTTGTCCTTTTTCTCCTCCCTTGCATACAGGTTTTTCAAGGTATATTTTTCTTTTTCCTACATTGCAGACACCTGGATATCCTATTCGTCCAATATGACACAATGTTGAAGGACGTTAATTTAAAAAAAAAAAAAAAAAAAAAAAAAAAAAAGAACTGTATATCCTAGAATACTATTGCACTCTATTCCTATTACTGATACAATTATTGTTTACACCAACTAATTGTTTTAACATTAGTTACATCTCATATAATGATGGAATAAACTCCTTCATTCTCTTGTTTTATATTGATTGTAACACTTATGGTAAGAGGAAACTCCTTTTTATAGAGAATGACAAAGAAACGGTTCCGCAATTCCGATCTCAGAGATCTTCATTCGTGGAGTATGGCTGTTCGGAAGAAGTCGCATAAATTCGGATTTAAGCCGGCTCGGGGTACTGAGTGCTGGCAGACGCGTCTATGCATGCTCAGAGTGCGTAAAAGACGGGAAATTTCCTTATCCTTGTTCAAGGGCCTCGTGCTGAGAAAAAGGGGCTGCACTGGCAGAGGTGAAACTAGCTGGCTTTCCAGTTCCCAGGTTCCATACGTGTCATTCCTGCCGCGTGTTTCAAACCGCAGCGCATTTTTGATGAATCGGAAATAAGGTTCTAGGATTTGACCGTGCGCTGGTCATTATAACCGAGAAAACTTTTCCTGAACTACAATTTATGGAAAATGATGGTTCAAAAGATAAAATTCAGAATCATAGCTAAACATTATCAGTTGATGTATTACGGTAGGGCAGGCAATGCCTACCCTGCCTATCCTGAGGAGCCGCGCCTGGTTATTCCTTTGGGTTCCAAATGTGTATGCAGGTCCAACAGTGTTTTGTGAGAAATTTTTGTGCTGGATAGGTGCAAAATTATCCTGATTTCTTAGGTAGTGGTTTAAGAACATGATGTTTCACCTGTGTAAGTGACTTCACTTACACAGCAGAAACTAACATTCTGAGAGGAAAGGAAGTAGTTCCCCAAGTAGCAAAACGTTACTGTGTGATCATTGGATTTTTGGCTACATCAATATTTCAACTATGACCCATTGTCGCTTCACTTTGGCCACAACTGCTCCACACTTTTTAAAAGTCCCTCAGCTACACTTGTGACTAGGACCCTCAATATCCTGGCTACTTTTCACAGCTTTAGGAGTGATAATGCTTGGAACACTCCCATGATGCCTCGGGTGGAATGTATGTTATGGTGCTTGTGTGTTGGCATTACTGTTTTATTTCAAGTATATACATCCATAATTACATATATAACTGGAACTACCATATCCTGAGTGTGAATTATTGTTAACTACATGTATTACTGCAAGTTGTGCAATAAAGGGGTATAATACAATGGTATATATGTTGAGAGTTGCCTCACATACTTATTTATAACCTTCCTTGGTAATCTTGCTGCACACTTGCACCTCTCATTGTGTTAATGTACAATGCTAGATGCCATCTGTACAGCAGAAAAAATCCTACATAATAGGAAATGAAAGTCATTGGTGCTCTGGAAGTCTTTCATGCTGTGTTAACAGACAGTACATTACAACAATGAAATATAAGTAAATAATAACCATGAATGTAATGAAGTAACTGCCATTCAAAAAACGAGCTAGATCAAATACCTTAGTGAGGGACAACAAATGGAGTTTTCATAATGCTATGTTTCTCTGGCTGTATTGGTTATTGTTCCGACATATATATCAGTATGCTGTTGCAGGGATGTTACAATGAGGCACTATCACAATTGTAAGCTGGTCCACATTCAACCACAAGGTACATACTTTGTGAACTGCATGCTGAAGGTGAATTGGCATAAGAATAAAACTGTGGAAATTGACAAATCCAAATACGGGTGTAGCAAGTACTATTCGGCATGTCTTCTAGAAGGACAAAGTATGTTTGGTAATGTGGAGCTTGGGGATAGAAGACACTGTTCAACATAGTAATCAGGTAACTCTCCAACAAGTAATAAAGGAATTCCCCATGAAAAATAACAATCAAGTGCTGGAAAATGTATGACACTCTGGATCATGAGGTCTTTGTTCACCTCAACGTTAACCATTTGCTGAATGTGTGTCAACTGGCAGGAGCGGCTATTCGCACTTGGAAAAACCTAAGAAAAATGGGTGCAGTGGAAACTTCACACTCGCAGCACCATTTGGCTATATTGGAGTCCTGAAGTTGGCAAAAGGTAAGACAAGCAATTGACAGGAGACAAACACACAATGCCTTGGGTGGACTGCATTCCCTCCATTACTGTGGTTTTGAGAGCTTTTCCCACCTTGTGTCACTTAAATGGATATTACAGACACATATATGCACAATAAATAACATGTCATGATTGCTAATTATTGCTCGTAAAATGTACTGTAACAAGTTCCACAATAAATTACTGCTGTATAATGCTATATGGACATGACAAGCGATATGAAGTATTTTAACAAATACACAATCTTCTCTCCATGTTTATTCCCAAGTAAATCAAGCGGTAATCATCAATCGTCCAAGAACACATATCTGGAACTAAATAACTGTGACATTAATTTGATACTTCATGAACTACATGCATGACAAAGATGATTTAAGGTAACTCATCTTCAAAAATGGGCGAAAATGACAAAATTTTTCACTTTTGGCCTTTTTATATCATAAAACAGTTTAAACTTTTGGCTTTCATTTTCATGCTTTTGTTTACTCATATGTGCCCTTTAAATGAAGTCACTGAAGAATTTAAATGGCCATGTGCTACGTGGTATGTCAATTTAAATGCCCAGAAACACTTGAAGTGCTTGGAATGTTTTATCCATTTAGTGTAAGTTTAAATTATGCTGTTTCTTGTGACAAATTTGCTGAAACATGTTGGCTAACCTGAGAATCATCTATATGAGAGCTATCTGTTGGGAAACTTCCAAAGTTCTTTGGTTTATCTAGAGGGAAAATGTGCCAACCTTGTGGTGCTTTGTGAAGAAATAGTGAAGAAATGCCCAAAGGAAACATTTGCTTCAAAGAAGTACATAGGAATTAGTGTAATATCTGCAATTAATGAATATAATAAGGGTTGTGAAGCTTCACGGCATGTGAAGTATGAGGTTCACATTAGAAATTCCAATGTAATTGGGGAGAAATGAAGTAAAATAAGGGATAAGAGTCGTCTGAAGCATAGTGCTAGGCTTTTAAAAAGTGGCTACAGAACTGCTAGGAAGCGACTGAAATTTGAAGAAACTGGTCAAATGCAAGCTAAAAGGACCTCTGAGGGTCCCACATATGATGCAAGCCAATTTTAATCAAGTACATTTGTATTATATGAGTGCTACATTTTCTCTGTTTATGATTTTCTGACACATGATTACCTACAAAATGCTCCTTGGTGCATAGTTTTGTAGATAATTTCTTGAAACTTGGAATACACATTATTCAAATTATAGGAATTAAAACATGGACCTAAATTTTTGCTGTACCTTAATACAAAAGTGTTTATTGCAAAAATGAGTTTGTAAAATTGGTAAAAAAAAAAAAAAAAAAAAAAAAAAACACCAGCCAAATGCTGTAGCACTATATGTTATTGATTAGCTTTAGAAGTTGAAATGTTCTTGGTTGAAGAGTATGCTCCGAGGAGCATTTTTCATATAAACCTACAGAAATTAGAAAAAACTATTCAAGATATAAAGTTCAAACTCATAACATTGTTTTAACTCTGAGCAACAAGTCTATCCCCAAAATTTGAGAAACATTGGACAAAAAAATGACAATTTTTCAAATTTCACAGATGGGTTACCTTAAAAAATGACTATACATATAACACAATAAAGGAAAGCATATATTATCTAAGAGGTGGAATCACGAATGAAAAATTCAATGCCATAGCCGGGATTTGAACCAGGGATCTTCCGCTTATTGAGCAGCTGCTTTAATCACTAAGCTACCATGGCCAACTTGCCAGTACCTATGACATTAAATTCCCCAGCTGATTTGCATCTTGTTGGCATAAATAAATAATAATTACCACATATGATCTGTTGGAGAGCCTGGAAACCGTCCACCCTCATATTGTAATACACTTTCCTATGTACAATATCAATCACAAAATGTAAATAAACAACACCATTTTGTTACAACTGCACACGTGCTCAGGGAAGTGCCAACACATGACTAGTAGTAGTAGTAGTAGTAGTGAATCCACAAAAAATATTTATGTATTTCAGTTATTCTTCCTCCAAACTCACTCATTACCAAGTTATATATTACCTAGTAATTATTATTTATTTATGCCAACAAACTTACTGTTGGTGTTTTTAAACACACAAGCCGTGTGTGGGCAAAGTTTAAGAGGTAGAACTGGAACTTAAAAATTCAATGCCACAACTGGGATTTGAACCACAGACCTTCCGCTTGCCGGGCGGACGCTCTAACCACTGAGCTATTGTGACAAACTGCCAGAATGGCATCAAATTCTCAAGTTAGTTCGTATTTCTCCTGGTAAACCACAAAGGCAGTCTCACATCAGAGACAATTACCCCAATGGTGACTTACTATTGCAAGTACTTTATATCCCAGGATTAAATAACCTTCACATGGTAATTATTATTTATTTATGCCAACAAACTTACTGTTGGTGTTTTTAAACACACAAGCCGTGTGTGGGCAAAGTTTAAGAGGTAGAACTGGAACTTAAAAATTCAATGCCACAACTGGGATTTGAACCACAGACCTTCCGCTTGCCGGGCGGACGCTCTAACCACTGAGCTATTGTGACAAACTGCCAGAATGGCATCAAATTCTCTGATGTGAGACTGCCTTTGTGGTTTACCAGGAGAAATACGAACTAACTTGAGAATTTGATGCCATTCTGGCAGTTTGTCACAATAGCTCAGTGGTTAGAGCGTCCGCCCGGCAAGCGGAAGGTCTGTGGTTCAAATCCCAGTTGTGGCATTGAATTTTTAAGTTCCAGTTCTACCTCTTATATATTACCTGTTACTTAATCCACATTTTCCCTGGAATTGTGCTATAGCTTCACAAATACTATAGAAGAATAATGGGCAGTTTGCTTTGCAGATGCTCAACTCCTCTTTTTATAACAAAAGTCCCATGATTACAGACCACAGCCATGGGCTATGCTTTCATCACAAATATAAGTTTTGAATATGATTTCCAACAGTATGGTTCCTAACATGTTTCCAAAGGCTAGTACAGGATTGTTTCATAAAACAATTTCTTAGTAACCGTTCGCCTACCACATAGGCAGCCCAGGTTTGATCCTTCTTGGCAGACGAAACAGCATCTGGGCAGGCTTTTCTGGGTTCTCTGGTTTCCCCTGCTACTCATTCCACCAATTGCTACATCATCACCCTTCAATTCGATTTTGCCTGCATTTTAAATCATCCATTTCCTCCATTTCGGTGTGCCGGAAGCTCGCCCCGCAGTTCTTTTACATGCCAGTAAATCTACTGACATGGAGCTGTCGTTTCTAAGCACACTTAAAAACCATCGGCCTGGGATGGATTTGAACCCGCAACCTTGGGATCAGTAGGCCAGCGTCTAACCAACTGAGAAACCCAGACCGACGCATTACTTGAAGTCTCTGATTTTGACAAAATTTGAAAACCTTCTTTCAATACCTCCTTTTCATAAACAACTTTTACAACCCTGGATTTGTAGTTCCACCTCGTTGATCCACCACTGGATATTCTCTTTTTAACACACAAACCTAACACTAATATGTGTGGAGAGCGGGAAAGGGTAGATATAGCAGAGATTTGAGGGAAAAAAATCCTAGGTTTTGTAAAGTAAGAACAAATTAGAAACTAAAAACTTCACTTATCTTAGTAATGAAAAAAATAAAAGATTGTAGCTTGGTAACGAATTTGTTTATATGGCTTTGAGAATGAGCTGGACATAGCAAATAACAGCATTACTAAGATAAGTGAAGTTTTTAGTTTCTAATTTGTTCTTACTTTAGAATCTTGTTGCTTCACTGTTAATAGCTTCAATTTTTTCTTATCCTAGGTTTTTTGTTTTGTCTGGCAGCTCTCTCCTTTATCAGATTTAATTGATGTACTAAGCAATGCACAAAGTACGCATAACTTGCACTTCATTCATAGTTCCACTTATTACCGCTACACCATCAAAACTTTGGCCTATAGATAAGCTTCTTATCATTTACTATATTGCCAAGTTTGAAGATTACAGTTTCTGCAATTCCATCGGAGTTTTGCCCATTCGGAACAACAAATTCCCAGCATCGCACAACAGGACAACCTAAGGCATTACAATATCTTAGAACTAGTACAAGCTGGAACATGTCAACAATATCTGTAGTTTCATCAGCCATAATAGACACATAGTCTGCTGCTTTAATATCTTTTAAGTTATTTTCTTTACAAACTTCAAGAATACGCTGAAGTAACCCATTTAGTATTGTCTTAGAAATACCTTTAAAAATCTTACGTGTTGCACTCACATGACTTTCTCTACTCTTGTACTAACCATTCTAACTAACTCATTCCTATACCTCCATGTTAGTTAAGATAAACATTCGTACAAATTATCTTATTGCTTATGTCCTTGTAGGTGCAAAGGAGATATTAGAATACAGAAGGCTTTGTGCGACAGTCAAATCTTTTTGGCCTTTGAGATTCCATTCTCTTTGCACGATTAACATATAAAACAATGAACAATGTTGTTGCATTTTGCTAAAGTTCTAAGTTTTCAGAAACTCACACACATAACAAGGAATATCTCCGAAATGGTTCACCCTACAAGAAAATCTGTTGAGACATAAATTGTGTATTTTACCAAGATCTAAATTTTTTGTACAGTATGATTTGGTCTATCTCTAACGGTTTACCAGTTATGCAAAAGTCATCCAGAGTAAATACGACTACAGTGGCTATAGCCAGAAAATTCAAGATATACATTTCATTTGTTATAAAAATATCTCAAACATATGGCATTTTAATCAAAATCGTTAGAGCCATTTTCAATTAATACAAAGTTTTCGAAAAATTTTCCATGTAAAGGGTAGTTTAGGGTGGGGCTATTTTCTTCAAAATCTTCGTGTCACATCCTTGAACGACATTAAACTTAAATACCAACTTTGGTTTTTAACCGACTTTTTTTTTTGAGTTTTGCTGTCCACAGACTGACAGACTGACACAGACACACACCTTTTTCTAAAAATGCTTATTTATATTCAGGGGGCCTCAAAACATATATTTCTGGTGAAATCTCGACATCGAATTTTTGGGTGGAATACAATACTTCCCCTACTTACCAGTAGAGAAAGTAAAAATGAGTCACTATTAAGTCGGCATTTCAATAGGGAATCAATTTCTGTGGTATATTTAATCAACACCATTAACCCTAGATTTTGCGATCCTTTATGTTTGTGATGACCTCTTAGGGGTAGCTCGTGATACCCACAAAGTTTCACACAGTTAATTATTACCTTTATAAGAGTGTCCCTGTTTTTGGACCTGAACATAGTGACGATCTATTGATTCCTTATAGACTTGGCTCAAAGATGCCTGAACATTTATTGACCCAAGTGTAGCAAAATTAAGCGTATTATTAACATGGGTTTTGGAAATTTCATGTTTGTGACATTTTTCACAGAGTCTCTTCAAGTCTAAAACTGCCTTTTGAACAATGTAATGTCACTTGCATCATCTTTAGTTCCAAATAAAAGCCAAGGAAAACAAAAAAGTTAATTGCTGACTTCATATCCACATATCCACTCATATTTTGTGGACATTTTAGGACCGAAACGCTTACTATATTGTTTTGGCAGCTTGTTGCAGTTTGAATAATGTTTGATATGGAGTCAGTCTTTAATGTCACATTTCTCTTGCAGTGTTAGGTAGCCAAAACGAAGAGACTTTAAATACTCGACTGAATTACTCATTGTTACGAATGCACCAGTATGTGAGGTCACATTTGATTATACTTTAGTGACAGGAAACAATTATATTTGAATCGCCTGAAAATATTCACAAGCTTCACGAAAATACTCAAGAAATTGCACTTAGCTATTGGAACTGCAAAAATTGAGCTCACTGTTTGGTGGGATGTGCGGTAAGGTGAAACTTGTAGCGCGGGTAACAGAGGGAAATAGAAACAACATGCACATTAGTGGGTTGTGTTGCCAGTCCTCAGACGGAGATGCGGTTTCACATATGAACTAGCCGCGCAGCCTGATGTGAACAAGTTATAATGAACTACAATATATCTATGAATGTTGTTGTTTTCTAGTGCCTTGCATCTGGCAATGAAGCCATTAGCATTCGCGCTTTCCAATACTTTTGAACTGTAGTTTCTTCTGATCTTAATGCTTCACAGGTCTTCAAGTGGTCATATGGCTTTCATGTAACTTTTCTTAACGGACACCAGTTTTACAATGTGGCAGTTACATCACCCGACTTAAACCCCCATTTTGCAAGGAGGACCACACCTATCGTTGGTCAACGGGTCCATCGGACCTAGCCGGGAGGACTAAATAGGTGGTATTTAGATCCACCGACCTTCCCCTCATGTGCCTCTGAGGGATGCTGTTGTGCTGTGATAGGCCAGCACATATGTAAATGACATTTCCTCCATTTTAGATGAAACAGTTATACCGCTGTGATTCGGTCCCCAGAGCCTCATCTGTTAAAAGCAGGGTGCACCACGGGCAGGATGAGGATGAGAATTTGGTTAGGAGAGGCTATAGGAGGTGCATCACTACCCCTTACTACCCCATATCTATGAATGTAATCTATTCAATTTAGGCAATAAAGGCAGCAAAGTTAAAATTTGCTCTGGGGGCCGCCCCTGTTCATATCTCAACATGTATTTGTTTTCGGACATATGTTTATAGGACGTTTATTCTAGTTTTGACCAATCCCAGCTCCTATTGTAGTATTTTTTAAACACGTGATATATGGTGGTTCTGGGATTACTTACCTAGCCACAATTTCTACACAAGAACTGCTAACAGGACGCCTGAACATTGTATCCAGTGGCTTCAGTGTGCACTACATAATGATCCTCAGCTTGCTGAAGCAACTGAATATCTCAACATTCTATCAATTGCCATCAGTGTGTACTGAAAACCTATCCTCCGCGTGCAGAAGTACCTGGTCACCCCCTATATTCCTTACACTCAGAAGTGGGCGACAAGATATCTGAACAGTCTATCCATTACTGTGAGCTAGTACTCGATGGTGATCCTCTGCACAGGGGAATGGCCGACAGCAATCCATTGCTGTCAGCTTGTACTCAGTGGTAGTCCCCAGCTTGCTGAGGTGCCTGACCAGGTCCTCTAGATTTGGGAGTACCTACATAGTGTGTAGCATAGTGATACTCAGTTTGGTCACATGCTCTGCTCCAGGGAATGAGCTGCAGGATACTGGCTGAAGCATCTGGTCACAACCTCTCCACCCGAGTGGTGATTGGATACTTGAACATTCCATCCATTGGCGTCAATGAGTACTCATGGTGCTCAAATACTGAAAACCTGAGCACTGCCATCACTGTGTAATCTGATGTTTACTTAATTGAATTAGAACTACTTGATACAATATTAATTGGGCTTACTTTTATACTAGAAAGATAAAGTGTCTATGTGTGTGTGTGTAATGCTCAGGAGTTAATAGCAAAATCATTCTCCTTCTGAATACACATATCTGCAGAATGGTTGAAATAGTGCTTGTTTGGATTTAAGGTGCCTATATATTTATTTATTTTAGCCTTAAATTAATAATTTGATGTTTTGTGTCCTCTTCTCATTCTTCGGTCCTCTTGTTTTGCCTCGGCTATTTCTGAGATTGCTTAAGTAGGTCGTAGGAAAAATGAGTGGTTATCAGAGAGTGGATTGAGGAGTATTAATAAATTAAATTAAGGGGAAAGCAATTAATTGCAGTTTTATTCCTATTTTTAAGCAGCTAAGATTTGAATATTCTGTACATAGTAAATACAGAATGACTTTATATTAATATGGCAAATGATTCGGTATCTTGAGCCTCATTTCACCATTACTAAGAACGTATATAGCCGAAAAAATATAAGATGAGATGGCCTAAATGAATCTTGAGATAGAATTTAGCCTAACCCTGAAAAAGAATCAAAACAAATCTTCCAGTTCAAATTTTGCCTAATGCCGAAATTTATCTTGTAGCGTACAATTTTTCTTTCCTGTTCATTTACTGAAATATTTAAGTTAGTTATTATCGTACATATGTCAGTCAAGTAGTCAGTCTGGTCTTGGGTAGCACTGAAGCTACATTGTCATTTGAGCCTTGTCTTGTAGCACTAAAACTTTTACACTATCACTTGAAGATTGACATACTTTTACATTGTGCCCTCTGTAGGGTTGAAGCCAGACTGCTTTGCTACGGCTTTGTGCTGAACAGATACTTCACACCTCCCTGCTCTAGCTTTCAAAAATATTAAATTTTATTGATTCCCTAAAATGTGGTTTCTTTAAAATTTAGTTGTTTCTGGATTTAACATTGGATAGGCAAGCAAAAGCTGCTGGCCTCCTTCTTGTCATAAACCTGTCGATCTAACAGACACTCTGCTAATGATTTACGGTGTTTTATGACTTGTGAAGAAGAATGGGTCTACAAAGGAGGTGTTATATAGTTTTATTATTCCCAGCATCAGTATGTTGCTGCATACTCTGCCGTTCTTGTATTCTGGTGAAATGAGGCATTCTTGTAATGTATGAAACTTATTGGTTAAACAATATTATGATATATGGAAATACGAGTACACTTGGGTTATATTTGGAAATGCATAGTTAAATTTTAAGTATCTTATTACACATGGGATACTGTCTCAATATTATAAGGAGTCATGGTATAAATAAGAAGTCTATAGAGGATAAAGTAATATTCAAAACATCTGTAGATTTAATCACTGAGGAAGAATTGTTATCCTTACAAAACATGAAAAATAGAAAGGCTCCAGGACCAAGTGGAAAAAAAATACAGAATTAATAAAGTACGGAGTAAAGTTAAATGTACAACTACTTAATTTTATCAATAAATTCTGAAAAATTAATAGAATTCCTAAAAGCTGGTATGATGCACCTGTTATTAATACATTTAAAAGGGCAAAAAAAAAAATATGATAACTACAGAGGTATAAGTCTCCTGAATATAAGCTATAAGTTGTACACAAAAATCATAAACCTCAAAGTGTAATTACAGAACCATTATTACTAGAAAACCAAATGGAATTTAGAATAGGAATATTCTGCATAGATAATATATTTTCTTTTAATTTAAAACAACACTGTTTTCAAACTTCTATGAAAGGAAGATAATATATTTTCTGTTAATCAAATTATTGAAAAGAGAATAATATAATTCAGAAACACATAAGTGTAGCCTTGTAGATTCAGAAAAAGCTTTTGATAAGGTAAGCAGGACTAGACTTTGGCAAGTATTAGATAAAAAAGGATGTCCAAAACAACTGATATATGTACTCAGGAATATGTAAGAAGAAACAAAAATAGTTTCAGGAAATGGACGATTATGACAAGATATAATTAATAATGGTGTAAGACAAGATGAAGTTTATCTCCACTGTTATTTAACATATATATGTACAGCATTCTTAGAAACCTAAGAGATGAATTACCATTAGGAATAAAAATAACGTGTTAAATGTGCTATTCTTTGCAGATGACATGATGTAAATACAAGAGAGGATAAGCTACAAATAAATACATACAAGTTCCAAAAAATTGATCCAGGATTATGGTTTAAATATATCAGTAGAAAAGTCAAAGATTATGGCATTTATAGGAAAACAAATGAAAAGATCAAAGATAGTGTTAAATAATAAACTATTAGAACAGGCGGGACAAGTGAGTGAGTGAGTATTGTTTAAGGGCCCATCGACAACTAGGTCATTAGGGCCCTAAGTTCACAGAATAAAACAAGCCAACAATAAAACCTCACCCTAAAAAGCTAAAAGGTGAAAGTTAAAATAACTTAAAAAAGGTTAAAAAGTCTAAAACCGAGAGCTAAAACAGTTAAAAGTTAAACAACTGGTAAAAACGTAGACTTATAAAACTTAAAACTGATAAAATCTTTAAAAGGTAAAAACCAGAATAACATCCAAAGTAAAAACAACTAAAAGTCAATATCCGCCAATATAAAAGCACCTTACACTTGCTTGCAAAAATCAATCTTGGCAACAAACCGCAGTGCTGTATTGACAGCTACTGCGTCGTTGCCTAAAACAGAGCACAGTGTAAGGCCCAGGCCTAGGGACTGACGCTCATGACCGTATTGCGGACAATCAAGAAGGACATGTGCGACGGAGAGTGGAACATTGCACGTCGCACAGACAGGCTCCGGATCACCACGCAAAAGATGTCCATGCGTGGCTCGAGTGTGGCCTATCCTCAGGCGGGTTAAAATCACTTCCTCACGCCTGGAATTCCTGCAGCTGGTCTGCCAGGGTTGTACAGTGTCCTTTATTGTCCGTAACTGAGTGCCAGCTAACGCTTCCCAAGATTGCTGCCAGTGGGTAAATAGATGGCGGCGAAAGTATTTCTGCACATCTACATAGGGTAGCGCACGGGTGGAGTATTCCGGGAGGCGGCATGCAGACTTTGCAGCCGCATCCGCCGCCTCGTTGCCCGGAATACCCACATGGCCTGGGATCCACGTAAAAACAAACTGGTATCCGCGAGACAGTAGTTGCGAGATCTACGTCTGAATTTTAATAATCAATGCCGAGGTGCCGATAAACTGTTGCAGGGCCTGGAGGGCGCTAAAAGAGTCGGAACAGATAATAAAACTTCCAGGACCTGAACTGGAGATAAAAAGCAGGAAATAAAATATGGCAAACAGCTCGGCGGTAAATACTGAACTGGCGTCTGGAAGGCGGTACTTGCGAACGTCGCCATGGTATACAAAAGCGGAACCCGTCGCACTACCCATCCGTGAGCCATCAGTAAATACCGGAGTATGAGTCCGGTATCGGCCCAGAACTGCGGTGAAAAGTTGGTGAAACACCGAGTGAGGGGTAGCTAACTTCGCACTGCTCGACAGCTCCAGGTCAAAGCGTGCACGCTGGAGCTGCCATGGAGGGTATCGGCCATGCGAATGCCGCTCTACGGCTGGCAAGCGTAGATCGTGTGCGGTCAGAAGTTCTCGAAACCTGATGCCGCTTGGACGGGAGATAGTTGTATTCCGCGTATAACGGTACACTAGGTCTGGACGCAATACAGGTGGAAACGAAGGATGACCTGGATGAGCGGCCAACCTTGCCACGTAGGAACATAGTAACAACGAGCGTCGGGCAGACAGTGGGGGTTCGCCAGAATCAGCATACAGACAGTCCACTCTACTTGTACGGAAAGCCCCAGTAGCGAGACGGATACCAGTGTGATGTATTGTATCTAAAAGGCGGAGTTTAGAGGCGGATGCGGAGCCATAGATAAAACAGCCGTAGTCTAGTTTGGACCGGACCAGTGAACGATACAACCTCAACATGACCGTGCGATCGCCGCCCCAAGATACCCCAGATAAAACCCGGAGCACCCGAAGCGAACGATCGCCGGAAGCACGCAGATAACGAATATGGTGCTCCCATGTAAGTTTGCTGTCGAGGTGTAAGCCCAAGAATTTCAGGTGCGGAACAAATGGAAGACGCGTGCCACGCAAATAAAGATCAGGGGCCGGGTGTACGCCACGAAGTCGATGGAAGTGGACACATTGTGTTTTCGTAGGGGAGAACTGAAAGCCGGTGCGAAATGCCCACTCGGCGATGGATGTTATAGCTAGCTGCAGTTGACGCTCGATGTGCTCTAAACTATGAGAGCGATAGTATATCGCAAAGTCGTCAACATACAGTGACATTGGTATTCCCCTACGAACAACACTGGCAATGCCGTTGATGGCCACGGCGAAAAGTGTTACACTCAGAATCGACCCCTGGGGTACACCATTCTCCTGGATTCGTTCTTGTGAAAGCGTATGGCCAATGCGGACACGAAAGCGGCGAAGTTGTAAAAAATTAAGAACAAAGAGAGCTAGATGGCCACGTAAACCGTAGTCGTGTAAACTACGGAGGATACCATAGCGCCATGTAGTGTCGTAGGCCTTCTGCAGGTCGAAGAACACCCCCACGACATGCTGCTTCATGAGAAAGGCATTCTGGATGTAGGCCTCCATGCGAGTAAGGTTATCGACACTCGAGCGATGACGACGAAAGCCGCACTGAACGTTGCTCAGCAGGTTATTCGTCTCTAGCCACCACACTAAGCGAGTGTTAATCATTCGTTCCATGGTCTTACAAACGACACTCGTCAGGCAGATAGGACGGTAGCTAGAGGGAAGTGTCCGGTCCTTCCCCGGCCGAGGGATAGGGATGACAGTACCCTCGCGCCAGGAAGAAGGGAAAACCTGCTGAAGCCAGATGCGGTTGTACATGTTCAGCAGGAAGGTCAACGCCTCAGGTGGAAGATGAAGCAGCATTTGTCGGTGAATGTCATCAGGCCCAGGAGAAGAGTCCTTCGCGAGAGACAAAGCATGGGCTAGCTCCGCCTCCGTAAAATGAGCGTTGTACGGTTCACTAGAGTCACTTTTAAAATTGAGGACTACCCGCTCCGCAGATTCCTTGACGGGTAAAAAGGTAGTGTGGTAGCTTTGGGTTTGGCTATCAGCAGCGAAAGCGTCTGCGAGGGCGTCGGCGATATCCTGCTCGTGGGTGTAAGAGCGTCCCTGCACGGCAAGACCGGGTATTATCGTCCGGCGACACTTGCCGTACATACGCCGAACCGCAGTCCACACCCTTTGTGTTGAAGTGCGTCGAGAGATGGAAGAGACGTAAGTTACCCAGGATGTGCGTTTTGCACTGCGAAGTACAAAACGCGCCCGGGCACGCACTCGCTTAAAGGTAATAAAGTTCTCTTCCGTAGGATGTGCACTGAAAACTCGCAAGGCCCGTTTGCGGGCTTTAACAGCCAAACGACATTCCTCGGACCACCAAGGCACAGGAAGATGACGAGGTGTAGTAGAACCGCGAGGAATGCTGGAATTTGCTGCAAGCAGGACAGAACATGTAAAATACTCCACCATGTTGTCGATGGTGGTAAAACCATCGTCGGTAAGGTGAATGAGGGAACGAAATTTCCCCCAGTCAGCCTTGGAAATAATCCAGTGAGGGTGTCGTGTTGGAATAGTATGGAAACCAGATATGTGAATGTTAATGGGAAAATGATCACTGCCAAAGAGGTCGGAGAGCACCGACCAATCAATGAGTGGTACCAATGACGGGCTACAGAAGCTAACGTCTAAGGCGGAGTACGTACCATAGGCAGATGATAAAAAGGTAGGGGCACCAGTGTTCAACAAAAGGAGGCCGGACATATTGCAAACGTCTCCTACAAGGCATCCGCGAGCATCGTCAGTGTCGGAGCCCCATGAAGAGTGTTTGGCATTCAGATCACCAAGGAAGATAAAGGGTGGCGGAATCTGAGCCAAAAGAGCTCGAAGGTCGTTCTCGTGTACAACACTGACCGGTGGCAGATAGACATTGCAAATTGACAGACTTAAGCCCTGCAACTGGACACGCACAGCCACAGCTTGCAGCGGCGTGTTTAGCGGGATGCTTGTGGCAGAGATGGTATGCGCCACCAAAGTAGCAACTCCTCCGCTTGCTCGTCGATGAGCTGCAGAGTCATGCCTAAAAGCCGAAAAACCACGAAGATGTAATGCGTGATTAGGGTGCAAATGTGTTTCTTGTAGGCAGACGATTGATGGAGAGCGTTGCGCAACGAGATGCTGTATGTCCGGAACACGTGCCCGGAACCCATTAACATTCCACTGGATTATTTCCATGGTAAAGAAGAATTAGTGATTCGTCTTCATCTTTTTCTTTTTCATCTTTACCTTAACCGACTTTGGACGGGGTAGGTTAATTTCGTCATCCCCTAGTGACTCCTCGGATGTACGGGAGTCTGAAGATCCCCTGCGGCTCGCGGAACGGGAGCGGGAGCGGGACTTAATTGATGACGTGTGGCTGCTGGCGCGAACATCAGGCCTAGAGGAATGGCTATCAACAGGCTGGCTACGACTTGTGGACGCCTTGTGAGCTGGTGTCTGCACGGCTGTAGATGTTGTAGCTTTTGCAGGTGTGGCACGAGACAGTGGAACAATACTCGCTGGTAGGTCTGTCTGTGTGGAGGCATCTGATACAGGGACATGCTGTATCGCTACGGTGTTAACAGGAGCGCGTCGGGCAGCCAAGGCATAACCTGTGGTGGTCGCAGGTTGCAGCTGCTCAAAGCGACGACGCGCCTCTGGAAATGTAAGATGTTCTTTCACGCGTAGCTCCTGTATACATTTTTCATCCAGAAACTTCGCACACTGACGCGAGCTAGATGGATGACCGGCTCCACAGTTAACACAATGAGGGTCACGGGTACAAGCCGTGCCCTCATGAGGTGATAGGCCACAACGCTCACAAACGGCAGGATGGTTGCACGCGGTCTTAGTATGTCCGAACTTCTGACACTGAAAACAGCGCATAGGGTTCGGGACATATTGACGTACGGCGGCACGCTCGTACCCGCAGAAGATGTATTCTGGCAACTGTGTGCCCTTAAAAGTGAGGAAAACCGTACGTAAATCAATCACTTTACCATCCTGCTTTCTTGTCAGACGGTACGCTTGACACACACGCTGGTCAGAGAGGCAAGTAACAATCTCCTCGTTTGACAGACCGTCCAGACTGGATGTGGTGACAACTCCTCTGCATGAGTTTAGAGATTTATGTGGGGCTACCCGGATGGGGTAGGAGCCCAACAAAGTGGCTTTCAACAATTTCTGGCACTGGTCTGCGGTGGTCACTTCTACCAAAAGCGTACCGTCTCGTACTCGGGTGGCGTTTTTAACAAGGCCACAGATCCTGTCGAGTTCTTTCTTTATGTAAAAGGGGCTAAGATCCTTCATCGTTTTCCTTTCACTGGCCAAGGTCAAGACTAGAAAACTGTCGAAATGAGAGGGTTTGCGCGGATGCATGTTGAAATCGGACCCCCATCCGGAACCGTCGGCGTCAGCCTGCCATCCGGGGGTCAAAGAAAAGAAAGACACCAAAATCTCCACGGTCTGTGCCGCCATGGAGACCCCTCCATGACTGACCTCAAGGCGTACTTCAGAGGAGCTACCCTCCGATCTCCACTGCTTGTCCGCATGGGTAAACCGTTCACCACGTGACACCCCGGTTTTATGCCCCCACCACAGGAATAACCGCCTGTGGCTCCCCGCTTTAGCACACGCTGCCTCAACGGAGTCAGCGTGGATTCAGGGGACTTCGGGTTGATTACACCGGGGCTCCGTCAGCGGTAACACGTCCGGCCGGTGATACTAACCCGACGGCACGCGGCCGTCGGGAGATTAACACCGGCCGTGCCCTCAAGGAGCTACGTGGGTGTACATGACGTGTGGACGGGCTCCGCACCTAAGGCTACACATGGGGGCAGTGTGAAGGGTCCGCACAACCTTCGCGCCTGAGACCTCCGAAGAGCACACAAGTCGGGGGCCGCGCTGAAAACCGTGGGACAGGACCACGGAGATAGGAAAGATCCCTGCTGGTGAGACAGGAGTTATAAAACTAAGGCCTTACTAACTAATAATCGGAATAAACCTAGAAGAGGAAGAGGGTGATATAAAAAACAACATAAAATGCTGCACGTGGCACAGTTAATGAAGGTGGAGGGGGTGAAGTGATAGTGAGCAGCTCGGGGCCCCGGGTGCACCAAGCCCGGACCTACCGTGGTAGGTTCCCCTGGGGGAGTTTGATTTCGGAGTCCTCTTCTCCTAGATGAGTCGTCGACCAAGACTAACGAGCCTCATCTACCCGTTGGAATGTTCTTAGCTTCCCCTCACCTCTTGCCTACCAGTGGTCACAAAGACACACTTAGTAGGCCGTCTGGTTCGGGTACTGAGCCCCTCCGCCACGGCAAGGCGACACTCCTTCGGAGGGGAGGCGGGACAATTTGACTACCTTTACAACAATGAACAAATAAGTAATAAAGTGAGTAGGTTCCAATAGATTTGTGGAATAACAGCTCATACGTTGAAAAGAAAAACCCAAAAGGATACAAATAAAAAATTTTATAAGACAAGGGCTGTTCTGGTTTTTCTGTATGATCGGAGACATGGACACCTAAAAAGAAAGATTGAAGTCAAGTACAAGCAGCAGAAATGAAATATTTCCGAGCATAAAAGGATGTATAAGATCATATTAGAAATTAAGAAATAAAGAAAGATTAAGGTATATTTTCATTAAAAGAAAAGGTACAAATAAGTAGAGAAAATGGAAAGGTCATTTGCAAAGAAGGGATACCTCTTGCATTCCATTACAGTTATACAAATACAAACCTTCTGGTTATAGAACAATGGGAAGATCATAAAAAGATGAGCAGAAATATGAGGCTGAAACAGAATTCTCCTAAAGCATGAGGAGTTGATAATGATGATTTTTATACTAATTGCTGAATATATTCAATGAAGAAACTGAAGCTGTTAACAGAGAACAGAATCTAAAATAAAAACAAACTTAGAGACTAATAGCTTCACTTACCTTAGTAATTGCTGCAGTTCATGAAAATCCTACTGACATATGTTTCATAATGCTTCCATCATATTTTAAAGCTTATTTAAAACAGTTGCCATAGTTGCAGATGCTCAACTGCTTAAAATGTGTTGCCAACTTTGCAAACAAAACAAACCTATAAATACTATCTATTAGTGATATTTCAAACTTCATAATGTGGTTCCTGTTTCTTAAAATGAATATCTTTTCCCAAACCATTAAATCTATAGGTCCATTTAATTATTTTAATAATTTAACCTCTGGATTTATTTCATGACTAAGAGACCAAGCAGGACTTTCAAGAACTTACAGCAATTACTAAGATAAGTGAAGCTTTTAGTTTCTAAGTTTGTTTTTATTTTAATTGCTGGATATATATTCATGGCTGATTGTGTGTGTGTGAGAGTGTGAGTGAGTGAGAGAGTGAGTGAGTGTGTTAGAGTGAGTAAGAGTGTGTGAGAGTATGAGTGTTTGAGAGTGAACGTGAGAGTGTATGAGTGAATGCGAGAGTGTGAGAGTGCGAGCACGAGAGTGAGAGCAGGTGCATGTGTTGCATTCTCACAAATGTGATTACACTGTAGAATGGACAGTTTGTTTTGGAGTCTCATTGCATCGGCTGCACAGCTGATATTTATCTCCAGCTGACTGGTATCATTCTGGGCTGAAATAACTTAATTATAGAAGTGTACATTATTGTTGATCTCAGGCATGGATTAAATGAGAGGCTTGTTGAAGATACAAAGAAAACCAGCACACATCAGTTTTAATTCCATTTATTTGTATGAATTCAGATATTGATCAGAAAAACATTTAACAAAATTTGAGTATCACATATTAAGCTCCAAATAAACTACCCTTGGAAGTTTCATCTGCTGAATTCATAACAGCTTTAAAATACCACATGCTAATACAAATTCTAAGTTCACCAAGACTAATAATTTCTGGATACAATGCTCACAAATGTATTACATAATATTAACTTAAAAGTTGTCTCTACCACTTGCTTTTTGACTCTTTCTACTGCAGATTTTCATACTTCAATTTGGCACAAAAATACCCTGCAGACAGACTCTAAGCAAGGTTTACAAATAACTGGGAACCCCCTGCTTAAATGAGGCGTATAGATGCAAATCCAGATTTTTCCACTTCTGATAATTTTGAGTAAATTGGGAAAAATATTCTCATAAGTGTATGCATTTGCATGTAAAATGCATATTGCAAGTGTGAATTACACTGCCCAAATGCTGCTGTTGGCACTATTTCAATATTTATATTAATAGAAGGAAGCAACACATTATATCCAATATAATTATCTCAATTTGTATCAAAAGTGATAAAGTATGCATTTGCATTTATACCCCTCAAATATTCTTAATCATTCCTACTACAACTTTTCCTTATTGGCCCTATTCCCTAAAGTCAAAATTTTTCCTTGGCATCTGAGTCTTTCTTACTATTTTTGTAAATTAAGTCAACAATTTATCAGGTGAATCAGGGTAGGTTTCTATGTACAAAGCAGAGATTGAAACACAAAGGACTGCTTTCAAACTTTGGTAAAACATGTAGCCAATTCTTGCTTCTGAAAATATACAGAGGGTGCCAAAAAATGTATACACAATTCAAGCAGAGAAAAAACTGTTAACATAACAAAGCTGAATTCACACAAGCAGAAAATGATGAGCGCTAATCATCTTAGACTTTTACAGTTACAACAATTGCTCAAAATGGCCACCATTGGCATCGATATACTTCTGAGTATGTTGAACTACTTATTGGGTAACGTTTGTGAGTGTTCTCAGAGATTGCAGCACATGCGATTTCAATTTCTTCCTGAAGTGCTGCCAGTGTAGCTAATTTTCTATGGTATACAACATCCTTAAGAGTTCCCCACAGGTAGAAGGCCAACAGAGTTAGATCCGGAGAATTGATGGAAACTCAATCAGACCTCTTCATCCTATCCAGTGCCCTGGACGATTGTCATCAGGGTACACATGTACATTGTGCTGGTGTACCATCCTGTTGGAAGTAAAATTCCTCATTTCCATAGTACATACAAATAATGGGTAAGACAGATGTGTGTTCAGGTAGACTTGCCCAGTTACTGTTCCATCAAAAAAGAATAGTCCAATAACTGGATCTAATTATTAGACCCATAGATGATAAGCCACAAAAACATTGGTTTTCCAATACCACTTCAAATTGCTTTCCACTGTTCAAACAATCTTGCCACCATTTTGGTGTATTACTGCTAGCAGAATGTAATTTTTAAGTCATATCTGTTTACACATCATACGATAGAGAACCTTGTTTTCATTTTGTTCATTGTTGATTTACCTGTTGCACAGCAACACTGGCATAATGTGTATCAGTCACATGTGTTTGTGGAACATCATACATTACTGTTGTTTTTCAATCTAACTTTGAAATATATTAAATATGTATCTCCTGTCAAAGTGTGTATACATTGTTTTGGCACCCTCTGTATGTAACACATATGACAATATTTGCTTAATTTTTCAGCCCTGATTCTACCTCTTAAACATTGCTCACACACAGCTTATGTGTTTAAAAACACTAACAGTTTGTTTGCTGACATAAATAAAATAATAATTTGCTTAATTACTCCTATGTACGAGGGTGATTTCAAAAGTAAGGTCTCCAATTTTTTTAAAAATATATAGAAATATTTATTGGCAAAAATAGTATACAGTTTTGAAGCTTGAATATTTTTCTATTTTTCCACACAATTGCCATTTTGATCGATGCATTTTTGTTAATGCTGTGGAAGTTGTCATACGTCCATGTCATACCAGCCTGCCACCATGCTATTGAAGTGTTGGAGCTTATCTTTCACTTCGTCAGCATCACAGAAGCGTCTTCCAGCTAAGTAGTCTTTCAACTTGAGAAATAAGTGGTAGTCACTGGGTGCTAAGTCTGGATTATAGGGTGAATAGGTGATGATGTCCCATCCAAACTGTTGCAGAAGACCCACAGTTTGATGGATGTGTGGGGGCGAGCATTGTCATAGAGAAGGCTTTTGATCTTGCTCAACGTCCCTCTTCTTCAGTTCTGAATTGCCCGTCTTGAGTTTTTTTTAATGTCTTGATGGTACCAATCGTCATTTATTGATTTCCCAGGATCCATAAAGTTGACCAACAATATTCTCTTTGGATCCCAAAACACAGTTGCCATGACTTTACCAGCAGATTGTGGTCTTTTGAATTTTTGCAGCTTGGGTGAATCAGAATGCTGCCACTCACATTTGGTCTCAGGTGTGAAGTGGAAAGCCCAGGTTTCATCACCTGTGACTATTGAATCCAAAGAATTGTCCTTTTCATCTGCATATCATTGAAGAAATTGGCGGGAAGTTACAGCGTGTTGCCTTTTGCGGTCTTCTGTCAGTATTCTTCGGACGCACCTTCCAAAATTCAACTCTTCAAAGTCCAGTGAATGGTGCTTTGAGGAATCTCAGGAACAACAATGCAGAGATCATTGAGAATGATCCGCAAATCATGAAGCACAATTTGTTCAACCTCTACGATTTTCTTGTAGGGAATTGACGGTCTGCCGCTTCTTTCCTCGTCATGAATTTCCATATGACCATCTGCAATCTCTCTACACCACTGGTGGACTTTTTGACATCCGCACAAGAGTCTCCATACACTTCCGTCAACTGCTGATGACTTTTGATTAGTTTAAACCTGTTTGCACTAAAAAACCGAATAACTGTGCAAACTTCGCACCTAGCAGTAGTAGCTAATCAGAGCTCCATTACAACTGGCTGCCAAGCCAAGACTGAGGGCTCCAGCAGATGTGCGGTGGTTTCTGTAGCGAGTAAAGGGAGGAAGGAAAAACGCAGTATGGCCAACATTCACGTAAACAGTTTCCCTGCGATTCCAGTGCTTTGGAGACATTACTTTTGGGATTATCCCTGTAATTAACTCAACTATTGCTAAATAACATCACAAATATGGAAATTAATGTCCTGCACATAAAACTGCTTCAACTCTATGGTGTTACTTAGCATGATGAAGTACCTGACATCATCCTCTAAACATTGAAATAAGAACCAAAACAACTTAACATGGTATCAATTAGCATCAGCATGTACATATAGAGGTCCACAGCATGCTGAAGTGCATGGCCACATCTTCTATATCCGGGAATGGGTGACAGGATCTCTCAGCACTGTATCCATTGATGTCAGCCCTTATTCTACTGCAGTAATAAGGTTGATGTTCTCTGTCACATCTTCTACACCTGGGAGGGTGATGAAGTACTTGAACATTTTATCAATTGCTGTCAGCATCTACTCTGTGGCAGACCTTCACTAATGAAGTACTTGACTACAACCTCTACATTTGGGAGTGCGCGATACAACACCTGAACAACCCATCCATTGTCATCATCATGTACTCTATTGTGGAACTGACTTTGATGGCACTTCTGGGCATATTCACCACACTCAGGAGTTTGCATCAGGATACTTGAACATTTTATCCATTGCTGTTTGCATGAACTCCATTGCTGTTTGCATGAACTCCATTGCTGTTTGCATCAACTCCATGGCTATCCTGTGATGATAAAAGCCTGGTCATATCAGCTAAAGCCAGGAGTTACAAAATACCTGAACTTTATTCCTTTGCCACCAGGCTCCATGGTGGTCTTCAGCCACATTCTCTACATCAGAGTGAGGACATGATACCTGAATTTGCTAACATTGAAGTACATGGCCACATCCTATACAACTGGGAGAGGGAGACAGGACAACTGTACGTTATATCCTTTGCCTTCAAGGTATTCCTCAGCTTGTTGAAGTACTTGGTCACATTCTCACCAATGCCTCCTATATAACAAGGCCTTCCAACTCAACGATGACATCATTGCTTCTAGGCGGTTGCACATAGAGCAGCTTCATGACAGCAAGTAGCAGCGAACTTGTTTCAAAGTGTTGTTCGAAGTGAAAAACTATATTGTGCAAGTTAATAAAATATTAATGACCTAATAATAACAATAACAATGATGATAATAATAATGATGATGATGATAATAATAATAATGATAACAATAATAACGATAACAACAATAACAACAACAACAACAACAATAATAATAATAATAATAATAATAATAATAATAATAATAATAATAATAATAATAATAATAATAATAATAATAATAATAATAATAATAATAATAATAATAATAATAATAATAATAAATTTATTTGCCTATGGACATATACAATATGTTTCAAGCAATGTCAGAATCTAAATTTCCTTTTATATACATGGGATAATTGCCCACAGTTTTATCAAACTGTTTGTAACTCATTGTTTCTTTATATATGTACATCTATAAACTAGAATGCAAAATAATTAACATTTACAATAATGCCAAGTGCTGCAACATAATCTAACTTTTTTTAATTTTGTTGACATCAAAGGTAACTTTTCTAGAAATAGTAGGCCGTTTCCTTCCAAATAATTTTTTCCCAAATATCTTTACTGGAATGCTGAGAACAAAATTCCTCCAAAATCAAATCCTCAAGAGACCAGATTTGTGTGTAAATCAACTTAAGAGCAGTGATTCTTAGCGTTTTCGTTAGCTAAGAATTTCTGCATGAGCACATAAGTATACAACACCACTTTTAGAGGCAGTTCCTGAGGATATTTTAATCCTCCCTTATCTAATTTCTGTACTAAAGAGTGTTCTTTGCCACATACTAACTCTCTGTTTAGCACCAAAAATTCAGAACAACTGTCACATCTTCTTGGCATTGATTTCATGACCTCTTACAAAGAAACTAACACTCAAATTTCTATTAATCACTATATACAAGATATCATGTGGAATTTTTTCACAATCTATGTACATTAAAATAACACAATATTCTTTAACAATAACTGACCATTTTTCACCTATGCTTATATTACTTAGTTGATCTACTAACCCTTTAAATGCTTTAAAGGAATATTTATTGTTAAATTCACTCAATGTCTGTAAACCATTGTCAATAGCTGCCTGTAAACTTCTTTCTTCTTTTTCTTTCTTTTCTGATGGAGATGCTTGATGGGATGTGGAAGTTTTGCTCAAGTATGCTGGGCAGTTTGGAAGCTTGCATGGTACTGCATTTGTAACTAACTGGGGCTTGCTGAGTGGTGCAGTCAGTCTTTCCACTTTTGGAATCTACAGCTTTTGATTCCCACAGAATATCTGTTTGCATAAAATGCAAAAGACAGACCTGCACAACACCAATAAATTGCATTACCACTCAAGTACCTATGTATATTAATTACTAGAAGCATTATTTTTGTTATTAGCTGTACTGTGTTGAACACATTGTTCTAAGCAATCATTAGGTAAAATTAATGTAGAAGCAGACTGAGGGAGTCACATTCAGAATGCAGTAAAACAAATGCTCAACAATGGTAATATGTACCTGATTTAATATAACTGTATATAGTTTCTGAATGGGAGGGATATATACCTAGGCGGCCCGGGTTCGATCCCAGGGACTCGCATGTGGTATTCGTGGTGGACGAAACAGCGTCAGGGCGGGTTTTCTCCGGGTGCTCTGGTTTCCCCCGCCATCTCATTCCACCGGTGCTCCATCTTCATTCCATGTATCATCAGTGTCACCGCCTGCGGTGCCGTAGTAGTAAAAGCGGGCGTTAAACACTACAACAGCAGCAGCAGCATGGGAGGGATAAGCTAACCTAAGTGTTATGTAAGAATGGACTTTCTTTTGGCAAATATTTAACTCATTTAATGTGAATGAGACAAAAAAGGAGAAGAACACAATGAACGCTTTGGCCAAGCAATGCCAAGATTACTGGTAGCTCAGAAACTCAGATCTACTTGCAAATGAGATTTTGATAAAGCATCATTTTTTATTAAAAAGCAATAGTGGGCCTATATGTATAAAATTTTGAACTTGATTCTCCTTTAAAGAAATCAGTTAATTTGGCTTCTCTTTTCTTGCATTAAGCGCAAACATCTCATTTTGGTACTGGTGACTGCACATAGCTTGGTATAAGCAATTCCTAAGTCTCCAGCAATTTTGGTTTTGTTTGGATAAACTTCCACCTCTCGATTGAATTTTTTACTTTCTGATCTAGTGTATAATATTTCCTTTTTCTATTCTCCACGGCTGATTAAAAGCACTTGAGAACTGAAAGACAAAACCACTGTTCAACAATAAACATAAAATAAAAAACATTTTTATTTTTATTTCTCGTTTGTTGCTAGAACACTGTTGTGCCAAAAGCCACCTGCTCAGCCTCTGTCTTTGTCATAAGAGATAAGGAAAATACCCCTCAAGTTTCTTTTAAGATGCGTATGGCATATGCTCATTATAATTACATAAAACTTGGTTGTATTTCACTGAAATTTAATGCGTATAATAGCAAATTACATATAAATAAGATTCTATTAACACATTTCTAAATTACATTTTGCTGGGACCTACAAAAATGTATGTATAAATAAGAATTACTTAGAACTGGGTTACGTATAAAGTAAGTTCAACTGTATATACATATACACACATGGTGTTCATTTTTATTTCTTCCTTTGATGGTTGCATATAATGTTACCATTGTCTGGCAACAAGTTGAAGAATGACTGCATAGAGCATCCGGGTCGAATGCTACAGGGATGCTTAGTTCGGCTATCGAGGCCTACACTTGGTGTTCACAAAGCTTCTCATAGAGCACGCAACACTGGTTTCTTCTGGTGCTTTACTGGAAGAGCTTGTGACAAGAAAATTAAGAACTTAAGGACACATGCATACATATTAGGGCAGTGGCCTGATTGTTGGTAAAGTTTTAAAAACATTCAGTATGTTAAAATCTAGAGAGATTACAATGAATATGCCTCACACAGAAAACTTAATGGATTAGTTAATCCATTCAGTTGACATGTTTTGAAATAAGGAATGAACTTGTTTTTGGTTAGGCATCTCAAAGATGCAAGATACCTGTATGTCATTTATGTATGCCATGCTATAATAGTACCGTAAAATAATGGTGGTCACCATTTAACATTTGTTTTAGAATTCTGCAACATGTCTCTTGGAATGCCTCATACCCGTCCAGAAAATTATCAATTGCAGCAGTTCATACTGTGCTGATATCCACTTTCATTCAGCAATCTGTTTTAAAAATAGCATTCCAACCTGCAGACACGGTGCTTCATCAGCAATCATATGCTGCATCATGCTCAAAGCTCTAAAGACCTGTTTCCATATCATGCTGGCAGGTTTAAATGACATCTTCAAGGTGCAGTCGTGGAAATTCAGCAGTTACTAAAGGGCAGCTCCAAGTGAAAAATAAACTAAAAATTGCAACTGATTCAAGAGACTGATTCAGCTGCTAAGGCTGATAGAAACACCAGAACTATACATGATTAGATGGCATAAAGTGGAGGTGCATTTCAAGGTAACCGTAAACTCACTTCAAAGAATGACATATTAAATTGGAAAGCAAAGGACAAATAAAATTGAACACAGTGTATATGTATATAAAAACAAAATATACAAAACCAAAAAAACCAAACTCAGCTTCTAGCTTTTCTACAATAATTAAAAAAAAAAACTTAAAATACTGATATCCAGCTACCATCCTACTTTACTACATACTACAATACAAAATTCTTAAAACTAAATATTTATACATTTTCAGTAACTTAAACTTCTACCAGGATTCAGTAAATTAAACACTGGCACTCAGTACAAATTCCACATTTATGAATACTTTTTATGTACTTCTCGATTTCTTTAGTAAAATAATAACTATAATAAAATAGTGACTTCTAATTTATTATGTGTTTAACATTTTATTTATTTAACCTATTAGATATTTTTGGAATTATTTGATTTAAGTCTTCTTCTTCTTCCCCTTCCTCCTCCTTCCCCTTGCTCCTTCCCCCTCCTGCTCCTTCTCCCCCTCCCCCTCCTCCTGCTTCTCGTTCTCATTATTATTATTATTATTATTATTATTATTATTATTATTATTATTATTGTTGTTGTTGTTGTTGTTGTTATTCTTATTGTTATTGTTATTGTTATTATTATTATTATTATTATTATTATTATTATTATTATTATTATTATTATTATTATTATTATTATTATTATTATTATTATTATTGTTATTATTTAGGTATTTATTTAAATTAAATAGGTACATTGCACTGTAAATTATTTTATAACTTTATTTTCTTTCTACATTAATTAGTATATACATGAACACATTACAAAACACTTATAATAGAACTAATTAATTATTTAAATAATTCAATTTAACCTACATATGTCATTTAATTATTGTAATAATATAGTTCTGTTTAATTCAACATTCCTAGTTTAGTATAATTATTTTAGAAAAGTTTATTTGAATTTATCAATTGTTTTAATTTACTATATCTTTATTTGAGAGGTAAAATCAGGACTGAAAACTTTGATGCCATGGTCGGGATTTGAACCATGGATCTTCCGCTTCATACATGGCTGCTCTAACCACTGAACTACCTTAGCTAACTTGCCAGTATGATAAATTCCTCAACCAATTAATATTTTTTCCTGGTAGACCTCTAGGGAATCTCACATCTGAGATGAGTACCCCAAGGGCGACTTACAATCATAAGTACTGTATGCCCATGACAAGAAGGCTAGAGGGGAATGAAGGGCAGAGGAGCTTGAACTGTTTATCTGCTCTGGTGGCGGACCTATTTACTAGGAAATGAGTGTATGAGAGTGCATACTTCTAGCTATGGGTGAGCTATGTGACAACATTGTGTATTTTAAACGAACCTAGCATCCTTGTCATACTCGGAAACTAAGCATAAATACCGTGTGGGAAACACAAAATGATTACGCTACACATTCCTAAGACTTGTCTTCTTATCCTGGGCATACAGTACTTATGTCTGGAATTTTTAATCAACACACCCTTAAATGACAATTTATTATTTAAAGTCCAATCAACTTCATGATGGTTTTAAACACTAGCCGTGTGTGACTAATGTTTGAGAGGTAGAATCATGACTGGAAAATTCAATGCCATAGGTGGGATTTGAACCACAGATCATCTACTTCACGTATGGCTGCCCTAACCACTGAGCTACCATGGCAACTTGCCAGTATGACATTAAATTCCCCAACCAATTTGCAATCTATGGCATTGAATTTTTCAGACCTGACTCTTTCTCTCAAACAATGCCCACACATGGCTGGTGTGTCTAGAACCATCGGTAAGTTGATTGGACTTAAAATAATATCTGCTTAAATTTCTTAGATTATATAGCATTTCATATTATCTAATCATTTAAATTACTTTTACTTAAAACACACAAAACACATATACAAAAACTTAGGCACAAATTCTACATTCTGTACACCCAAAAGTGGTGACAATTGTTGAAAATATACATTACCTCCAGTGTGTCCTCATGGTTGTCCATGGATTGCTGAAGTATTTGGCCACATTCTCGACGTCCAGTAGTAGGTGCATGACATCTGAACGTTTTCTATCCATTGGCTTCAGCGTGTTTGCGATGTTGATCCTCAGCTTGCTGGAATACCTGGCTGAGTATTAAACCTTATTGGTTTGTTCCGGCTCCAATTATTACAGCTGCTGTATCCATCTCTTTCATGGATGTCCCTGGTCGCTTTTCCCACTTCTTGCTCACTAATTCAAGCTTTTCCAGAGCATTCTATTAGAACCCACTCTACAGACATATTCATAGCACTGTCTTCTATACTCCTCTATTTTATCTGTAAGACTAAATATTTCCAGTTCTTTACAAATATCTTCACTTCGTTTTTTGTCCATAAATGTATATCCTGCCACAAATTTTAGATATTTCATTCTGCAGCTTATATTCTTTTAAGAGTTTGTTTACTCAGAGTCCATATTTCTGAGCCATACAATAATGCAGACACAGCCAATAATTTATAAAACTTTAGATGGGTTTCCTTGCTTACTTTCTTTCCTAATATTCTTTTCAGAGTGCCATATGAATACTAAAATCTTTGTAATTTACTGCTTATATCTTTTTCTTCATTAGACCATAAAGAAATACCTAGATAATTAAAATCTTTTACTTGTTCTAGTGTTCTTGCATTCAGCACTATTTTTGTTCTTTGTATTTTTTTGCTACGCAGGGCCATAACTTTTGTTTTTGTTGAAGAAATTTCTAGGCTATGGTCTTTTACAATCATGCTTAGTTTAAAAATGAATCTCTGTAGTAAATAGTTCTCTGAGGAAGCCATTATAGTCTGGTCATCAGCAAATATTTACAAAATTATTTAATGTCAGTTGCCATTTCCTGCAACTTGTTAATTTATAAATTAAAAAGAGTGTGTGATGGAGGATACCCTTATATTAGTTCCTGATTTATCAAAACCTGAAAATTTGACATTTTTTATTTCCAGTCTTTATTTTAATATTACTATTTACATATAAGTTTTGAATAGCTCTAATAGTATGATTCAGAAAGCCTCTGCTAGGGCGACAGGATATCCGAATTTTCTATTAATCACAGTCAGCATGTACCAAACAGTGGTCCTCAAAATGAATTCCTGGTTACATTCTCTACATCCAGATGCGGGTGGCAGGATAGCCGAACATTCTGTTCATTACCATCATCGTGTACTCTGAGGCGATCACTAAATAGCTCAAGCACTTGGTCATGTGTTCTACGAACTAGGTGACAGGATACCTGAGGAAAATATGCAGTTGCATCACTGTGCACTTCATTATAGTAATCAGCTTGCTGAAGTACCTGGCCATATCCTCTGTACACAACAGTTGGCAACAGGATACCTAAAAAGTTATATTCATTACCATCAATGTGTACTCCCAATGGTACTCGTGTAGTTTGCTGAGTTACCTGACCACATCCTTCAGGTAAATGGCCACAGGTTACATGATTACCATGCACACTGCCATGAGCCTGTACAATGTATGTGCACTTGCTGTAGTGGTCACATTCTCTACAACCAGAGTGTACGATTATTATGCATTGCAGTTAGCGTGTTCTCTGTGTATGCCGAAGTACCTGTGCACAGCTTTACATATGCAAATAGGGGACAGTATTGCTGAGCATTGTATCCTTGTCTTAGGTCCTGCTGTAACGCTTGTTGGAACAAAGGGCTTCAACAAAACATCGCCAGCAGACTTTGTTTTTCACCATTACTTTCACTTCTCCAAAAGCTTTTCCTGCCTCTCTCTTCACTATTCTCTTCCAAGTCACCCTTGACCTTCCTCTCTGGTGATAGCCTTGAGGATTCCAACATAGGGCCTGTCTCTCTGTTGTCATCTGAGTTTTACGCAATGTATGTCCAATCCACTTCTATTTCCTTCCTTTAATCTGTATGTCCATAGGCTTTTCCTTTACATGTTTCCACAGCTCATTGTTGGAGATGACAGCTGACCAATACACTCTTGAGAATTCTTCGTAAGCATTGATTTATCAAAGTCTGTATTTTCTTAGGGATTGATTTCACCGCCTTCCAAGTTTCACACACATAAAGTAATACTGATTTTACATTGCTATTAAATATTTGGAGCTTTGTTTGCACGGTAATCTCATTACTTCTCCATATAGGATGCAGTTGGATGAAAGCAGCATTTGCTTTGCTAATCCTGCTACTTACATACCCAGCTATATGTCGGGCAAAGGAGAGTAGCACACAGCAGTTTGCTCAGAAACCAATTGCTGTGTACTACTAGTAGTTTGGGTGTTTGCAGCTGTCACTGTAGTATATAAGCAAGGAAGCAGACAGTCATATAAAACAATAATCCAGGATTTTTCTCTGTGAGTACTACATCTGACATTCCTTACTGTTTTATGTTGTTAAAGCCAGATACCACAAGGAATTACTTCTCGGACGCAAACCACTGTCGCGTTGAAAGAAATATGTGTATGTAAGACAACAGCTAAAATGTTCTGTCTTTTGTTGCTATCTGCTCTCCAGTTCACGTTCCACAAAATATTGTTTTAATCCAGCACAACAACAAGGCACATCATATGTTTAAACCTGTACTCTTGATAATATCGCACACGTGTCTGAACCCAGTTGACAGGCTAACTGGGTATTGTATGAATAGCCATCAGAATGTAGTCCATGCTCGTTTTCGGGGGCCTGAAGTCCCTGCATCTTTTTTCTACATCAGGAGTATGACACTACAACTTAAGAAACGTAAGGGGACTCTTGAATTGCTACTGCTAGTCTGGGTGTTTGCAGTAGTCAGAGTATATCAGCCAGTAAGTACATAGTATGTCATTCAGGTAAAACTTACATAGCTGAGGATTGTTCGCTGCCGCTGATCAGCGTCACCATGTTTTGTGTTGGTAATACCACATAAGAAAATTACTTGTGGGGGTGCAAGTCAAGGTCACATTGCACGAAAGAGATGAGTTAATGTGACTCTTTCTTTGTTATCTTCTCCTCAATGTACATTCCACACAACTATTGTATTATTCCAAAATACCGGCAGTTGCATTGTCTTTACAAGTGTACTCCTGATAATATTGAGCCTGTGTTTGAACCCAACTGACAGGGAAACCATACTGTATCCATAGCTATCAGTGCATATTCCATGCTGAAGAACCTGTGTACTGCTTCTACACTTGAGTAGAAGAGAGAAGTTTATCCAGAAACAAAGAGATTCGTGTGTTGGGACTCCTAGTTTAGGTCTTGGCAGAAGTCGCTCGTGCACATGAGCCAGCAGATACAGTTATGTGAAGCTTACCACCACAATATTGTTTCACTATGTGCGCTGTCTATGATGATCACCTTCTGGTGTTAAAGCCAAATATTCTTGGAATGGAAACAACTGTCACCTTAGACGAAATATGTGCATGAAAGAGATGAGCCAATGGGCATTTTTGTTATCATCTGATCTCCACTATAGATTCTATACATTATCCTATTATTCCAATAGAATGACAAATCGTGTCTCCAAGTTTAGGTCTTGGCAGGTGTCACTCGCGCATATGAACCAGCAGATAGTTATGTGAAGCTTACAACGATACTATATCCGAGGATTGTTTCATTGTGTGTGCTGTCTATGATGCTCACCTTCTGGTGTAAAGACAAATACTACAGATTTATTCCTGGGATGGAAACAACTGCCACTTTAATGTAGAAACTGATTATCCGGGCTTATGGGCCGTGGTCTAGTCAGGAAACTCCTTCCAGACGTTTCGTCCGAAGCTGCGTTGAACATCCTCAGTGGCGTTGCCTTAACACTCTCTTAGTCTCGGCGATGACTGACACGGAGCCTTTTGGCATCACGGGCTTTATACGTTTGGCGCGGGTGGGCGGAGCTAGTTCCTGGTTACTCCGGTCTGGGCTTATTGGTATGGCTGCTGCGGGGGCGGGGTTGCTGCTTCTATAGTCTATGCTTGATGTTGAGGCTGTTGGCGGCGTATGGTCCTGGATTTGTTGACGGTCAGGTTTCCTGCGTGCTTTCTGTAATGCTGGATGCCAGGCTTTATTTAGGTGCTTGGTTTCTTCCTTTCTATTGAAGTTGTTGTTATTGAAGTTTGTGTTCCACGCAACATCCTATTCCACTGGGTCCTAATATGATTTCGTCTATGTTATCTAAGCACTCGTAAAATATATCACCCCACAAACTTTCAGACGAGCACATTTGCTTCTCCAAAATAGCCTCGACTTGCAAAAGAATATTAATCACCCATTCAGAGGGGTAGGTTAAATACCGACAATTTTTTAGGGTGCCATAGTCTTTTATTGTAGTGAAAGTGAAAGCTAATGTGTCAGAGGGTAGATCGATGGACAGAGTAGAGGCACAGGTTTCACAACTAAGTTTTTCAAGCGTCTTTTTTACTATATAACCCCCTAAGTTGTGTACTAAGGATGTTTTAGAAATATTGTCCTCATAGAGTTCGGGAACTTCACTTTCCCAGTCAAGTATTTTAGTTTTGTTCTTTATTTTGTTTCCAACAAAATCCAACAGCTCACGGTTTTGTTTGCTGAGTTTGTTTTGCCAGTATACAAATTTGATTCATAAAAGATTTAAGTGGTGGCTCCACTTTATTCTCACAATTAGCAGCATTTGACAGTGCAAGTTTTACAGGGACATACACAGCCTGTAGCATATGTAAATGCAAAAAGTAAACTGTGGAAGGATGGTCATCATAGCTTAAAGAACGCATAATTCCGAAGTGGCATTCAAGGGGGTCCCAATTGAATTTTGCTGTTAAGACGTATGCAAATCCTCTATTCCATAAATACTCGGACACTTCCAAAGTACTTTTTAAGGTGATTCTAAGAGATTCCATTGTCCTAGTTGAGCAGAATGTGTTATTTTCAGACATTATGCGAAAGAAAACTTTTAGTATTTTGTGAGATTGCAAATTTTTATAGAGCGCTTCAATTGGAACTGTGGAGTTTAATGCATCAACAAGGTTATTTACATCTCTTGTGAATAGTTCAGTATTTTCGCTTCCCTTAAATTTGTCAAAATTAATTTTCCTGAAGAAGTCAATGCCATTTACAGTGCTGTTACTGAACAATTGAAAACACAAGTCTCACATTCATTCTCTGAAAAGAAGTGGGGTCTATGTGGGATGAGGTCAATTTCGGGCAAACTCTAAGACCAGCAAATTTAGGAGAAGTGTCAGCTTTATAAATATATCTATAAAAATTATATTGGACGCTCTTATTTCTATATAAGACCCTTATCATGAAAATAACTTCTCATGCATTTTATTACGTGGACGCAATCTGAAAAGGCCCATATTCTTCTTTTGTCATCAAGTGGGTGCTGTACATTTTCACATGTTGCTCCTATTTCTAAATTTTTCCATACTTTTTTGTTTGATTGACTTCCATCACTAATGAAACCAACAATTTTAGTCCCTGAGTTTTCTAACTGGATAATTACTTCTATATGGAGCTTAGCTATTATATCACCGGGTGTAGCATTTCTACTTGCGTAAATCGCTACTGGTTGGCTCCAATTATGTACTAAGGGAACAAACATAAAAACTAAAGCATTGTTAGTCATTAGTTTTTCTGATTGTCTGGGGTGTGCTCACCTAGATTCACGAAACCGTCCACTTTTAGTGAGCTAGCATTGAACCTTCTTCTCTTATTTTGACTTCATCAAGTATTACTACTCCAAGACGCTTATTTTCATCTTCTTCTTGACTGAATGTACTAGAAATCGCATTTAGAGCATTACTATTTATACCATATGTGCACTTTATCCCTTTAGATAATTTCCTTAAATGGGCTTCAACAGGCAGTGGCAGCAATTCATGTGTTAAGCAATGTCTATAACCTTTAGGGCTTTTAATTTTAAATAGCAAGCTTTCTAATAGAAATTCATTGGTGTAACGCATCCCTTTCGAGCTCGTCTGACATTTTTTTAAGCATTGTATCTAGAACCAGCTTTTGTTTTTTACTTAAACAATTTAAATTGCGTTTATGTTCGCAACAATTAGTAGCGAATTTCTTTTCTACTATTTTTAATTTAGCCCTCTCTTTAGATAGCAGGATTTTAGTTCTAACTAAATTTCTATTGAGGTTTCTAATTCTTTTCTTCAGTGCAGCAATTTCATTATTGACACTTGTGTTTGTAACCTTGGAGGAATTAGAACTGATTTCTGTGAATTCCTCATTGTTGAAGGACGGCACGTTTGAAATAAGAACTGGTTGACTGGATCCTGCATCTGGTAATTTACTGATTGTTGAATATTGCTTTTTCAGTAATTTTTTGTCTCCGTTTTGTGAAGATTTTCGGGATTTATGCACTGTAGTTAAGTACTTGGGTAAATTAGGAAATATACAGGGAATTGACCCTGGCTTTAACCGCCATTTAATTCTAGGGATTTCAACTAGTTTTCCATGCACAACGAATTAATCAACTTTCACTAAGAAGTCCTCTGGAAAATGTTTGTCACAAATACTAGATTTAACAGATAATTTAGTGTCTTTCCTAGGAATAGACTTTTCCCATTTGTAAAACAGATTTTTATCTTTAGGAGTAAAAAAATGTCTAGCTTCTGAGCAGTTTGTGTATCCTGAACGACACCCGGGTACAAAACAAGTTGGCATTTTTAATCAATTATTGATGTTGCTTGAAACTTACGTTTTGAAGAACACACACATTTATAAACAAACTTAGAAGCAATTTCACAAATTATGTACCTAATTACTCACAACACATAACGCATACATATAAAATTGTCTGTACTTCCGAATCACATACTAGGTAGTTCGGCCGCATTTTGAGGCGACTGCGATTGCCACGCCACAGTTTCGCTCAGTTGCCACGGGACCACGGATCATGCAGTGAACTAGCGGGAGAGCTCACACTTTCTCTTCTATCCGCTATGATATAACTTTATCCTAAGGTCTTTACTCGAGTCATTAGGAAGAAAAAAATTAATTAGCTAAATTTATCAATGTACATAATGGAATCGTTCGACGTAATTTTCACCAACTTACATTCATTTGCTTGACTTAAAAATTTGCACACGTGTCAAGAACCTACCACAATACAATAATATCTTAACTTTATCCTAAGGTCCTTACTAGGGTCATCAGGAAAAAACCAAATTAATTAGCTAAATTTATCAATGTAATGGAATTGTCGACGTAGTTTTTACCAACTTACATTCGTCTGACTTAAAAATTTGCACGCGTCAAGAACCAACGACAATGCAATAATGTCGTAACTTTATCCTAAGGTCCTTACTAGAGTCATAACGATAATATAAAATCAATTAGCTAAATTTATCAATGCAACGGAATCTTTCGACATAATTTTCACCCAATTGAAGTAGTCTGACTTGAAGTTTTGCACACATGTCAAGCATCTATGATAATACAATAATAATATAATCTTTGTACTAAGATCCTCACCAGGATCATCAAGATAAAAAGGGATTTAGGTAAATTTATCAAAGTAAAGTAGTTTTTAGCTACTTGAATCATCTGAGTAACTTGAAAATTTGCACACATTTCAAGGACCGATGGCAATGTAACAATATCACGACTTTTTCCTGATGTCCTGTCCAGGATCATCAGGATGAAAAAGTGGCTAGGCTAAATTTAACATTGTAATGTGATTTTCAGCAACTTTAGACGTCTAATTGACTTGAAAATTTGCACACGTGTCGAGGACCAATGACAATACAATAATAACAGCATGACTTTGTCCTAATGTGCTGACCAGGATCATCAGGATAAAAAAATTACTTAGATACATTTATCAATATAGCAGAGTCCTTTAATGTAATTTTCACCAACTTAGAGTTGTCTGACTTGGAAAATTTGTGCATATGATAAGGGCCGATGAGAATACAATATCATCAGGACTTTGTGCCAATGTCCTGACCAGGGTCGTGAGGATAAGGAATGATTAAGCGAAAGTTATAGGAAATAATACAATTATGACATCTTAGATGTGTCGCTAAGGCAGATTTCTACATGCACCCTGATAATTGCTTTAATTAAATAAATATACATTTATATATTGGATGACGTAGATTCCCAGAGATAGGATCTGAAAGGACCCAGGGGAAATATCGCGGACCGAAGTTCACACACAGCCAAGACACCCACAATAGCTGATAGTTCAAAAATCGACACAAGTTAAACTGGACAAAGGAATTAAATCGCTTGAAAACATTGAAAGATACACATGCCAGAGGTAGGAGCTGAGAGGGACACGAGGTTTCGGGGGAAGGATTGCGGATCTAAGTTTACCTTGGGCTAGGAAGTCCACAGCATCTGACAGTGTAGTTAAAACAGTAATTGTAATCTAATACTCTTCCAAAAAATGTGATTTGAAAATTAAAATAAATTATAGTTTAAAAAACTAAAACCACCTTTTATAACAAACCGAACTAAAAAGTAGAAAATATATTATAGTTTAAAAACACTAAAAAGAGACGCTTTCATTACAAACCGAACTAAAAAGTGATGCAGTATTATTAGTTATGGTAGGTGTTGTGTTGGAGTGTTTTGTTTCCCATTGTTTGATTGTTTGCATCATATCGTTTGCAGTTGGCCTAGTGTGATTATCTTTTGTCTTCATTGTAAATGTTATATATATTAACGAATAAAATTGTGATAATAAATACACTAATATTATTTCAATTGTGGCCTCCAGAGCAAAGAAGACTATCTCATTAGAAAGACTAAAAGTTAATACATCGACGTAACATATAATTTTCACGGGGGTCGCGTCTCAAGGAAAATTATCAGCTGTAAATTGTGAACATACTTCATACCCGTACCACGACCGAGATAGGAGAGAAAGAGTCATCGCAGTTCATCGAAAGAGTTAGCCGGATCTTTTACACGAGAAAAGAATTCATCATACCGACCCTTCAAAGTGACGACGAGCAGAAGATTCCCTTCATACTGGTGACGGGAGATACCAGCCGGAAGAGACTCCTTCATACTGGCGCCCAGACGTGCGACGGCTCGAATACAGACATATAGAGTAAAAATATGTACCTGGACAAAGAGTGAAAAGAAGACATTTTGACGGAGTATCCTTTTTCTTGTGCTCCAGAATTCAAGTAAGACTAGTACTAATTTATGATACTACGCAATAAGAAAATTGTACAGAAGATGGAAAAAGTTGAGAAAGATAATGATAGTGTAGAGAGGGAAGTGAGTGATAAGTTATCAGTAGAAGGTAGAAAGAATGTAGTATGTAAGGAATCTGAAATAGGATTGAAAGGAATATTGGAAGCGATGAACAAAAATACAGCAGATATAAAAGCAGATTTTGTTAGAAATGTAACAGAACTAAAAGCAGATTTTGTTAGAAATGTAACAGAACTAAAAGCAGATGTAGCAAAACTAAGAGAGGATAGTGTTAGAAATGTAACAGAACTAAAAGCAGATGTAGCAAAACTAAGAGAGGATAGTGTTAGAAATGTAGCAGATTTGAAGGAGGATAATGCCAGAAATATAAATAAATTGTCACAAGAAATTGAATTATGTAAGAAGGAATGTACAGAAAGAATTGAATCAAGTAACAATGATATAGCTAAATTAGGTGAGTTAGTAAGCGTGATAAAATTAGGACAGGAATCAAACACAGTAGAAATAGCTAGGCTAGGAGAATTGATAAATGAAGTTAAGTTAGGACAGGAGAAGACAGTGGTAGAAATGAAAGCTGAATTAAGTAAAGAATTTGATGAAAAACTAGCAGAACAGAATGCAAAAATTGCAAAGGTAGGAGATGAATTGAGAACAGAGATAGTCGTGGTAGAACAGAGTTGTAAAATGTATCAAGATGGAATTAGGTCAAAACAAAATGACATTGATGTAAAAATTGATAGTTTAGAAAATGTTGTAAAGGGTATAAGCGCTGAGATGCAGTCACAGCGAGAAGAGTTGAATAAAGTAAAGGAGGAAGCCAATGTAAATGTAAATAGAATAAATGAAACGGTTACAAAGGAAAAAGAATTTACAGGAAGGCTTTCCCAAGTTGTGATTGCTCTACAGGCTGATAGAGTTAATGACAATCATGATCAATTTGTGAGTGAATGCAAAAATATGACCAATACTGATGCACTTGACAATAACAGTAATATGGCGGACTTTCAGGAGAATGATTTAGCTATGCCAATGCACTCCCCTAGTCAAAACCATAATTGTCACGCTAGTCACTTGTTCCATGATCTAACCCCTCCGTCATTTGACGAAGAAGCCGGTGACAATCCAAAAATTTTCATGAAAGAACTGGAGGATTATTTTAGGATCAAACGAATTCCGAACGAGATACGAATGATGGTGGTTAAACGCTATCTTAAGAAAAACGCATTGGAATGGTTAAGACTAACTTTGGCGTCTCACGAAACATATAGTATGTTTCGAAACCTTTTTATAAATAGATTTTGGGGACCGGGACGTCAAAACCAGATTAAAGTCGAACTGGCTACCGGACATTATGACAGTAAACGTGGTATTTCAATGATGGAGTATTTTTTGAAACTGGCGAACAAATCGAAACTACTCCAACCTCAGTTGAGTGAACAGGAGGTTATTGAAGCACTTATTCGCCATTATCCACCGCACATAAGAAATAATCTGATCGTGGCAAAACCGGTTGATTTTTCGGACGTAATTGAATTATTGGCAGAGTTCGAGGCACAGAATAATTACCAAGAGACTAACTCCAGTCAGCGATATGAAAATGGACAGCGCGCTGTAGGTGGCCAAGGTAGGAATCAAGGAACGCAATTAGAACGTCTTAGAAATAATTTTCCAACAACGAATGAGAACCAGGGAAATGGTGTGAGAGATGAAACACACCAAAATAATGGTGAAAACTACAGAACAAATAGACGTCCTGATATAAGATCGAATTACAGAGGTCCTATACCGCGAGACAGACAAAATCCGCGATACGAGAGACGTAATCATGATTATGGTGGCGATACCAGAGGGTGTGGAAGAACCAGTCAAATTAATCACATCCGGTTTTACAGAAATTACAATCGTAGGTGGAATGGAAGCTACGATCCGAGAAATCATAGTACAAATTATCAGGAAAATGTAACCCAAGTGCCTAGGTTCGAGGAGGAAAGCGTCGAACGCAGGAATGATCGCGACTTTCCTAGAACACAGAATCAAGAAACAAATACTGGCACGATATCAACAAGTAACAATCAAACGAATGAGAATCAGGGAAATTAATTCCGAAATCATTTTATGCCTTGGAAAATGATTTGATGGTGCAGGCACAGGGCAAAATTCACGTAAATTTAATCACCGACAACAAAATTAACCCAGTAAAGTCCAATAAAGAGTTAGTCAATCCACCTCAAATTGAGTTAAATATATGGGACCGTAGCTTCACTGTGTTAATAGATACTGGGGCAAGCTCATCGGTAATTTCAGAGGAATTATTCCAGGAATTATTATCCTCAAACAAGATAGAGTACTTGCACGTAAACAATGTGTATTGTAGTACAGCGATCGGTAAAAAGAGAGATCGGGTGAAATATCAAATGTTAGTTAAAGCACATGTAAATGGTTGGAAATTTGATTTTGTCGCATTAGTTATTCAGCGTTTGGCAAGAGAAATTATTATTGGAAACGACTTACTTTATCACTGGCAAGCAATCATCGATTTCGAAGAGCATGAACTACGCGTTAAAGATGGTGAAAACACGCGAATAGTGAGACTGTTAGAAGGTGAAAATATTGAAGCGAACGAGGATTTCGACGATGTTAATAATGGAAGATTTTTTGTAGAGAATGTTATATTGTACGACGACGAAAAAGTAAGTGCAAATGAAGAAGACGACTGCGATGATATACAAAAATACGTCGAAATTGATTTGTTTAATAATAATGTTCGCGGAGTTCGAGGAGAGAATCACCATCTGCGAGATGATTGCGGAGTATACAGATTGGATGTCGTCAGAGATGATAAAAAGAAAGAAGAAGAATCTTTTATGGCTACGCTGAACGAAAAAGTGAATAATGCGCACAATATAAATGAAGAACAAAAGAATCAACTGAGAGCGTGCTTAATCAAGAACCGAGAAGTATTCAGTTCGAAACCCGGTCTGTGCAACAAGTACACCCACATCGTTAAAGTGGAAAACGCTACCCCTTACTCCCATAAAAGCCGGCCCATTCCAAACTCAATAAAGGACAAAGCAAAAGAGGTAATAAATAAAATGTTAGAAGATGATATTATAGAAATATCTGATACACCCTACCTCCATCCACTATGTTGGGTTCATAAATCCGATGGTTCATTAAGGATGACGATCGATGCCAGAAAGATTAACTCTTTAACGCAACCGGACCATTTCAGACCGCGAGGCGTAGATGAAGTTTTAGCTAGCCTTAAACGCGGGAAGTATTTTTCAAAATTGGACTTGGTGTCGTCTTACTGGCAAATTCCATTGGATGAAACTGTGCGAAAGTACACTGGGTTCTGTTTTAATGGAAAAATTTATCAATTCAAAACCTGCGGTTTCGGTTTGTCTACCAGTGGTAGTGCCCTGCTTCGTGCTATTCATAACATATTCAATGATACTATAGAAGGCTTCGCAATTCAATACATAGACGACTTTTTGATCTATGATAATGATTATAATGAGCATATAAAACACTTGCAGTATATTTTTTCGAAATTTTATGAGAGCGGTATGACCATAAACTTTAATAAATCAAAATTTCTGACTAAAGAGATAGAGTTCCTTGGTTACGTGGTGACTGAAGCGGGAATAACTCCGAATATGGACCGCATTAGAGCTATTCAGGCAATCCCTCCACCAAAGAATACCAAACAACTGAGAAGATTATTAGGAATCTTCCAATACGAGAGCAAATTTATAATAAATTATGCTAAAGAACTCAGTCCGTTGAGGGGATTACTGAAAAAGAATAGTAAATGGAAATGGACCGAAGAACATCAGCAGGCATTTATGAAGGTTAAAGACTTATTTAACAACACAATTCTATTGGAAAGGCCAATACCTGACGCTCCTTATCACTTATATACGGACGCGAGCATACAGGCTTACGCAGGTGTCTTAACACAGGTCGATGGAGACGGCAATAGCCATGTCATCGCTACAGCTTCCCGATCGCTGAACCAAGTCGAGGCAAATGCTTGTATTACTGAGCAAGAAATCGGAGCAATATACTTTGCACTACAGAAGTTCCGTCAGTACGTGTACAATGCTAAAATCATTGTGTACACAGATCATATTAGCTTGTCATTCATAAAGAAATGCAAGCTGACTAGCTCAAAGATTTCCAGATATATACACGAAATTACATCGCATGATATTGACATCCATCATATACCTGGGAAGGAGAATGTTTTTAGTGATTTGCTCTCCAGACAGTCGTTGGAAAAACAGATTCCCGAAACATTGTCGCACCCACAGAATGAGGTTAAACTCATGGTGTTGAATTTGGGATATAGCCGAAAACTTTCCAGCAAGTTTGAGAACGTAACCGAGTGGCAACAACGAGATCCGTTGTTAAGGGATCTTTGGGAAACGGCTCCAGGTATATACGACAACAGAGGAACGGTCGCTAAACATGATGGTGTTTTATATAAACTCCATGGGCGATTTGAGAAAAGATGGAAGGTCATAGTGCCTCAGGAGTTGGAGCGTGAAGTGATAGAGACTTTTCACAATAATCTCGCGCATCCAGGATGTGAGAAGACAGCCACAGCTATCAAAGAACACCTATACTTCAAACGAATCGACCGGAAGGTGAGAAAATTCGTTGTGGCCTGTGAGCTATGTCAAAAAGCAAAGCCCTTAAATATTAAATATGACTGTGCTCCACAATCAGTAATAAGGAGTGAAAGGAACGCTTTGGTTGCTATTGATGCACACGGTGAAATGCCTGCTACCCAGTATAACTGTAGGTACATCTTCGTTATGTTTGATATTTTCTCGAAGTTTGTCCGATTATACCCAGTTAGAAACATCAAAAGTCAGACTTGCGTGAACAGAATCCTAAAGGATTGGATTCCAAAATATGGTCATATAAGAGCTATCTTATCCGATAATGCTACCGTTCACAAAAGCAAGGTGTTTACTACAGCCCTTCGAAGCAATAATATAAGAATATATAACTCTTCGGCATACTATCCCCAAGGTAACCCATGTGAGAGGGTTATGCGTGATTTAGGAATATATTTCAGGATACTGTGTCATGCCAATCACCGAGGATGGTACAAATACTGTCAGGTGATAGAAGATATATTGAACCATACGATTAATACCACCACTGGATTTGCTCCTTACGAACTAATGACGAGCAAACCACCCAAACCTTTAGTACTTAAAGCCATTACAACTATCAAGAGGGAAGCTAATGTACCTCGGGAAGAAGAAAAATGTATCGAAGCCTTCAACAGGATAAGGAAGAAAGCCGAGAAAAGGGCATCTCAAGTCAAGAGGTATGAAGCAAAATGGAATCCCGAAGTCGGTGATAAAGTCCTCGTTAGACAGTTTAATTTGTCAAGAGCCTCCAAGAAGATATATAGGCGAATGAATCTATTATACAAAGGACCATTCAGGATATCGGAGAAATTTGGAGATCATACATATGGACTTGAGGGTAGTAACGGCAAAAAGGTAGGCAAGTACCACAAGACTATGCTTAAGCCCTACCGAGATGCCGAAATAGATATGGCAAAGTGACGTGACAATTAATTATAAGAAAAATCATAAAACAAATTTTAGTGGGGAGGGGCATAGAACCCCTGAAAGTTGCAAAAAAAAAAAAAATCGAAACATTGTCAAGAGAAAATATTTTTGTATTCAACGATGACATGTTTTTCAACACAGTTGTTATATTGTTGTACAATTACATTGTTGTGGGGAGATCATCACAGTACATGCAACATTGTATGGCTGAAAACAATTTTCCCAAAATAGAATTAGTTGCATATACTGTGATGAGGGGCATTTGATGCAGTATTATTAGTTATGGTAGGTGTTGTGTTGGAGTGTTTTGTTTCCCATTGTTTGATTGTTTGCATCATATCGTTTGCAGTTGGCCTAGTGCGATTATCTTTTGTCTTCATTGTAAATGTTATATATATTAACGAATAAAATTGTGATAATAAATACACTAATATTATTTCAATTGTGGCCTCCAGAGCAAAGAAGACTATCTCATTAGAAAGACTAAAAGTTAATACATCGACGTAACATATAATTTTCACGGGGGTCGCGTCTCAAGGAAAATTATCAGCTGTAAATTGTGAACATACTTCATACCCGTACCACGACCGAGATAGGAGAGAAAGAGTCATCGCAGTTCATCGAAAGAGTTAGCCGGATCTTTTACACGAGAAAAGAATTCATCATACCGACCCTTCAAAGTGACGACGAGCAGAAGATTCCCTTCATACTGGTGACGGGAGATACCAGCCGGAAGAGACTCCTTCAAAAGTAGAAAATGATTTTAAATATGGAGAGTTTGTCCTATATCGACATAATGTCAACTAGTTCATTATATTTCAAAATGGTGTAAAAAGTTTAAAATAAAAACTAATTTATATTAACAAACTAATAAATTTTATTGTAGAAAAGCTTGGGGTGTCAGATATCCAATGCTATAGATAGTTAAATTAGTAGCTATTTATAAAAGTAAAGTTATGAAAAAGTAACGTGAAAAGAACCCCACGCTTTTTTTTACAATAAAATGTATTATGCTGCTAATATAAATTAGTTTTTATTTTAAACTTCTTACAACATTTTGAAATATAATGAACTAGTTGACTTTATATCGATATAGAACAAACTCTTCATATTTAAAGTTATTTTCCACTTTTTAGTTCGGTTTGTTATGAAAACGTGTCTTTTTAGTTTTTTTAAAACTATTTTTAGTTTATACGTACATATTTCACTTCAAAGTAGAGCATTCACTTAGTGTCACAGACTCCTGCACTTCGACCACTGTGGTACAGTTCCTACTGTTCTGAGCGATTAATCTCCAGGATGTGGGTTGCGATGAGATGAAGAGCTCAATGCTTTTCTTCTCTGTCTCACTACATAATTTTAAATCAGGTTATTCCAAAGTAAGTTCCCATTTTGAAACAGCCATATCTTGACATATTAACAGTTCGGTTTCATATTGCTACCACTACTGTTTAAAAGGTTTGGTTCCATTTTACTTTCTCTACTGCATATAGTAAGTAGGGGAAGTATTGTATTCAACCCAAAAATTCGATATCGAGATTTTATCGGAAATATATGCTATGAAAATACCTGAATAAAAGAATCTGATGTGTTGCACTCACATGACTCTCTCTACTCCTGTACTAACCATTCTTACAAACTCAAACTCCTATATCTTCCTGTTAGTTGAGATAAACATTTGTACAAATTATCTTATTGCTTACTTCCTTGTAGGTGCAAGAGGAATATTAGAATACAGTAGGCTTTGTGCGATAGTCAAATGTTTTAAAGCTTTGACATTCCGTTCTCTTTGTACACTTAACATATAAAAAAATGAACAACGATGTTCCGTTTCACTAAAGTTTTAAGTTTTCCGAAACTCGCACACATAACAATCCTTATCTCCGAAATGGTTCACCCTACGAGAACATTTATTGAGACATAAATTGTGTATTTTAGCAAGATCTACATCTTTTGCATTGTATGATTTGGTCTATCTCTAACGGTTTATCAGTTATGCAAAGGTCGTCCAGAGTAAATACGACTACAGGAGCTATAGCCAGAAAATTCAAAATATACATTTCATTTGTCATCAAAATATCTAAACATATGACATTTTCATAAAAATCGTTAGAGCCATTTTCAAGAAATCAAAATTTTCGAAAAATTTTCCATGTTAAGGGTAGTTTAGGGTGGGGCTATTTTCTTCAAAATCTTCCTGTCGCATCCTTGAAAGACATTAAACTTAAATACCCAGTTTGGTTTGTAACCGACTTTGCGTTTTTCGTAACAGAAAAGCCTCGTTTATCCGGATCTGAGAATTATCCGGATCAAATTTTTAATTTTGTTTTAAATTTAATGTTTACATTGGATAACAAGTTTGCCTGTGATAGCAAGAATGTAACTATAAGTACGCCAAACATTTGCTATTTAGTTTGTTTCAAAGTATGGTGTTCAAATAGCGTAAGCTTTTACGGCTGGTGTCATAAACTATAGAATGAATATTAGGGCTTGTGGGCCGTGGTCTAGTGGAAATTCTTTTCCCTTACGTTTCGATCGAAACTGCGTCGTATTCATCCTTTATTAAATTACGGTATTCTGTAAAATGCTACCTGTTAAGTTTAAGAAAGATTTAGTACCGTGTCACACGGTGCTGACGCGGTATGCCTCACCAGCTGTAAACAGCTCCGGAAGAAATTGATGATCTTAATCCTACACCTCCCTCGATCTCCTCAGTTTTCCTACTGTTTTCAAACGCCACGTGCCATTAAGCTTATCGTGTGTCTTTCAACCGTATTGCTTTTGTGTCTCATCAAACTGTTCCACAGTGTAAATTCACTGTACAAGTTTAAAATTACACGAAAGCGAAAGAAAGTCGTGGTTTCAAAGGATAAAACGTTGAATGCTATTAATCCAACGGATAAAGCTAAAACAATGAAAAAACTAGCTGCTGAATTGGAAGTTGCTGACAAACATTATGGCATATGTACTTGAGCCCGATACCACTCCAGCTGAACTATTAATGATAAAGCGTTTGCATGACCACACGTGTTGAAACAGAATGTTTTTTTTTGGGGGGGGGGGGTATAGGTCATATCGGTCTTCCAGACTCACTCCAGGAAGGATGAGGAAAATTCCTACCCCCTACCGGGAATCGAACCCGGGACCCCTGCACAGTAGGCAGGTGCTCTACCAACTGCGCTACGGGGCCAGCTGGATCAATTCCATGTTATGTGATTAAGATTTTTATGTCTTTAAGGTCTTGTAAACAATACGTACCATGTACTGTACATAGCTTTGTTACAAGACAGTTTTTATCATCCTAAACGTCTGCTTATTTAAGGATTTAGGAATTTTGTTTTGCTTACTACCCACATAACCCGGATTATTCGGATTTTCCGGAATGCCTTTGGGCACAGTTAGTCCAGATAAACGAGGTATTACTGTATAGTTCAACTTGGAGAAACTTCGCAAATATACGAACTGTTCTTGCAAATGCTTATTTCTCTACTTCATTTTAATCGATATAAGCATTTTCGGTATCTTATTGCTAATTTTCTTGTAGATGCAAGGGGAATATGGGAATACACTAGGCTTTAAGCGATGGTGTAATTTTTAAGAACTAGTTGCTATGCAATGTCTTTGAAATTCCGTTCTCTTTGCAAGGCTAAGAAATAAAAAAACGAATAATATATTAGTTCCATTATGCATTCTTTCCGGGCTTGTAGGCCACAAGCCCTCTGCATCAGAGAAGAAGGCCATCAAAACCCATCGTACTTCAGGCAGACAAGGGCAACGCTACTATGGTCATGTCAAAAGAGGATTACACATCCAAAATCTCGGAACTACTTGACCCGAATACCTACAAAAAGCTTCAGAAGGACCCAACCGCTCAGATCTTGAAGACAACAAACAATTTCATAAAAAGTTCGTCACTGGCAGACGACATCAAACGAAAAACTTTCAGGAGTGAAGCACTTCCACCAAGACTCTACGGTCGGTCTACCAAAAGTACACAAAGAAGGCATACCACTGCGACTCATTGTTAGTGCTATTGGATCCCCCACCTACAACAATTTCCAATGGAACAACACCTTATATGAGCAAATAGACGGCGTCGCCATGGGTAGCCCTTTAAGCCCTGTGGTTGCCAACTTCTTCATGGAGAAGTGGGAAGATCAGGCACTAAAGACAGCTACATGTAAGCCAAAAGTGTGGCTAAGGTACGTTGACGATACCTTCATCATCTGGAGCCATGGGGATAAGAAACTGGAAGAATTCCTAAACCATCTAAATAGCCAGAACCGCAATATACAGTTCACCATGAAGAAAGAAAAACACAATAGCCTGCCTTTTCTGGATGTTCTGGTAACAAGAAAAGCTGGATTTCTGGGTCACACTGTTTACCGGAAACCGACACATACTGACAGATACTTACACAAAACCTCAAACCACCATCCACGACAAAAATTAGGAATAATTAGGACTCTAACACTAACACCGCGGCTGCGGTGTAGGTCAATGTTGTTGCTGCTGGTGTCTGTGGCTGATGCGGCGGCGATGGTCCTGCCTGTGGTGGTGTGTGCGTGCGGCCTCGGGTATGATGGGCAGCAAGCCTGCCCGGTGTAGTGGTCCCTCCTGCCGCAGGTGGCGCAGTACCTCTGTCGGCGTGTGAGGTCATGCTGCCGGCAGGAGGCCGTCAGGGCCGCTGCACCGCAGTAGTGGCATTTGGGTTGTGCCACGCAGCTGATCTCGTCGTGTCCGTATATGCAGCATCGACAGCACGACCGGTGCCATTCGGTCTGGCTACATTCGATGCGAATGTGCCGGCAGAAGAGGGCGAGTCCTGCGGTGATGGCGGCGGTGTAGTGCTCCCTGTCTCGGAAGACAAGGCCACGAGGGGAGTAATGCCACTGCTTCCCCTGATGCGGCTGGCGGAGACGAGTGAGTTCCATCTTCGTTGGTCCTCCTGCAGCAGTATCTGCGGGTGCAGGTGTCAGTGTACTCCAATGGCTACGGCGCCGAAGCGACCGTACCGAGGGGGTGCTGCAGGAGGCTCAGCGGTGGCGGTGGGAGAGGCTCCTAGATCTGCCCCTGCCGAGAGCGGACGGCCGACTGGCTGGTCCTCTCGATGCGGCGCGGTGGGCAGGGGAGCGCTAAGCGTGCAGCTGGCGGGCTCTGCTGTTACTGTTGGTGATGGCTCCTCGTTGATCTCGGCATTGGCAGCCTCATCAGCTCGAGGGGCCGTACTCCCACTCGAGGCTGATTTTGGCGGGGAGCTGCGTCGATGCTTCTTCTTACGGCCCATCCTCGCTCCACCGAAACTCGGTGCGTACACAAACCATATCAATCAAATCAAAAGGGGATTTAGGGCATGTGAAGCATGCCCTGGCTGGTTAGGGAAATTGCCCTCTTCAATCTAGTTGAGGTTTTTATTATGGTGATGGGCAGAGATCTTACGGTTGGTGTGTTACGGCTCGTCATTTTAACTTTTGGGTACAATATGCATTTTTATTTAGAAGTTTTTTGAGTATCGAGCTTTGCTACCCAAGAAGACCTTTCTTGGATTGCGGCTGGTTTTGTTTGTTGTTGCTGCTGTGGCTCGTTACATTTTTTGTTGGTTCTGTTGCTTTGTCGGGGGTTGTTTTGAGATGTTCTGGAAGTGTTGTATGTGTTGGTTCAGTTTTTCCTGTTCTCGTTGCTGGTGATCGTCGTAGACTTGTATTAGGGTCAGTAGTGGAGGATTAGTTCTCTTTTGGTCTGGCGGTGCTTTCTTCATTTTTTGGGCTGTGTTGATAAGTCTGCGGCGGTATGGTCTGGTGTGTGCGTTGTGTATGTAATTTAGCATGAGTTGGGCTATGTGCTGATCGATCGGTTTTGTTTTGGTATGCTGGTATAGTGAGTCGGATCTGAAGCTCGGAAGTAGTTTGAATGCGGTACGGAGACATCTTCTTTCAAATGCCTGTATTCTTCTCATGGTGTCCGGATTTATAAGGGGCATTGTAGCAACAGCGGCGTACGTCAGCTGTGGACGGATAAGTGCGATGTAAAGGTTTCTGAGTATGTGCGGCGCTAGTCCGCGTCTGTTTAGTCTCGCCAGGAATGTGAGTGTGGCAAGGATGGGGCGTGTTTTTCTCAGTTTTTTCGTGTAGTGCGGTTTAATTGACAGGGTGTAGCATATGTGAATTCTGAGGTACTTCACTGACTTCTGGGTTTTGATGATCTTGTTATTGAAGTTGATAGTTGTTTGTGTGTTTCTTTTCTTTTTTAAAACTATTAGTTGTGTTTTGTCAGTGTTGGTTGCTATTCTCCACTTTTTTGACCATTTGTGGAATTGTTTTAGCTGTTTTTGGACATGATATTTGGCTGCCGCAAGTTGTCCGTGCGTGCTCCAATATGCAGTGTCGTCTGCATATTGGGCCAGCTTTATTGAGGGGTGTGTGGGCTGTGGCGTATCTGCCGTATATATAATATACAGGAGGCCACAGATCAGGCGCGGCTCGTCAATATGTGCTACAGTGATACAGCGCAATGATTATTTTGCAGAAAATAGTTTCTTCTTTGTGTTAAACATATACTCAATTATTATTGCACATTTTCTTTCACTTTCACTATTTTATATGCCGCGCGCTAGTGTTCTTTGCTCATTGTGTGCAAAGATGATGCACGCCTCACATAGACGAGATAGGTGATGCGTTGGGTGCTACAAAATTCTTCAGTCCTTTGCAGGGAATGTAGACCAATCCACGCATGCGAAACATAGGTGTACGATTTTGAAATCTGTTCTCCTATTGGTTGAATTTACCTAGCGTTGTGCTCTCATGAAGTGAAGCACATGAATTCATGCTGCTTCTGTACAAAGTCGCTAGATAGTAGGATTGCGATGTCATCTAACGACTTTGCTTGCTGTTATGCAACTTCGGTCATCTATGTGGTGTTGAGACAACTATCTGTTGCCGGTGATAGACCTTGCACGCAACAGAGAGAATAAAACTCTCGGAAGTTGGACATGTGGAGCAATTTCTGTTGGCACTACTTATTTTTGACAGCAACAAATAACCACGAAATACTCCATAAACTCAGGTTATCGATGCGAGTCACGTGACGCCATGGTTACTAAACTTTCTTTGCGTCTTTAAGTTTAAAAATATTAATACACGTGTACATCATTGTGAGAGAAGACATTTGGTGAACTTTCTGCAATTAGTGCTCGCAGAAGAGGTTGCGAAGTGTGAAGATTCGCTCTGGTGCACGTAATCGTAGTGAAGTGCTGGTGTCCAGTGTGCTTTGTGTTTCAAACTACAGGATTGTGATGCCATACAAAGTGAATTTTATTTACTGTGCACATACTTTTGATATTGTTGCTTCATCTTGATTTCATTTATAATTGATATATATTAATTCGGTCAGGTACCGACATTTAAGTGTTCCTCGGTGACGGGAGGAATCCTGTCCCACTCGCCGGCCGATGGCCGAGCCTTCTTTCCCAGACTCGGATAAAGAAATGATTGAAGCCGAAGCTTCGGTTTTGCCGGTTTCGGAAACTACTGCTAGCCTCCCCAATTCTGTTAAGGAAAAGCTGTTATACTCATTTAATGATTTGGCTCCATTTTTAGTACTTACAAGCAGTAAGGGGGACGTAGCTTCACTACATCCATTGAAACTTGGTAAACTTCTCTGAGAAATATGCGGAATATCATATCACTAAACTACAAAAAGCAGGAAGAAATCGTTTTGAAGTATATTTTGAAAAATGTTCCGAGGCGAATGCATTTTTGCTATCCGGGTTCGACTCGTTCGACTGCGTTCCTTTATTCCACAACATCGCATTGAGACGAAGGGCATTATAAGAAACGTGGACTCTGACATTACTGAACAGGAGATTATGGACTTTGGAAATACCGAGTGTAATGCCCCCATACAACATGTTTACCGCTTTAAGCGTAAAGAAGTAGCCCCGCAGGGTGAAACTGTATACCACCCCACACAGACTTGTGTTATTACTTTCCGCAGTCAAATCCGTCCACGTTCTTTCAGACTATACTACAGCTCCTTTAAAATTACCCCATATATCGGCCGAGTGATGCAGTGTTTCAACTGTGCCAAATATGGGCATTCAGCTAAAGCTTGTCGCAGCAATACAGTCTGCTTTAAGTGTGCCGAATCACATACCACCTCATCTTGTACATCAAACAACCTACGTTGTGTACACTGCAAGCTTGCACATCCGGCAAATGCAAAAACTTGCCTTGTCCGCCTCAGAGAGGAAGGAGTCCTGAAACGAGTCGCTGAGCTTCGGGTCACGCGCTACGAAGCTCTGGCGATGCTTAGGGGGGCTTTTTCATTTGCCGATAAAGTTCGAGAAAATGCTCCACATACAGTACGCCCCGATGACACTTCACCGACACCCCAGACTCTAACATTGACTAAACATAAACGTCTGGCTGGAGGAGGGTCCGGCGTCCCCCGGCCTCCTGTCGCCGAACAAACCTCACCATATTTTAGCACCACCAAACGAGTTCGCCTGGCTCAAAGACCGCCACCGAAGCGGTCAGATATATCTTCTGGCCGTCTACCTCAAGCAGGCCCCTCTAAGCCTGTATATGTTTCTAGAATTCCCGGTACTCTTCCGAGCTCTTTCACACCCCAGGCGGATGCTCCCGCCAACAAACCTCACGTTGTAACACAATTGGTAGACAGTCTCGCATTTCGTCGACAACTCGAAGGTCTGCGTCTCTTGGTGGAAACTGAAGCGTCGAACTGGTTTGAACAGGCAGGGCGTATACTCGCGGGCCTGATCCAGGCACAGACGCTTTAATTTAAGTCCTATTTAAACCATGGACAAACTATTATCCATACTCCAGTGGAACGAGCGTAGCATCCGTTCTAGACGGGCGGAGCTCCAAAATTACCTGTCTAACAAACATATTGATTTGGTGCTTATTTCAGAATCCTGGCTAGCACCACACCACACCTTTCGCCGGACTTCTCACCGTATTATTCGGCACGATCGTAACCGGGAGGGGGAAGACTACTCCTCCTACTTCACCCTTCCCTTACCATCCTCTCCGTCCATAAAATATCTAGCTTCGATGAACAATTTCAGGCAGTACTTTTACAACTGCCTCAACTACAGATCCTCACGGTTTACAACGCTCCGGCACACCATATTTCGCAAACCTTTTGAAATTCCCACGTCTTGCTGAAGCCCCATTTACCAACCATCAAATGCGGCGACTTTAACCTCGGACTCACACCGCAGCAGATAAGGGACGGTGCACATACCTACCGGATGTTACACTCTTTGGCCTCTTCCCGTCTCCTTTTGAATACCGATGACCCTACGCGCTATGGACCTCCTCCCCAACGTCCGACGTCTCCCGATCTTACCTTTATCTCTGACTCACTCTGGCCACACTCTACCAGGAAGGTGGATCTTGATAGCCTCGGCAGTGACCACAGGCCCATACTGGTACAAATTTCTCCACTTGGTCCTTCCCAACGCTTCCGACATACCTCCCCTAACGAAGCGATCTCCATGGTTTAAGAAATCCACTCTCAGTAGAGCTGCAATCTCTTTGATCTCAAAAATCCGATTTGGAGTTGCCGTTACACCGGCCTACTTATTTAAAATCCGCCAAAGAGCCTCCCCAAATTGTGGTTGTGGTGCCTACGGTGATATCAACCACATCTTTTTTAATTGCTCCTTACATACACTTTCTGTCTCGCAATTTATCTGCACACTGGCCCAACGTTATGGCAATGGCCCATGGAATATCTCATCTTTGGTGTATACTACTGATACCCATTTGCCACGGCTACTACTTCGCCATCTCGTTAACTGCAAAATGAAACTATGAACTGTGATCCGACCCTCCTTTAGTGTTGCATCGTTTCTCTCAGAGCTACTACTCATTTTGATTCGATGCAGACATCGATTACTCCTACCCGGAGTGTGATAGTGCGTCCATAAACCCCAAACAACAACTCAGGTTATGAACGTCAGTTTCGTGTGCTGAGCAATATCTGTGTTGTGTACGCTAAAATGAATTCTGTGGACAGCCTAATAAATTATCCTTTCTCTAGGAGGACTCTAGAAGAAAAAGTTCAAGTGAAGCAGTTAGGGAGGCAAACACCAAATCTAAAGATCACACAATCACGCAACCTGCAAAAGGAGGGAGAAATAATTCTTACACCAGGCGATTTAACTTCAAAATTTATGAGCATGCATGGATATGTGGATGTCAGGAAAGAATTGCTCTTTTCTGTTTTCCATGGTTGCTTTTTGGGAACAGTGATTCGTGGAGTACGACAGGAGTGAGAGACCTAGGGCATATTAATGTTCTGATTAACAAACACAAACAAAATGTAAAACATTTAAACAATGTACTAGATTTAAGTGCTTTAGGTAGTACAAATATTGTGACTAAGTTAAGCCGTGCTTATCAAGAGGCGAAGCTGAAGCATAATGTACAAGTAGAGAAAAACAGATATGTGTTGTCCCGCATAATTGACTGTATAAAGTTTTGTGGTGCATTTGAGCTTGCTTTGAGAGGACAGGATGAGACTGAATCTTCTGAATATCATGGCGTGTTTTAGGACTTATAGATTTAGTAAGTAACATTGATAGTGCTGTGAAGGAACACATGGACTCAAACCACATATTCAAAGGGACCTCTAAAACCATCCAAAATGAACTCTTGGGTTGTATGTTAGAAGTCCGTCGTGAGGTGATTCTGGAGGAAATGCAAGAAGCTGATTTTGTGGCTGTTATGGCAGATGAAACCACAGATGTTTCGCATCAGACCCAGCTTGTATTAGTATTTAGATATGAGAAAAAGGGTGTTCCATATGAGAGATTTTGGGGGTTTTTTGCAATCAGAGGGACAAAACGCAGAAGCAATTTCTGAAAGCATATTAAAAGTGCTTAATGAACTATTCAGAGATAAACGTCATAAAGTTATTGCCCGAACTTAGGATGAAGCTTCAGTAATGAGTGGTGCAGTTGGTGGAGTACAAGCCAAAGGACAATCTCAGTTTCCAAATGCCCAGTATATTCACTGTTATGCACATCAACTGAACTTAGTGATGGAACATGCAGCTTCGCAGAATAAGGCTGCCAGAATATTTTTTCTTAATCTCTCTGCTTTTCCTGCCTTTTTCTCGAGATCTTGGCAGCTATGGATTCTGCGGTGGCTAGAAGAGTTCCTGGTGGTTCTGCAACTAGGTGGAATTTTAGATCCAGAACTGTTAATGTCATTTATGAAAATCAGGAAGAATTGCTGCAGTGCTTTTCGGAGTTGGAAAATTCTGCCCATGATAAGACTTGTCTGGAAGCAAATGGGCTTCGGCGTTAATTAGAAGACAGCAAATTCCTTTCATGGTTGAAATTCTTTCACCGAGTAATGCCTCATGTTGATGTACTTTATAATCAACTGCAATCAAGATCAACTGAGGTTGTTAAAGTACAAAATGCTGTGTCTTCATTCATTCAGTGCACCTGTGACATTCGAGAGGATGCCGATGATATATTTGTGATTCCATCTGAATCAATGAGCAAACGCCAGAAGGTAGAATGTCTAATAATAGAAGCCAAAGAAGTGTGTGACCGCATTATCGAGGAAGCTAGACGTCGTTTTGAGTCGCTTAGCCATCTCGATGCAGCAAAGCTGTTAAACTCTAAATTCTTTGGCAAATTTCTAAGTCAGTTTCCTGAGGATGAACTTCAAACTGCTGTGACTACGTATACAACACTGAACAAGAAAATGCTAAAGACACAACTTAGCGTTCTGTATGCAAGGCCTGACTTTAGAAACATTGACGGGGCTGTGCAACTATTGCAATACATAATTTCTAACAGTCTGCAAGATTCGTTTTCTGAAGTTACAAGTTTACTAAACATTTTGATCACAATGCCAATGACCACTTCTGAGCCAGAAAGATACCTTTCATGCTTAAAACGTGTAAAAACGTTCTTAAGAAACTATGTCACAGGATCGTCTTACTGCTCTGGCAATGCTGTCCATGGAGAAAAGCATCGCTTCTAGCATGAGGGGTTTAATACCAGGGTGATCGGTAAGTTCTGCGGCCGGAAGGAGCGTCGTATGGACTTTATATTTCGCCATTAGGTAAGACTAATTATATAAAATGTGTAATCATTGTGCGGTACTGTAGCACACACCTTATTTTGTTCACCAGCCGCCACTGCCAGAGATGACGCTCCCTTAGGGTGTGCCTGCTCTCATGTGGATGGGGTTTTATGTGTTGCCGTTTATTCTGATGTATGCTGTGCGGTTGGACAAGAAGCTTGCTATCCAACGGACGATGCGTGGGTGTATTTGATACGTGGTAAGTTTGTAAAGCAAACCGTTTACCCAGCATTTGTCAAATGCGAACTTTATGTCCAGGAAAGCCGCCACTGTCGTGAATCCTCTATTATAGGCGTCCTGGAATTGTGACATCACCCTTACAAGTTGATCCTGTATTGTGATGTCACTCCTGTAGTCTGCCTGTGTGTCCGGTATGAAGTTTTTGTTATTGCAGATGTCCGTAAGTCTGACTACTACTATTTTTTCAAAGACTTTTGAGAGGGTGGAGGTGAGGGAAATTGGCCTGTAGTTTTTCACATCCGTTTTATCTTTGCCGGGTTTTTCTAGCAGTAGCAGGTTGGCCTTTTTCCATTCAATAGGATGGTACCCATGCTTGAGCATGAGGTTGTAGGTGTTTGTTATGTGTTGAATGGCGTTGGCTGGCAAGTTCCTAAGCATTATGTAGGATATTTCGTCTGGTCCTGGGGCTGTGTTTTTGGTCCGGGGGATGGCTTTAAGTACGTCTTGAGGTGTGATAGGTGATTCTGCCTGGTCTGTCGGGTCGAGGTCTTCTATCGGCATCTATGGGGTGTATAGGTCCTGGCGAAGCTCGACATGGTAATTTATCCTGGTGTAGTACTTTTTGTCGAACTTTGGGTCTTGTGGGGTTTGGAAAACTTGGGTGTAGTGTTCTCTTAACAATTCGAGTTTTTCAGTGACGTCGTGGATGAGATGGCCATTGTGCTTAATGGGGTAGGTTGGGGATGCTTTTTTCTTGGTGGTCTTGATTAGCTGCCAGAATTTTGCTGGGTCGTGTTTCCTGCTCTCCGTAATTTTGTCTATGAGGGTCTCCCATCGCTGTTGGTTGTGTTTTTCTATTGCTGTTTTTATGTCCTGTTGCAGTTTATTAACAATGCGTTTGTCTAGAGGGTGGTGTGTTTTTATGTATTTTCGGTATGCTCTTTTTTGTTTTATAATTTGTACTATGGCTGGTTGGAGTGGTCTGCTGTAGGGGTTTATTATTATTCTCTTCTGTGGTACTGCGGTTTGGCGTGCTTCTATGATGGTGTTGGTGATTTCAGCTTTATATGTGTCTATATCGTGCCAGGTATTGATGTTTGGCGGGACTATGTTGTTTGGTGAGATTTTCTGCCGTTTGTTTGAACAGTTGCCAGTCAGTGTTTTTGTAATCATATATGATGACTGTTCCCTTCTCTTGTGCATACCAGGGGTTTGTTCTTAATGTGACTATTATACGGATGTGGTCTGTGTCGGGGGGTACGTCGGTGAGAGGGTATGTGCGTTTTGACGTGATGATTTTGTCGGGGGAAAGAGGCTGCTAGTCTTCATTGCCAATTCTGGTTGGCCCTGGTACTAACACAAGTTTTAGTTCTGTCAGGTCGAGTATGCGTTTGAGTTCTCGTCCGTGGGTGTTTGTGTGCTCGTCTAATAGCTCAATGTTGCTTGCGTTCAGGTCGGCAGCTAATATCAGGTGTGGGAAGTTGTCATTCAGGTAGTATATGACGTCAGAGGGGAACTGTGCTCTTGGTGGGACGTAGATAGTTGCGTTGTGTAGTTTCTGGCGTTGTATTTTGACCTCTACTATTACCAGCTCATGGTGTTGGAATGCTTGGGGGATATCGATTTGTTCCGGACAAAGTTTACTCTTTGCCAGGATTAGGACTCCTCTTCCTAGTCCTTGCTCTCGGTCTTTCCTTAACACCTGGAAAGGGTGAAAATTGAAGTTGCATCTGCTGTTGAGCCTGGTTTCGTTGAGTGTTATTATATCTGCTGTGTGGTGTGTGATGAGATCCTGGAGTTGTCGTTTGTTTCGTATGCCATTTATGTTGACGTGTAGCAGTTTGAGGATTTGTCGTGGGTGTGTCTGTGTCGTTGTGCCTGCCATTTCTATGGTGTTTTTCTAAGTTTTGGTTGGTATGGTGTGTTTACTGTGTTATGTCATTTATAAAAATGGCTAGTTGGTTCCCTAGCTTGGCCGTATTCACCGCCATTTTAAGGGTTTTCTGCGCCGTCTGTGTTATGTTGTTTAGTAGTGCGGTGTGTTGATTTGGAGGGGTAGCGTTGTAGAGGGGGGGAATTATGGTGGAAAGTATCTGGCTTGTCAGTGTCTTGGTTACTTGTTCTATGAAAGTGTTGATGTTTTTCTGCATCTGTGTAACTTGTTTTTGTACGGATTTTAGCTGTTCCTCAGCTTGTTATGACTTGTTTGAAGAGGCTAGCTGTTTCACGGGATGTTATCTCTTTTTTGTTGTTGGGGATCACGGGAAGGTTTATCTCTGGCCACTGTGTTTGTTCTGCTGGCTTGGGGGGAGCTGGTATATTGTGGGGAAACATCCTGATTTCAGCTATTTGTGATGTGGTTATCGGGGGGTTTCTAAGGTACATGGGGCACCTGGTCTGACCGGTATAATGACCGGTTTAGCGGCATGTGGCGCACTTTTTTCCCCTCGGAATTTCTCGTTGGATGATTACGTCATACATCGAGATCTCAGTACGTGATTGATTTCATGCTTCTGCTTTGCGCTGATTGGCGCTTGGACTAAACATCACATTTCAACGCCAGTTTGTGATTGGCTATAATAATCAGCACGCCAATTGGTCAAGTGATTTCTTCTTCACATTGACCTCCCAACCAGGCAAGTTTTGTGCTACTCTAGCACTTCTTTACATGACAAACGTTACCGGCGGGTAGGGTAGCAAGGCCATTGCCATCAGTAGCAAGACTGGTACGGCGCCATTTGGTCGGGTCCTCTGCTACCTGTGCTAGCAAGCGCTCACCAAACTTTACACACGTTGACTTTTTATGACGACCATGGCAAGTCCCCTAACCAACGATTTTGGCAACATGACGACCTACTGCCTCGAGGGAGGCAACATTTCGACCTTCCTCGGTCAAGAACTCATCACGGAACTATCTCTCCCCTTGGCAGACACCGAAAAATGTACGCTGCTCAACGAACGCAAGCCTAGGCAAGCTTACATTGACCAAGCCGACTGTCAACTGCTAGAACTGCTTTCAAATGAGAACGTACCACGATCTGACGTCACCAGGATTTACCGTACGATGGCCGCACATAAAACGCGAGTCGAAGCCATCGATACTTTCCTCATGCACCATGACAAAGCGGTTTCTACACAAAAATGGCAAACCGTCCAGCTTAAACGAAAGAGAAATACACCCTCTCCAGTAGTTACCAGTGCTCCTGTGGCCACAGCCAATCAGTTTCAGGCTTTGGCCAGTACTTCTACGACGGAGCCCGTATCTGAAACCATGGACTGTATTGACAATCAAGGCGACGTTCCCAAGGAACCTGAGCATACTAGCGCTCCTGCGATAGCTGCAAAACCACCTCCAATATTTCTGCGCCAACCAGAGGATGGCAGAAGGCTCGCCTCATTCCCTGGACAGGAGGGCACCTATACCCTGAAAAACATGCGGAACACGGTCGCCATCCTGCCTGCTGACCCAGAGGCTCATCGCCAAATGCGAAGATGGCTGGAACAACAGAGTATTTCATATGTTGCCACCCTTCTACCAGAGGAGAAACGACTCCATTTGACGATCAACGACCTCCCCCAGTACATCACCGAGGAGGAGGTGAAACAGGAGCTCCTAACTAGAGGCCTTCCAGTGGCCAGTGTCAACCAACTACGCACTGTCCGAGGCCCCAACCCAGGCCCTCTACACCACTTCAGGGTAGTACTGGACAAAACCGAAGTGGCATCAAACATCTACAAAATGAACCGCCTGTTCTCTGCTGTCGTCTCTGTTGAGGCCTACAAACCTCCTTTTCGGCCACAAGAATGTCTCAACTGTCAGCAATTCTTCCATGGTGCCGACGCATGGAAACTTCCACCAACATGCTCCCACTGTGGTACCACTGGTCATCCTCGCCACAACTGCAATAAAGTGGGAACGACCACACCCAGATGCGTCAATTGTGGAGCAGCTCACTTATGCCGTTATGCTAAGCGCCCTATTTGGCAGGAGGCCCGGTATAAGTTAGAATGCAGCAGGAAGGGCACTAGACGCTCCCCAATGAATGCCCCGCTGAGGGTACCCAATCCACATGGCCTACCCAAGGAAGCCTTCTAGGGTGCTCGCTTACCGGGGCTCCCAGCTTAAACCCCGGTAAACTTTCCATCGTACTCCACAGCGGTCTCGAACTCCCCTAATGTCACCGCCACCAGCATCTCAGACGAGCAAGACAAACCAGCATCCTCTCAGCCACAACCTACCATTCCCCAACATCTGAACCAGCGGCTCCGCCAAGCCACTCCCAGTCCTCGTCCTATCCGGAGGCAACCGCCTTCCAAAGCCCCCATTTGTCCCCATTCCAGGTCATCCGGTGGAGTGCCAGGGACGAACACGGTTGCCGACATAGCTGCATTCAGTGAAGTTACTGATCGCATCCCTGCTCACCTGCAGATCAAGTTTGCCGCTGCCCTTATGGAGGCCCTCCTAAATCGGCCATCTCAAACAACCCCTGAGATATAACTAGGAGTTATTTCCGGGCTGTTATGCCGTGGTCTGCTGGAGTTGAAGAACGTCTGGGTTCTTCAACTCCAGCAGACCACGGCATAACAGCCCGGAAATAACTCCTAGTTATACTGACTCCGGCCGTGAAAGCCTTCGCTCTCTCATGACTCGCCTCTACGGGGAGGAGATGTATCGTCTGATGCGTCGACTAGAAGTACTGCGCAAGCAAAAATCCTCTCTTCTGTGTTCTCTTACATTTCTTCTACGCTGCCGTGACTCGGGAATCATTCCTAGATTCCTCCGCCAGAAGCGCAACATTCTAACAGCCGCTGCTCTGCGCATCTACAACCGTTCTGAACACGCCATGCTCCGAAAACGCATTCACCAGACTAGACGGGAACTCTCTTCCAACAACAGACAGCTGCTCGCCTTACATCTACAAGTAAGTAACACACTCCACAGATACGATTGGGACAATATAGACAGGATCACATACAACTCCATGGATCACAACCAGAACAGCATCACTACTCGCCATAAGAAGAAGTTTGAACGCCTTTCGACCAAAAACAAACCTTCTACGCCTCCAGACACTAGCCGCACGGTGGTTAATTTATCGAACCATCAACTATCACCAGACGATACGTCCTTGCTTGCCAAAGCAGGGAATTACGCAGTAGTCACACCCACGATACCAGTGGAGGACATCATTTCAAACATTGAATCAGGAATACGAGGCCTTCCAGCAGCAACAGCCAATGAGATTCGCCGTGAATCCTCTAGAATTCTCCAATACGCTAAGGCTCCACGCAATAATCTATCCTTCAAAGAGAGGACTGCACTGATGAACTTGAATAACAACAAAAATATCATCATCTGCTCAGCAGACAAGGGGAATGCCACTGTCATTCTAAACCAGCAAAACTACGATGACAAAATCTCAGATCTTCTTAAACCTGACTCATACCGGAAAATTCAACGAGATCCCACAGCTCGTATTCTACGGAAAACCAACGCCCTCATCAAGAATTCTTCCCTGCCAGCAGAAGACAAACGCCGCTTCATCAAATCAGAAGCCCAGCCTCCCAGACTTTATGGCCTTCCAAAAATACATAAGCCGGATGTGCCTCTAAGGCCCATTGTCAGCGGAATTGGATCTCCGACTTATTATATAGCCAAACATCTAGCATGCCTACTACAGCCACACGTCGGCTCGACAGACTCCTTCATTAAAGACTCGACTCATTTCATCCAGAAACTACAAAGCCTCACACTACAACCTCATGACCTTCTGATCAGTTTTGATGTCGTCTCACTCTTCACCATGGTTCCAGTACAAGAGGCCCTCACACAGTTAAAGCACATTTTCTCAGAAGATATAATCGCCATCTTCCACCAAGTTCTCACCACGACGTATTTCCAGTGGAACCATTCGTTCTACGAGCAGATCGATGGAGTTGCCATGGGAAGCCCTCTTAGCCCGGTAGTGGCCAATTTCTTCATGGAATCTTTTGAGTCCAAAGCCTTGGCCACGGCTCCTCTACAACCGACTGTCTGGCTCCGCTATGTGGACGACACTTTCGTCGTATGGCCCCATGGAAAAGAAACTCTTCAAGACTTCCTACTACATCTTAACAGCATCAACACACGCATACAATTCACCATGGAGGAAGAGAAAGACGGACAGCTACCTTTTCTGGACGTCTTAGTCAGCAGGAAAGCAGACGGCAGACTTGGGCATACTGTCTACCGTAAGCCCACTCATACGGACCGCTATTTAAATAAAGCCTCAAATCATCATCCCAGACAAAAACGAGGCATGATTAAGACACTCGTAAACCGTGCTTCTCGCGAGCCACACTTATTACAACAAGAACTCTGTCACCTTGAGAAAGCCTTACTTTCTAATGGATATTCTATTCAAGAGGTCAAAAGAGCCTGCCGCCCTGCCAAGCCGAAACCTGCCTCACAAAAAACAAACAAGCCCAAACATAACGGTATAGTTTTCCTGCCATATTTCCAGAATGTCACCGACCGTATTCAACACATACTACAACGGCACAGTATCAAGACTGTCTTCAAGCCCACCAGGCAACTGAACAGCCTATTACGCTCTGCTAAAGACCCCTGGGACCCCTTGTCATCAGCCGGTGTTTACCGTATTCCCTGTTCCTGCGGATCGGTTTACATCGGAACTACTCAACACAGTATCAACACAAGACTCACCGAACATAAAAGAAGCTGCCGCCTGGCCCAAACAGATAAGTCCGCAGTTGCCCAACACGCCATTGAAGCGGAGGGAGAACACATAATTAAGTTCCAGGACACAAACATCCTTTCATCCACAACACACTACCATGCCCGGTTACAGCGCGAAGCCATTGAAATATATAAACATCCCAACAATTTCAACAAGAAAGAAGAAGTTTTGAAACTAAACAGCAACTGGTATCCTGTCATTGAAGGCAAGAAACGACATAAAACAGCAGAAACTGAAGTGATCCAATCAGGAGGCAACACCTTGAGTGAAGCCCGCCCCCTCCCACCGGCCGTGCGCCGCCCGAGCCAATCAGCGGAGGCCACTAGAAGGATAAATACCGCAGCTCTGACAGTCCACACCTCAGACGCTACGCTAACTTCTCCGAGGAGATTACGACCGCGCCACTGAAGATGTCCGCCGCAGATGTGGACGAAACGTCTGGGTTCTTCAACTCCAGCAGACCACGGCATAACAGCCCGGAAATAACTCCTAGTTATACTGATTCCGGGCGTGAAAGCCTTCGCTCTCTCAACCCCTGAGATGTTCCTGATTTAGACGGTCTTCACCTTCTGCGTCAACCATGGCTACTAGTCGTCCGAGGAGGAAAACCCCCTTCCACCAACTGATTTTTTGCTACTGGAATGCAAATGGCCTCCACAGACAACTCACTGAAGTCTCAAACTTCCTCGCTGTACAGAAGGTAAACATCCTCGTGGTACAGGAGACTCATCTGTCGCCTCACAAAAAATGCGACCTGCCCGGTATGCAGTCATATCGAACTGACAGAGCGGATGGCAGAGGGGGCACAGCTATCTATATAGCTCGCTCCCTTGCTCACCACCTGCTGCATATCCCGACCTCAAACCACCTGGAGGTTACAGGTATAGCAGTGGAGACCAACCGAGGCCCATTACACCTATATTCAGTGTATGCACCACCTAAGCGCCCGTTACTAGCCACGGAACTGGACACCCTCTTTGCCTCACCGGTTGCCACGATCACTACTGGAGACAACGCCAAGCACTCCAATTGGAACTCCTCCATCACCAATAATCGCGGTCGCCAATTACATAACTATATTGCTTCGAGAGGTATTCTAGCCCAAGCTCCGAACCAGGTCACCATACAGTATGGCGACAGACGACCACCAGATTGGCTGGACCTTGCGCTCACTCGCAACCTACGGCCGCACTTCACCCTCTTTACCGTACCAGCGCTCTCATCTCATGACTACCCTGTCATCCTCCTTTCCGTGCAGTCTGACCAGCAAGCCTCCAAGGGCTTTACCAGCTCCTAGGAGTACCGTCTGGAGCGCTTTTTCCCAAATAATGGAGCAGATACAGCCTCCCCGGCACCAATGCACAGGCTCAGAAGACATCGATATTCTAGTGGATCACCTTACCCGGCATATCACCACTGCAGTGACAAGAGCGTCTCCACCAACAAGACCTTATAGGTTTCACTTGGACCCACTACCACATGCCATTCGCGATTCCATCAAGCAAAAGAACCGAGCCCGAAGGCGGTTCCAGCATACTCGCTCCCCCGCTGACCTGCGCGAGTTTCGCCGTCTCCAGGAGCTTCTCAAACTAGACCTCAGAGACTACAGAAATGAATGCTGGGAGGAACAGATCAGCACTCTTAGACCTGAAGACAGCTCACTATCGCAAATGACAAAGACACTCCTGAACCTTCCCCGTAAAGATCCTCCCATGCGCTAGGGGCAGGTCCTAGCCCAATCTGCTAAAGAAAAAGCGGAGTTCCATGCCGCCTACCTGAAGACGGCTTTCTCACCTGCAGACTCATCTGATCTTGACCACACACAATCAGTGGTGCACGAGGTTCGGACCTATCTCACTCAGTCAAGAGAAGCAAGGCTACAAACGGCCACCGCCGTGACAGAAGTACAAGGCCTTATTCGATCTCCCCAACCCTACAAATCTCCCGGCTTTGCCAACCTGGCTAATGCAGCCCTAAAGGCACTACCTGTTCCTTGGATACAGACCCTCACCCTCGTATTCAATCATATCCTCCACCATGGTTACTTCCCTAAGGTCTGGAAACATGCAAAAATCATCACCATCAGTAAATCAAGAAAAGACGGCACCACACCTGAGAGCTATAGGCACATTAGCCTACTCTCCTCCATTAGTAAGCTAATGGAGAAGATCATCCTAACAAGGCTCCAAACCATCCTCGAGAACCAGCACGTGGTGCGGCCGGAACAATTTGGTTTTAGGGCACAGCACTGTACCCAACATCAGCTCTTCAGGCTAGTAGATGAAGTGTACACGGCTTTCAACAGGAGGCACTTCGTCTCTACACTCTTCCCTGACATCACCAGGGCCTTCGACAGTGTGTGGCATGACGGTTTACGCTCCCGGATGATCAATACCAAACCCCTTCCTACTTAATTCATCTAATTCACTCTTATCTCCAAAACAGAACCTTCACTGTCTTCCATGATGGGATAACCTCCAGGCCGCGTCCCATCAGAGCAGGTGTACCCCAGGGCAGTGTTCTTGGGCCCACGCTCTTCCTTTTATATATCAATACCCTTCCTTCCCTGCCACGATGCTCCTTAAACCTGTTCGCGGACGATACGGCAGTCACTTCTACCTCATCTCAACCCTGGTTGGCTGCCCGAAGAATCCAGCAATACGCCGACCTTCTTACTACCTGGTTCCAACGTTGGCGCCTCCGAGTCCATCCACAAAAAAGCCAGGCCATTACATTCTGTAGACGCCCTTTCCCTGACATTCCGCCCATACGTCTTGCCGGTGCAGAAGTTGAGTGGAGAACCTATATCAAGTATCTAGGAGTGCTGCTAGATATGAAACTCACCTGGAAGGAACATATCAACTTCGTAGCCAACAAAATCAAGAAAAGGATGGGCATGCTTTATCCCCTGTACAATAGACGCTCTGTGATGTCCATCACAACCAAACTCCTCCTCTATAAGCAAATACTACGTCCAGCCATCACCTATGCCTGTGTCATATGGGGAGTAGCAGCCAATACCCACATAGACTGCCTGGAAGTTCTTCAATCCCGATTCCTCCGAATAGCCACAGCCTCACCTTGGTACATTCCCAATAATGTCAACATTCCATCCCTCAAAGACCACATCCACTCTCTGGCACGCATCTTCTACCGGAACCTCCCTTACAGTGGAGATTCGTGCGCACGGGGGGACGAATCTCGCTCGTGCACGGTGCCCCTGGAGAGGCGAACCTGCGCCCTATGCAGATTACCAGGGCACGGGGCCCGATTTCGGGGTTGCCGTGAATACCTGCGCCAGCTGGCGAGACTGAGCGGACAAGTGCCCCCATGCACTACTGGCTCCAGGAAACACGCACAAGCCCCCCACACAGAATAACAACGCCCCCCAGCAACGCCTCCTATGACCCTAAGTCGCGACATCTCAACTTTGAGACCAGCGGCTAGTACATCGAGACCCCCCACCCCCACCCTTGACCACCAACAAGGCACACAAGCCCCCTACCAACCCCCAAAGCCGGCGATCCCACCTGCCCTAACCCCTGCCTCACTGCTAAAGGAATCTTACCTTCCCGCGAATGACATGGGTTCAAGCGCGGCACGAGTGTATCCACATACTTACGCTCTTACTAACCCAGCCACAGCTCACTCATGAGGTGCTCTCCACATACTCGGGCTTCTTTGCACTCTTCCCGGACCTGGATGCCTTCTCATTTGAATAAACTCCCCCTCCCCTGAGAAACTGTTGCTTAACAACGATGATGACCATTGCAATGACACGGATAATGAATTGGAATGCACGTGGCATTTACCACCGAAAAAGCGAACTTACGGACTTCCTGCACACCCACAACATAGACATTGCACTAATCACAGAGACTTACTTAAACCACAAATCCAGACTAAACATTGCCAGATACTTAACCTACAGGACTAACCGGGCCAGACGTGGCGGAGGCACAGCTTTAATTATCAAGGGTACCATAGAACATGACCAAGCATTGCTCCCCCCCCTCAGACGTATGGAGGCGACAGGCACATACGTCAAAGTTAATAACACTCGCGCTCTCATTGTTGCTGCTTATAATCCCCCGGGCGAAGTACTCATAGATGACCTGGACGACCTGCTCGAATTAAGCAACCCCATTCTAATTGCCGGAGACCTGCACGCCAAGCACCCGCTCTGTAACTGCCGTACAGGTAACCCAGCTGGCTCCCAACTTCTGAGACACCAGAACAACTCCAATTATGTTATATTCGCATCAAGCGAACACACATTCATACCCACACAGCGTAACCACCAGTCTGACATCCTTGATATCACCTTAGTAGGACAATTACACCTCAAGGTCACCTTTAAGGTAATTAATGCCCTGTCTTCAGATCACCTACCTGTTCTAATCAACCTAGAAGGCCCTCCGGCACCATCCATATAACCCCTCAGACGCAACTACAACAAAGCAAACTGGGAAATATTTAACCAGATTGTATCGGCTGAAATTCACAACACACCAATCACGTCATGCAACGAGCTAGAACAAGCCGTAGCAAACCTTGAAAACACTATACGGTATGCCATTACCGCCTCGGTCCCCATACACGCACGTAACCTCGGCCCTCAAACCATGCCTACCGACCTCAAAGACCTAGCAAAAACCCGCAATAAAGCCCGCCGCAAATGGCAATACACGAGACGCCATCAAGCCCTACAGCAGCTGCGTGAACTCAAATCCGAAAACGCACAGCCGACTTCCTTACCTCCCAATGGGAAAGGACAGTCGCTGATCTAGATACAGACCGCACGTCACTCTGGCGCATTGTGAAATGCCTAACACCTCCATTCCGCCCCTACACATCAATCAGCCTATAGCCACATCCGACCCCGAAAAAGCTGAAGCACTAGCAGATGCGCTGGAATGCACACTAACACCGAACTTTATACCAAGCGCACCACAATTTACTGCCGAGACCGAAGCTCTAACTAATGACATACATCCACAACACTCAGCCAAGTCAGAAAAACCTCACCATTTAAGGTTATGTGGATCATAAAGCATCTACCGAAAAAGAAATCGCCCGGACCTGACACCATACCCAACATAGCACTAAAAGCTTACCTCCCGACGCCATTGGCCAACTGGCAGAAATCTTCAAATATGCCCTCAGAAGCGGCACTTTTCCACAGTGCTGGAAGAAGGCCAAAGTCCTCCAAAGCAGGGCAAAGACCACGCCAATCCAGCCAACTACAGACCCATCAGCCTACTGAACTCACTCAGTAAGGCGCTAGAGAAAATACTTAAAAGATTAAACGCACATCTAATCAAACACGGCATCATCATTCAAGAGCAGTTCGGCTTTCGACCCAAACACTCGACCACGCTCCAACTACTCCGCATCACTGAACACATAACCCGCGGATTTAACATAAAACCACGGGGGTGCTGTTCCTGGATATTGAACGTGCCTTCGACCGGGTATGGCTTCAGCTCCTCAGTAAACAATGCACCCTCCTCTCCACGTATTATGCAAGCAGGGGTCCCCCAAGGCAGTTTATTGGGGCCCACACTCTTTAACATTTATATCAACGACATACCCAAAACCACATCCCTTTACTTGTATGCAGATGACACGGCTATCGCAACTCAGTCTGGCAACCCTCGATTTGCACGCGACAGACTAGAAACGTCCCTCAACCACCTGGAAGACTGGCTCACCAAATAGCGAATCAGAGTCAACCAAGCCAAATGCCAAGCAGTAATATTCACTAAGCGCCACACACATAGAAGCACTGCACGTAGACTCCCCCCTTAACACTTTTCGGCGAAAACATTAACTGGACTAACTAGACCACCTACCTCTGGCTCACAATGGACCAAGGCCTCACTTGGCACACACACACACACACACACACACACACACACACACACACACACACACACACACACACACACACACACACACACACACACACACACATCCAAAACTTCCGTCGCAATGCCCAAGTGCAAGTAAGGAGACTCTACCCCCTCCTTCGCACAGGATTACATATCTCCCCGAAACTCGGACTTACGTTATACAAAACACTAATCCGACCGATACTGACGTACGCAGCCCCGGTCTGGGGGTACGCGGCCGCCACCCACATCAAACGTTTGAACACCTTTCAGAACCGGATCCTAAGGATAATTACCGGCATTCCCAGGCGGGCGCCGGCCTACAAACTGCACGAGGAATTGCACATGCACATAATCGAAGAATTCATCAAAAAGCTTGCCTCCGACCTCTATGCCAAAAATTCCCGCCACCATAACCCACTCATTGCCAACCTCGGCACATATCTCGAACTAACTAAACACATAACACCACTCCATCTTTTTGAACGCTCACTGAACAACACATCTGCCATAGATACCAGAGCCCGCCTATTCAATATTCTGAATCCCAGCCAATTACTTACAACCCTCTGCCAAAAGATGAGGTCCGTAAACGCCCAGACAACATGCACTTCGAAACGTCTTCCCTCAAGATCAGGTAGACAGGATCCTCTCGAACTCAAAACAACAGGTACGTAACCGAATTCTAAACCTGCCCCCACCACTGCATTCCTTTAAATGTAAATAGCCATTTCATAGGTTGTAAGCACGCACGTCACTAATCCCCTTAAATTAGCACTGCTGTAACACTCTCTAGCACACATTCGCCAGTGAGCAGCGGAAGAAGATACATCGTAGCAGAGCTCCAGCCTATCAGTCTACGAGTTAGTCCGAGCCGGCCGGTCCATTTTCCGGAGAGTACGGACTTTGGCTACTTTGTACCAGGCACAGTGCTTCCTCGCGGGCCCCCACTTCACTTGACTTGGCACAGAGATGGGGAAGAAGAAACATCGCCGGAAATCGCCGACTTCGCCGAGCTCTCGGGCCACATCGGCCCCCGAGCACAAAAACATCGCCGAGTCTCCCAGCGCAGTCCCCACCGCCAGCGCAGCCACAGCAGTTACAGCCGCCGCCGCGCCGAGCGCCACCAGCGATGGCAGCACTTCACCACAGCCAGCACGCCAGCCAGTCGAGCGACCGCTGCCACCCAGGCAGGTCAGCTCCCCGGGAGGGACATTGGCAGCACTTATCCTGGAGATGCCGGGCCTTCCTCCGCCGGCCACCGCACTTCCCCCGGCCACCTCTCCACCGCCGCCGGCACACACTGGTACCCCTTCGGGAGCCAGTGTTATAATCAGAGGAGTTCCTCCGACTTCCCAGCGAGGCATTTACTCATCGCAGCACAGAACGAGTGGCTGTCAGCAATGACGGCCACTCGTGTCGTCACCTCCCTGGGACCTACACGCCTCATGCGGATCATCTTCGCAGACCCAGCAGACAGAGAAGCCGCCCTGAGGACGGGCTTGCCTTCACTCGGGCGGCGCCTGATTGCTGAGCCAGGCCGCAACACACGGCATCTGTCTTGTCGCAGATGTTGCCGATACGGACACGTCGCCACTACCTGCAACGCCGCTCCGAGATGCCACTACTGTGGGGCCTCCTGCCTCACACAGCACTGTACGAGCCATGATCTCCGCCGTCGCCGCCGGTACTGCGCCTCCTGCAATGGCTTCGGCCACTTTACGGGACAGGCGCGGTGCCCGCTATACCCCAAAGAACACAGCAGGCATTCAACACCAACCGACGCAGCCTCACAGCCGCATAACACAACCACACCAACCTCCGCCGACGCACCTGCACTACGCAGCACAGCTTCCAACGCCGCAGCAACCTCAACCATGGATCAACGCAGCACCGAGGCCAAGGAACTTCACTCCGCAGTCACCGGCCTTGGCCAACAACTACGCCACATCGAGGACGTCTGCAAGGAACTAACCACATCCGTCTCCACACTCTCATCGGCAGTCACCACCCTGATGCAACACTCCACCCCCGATCTACAGACCGCAGCTTCAGCAATCCAAGAAGCCCGAGAGATCGCCACAGAGAGTGTAACAGCTCTCACACGGACAGACTCGGCTCTACAGGCCAACATAAAGAAACACATACGGGAGATGCCGACGCCACGCAGCGGTCGCCCGGCAACTCACCCATCACACTACGGGTTTCAACGCGGCAGCACGACTCCTACACCAACTCCGAGCAGCTGTCATCGAGCTCGACAACACCGAGGCGCTCGAGTCCATACAACGAAAGTTGTACAGGATTGAGAACAAACCCATCACACATACAACAGAAGCGACAACACAATACGACTACGCGGACATTCCCAAACCAGAGAAACAACATCACCTACATCATCGAACACCAAGACAAGAATCGCGTAAACCACGCCCACCCCCAATGACTCCAGAGAAGCAATCTTCTCTCAGCACGGGAGACTACTACTACTACTACGGAGAGAATCCATTGGAACAGTTCTATCGCCTAGACCCTGCATCCAGCGAGATGCACGCCGCATTTTGCAGCCTCCTCGGAACAAATCGGTGACTGACAGCCTCCACTACACATGAGTAACATGTGCCACCGCAGGAGGAACCACCAACGCAGGCATCGCCGAAGCACGATTGTGCACAGTTAATAAATAAATAAAGCAAATTCTTTTCACCCTCTCCTTCCACTACCATTACACACCCCGCCACTTCCCACGTGTACGTGTACGTGTACGTGGCCATGACCTGGATCATTTTCCTTCCTCGCTCCCGCCTATAGCGGGACTATATCATTTCCTCCTTCGATCCTAAACTTCACCTGGCGAAATATGTTATAGTAGGGTAATAGTATGAATTCAGATATTGGTAATGGAAACATAATTGTTATAGCAGAGTAGAATAATAGTCTGAATTCATATATTGGTAATGGAAATATAATTGTTATAGAAGAGTAGCATAATAGTATGAATTCATATATTGGTAATGGAAATATAATTGTTATAGAAGAGTAGAATAATAGTATGAATTCATATATTGGTAATGGAAATATAATATGTGAGAAATAGTTTTAAGCAGACGTATTCTACAGAAGTTGGAAATACTGGTATATGTGACTGTCTGGAGGTTGACCTTCAACCCCAAGGGGGACCCGAGGAAGGGTGTAGCATTCCCAGACGCCTGTCACATAACAGTTTATGGTTATTAGGGATACTGTCTTACCCAGAGAATATTGTGGAACGATATATAAGCCTTAGTCACCATGGAAGGGATGTCTTTTGACCCGCCATTGTCAACGAGTCCGCATCGGATGGTGTAACCACTACCCATATTCCTTTAAGCTTGTTCCGTACTGTTTGTAAATAAATCCTTTAACACCAATTGTTGTGTGATTTCGAGTGGAATATCCAGGAAACCTCACCTACTTGCTCCGCTCGGCACTCAACCAGACAATCCTATCCCACCTCACTTACGGGAGGGTGCTAGGTGCGAGAAGGATACAACATAAATTCTGGTGTCAGGTGTTTGGGTTTCCTGTGATCAAATCCAGCTACGAGTAAAAATCACCATCGCCAAGGACCAAGAAGAAGGCAGCAGCTAAGGCAACACGCTCAACGCCCGAGAATCCTAGGAAGCAGAGACAGCAGCTCTGTGTAACTTCTTCACAATTCCGGAGATTCGAGGTTCGAGGCTCGAGGTGGTAGCAGCAGCCCACTGCGTGCAGTCCCAGATCCGTGAGGAAGACGGCAACCTACCCAGTACTGCGGTGACACTACCCTTGCTGTTACTGGTGGAAGACCGTGTGCAGACTGCACGGTTTGAAGGTCCGAGGTTCGAGGCGACAGCAGCGGCCTACGGCGAGCAGTTAAAGGTTCGAGGTGACAGATACGGCTTACGGTGAGCAGTTCGAGGTTCGAGGATCGAGAGGTCCAACCACGAGACGAGGAACGTCGAGCGCTGAAACGGCGCAATAGCTGGAGGACCAGGGATCGAGGATAGTTGGCGACGCGTCTGGACCTGGTGAACGGGACAGACAAGGTTGCGGACCGCAACAGACGATACAGCTCGTCCACTGAAGGCGTAGAGGTGAGTCCTTGCTACTATTATATGTAAAATGGCAGTGGATAGTAGAAGTAGCTGTTATATGTTACCCCACGAGGCTCTTAAACTAGTATCTTCTTTTAATGGGGAAAAGAATGAAGTTACGCAGTTTATCGTAGATGCGGATACTGCATGTGAAATGATAAGTCCTGAGAGATTAAATGTATTCTTTAAGTTGTTGCTTACTAGAATAAAAGGGGAACCCAGGAAGGCAATTATCCATAGAAAACTAGAATCGTGGGAGGAGGTTAAGGAATATTTAAGGCATTCCTATGTTGAGAAGAGAACTCTTGATTATTATAGCACTCAACTTTTTGCTGCTAAACAGGAAAAATCCGAGTCAATAAGCGGGTGGATTAACCGTATACAAAGGTTAACAGCAGAGTTTAGAGAATCAGGGTTAGAAAAGTGTAAGGAAACTGAGAGGGAAGGAATACTGGCAATTACAGATAAATTGAGAAATATCTGTTTTATACAAGGTTTGGCTGATGATAGAATTCAGACCATTGTTCGCAGCCGGGGGCTGGAACAGGAATTCCAAGAGGTATGCAAAACCTCGTTGGACGAAGAAAGTGCCATTATTTCCAAACGAGAAAGGTATTCTAGAGTAGAACAGGTGAAATGCCATAAATGTGGCAGGGTTGGCCATATCGCTAGCAAATGTTATGTAAATGTTAAGAAAGAGTACAGTAAGGCAATTAATAGTGTTTCCACTGAAAATAAGGGAAAGTCGAGCTTAGTGACTTGCTTTAATTGTGGTAAGGTCGGACACTTTGCTAGAAATTGTAGGAGTCCTAGGAAAAATAAGCAGAATGAAAAGGATGAAAGAACTAAGAAGTCAGAAGACGATAGAACAGTAGAATCTGTTGCTCATATTGGAGTAATTTCTAAAACAAAGCATGAGTTCGTAAGAATTAGTTCTCCTGCTAGTAAGAAAGGTGAATTTGTGATGTTAGTGGATTCTGGGTCAGATATGTCGTTGCTTAAAACCCCTTCAGTTGTAGGAAAACTTATTTTTGATCCGGAAAAGAAAATGGTTGCAAAAAGCGCAAGCGGATCGTTGATAGAAACATATGGGGCGCTAAATACCGAGGTTCATATAGGGAATAATGTTGTGAAGTACGATTTTCAGTTAGTAAAAGATCAAGTAGATATTCCCTGTGATGGAATTCTTGGAAGAGATTTCTTGGAGGCCACGAAAGCTACACTAAATTACAAAGATTTAGAGCTGAGTGTTGTCGGGGAACGACTTAAACTATTAACCAAGGGCGCTATGGAGTCAGTTAGGACAATTAAGCTTCCGGGGAGGTCAGAGGTCATGGTTGAAATCCCTATAGAGAATGTTGAGCTGAAGGAGGGGTTGATAGAAAAATGCGAAGTACAATCAGGTGTTTATTTGGCAGATTCGGTTGTAACTGTTAGGAATGGAAGTGCTGTAACTAGCATGCTAAATACCAATGATGAGGAAATTAAATACGAGGTAGGGCAAAAGGTGTTACTAAAAGATGAGACGGTCCGTAGAGGCAGATCAGGTAAAATTTCTAGCCAATGGATAGGCCCATATGTAATAGTGGCAGCTAACGGAGTAAATGTAACGCTGAAGAGAAGAAAAAGGTTGCAAAAGGTACATGTGAACCGGATTAAACCTTTTTATTAAGGTAAGGTTAGCCTTGGATAATTAGCGAGACCTATTTATTTTCAGATGTTGACCTTACTTTTGGCTGCGATGACCTGGTGCCTAGGATTGGGAGAAGCCCATCCAGAAGTGGTGAAGTTCGAAACTCCGCCTGGTCTTTACTATGAGAGTAAGGGTACCGCCCAGCTGTACAATAGTGTATGGAAGATCATTGTGTATGTAGATTTAGGTAATTTAGAGTACCAGGTAGATACTACAGAAAATTATGTAAAGCATACTTTGAGTGCATGCGAGCACGTTTCCTTGCAGAAATGGTCAGGGTGTACAAACTTGAAGAATAAAATACAGGATACATTGGGCAAGTTAAGGAGAACCGAAGGGTTATTGAGGGAAATGACAGGTCGTCAGGAGACGCGTACAAGGAGAGGTGTAATCGATGTAGGAGGGCAGCTTTTGAAAATATTGTTTGGTACATTAGATAATGATGACGCGGAATATTATAATCAGCAAATACAGCATGTGGAGGAAAATGAAAAAGGCATTACAAATTTGTTAAAGGAACAAGTCTCTGTGGTAAAGGTTTCTCTAGGTTTGTTCAATGATTCACTTATTAATTTGGCTTCAATGAGAAGGTGTTGGAAGAGAATTTAGTTAGAATTCAAGACTTCCTAAACAAAAGCCAGCAGCAAGAAGTTAAGATGCTTGATGATCTACAAATGAAAATGACGGTTAGTAATCACTTGCTTAGTTTAAATAATGCCATGGAAACCTTATTTCGCAATTGTGATATACTAATAGATGGTATATTAAATGCTCAAAAGGGACTTATTCATCCACAGGTAGTAGCTCCTTCGGAATTACTGCATGTTTTAGAGAAAGGTGTTGCAAATTTGCCCTTAGGTACCTCCCTGCCATTTGCAGTAAGCAAGGATTCGCTTCATTTGTTAATTGCTATGTGTGATGTAGCTGTATTTGTAAAGGATGAAAAACTCACATTTGTACTATTTTTACCTTTAGTGTCACAAGGTGTTTATAATGTGTATCGACTTATACCAGTGCCTGTTCTCATTGAACAAGGGAAATATGTGTTTGTGGACGTTCATGAAGATCTTCTGTTTATTGATAAGAGCAGACAATATTATTTTATGAGTCCTTTGTCTTTGTTGGAAAAATGTAAAACATTGGGAGATTCAAAATATGTATGTAAACAAACCCTTCCACTTAAGTTAGCCCACTATCATGATGAGTGTGTTGTGAAAATGCTACAAAAACTTCGTAGATTACCTTCTACATGTGAAAAGAGGCTTATTGAATTACGCGAATCACTATGGACACCTTTAGCAAATAATGAGTGGTTGTATTTTGTATCATGTGTAGAAAGTGTTACTATTTCATGTCCTGAGGAACAACCAAGAGATGTTATTTTAGAAGGGTATGGCAAACTTAAGCTTAGTTCAGGTTGTAAGGGGTATGGTAAATCCTTTGTAATTCAGGCAGAAGTTGTAATGTCCCAGGGTAATTTTAGTAATCTTGATGTGTTGTTCTCAATTAACATAGATGTTGATTGCTGTGAAGAATTAGTAGGAAAGTTAAAAAGAAATGAGTTAAAGCTGAACACAACTTTCAAACAAGTGATAACACATTTTGATGAGTTATAAACTCTCTCAAGTGGAAGAGATGATTCAAATGCAAGAGTGGCAAAATTCATTCACTGTAACACACGCCCGATATTCCGTAATTGTTTATATTTTATTGGTATTTTGGCACTATATTTTTGTTATAAAGTGTTTAGCTGTTACAAGAATAGATGTGTTCGGAGATTTAAAGTCCCAGCTATTGAGTCAGGTGGCTCAGGTAATATAGTGCATATTAACATACGTTCAAGCAACGAAAGTCTGAGTCCTGTCCCAGAGGAGAAATCTCTCCATGACTCTAAAGATAAACCTACCACTTCCACAAGGCACTCCGAACGCATAAGACATATGTGTACGTATTAAAGAGTAGTCAAAATTTAGGTGTAAATTTTGACCTAATTACGGCGGGAGGTGTTATAGTAGGGTAATAGTATGAATTCAGATATTGGTAATGGAAACATAATTGTTATAGCAGAGTAGAATAATAGTCTGAATTCATATATTGGTAATGGAAATATAATTGTTATAGAAGAGTAGCATAATAGTATGAATTCATATATTGGTAATGGAAATATAATTGTTATAGAAGAGTAGAATAATAGTATGAATTCATATATTGGTAATGGAAATATAATATGTGAGAAATAGTTTTAAGCAGACGTATTCTACAGAAGTTGGAAATACTGGTATATGTGACTGTCTGGAGGTTGACCTTCAACCCCAAGGGGGACCCGAGGAAGGGTGTAGCATTCCCAGACGCCTGTCACATAACAGTTTATGGTTATTAGGGATACTGTCTTACCCAGAGAATATTGTGGAACGATATATAAGCCTTAGTCACCATGGAAGGGATGTCTTTTGACCCGCCATTGTCAACGAGTCCGCATCGGATGGTGTAACCACTACCCATATTCCTTTAAGCTTGTTCCGTACTGTTTGTAAATAAATCCTTTAACACCAATTGTTGTGTGATTTCGAGTGGAATATCCAGGAAACCTCACCTACTTGCTCCGCTCGGCACTCAACCAGACAATCCTATCCCACCTCACTTACGGGAGGGTGCTAGGTGCGAGAAGGATACAACAAATAAGCCAAATCTTTACCCCTCTCCAACTCTACTTCTGTCTCCCCTTTCCAAAAAAAAAAAAAAAAAATCCTCGCGGGGACCAACTTTTTCAGCCAGAGCTTCGCCATATGAGTAAATATAATAGACTACCAGTCAACTCATCTCCTGCAACAACAGTAACGGTCAGCCAACAAGGCCGCAGCCAACGTCTCAGGGCGGTTTTAGGTGCATCCACTGGGTGTCTGGTCCTCTGTTGGCTACGCTTGTCAGCAACCGCTACTGCAGGTAAGAGGTCAGTCAGACGACCCTGTACGCGCTGCATCTCAGGGTGCAGAGCAGCATGCCTACCTCTAAAGGCTCCTCTCAACCCCATCCCACCCCTCCTGCGAACAGGTCCCGACCTGCAACGCAGGATCCAACCATGCCAAGCACATCTGGCACAACCACTCCCTCTCATGTGAGCCCAGCTCCGGAGGGATCTAATCGGCATCGCCGTAAACGCCAACAGGGCGGAAAAGGCAACGCAAAACGACTAGCGATAGAGGATCAACCCCCTAACGCAGGCGCTTCTCGCGAAGCTTCCTCACGGATAGGCACTAGCTCAGAGTCTGACTCTGATCAATCCCGCGCTAATTCAGACGCGGAATATGACACCGACGCGACTATTGTCTCGTCAGTACCGTTTAGGATGGACGAGGATGAGGCTTCCTCCTCAGATATCTCGACAGAGGTGGATGAGGCGGAATTTCGCGAGGTGGTCAATCGTCGGAAGAGACACCGACGGAACCCCACTAATATTCCAACTGATGGACCCGCTCCACAACAGAGCCAGCAAGGAAGACAGCACATTCCGCCAGTGATTGTGGACGACTTCAGGGGCATGGTAGGCTTCCTGAAGGAAGTCATGCCTACGCTCTCGTCGGCGTGTACTGTCACCAGGAGGAAGAGCCGGTATGTCTTCCAGGCAAAAACAGTAGAGGATTATAATCTTCTACTGAGATCCCTTGACAGGAAAAACCTACAATACCTCACCTTCGGCCTCGACAAATCTCGGGACGTCCGACGAATCATGCAGGGTCTTCCGGTGGATACGCCCGTGGGCGATATCGAGGAGGACCTTATTCGCCAAAGCATCACCCCTAGGCTAGTGAGACAACTCACAAAGCCGGGTGAGAGTGGCGAGCCCAAGAGACCAATCCCCCTTTTCTTGGTGGTGGTGGACAGGACGAGCAACCCGGAGATGAAAATCGACGGGGTCTCGGCCATTTGCTACCTCCGGGTGAAGGTGGAGGCAGCGAGCTCTTTTGGGCCTCCTCAGTGCTACAGGTGCCTTGGGTTCAACCACTCAAGCCACTTCTGCCATCGCAATCTCCGGTGCCTACGATGCGGCGAAGCGCACCTCAAGGACTACTGCCCTCGTGCGACCACGGACGAACCCACCTGCGCAAATTGCAGAGGTAAGCACGTGGCTTGTTACGGTGGGTGCCCCACGCGGAAGCGTGTTATCACCTCCAGGCAACCCCAACCTGTGCAGGGGACTACAGCCCCCTCCAGCGCTCAAGGACACCAACAGGCATCTCAAACGACCGCCCCCTCCAGGGGGACATACGCCCGGCGATCCTCAGAGGCTCCAGGGACGTCCCGATGTCAACCCACACAACAGCCCCAACAGACACAACAACAGCCCCAGGCAAACCATCCCATCCAGACTATCCCCCTCCCAAGGAGGCAAAGGAGGACCCGGGAGCCCAGACCTGCACCCAGATCGGCTGAGGAGAGTGGCCCGGCCACTCCTCAAAGCCCTCAGGGGAGACCAGGGCTGAAGTGCCTTCACCAGCCCCACTCCCACCCTCAACCACCACATCCACAACAACAGTCGGTCTGGGTGGCTCAGTTGGTTAGACGCTGGCCTACGGATCCCGAGGTCGCGGGTTCAAACCCGGCCCAGGCCGATAGTTTTAAGTATGCTTAAAAACGACAGCTCCATGTCAGTAGATTTACTGGCATGTAAAAGAACTCCTGCGGGACAAAATTCCGGCACACCGGCGACGCTGATGTGATCCTGGCAATTGGCAGCGTCGTTAAACAACAAAACAATTTAAACACATCCACAACCTCCACACCCTCAACCCCTGGCTTTCAGCTCGCGGACCTGCTCAAGTGGGTGCAGCAAGTTCTGCAATCACACGGGCAACAGATCTGCGAACTCCTCGCCAGATTCTTCCCCAGCGATACAGCAGGAAAAACGCTGGTCGCCATGGAGGGGCTCGCCCTCTGACATCTCTCCTCCAAAGCGCCCAGGATGGCCAGTCGAACTAGGTCTAGTACCTCGTTTCGGCTTGCGTTTTGGAACGCGTGCGGACTGAGTAACCAGGCGGGTGAGTTGACCCATTTTGCCCGTACCTATGCCCTTGATGCCATCCTAGTCGGCGAAACACACCTCCGTCCAAACGACCACTACCGTATTCCGGGCTACGTCTGCCATAGAACAGATCGTCAAGGCCGTCCTGGTGGCGGAACGGTGGTGTTCATTAGGCAGAGCGTGGTCCACCGTCCAGTCCAGCTCCCACCTCTTCAAACCCTAGAGGCCACGGCTATTACCATGGAACTCGACGGTACTGAAGTCATGATAGTCTCCGTGTACCACCCTCCACGCAGGCAGTTCGTGCCCAATGATTAGCTTTCCATCCTGGCCCTGTATCCTAATGGCATCCTGGCCGGCGACTTCAATGCCAAGCACCAGCGCTGGCACTGTGGCCGACGGGCAGATGCACGAGGCAATGCGATCATCCGCCTCATCGACGTGGATCCCGAACTTCGTGTTCAGGGTCCGTGGCAACCCACGCATCATCCGCTAGGTCGAGGCCTGCCTTCAGTCATCGACTTGGCGATCATCAAGCATCTACCATTTCATCTCACCCTCACATCATTAAACGCCCTCCAGTCAGATCACAATCCGGTGTTGACTGAAATCAACACTCGGATTGCGAGTCACGATTGCTCGAGGTTAACTCGAGAAACGGACTGGGAGTGTGTGCGCAATTGCCTTCGCACCTCCATCCCACCCAACCCAAGAATCACAGACATTCCTACCCTCGAGGCGGCAGTCTCGTCTTTCACATCCATCGTGACACGAACTGCCCTCAACCTAACAGTCCAAGCTCCAGCTTCAGTACCCCTTCACCCGGATGTCCTTCCACTGGACATTATCCTTCAGATCCGACGCTCCTGGGCGGCACGGAGACTATACCAGAGGCACCGCACACCCACAACAGAGCCCTGTTACAGCGCTTGCGCCGACTGGTCAGCACCCGCCTACGTGAGCACCGAGTGCAAGCGTTGGAGGACAAGATGGCCAGCCTGGGCACTGAGTCGGGGGACGTATGGCGGATACCAAAAGCCTCCGAAACCGTCGAGGCCAATATACCTCCCCTCTCCAAGGCACCCGAGGCCTGGCCTATGAACCCAGTGCCAAAGCCAATGTTTTCGCCGACTATCTGGAACGTACCATGTGTCCGAGAGAAGACCCCCAAGACTACCACCAGTCGGAACGGGTCCGCCGCGACGTACGTCGATTCTTTCGACGCCCCCCGGAGGACGCGGACCGACTCCCGGTAATACGCCCCAGCGAACTCCAGGGCGCACTCCAGCGTCTCAAACCCAAAAAGGCGGCGGGACCTGACGGGCTTACACCCCTCATGCTTCGCCACCTTCCCTTCAACGGCGTGCTCTTTCTGACTAGGGTGTTCAACATATGCCTTGCCCTGGGTCACTTCACACGAGAGTGGAGAGAGGCTCGGGTGATCTGCATCTTGAAGCCCGGGAAAGACCCGGTACACCCATCCAACTACCGATCCATAAGTCTCCTTTCCACCCTCTCGAAAGTTTTCGAGAGGATGATTTTAAACCGCTTGTCCCCCCTGCTGGGGGACATTCAAGCCATCCCTGAACATCAGTTCGGGTTCCGTCCTGGACACTCTACGCCCCAGCAGCTGCTGCGGGTGGTGGAGGCTGCCGCCCTGGGTTTCCAGGAACGCGCCTTCAATGCTGCCGTATCACTGGACGTGGAGAAAGCCTTCTCGACGACCTGGCACGCAGGGCTCCTCTGCAAGCTGATCCACCTGGGGCTACCCACACAGGTTATCCACACACTACAGTTTCCTCCGTCATCGGACTTTTAAAGTCACAGACGCGGGGCGAACCTCCACAATTAGGCCAGCAAGAGGCCAGCAAGAGCCCCGAAGGCTCTGTTCTGTCCCCTACTCTATTAAGTGTCTACATGGCAGACTTCCCCACAAAACCACAGGTCAGTATAGCTCATTACGCAGATGACGTATTGCTATACTGCACCAACAGACACATCCTCAGAGCCTTCAACCCCATACAGAGACACCTCCGCCAAGTCCAACAGTGGTGTCGGCGCTGGCGAATGTCCGTTAATCCGGACAAGAGCCACGCAATCCTCTTCACGAGGCGCCACAGCCCCGCAGACTGCCCCACATTTCACCTTCGAGGCCGAAGGATCGAGTGGACAAATTCCATCAGCTATCTAGGAGTCAAACTGGACAGAGGTGTGACTTTCCGCGGTCACATCAGAGACCTCTCGGCAAGGTCCCAGGGGGCTATTGCCTCCCTGTACCCCATGCTGCGGTCCGAGATGCCAGTCCGCCTAAAGCTACACCTCTTCCGGGCTCTTGTAGTCCCCCTCATGCTTTACGCCTGTGAAGTGTGGGGCATGGCTGCGGGTAGTTGGCTCCTATGGCTCCAGAGGGATCAGAACAGAGGGCTCCGGTCCATCTTCTCTGTCCCCTTCCCCTTCCCCGTTAGACTACTTCACGAAGCCTCATCTCTTCCATACGTGGAGGATGAAATTAGGCGCCGGTCAGCAAAATTGTACGCCAAATTACCCAACCATCAAAGCGCCCTAGTTAGGTCTCTAGGGGACTATGGCCGCTTCAAGGTGTATAGGGTTCCCCGCATGGCTTGCGGGCACGCCCCATAACCATGGAGAACTACCACCAGCAGCTAAAGCTGATCTCCAAAGATCCCTACAGAGAGTTGATCCTCTCCAAAATTTCTTCCCCATTCAAAATTCTAAATTCAAAATTCATAAAACACCAATGTAAAACAAAATTTAAAAACTTTTAAAATATCATTTTCAAACACGTCAGAATGCAGACATGGCTGCATCCTGCAAGACAGCTGACAAGGGGCTTTATAGCTCCCTTCTAAACCTCACCTACGTAAACTAAAACAAGCCGCCCTATAAAATCTCCTATCCTTAATTATTCCTATCTGCGGTTAAACCCTAATAGGGGTAGGCACGCAGCAAAAGTCGTCGGGCTGAACTCAGCCTGCCAGTAGCTCATCGTCGTCCTCTCTAGCACACAACGCCAACCACTCCTTACTAACAAGCTTGCCCTCCCCCCCCTGTGCTGCACAGACCTCGGTATGTGTTGACTCCCAGGATGCACATCACGCGCTCGTATGTACCGCATGCCAGCTAGGTACTAACTATTACTAACCGGGGTGCTATCGCGGAACCCGACCTAACTGCATGTATCGCTTCACTAACAAACACCCTGTCTTTCTCTGTCTTGCATGTTTAGTTTAGTATACTAACCGCATGTGCATGGGGAGAGGATGTAGTCTCTGAGGATGATCGTCACCAGGGCTGGCAGGTGTGGGGCCAGCTTTTCAAATATATATAGAAAGAACGATTGGTGTCAGAGTCATTACGCGCGCGAGTAGTGTGGTGATTCGCCGTAACCGGTCAGTGCACCGGCGGTAATCAACCCGTCGTTGGCTACCAGCGGCGGCCCAAAAGTGAAACTCTCCGTGTACACCCGGATTGGAGTAGTGTGAAACCATTCATCTGTTCCCACCTCCCACTCTCCGCCTCCTTGGGTTGGACGTTGACTGCCTTCCCCCTGTAAGGTGCGACTTGCGTGTGTACGCGGCCCTTACTGCTTGTGATTTATGATTATTTTCCTTACGCAGCGAACGCGCACCCGGGACCTTGTCCCCCAACCCTAGGCAACGGATATCATTCCGGCGAAGAGGTGCTTAATAAATTAGACAGAGGGAATCCGGAAAATGCAACGAACTCCCGAGAAAGGCACCCCTCAACGAGGGAGGAGCATTGTAAAAGAGCATGGAAGTGCCTCTAGTGTTAACACAAATCAGGATAGGTGTTTTAGCAATTTAGACTTCACCGAAGAAGTAGATGTTGACAACCGGAGAGAGAATCACGAGAGATAAGATTGGCGTGATACAAAGGAAGCTAATGAGCTTAGCCAGCAAATTAAACCTCTCAACTGGTCGAATATTTGAATTAGAAAAGGAAAATGACCGGTTGCGGAAGGAAGACGATAATCTGAAAATGGGGATGAATAAACCTAGCTATGCTGCGGTAACCGTCCCAACTAGCCTAAAAGGGAATGTTGGGAAGACCTAAAGATTCAAAGTGCGATAAATCGTAAAACCGCTACGCTGTTTATCTCAACCACGGGTAAAACATCTGCGGAAACCTATAAGCGCATCGGAGAAGTAATTAACCCAGCGAAAGAGCGAATTCACTTTAAATCAATTAAACCATTAAAAGAAAAAAAGATGTACTTGAGGTACAATCTGAAGATATTAACAAAATCATAAACCATCCGATTCTATCGAAAGAAATGATTATTGAAAAACCAAAACAGTTCTTACCGCGAATAATTTTGTACGACGTACCAAAATGGATCGATAATGAAAAGCTTTTAGATCTTATTTATGAACAGAATCTAGCTGAGGAATTAGGGAGGGATCAATATGATCAATTAATTAAACAGATTTTTAACTGGTCCCCGAAGGGAGGACGCAGTGCACCACGTGTTAGAGGTCGATAAAAAACTTAGAAAGATAATTTTAGACAAGGGTAAATTATTCATAGATTTCGTATGTATCACAGCCAAAGATTTTCTCGTGGTTCCCAGATGTAATAACTGCAAAGATCTGGGTCATGTTGGAAAAAATTGTTTAGCAAAGAAGAAGGTGTGTGGGCATTGCGGTGAGCAAGACCATTTAAGAAAGGAATGTGAAAAGAAGCGTATGCCAGGGGTCTGCATAGCATGTACTAATAGGAACAAAAAAGATAAATGTAAAAAACCCAATACAATAGATTGTGAAGTATATAAGACACTTTTGCAGAGACAGATACAAAGAACCGACTATGGCCAGTAACGTGCACAGCAAAAGTTGTAATTTTTTAATGTGTGTGGTTTTATACTTCTTTTTTACAGCTTTTACCCTTGATCATTTTAGCTTGGAGCGTCCAGTGGTTTATCTTATAGCAGTGTTTATGTACATGTTTTAATTATGACCATATATCCCTTTTACCTGTCGATTTTACTGTGTATATATTGTTTTATTTGCATGGGTGGTTGTTTTTATAGATTTTATAGTTGTTTTTATATGTTCACGCAGTTTTTTAAATTGTATCATTATTTAATTTTAGTCTTTAACCGTATGTGCTTTTATAACTTTCATGTAGTAGTTTTATTTCTAGATTTTAACTGTACCTTTTATATTTTTTATTTTATACCCATTTTTTACGTAACTGATTTTATAATACATAAATCACGTTCTGCTGGCTTTTTTATCTCTATACATGCTGGAACAAATTGTTCATTTTTTAGGGATTGGCTTTTAGACAATTTTATCAGTCCTTATTTTACTCTTGGATATAGATGGTTTTTTGTTTTAAATTTTAATGGCTAATTTTAAAAAAATTTATATTAAAGTAGGACAATTAAATTGTGCAAGATCCAAGCATGTAACTCAAGAGATCAGAAAGGTAGCGGAGGATCTATCACTGGACGTTCTTTGCTTGCAAGAACCGTATTCCAGGGGTGGCATTGTTCCGCACATGCCCGCAAATTGTAACATCATTGTACATAACGATAACCCCATGAGCTGTGTTGTAATTTTAAACAAAAATGTCAAAATAATTAAAATAGATAAATATTGTAACAATTTTTGTAACTGTATAGAAATACACTCAGAAAGATTCAATTTAATCATGGTAAACATATACTGCCAACCAAGTAGAACAATAGATGAGGGGTTATCAATATCAAAACATATTTTTAGAGCTTACAGGGACATGCCTGTTATATTCACAAGTGACATAAATGCAAAGTCACACCTTTGGTACAGCGGTAGGGTTGATGATAGGGGTGAAAAGGTTGAAGAACTTATAATGGAACTAGATCTAGTAGTGCATAACCAACCTGGGAACCCTCCCACATACATAGGGCGCGTTGGCGCAAATGCTAACATTGATATTACTGTTAGTAATAATAGAGCACAAGGGTTGGTTTGCGACTGGCTTGTCACACAAAACATGACTAATAGTGACCACAACCACATCACTTTCAAAATAAGTGCAAATACCCCAGTAGAAATAGTTACCAAATTTAACCATAGGAAAGCAAATTGGAACAAACTAAGAGATATTTATCATGCCCCACCACTCATACAGGAGGGCCAGAACATTAACATTGCCGCCACCAGCTTAAGTAATAGCATTATATCAGTCATGCAAGAATGTACCCCTAAAGTTAGACAGAAACACAAACCCAGCAATTCACCATGGAGCGACGTTATCCAACGACTCAGGCGGGTTTGCAGAAAAACTAGGAGATTATACCAAAAAGCCCTAAACCCGACAGAGAGAGATATCAGACTCACAATTTACCGCAGAAATAAACAAAAGTACGAACAAAGACACAGAACCAATACATGGAATAAGTTCACCGCGGACTGCTTGGAAAAGGATGCGTGGGGTGTTCCTTATAAGATCATTAGAGAAAAGTTCGCCCACAACACAATGTCTACTATTTTAAAGGAAGACGGCACACACACTAACAACGCCTCGGACACCTACACTTACCTGCTACACAAACTACTTCCGAACGACGATCTTACAATAGAAACACAACAGCACATAGATATAAGGAACAACATCAAGCACCCACCTCTCAGACCAACGTTAGTGACACCAACCACAGCTACAGAAATCGTCAGGATAATCACACAAATGAAGGGCAGGAAAGCACCCGGGCCCGACAACATTACAATCGAGATTCTCCAGGCATTAACTGAGAAAATAGTGGAATCTTTAGTTAGCCGTTTCAATGAATGCCTGCGACAATGTAAAGGTCCATGGAAAAAGTCCAACCTGATTGTCCCAAAAAAGCACCAGACAAAGACCCCAAACTTTTGAAATCGTACCGACCAATCTGCTTACTAAACACGATCGCCAAAGTCTTCGAGAAGATAATATGCTCCAGGTTAACAGACTTCACAGAGGACAAATTATACACACACCAATACGGGTTTAGGCAGGGCAAATCAGCAGACGACGCTCTGAATTACGCCGCTTCACTGGTAGACACAACAGACAGAAAATATGCAATAGGGATATCAATAGATATAGATGGCGCGTTCGACAACCTATGGTGGCCCTCCCTGTTTAATACACTCATCAAGTACGACTGTCCTCAAACTCTGTATTATATTTTAATCAACTATTGTGAAAATAGATATGTAAATTTTAGGGTTAATAACTATAGTTTCAATAAAATTTTAACCAAAGGCTGTCCCCAGGGATCTGTGTGCGGACCCACCTTATGGAATATCGGTTTTAACGAATGCTTAAAGATTTTAAATAGGCTAGACAATGTACATCGAGTGGTGGCTTATGCAGATGACATACTTTTAATAATTCAAACGGACACACGAAGAGAACTTGAATTTAGAGCCAACAACATACTGAAGACGATTTTAGACAGTTTCTCTGTAAACAAATTAAAAATTTCTGTTTCTAAAACAAAGTATGCGTTGATAAAAGGCTCGCTACAAAGATCACCCATTTTAAAAATCAATAACGTAACATTTTCTAGAGTAACCAGCATCAAATTCTTAGGGGTATATTTTAATGAAAAATTTAATTTTAAAAGCCATGTAGACAACATTGTGACCAAAGCGTTCAAAATTTTTAATAATGTTGTAAGACTTACTTTTAATAATGGTAGAATCCCCTACAACGCAGTAAAATTGTATAACAGCGCTATATTAACTGGCATTGTAGCCTATGGGGCAAGTTGTTCGGGTGAGCGTGTGTTCCTTGAAGGAGCAAGGCATAAATTGAGAAGTATGCAAAGGAAAATTTTAATACGTATGACAGGAGCATTTTCCACCACTCCAACCGATGCACTATATGTTATTTTAGGTATTTTAACCATAGACTTGGATATTAGGAAAAGGGCTGCCCGTTACTGGCTCCGGAAAGGTAATAATGCAAGAGCCTCACAAATGGCAGGTTTCATGGTAGAACATGAAATAGAATTAAAAGAAAAAATGCTTGACATCTGGCAAGACGAATGGCATGCTAGCCCCACAGGTCGTAGAACTTTTCTATTTTTCCCTAACGTAATTGAACGCATAAAAATTAGATACTTGAAGCCATCGCAAGGCCTTGTACATTACCTTTCCGGGCATGGGCCTTATCCGGAGTATTTGCATAGGTTTGGCCTAAAAGAAACAAATAGATGTCTCTGCAATAATACAGGTACCCCTGAGCACGCACTGTTTTTGATGCCTACACACCGCAGACTTAAGACATATGCATCAATTACGACTTCAAGGCAATAATATTTTTAACATTTTAAGGAATAAGAGACTTTGGGGTGTGTTAAACATCCTCGCGAACAAGTATTCTAAATTGAAATTTGAGGAATTTTATCGTAGATAGTAGCTTTTTATGCGTAAACGATTTTCATGTGTATTTGGGTAATGTTGTTTTAATCGTATATATTTTAGCTGTTTTAACCATTTAGTTCAAATTTTATTGGAAATATATATCGTTTTTAATAGTAATATTTTAGCTGTATTAACCATTTTAAATTTAACTTGGTACATATTGTGTTAACCGTTTTAACGTATATTTTAGCTGTCTTAACCATTAATTACAATTTTATTGGGTATATTTTTAACGCATTTTTTTAGCCGTCATAACATATCTCAATTTTATCGGTTTTTATTGATCGTGAAATTTAAACTGTTTTAATTATATTTTATTTTATGTAGTTATCCTGTAAATTTTAAAGTAGTTAGATGATTTTATCAATTTTATTATTAGTAATTTTATTATCTTTTATTTATTTAACATTTTATACTTATGCATGACTAAAACTTATTTTATAATTACTTTTACCTCATATAAGTATACATCCTGTATGTCTCTTATTCTGTTTTTTAATGGTTGTCAGCATGTTGGTTTCTTCAATGTGGTTTTAATATGGTTTTAATGTGTTGTTTATTAACTCCCCTTATAAATGTATACTTTTGATCTATGTACTTATAATATTATATTTCCCCAAATTATCTGTAAATCCTTTTATATTGTATTAAATGTTATTTCATAAAATGCGAATTGGACTCGGTCAAAAATGTCAGATACCGAGTCATTAAAAAATGGGGAGCCCCCTAGTCCGCGGTTGCGCGGGCTAGGGGGCCTTTTTTTTTTTTATATAAATCTCCGCCTCCCAAACTGCCTCTGATTCCACCACCCAGAAAACCAGGGTTAACCAGGCGACTCCCCACTACTCCAACAACGAGGAGGTCAACCAGGCGACCTCACTACAAAGGGAAGCTGGAAACCACAAGGTAGTGGGAAACCAGCTGACTCCGCCCACGAACTACACCACCAAAATAGAGGGGGTCAACCAGGCGAACTCCCCGAACACCACAAAGACGGTGGAGGTGAACCAGGCGACCTCAAACCCCAGTAAGAAGGCCGCCCAAGCCGCCTCTCACACCATCACCCTGAAGACCAAGGTCAACCAGGCGACCGCCCAAGAACTCGCTAAAGCTGGGGGGTCAACAAGGCGACCCAACTCCTCAATCCCACGAAGGAGGTCCATGAAACCAAATGCACCACAGGAGAACCAGGGACGATCGAGACCGACCCAAATGACTCCCAAGAAGGTCCACAACATCCTCGCGCGTCAACGCAGGAGCACCAACACACCACAACTTCATCCCAGCCAGACATCACAGCGAAGCAGCCACAGAGGACGAAGCCTAGTACAACAGCAGCACCGACGGACGACCCGCCAGACGTCGCATAGCGAAGACCTTCAAGACCTGCAGCCGCCAACAACCGTCTCCGATATTGAAGCACAGACCTTCGTCAGCCTCATACAATATGTCCAGACAATGATCGCCAAAGATAAAATGGTTGCAGCCAAGAAGCAGAAAATCTTCGACTCACTGGGGAAATGCATTGCACTACATCAAGAGAAAATCCTGAAGACGGCAGCGTTAAGAGCCGAGGTTAAGACTCTCCGAGAAGTCCACATATCAGGGCCCAAGCAAGCAGACCAACAACAGCAAGATCCGGTCCAGGACACCCGCACCACCTCCCAGTCAACTTATGCATCGGCAGCAGCAGCCCAATCAGCCAAAGCCAATGGGGACCCAGGCAACCAGAAGGTCCAACACACCATAGAAAATAAAAGGCACACGATCTTCATCAAGTCGACGAAAGGCGAAAGCACCAAGAAACTCCAAGACATAATCACCAGCACCATAGATCCAGCAAAAGAGGAAATCAGAATCCGGGGTCTGAGAACCATGGACAAATACCTCATCGTGGACACGGACAGCCAAGAGGACATAGAACGAATAATAAACAACCCAGCGCTCAAACAACAAGAACTGGAGTTTGAACTCCCCAGAAAACGGAAGCCGCTCCTCATCCTATACGACGTCCTGGTAGGGCGCCAAGAAGAGGAACTAAAAGAGGCTCTCTACAGACAGAACCTGCAGGGCAAAATAGACAGGGAAGAATGCGACAGGGAAGTGAACTTCCGCTTCCGCACCGGACCAAGGGGGAGAGCAACAGTGCATCACGTCATAGAGGCCCCAGGCCACACCAGGAACATCCTCATCCAACAACGCCGGATTTACTTAGGCTTCCAATCCGTCACCATAAAGGACTTCCTAGTGGTGGCGCGATGCATGAAGTGCTTCGACCTGGGACACGTAGTAAAGGCCTGCCACAAGAGGGACGTCGACAAAATCTGCTCGCACTGCGGGGAGTTAGACCATAATAGCCGGGAATGCGACAAGCGCCGACACCCGCCAGCGTGCATCCCCTGCGCCAGAAGAGGCATAAGATGCCGATCTAGAAAAGACTGCCCCACATACGGACTCCTCCTCAATCGACTTATAGCAAGAACAGATTATGAATGACAGCAGGACACAAACGGAAAACCAACAACACCAGCAGAAGAAACCCAACACAATGAATATAGCTCAAATATACACGCAAGGCAGTCGAGCCGTCCTATTCGAAATAAGGAAGCTGGCAGAGGAGATGAACCTGGACATAATAACAGTCCAGGAACCCTACAGCACCAACAGGGGTAAAATACCACATATGCCTGCAAACGCACGCATCATCGCGGAAGGTCCAAACCCAAAAGCAGCCATAATAATTCTCAACAAAGAGATCCAAGCAGTCAGGATTTCCCAATTCTGCGACACTCACAATGTCTGTGTAGAGATCACCAGCAAGGCAGGAAAATGCATCGTAGCCAACTCGTATTACCAATACAGCGACGACATCAAACCATACTTGGATAAAATGAGAGCAGTCTTCAACACTTTCAGGGACAAACCAGTCCTGCTCACAGCAGACGCCAACGCGAAATCGCCATGGTGGCACGCGGATACCTCGGACGCGAAAGAGGAAATGCTAGAATTTATAGCGCAACTCCAACTGCAAGTTCTAAATGAACCCGGAAACCCACCCACCTTCGCAAACAGAGGACGACGACGCTATCTGGCAGGCTGAGAACAGCCCGAGGTGTGTCATGCGTGTACCTGCCCATATAGGGCTTAACCATTTTATGACGGGATGTAGGGTTTTGCAGGGTGGCGGGTGAGAATTGAGGTAGTGGGTAGTAAGGAGCTAGCAAGATTATGCTCCTCAGCGGCTGCGAATGCAGCTAACACCATCCATAACTAGAAGGTGGGTCAGGGTCTGACCACCAGCGACCACAATATGATATACATGCAGTTCCAACAGGCACCACAACAACAATGGATCAAACCAGCATGGAGGTACGCACTGAACCGGGCCAACTGGAAACAGCTGAACGAAGAACTGGAGCTACCTGGAACAGTCCCTATCTGCGGTAACGTCGACAAAGCCGCTATGGACCTGCAGCACGCTATGGACCATGAATCGCAACATTCCAAAGGTAAAAGTTGGGAAAAACGCGGCCACCATATGGAACGAAAACCTTGCCAAGATGAGAAGCAAAATGCGACAGACCAGACGCCTCTACCAAAAAGCAAGAATCCACGAGGAACGCCAAAGGCATCTCCGGGCCTACCAAGAGGCAAAGAGTAATTTCCAATCACAACTCTACAAGACAAGGCGTGACTCATAACAGGACTATGTGGAGCAACATCTGACACGGGCTGTATGGGGCCTCCCATACAAACTAGCAGCCGAAAAGATACGCCCTCCAGAGGTTACCTCTACCATCAACACACAACATGGACAACAAACACGTTCCTGGCTGGATACGATCAATACCCTAGCCAAATCTCTCCTTCCTCCGGACGAGGAAGCAGATGATACCCCGCAACATCGAGAACTGCGAGAACACTACGCCACCTGGTCCCCCAACTCCGGTATCACCCTCCCTTTCGCCGAAGAAGACTGGCCATCAACACATTAAAACCGAGGAAAGCCCTGGACCAGACGGAATCCCGGCGGAAGTGCTAAAAGCAATAGAGCCAAAGATAACACCGTTCCTAACCAAGTTAATAAACGAGTGCCTACTACAAGGGAGGATACCCAACGTATGGAAAAATGCAAATGCAGTAATTTTGAGAAAATCACCAAAGACCCGACAGCCCCAAAATCCTACAGACCTATCTGCCTCCTAAATATAATCGGAAAGGTGCAGGAAAAACCCCTAAGCAAGAGACTAAATGAGCACCGAACGCTAAAGGGCATCCAAAAGGGCACAATACGGCTTTTACCCGGGAAGATCGACTGAAGACGCCATCAATGACACCCTAGAGACAATCCAAACCATCGAACAGAAGTAAGCAATTGCCGTATTTATAGATATCCAAGGGGCCTTCGACAACCTGTGGTGGCCAACACTATTCAACAGACTCCACCAACTAGAAACACCGCGATGTCTGTACAACTCTTTAAAAGACTACTGCCGCAACCGACAAGTCCATTTTAAAGGCGCCACACAAATTGTGACAAGGCAGATCACCAAGGGGTGTCCCCAAGGCTCTGTACTGGGTCCCACCTTTTGGAACATCGCCCTCGAGCAACTAGAGCAAGAAGCAGCAATCCACAGAACCACAGCATATGCCGACGATGTGATGCTAATAATCCCAGGAAACACGCGGAGAGACCTAGAAAGCGAATGCACAAGAGTCCTGGAAGACATAGACAGATGGTGCAAGGCAAACAAACTGAAAATAGCCCCACACAAGACCACATACATGCTGGTTAAAGGCACCCTAAAAAGGGATCCTCTAATAAAACTAAATGGACTAACACTCAAACGTACTCAGAATACAAGATACCTGGGCATCCAAGTAGATGAAAAACGCAACTTCAAAGCCCACCTAAAACACATCCGCACCAAAGCAGAACCCATAATGATGAAAATAGCAAACATAGGCCAGAACCATTTTAAACTTCCAGTCCCCCACATCCGCACCTACAACAATGGGTATGATCCACTTCATCACAGGCCACGGACCATACAACCAATATCTGAATAAAATAGGTAAAATAAACACACCGTAATGTCCGACATGCAATATTTTACATACCGCGGAGCACGTAACCTTCAACTGCCCCAAATACGACCCGGAAGCCACACCCTACAGAGAAGAACTTAGGCTAAAAACGACCGAGGAGATAATCTGGGACCCAGATTACTCATCGATCCTAGAGACACTCACAAACGCCATCTCCAAGAAGGCACTAAAGAACTTCAGTGAACAGGGACCACAAAGACGAGAAGATCCGCAGGTCCAACCACCAAGAAGACAATCTGCCAGACTGCAAAAACCTCCAGCAATAGTGAACGCACCTCCGAGAATGGACATCCCGTACCTACAGCCGACAGTCAACAGGCGCAGGAACTATGTTGTAAATCTCCAACGGGAGTAATACCACAAAGGCGGAACCAAACCAAACATGACAATTGTAAATACATACTGTTGTAAAATACACAAACATTAACTTAAGATTAAGTGAATTGTAACATAAATTTAAGTGAATTGTAAGACCATTGATATATAATATTAACTTAGCACGTAAAACTTAGAAAATAAAAACTCATGTACAACTTAGCAAGTAAGACACTCCGCAAAAACGAATATGTAAAACAAACCTGTAAAAAAAGAGAAAAATAGAAATAAAGGAACAAGCCGTCCTGACTTAAAAAAATAAGGCGTCAGGACATAAGAATGCAGAACATATTTTTTTATTTGTTTTATTTTGCTTTTTTTTATAAGTTTTTTCTCCGTGTACACCCGGAGACTCCTAAAGAGCAGGTGGCTGTCACGATAACGCTTGCAACTGTAGTCTGGCGGCGAGGAACAAGGCCAAAGCCCTCGTACTTGTTGACGAGAAACGGCGCACCTTACGGTGTCCGGCCCACTGTTCCCCACGCTTCTCAGCATCCGCTGACTACCTCTTTCTACTCTTTCCTATTTCTCTATCACTCCCCCCTTAGGCTTCGCCGCTAGGTGGCGCTACCGGCCCACCTAGAGCTCTTCTTCTTGGTCTATTCTATACTTTTACACTTAATTCCCTCGTACCCCCAATGGCGCCTGCGACGCGCAGTAAGGGAACCACTGGCCCCCCTCGGGAGCGTACCCCCTCCAACTCAGAACCCCGATATCACTGTCACCTCATCTACGTCCAACGCGTCTTTCTCGTCAGTCGTGGTTGACTGTGGCCCTAGCACCTCAAACCCACCGCAACCCCAGCCGGCACATACCACGCCCCCTCATCTCCTAGCACCCTTCCCAAGTACCCACCCTCTCATCCTGCATACCTCGCCCCGACCCACAGCAACATAGGCCGGCCGATGTCCTGCCACCAAACACCCAACCTGCAAGTCCCACCCAAGCCCCCTCCCCAACTGCCCCCCAGGTACCACAGCCACAGGAGTGAATGCCAGGATCGGCAGCTGCGGCAGAGCAGCCCACGTGGCCGCAACATTAGCTCCACCAGCCACACCCACCACCCCCCTGCGGCCCCTAACGCCCTCTTGTCAGGACCCCCAGACCCCTCTTACCATCCAGCTACGCCGGTGCGGTAAACACCCAAATGCAACCTCCCATCTATGTGGCACAAAGCCACGCCGCCGACCTAATCCATCTGCTAAATGACTTCAACACAGCACACCCAAATGCTGGGTACTCAGTCGGCCGCGCAGCGGTCTCACGTGACTTTGTGGTCCACGTAAGAACCCCAATAGATCACAACCATCTCACCCGCATCCTCGAGGCGCAAGAGGCGCGGTTTAGCATAAAGACCTCCACCATGAACCGCACGCACCGGAATAAATAAATAAAATAAGGGTTTCGGGTATGTGAAATCATACCCAGGCTGCTTAGGAGGGTATTCCTCTTCCTCTTCAGCCGAGTTGAGGTTTTTAATTTTTAGTGTGGGCAGAGCTTTCAGCAGTTGCGTCACGGCTGGTCAAGATTAAAGGGACATGTACTTGGGAACAATATACTTACGTTGTATTATGCTACATAAGTTTGTTTGTTTTTGTTTGTTTCTTTTTTTCGTTTTCTATTATTATATATGTTCTTTTTTGGATGTATATATGTTTTTTTATATATACATTCTGTTATCATGTTCAGAGGACTCGCTACTTGTACTAATGCGGTGTGACCTGGTGTGCGGTTTTGTCAGAACGTGGGGCGGTTGGTTTCAGGGTCGGGAGGGGTTTGGAGGAAGTGGCCGTCGATGCCTGTATTTTAGGCATTTTCCGACCGATTATTTCTTGGGTTGATGGGGTAGCTGGTGAAAAGCGCGGTTTTATATGCCCACAGTTGGAAACTGCCGTAAGTGTAGCTCCAGGGAGACACGCACCGGCTAGCCCTCAAGCATATTTATATGCACGGGGCAGGGAACGCTCTGAAGGAGCGGCAGCAACGCATGAGAATTGACGCATATTTAAAACTGTATGTAGCACTGAAATCGTGGAATAAATATGAAATTAACTGGGGGAATAACATTTAATTAGGTTATGTGTAGACATTATGTATGTATTAGTATATTGATTCCTTCCTGTCATATAAATTATTGCAGCATTGTAATCGAGGAACCAATAAAGATGCGCAAATAGTTCGGAATATAAAAAAGACACCGAACTAAAAAGATACAAGAGCCCTCTAGCCTGCGGTTGCGCAGGCTAGAGGGGCTTATTTGTTTTCTTTTTTTAATACCACTGCAACTCTTTGATCGCCAGAGGACCCCTCTCCCTATTTATAAAGTGGAAGTCCGCACAGACGAGGACCCCCTCATAAACTACAGCAACTCCCTCCAACTCCACACAGGACTCACCCCTTATAAAACTCTCATCCGTCCCATACTAACTTATGCGGCCCCAGTATGGGGCTAAGCAGCAGCTTCACACATTGCCACCCTCCAACGCATACAAATCAAGGCACTCCGCGCCGTGGCCAAGTTCCCATTAACTGCCCCTGCAGACAGACTTCACAGCGAACTTCGCATCCCCACCATCGAACAGTTCATTAAGAAACCCGCAGCTGACCTATATGACAAAATCACACTAAGCACCAATTCCCTGATAAGGGAGCTGGGATCCTATGACCACTCCCGCGATAAGCATAACCGCCCCCTCTCACTCTTTGAAAGGACGCTCACCCCAAATTCCGACGCCATCGATGCCCTACATCCACCTAGCGAGCTTGACCGGCTACATACCTTAATAATCATCTATCTTGTTGCAGAATAACCCAGCAGTCGCCGGCGACCACCATCCCAGGAACAGCACCAGTCTACCATTATCAGTAAGTTCTGTCTAAGTCTGCCCCCAACTTGTATATTCTTTGATGCATTATAAAGCTTAACGTATTATACTTCTACCTTATACACTAAACTAACCACTAACCCACTGATTCGTCTTACTCCTTTGGACCCTCTTACTGTACACCACTAACCCCAGCGACTCACGCAGGGCCTCGGTCATGTGTGGGCTCCTGGACATAACATTGACGCGCTCGCATCTTTGCATACCAGCATCTTAAAAACCGATACTAACCGGGGTGCTTTAGTGGAACCCGACTAACGTGCATGTACACTAACAATGACCCCTTCGCCCCCCCCCTGCATCCTGCATCTTTAGTTCACTAACAGCATGTGCATGAGGAGGCGATAGTAGCGCGTGGCTCTGAATGCCCGACGATCGCCACCGGGCTGGCGGGTGAGGGGCCAGCCCAATATATATAAACAGCAGGTCAACTCTCTCCGCCTCTCATCGGGAAGCAGCAGCAGCCGGCAGGACCACTCGGGCAGTCAGCAAGGAGCAGCCGAAGAGCGAACATCCAACACTCTTAGTCATCAACGCAGCACGACAGCAACTTCGACTAACCCTTTTCTTTTCAGCCCTTGCGATTTCCGAGATCTTCGAGACCGTCAATCAGCCCTGCCTTCTACCCGCATAGCCCACCACTTTACCTTTTTCCTACACCACCCATCCTGGTAGCCAGGTTTAACGCCCACTGAAGTTTACTTGAACCAAAAGGACGAAAGTTCTGTAGTCTCCTTGGAGCTACACTTCGGTAGTTTTTAAACCCTGGGTACAAACAACCGCGCTTTTCAGCAGCTACTCCGTCCAACCGAAAATTTTACCGTCGTCATGCCCAAATATCAAGGGCCACCGACACTCCCTACAAAACCCCCTCCCGACCCTGACACTGAAGCCCCTACCACATCCAGACAGATACCAACTACGCGCACCACCCGGTCCCACAACCACAATATTAGCAGCAGCTCAAGCGACTCCACATTAAATTCAAGCACTCAATCCATAGCGAGCGCCTCACGCAGTAACACTACCAAACAACCAACCGGACCCAACACACTAGCAGTACCACATGGACACTTCGCCCTCTACATTTTGACCTGCGAACCAGATAAACAAAACGTATGGCTTATCAAATCCCTCATGGAGAAACATCAACAACCTTCTGAATGCCTTTTCCGCGTCCAAAGACTGCACAAACCAAAAAACACACTTGCCCTCATATTCAAGCATCAACAGGCAGCCATAACTTTTTCTCAAGGAATCCCTGCCCACCATTTTGGCAAAACAGCGCGCTACACGACAAATTTAGATACCCCCAAGACACACAAAAACCACAGGACAAACCCCGGAGAACAATAACAGCTGTAATCAAGGGACTCCTGTACGATATACCGGACGAAGTCATCCTCGTCCGGTCCGGACTCAAGGTCCCAGGAATGTACAGGATTCCTTGCGAATGTGGTAAAGTGTATGTAGGCCAAACAGGACGCACAATAGAAGAAAGGTGTAAAGAACATCAACACAATATCAGGCTCCTACAACCAGATAAGTCAGCAGTGGCCGAGCATTGAATAGAGTATGTCCACAAAATAAACTTTGAAAACATCAAAGTTCTGGATCATACAGATAAAAACTGGGACAGGGTCATTAAGGAAGCCATCCAAATCAAACTTCATCCAAACAATTACAACAGGGACCGCGGACTTCAGCTAAGCCCTGCCTGGACAATAGCCATGAAACACATTCACAACAGCAACTAGTGATTCTGCACCAAGTTCTGACCATCAAGAAAAGACCGTGGCCGGTGACAAACATAGCCCGAAACAGCAGGCCCAATCACAAATCGTCACCCGCTCATTGGCCAGGGCAACGCAACCCCCTCCCACCTAACATTGTATATTATATATATGAGGAGCGGAAAGCTCCCTCGCGAGGTAACTAACACCATAAAATCCCTAAGAGCCCGGAAATCCCCTGGACAGGACCGTGTAACAGCGGAAATGCTCCAGCACCTTCCCCCTAGAGCCGTGATGCACTTGACCCGGATTTACAACGCATGCCTCAGCATGCGTCATTTTCCAGCTGTCTGGAAACAGGCGCGTGTGGTATGCGTGTTGAAGCCGGGCAAAAATCCGGTCTTCCCATCTAGTTACCGCTCCATCAACCTCCTACCAGTTATCTCGAAAGTATTCGAGAAACTGTTCCTGTCCCGCCTTGGACCTCTATTGGAGGAAAAAGGTCTCCTTCCTGAACATCAGTTTGGTTTTCGTTCTGGCCACTCCACGACCGAGCAACTACTGCGTGTAGCCGAAAAAGCTTCCCTGGCTTACCAGGATATGGCTAAAACGGTGGCAGTGTTGCTTGATGTGGAAAAGGCATTTTCTACCACTTGACACGAGGGGCTTGTCTACAAGCTCATACAGCACGAAATCCCCCCTCCATATATTTACTTGGTGGCTAGTTTCCTACAGGAACGTAGCTTCCGGGTGAAGGTGGAGGGATCATTCTCCAGAGAGAGGCCCATTGGCGCAGGAGTCCCCGAGGGCAGTGTACTGTCACCGGCACTCTTCGCAGCTTACATGGCCGATCTCCCCATGCACCCAAACACACACATCTGTCAGTATGCGGACGATCTACTGATCTTCGCTACTAACAAGAACCCGCGCTACAGTTACCACCAAGTACAAGCCCATCTCCGTGCCATCAGTAGATGGTGCGAGAACTGGCGTATGTCTATAAACCCGGAGAAAAGCTCTGCGATTCTCCTGGCGAATACGAAAGCCAACCGGCTCCCGCGGGACCTCGTGTTGCGGCGCCGTCGGATCCCCTGGGTCACTACGGCGAAGTATCTCGGGTCACGCTGGACCGGCGGCTGACGTATAGACATCACGTCAGGGGCAAAGTACTACAAGGTCATGCTGCTCTCCGGCAGCTATACCCAATCCTCAGTTCCAAAACCATGCCCCTACGCCTGAAGCTCCAGCTGTATCGTGCGATCATTCCACCTCTGGTTTTGTACGGATGCGAGATCTGGGGAGTGGTGGCAAAGTCCACCTTCATCAGACTCCAGACGTTGCAGAATCGGGCGTTAAGGATGATCTATGATACCGGCTGGAGATTTCCTGCCCATATCCTCCATGAACATTCCAGCATCCCGTACATTGTCGACGTGATTAAAACCCGCGCTCGCACAAAGTACAACAAACTCCAAAATCACCCTAACCCTCTGGTAAATACTCTGGGCCAATATGACCAGAACCAGCCGCGCCGACTACCATCCAAAAGACTACCAAAGGACATACTAAGTCCGGCGGTATAATCTCTAAGATGGGAAAAGCGACAGTTCAATCTGTATCCAAAACAGAGTAAATCACCTTTTCAGCTCACCTCTCAGTGAGTGACTGATGGCCAGAATCCTGGTGGGAATGAGCGCGTCACCTGATTGGCCAGCCAACCAGAAGCCGCGCACTGCCAGCTCGTGGATAAATCCCACCCACCCGTTTTCCTGTACCTATAAAAACCCCTGATCCCAAATAATGTTCACCAGGATTCAGTGAGCAGCGGAAGAAGGAACATCGCAGCCGAGCTTCAGCCAACCAGTCTACGAGCTACTCCGAGCTGGCCGGTCCGTTTCTCCTGAGGTACGGACTTTGGCTACCTTGTTCCAGGCACACTGTTCCCCCGCGAGGACCAGCTTCTGCGAGAGCTTCGATATATGAGCAAGCAATACCAGACTAACAGTCAACCTAGCTGCTTCTGCAAGAACAGTAACGGTAAGCCAACAAGGCCGCAGCCAACGCCTTAGGGCGGTTTTTAGGCGCATCCACTGGGTGTCTGGTCCTCTGTTGGCTACGCTTCTCAGCAACCGCTACTGCAGGTAAGAGGACAGTCAGTCGACCCTGTACGCACTGCACCTCAGGGTGCAGAGCAGCATGCCTACCTCTAAAGGCTCCCAACCCCACCCCAACCCTCCCGTGCACAGGCCAATGCCTGTTCTGCAGGATCCACCTATGCCCAGTACTTCTGGCGCACCCACTTCCCCTCACGTGAGCCCAGCTCCGGAGGGATCCAACCGGCGTCGCCGTAAACGCCAACAGGGCGGAAAAGGCCACGCCAAACGTCTGGCACTAGATGATCAACCCCCTAACGCAGGCGCTTCTCGCGAAAATTCCCTGCGGATAGGCACTATCTCAGAGTCTGACTCTGACCACTCCCGCGCATATTCAGACGCGGAATACTATACCGATGGGACCATGGTCTCGTCAGCACCGTCCAGGATGGACGAGGATGAGGCTTCCTCCTCAGACATCTCGACAGAGGTGGACGAGGCAGAATTTCGTGAGGTGGTCAACCGGCGGAAAAGACGCCAACAGGTCACCAAAAACATCCCTACTGATGGACCAGCTCCACAAATTAGCCAACAAGGAAGACGGCATATTCCACCAATGATAGTGGACGACTTCAAGGGCATGGTAGGCTTCCTGAAGGAAGTCATGCCTACGCTCTCGTCGGCGTGCCCTGTCACAAGGAGGAAGAGCCGCTACGTCTTTCAGGCAAAAACCGTGGAAGACTATCACCTTCTCCTGAGCTCTTTGGACAGGACAAAGCTCCCATACTTCACCTTCGGCCTCGATAAATCTCGGGAAGTCCGAAGAATCATCAGAGGCCTTCCGGTGGATACGCCCGTGGGCGAGATCGAGGAGGACCTTCTTCGCCAAGGCATCACCCCTAGGCTAGTGAGGCAACTCACAAAGCCGGGTGAGAGTGGCGAGCCCAAGAGACCAATCCCCCTTTTCTTGGTGGTGGTGGACAGGGCGAGTAACCCGGAGATGAAAATCGACGGGGTCTCGTCCATTTGCTACCTCCGGGTGAAGGTGGAGGCAGTGAGGAGCTCTTTTGGGCCCCCTCAGTGCTACAGGTGTCTTGGGTTCAATCACTCAAGCCACTTTTGCCACCGCAATCTCAGGTGCCTACGCTGCGGCGAAGCGCACATGAAGGATTCCTGCCCTCGTACGACCACGGACGAACCCACTTGCGCAAATTGCAAGGGAAAGCACGTGGCTTGCTACGGTGGGTGCCCCACGCGGAAGCGTGTTATCGCCTCTAGGCGACCCCAACCTGCGCAGGGGACTTCGGCCCCCTCTAGCGCCCAAGGTCAGCACCTTCACCGACCGCCCCCTCTAGGGGGACATACTCCCAGCGCACGTCGGTGGCTCAGAGGACATCCCGAGATTTACCACAACAGCCCCAACATACACAACACCAGCCCCAGGCAAACCAACCCATCCAGGCAACCCCCCTCCCCAGGAGGCGGAGGACCCGGGAGCCCAGAACCGCACCCCGAACGGCCGAGGAGAGTGGCCCGACCACTCCTCAAAGCCCTCAGGGGGAGATCAGGGCTGAGGTGTCTTCACCAGCTCCAATCCCACCCACAACCATCATATCCACAACCACCACACCCTCAACCCCTGGCTTCCAGCTCGCGGACCTGCTCGAGTGGGTGCAGCAAGTTCTGCAATCCCACGGGCAACAGATCTGCGAGCTCCTAGCCAGATTCTTCTCCAGCGACATTGCAGGAAAGACGCTGATCGCCATGGAGGGGCTTGCCCTCCTGACATCTCTCCTCACACGCGCCCGAAATGGCGGGTCAGACTAGGTCTTGTGCCTCGTTTCGGCTCGCGTTCTGGAACGCGTGTGGACTGAGTAACCAGGCGGGTGAGCTGTCCCACTTTGCCCGTACCTATGCCCTTGACGCCATCCTAGTCGGCGAAACACATCTCCGTCCAAATGACCGTTTCCGCATTCCGGGCTACGTCTGCCATAGAACAGATCGTCAAGGCCGTCCTGGTGGCGGAACGGCGGTGTTCGTTAGGCAGAAGGTGGTCCACCGTCCAGTCCAACTCCCACCTCTTCAAACCCTAGAGGCCACGGCTATCACCATGGAACTCGACGGTACTGAAGTCATGATAGTCTCTGTGTATCACCCTCCACGCAGGCAGTTCGTGCCCAACGACTACCTCTCCATCCTGGCCCTGTATCCTAACGCCATCCTGGCCGGCGACTTCAATACCAAGCACCAGCGCTGGCACTGTGGCCGACGGGCAGATGCTCGAGGCAATGCGAACCTCCGACTCATTGACGCGGACCCCGAACTTCGTGTTGAGGGTCCGTGGCAACCCACGCACCACCCGCTAGGTCGAGGACTGCCTTCAGTCATCGACTTCGCGATCATCAAACACCTACCATTTCACCTCACCCTCACATCATTAAACGCCCTCCAGTCAGATCACAATCCGGTGTTGACTGAAATCAACACTAGGATTGCGAGTCATGATTGCTCGAGATCAACCCGAGAAACGGACTGGGAGGGTGTGCGCAATTGCCTTCGCACCTCCATCCCACCCAACCCAAGAATCACAGACACCCATACCCTCGAGGCGGCAGTCTCGTCCTTCACATCCATCGTGACACGAACTGCCCTCAACCTAACAGTCCAAGCTCCAGCTTCAGTACCCCTTCACCCGGATGTCCTTCCACTGGACATTATCCTTCAGATCCGACGCTCCTGGGCGGCACGGAGACTATACCAGAGGCACCGCACACCCACAACAGAGCCCTGTTACAGCGCTTGCGCCGACTGGTCAGCACCCGCCTACGTGAGCACCGAGTGCAAGCGTTGGAGGACAAGATGGCCAGCCTGGGCACTGAGTCGGGGGACGTGTGGCGGATAGCAAAAAGCCTCCGCAACCGTCGAGGCCAATATACCTCCCCTCTCCAAGGCACCCGAGGCCTGGCCTATGAACCCAGTGCCAAAGCCAATGTTTTCGCCGACTACCTAGAACGTACCATGTGTCCTAGAGAAGACCCCCAGGACTACCACCACTCGGAACGTGTCCGCCGGGATGTACGTCGATTTCTTCGACGCCCCCCGGAGGACGCGGTCCGACTCCCGGTAATACGCCCAAGCGAACTCCAGGGCGCACTCCAGCGTCTCAAACCCAAAAAGGCGGCGGGACCTGACGGGCTTACACCCCTCATGCTTCGCCACCTTCCCTTCAACGCCGTGCTCTTTCTGACCAGGGTGTTCAACATGTGCCTCGCCCTGGGTCACTTCCCACGAGAGTGGAGAGAGGCCCGGGTGATCTGCATCTTGAAGCCCGGGAAAGACCCGGTACACCCATCCAACTACCGATCCATTAGCCTCCTCTCCACCCTCTCGAAAGTATTCGAGAGGATGATTTTAAACCGCTTGTCCCCCTTGCTGGGGGACATTCAAGCCATCCCCGAACATCAGTTCGGGTTCCGTCCTGGGCACTCTACGCCTCAGCAGCTGCTGCGGGTGGTGGAGGCTGCCGCCCTGGGTTTCCAGGAACGTGCCTTCACTGCTGCGGTATCACTGGACGTGGAGAAAGCCTTCTCGACGACCTGGCATGCAGGGCTCCTCTACAAGCTAATCCACCTGGGGCTACCCACACAGCTCATCCACATACTACACTGTTTCCTCCGTCATCGGACTTTTAAAGTCACAGTCGCGGGGCGAACTTCCACAATCAGGCCAGAGGCGGAGTCCCCGAAGGCTCTGTTCTGTCCCCCACCCTATTTAGTGTTTACATGGCAGACTTCCCCACAGAACCACAGGTCAGTATAGCTCAGTACGCCGATGACGTATTGCTATACTGCACCAACCGACACCTCCTCAGAGCCTTCAATCCCATACAGCGACACCTCCGCCAAACCCAACAGTGGTGTCGGCGCTGGCGAATGTCCGTTAATCCGGACAAGAGCCACGCCATCCTCTTCACGAGGCGCCACATCCCCGCAGACTGCCCCACCTTTCACCTTCGAGGCCGAAGGATTGAGTGGACAAACTCCATCACATACCTAGGAGTCAAACTGGATAGGGGTCTGACTTTCCGCGGTCACATCAGAGACCTCTCGGCAAGGACTCAGGGGGCTATTGCCTCCCTGTACCCCATGCTGAGGTCCGAGATGCCAGTCCGCCTAAAGCTACACCTATTCCGGGCTCTTGTAGTCCCCCTCATGCTTTACGGTTGTGAAGTGTGGGGCATGGCTGCAGGTAGTTGGCTCCTATGGCTCCAGAGGGCTCAGAACAGAGGACTTCGGTCCATCTTCTCTGTCCCCTTACCCTTCCCAGTGAGACTACTTCACGAAGCCTCATCTCTTCCATACGTGGAGGATGAAATTAGGCGCCGGGCTGCTAAATTATACGCCAAATTGCCAAACCATCAAAGCGCCCTAGTTAGGTCTCTAGGGGACTATGATCCATCAACACGCCGCTTCAAGGCGTATAGGGTACCCCGCATGGCTTGCGGACACGCCCCATAACCATGGAGAACATCCACCAGTAGCTAAAGCTGATCTCCAAAGATCCCCACAGAGAGTTGATCCTCTTCAAAATTTCTTCCCCAATCAAAATTCAAAATTCAAAACACCAATTTTAAAACAATTTTAAAACATTTTTAAAAATCCTTTTTCAAATCGTCAGAATGCCAACATTGTCGCATCCTGCAGGACAGCTGTCAAGGGGCTTTAGTGCTCCCTTCTAACCCACACCAACCTAAAACAAAAACAAGTCACCCTACGTAACCCCTTACCCAAATATCCTATCTGCGGTTAAGCCCTAACAGGGGTAGGCACGCAGCAAAAGTCGTCGGGCTGAAAAATCCTCAGCCTGCCAGTAGCACGTCGTCAATGTTCACCAGATGATAAAAATCCCCGTAGAGAGAACATCCAACTCATTGCGCAGGTTAAGCCGTACAACGGCTCGGTACTGCGGACGAGACACTCGGGCGGGGGGCCATCACTGTCCCCCCGTTCGACCCGAACTGCCTCTGGAGCCTCTAAGGCACAAACATTGATTGATTCGCTGATGGTACTCGCTTCGTCCTCGTCTACATTGGTCCACTAAATAAAATAAAATAATACCTGCCAGCTATGTCCAGATACCTAATTTCTTATATCTGGACGTAGTGTGCGAATATTTTCATTTATTTAAACTTATTTATTACAATTTGTTCACAATAGAATGTGCAGAAAACTAAATTAAACTAAAACTAAATTAAACTAAACAACAATAAGGAAAATTGGTGATATTGTCAAGTTGTCCCTAGTCTCTGGTAGGCTGTCCAAGTCTCATGAGGCTGTCGTTGTGGCCTCGTTCTTCTCCTATCTGCTTACAGTTGGTTTGACAATCTTAACGATCGACGGGATGGTGCTACAACAGTCGCTGGAGGTGTATAAAAATTTCTTAGATTTCTTTCTTGTTCAGTTTGTCTTAAAGATCTTTCTGCTATACTGATTTGAGTCGCTAACTCATTTAAAGTATTTAGATTTTCCTTATTCCTGACCATTTCCGATAAAGTGAGGTACATGAGCTTTTCCCTGTTAGATTGTCCTATTTCACTGTATTTCTGACAGTTAAACATTACATGCTCAGGAGTATCTTCTGTATTGCATCTGGTGCACATTTCAGAGTTGATGATACTAAAACGTTTTAAGTAAGTGCCATATGGCCCATGGCCTGTGATATAGTGTAATGCAGCTTGTAAGGGATTTAGGTGCTTTAGTCGTAACCTTTCTCGTATATTAGGGTAAAACATATAGGTGCGTCTCCCAGTTTGCAGGTTATCCCATTCTGACTGCCATAAGGATATTAACTCAGCCCTTATTTGTCTTTTCATATAGCATCGTTTTCCTATTATATCTTCTATCTTTTGTTGATTGCTTTTCTTTAGCCAGTAGTAAGCACCATATAGGCGAACCTGTAGATCTATTGGCCAGGTACCAGTGGCCACAAGAAGAGCCATAGTAGAGGTCGTTCTTGCTGCTCCAGTAAAACGGAGAAGAATTTTCCTCTGGCATTTTCTGAGATCTGCGACGAGGTTTAATTTTTGCATACACTGTGCCCACGCTCCTGCACCGTATGTAATGATGGCAGTAAAGATACAATTATGATATGTTCTAATGGTAGTGAGAGGTAGTTAATAATTTACCTTTAAATAGCAAATACGCAGATTTGTTAGCTCCAATTTGTAGTTTAACAGAGTTGCACCATTTATATACCTTCTGGGTCACATCAGAAGATTTTGTTTCCAGTTCCAGGCGGGTGTTTCCTTCTATTAATAAAAGCAGATCATCCGCATATGCTATAGTGGTATATATTTGTGTGTCAACTACTAACTCATTAAGCAGAGGCTCCAAACTTATATCCCAGAATATTGAACCCAATATAGAACCTTGCGGGCATCCTTTCGTAATATCACGTGTAACGGTACTATTTGCCCCTGTGATGTTGACTCGGCGGTCTACACAATAGTTCTTCAGAATTCTATAAAGGCTTTTTGGGTATTCTTGTTGGCGCATGCGTTCAAAAAGTGCAGGCCACCAGAGGTTATCGAAAGCTCCAGCTATATCAAAGAAGAGACCCATCACATAGTTCTTTTTAGAGTTCTTAGCTGCAATTATGGCTTTAGATATTGCGTCCGTGGTTGACTTTCCAGATCTAAAACCATATTGAGTAGGATTAAGGCCTTTCAGGATCCTAAACTCTTGTATGCGTTTACATAGGAGTTTTTCTTGTACTTTACCCAAAAGGTTAAGTAGACAAATCGGTCTATAAGATTTTGGCAATGCAGGATCCTTATCGCCACCTTTATGTAAGATCGTGATACTGCTTCTTTCCAGCAATAGGGAATACGGCCTTGCCATAGACATTCATTAAAGAGATCTGTTAGATATGGAGTTATTTCTGGTGCAATATGTATGAGTATTTCTGCATGTATTTGATCAGGGCTGAGTTAATATCCTTATGGCAGTCAGAATGGGATAACCTGCAAACTGGGAGACGCACCTATATGTTTTACCCTAATATACGAGAAAGGTTACGACTAAAGCACCTAAATCCCTTACAAGCTGCATTACACTATATTACGGGCCATGGGCCATATGGCACTTACTTAAAACGTTTTAGTATCATCAACTCTGAAATGTGCACCAGATGCAATACAGAAGATACTCCTGAGCATGTAATGTTTAACTGTCAGAAATACAGTGAAATAGGACAATCTAACAGAGAAAAGCTCATGTACCTCACTTTATGGTCAGGAATAAGGAAAATCTAAATGCTTTAAATGAGTTAGGGACTCAAATCAGTATAGCAGAAAGATCTTTAAGACAAACTGAACAAGAAAGAAATCTAAGAAATTTTTATACACCTCCAGCGACTGTTGCAGCACCATCCCGTCGATCGTTAAGATTGTCAAACCAACTGTAAGCAGAAAGGAGAAAAATGAGGCAAAAACGACAGCCTGATGAGACTTGGACAGCCTACCAGAGACTAGGGACAACTTGACAATATCACCAATTTTTCTTATTGTTATTTAGTTTAATTTAGCTTTAGTTTAATTTAGTTTTCTGCACATTCTATTGTGAACAAATTGTAATAAATAAGTTTAAATAAATGAAAATATCCGCACACTACGTCCAGATATTAGAAATTAGGTATCTGGACATAGCTGGCAGATATTATTTTATTTTATTTTTATTTTATTTTATTTTTATTTTATTTATTTTTTTTTATCAGGTCCTGGAGCCTTCTTCTTTTTGAGGATTTGTAATGCATATTTGTATATTATATATGAGGCGCGGAAAGCTAAGGCACAAACATCGATTGATTCGCTGATGGTACTCGCTTCGTCCTCGTCTACATTGGACCACTGGTGGAACACCGTGACGGCACAGCAGGGCCTCTCGTCAGGGAGCGGAAACGACGCACCATCCTAAAGAGCTCGTAAACAGCATCGGCCAGGCAACAGCCAGGCAAAAGCACACGGTGTACCCTATAAGAGACTTGGCAAGCAAGTTTTATGGTGCATCGAGAAGATCTACAAGGCAACATCGCAGCAAAGGAGAAACTTTACCGGAGGTCCTCCGGCAAGGAGGAGGCAGAGTCAATCAGTCCTCTGCTTGCTTGTCTACTGAAAGAGGCTCACCGAGCCCTTCCAGACCAGCAAGCGGGGATGGGCGACCGGCTCCACAGCAGTGACTCGGCAAAGACTGACGGACTGACGAGACCGCAGGCCCACATGGCCGCAGCCAAGCGACCAGACTCCGGTCTGGACCCGGGGTTCGTTGGAACCCCAATAGGCGCGCCGCAAGGCGATAGGCCCTCTGTGGGATGCCGGATGGCTCCTGCAATGACAAAGATCCCGAGCACCAACGTACAGGTAAGGCCTGACGCAATGAGTTCACCTCACTCCTCTCACCCGAACCCCTCTCCTGGTCCACGGGTGAACATAGTCAAGGCGAAAGCCAAGACTCTCACCAGGGCCAAGAATAGGCCAAAGGTCAAAAAGGCAATAGGCTTTGTAAACCAAGGGACAGCGACCCCCTTGACGCCACCAGTTCTCGTTACCCCTCCTCCAGCACTGCCGGACGAAGATGGCTTTGTAGTGGTGCAAAGCCGTAGGAAAAGGTCCTCTGGTTCACACCCAGAGCGACCCGATCCTTCATCGAGACCTGCAGCGTCTCCCCAGAACCAAACCGCACAAAAGGAGGGAAGAATCCCGCCTATTGTGTCCGACCCCTTTCCAAATCACATCAAAGTGATGAAAGAATTGAGGGCCAGGTTAAAGGCTGAATTCCAGGCAACAAGGCTCCCTGGACGTGTCGTTATTCGGACCACTTCCTCTGGGGACCACACGGCCACAAGGGAAGTGCTAAGAGCGTGTGGAATTAAATTCCACAGGTACTCGCTACAGCGACCCCATGTGGTGCGTAGAGTCATTAGAGGTCTGGACTCGGAAACAGACCCCCAGGACATCCGTGTTGGCCTGTCGGACGAACACGGAATCAAACCGCGGTCCGTGTTACAACTCACAAGTACCAGAGAAAAAGAGGGGAAACCCACCAAGGAGCCCCTACCACTATTCCTAGTGGTAGTCGACAAGGAAGGGGAGGGAATCCCAAAGATCGATAAGGTCACTCACCTGTACCACACGCGGGTTACAATTGAGCCCTGTCACGGCAGGGAGGGGCCGGCCCAGTGCTATAAATGCCTGGGCTTCCACCACTCCAGCTTCGCCTGTGAGAGGTCGCTCAAGTGCCTGAGATGTGCAGGGGAGCACCTTGTTAAGGAATGCCCGACCCCTATGGAACAAAGAAAGTGCGCTAACTGCGATGGGAGCCACATAGGCATCTATCGCGGTTGCCCCAAACGACTTGCTATAATGCAAGGCAAGCAGGGCAAAGCTGCATCGGAGGTCAAGAAAGGGGTTTCGTTTGCCAATGCCCTGGCAAGACACGAAAGTGCTCTTGCGCAGGCTGAGGCTACGGAAGAGTCCCCTACAAGCCAGGTTGTCCCGAATATAGCGCCAGTCCCGGAAAGCGTCACGCAAAAGGTTGTTGTCAAGGAGACTGCATCAACCGCCAGCACCGCTCCTAAGGAGAAACGTCCCCCTAAGGGAAAGAAAAAGGCCTCTACGGCAAAATCTACATCAACTTCAACTACTGCAGGGGAACAAGCCAGCAACAAAACTGTTGCAAAATTTCTCCCACCTCCAGCACCCGCAAATCCTGCTGTGTCCTCCAATCAGGAACCAGCAGAGCCCAGTGAAGCTGGCCCGTCCTCCCGGACTGGCCCAGCCAATGACGAGGCAGCAGTGCCTAGACGAAACAACCAGCAACAACCCTTAGGAGACGCATTCGCTTCCGAGGACATGGCTGAGTTTATTCAGCTGTCAACCTGGTTCGCCGACCTAGTTCAGCGTTCCCTCCCGATCTTACGGCGCTGCAGGGTAGTCATGGATAACCCCGAGATTTCCGCTGTGGAGAAGCACCTCACGGTGCTTCAAACGGCCAAGGAACTGTATTCTAACTCCACGAGCTCTTAATGGCGCATAGAACTGTGCGTTCATTTAGAGCTGCGTTCTGGAACGCAAATGGAGTTAGAGACCAGAGACCTGGCCTGTTAGAGTTCGTAGACAGTCACGTGATTGATATCCTGATGGTCTGTGAAACGCACTTGCACGCCGGTGTACAGTTTACCCTGCCAAGTTACGCCGCTCATCGGTCTGATCGGGTCGGCCGACAGGGCGGTGGTACTGCCATTTTCATAAAGAACCATCTCACCCACACTCCTGTTACCATTCCTCCGCTACAACACTTGGAAGCAACCGCCATAAGGCTATCCTTGGGCGGGAACGACCTAGTGCTTGTGGCGGTATACGACCCGCCGGATGGCCGTTTCCATGAAGCGGACATTACGGCTCTCCTGAACCTACACCATAGGGTTTGCATTGCAGGCGACTTCAACGCAAACACCCAAGCTGGCACAACCGCACCCAGAACGTTAAGGGCCGGGGACTGTACCGTCTCATTAGCGGGAACCCCGCCCTTCACGCGCACGGGCCGAGAGGTCCAACTCACTACCCGGTACGCAGCGCCGCGGACGTCATTGATTTCGTAATCACCAAAAACATTCCATTTCACTTGGACCTCTCTGTGATTAACGCTCTGGATTCCGATCACAACCCTGTTGTGGTCGACTCACACGTTAACCTCACTGCGCTGGGAGTACCGGACTGGGTGGAAGAAGTCGACTGGGACGCGGCCGTCCTTGCCCTTCAAAACTCCGTGGAGGCAAATCCTCGAATAGACTCGCTTGAGGCTCTCGAGGAGGCAGCCGTCTCCTCTCTGATAAGGACCATCTTAACATACGCGGCGCCCGTTTGGGGCTATGCTGCCAAAACACATATTAATAAGCTGCAAACTCTACAAAACAGAATAGTTAGAGTAATAGCTAAGCTCCCACAAGTAGCACCGGCTTATCTTATACACAACAAGCTTAAGCAACACTCCATCGAACAGTGCATCAAAGCGCAAAGTGCAAACTTATACGATAAGAAAGATAAAAATCACAACCACCTCATTCGAGAACTAGGTGTGTATAACCTCGAACATGATACGCACAAAAGACCTCTCTCGCTGTTCGATAGAACAATTGGCCTGAACGAACCAGAAATAACTATCCAAGAATACTTAGACGCGTTAGTAAGATAAAACACCAGAAATACACAGCCATGGCATGTCCATTCCTTTCCTTCTGCCAGTGGCACTTGAAAGTCCTTGCTCATTGTAGCCAAGGTGGATCTCACTGAGAGGGTGCGGTCTAAGTGCAGCTGCGCTCTGATTGGGCAGGCGGCTTAGGCGAAACCCGACACTGACCCACAGCAATCACCACGGACTTACTCTAATGGCATTTCCCGCCTCTACTTGTAAATAGTAAATTAATTCAATGACCCTGCTCCTTATTACAGGAAAGCACAAGCCACAAAAAACAAAAAAATTCTCTTAGACAAGTAACCACTGACTTTGTTCCTAATTTTAGGAACGCATTAACACATCAAATGCATGAAGTGACGTCAGACCTCATATGGCCTGCGTAAACCAACAAATCCTCTTGACAGATAAATAACCACTGACTTTGTTCCTAATTTCAGGAATGCAAAATCGCTTCAACTGCATGATTAAAATAAAATGTCTACAAAATATCTAGCTCATTAATAACCATTGACGTTGTTCCTACTGCAGGAATGTACAACACTACTACTACATAGACTGACGTCAGACCTCACGGGACCTGATTAAATCAGAATTTTCACCCCAAATTATCTTTATTTCAGAACCACTGCAAGACCTCTCCGTCCGGAGACATCTCTAACCTAATACTCCCTCACTTAATTCCCAAGGGCGTGTCCAGGGCCTCGGCAGTGTTCACGTCCTGGCGATCTCTCTCCTGACTTAGGCCCTTGTGGCCGGCCAACAAACCCACACCCTCAATCCACAGGTGCATTAGCGGTACTGTCGGATTTCCACTCCTGAATTCGACGGTGGAGGTTTTATAGTTCACCTTTGGGTGAAGCCCACAGTCCCCCTCTGTCCCTCCCAGCGCATGGGGCTCCGTAAATGGATTTTTCCTCCACTTGAAAAAAAAAAAAAAAGCTAACGGTCATTTTCATTCTGACGAAGGCCATGGAGTTTACAATGGCCGAAAGCTCAATGTTTTTAAACCTCACACGGCTGATCACCCGTGAAACTGTAATAAATAACGTGCGCCGTGAAGGCTTTAAATCTTACAACTGCAACATTGTCAAAAATACTGGAGAAAATCATCGTAAAAAGACTACAAAACTTCATCGTAGACCATAACATCATACCGACACCCAAGCAGGCTACAGATCCACCATCACCATACAAACCAGCAAGTCAGAGTTATATCCGAAATACAAAATAACATCAATAGAGGCTACACAACAATCGGAATTTTTCTCGACATACAAGCGGCTTTCGAACGCTGCTGGACCAACGGACTGCTATACAAAATGACAACCCTAGGAATTCCAACCAAAATAACACGCTGGACCGCAAGCTTCCTCCGCGACAGAACCGCTAAGATTAAGATCAACAACACACTATCGGACACCATAACACTCCAAGCTGGAACCCCACAAGGAAGTACCATCTCCGGGCTACTGTATAACATCTACACCTCAAGACACCCCCCCCAACCAATATACCCGACCATTAAACTAGAACAATACGCCGACGACACAGCATACCTGAGCACTGCACCTAGACTCCATAACGTACAACCAAGACTAGAAAAACAACTCAAAATCTTCAACAAGTGGGCAGACAAGTGGAGACTAACAGTAAACACAAGCAAGACTCAAGCCACCATTTTCAGACGAAAGATACAAAGAAAACACCAGGAAGCCAAAATTAAATTTAAAAACCAGTACATATCCACCAAACCCACAGTCAAATACCTAGGCATTACACTCAACAAGCTCCAGATGAAAAGTCACTTCGAAGGAAAAATAAAACAAGCCAAAACTGCTATCTCCACCCCACACTACCTATCAAGAATCGGAAATATTGGACTATCGACACCTATCCTCAACCAGCTCTATAAAACTATCATCAGACCATATTTTACGTATGCCGCCATAGTCACCTATCCCCTAGCGACACCAACCGCCGTAAACCGCCTACAAGAGATGGAGAGGAAATGTTTGAGGATCGCAAACAGACTTCCTCCATAGCACAGGACAGCCACGTTATATGAAGTTTGCAAAACAACCATACTACACGACCATATCAAACAGCAAATGATCAAATACATAGCCAACGCGGAGACCAGACCACATAGACAACAATTAATACAAAACGCCAACAATTACAAGAAATCGAGCTGAATACCGTCCGTCGAACCTCACCAGAGCGCAGAAATATAACGCAGTAATGCGTGGTGTACATCGAGAAGTACCAGACGCTCTCCCTCTGAACACAGCCCGACACTGCTGGCCATCTCTCATCAAAGCAACACGCATCTTCACAACCGAAGGGCCGTCATCACTAATACGCCTAGAATTTTAGGACGAGACAGACTACCGTGCTGCCCCGGCTGATGGGTTCCCTGCCCTCGGGCAGGTTCTCCCAGTCGAGTACAGCCGGAGCTCCCGGCCCGTCCCATGCCGACGCTGCTGTCAGTATGGCCATTCCACCGACGCCTGTACATTCGCCCCCTGATGCCACTACTGTGGCGCAGGAACCTTCACAATGACTTGCACCAGTCACGACTTGACACGCCACCCCGTCTTTTGCGCCACATGCAACTGCACTGGGCATTTCACGTGCCAAGCGACGTGTCCCAAGAACCCAGTCACCAAACGACCGCAGTTCGACCTCAAACAACGCAGCAACCAGTCTCCAACCTCAGGACCAGCTCAACCACACGCCGACCACACGTAGCCCACAGCCAACAACCAGCCGAACCTCAAGCGATCTATGCATTTCAATAGACCACATCATCGAAGCTCTACGGAAACTACACGCAGAAATCCAGACGCTCACCAAGTTACAACCTGGGAAATAGTCCTTGCCCGTGCGATAAACAACACCGGCAACAAAACAAACACTGAAAACGCCGACACACAGACGGAACAATCACTACCACAACGGCACAACACACTTCCAGGACAACTCTATTTCAACCCGAAGAACAACCTTATCACGACCTTTGCGCATGGCCGACCGTCATGTGCACCAACAAACCCACACGCAATACAAAGAAATGTCGAATGAGTATATATTATGTACATAACCTCCCACTCTCTGACCAATGTTAATAAATAAAGATCTATCTCGTGGCTGAAGAGAGCGTTTTGCTCTGAAGCAGCCTTAGGACTATTTAATGCCCTGGGTATAGATAATCCCAGGGTAAGTCCTTAAATCCCCTTTAAAAAAATTAAAAAAAATCGAGGATATTCAGTCGGAAATCAACTATTACACCAACATCCTGACAAACATGGACGCAGATTCCAATAAATTCTACAAGTTCACGCAGGACCTCGCGTTCTGTTATAAAGACTTGCAATTAAACAGAGAGAGCTAGTGAGGATGAGCGAGGGGTGGAAGACTGCCTCATCCCGAAAGAAAAGAATGCGTGACAGTGGCCGGGAGAGCGATTCGGACAGCGAACGTCCCGGCCAACAGTCCATCAACAAGAGGATCCCGAGGCAGTCCACGCCGCCGCATCCCCTCACTCTAGGAAACACCTTCGCCCACTAGAATCGACAGAACGCGAGGAGACGGAGGACCTAACACTGCCAACACCTTCACCCAAAGTTTCCTTCCCAAAACTGCAAAAGCTAAAGGCCACCAACAAAAACTCGCTCCCCTTCCCTCAAACCCAATCCCATCCACCTCAGCAACAACACCGACACCTACAGCTCCGACGACCACAACAGAACAACACGACAACCAAAAGCCGCCACGGATTATCATCCCGGATGCCAAACAAGCAGTCAAGGTCCTCCAGATACTGCGGAACTCATTAAACGGCGGAACTTATAAAATACAGACAACGAGGGACTGCCTGAAGCTCTTCCTCCAAAGGAAACAGGACGCCATTCCAACCATGCAGCTCCTGACGAACGCCGGTGTGGAGAATTACAGCTTCACGCCCAGAAGCGACCAACCTCTGAGATACGTGATCAAGCGCCAACCTGCAGACCTGCAGGTGGATTATATCAAGGAGGACCTGGAGGAGAAGGGCTACATCGGTGCGACAAATGGTGTCCCGCGGCAGGCCTCTTCCAAATTACCAGGTAAGCCTGAACAGAACCACTGACAATCAGAAGCTTTTACAGGAAAGAGAGGTGTGCCACATGATGGTCACCGTGGGGGTTCTTAAAAGCAACCTAAATATCGCCCAGTGCTTTAACTGCCAGCAGTTAGGGCACACTTTTAAAATGTGCAACATGACCTCCCGGTGTGTCCTTTGCGGTGAACTCCACCGCCTAGCTGACTGCCCAAGAAAGGCAAAGCAGGACGTCATATCCCACTGTGCGAACTGTGGGGAAGCGCACCCTGCCAGCTATAGGGGGTGTGAGACCTTCAGAATGGAACGTCACCGCCGCCAACTGGCACCTGCAGCCAAGAACTCTCCTGGTACTCAACCAGGGCCACGACCCATCCCCCACACGGCACTGGTCAAAAACGGCAATTCCTTTGCAGGAGCCGCCGGAGGGCAAAATGCACTCGTGCAACCACAAAATGGTCCCCCTCCACAACCCCAACCCACACAGGCGGCCACCAGCGACCTGGGAGGTTTAAGAGAAATTTTCAGTCTGTTTAAGGACTTAAACCTCCCGACGCTTCTAACAAAGTTGCAGCCTATAATCGCAAAATTAAAAAGCTGCAACAGTACCATGGAGAAGTTGGAAGTCACCATATGTTTGGTAACCACCCTCTTCGAGTAAATGGCAACTTCAAGAGGCATAACTTTAACCCGCAAAACTCCTGTGGAATACAGATGGCATCTACAGGAAGCAGCACGAACTTGAAAGTTACCTGCGGCGTAACAAAATCGATGTCCCATTCATTTGCGAAACAAAATTACAACCAGAGCACACTTTTAAGCTCCAGCGGTATCAAATCTTTCGGAACGACAGAATTGGCAGACATTGCTATTTTGCTCAGAAACACTATTGCTCATGCTTCTGTTACGCTACCTGCAATGGCAGCGTTAGAGTACACAGCTCTCAAAACATGTGTAAATAGTCAAACGGTGATGCTGGCAGCTTCATACGTGACCTCGAACAGATTCTCGCTTCAGAGGAGCACGTTATAATTGCAGGAGATTTCAATGCCCGGCACCCCTGGTGGTTTTCTCGCCGAGCAAACGCGGCTGGAAATCTCCTGGTTGAACTTATAACGGATAATGACATTGAGGTACATCTTCCCCCAGAACCTACCTTTTGGCATAGATCAGGGCATTTTGACCCTGAGATTTTGGACATCGTACTCACAAAAAATGCGACACTGTTAAATAACTTCACTGTGTATCACAGCCTGGGCTTTGACCATCTTCCTGTGCATTTCGACCTACAGGCTAGCATTTCAGTCGGTGCCTCTGGCCCTCGAAGGTGGGCTGAGACCGACTGGAATAAGTTCACCATGGAAATGCACAGGGTGGCGCAACCCAAGCTGTCATACTATAGCGAGGCAGACATAGATGTCGCCATTGAAAACTTTACTGCCTCGCTACACGCGGCCAAGAGAAGCCCTACCACATACACCACAAGATAATCCGGTTTTTGCACGTACCTGCGGCAGAGCAACTCATTGCGAGGAAACGGCGCTTGAGAAGACTGTGGCGGTGCACCCGTCAGCCTGAATACCAAGTGCTAGCAAAATGGCTACGCAACATCATTCGACAGCAAATCAGACGTAACAAAGTTGAACAGTGGGAAAATAAAATGCTGAGTACCACCCATTCGGACTCTTTCCTGTGGAAATTATTAAAGGCATTTAAGGTCTCCACAAGCCTCAACTCCGCAACTGAGGCGCTGCACGCTCATGGCGGCCTGCACTTCTCCGAAGAGAAAGCCGAGGTCCTCGCTGACGTCTTGAAGATAGATTCAGCGAAAATCCAGTTACCAACTGTGATTTAGAACGGGAGGTGAAACTGAAACGCAAGGTGTAACCCAGGCACCGACAGGATTTACCCGATGGAGCCTTGCTCCAGCTCGCTGCTATCTTAGAGCCTTAGAGGGGCTCTAGGGTTATGTCAGTGGCGTGCTTTATTGATGACACAACAGGTCAAATTAACCTGAAAGTGAACCAATATTCTACATTTATAGCATTACAAACTGCGTTTGTGTAATTACAGACATACTTATTCCATACATATGTGTCAGACTATTTCTCATACAAAGTTCTATGTTACAGAACTCAGCCGACCGCTGATTTAGGTTCACTGAACTAATGGGTGATCCAAAAGACTGCGAACCAGCTGCGTTGTGTTCTATCTGTACGCGCCCTCAGCGCTCGTCGCCGACTGCCACTGTCATAGAAGAGCGCGGATGAAACCATACAACATTTTAAACCTACTTTTAAAGGCTTTACTCACCAATGTTATTAACGGAGATGCTGAAACTGGTCACCGCCATTGTCCATACATTTTTGGCACCTCTTTAGGAAATTATGCATAATTCGCCGTAGTTCACGTTGAAAAATGCTGGCAATTTCCTGGCAGATATTTTGATTTAATTCTCCCAGGGTGTGTGGGTTTGTCTTGTGCACTTTATGCTTCCCTAGAGATAGAAATCGCAGATTATCTGGAAATCTTTCTGCAAATCGCACTTTCACTTGGCGAGTTGACTGAGTTAACACATACGAACCATAAATAAATACATACACGCTGTGCAGAGGGAAACAAATGCTGAACCATTATGCACTTTATGACTAAGTAAAGGACAAACTAAAGCACGCTAGTTATCGTGTTTCCGTTTGTGCAGTGGAAAAACACCGCGTAGCGGTTCTCATGCTTTTGGATCTTTCTGTATTAGTTTGTGATCAGAGGAGTATGCAGGCACCTATAAAGCAGTGGTCAACATTCTCATTAACATGTTCCCGGAGGCAAGCATATTTCTTTAAAATATCGCCTACTGTTTTAGGAAAACAGTTACAGTAACAAAAGAACACATTTGCAGGCATCTGTAATGCAGTGATCGGCGTTCTCATTAACATGTTCCCTAAGGCAAGTAGGTATATCTCTTCAAAATGTGTGTTTAGCTGCACACAAACAGCTGATTCGTAGTGGAATCGTTGACAAGGCATCATTTCTTCATCGATAGATTTGAATTTCTCGGTGGACTATCGATCTGAAGTGAGAACTTCTGACCGCTCTTTATTTTCCGTGTTCGATGTCACTGGATATGTCACTAACTCAACTGCTGATTGTGTTAGTAGAGAGACATTTTTGAAATTTCAGAACCAGCTTCTAAATCCAGGAGTATTTTTACTATTTATTTACACGCGGTCATGAACCCTACAGTAGGCGTGTGGTCTTCCTTTGGCGTTGCTTTCAATTGCAGCACATATTTCTTTTTCTGAATTCAAATAAGAAAACCTCGTTTTAAGGGTAGAGTTTACTGTGTCTCTTAAAGGACTGAAGGGTTGATTTTTTTCCGCATTTAATCAACACACGATTAGGATATTTTTTACTTCAACCTTAATAGCTGTTTGCACATTTAACTACATATAGCAGGTATCCCTGCCGGCGGAGAAAACCGAACCAACGGAGTCACGTGACTACCTGGAAAACATGGTTACTGGTTTGTTGTTATTGTAGGAGCTGCAATTTGCTCCCAGTATGTTAATTTGTTATCTACGAATTGTGTATATGATTTATGTAACATGTAATCCCTTATTTAGCCTAATTATATATTCCATTATTAGGACGACTCAGAAAGTTTGTTTGTGGTATGCAAATTGAATTTTATGAGATTTGGAATGAAGTGTTTTGTTATAAATATTATAATCAGGTGATCTATTTTAATTGTTTCAGAGCCTAGGAGCCGTTGTGCAGCTGTTGTGGCTGCAAGTCAAATTACAGTGTTAGCCCAAGATGATGCATTCCCAACTATCTTTGAAAACCAACCTAAATATTTAAATACAGCATTAGCATCAATTTGGAAGGATCCTGGTGAAAGACAACACAGACTTCAGAGAATGGTGTGAAAACAATCAGATCTTACCATTTGAGGATTTTTAAAAATGGTATCAAAAATAGAAAGATCACTCCGTTTGTTATGACTGAAATTGAAAACTACTTACTGTTTGTATAACAAAGATACTGGGGCAAGCAGATCTCTTTAGGAAAACTATTACAGCAACAAAAGACCTGTACAATCACTTACCTCACCCAATTAAGGAATTACGTGAAGTAGAGAAGAAAATTAATACAATAAAGACTTACCTTATAAAATATGCTTTCTACTCCATTGATGAATATAAAATAGAAAACTGATAATGTTAAATATGTACTATATCTTTTACAAAATTGACAATGCTTTTGTAAAAATATTGCAATTGGATGAATAGAAACAAACTGAAAGAATACAGATTTGCAGGTGCCTGTAGTGCAATGATTAGTGTTCCCTGAGGCAAGTTTAAAACATTACTATTTTAGTAAAACTGTTAAGGTAACAAAAGAACACAGATGTGCGGGCTTCTGTGATACAGTGGTCAGCGTTCCCATTAATATGCTTGCTGAGGTAAATTTAAAATATTACTGTTTTAGGTAAACTAGAAGTAGAACTAGGTCTGACAAAGTTAGAACTCCTAGCACAGATACATAGCATTTAAGCAAATAATCAATAAAGATTAGTGTTAAACATTTGTACATAAGCTAGCAACTGCCCCGGACTATGGATATGTATAACAGCCTTTGGAACTTGGACTTCTCAAGTCATACTAAAGTAATCACCTTTGCAGATGACATAACAATCGTAATCCCTCGCCACACTACAATAGAAGTGGAGGTCTACTCAAACACCAACTCCAAAGTAGAGAAATGGGCCAGGGACAATAGAATACAATTTAATGACAGTAGATCCAAAGCCATAAAGAAGCAAACAAACCTGAAGAAATTGCAGAGGATACAAAGACTAATCAACATCAAAATGATAAAAAGATACTGAACAATTTCTTTTGATGCTTCTTGTGTGATAGCAGGTGTGCCCCCAATAGAACTAATAATAAAAGAGAAGATTCAACCCTATAGTTTGAGGCATAACCTAGAGGAAAGGGACCTACAATGTGAAACACCAAAACCAATCAAAGAATGGCCACATCCATTCCAAATAGTTGAAGAGAAATGAAAATAACAATACATCCCATAGAAATCTACACAGACAGCAGCAAAATTGAAGGCCAAGTGGGAGCAGGAAAGAACTTAAATACACATTGCACCCTCGCCTGCTCAAACAGTGTATATGTGGCCGACATTCCATCCGAGCAGCACATTAACATAGCCCAATATGCTGACGATGTACTGCTATACTGTACAAATAAACACCCTCGCAGAACCTTTCTCCCCATACAGCGACACCTGCGCCTCATCCAAGAGTGGTCTAGGCATTGGCGATTGTCCAACAACCCGGAGAAAAGCCGCGCCATACTTTTCACCAAACACCGCTTTCCCGCCAACTTCCCCACATTTACCTACCTTTGCAGAAGGATAGAGTGGGTGGATACCTGGGAGTGAAGCTTGATAAGGGCCTTACTTTTTGGGAACACATCAACGACCTATCAGCGCCGACCGGCAGGACAATTGCCTCACTGTACCCCATGCTGCAGTCGGGGATGCCAATTCCCTTAAAGCTACGCCTCTTTCGGGCTCTCATCATCCCTATCCTCCTGTACGCCTGCGAAATTTGGGGCATGGCTGCAGATACCCATCTCCTGCGTCTACAATGTATACAGAATAGAGGTCTTCGGGTAATCTATTCTGTATGCCGTAGATTCCCTACGAGACTACTGCACGAAGCCTTGTCCCTCTCGTATGTGGAGGACGAAATTAGGCGCCGGGCAACTAAATTTTACGACCAGTTTCCACAACATCGGAGCGCCCTGGTTAGGTCTCTTGGGGACTACATCCCTAGAGAACGCACGCTTGTGCGACACCGGTTTCCCCGCATGGCTTGCGGGCACCCCCGGTAACACAGGAGCTACCCCATCAACAGCGCAAGCTGAGCTCCTTACAGTCCTACCAAGAGAAGCTTGGAAGTCTAAATCTTCTCCAAATATCCATATTTGGACCACCCATCAGCAGTGCCCAATGGTAGATGCACACTGAATTTAACATCCGACGAAGAGCATTAATCTATGCTACCTCCTTATAACCCACAATCCCCATTCTTCACCAGCCATCCTACAACATCCTAATCCCGTCATGCAGTGGTTAAGCCCTAAAAGGGCAGGTACACGAATGACACACCTCGGGCTGTTCTCAGCCTGCCATCTGGTCAGTCAGTCCTGCTCAAACAACCAAGCGGAAGCTATTGCCATCCTTAAGTCTCTGGAACATTTGCAGACCTCCCCAGATTATGCCAACCACAACATCAAATTGGCTATATTTACGGAAAGCAAAACCACCCTTGATTCATTTAGAAACAACACCATACATTCCCTTATTATAGAAGAAATAAGGAACAAACTGCCAACTAATGGAAGAAAGCTGGTTGATAGACTCCGGATGGGTAAAGGCACATGTAGGGATAAAAGGAAATGAGCAAGCAGACTGCCTTGCCAAAGCAGCAGCCCAAGACAGCAATCTACTCATAATATACAATAAAGTACCTGCAACATCAATAGCCTCCGAACTGAAGAAAACTCAAGAAAAATGGCAAGAACAGTGGGGGAGCTCAAAAATGGGGGCTAATAGCAGATAATTTTTTGCAAGTATGGAACAAAGATTAAAACTCAACATTCCGATAGTATCAGAAATTACAGCAACAGTAACTGGCCACAGCATAACAAAATAATTGACGACTCAACGTGTATCTGTAAACTAGGAGAACAGACAATACATTACCTGATATATGAGTGCAAACTAGTAGGAGAATGCAAAATTCTCAAACAAGAAGCAACCTGAGCTGGAGAGAGATGGCCAGCTACCAACAATGCACTAATAATGAAATGTACCAAGGCATTCTACATATTTGTGAAATCAATACTTTGATAAATTAAAATAGCATGATGATTAACCCTTTCTGCCCTGGTAATTCCATTTGGAATCATAGACTTCCCTAGCTTGTGAAATGTATCCTTTATGCCTGACGACCCCAAATGACATCACGTGTTATAGTTTGATACTCTGCCGTCAGATTGCAGAAGCTTCCAAAGCCATCTTGTATACAGCTGTGTGTGAGAATTTCCCATTGTCTATGAGCATATGCATGGTGCGCCAGGACGCATAGAGACATATAACTTCATATAATTATAGGTAAGTTGTTGTTAGCTAATGCTGGATTTCTGACAATGAAGTAATTAATCCTCTTGCTCTCAATATTTTTCACTGATGGATGGGGCACTTTATTTTGTACATTTCCAAAGAGGTTTAACAGTAAAGATGTACATTAAAATTCAGAAGTCCTTGCTTGACGAAAATACAACTAATGTTATTTTAAATATTCCGTAAGTAGTTTATTATCTTCTATTCTTGTATTAGTCTCTAAAATAGTCAAACTAATTATAACTTGAGGTTGTGTTATTCCTTAGGCAAAATCACTTGATTTGCAGTTGCTCACTGTTTTTTCGAAAAAATACAATCTCGAGTTCTATTATGTATGATAGAGGTGGTAAAGTATTGTTGCTGTTGCTGATGACAGACAAAAGTAGTTTTGATTAATATATAGCTATATGCAAGTGTTGTTGCTTTTGTCAGATTACTTACTCTGTACTATTCATAAGGTTATAAACAATTTTAACTTGTAATCAATTTAAAAACTTAGTTACCTTTTATGTAATGTAATTAGCAGTTAAGTGCCTTTAATATGATATACTGGAGTTAAGTTATCAACCTATTTCAAACATTCGAGAGTTCAATAAAGTAATTGAATACATGGTATACAGTGGAAGTTGCATAATTCAAAGCTGAAGGTGCTTTTTTTCATTTTCTTTAACTATCCAATGTTTCTAATTTAACCATTTATGTATACTAATTTTTTAGTTATAATGGTAATAATAAAGAACGTTTTAGCTATATTGTTGTAGTTACTGTGCAATTTGTTAATTGAAATCTCTCCTGCTCCCACCAGTAGTTGGTTCACAACTACTGATAACACTAATAAGCAAAACAAGTGACTTGAAGTACATATATTGAAATGGGAGTGTTCACAATCAAGACAGCTTTCCCAGACACTGGGAACAGGAAAGAAGACTTGGCCAAGTTGTAATTTTTGCTTCCTGTTTTGTTTCCACGTTAGATTCATATTGTGCATATTAGACTTTTCACTGTAGAAATTATTCAAGACAGCTGTAATGAAACAATCACAAGAACTTTCTCTCCTTGCAAGCTAGAAAAAAATGTCATTGGTCAGTTAGAAACAAATGAATTCTCAATGCACAATGAATACGTTTCCTAGTATCTTGTTCTCATTACTGGGCTGAGTGCTGCCTTGCTTCCTGTTGCCATTGTCATTACAGTTCCCATTGTTGGTAGATGTGAATCAGTCTTAACCTATTTAATCTGTCTGTGAAATTTATAAGGGAACTGTTCTGGTGCACTTTGAAAACTAACGTCAAACTTTCCATAGGGATAGAAAATCAAGACATAAAATGGCTGTAAATACTAGAAGACTTACTTATAATCGCTCCACTCTAAGATCCGCATTTGGTGTAAACACAAGCTGTCAACAACTAACCTGCGATTCGCGCGAAACCGAAGCACGCCACAAAATATAGTACCTTAAATATTGGCGATTATATGTGACTTTTCATGATGTATGACACTCAAATATAATTTTAAACTTTTGATTAATATAAAATAATAAATAATATTAATAAGAGTAAAGGAGATTATAGCTTCCGTTTAATTGTGTCCAGTTAATCCCCTCTCACGCATCCACATGACAATGGTGAGTAATCAGCAACGTGATAAACATGGATGCTTCTACAGGTGCTGCTAGCCTGGTTAGTGAAAATAAAGGTGAAATAGTGAAGCACTCTAAAGGCAAGCCCTTAAAAAGTGGTGAGAAACAAATAGTCCTGAATGTTTTTAACAAATTAATGCAAGAGTACCCTTCTGTCACTGTGAATAACATTGTGAAGTTAACTGCAGATTACACCGGTATTTCTGAGTGGAGTGTTAAATGTGCCCGTAAGGAACTTAAGCAAACAGGCACATTGCGGACACCAAGGAAGAACAGAAAAAAACGGAAGCCAGAATTAGAAAAAGCAGATGACTTTACTAAATGTGCTGTTCGTAGGAAAGTGCAGAATGAACCGCCAACATTAGAAAAAGTCTTAAGTAGTGTTAACAATGATCCAGCATTACCTTTATTTAGGCAATCCACGTTTCATAAACTATTGCTAGAAATTGGATTTAGATTTATGAAGAGAAATACAGTGAATCTCATAATCGACAGAGAAGATATCGTGTTATGGAGGCGGCGTTACTTGCAGAATATGCGCCGATACAGAGCAGAAGGCAAGAAAATATATTACCTTGATGAAACAGGGGTTAATGAAGGGCATACTATATCCCGTGCATGGACTGACATTATGATGGGCTCAAAAAGGAAAGCATTTCTTTGTGGAACGTCAACAGGGCTCAAAAATCCTACAGGGAAAGGAAAACGCCTTAGTATTGCACACATCGGCAGTGATTCCGGTTTTGTGGAAGACGTTCTAATCTTCGAGTCAAAACGTACAGGTGATTACCATGAGGATATGAATGGCGATGTTTTTAAGGAGTGGTTTGAAAGTGTACTTTCGAAACTTGAACCCGGTTCTGTTATCGTAATAGATAATGCACCTTATCACAGTGTCAGACTGGAATGTCGTCCCAACTATTCGTGGCGAAAACAAGAAATTGCCGATTGGTTGATGTCACATAATTTGCCGTTTTGTGAATCAGAAGTGAAAGTAGAGCTTCTAAATCAAGCACAAAAGGTTGCCGATAACATTGAAAACAAATATGTTATCGATGACCTTGCTAGAAAATCTGGTCGACACATAGAGAGGTTACCCCCTTATCACAGCAACCTGAACCCAATAGAAACAATATGGGCCTTCAAGGGATTCGTAGCCAGAAACAATGTAACCTTCAAATTACGGGATGTTCGCAAATTGTTTGAAACTACAATATCTCAGGCGACACCTAATATGTGGCAAAATAATATACGTCACGCAATTGAGCAAGAAAATGAGATGTGGATGATGGACGGGCTATCAGATGCTATTGTAGATCGTCTTGTGATTAGTGTGGATGTTGATTCTTCTTCCTCCCCTTCTTCTGATGACGATGACACCACAAATGATGGAGATGCAGATGTTACACCTCTTCGCGACAGTGATGCAGATTAATGTGAGTTTTATTTTAATTATGTTACATTTAATTCCAGCTCAGCTTTTACTTACGAATGTTGGTTAATAATAATAATACTAATAATAATACTAATACTAATAATAATAATAACAATAATAATAACAACAATAACAATAATAATGATAATAATAATAATAATAATAATAATAATAATAATAATAATAATAATAATAATAATAATAATAATAATAATAATAATAATAACAACAACAGCAATAGTAATGTTATTGTTATATTTGAATAATATTACTCAGGATATAAATCCTAGCGTTGTTTACTTGGAACAAGGCAGCAGCGACCCTGATAAAGATTACATGAATATAACGCAATAGCAGCGCTATTCCTGAAACTCCCAAGTATCACTCTACTGCATCTTTAAACACAAGAATTGAGTCCACGTGGCGTTTGTTTATTTGTGTTAGTGGCAGCTGATACAAGCATGAAGTTACCGCGGAGGGATACAAGGTGCAGATCTTAGGCTGGATGGAGTACAGTGCTATTGAATGAAAAACTGAAGCTGTTAACAATAAAGAAACATGAATTGTATGGAGGGTATGGAGGGAGATGGCTCCTAGGAGACAGTGACATACCTGCTCTACACTACTTTGTACTGCACTGTGTAGCCTACTGGTATGGAGGGAGGTACACTGGGTAGGGGAGGTGGCTCCTAGGGGACAATGACATGCCCATACTAAAGCAAATGTACACATCATAAAGAATATTCTCATTGACAAGTAATTCAGCTTAAGGGCAGAGCATTCAAGCATGATCCAGTTAACTTGAACCATTGAGCATATAGCGTGAGGCTAGAATCTTAATAAATCCTTTACGATCATTGTCATTGATGTTCTTGATACACTTTACCATCTAGGACTTCTCAGTAACCTGAAATGCAAGAGTTTCAATAACTTTAGTCAGAATAATAATTGGCTAACTAACAGAACATTCACTGTTCAAATACATGAAATAACCTCAGCAGGTTGAGGAATAAGAGCTGGCCTACCCCAAGGAGGTCTGCTAGGTCTGTTGTGCTTGAAAACCAACAACACACAACTGTCTGTTTACACTGATGATACGGCTATTGCAGCTCAAACATGGAAATCGGAAAAGAACAAAGGCTAACCAAAGGCAGTAGTTACATCCTAGGAGCCATGGTTGTCCAAGTGGCATATCAAGGTAAATCTGGGGAAGTCTCGGAACATACTGTTCAATAGAAGACCGAAACATGCAAACTGGACTGCCCCAATTAAGTTATATGACTGGACCAACACAGTAAAATATTTGGGAGTAATGCTTGACTCCAAGCTGACTTCCTCTAACTATGTAGTCCAAGGCTAAAGGCAATAACTGGGCCTGTTGTTGTTGTTGTTGTGTTTAACGCCCGCTTTTACTGCTACGGCACCGCAGGCGATGACACTGATGATACATGGAGCACCGGTGGAATGAGATGGCGGGGGAAACCGGAGCACCCGGAGAAAACCCACCCTGACGCCGCTTCGTCCACCATGAATACCACAGGCGGGTCCCTGGGATCGAACTAACTGGGCCTCCTGTACCTGATAATAAACTGCCGATCACGTCTCAGTATGCAAATGAGCTTAATTATATTCACATATACCCACTGTCACTTTTTGATCACTCTATACCAATCAATAAACTTGACCAAGTCACCAATGACAAAGTTCTTCATCTCCTGAGCAGTGTGCCCCTTTATCAGTAATAGTAGCCTTGAATAGTCCCGGTTTGGGGTACTATCATAATCTGGTAAGGAATCAGGTTATCCTAAGTACATGTAGGAAACCAAATAGCTTGGTCAAACGCACCAAAAAATAAAAAGACGTATCTACTGTTCATAGGAATGTTGCATATACTTGTACCACCATGTGAAAAAATAATTGAGCTCTCTAACAATTATAGGTAAGTAAGATGCACTTTTATTGTGATTGAGCATTCATCTAATTTCTTTAATTATTCAGTAGTAATATTAGATGTTCTGGTTGATCATAAATAAACTCCTAACCTAAAAATTTAGCGCAAACTTACAATGAGTCCATTTGGCATCATTTGGACGCACACATGGTAGCTTACAATGTAGTGTTTAGTGGCATCTGTTTCACTTAATTTCTTTGTAGTTATAAATTTTGCTATTGCAATAACTATAGTTATTTATCTTATAGTAAGATCTTAATATAACTGGTTTAGGCAATACTTGTATGAATAAATAATAATAATGATAATAATGAGAATGATGATGATAATGATGATGATGATGATGATAATAATGATAATAATAATGATAATAATAATGATGATGATGATAGTGGTGGTGGTGGTGGTGGTGGTGGTGGTGGTGGTGGTGGTGGTGGTGGTGGTGGTGGTGGTGGTGGTGGTGCAGGTGGTGATGATGATGATGATGATGATGATGATGATGATGATGATGATACAATTAATTTCAAGGTACTAAATGTCAGATCTTTTTATATAGGCAATGCAGAAGGGACTGACAACTGAAGAAATGCTATTGCTGTTAGAGGGTGACTTATCCGATGTGGAGGATGAATTTCCAATGGATTCAGAGGATGAAGATATTGCCACCAAAGTACTACAAATGTAGATATCTTGGTTCAAACTGTCTTAGACAGTTCAGGAGATGTCCTGTCACTAGATTGTTTCAGCACACCTGTGGAAATTCACCAAAATTCAGGTATTTATACAGATGATGATGATGACATACCACTCAGTGTACGCCTTCATGTCCAGTTCTGTAGCGCAACTGCGTGTGAAAGATCAATCAAGACAGGACTAGGCTAATATCCTGATTAAAAATATGGCACTCAAAAATTACCCACAGCTACCTTCAGTCAAAATGGGAAGGCTAAGATAGTAAGGACATATCCAGAGGATGACGGAAGAAAGGCCCCCGAAGATGATGAGACATCCTGGTGGTAAAAGGGGAGGATGACCACATGTGAGATGGTTGGAAGATATAGAAGCCGACCTGAGAGCAGTGGGAGTGAGGAGGTGGCATAGACATACTGAAGACCGAGACCACTGGAAGTCTGTGATTAAGGAGGCCAAGGTCCTCAGAGGACCATAGTGCCATGGAGTAAGTAAGTAACCTTCTAAAACAGGACCAACCACCAATCTGCCAGTGTAAGGTACTACTGACCCTCAATTATATCGAGTGCCAGCTCTTCAACCAATGGCAACAGCTCTACGAAATATCCAGTGAACTTCAATCAATGCTTAACACTTCAACTGATTGCCTCTAGTTAATTCAGTTCCTCAGAAGTATCAATAAGTATAAAAGTACCTATATATTTTGTTCTAATTCCAATGTTAAATATACAAATAATTGTAAAGCAGCAATATGACTAAGTTTAAGCAACTGTAAAAGTCATAAAAAATATATATGGATGTAAGATAAAGCGCACTTCCTCCGTAACAGATGCATAAAAAACATTTTCAATACTGGGTAAAGGAGAATCCTTGAGTTTCACAAGCATGCAATACATAGCCCCTAAGACAGTACACTGTGCTCTTTCTTGGCATGGCCTCATTGGGCCTTACTTTTTTGAAAGTAGGATGGCATTGCAACAACAGTAACTTCTGCTCAGTATGTTGATATGCTTGAAACATTCTTTACACCGAGACTGCATGTTCTGAACATCAGAAACATGGATTTCAGCAGGACAGAGCCACGTCATATACTACTCGACAATCAACGGAAGCCATTTGCCGATGGGACACACTTGTCTACGACAAACCTACCCACATAGACCGCTACTTGAACAAGTACTCCAATCATTATCCCAGAAAAAACCGTGCCATGATAAGACACTTGTAAATAGTGCTTCCTGCATCTGCAAACTGTACTTGCTGCAACAAGAACTTGCTCAATTAGAACAAGCATTACTTTCTAATGGCTATTCATCTAAGAAGTAAGCAGAGCTTGCTGGCCTCCTAAGACTCAACCTGCCACCCAGAAACCAGACCAACCCAGCAAGGGCACTGTTTTCCTACCATACTTGAAAAATACTTGAAAAATGTCACCGATCAAATTGAACACATACTACAGTGCTATAGCACCAACATGGTCAAGCCCACGAGACAATTAAACAGTTTACTACAATTAGGCAAGGATTCCCGGGAAGCTCTGTCGTCAGACGGGGTATACAGTATTCCTTGTTGTTGCAGCTCAGTTTACACTCAAACTACTCTGTGCAGCATTTTGGCCACACTTACAGAGCACAAAAGAAGCTGCTGTCTGTGGTTGTTGTACATGACATTGAGGCAGTCTGTGAACATATAATTAAGTTCCTGGATACGCGCATCCTTGCATCAATAACACAATACCATGCTCAACTACAGCAAGAGGCTATTGAAATCTATAAGCTTCCTAACAATTGAAGATTAATGCATCTCGAGGCCGAAAGCAGTGGGGATGCATCTGCTATGCAGCAAGCAATCACAAATGCCAGAGAAAAGAAAATGGGTTTCTTGAAGGCGGCAAACATTTTTCAGGTTCCCAGGGCCACTCTATTTAGGCTAGTAAAATCAGATCTACCAGCTGATTTAGCCACAAAGACCAAACTTGGGCAAAAAACTGTTCTATCTCCTGAACAAGAGCAACAGCTCATTGAATATAGCATGACACCGGAGAGTAAATTCTTTGGACTTAACCGAAAGTATCTTCAACATATGGCATTTCAATTTGCCAAAAGCAATAATATTCCCAATCCATTTTTGGGTGAACGGTCTGGAAGAGGGAGATTACACCTCTTCTTGAAGCGGCACAAAATGAATATTTTGTTAGGAAAACCCACAGCAACCTTATTCAATAGAAGTCTAGGTTTCACAACAGAAAATGTGGTAAAATTTTTCTCTCTGCTTTCACAAGAGTTGGAGAAAAACAGCTATCCACCAGATAGAATATACAACATTGATGAAACTGGTCTAAGCATTGTGCAGAGCAAAGTTCCCTGCATCATTGCATGAAAGGGGAAGCGACAAGTAGCAGTGATCTCTTCTGCAGAACATGGATCACTTGTGACCAGTCAAGTCACCTGCATGAGTGCTACAGGAAATTTTGTCCTGCCCATGATGATATTCCCTCGGAATAACAACAGTAGTCAGCTAATTAGAGGGGCACCCCCTGGGTCCATTCTTAAATGTCATCCCTCTGGATGGATTCAAGGCCATCTCTTTACTGATTGGTTTCAACATTTCCTGGGAAAGGATGAAGCCAACGGCAGAATCGCCAGTGCTTCTGATTCTGGATAGGCATTATAGCCACTCCAGAAACCTGGATGTTATAAACCTTGCATGTGAGAACCATGTCAGCATCTTGCACCTGCCACCTCGTTCCTCCCACAAGATGCAACCGCTGGATAGAACCTTTATGAGCCCTTTGAAAACTTATTACTTTGAACAGGTAAGCATATGGATGAGGGAAAATGCACGTCTAGTAACAAACATCGACATTGCCAAACTGTTTAGAAAGGCCTACCTCAAGTGCCAGACAGGTGAGATAGCAGTAAATGGGTTTAAGGTAACAGGAATATTCCCGTTAAACCCACATATTCTCACAGATGCAGATTTCATTGCTTATAATGAAGGAATGATTGATGATTTACCCAATGATCCACGTAATGAACCATCTCGAGAGGCCGTGGTTTCTAAAAGTGGAAAGGTCAATATCGAAGAACAGGCGGGACTATCTTCCTCCAAACTTCAATTTACACCTTAGCAAATCTCGCCCGTTCCAACAATAAGGAAGAGGCCAGGCACCAGAGGAAGGAAAACAGGTTCTTCAGCAGTCTTAACCTCATCTCCGTACAAGACATCTCTTGAAGCATCAATAGCAGCAACAAATAAACCAGCCAAAAAGAAACAGAGGCCATCAAATCCTAGGAACCAAGAATCATCTGATTCTGAATATGATGCTTTTAGTGAGAGATCATTCATCCACCCTCAGTAGTGTTCCAGGCAACAGTGTACCCATTAATGAAGATACTGATTGTCTCCTTTGCTCAGGGAAATTTTCTCATGACAAAGCAGGGAAAGTTGTTGTTGTAGTGTTTAACGCCCACTTTTACTACTACGGCACCGCAGGCGGTGACACTGATGATACATGAAGATGGAGCACCGGTGGAATGAGATGGCGGGGGAAACCGGAGTACCCAGAGAAAACCCGCCCTGACGCCGCTTCGTCCACCACGAATACCACATGCGGGTCCCTGGGATCGAACCCGGGCCGCCTAGGTGGTAGGCGAGCGCGCTAACCGCTCGGCCACAGCGCCGCCAAAGCAGGGAAAGAATGGGCAATGTGTCTAATGTGCGAAATGTGGGCACACAATGAATGTGCAGGTTACGATAAAGGATGATGTGTGTGTGTGACTGTTGCAAGTGAAATCACTTAGAGTATGAAATTTAATAACGGGATATTTTGTGTTTTCCTAGAGTGATTTTTATATTTTATAGTGTCTCCTTTGAGGATGTATTCTTAATCCTCAATTACTTGATTTAACCCTAACAAATTTCAAACAAATGGACTATTCCATATTAGTACCCCATAATCTGCAGAGCCAAAAATGTCAAATTTTGTGTTTACCCTTGTTTAGAAACATTCCTAAAGTAGTATGTATTCCAAAACCAAGGAACCATTAAAATACATCCCAAGCTATGTGATACAGGTATTTTATTTTATTAATATGAAAAATGGAGAAAGTTGTTAACCAAAAACAAAATGGTATTCCAAGTATGTACCCCTTCCTCTATCGTTCACGTCTTGCAACAGTCCACGAACTGAAGAAGATTGAACATAAAATCATTGCTGTTCACCAAGATATGGTACAGCCAGCATTCCCAAGTTTCTGTAACAGGTTACTAGAATGTGAACACCAAAATGGATCACAGCTTTGCAATGTGATCTTTAAGAAGTAAAGTATATTTTGTGGTATTTTGTAATGAAAACCTAAATGGCATAAAAGTAATTTATGCTTCACCATACCCAAATTTATTAATTATAAGTCTGATAACAATCCTTTAATGAACCTCCATAAGTTCAAACTTTCATTAGAGGACTGGTCTTCATCCAAACAGACAATTCAATTTTCATTGAAGGACAGGTGTTCCACCAATCAGAGAATTCTCATGCAGCAATGACAAAGCGCAATATCGATTAATTCTCAAAATGCAACTAGTGTGAGTTTAGAAAACGCTAAAAGGTCGGACAGTGCAGACAGCGAGATGCAACTTACTCCACCTAAGTAAGATGCAACTTACATAAAACACAAATTAACCTCAATACAGCATCAACTTCCAAGAATATTGCACTAAGCGGTCCTGCAAATTAATTTCACTAATTGTACAATAAATAACATACATGAAATAAAGTTTTGTCTGAACACCCCTATATTCAATTTGCCTTCTATTTTTCAATGTTACGTAGCATTCCAAGGTTATCATTTTCATCATACAGCTGTGACATGCTGGAAACAAATCAATCGTTTAGTACCTGCATAGAACTCCAAATATCAGCTGATGCAACATGTAAGGTCATTGTTCATGGTGAGTGTACATTTTACAATACTTCAACTATAAAATTAGGTATATGGTCGAGCATAAGTTGTCGTATGAAACTTAACTATAATGGTAATTAAGATACTTGCATGAAAATTAGGAAACTCACTTTGCTCGTTTCCTCACATCTTAATTAATACCATTATAGTCTTGTAGAATATACTGTGTTTCTTTATGAAAATTATATTATTTAACAATTTCTGATTACACTGCACCACCCTGTAGCTTCAGCATTACATTTAGATTGTCAGGTGTTGAGTATTAGATGAATCATTGGGATGCCTCATCACTATTACTGATATAATTAAAATCAGCCCAGTTTCCGTAGGAAGGAGGAGGAGCCAAATCATCGCAATCCTCTGTATGGGTAATGATCTATGATACAAGATCCCAAACCAAAGATTTCATAACAAGTGTATATTATAAAAGTGAAGCATTCCTCTCTGTACTTGTCAAGTGATTTGTGGTGCTTAACATTACAGCTATAGAATGAAGTATCTGAGTTCTCTGATGCATGAAGTCCATTCCAGTGGACATCTGTTCTGTGCTGCCATCTTCAGGCAATGGTGAGCTGATATCTCGCTCAATATTCATTGAGGACGTAAATCATCCAGTGCTCCCTCTGGAATAAGTTAAACTGCCTGCCTTCACTCGAGGATGTTGTAAGCAGAGCATCAGAGAGGGAGCCACGCATACTCCGAATTCAGCGCCCCTAGACGACAGTGAGGAAATGAGTCGTGCATGCGCAGGGCTACTTTCAACCAGGCTTGGACCAGCGAGAGAAATGCTTTCTTCTGGATTGAGCTCTCGGAGAGAGAGGAAGTCAGGTCTTTGTGGCTTCGTAGGGAGGCATTGACATGTGCTCGTGTTATCTGTAACTTTTTCTAAATTCATTCTAAATGCCTTTCTGGTTTACCTAACTTCATTTGATTTGTGTTTTGCGTTAGATAATGGTTCTAACAAGCTTTGGATGGCAGAAGTTTATTTGCAAGTCTTTCATTTCATTTAAAATACAACTTTGTGACATTTCTAATATTATGTGAATCTGTCAAGTGAGTTTGCAAGTTTTTCAAGGCAAGTTGAATTCAAGTTTGTTATATTTATATTTTGTTATTTCTTTTTGTTTAAATAAATGCAAGCTAATCTTGCCTACTTTGATTCTTAATTTCTTTCCAAGATCCTAAACCCAGCACGTTTACATTACAAAGGTAACCCATCACGTCACGATGGAAACAAATGTTTAAACAGCAATTACCATCCTTGTGGAACATGTAAAGTTATGGAAAAGTCGTCACTTCGAGATATCGACTGGCCTTCCCTTAGAGAGGTGTACAACCGTCAGGTTGGTAAGCGCAACCCCTCTTGCTCCCCGCTACGCCCTGCACTCAGTATAAAAGACCGGCTGCCAGACCAGTCGCGTGGTTACTTCAGCGCGGAAGCACGCTGCCTTCAGTCTTTGTAGTTCACTTCAGTGCAGAAGCGCACTGCCTTCAGTCTTCGTCGAGTAGTCGAGCTCCGTTAGGCGCTGCCATCAGTTGTCTTCATCAGCCAAAGTATAGTCAGCTTCGACCAAGCATATTGTATGAGCTTTACACACTATGGTTTGGTCTTCATCGAGCCGAGGCGCTCAGCATTAGTATCTTACATACTTTCCTACATGTTCGTCTGTAATGAGCCGATAGGCTTAGCAATTTTTCAATTCTACTAACATTACTCGGCAAGCTCTTCTTCATCGAGCCAAGGGGTCACCAACAGTGACGTCAGCACGCATCGAAGTCAACGGGGTCATGCTTCAGGCTCTTGCTTGTCAAAGGGGGCAAGCAAGTGAGCAACTTTTCTCCGTAGAGAAGCAACGTCGGCATTCACCACCATTTCTTCAAGATGTATGCTAATTCAGGCATACACTGGGCATACGCGGAATTAAGCAGGAGCGACGCGTTTATTCTTCATGGCTGATATGCAGGAATGTGCCACAGTCCGTGTGCATGTTCATTTCAACATAATTGGAGAAGGACCTGTTCCATAGCACACCAGACATTTGGGTGAGACAAACAGTTCTGTATTTCATTTAGATGTATGTGTTCAGTGTTTTAGGGCTTTTATGCTAAAGAAGGGTAGGTGATCTTTTGTATCACGGTTAATGTAGCCTAAACGGCAATAGTTATAATTCCGACTAACACAATCAAGTGAGTGTGTAGTTAAATGGGATGACTTTTGGGTGCCAAGTTATATTGGTGAGTCAGGCCCATTCTACCAGTGTTGCTCAGGAAGTCAAATAGTCAGGAAGGAATTATTACTTAGTGCAAAGAATAGTTTACATTTATGTCTATTTTATGTAACTGTGCTTATTTTTACTACATTTTCGTAATATATACATATTTCATCATTCACCATACTTTCAATGTTCTTATGTATATTCTTGTTACTTAACACCGTCAGTGTTAAGTCTTGTATTTATTTATGTTTTCAAAATATATTCAAGGAAAAGGCATTTGGTATTATATGTAACCACAATATACCCCACCGATCCATTCCCAACACGATTCCGCAAATAGATGTTCACTCACTCTCACTAAGCCAAGTCAAGTGGGGTAGCAGGAAAATCATGGGGCTAGGCTTAGCAAGTGTCAAGTTAAGTAATGGTAGCAGATAGTTAAAGAAGGAGAGAGTGGCGTGTGACAAACCGTGTGTGGTAAAATGGCGGACAAGAAAGAAGACTGTTGACAGTGCTATAATGTCACCAAAATGCTTCTATGACAGAAGTTATGAAATAGTAAAAATAATTTTTGTTTTTATTAGACTCTATAGTTATGTTCAGATCAAATAAGATGTTCGTAAACTTTCATTCTATGTTTATATAACAAAATATATATCTGTCCACTGTGGTAGACATCATGCACGCATAGTTACAGATATGCATGTTTTGTGTGTTTGCCTGTTTTGTGACCTGTGATATATGAGTATCAACCACTGTAGATAGACTATGTTCAATTTTAAAACATAATTGGGAAACTGACATACTCCTATGTACCTGCATAATAGTTTCTGAATCCAGCTCTTAGGAAGATGAAGAGGACCAAGCGAATGCTCAGCAGGACCAGCGGATTGCTACTACATCTCAAAATTGTGCTTCATCTTCACAAAACAAAAATAAACTACTTCACACATGGAGCAAAACTTGACAATAGATTTTCTGGTGCTATTCCAGCATTTTTGGGAGAACACAAAGTGAAAATCCAGGGAGAAAATGTAATGGATTTTGTACTCTTATTTCTTTCTCTTGAACTCTTGCAACACATTGTGTATGAAACATATCTTTACACAATACAAAATGGAAAGGAAAACCTTTGTTTCATGGAACCTGAGCTCAAAACGTTTTTAGGCATGAACTTTTTAATGTCGTGATTCAAGCACCCAACAATGAGATCTTACTGGTATTCAGATCCAGGATTGAGAATGGACTTGGTTGCAGATGCAATGCCTGTTTATCATTTTGAAACGATTATGCGATTTTTGCACTTTGCAGATAACAGTACTTAGGATCCTAACAACACAGTCTGTTCAAGATTCACCCAGTGTTAGATTATTTGCAAAATTCATTTCTGATGGCAGCTGACCCACAAGAATGTCATTCAGTCGATGGGCAGATCATCCTGTTTAAAGGATGCAGCACTATGAAACAGTACATTCCAAAGAAATCTAAGCCATAGGGACTGAAAGTATGGGTTCTTTCAGGCCAGTTCAGGATAGTTATATAGGTCTGAAGTTTATCAAGGGGCAAGCGGTGGAAGAGAACCTGTGAGCAATTTTGGTGTATGTGCTGATGTACTTAGATTATGTGATGATGTTCAGCACAAAAATCATAGGGTGTTTTTTGACAGTCTATTCACCACTGTGCCTCTACTTGAAGAACTGCAGAAACAAGGTATCTATGGCACTGGGACGTGTCATAGTAACAGACTTCAAGGAGCTCAGTCACTGCTTCCTTCCGACAAAGAGCTGAAAAAGAAAGGTAGAGGCTCCTTTGTCTCAGTATCAAATGAGAACAATATTACGATTACAAAATGGATAGACAACTCTTCTGTTCACATCGCTTCAACATGTACAGAACAGCCTCAACATCTTGCCCAGTGTTGAAGCAAAAAGGACAAGGTAACAATAGGAATTCCTCGGCCATTTGCAGTCGAGTTTTATAATAAGAGTATAGAAGGTGTAGATATTATGGGTCAATGTGTTGCCCTTTATCCACACCACGATCGCAATAAGAAGTGGTATCTATGAAAGCCCTTCCATTTCCTGGAAGTGACAGTAGTCAGCAGTTGGTTTTTGTACAGACAACAACTTGAGACCAGCAGACAGAATCGCCTGGCTGAACGTTGACAAGGTAAAACACTGCACGAGTGAAGAATCAATCAGAAATAGCCTACTAAGAGACAACATAAAAGAGGGCATAACCTGTGAAAAGTTGACCACAAGAGGAACCATGGAAGCATTTAGGGTTGGCATTCCACTCAACCACCTCACCAAAACAGAGAAACCAGAATTCTGGCCTAAAGGGATTCTCGTCAGAAGATACCTTTTTCGAGGTCACAGGGGCAACGAAGGGGCTACCCTCGAATAAGAACATCTTAAAACTGCTCCTATGGAACGCAGGACTCAGACATGCTCTACAGTATGTCCCACCAGACTTCACTAAACAGTACAATTTAATGATTATGACAGAAACCTTCCTACAAGAACCACTAGATTTACCTGGTTTCTACGGAGTGCATGCAAATGCAAGAGCTACAGACGGTAGACCAGCGGGAGGGGTGTCCTGCTTTCCCAAACCGCCAGCAGGGAAGATCCTGGAATGCAAAAAAGAGACAAATACCATAATTGTCAAGACCACAAGACTCACAATAATAGGAGTATACATCCCACCAAGAACAGTAACTGAAGAAGTAATCGACACTCTACTAAAGACAACAAGCCACGCTGTAAGGCAAGCGAATGTAATATTGGTGGGGGACATTAACTACAGAACCAACAAAATAAACCCAAAGACAGACCTGGTACTAGAGACACTAGAAGAAGAAGGGTGCACACTAGCAAATGACAAAACATTCAAAACGGATTTCGCTCACAATGGGGCAAGTGCTATCGACCAAGTGTTCCACAGAGGGAAAGACATAGGCATCTTGAAACAAGAAGGTCTATGGACATCAGGAGCAGCACCCATCAGAAAACATATTCCAATATCTACAACAACAGAAATAGCCCCACAGACAGCACCAGCGAAAATACCACCAGAACAAGGAACATCTAGGAAACTAGACACGGAAAAACTACAGGACTTAAATGTACTGGACGAAGCAAGCACCCTTATATCAGAGGACCGCATAGAAGAAGCGATGCAACTTGTTAATAGCTCTTTTAACAAGGCATTCATCCTCAGTAGGAAAATATACGCTCAAAAATGGTTCGACACCGAGTGTTATAACGTCATGGAAAGAAGCACTGTGTGCACTACACAGAGCAAAAAGAACGAATGAGAAAGAAGACATAGAAATTTACGCCAGGAAAAGGAAACAATACAAACTACTATTAAAAGCGAAAAGAGCAGAATACATCGAGACAGAAGCCAGAGAAACAGCTGAACAAGCAAGAGCAGATCCCTTCCTATGCTAAAAAGAAAACAAGCCCCCAGGGTGAGGGAGATCCCAATTGAGGCCTGGGAGAAACACCTCCGGAATCCTCAACAAGAACAGCGCAGACACAGCCTAGCAAGTCAAAACCACAAACAGCATAATAGAAGCACACATCCAAATCTACCCAAACAAAATTCAGGACACTATTAAGACGGCAAAGAAGGGAAAAGCAGCAGGGCCAGACAACATATTCACAGAACACACAAAAGAAACACAAGAACTGTTCCTGCCTTTATGGGCGCAACTGTTTAATCAGTGCCTGAAAACCGGCCGAATCCCAGACAATTGGAGAACGGCCCAGATGACAATATTGTATAAAGGGAAAGGAAACATTGAAGACCCTAACTCTTACAGGGGCATAGCTCTACAGAACACAACATACAAGATTTTCTCCAAAATTTTAACTAAAAGACTAAACACGGAAGTGGACAAATTCATCCCAGACTGCCAATTCGGCTTTTGAGAAAAAAGGAGCACCCTACAAGCTGTGAAAGTTCTACACCCTTAGATACACGAAAAGCAAACACCACGTCTTCGTCGACTATAGAAAAGTGTTCGACTCAGTCAACTGGGATACCCTCATAAATAAGCTAACAGAGATGCTGGGAGACACACATCCCCTAGTCAGAATGATTGGGGCAATTCTGGCATATAACTATATTATTATCAACGACGGTGCAGCCCTGTCCGAAAAGATCAAACAAACAAATGGCGTACCGCAGGGCGACCCCATGAGCCATCTGCTGTTCAATATCTTAATGGCAGACATCATAGACATTGTTAAGGACTTCCCCACAATGAAGCTAATAATGTATGCAGATGACATGGCTCTAGGGTCACACTGCAAGAGTGATCTACAAGCAGCACTCGAGAAGCTCAAACAGTGGGCCAAAAAAAATAGCAGTCATAGCCTCCTATAGAATAGAATTAACATGGGAGAAGCTGACGAGCAGTGACCTCGGAAGACTTGAGAACGTGAAAACAAGATTCCTGAAGAGGTAACCAGGAGTCGGGAAGTATTCACTCTCAAGGATGGTGTACCTGTTGACCAGAGAAAGTTTCTTCATAGAGGACCTCAGGCTCAGGGTTGCCAACCCGTATGATAATTATGGGGGCATACAATAATTTTAATGTTTGTACACATGGTTGTCAGCCCATACAATAATTATAGGGGTGTACGATAGTTTGAATGCATGATAGATCAATACCAGCGAAATATAATTTTCACTGGTTTGTCACACCAGTGAAATGAAACTAATTATAAAAAGCAACACCACTTTTGCCCTCATGGCCTGTCTGCAACCCTCTAAGGCAACCATTTCATATTGTACTAATCCTCCTACCCTTTAGCCTCTTGTTGCCAGTGTGCCGATCTGGTAATCTCAATGAAGGAGACACTTAAAATTGAAGACTAATAGAGAAAACTCGGAATAAGTGATATTCCGTGTGAAATAAAGGACATGCCTGAACCTGACAGTTTCTGGAGTGCTGTTAAACACATGTCACCTTGGTGGGAATACTGATTTCAAAGAACTAGCAGAGTCTGCATTATTAGTGGTTTCATTGCCCCACAGAAATGCTTCTTGTGAAAGAGTTTTTCCTAAACTGGGTTTAATAAAAACCAAAGTTAAAAACAGATTGGCGCAAGATACGGTAATTGAACTTATTCTGTCATCTCAGCTTATGAACAAATGTGGTAGATAGAAAAATCTACAAGTCACCTAGAAGATGTTGAAGTTTATCTCAACAACAAATTTGTGTAATGCTGCGACAGTTGAGGGAGATGACGAACTTTCAGATGAATAGTGCGAGAAACGAAAGTGCTAAAGTTGCAATACTGATTGAGGTCATCAGTCTTCTAAGTGGATATAATAAACATCATTGCTATTACATTTTCATAAGTGTTATACTGATATTTTTATTGTTGTAGCATTTGGTTTATGATGTATGATAATTTTGAAGCCAAATCTATAATTTTAGGTGGCTGGTACAATAATTTTACTTTTAAATGTTGGCAACTCTGCTCAGGCTGGAATTAATGCTACTATCTACTGACTCTTATCAAGCACACCTAGAGTCATGACATCGACCCTGACTTCTATGGTACAAGCACGACGGCCCAGAAGTGGACAGAGACATTTCAAGATCAGAGACATGTGGTAACCAGATTCACTATCCACGGCTTCCACCACAAGATATGCAGAACGCAAAGATTCCACCAACCAGACACTGATTGCATATGTTCATTGTGCGACCAAAAGGGCGAACGCTATCATATAATAACGTGTGGAAAAAGAACAAAATCCATAAAAGACTACAGTGACTAAAGTAACATACTTAATGCTCTTTCGAGTGCTCCTTATGTATATTATTATTAGTTTATATAGACATTAAAACAAAATTATAGAAAACAAAGTAATGTCAGTTATAAACACAGCACCTTACACACTATCAGCAATGATTTGCTATATTTCGGATAAGAGCTCTTCTTGAGAAGCACAGAAAAAAAAACACACTATTCATTGTTGCAGCGCTGATCTACCAAGACAGCTGTTGCACATGAATGGGAGAAACCAAAAGTAACATCCACCGATTCAATCTCCAGTGCTGCAAAAGCACAAAAGGAGTTACTTGAAATGGACATGGCCCTAAAAAGAGGAGCATATGAAATATTTATGAAAATAAAACAAGTGCTGGAAGTCATACAAATGAGAAAAGATGTGTTAAGTGAAAAATTGAAGTTCTGGGAAAAAAAAAATGCAGAAAATATGTAAAATATGATAGTGCGGAAATAAATTTTAACCCTTTCAAGCTCTCTAACCCTCTCTTCAATTTAAGTGAAATGTCTTAATTAAAGCTCATCTGGTAACTTGTCCTGGATTATCATCATTCCTGTAATTCAGGTGCAAAGCAGGTATTTGAAAATTGCCCTCATCTTCTTGTTGGAGTAACTAATTAATCTGAGGATCCACAAGAGGTTGATCCTCTCCAGCTGCTACAGCAATGTTGTGCAGCACAGCCATAGCAACTATAATGTTAGAAATGTTGTGTAGGTTGCATCGAAGACCCAAAGATACGGCAGGAAATCTTTTCCACACACCGTATTGTGGAATATGTGCAGTATATGCTCTGTCATATCATTGTTCTGCTGGCGTGGAGGGATTTTAAATAGGTGTAAAGAGATATGGTTTAGAAGGATAACCTTCATCACCCAAAAGATACCCTTGGCCATTTCTCTTGTCTCAAGACGTGCTCTAAGTCGGGATTCGTGGAATATAGTGCTGTAGTGAGTTGAACCCAGCCATCTAGCCACTATATCCCTTATCATGAGGTTTGAATCACTTAAGATTTGCACATTTAAAGAAAAATAACCTTTCCTATTTCTAAACACCTCACCATGTTCTCCACCAGGAGACTGTATTCTTACACGAGTACAGTCCAACACACCTAATACACCAGGGAATTCAGCTATTCTATGAAATCCCTTCATAACCTCATTTGTTGCCATGGTGCGAGAGGCAGTTTTATGTACTGACATGATAACGAGGCAATGGGATCTAAAACCTTGTGTATTATGCGACATGCCGTCGTTCTGCCTATATCACTCACGTCACCAATTACCCCTTGAAATATTCCAGTTGCATAAAATCGCAGTGCTGCAAGAAGGTGATTTCTAGGCAATATTGGATGGTTCCTTGCTGTAGGAAACTTAAGTTGTTGCCCAATTTCATCTAAAATTGAAGTTACCATTTCTTTTTTCAAATGTAATCTTGTTGAACATGTTATTCAGTTCTTCAAACAGATCCCTCCTCTCTTCTAATACTCTTGCTTCGTTGCATTCAAATCGATGGAGATACTGAAGGTACAACACATAATTGTTGAACTCCATTTTGGATTCTTTACATGGTTTTCATTAAAAACTGGTCCTCAGCGAGTGTAAAACATTTTACAATGGTTAAACACTGGTAAAGTCGAAACTGAGCTTGATGCAACAGAAATACGACCCTACCCTGGTGAACTACAAACTTTATCGCAGTATTCTCTTAACTGGGACTGGTGCACATGGCCATAAATGTGTATAGTTCACTCAACTGCAATCATATGAGTAATAATTTGTCTTCTAAAATGTGTATTACTTGAGCAACCTGACCATCACAAACCAACTTCTACCATGTCTCTCAACCTTGACAACTTACCCACTACAAAAAAAATAACGAAATCCCTCTGTCGAGTCTATGATCCTTGAGATTAACTTAAAATTTCTGGTGTCATGTGTGAGGTGGTAATACTTTGTGATATCGTTTGGTAAGTTTGTGACTTAGACATAAGCACCTTGGGAGACTTGTATCTAGAAGGTAGCGCAGCAACTGAGGGTAGAAAGTACTCCAACTGCAATGGACGAGAGATCGACTCTGTTCCAGGACAAGTCAAGGGAAAGTGCCTCATCTGCAGGGGACAATAGATCAACTAAAGGTGCCATTTGGCTCATTAACAAAGAACAACTTGGAAATAATTTCATACAACCTTTCTTTAACTTCATTAATGCTATAAAATCCACAGAAATAGAGCGACTTAAGTCCAAACATATATAATTTCTACTCCTTACCGAGATTGCAACCAGTATCCTAGTCCAAACACATTTCAAAACTCTACTGCTGTTATAATTATATTTGCCTTTTACTATACGTTAAGAACTAGATTTATGATTTGTAAAATAGCATTTGCTGTGTATCCTCGATTGGTATGTTTCCTACAATTTTCATTTCTGAGTTGTGGTTTCATGTGCCTAAACATACCCAAATGAAGACAACAAAGAAGCACAAGAAGAGAAACATGAACCACAAGCACACATAGGGCTTTTAAAAAATTCCAAATTTTAGAATTCAAATGACTTGAAGGTGTGTATTCCTGCTGATATTCCACTATGCAGAGTTGTGTATCTACATCGCTTCCCTCGTGAAGTTAATAATCTAACAAGCAGGGAGAGTTGTTATGAAGGAAACAGCTTACTGGAATACCCCAAAAACCAACTGTGACATTTTTCTCCACTACGGTGCAGTCTGGTTATATTCCATCAGTTACATTGCAGTAGTAGTGCCAACTGTTTGCAAAATATAACCATGGTAAAGCTACAGCCATAGATGGTGTTATCACATCCATTATGTTGCCAGAGAAGACTTCATTTTTTAACCAGTTTGCAGAGAAGGCGACTGATTGATTTTAAAACAAGATTCAGTTTACAAGGTGTATTAATCTGTGGATGCCATTGTATTGCTCGTGTGTGTGTGGTTTTGTCTTGAATTGTTTTACAGCACTATATGCAATCATAGTTACTGTTATTTATGTGTTTGCAACACAGTAGTGCATTAATTATAATACGATATTGAGCGTTCGGAAGTGATTTTATTCACAAGCGTTATTTTAGAACAAGATTTGCCGGGGGTGAGTAAGTTCATTATGTGTTCTGTGGTAATATGTTCAAGCATTATTATCGTTGAAAGAATTTTGCTTTAACCCCATGACAGTTGAGGTTAAAAATAATGCTTTTATTATGTAGGATGGCAGTACTGCTTTTTGGTGTAATGTCCAACACAGTTTAGTGTAATGTTGGCCATATTGAATTCTTGGGAACTGCCGATAAGCTGTTTCACCTATAATAGTGTGTAGGTTAACTGCATCCCTAGATTAACACCACAGTCCCACAATGCATGCATGTATGCGAGCATATCAAAATATGAGATGCTGGCCTGCAGCTATGAGCAAGTCCAGCACCAAGGGAACTTGAGGTGAAAGTGCGAGAGGTGCTCATGGCTTTCTACTGTGTAGTTAATACTACATTACATGCATTTATTACTATGTGAGGTTAGAATGGACTTGCATGGTGAAAGGTGAGAGCAATAATGTATATGTTACTATGCATGGTCTCATCGGTGGGAGTCCTGTCAGTGCCAGTATATGCAATTCCTCTCTGGTCCAAGTTGTTATGGTGTCCACACTCATTAGCAGCCAACCCAGAGTCGGTGGCACAGATGAAAGTCATGTGAAACTCAGAGGGGCCCCTCTTCCAGCACTGCCTCAGCAGGGCAGCACAAGCACTTCGGGACAGTTGTGTAGTCGATGGCTGATATCTGTGAAATATAAAAGTAAAAATAATTCAGGAAGTTATTACATCTGCCAAATAGAAATGACTACCAAATGGCTGGAAAGAAGGCATGAGGCATTACTGGAATGAAAAATACTTTACACAGCAGAGAATTGGGGCACAGAGGTAAACAAAGAGGTGGATAAAATGTATAGAATAGTTTGTAAAGAGCTACTAGGGTTACCAAGATTGGTACCAAGGGAACTAGCATTAGTGGAATTAGAAAGACAAGGAAATTAATAATATTAGAAAGAGTAATAAAATTTTGGTACAGGGTTTGATCAAAGAAGAGAAGGACATTTTGAAATTGAGACAGGATATTGTAAGACCCCAAAAGAAAATCATTTATGTGAATATTTGTTAAGAGTGTAATTTGTTTTTGGTGTTGGTACGAGTTGGTTGAGTGACGAAAACGTGTTGCTATTGTTCATTGTTATAAACAATTACGTTTTTTAAAGACGTCATAAATATTTCCATATTTAATTTTAATATATATGTATAAATAAAAGAATTATATGTGTTCAATATTAAAAGCAAAGGGAGAATAGCTAAAGATCGCTTCCCTAACAATACGGGAACTATTTGATGAACGCATACGCGGATGTACACAAAAAGAAGGTAGCATCATGTCAAGAGGCACCAATTGTTTAGTTAATAGCGTCCGTGTCTTTGGTATGAAAAGACGTGTTTTAATAGTGCTCTTGGATGTGAATAGAAAATTGACTAAAGACTATCAATATAATATAAACTGGTGCGACGAAAATGTAAAAACGAGAAAAAGTGTTAATAAAGTAATGTAGTGAAATAAACATTGAGTGTATGTTCATTCCATCTAGTACCACGACCTGGGATAGAAAAAGAATCTCATAGCTCAGCACATTTATTATTATTATTATTATAAAAACAGCACCAAAATTATTATGAAGCAGTGGTAGAAGGAATTATGGAGGAAATAGGTATGGGAGATATATGGAGGCTCGAAGACAGGAATGTAAGCAAAGTAGGTAAATTGATAAAAACAAGAATAAAGGACATATTAAGATAGGAAATTTGAGGAAGTTTAGAAAATAAGAAATCATTACAATTTTATAAACAGATTAAAAGAAATTGGGGACAAGAACCATAAGTCGATTATTGCAGTAGACAAGGAAGAGAAGGGTTAGCTTGGATGGCAACAGGTATAATATTTCTAAAAGGATTAGAGAAAGAGTAATGTGAATTGTATGGGGAGAGGGAAAGTATAGCACATTACATAACAGAGTGCATTATGGAGCAAAGACGTTTGGGAATATGAGGTAGGTGTCACATGAGGGATTCCACCGTAGTGAAGCCTCAAGACAAATTCCATTCCAGGACAAGTCCTTTACTGGCTCAAGAATGAGATATGGATATGGGACGGTGGTAGGGTGGTGGTAAATGTGTTAGGAATGAGTTGTGTTTATAGGATTGGGATTTTTTTTTTTTGTCACAGTCGGGAAAGGGAATATGTTCTAATTTTGTCCAAGGAGAAGTCGGGGACGTTTATAGGTTTCCCCGGGGTCAAGGTCATATCCCCGAGACCCCGGATCAGGGCATTGAAACTTTGTGGCAGGGAATTGTAGAAGTGCGGGAGAGAGTAGTATGTAGTCTGTGAGAGTGGGGATAGATAAGTCTCGGTGTATGTCCTTGTTGGGTAGGTACCAATCGGCATCAACAGAGATGCGCAGATATTGATTCTGTAGGGTTTGTAGTCGTTTGAGGTGGGTAGCAGCTGCAATGCCCCAGACTTGGCAACCATAGGCGAGAGCTGGTCTTAGAATCTGCTTGTAGAGTAGTACTTTGTTGGGAATTGACATGGTCGATTTTCGATTATACAGGGGGTACAGCATTGCCATCTTGCGATTCACTTTGTTGGTGATCTCCTCTATGTGAGGTTTCCAGAGAAGTTTATGGTCTAATATGACTCCCAGGTATTTGGCTCTGTTGGACCAATGAACGCTGTCACCAGCTATTTGGAGCTCAGGAGGACCTTCCTGCACCAGTCGCCTGGTGAAGGTGACAGCCTGTGACTTGGTGGGGTTTAACTTCAGGCGCCAGGCGGAAAACCAGGCTGTTAAGGAGTTGGCATAGCGTTGTAGCCTGTTTGCTGCTTCTGTATGTTTGAAAGAGGCAGTGGCAATGGCGGTGTCGTCGGCAAACTGGTAGAGGGTACATCCACGGAAGCAGGGTAAGGAATTTATGTATATCAGGAAGAGAAGTGGCCCCAGAACACTTCCCTGAGGGACACCTGCATGGATAGGCCGAGAAATGGAGAATACAGCTTCTTTGCGGACAGAATAGGTTCGATTGTGCAGATAGGAATGTAGGAGATGAACAAGGTAGGGAGGAATGTTATAGTGAATAAGTCTGTAGAGGAGCCCCTCATGCCAAACAGAGTCACAGGCCCGTGTGATATCAAGGAAGAGGGAGACCACAAACTGCCGGTTATTGAAGCCTTTGATAATGTCGTCCACTAGCCGAAGGAGTTGGTGAATAGTGGAGTGATTTCTACGTTTGGGAAGAGAAATGGGAAAAAATAGAGAGGAATATGGCAGCAATAAAGATGTTAGTAGCAAAAGAAGATTTAGAGGTATAGCTGGGTTTTTTACAGAAAGTAAAAGAAAAATGGGAAAGAAATGTAAGGAATATAAGGAAAGGAAAGGGAAAATAAATAACGGGGATTGGATTGATAATAGCTATTTGGCAGAGCAAAGGCCAGGGTGCCATGACAGCTGAGGTGGCTCTGATAGTAAAGAAAGGATCACTGTTCTGTTCTGGTTTCCAGTAGCTAACTGACACCAGTACAACAGCCCTAAGCAGGTCTAGCAGGCCTACCACCCATCTGCTACGTTCCCCACCTCTGCCCACCACAGGCATCACAAATGGGGTGCAGCATTGGAGGGTGTAACATGGTCAGCGGCTCCTACGCACTAGAGGCAAGTGCACCACCACTGCACTATGGAGGTGGTCTTCCAGCAGCTGAGATAGTTGTAGGAAATATTAGATTTAATTATAGTTTAAGTTAAAAGGTGAGTCAATTAATAACACTGAACAACACTTACATCAGTTATTAATTGACTCACCTTTTAAATTAAATTAATTATGTTGTTAGCTAATGCCGGATTTCTGACAATGAAGTCATTAACCCTCTTGCTCTCCAATATATTGAAGAGACTTAGCAGTAAATGTAACCGCTTTTTAGAGAGCACCATATTTTTATGTTTTGGCGGCCACATCGCTCTCTCACAACCCCCAGAATGTCTGGAGGACCACACCTGTCGTTGGTTTATGGGTCTCACCGACCTGACCAGGAGAGTTATCAAAATAAATTCACCGACCATATCCTCTGATTACCAATCAGAGGACGTATTACATGCCATGACAGGTCAGCATGTTAGGGGTTAAGGTTTTATAGAGAAATTAGAGAAATGGAGAGGTTGGAAAAATAAAGACTCCCTAGCCCTCGGGAACCCTAATAGCATTGGGGTCGGAAGAGAACAAGAGATGACCAAGGTAAGGTCAGACAGAAAAGTTACAGTGAGGAGCAAAACACCAGTAAGTGGAAGTAATGTTCTGCTCAGCCTGGGTACCTTGTGGTTGCCATTCACATATCCCCTAGACGGAGACCCCTGAGTAGAGTACATGAGATTTAAAATCTGATAATTTGATAATGTTCGGTCAGTTTAAAATCCCAGAATCCCTTAAAATCACTTATTATGATGGCATAAATCGTGCGAGATATCCTCTTTCTAGCACCACTGCTAGAAAATGAATGGCAACAAAATACAATGACGTGATCACGATCACAATCACAATATAATTTTCTCCAATGTGCCTGTATAAGAACCTGAAATCGTCACGCTTGCATGTCATCCTTCTTAAGTGTCGTTTCCAGTTTGTTCTATACTTTACTATTGTTGTACTCAGTTCCTCTACATTTAATTGTTGTCTTATTCTTGCATTACATCTTTTGCCTGCTCTTTGATATCCTGCTATTGATCTGAGGAATCTTATTTCTACAGCTTGTATTCTAGATGAGTGTTGTGACGTCATAGTCCATATTTCAGATCCATGAGCTGTTGTAAGAACTGCCATCGTCTTGTATAATTTCATTGTATAGAACCACATTTTTTTGATTCCGTCGTGCTCTAACTTTTCAAGAAAATTAGGTCTTCTAAATAGATGTAGGTGTGTACGTAGTTTCAATGCCGCCGGTATTATACTTGAAGGGAAGTATATATCAGTTTTGAAAGGCGGAAGTAGACATTGTTGAGATTGCACACCTTGTTACAATGGCTGCTGAGCTTTTATCACCAGCGGCGTTTTAATTGGTTCCTTTGAGACCTCGGCGAAAGTGCTGTGTTAGTAAAATGCTAATTACCGGCCGGACAGGGACCTTGCAAGTCTTCACGGCCCTACCCTAATCGATCCCTTAGAATGTGTGTGTGTGTGTGTGTGTGTGTGTGTGTGTGTGTGTGTGTGTGTGTGTGTGTGTGTGCGTGCGTGCGCGTGTGCGTGTGCGTGTGTGTGTGTGTGTGGTCATCACTGTCATTGTAACATTACAAGCAATTAAAATCTGATGTGTTGCACTCACATGAGTTTCTCTACTATTGTACTAACCATTCTTACAAACTCTTATTCCTATATCTTCTTCGTGTTAGTTGAGATGAATATTTGTGCAAATTACCTTAATCCTTATTTCCTTGTAGGCACAAGGGGAATATGGGAATACAGTAGGCTTTGTGCGATAGTGAAATCTTTTAAATTTTTGAGATCCCATTCTCTTTGCACGTTTAACATATCACTTCATAATAATTGAATTGTACTCAATACATAGTGAACGCGTTTCAGCAGCTTGTTTTTGCCATTTTCAAGGTAAACTGCCTGCAAGTTAATATTACATTTTGCTTGTAAGAGACAAGTTTTTAAACTTCTACGAAAGGAAGTTAATTATAGTTGTTTTACTTTATTTTTAGTGGGTTAAAATGTATTTTTTTGAGCACAAATAGAAATTATACCACGTTCATATCTGTCAAAGGCTTGCTTTTAATTAATTATTCTATCATGTACATGTGTAGGTCATCAGGGAGTACTTTTGAAAAGTTTGGATGCTGTGCATATGTGTTTTTGCTTTTAGCTCTAGACAGATACTGCATGTGCTGGGATAGGTCGTATGAGATTTGTGGAGTTGTTAGGCCCAAGTTGAGCTTAAGTGAATTCTTGAAATTTGTAAGTGGATATAGTCTGCACAGTTGTGCTTAGGCTTTTCAATGTACTTCAACATGAAGGTGCCAGTAAGATCATGGTCTGTAAATATATCTTGGATAGGGGACTTTATTAGTCTAATTAATGTTGTCATTGAAGAGTTTCAGTGGTAATCTGTCTCATTTTAACACTTTACTTCAAGATAAAAATTGTACTTTTGCATGCAGCAGAAGTATAGTGTACTCTGATCCTATTACTTGGAAAAAAACATTAAGTTGAATATTCAAGGAAGGCGATTTAAAGAAGTTCATGACAAGTGTTCAGAAATATATGCACTAAAAACCTGAAAATATGCATGCAAATATGCACCCAAATATGCACTATCAAATGTCGAATTTTGGTGATAATACAGGGTAATAAATAAAAACATATTCACACAACTGTACATTTAAGCACATTTATTGCAACTGTAGTAGTATTAACTAATATCTGAAAACATTTTGATTGACATAGGCATAATAATTTAGTCACCATGTAATTTCACTTCAAATGATTGTGCAGATGAATTTATCACTGTCACTGATAAATTATACCTAAGTCAAATTTTGTTCTCTATTTGCCTATAGCATCACTCTCACACCAGTTTCCAATTCTCACTGAAGAAAACTTGACAGGTTTCAGCTACCAACATAATAGAAACAAATACTGCCAAAGCATGGTTGAGTGTAACCAAGTGACTCACATTGTATTGGAGCATCACTCTAAGTCAGTATGCTGTGTGTAAACACAATTCCTTTATATTTACCAAGTGTGCATTGCTTAACAATGCTATGACTGAGTATTTGAGTTGATACAATGGTGGATTGGAAAGTAACACAATATTTTTACTTTCTTACTGGTAAGTAGAGGAAGTACTGTATTCCACCCAAAAATTTGATGGCAAGATTTCACCGGAAATATATGTTTCGAGACCTCCCTGAATCCTTAAAAAAAAAAAAAAAATTGGAAAAAGGTGTGTTCATGTGCGCGTGCGTGTGTGTCAGTCTGTGGACAGCATAACAAAAATGAAAAGTCGGTTAATTTAAGTTTAATGTTGTACAAAGATGCGACACAAAGATTTTTAAGAAAATAGCTCCACCCTAAACTACCCTTTACATGGAAAATTTTGATTTTCTTGAAAATGGCTCTAATGATTTTTATTAAAATAACATGTTTAAAGATATTTGTATGACAAATGAAATGTATAGTTTGAATTTTCTGGCTATAGCCTATGTAGTCATGTTTACTCTGGATGACTTTTGAATAACTCATAAACCGTATGAGATACACAAGATCTTACTATACAAAAAATGAAGATCTCGCTAAAATACACAATTTATGTCTAAATAATTTTTTTTTGTTAGGTCCTTTTCTGAGATATTCCTTGTTATTTGTGTCAGTTTTGGAAAACTTAAAACTTTTGTGAAAAGAAACATCGTTCATTTTCTTATACCTTAAGCGTGCAAAGAGAACAGGATCTCAAAGCTTTAAAAGATTTGACCATCGCTCAATGCCTACTGTATTCTATTATTCCCCTTGCACTTACAAGGGAGTAAGCAATAAGATAATTTGCACAAATGTTTATCTCAAGTAACACAAAGATATAGGAATAAGAGTTTGTAAGAATGGTTAGTACAAGAGAGAAAGTCATGTGAGTGCAACACATCAGATTTTTTTTAAGAAAGGTTTAATAGCTAAAGAAACAAAATAATCACAAATAATCTGACATTTTAATTACTTTTCTATATAGTCACCAATTTTCTCAACATATTCCTCCCATTGTAATACCAGTTTCATGATACCCGTTCATAGAAATCAGTTTGGTTGTAGCATAGCAATCTGTGGACTGCTAATTTCACTTCTGCATGTTGCTAAGTGTTGACCAGCCAGGAATTTCCTCATGGGATTAAACAGTTGACCATCCTATAGTGTTAGGTCTCAACTGTGCTGTATATATGCCTGTAGTTAATTTAGAAGATTGCCACCTTAGTGGCAGCTGTTATCGGTCATTCAGAATGTGGCAAATCAGAAGAGTTATCGCGGCCATATTTGAAGAATATACACCACCTTGAGACATTGCCACAGTCCATACAGTTGCACTATGCATGCCACAATATTTCTTGTAATTTCACTCAGGTTATGCCCCTTAGCCCACAAAAATTGCACTACACTTCGCTGCTCTTCACAAGTTGACAATACACATGTGCACCATCATTGTTGCATAGTTCGTGCTTCTCTCTCTAGAGCTGGACATGAAAAACAAATAGCATCTGTAGTGAAAGCTTCAAACTATATGTGTATAAAATTTCAACATCCCAGCTGCAATACCAAAACAGAAAAAGGTTTTGTGTGTGTTGCTTTCTGATCCACCCTCATATGTGCTTAGGTTTCTTCAGCTACTATATCTATTAATAATTTGATGACAGGTGCTATGCTATCAAAATTTGGTCCATGTTAGGTTACAGATGAAGATGTTTATTTAAGGGCACTCAACTGTTAGGTCATCAGTGCTATTATAAAACAAATCATGGAATAAATTATAGTTTAAAAGACTAAAAAACATGCTTTTATAACAAACCAATTAAAAAGTAATTACTAAGATAAGTGAAGTTTTTAGTTTCTAATTTGTTCTTACTTTATAAGTAGTAAATAATTTTTAAGTATGAAGAGTTTGTTCTATAGCGATATAAAGTCAACTACTAGTTCATTATGTTTCAAAATTTTGTAATACGTTAAAACTAATTTATATTAACAAAATAATACATTTTAGTGTAAAAAGTATGGGGTGCATTTTAAATCTTTTTATCATATCTTTACTTTTATAATTAGATACCGATGAGCTATTTTTAATGTTTGCTATATGGCCCAGCACTTTTTAACAGTAAAATTTATTATTTTGCTAATATAGATTTTATTTTTTTATTTTGAAGTTATTACAAAATGTTGAAATATAATGAACTAGTTGACTTTATATCGCTATAGAACAAACACTTCATAGTCAAAAATTACTTCCTACTTTTTAGTTTGGTTTGTTATAAAAGCGTGTTTTTTAGCTTTTTTAAACTATAATTTATTTTTAATGTTTTAGTGTCAAATATTTTCATTCAGATATCTTCCAAAATTTTTAATCTGAAATCTTTTTAAAATTTCTGAATTTAAAATTTCTTCCAAATGTCTTTTTTGAAAATTTTAAAATCACTATTTTTTTGGAACAGTATTAGACTGCAATTACTTTTTTAACTACACTATCAACTATTGTGAACTTCCTGTCCCTGGGTAAACTTCGATTCACAATCCTTCCCCCAAAATCTCATGTCCCTCTCAGATCCTCTCTCCGGGCATCTCCGTCTTTCAATATTTTCAAGTGATTTAATTCCTCTGTCCGATGTAACTTGTGTTGATTTCTAAACTACCAGCTGTTGTGGGTGTCTTGGCCCTACATAAACTCGTGTCCACCATATTTCCCCTGGGTCTCGTGTTCCTTTCAGGTCCTCTCTCTGGGTATCTACATCATCCAATGTAATATAAATATGTATTTATTTAACACAATTTTCAGGGTACATGTAGAAATATTCCCTAGCAACATCTAAGGTGTCATAATTGTACTATTTTCTATACATTTAGCTTAGTCTTCTTTATCTTGACGATCTTGGTCATGACAATGCAACAAAGTCATGATAGTATTGTATTCTCATTGGTCCTTAACAAAGTGCAAATTTTCAAGTCAATCAGATGACTAAATTGGTGAAAATCATGTCGAAAGATCCCTTTGCATTGATATTTAGCTTAATTATTTTTTATCCTGAAGATCCTGGTCAGTAGATTAGGGCAAATTCAAGATATTATGGTACTGTCATTGATCCTTGACGTGTGCAAACTTTCAAGTCAGTCAGATGAATCTAGGTTGGTAAAAATGTTACACTGATAAATTTACCTAAGTCACTTTTTTCATCCTAATGATCCTGGTCAGGACATTAGGACAAAGTCATTTTATTGCATTGTCATTGGTCCTTGACATGTGTATTTGCCCGCCTCGGTAGCTTGATGGTTAGCATGTTCAAGAGGTTGCGAGTTCAAATCTCGCTTAGGGTAAGTTATCCGGGTAAGGTTTTTCCTACCCTGAGAAGACGAATGTCAAGTAACTTAGAGCTCCATGACCTCGGGCTCATTTGAGCATCATTTCACCCATTTCATTCATTCGTCCGATATGACACAATGTTGGAGGACGTTAACTCAAAAAAAAATATTGACATGTGTACAAATTTTCAAGTGAATCAGACGACTCAAGTTGCTGAAAATTATGTTACATTGATAAATTTAGCAAAGTCACTTTTTTATGCTGATGATTTTGGCCAGGACATCAGGACAAAGTTATAATATTATTGTGTTGTCTTTGGTCCTTAACATGTGTGCAAATACTCAAGTCAATCAGACGAATAAAGTTAGTTTTAAACTAAATTATTTTGTTGTTTAATGATACTGTCAATTGCCAAGATCCATCAGTGTCGCTGATGTGCCGGAATTTCATTCCGCAGAAGTTCTTTTACATGTCAGTAAATCTACTGACATGGAGCTGTTGTTTTTAAGCACACCTAAAAACCATCAGTCTGGGCCTGATCAAGTTGGTGAAAATCACATTACATTATAAATTTAGCAGTCACTTTTTTGTCCTGATAATTTTGGTGAGGACATTAGGACAAAGTCATGATATTTTGTACTGTCTGGTCCTTGATACGTGTGCAGATTTTCAGGTAAATCAGACAACTCAACTTGGTGAAGACTACATTACATTGTTAAATTTAACCAAGACACTTTTTATTCTGATTATCCTGGTCAGGACATTAGAATAAAGTTATGATGTATTGTCATCGGTCCTTGACATGTGTGCAAATTTTCAAGTCAAACAGACGAATTAAGTTGGTGAAAATCATGTGACAAATTTAGCAGTCACTTTTTTATCCTGATGATTTTGGTCAGGACATTAGGACAAAGTCATGATATTATTGTATTGCCTTTAGTACTTGATATGCATGTAGATTTTCAGGTCAATCAGACAACTCAAGTTGGTGAAAACTAAGATACATTGTTAAAGTTAGCCAAGTCACTTTTTATCCTGATAATGCTGGTCAGGACATTAGCACAAAGTCAGGATGTCATTGTATTGTCATCGGTCCTTGACAGGTGTGCAAATTTTCAAGTCAATTAGACGACTAAGTTGTTGGAAATTACGCAGAAAAAGCCTGTTACATTGACAAATTTAGCTAATTAATTTTTTATTAACCTGATGATCCTTGTTAGGGCCTTGGACAAAATTTCAATATTATTGTGTTGTCATTGGTCCTTCACACATGTGCCAATTTTCAAGTCAGGCGACTTTAGTTGGTGAAAATTACGTTGAAAGAGCCCATTACATTGACAAATTTAGCTAATTAATTTCTTTTATCCTAATGATCCTGGTCAGGACCTTTGAACAAAGTTATATTATAGTATTGTCATTGGTCCTTGACACGTGTGCAAAATTTCAAGTCAGACGACTAAGTTGGTGAAAATTACGGCAAAAGATTCTGTTACATACATACAGTTGAAGCTAAAATAAAGTGCGTTAAAGCTAATGTACAAGAACAAAGCAAGCTCCTTACACACATGTAATGACAAAAGCCAGAGATACTGGTAAATACAAAATAAAAATCCTTGCAAATGTCACAAATATTGATGAGCATACAGATGGCAAAAGCCAGTCATGACAAATTTACAAAAAGGGGTCAAAAACTATAAAATCTTGATATTTGTATTGCAACTACTTAACTGAAAGTTTACCTTTGATAAAAATTAAAAAACTCTTTCTACCCCTTGGTTATTGTCAGCCAGGACATCTACAACACTGGCTAGCAATTGCAGACACTCCCAAAGGTGCTACAGAAGCACTCTACCAACACATGACATATCGACACTTCTTTGCTAGACAGCAGACAAGGATAGGAGGGTCTTCCATAAAAACATAACCATACATAAAATTGCTATGGCCAACATACTACCAATCCATTTCCTCACAATAACATACATGGAAGGTAGTTACCCAGTTTATTGGAATTTCCTTCATTACTCTAAGCCAGATGTGTCAATAAGGAAAAGAGAAGGAGTGTAGCAACTGCTGCACACCACATAACAGAATGACACAGAATGTTCAAGTCAAGCTGTACGTTCACCCTCATTACACTGGTGTTTGCCCGTACGAATACACGGAACATTGCAATAGTAAAAATCTGATGTGTTGCACTCACATGACTTTCTCTACTCTTATACTAACCATTCTTACAAACTCTTATTCTTATATCTTCTTCGTGTTGGTTAAACATTTGTACAACTTATCTTATTGCTTATGTCCTTGCAGGTACAAGGGGAATATTAGAATACAGTAGGCTTTGTGCTATAGTCAAATGTTTTAAAGCTTTGGGATTCTGTTGTCTTTGCACACTTAACATATAAAAATATGAGCAACGATGATCCATTTCACGAAAGTTCTAAGTTTTCCAAAACTCACACACATAACAAGGAATATCTCAGAAATGGTTCACCCTATAAGAAAATTTATTCAGACATAAATTGTGTATTTTAGCAAGATCTACATTTTTTGTATAGTATGATTTGTTCTATCTCTAACGGTTTACCAGTTATGCAAAAGTCGTCCAGAGTAAATACGACTACAGGGGCAATAGCCAGAAAATTCAAGATACATTTCATTTGTCATAAAAATATCTCCAACATATGACATTTTAATCAAAATCATTAGAGCCATTTTCAAGAAAATCAAAATTTTGAAAAATTTTCCATGTAAAGGGTGGTTTAGGGTGGGGCTATTTTCTTCAAAATCTTCATGTTGCATCCTTGAAAGACATTAAACTTAAATACCAACTTTGGTTTTTAACCGACTTTTCGTTTTTGAGTTATGCTGTCCACAGACTGACACACAGACACACACATAGACCTTTTTCTAAAAATGCTTTTTTCTGGATTCAGGGGGCCTCAAAACATATATTTCCAGTGAAATCTCGACATCAAATTTTTGGGTGGAATACAATACTTCCCCTACTTGCAGTAGAGAAAGTAAAAATCTTGTGTGTTGCACTCATATGACTTTCTCAACTCTTGTACTAACCATTCTTACAAACTCTTATTGCTATATCTTCTTCACGTTAGTTGAGATAAACATTTGTACAAATTGTCTTACTGCTTATTTCCTTGTAGATACAGGGGGAATATGAAAATAAAGTAGGCTTTGAGCGATAGTCAAATCTCTTAAAGCTTTGAGATCCCGCTCTCTTTGCATGCTTAACATATAAAAAAAAAAAAACAACAACAATGTTTCATTTAACGAAAGTTTCAAGTTCTGCAAAACTGACACAAATAATATATCTCCGAAATAGTTAACTCTACAAAAAAAATTATTTGGACATAAAGTATGTGTTTTAGTGAGATCTACATTTTTTGTATAGACAAATTTTGTCTATCTCTTACGGTTCACGAGTTATTCAAGTCATCCAGAGTAAACAAGACTACAATGCTATAGCCAGAAAATTCAAAATATACATTTCATTTGTCATACAAATATCTTAAACATGTCATTTTAATCCAAATCGTTTGTGCCATTTTGAAGAAAATCAGATTTTTCAAAAAATTTTCCATGTAAATGGTAGCTTAGGGTGGGGCGATTTTCTTCAAAATCTTCGTGTCGCATCCTTGAAAGAAATTAAACTTAAATAATAACTTTAAAAACTTTTCGTTTTTGAGTTATGCTGTCCACAGACTGACACACACATGGAACTTTTTCTAAAAATGCTTTTTTTTTATTCAGGGGTTCTCAAAACATATATTTCCAGTTAAATCTCGACATCCAGTTTTTGGGTGGAATACAATACTTCCTCTACTTACCAGTAGAGAAAGTAAAAATCTGATGTGTTGCACTCACATGACTTTCTCTACTCTTGTACTAACCATTCTTACAATCTCTTATTCCTCTATCTTCATGTTAGTTGAGATAAACATTTGCAGAAACTATTTTATTGCTTATTTCCTTGTAGGTGCAAAGGGAATATGGGAATATGGGCTTTGACAGATCGTCAAATAGTTTAAAACTTTCTAATTCCATTCTCTTTGCACGGTTAACATATAAAAAAATCTGATGTGTTGCACTCACATGACTTTCTCTACTCTTGTACTAACCATTCTTACAAACTCTTATTCCTATATCTTCGTGTTAGTTAAAATAAACATTTGTACAAATTATCTTATTGCTTATTTCCTTGTAGGTGCAAGGGGAATATTGGAATACAGTAGGCTTTGTGCGATAGTCAAATCTTTTAAAGCTTTGAGATTCTGTTCTCTTTGTACACGTAACATATAAAAAAAATGAACGATGACCCATTTCACGAAAGTTCCAAGTTTTCCGAAACTCACACACATAACTAGGTATATCTCCGAAATTGTTCACCCTACAAGAAAATTTATTGAGACATAAATTGTGTATTTTAGCAAGATCTACATTTTTTGTATAGTATAATTTGGTCTATCTCTAACGGTTTACCAGTTATGCAAAAGTCGTCCAGAGTAAATACGACTACAGGGGCTATAGCCAGAAAATTCAAGATATACATTTCATTTGTCATCAAAATATCTCAAACATATGACATTTTAATCAAAATCGTTAGAGCCATTTTCAAGAAAATCAAAATTTTTTAAAAATTTTCCATGTAAAGGGTAGTTTAGGGTGGGGCTATTTTCTTCAAAATCTTCGTGTCACATCCTTGAACAACATTAAACTTAAATACCAACTTTGGTTTTTAACCGACTTTTCGTTTTTGAGCTATGCTGTCCACAGACTGACAGACTGACAGACACACACACGGGCCTTTTTCTAAAAATGCTTTTTTTGGATTCAGGGGGCCTCAAAACATGTATTTCCGGTGAAATCTCGACTTCGAATTTTTGGGTGGAATACAATACTTCCCCTACTTACCAGTAGAGAAAGTAAAAATTAATAACGGTAATCCATTTGACAGAAGAATAAGTTCTTCAAAACTCACACAAATAATGAGTAATATCTCCAAAATGGTTCACTCTACAAAAAAGTTTATTTTGACATAAATTGCGTGTTTTAGCGAGATCTACATTTTTTGTATAGTGAGATTTTATCTATCTCAGTTATGCAAAAGTAATCCAGAGCAAATAAGACTTCATAGGTTATAGCAAGGAAATTCAAGATATACATTTCCTCTGTCATAAAAATCTTAAATATATAGCATTTTAATCAAAATCGTTAGCCATTTTCAAGGAAATAAACATTTTCAAAAAATTTTCCATGTAAAGGGTAGTTTAGGGTGGAGGAATTTTCTCTAAACTTAAATAACAACTTTGGTTTCTAACCGAGATTTCGCTTTTGAGTTAGCTGTCCACAGACTGACACAAACATACACAGATCTTTTTCTAAAAATGCTTTTCTTTTATTCAGGGGGCCTCTAAACATGTATTTCCACTGAAATCTTGACATTGAGCGTTTGGGTAAAATGCAATACTTCCTCTACTTTTCTATGCATACAGAAAGTAAAAGTGCCCAATTTGTGCAGATATTTTATATTTAGTTCTACATCAAAGGCAGAGTTTTCTTGCTACTAATGTATTTAAATCAGGTTTCAAAGCTGAACAACTTAGACACAGAACATAAACTAAATTCATATCTTATTATACACACCTGAAGCTATTAACAGTAAAGCAGTATAACCCACAAATATTACAAAGTACGTAGAGACTAAAAACTTCACTTCAATAAAATTGAGTTATACTCAATACACAACGCATTTCAGCACCTACTCTGTTACAAGCTAAACTGACCTAGGTCAACCAAGTTATGAAGCGTTACATGCTAGTGCTGATGTCATGTTTATGTCACTCACACTGACATCTGTCATGACGTCACTACCCACCACTCGAGGCTTATGGGAAACTCAGGCTACAAGTTGATTGCATCATCTTTGGAACAGCTGATAGAGGCGAACCGAGGCCAACATGAATATGAGTTTCCCGTAAGCATCCAGGTGAATCCTTGTGAATAGTGCCTCCTATTGGAGGAAAAGGGTAAGGAAATGATATCCATTGAATTGTCACTCATTATTGAAAATAAAAATGCATAACAAAAATACCTGCGTAATGTTATAATAAATTACATAAATAATACATCACATATCAATATAATAAAGATTAACGATCTAACCATGTCAATAGTTAGTATTATCAAACTTTAAATATGAGCCACGAGATTACTGCCAAACTTAATCCCACTGAAACTGAATATTTGCATGTAAATGGAACATTCCATTCTCATTAGTATTTTGATTTTTAATGGCCCATTGTAGCTAACCAATATATTATTATAACTAGTCAATCATATTAAAACAATAGTAATATTGAGATGCTGCTTACCCCGGAGAAGCTGGGAGACTTATTTTTCATTTACAGTCACATTGCATTTAAGTTTTCCATGAGATTAACTACTGCTACACTTGCATATTGAATTTGTAAACAATTTCAAATAAGTTATTAGTTATCCATGGAAAAAGACATAAAAGTAAGATTAATTTCAAATTGGGAACAAAAATAAATAAATTAATAATATTAATAAATGTAAGTTGGCTGAAATATAGAATTGTTAATTCTGCCAAATAAATGATTTTAGAATTCTGAATATATTTTCAATTTTCTATCAAAGTACTCAAGAGCAAATCGAGACCTAATCTTAAAATTATATAATTATTTGTTCTCTTTTAACAATATCGCTTGTATAAAGTACTTACCAATCCATCCATTTATCTAATATATTTATTAATGATAGAATCTATAATATCACGTTGGCCTCGCCAACACTGATCTCAAAACTAATTTAGTAACACAAATCAACAGAAGGTATTTCAAAATTCATTGCTTGTGTATTGAGTACAACTCAATTTTATTGAAGTGAAGTAATTAGTCTCTACATACTTTGTCATATTTGTACATTCATATCTGTTAATGTGTGAAAATAACATCTTAACTTGTGTTGCAAATTACGTTTTATCTATTTCGGTGGTGGCTTCAACTTAAGATAAAACTGAATTGTTGCAGAGATCAGGCACGTAAAGTATTTACTTAGAAGGTAGTATCAACAAAGTAATATATTCCTGGCAATTAATTGTTCAACCAACGTAATTGGAGTTTGCGGGAGAACATTATGCAATTCTTAACCTAATTTCATTGATATTAGTTTTATGAAGCTTCATTTAGTGAGGCTGGATGTGAAAGGGTTTTGTAATCTATTATTTGTTTTATTGGTTAACATTGCGTGTCTGCTAAACATTTGACATCGCTATTCGTGCATATATAGTATGTAGTTATATATGTAGGTATATGGCTGAAAAAGGAAGTCACTTAAAAGGTATCGTGGGTGGCCCCAACGACTTTAACATACATATATTCTTAAACTACTATTTACTAATTCAGGATAACTTTGCACCTACTCAGGATTTGCTAACGTAAGTTTTGCCGTATATCCTGTATAATAGCGACCTAGCCTCAGCTCATTCTATTATCCCATTTAATCCGATACATCAGGATTTGCCCAGAAGCAGTATATTGTAGATTTTATAATTTTAATTTCCCTAACATGCTGACCTGTCATGGCATGTAATACGTCCTCTGATTGGTAATCAGAGGATATGGTCGGTGAATTTATTTTGATAATTCTCCTGGTCAGGTCGGTGAGACCCGTAAACCAACGACAGGTGTGGTCCTCCAGACATTCTGGGGGTTGTGAGAGAGGGATGTGACCGCCAAAACATAAAAATATGGTGCTCTCTAAAAAACGGTTACTATTACTGCTATTGCTCTCTTCAATATCATCAGTGAAAAATATTGGAGAGCAAGAGGATTAAGGACTTCATTGTCAGAAATCCAGCATTAGCTAACAACATATCTGTTAATGTAGATCTGGATCTGCTTTTCACATGATTAGATTTTGAACTGGCCCAAACAGATTGTTGAATGAATTATTTTTATTGAGTGTATTGGAGAACTGGGATTCCAATCCCTGAACCCTATGTTATCGAGTGTGTCCTATATGACAAAGTTAATTATTATGTTGAAAAATCTGATGTGCTGCACTCACATGACTTTCTCTACTCTTGTACTAACCATTCTTACAAACTCTTATTCCTGTATCTTCATGTTAGTTAAGATAAACATTTGCAGAAATTATCTTATTGCTTATTTCCTTGTAGGTGTAAGGGCAATATGGGAATACAGTAGGCTTTGAGTGATAGTCAAATCTTTTAAAGCTTTCATATTGTCACCGCGCCCGCCGCATCTAATTGCCAACAACAACAGTGTCACCCATCGCATTATTGTCGGCACCACCGCAAAGGAGCCGAAGGAAAGAGACAGAGAATGGCCGCATTGTTGGGGCGCTTGCCGAAAGAGAGGAAAGGATAGAGACTTCGGGAATCTTCTGCTTTGTATTTCACCACAATAACTGAACTTTCCAGAATAGTGCCTTGGAGATATAAATAGCGGTAAAGTGCGACAGACGAAAGGACAGACGTATGTGAAGCGTTGAGTAGTCATGCCGACGGAAAGAAGAGACGTATGCGAAGCATTGAGGAGTCGTGCCGACGGAGAAGGGACAGTTTTGTGACGAATTTGGAGCCGTGCTGTTAGTGAATCGGAAAAGACATTCTTGCTGTTGCAACGAGTGTAAAAAGTTACTGTTTACGGAAATAAAAGTGTATCTTTATCCCGACTACATCTGTCCTCTTTACTTTTCAACCCACCAAAAAGTCACAATATTTCATTGTTTTTGCACTGTTAACATATGAAAAAATGAACAACGATGTTCTATTTGACAAAAGTATAAGTTCTCCAAAACTCATGCAAATAACAAGGAATATCTCAGAAATGGTTCACTCTACAAAAAAATTAATTCAGAAATAAATTGTATATTTTAGCAAGATCCACATTTTTTTAGAGTAAGATTTGGTCTCTCTTACAGTTTACCAGTTATGCAAAAGTCTTCCAGAGTAAACAGACTTCATGCGCTATAGCCAGAAAATTCAAGATATACATTTCATTTGTCATAAAAATTCCTCTAACATATGGCATTTTAGTCAAAATCGTTAAGAGCCATTTTCAAGAAAATCAAAATATTTGAAACATTTTCCATATAAAGGGTAGTTTAGGATGGGACTATTTTTCTTCAAAATCTTCATGTTGCATCCTTGGAAGACATTAAATGTAAATACCAACTTTGGTTTTAATCAACTTTTCATTTTTGGGTTATGTTGTCCACAGACTGACGGACACTACCCTTTTTCTAAAAATGCTTTTTGTTTTTATTCAGAGGGCCTCAAAACATATATTTCCGGTGAAATCTTGACATCAAATTTTTGGGTGGAATGCAATACTTCCTCTATTATATGTAATGTAGTAGAGAAAGTAAAAATGTGATAGCACGAGTAGTATATCTTTTTTCATCCTGAAAATATTAGTGTACTATGTGATGATAATGATTGTATTAATAGCATGTTGCGTACTAAGAATTGAAAGTGATACTTATCAGGTCAAGAATACATTTTGGGAATACAACGCCCACAGGGTCGAGTTGTCCCAAGCATTCGAGTTCTGATAAGTAACTTACAATCCGTGGTTAGCAAATTACTTCTTGCAATACTTGAAAAGCCGTAAAAAGCAATAATAAATCAAAATTGCTTTTCCATATTTAATTGAACATTAAGAAAAAATGAATTCTCAATATGAACAAATGGAAAGCTATATCTATATTGTCTCATATAGACCTAATAGTTTGTATATTTCATGTGAAAATCCAGGTTCCAACTCAAGATATACTGAAGAAATACAAAAATTGAATCGCTTCTTAATGTTAACATGTCCAATTGCACATTGAATATTTCAATCAATAAATAATTCATACGTTTGTATATTTTCCTACGGATTCATTAATAATGTATTACTTTCTCTACTACGTATGCTAAGCAGAGAAAGTATTGTATTCCACCCAAAAATTCAATGCCGGGATTTCACCGGAAATATGTTTTGAGGACCCCTGAATGCATAAAAAGCATTTCAAGAAAAAGGTCTGTGTGTGCATGTCAGTCTGTAGACAGCACAACTCAAAAACAAGAAGTTGGTTCAAAACCAAATTTGGTATTCAAGATTAATGCTTTTTAAGGATACGACACGAAGATGATGAAAATATCTGCAGCCTAAACCACACTTTACGTGGACATTTTTTCAAAAATGTTGACTTTCTCCAAAATGGCTCTATGATTTTGATTTAAATGCCATATGTTTTTTATGACAAACGAAATGTATATTTTGAATTTTCTGGCTATAGCCTATGTAGTCCTGTATATTCTGGATGGCTTTTGCATAACTGGTAAACTGTAAGAGATAGGCCAAACCTTAATACACAAAAAAAATGTAGATCCTGCTAAAACACAATTTATGTCTAAATAAATTTTTTTTGTAGAGTGAACCAGTTAAGATATATTCCTTGTTATTTGTGGGAGTTTAGGAAAGCTTAAACTTTTGTCAAATGGAACAGTCAATTTTTTTTATATGTTGTTGTTTTCTAGTGCCTTGCATCTGGCAATGAAGCCATTAGCATTCGTGCTTTCCAATACTTTTGAACAGTAGTTTCTTCTGATCTTAATGCTTCACAGGTCTTCAAGTGGTCTTCGTTCATTTCTGCTGGATCGTTACACAGGACACATATTGGTGAGGATGAGATACCTATTCTGTAGAGATGACTTGCTAAGCAGTCGTGATTTGTCAATAGTCGGAAGGCTGCAACCGCTGTTTTCCTTGGTCTCTGGGGGATTATATCTGGGTTGGAAAGTAGTGTAATCCATTTTTTATCTTTGGCATTTATTTCTATTTCTTGTAGGTATGAATGAGAAAATTTTTTAATGATCAAGCGTTTTATTGAGGAATATGAGAAATTGAATTTAGATTCTTGTTTTATTGTTGTGCCTTTCTTTGCAAGTGAGTCTGCAGCTTCATTCCCCATGACTCCACAGTGTGCTGGAATCCATTGGAGATGAACAGTCTTATTAACTTTTTGGAGTTGTGTTAACATTTTGTAGCATTCTCTAATTTTTGTTGACTTCTTTGTAGTATTTGAACATATTCCCTTAATTGCAGCTTTAGAATCCGAAAGAATTACTGCCTTGTTAAATTTATTTAAGGGAAGATTTAGTAATTGTCGGAGAGCAATGTGTATAGCCTCTATTTCTCCATCATAATTTGTTGTGTCTCTGCCAACAGAATGATAAAAGGAAAAATGTGAACACGTAACTCCAGCTCCAGTAAGGGTTTCCATGGAGGATCCATCAGTACATATGTGCAGCCATTCTTCTGTGGGATATCTAGTATTGATTGTTTCCAGTGCTAGAAGTTTTTGTATTTCTTTTGGTGTGTCTGATATACTTATTTCCTCTATTAATTCCAAATTGAAGGTAGGTTGCAATAATTCCAATGGATTTTCTCTTATAAGTAGATTTTCTCTGGTGTTAGGAATGCTCAATTTGGATTTAATCTGTGTTACCTTTTCTAGGAAACTACTATGAGTTTTAAGGATTGAAGGGGGGTGGTTCTCTTCTGTCCATTTAGAGTTTGGCAGTCGTAACATTTTCTCGTGTTGGAGCAATGCTTGTTCTTCTATTTTTGTTGTTATTGATGGGGTCCGTGTTAAGGCAAGTATGGCATCAATAGGTGTGGATTTAACTGCTCCAGTGATTAGGCGAAGAGCCTGATTTTGTATTTGTTCAAGTTTATTGATGTTAGTATTTGCTGCTGTTGTTAAAGCTTCAGAACAGCACAAGAGGTTTGGTTTAACATACATTTTGTATGTTGTGTTAAGGACTCTCCTTGAGCAGCCCCATTTAGCACCAGCTAATCTTTTCAGGATTTGCAGTTTCTTTTCAACCTTTTCTGAGATGTTTGTTATATGTTTTTTCCAACTTAGCTTTCTGTCGAAAATGATGCCTAAGCATTTGGCATCATCAACTGCTTTGAGTGGTTTAACATTGTAATTTATGTTAATATTAACTGGTTTGTATTTTAGTGTAAATAATTCATAATTTGTTTTTTCCACATTGATAGTCATGAGGTTTTTGGAGCTCCATTCATGTACTTTGTTTAGGGCTGTTTCTATTCTGTCTTTAATTCAGATTTTTTTGGAGAGCCTGAAGTCCAAATGACTACATCGTCAGCAAATAAAGCAATTTTGGTTTCTAAAGTTTTTATTATTGATGGAAGGTCATTTATATAGATGTTAAAGAGTGTTGTGCTCAGGACAGCACCTTGTGGAAGTCCTTGGTGTTTGTTTATATTTGGAAATGTATGTATTATATTTTGTGGCACAAAATCTTTGTGAAATAAACTGAGTTATCCATTTAAGTTACTTTTCACACCTATTGATTGCAACTTCTCAATTAATTTGTTTCTCCAGACTGAGTCATATGCTGATTTAAAATCAATGAATACTGCTAAGGTATCCTCCCTTCTATTGAAAGCTTCCTTAATGTCTTGGCTTAGTAGGAGTACATTTTCACTTGCACTATGATTCTGTCTGAAGCCGGTCTGTGAAATATTAATTAAGTTGTAATATTCTAGGAACCAGTTAAGTCAAGATGCCACCATTCTTTCCATCACTTTTGCAATAACACTGGTCAAAGATATTGGTCTGAAACTATTAATATTGTTTGAGGGTTTGTTTTTCTTTAAAATCGGGATGATAATGGCTTTTTTCCAGTCGGAAGGTACAGTCATTCTCCAACACGTGTTATACAGTTTAAGTAGGATTTCTTTTCCTTTCCTGCCAAGGTGTTTAATAAACTCTGGGTGGATCTTGTCAGGTCCTGGAGATTTTTTGTTCTGTAATTGTTCTATTGCTAAATCTAGTTCTGTTTCGTTAAAATCCTGAATAAAAATATCATTTCGTATATCTTTTGGCTTATTAGTTTCGCTGATAGTTTTTTGGATAGCTTTATCTTGTTTTTTATATGCTTGGGGTATTCTTTGTGACTGAGCATAAAACTTGTTAAGGGATTCTGCTATTTCCCTATCTGTAGTTAAGCTTTTGTTATTATGTTTTAATGGTTCAGTTGTATTTTTTGGTAGTTTTGTTTTATTAAGGAATTTGTATATTTTATTTCCATCTTTCCTATAGTCCATATGTTCTACAAAATTTGTGAAACTGGCCCTCTTTGCTGTAATTAATTCTTTCTTAAAAATGGCTGCTTTTCTTCTCCAGTTTTGTATATGTTAGCCATGTGAAGTGAACGGAATTCGAAAGCTTTAAAATATTTTACTATTGCTACTAATGTTCCCCTTGAACCTACAAGGAAATAAGATAATTTCTGCAAACGTTTATCTCGACTACCACAAAGAAGATATAGGAGTGAGTTTATAATTGTTAGTACAAGAGTAGAGAAAGTCATGTGAGTGCAAAACATAAGTTTTTTTACGTTAGTAGGCTGTTGGGTGTGACGTCATTTCCTACTGGTAAGTATTATTACAGTTTCACGGGTGATCAGCCGTGTGAGGTTTAAAAACATTGAGCTTTCGGCCATTGTAAACTCCATGGCCTTCGTCAGAATGAAAAATTACCGTTAGCTTTCCGCTCCCCATATATATACAATGTTAGGTGGGAGCGGTTGCGTTGCCCTGGCCAATGAGCGGGTGACGATTTGTAATTGGGCCTGCTGTTTCAGGCTATGTTTGTCACCGGCCACAGTGTTTTCTTGAGGGTCAGTACTTGGTCCAGAATCACTATTAGTCATTTCCTATTGATATCACAAGTACTAAAGACCAGATTTAGCCTTGTTGCCACGGGAATTGATAAATGAATTTTAAATTTTGCTTATACTACCAAATATGTGTTAGCAATGATTAACTTACGTATCAAGTATTGCAGAAAGTAAATAAGTAATTATTACATGTTTTAAGAAAATATAAACATACTGATATAACAATCATGCCATATTCATTGACATGTTTTTTGTTAAAATTGCCTCTAGTATTAAAATGAGATACATGGCATAATGATTAATCACACATTACACAAACGGTTTTTCATTATACGTACAAAATACAAAAATAACCTCGTTCGCAAACTTGATGAAATGTGCGTGTAGTCATTCTGAGCATCCGTCCTGTTTACTAGTTTGAACTCAGTACCACAGGACAACAGTACCACTGGCCACACCACAAGCCTAAATTCTTCAGAAGTAACAGAGGATATTGTAATGCTGGTATCTGTGGTTGTTGCCTTTGTGGCCAAATGTACCATTTCAATTCCTGGAAGTCAACATAACCAGGAATCCATGCACATGTTAATACTAAAAGGATGTAAAACATGAATTAATGTACAATAGTATGGTAACTGTGCAGCTCACGAACACTATGAAGAGCCCTGAGGGAACCACTCAGAATGAAACAGTCATGAAGGTTTTGATGGTGCATATATAAAATGGTACAGCATATAGCATACAGCTCTTCTCACCAAAGCGGCCAGGGTTCTATCCCAGGCAATTGCATGTGGGATTTGTGGTGGATGAAGCACCGCTGGGGTGGGTTTCCTCCAGGTTCTCTGGTTTCCCCTGCCACCTCATTCCACCGGTGCTCCATCTTCATCCCATGCATCATCAGTGTCACTGCCTGTGGTGTCATATGTAGTAAAAGCGAGCAGAAACACAAACTACACACACTAGCATACAGCTCTGCATTACGAAAACCAAATTACAAGTTTTAAAAAACAAATGCAGATATTAGACGTAGACATCATAGACTTTGGTGTACTATCATCCCAAGATCTATGTGAGATGTGGCAAGTAACTGAGGGGATACGTCTCTTCCCCTTTGGAAACATGCTCGGCATTTCAATAGCACGCTTTCTAAGAAGCTCTCGGAAATGAAAATCTGCCGGCCTTGGACTAAGGAAGTTCTTTCTATAACATTCAACTGTGTTGAAAAAAAGAGACGAATGTTGGGTGTGTAGGCATACAGTTACATCCACAGCCATAATTCCCTAATGCTATCTCACTCGATATTGCAGAGGGGTTTCTGCTGGTTTGGCTTAAAGGCTCACAACTGAGCTAGTCGGAAAACCTCCAATTGCCATAAAATAGCCTGACTATGCATGTAATCGCAGCACAGATGGTCGTGCTGAAGATTAAACAATACACCTATAATCTAATTTGGATCAGATCAGTGTGCAATACGCCTGCAGCAAAACTGTCTGACCCACTCTTCATTATTTGCCATTAGAATCTGCAAGATATTCAGATAACAGCTACATTGTGCTTTCAGCTGCACTATATGCAATGACAAGCTAAGCTTACAGTCAAAGGTCAATCCCAGAAAACTTGTCTCATCTGCAAATGGATGTAAATCTGGGCAAAATCAGAGCAAGAGTGATAATCATCTCCTATAGCACCAGAAGTTAAGAGACTGATTTTTCACTTGAAAAATGAAAACCTTGTTTGCGTTCCATTATAAGAGATTGTCTAAATCAGTGCTTCTCACCCTTTTTGGGCCTGCGTCTTCTTTGCATTCTTAAATTAGTCTATGCGGATATTGTTTAGATTAGGTTAGGCGAGCACTTGGTCAGAATTTCGACAAAGTCCCACTCGGCAGTGTGTACGAATGGTCACGAAAGTTGCCGAAGTTGCTGTGTTAATGCAGCGTTGCCAACAGCAGAATGTCCCTAGGAGTTTGTTGCCAATAGTAGGTTTGAATGTTTTTGCGGGACCCGGCAGTATGCTGCTGACCTTCTTAGAAGCAAGTAGTACAATGGATCGCTTTATCAGTATATTAGATCTAGCACCTCTGTGCTATAATGAGAAGGAATGCATGCAATTTCTTTACGACGAGGGCCTGCTGAGGCATGCAAAGTTAATGTTTAAATTCAATGTAAACTTCACGATTTGTTTTTTTGTTTCCTCCTTTTTTTTGCTCAATGTTTAGTCGCGATATGACTTTTATGTTGAAGCAACTTCAAATAATAATAAATAAATAAATTTTAAAAAATAATATAATACAATAATATAATAATATAAAATAAATAAAAAAAGAATGAGCCAGCGTATCATGGACCCAGTAACAAGGCAATAAGGATAATGTACACAATAATTTGCACTAGCGATATATCTGTGTGAGCAAGAGCAAAACAATGTACACAATGAGGAAATTAATAATGTACAGAATTTACAACAATAGTATGGAGTTGCGCTACGTGATAGCGGTATGTCTGTGGCGGCAACAACGCGAGTGAGTGCATTTGTGTTTAATGTGTTGGCAACGAAAACTAGTGTAGTGTAAAAAGCAATGTTGGCAGATGTGAAAATCGTCTGCTAGTCATACAGCGAAACCTAGTGGGCGATTCTGAAACTACTGTCAGCGCATGCACAGTAAGTAAGTTGGGTTCTGGGTAGCAAGTAACCTAATCTAAACATGAGCCAGTCTATGCTCCCTAATGAATTGCTGATTTAAAAAAGTTCTACTTTACTGTAAGAGTTAATACGAAAGAATATTTTGTAATAATTTTATTATTACTGATATTAAAAGATTATTTATTTACTAGCTGAAATACCTGGTGCTGCCCATAGTTTACTGATTTATCCGTACAACTGGTAGACTTAGGTTGCACTTGCCGAATAGCCTTGTGTTTCTTTGGACACTTAAAAAAAAATTACTTAATGCATAAACAAAGAGTTAAACTATTAGGATAGAAATCTGTTTCACAAAAGATAAGTGATACAGAAAATTGTAGGACAGGGAGTAGAGTGTAGCTGTTTCATAAAAGAAAAATGAGTAGAGAAAAGCATGTGAATGTAATATGTTGCACAGTAAAATGGATAGCATAAAAACCTCCATGAAAAAACTCAACAGGTATTGGAGTTTATCAACTTCATAATACCTACATCCATATGTATTACATGACACACTTGCCCTTCATTACACAATTCATACAATTTGCTATGATTGAAAGAGAAATATAATGTATTATATACATACAATATATAGCTTGTATATTGAAGAGCGAGTAGCGAAAGACATGTGAATCTGATGCATAACAGAAAAGGGAGTAGAGAAAATTGTATGTATATAATCCATTACATTTCTCTTTCAATCATAGCAAATTGTATGAATTGTGTATTAAAGAGCGAATAGAGAAGGATATGTGTAGGTGTCATGTAAAAGAAAAGCGAGTAGAGAATGCCATATGAATTTAATACATTGTATAGTAGTATGGATAACATAGAAACCTTCTACCATAAGGCCTCCTGAATCCAAAACAAAAGTATTTTCAGAAAAAGATCTGCGTCAGTCTGTGGACAGCGTAACTCAAAAACAAAAAGTCGGTTAAAAGTTGGTATTTAGTTAAATGTCTTTCAATGATACGACAAGGATTTTGAAGAAAATTGTCTCACCCTAAACTACCCTTTACATGGAAAATTTTTATTTTCTTGAAAATGGCTAGCAATTTTGATTAAAATGCCATATGTGTTTGAGATATTTTTATGACAAATTAAATGTATATCTGGAATTTCCTGGCCCATGAAGTCCTATTTACTCTGGATGACTTTTGCATAACTGGTAAAGCCTAAGAGATAGACCAAATCTTATTGTACAAAAAATGTAGATCTTCCTAAAACACACAATTTATATTTAAATAAATTTTTTGTAGAGTGAACCATTTTGGAGATATTCCTCATTATTTGTGTGAGTTTTGGAGAACTTATACCTCTGTCAAATGGAACTTCGTTATTCATTTTTGCTTTGTCTACTACATACTGTAAAGTAGTAGTATTGTATTCCAATACAATATGCAGCTTATATATTGAAGAGCAAGCAGCAAAGGACATGTGAATCTGTTGTATAACAGAAAAGGGATTAGAGGAACAGTGAGGTAGGGTTCGATGAATCCCAGTTCCTGTCGTATCCAGTTGTGGGCATGTGAGAGTGTGGCATATGCACCATGAAGCTAACAATCCTGTGTGTCGAAAGGTTGTTCCAGGCAGGTGGCTGCATTCTCATGGTCAGAATTAAGAGTATCCTGATGGAGAAGGCATGCTGCAACAGGATGTGACAGGTCACTGCCCCTTGGTGTCACGCTCATGGTTTAATGAGTACTCCAGTGAATTCACAGGCATAGTTTGGCCCTTCTGGTTGCCCCTTGTGGAACCAATCGAGCATTTACGGGATACTGTTGATGTTGTACACTCCATGAACCCAGCACCAACTACACAAGAACAACTGTCGGTAGCATTATACAATACGTGGGCCCCTACAGAACAATTCTAACACCTTATAGAGTGGATGTCTCAATGTATTTCTGCAGTTTTGAGGGGTTGCAAGGGAGCAGCTCATTATTAACATTGCATACAGTGCCTTCCTTTGACTTTTGGCCACTCAGTGTAAAAATTACACCTGCAGAAATTACTGATGGTATACAAATCAGTAGGGCTCGGAAGTTCATGCCCCAAGAAACCACTGAAATATGCTCTTAAAGACTTGAAAATATGCCAAGAAATATGCACTATTGAATTAAAACAATTCCCCTTTGCAGTAGACAAGGCGAGTTAGCATAAATAATAAATGAAGTTACCTTACTCCTTAGAGGTTGAAGCACAAGTGGTCCTGCTGCTAGTATTAACTGCTAAATTGCAGTGGACAACCAACACTTTGCACAAATTTTCAACTGTAAAACATTGTCTGTTGTCTCGCAAAACACTTTTTGTAATGTGAAAAACTTCACTCCACGTCACAAGATGTTATCAGGGCATATTTAAATGATGCTAACTGCTTCGCAGAGGGAGTCAAGTCTCTTGGTGTGACAGATGGTTTTCTTCCGAGGATTTCTCGAATATTGCACATCTGCTTATAACTAGAATGTTTTGAAATTACAAGTACATAATTCACTTTCTCTTTCACTTTTTGTCCTATGCTACCAGAAACCGAACTTAATTCACATATTGTATTTTTCAAAGACAGTAAGTGATTCATGTAAAGAAGATCCTACAGCTTCCAATGCCGCTAAGGCTGTTGGTAAGAAAGAAAAATGGGCAGGTATGAAACTAAGATCCTCTTTTAACCCAGTGCTTGACCGAATATTTTGCAGTTTCTATTGATGAAGCATCTTTCGAGTCCAATGAATTAACAACCTCTTTGATTATTTCGATGTGCTTAGCATAATATAAAACTGCATCGACCCATTTTCCCCATTGAGTTAACACTGGTGCAGGAGGAAGTTGGATATTAGGTGCTGTTGATCTAAACAACTTAACTGTTTTAGGAGATTTAACAAAAATTCTCTTCGTACTGGACACAAAGAATCACGTATTGTCTCAGAAATGCAATGAAGAGCGTGTGTCAAACAAGTTATATGAATTAAGTTAGGAAGAATAACTTTCAGAATTTGTCCTGATTTTATCATATAAGGACCTGCATCAGTAATAAAAGTAACCAGTCGTATTTGATTCCACATGTCATAGTAATTTCAAAGAGTCCATCACAAACTGGGTCACAGTTACATTGTCAGTGGCTGAAAATTTGCTCACATTAAGAAGATAAAGTGTAGTCTTTTGTTCATTATTTAAAGCACCCACGATTATATTAGCAATAGAATGGCACTCAGAATCAGGGATTTCAATAACAGACAACCACACAAACTGAACCGCTAAGCCATTTTGTATATTCGACAATACATTATTGTAACAATGTCCTACATAAGTCTTACACAGTGTACTTTCTTCAGGCACATGTTGTCGAGTGTACTTGGCAAGAAGGTTTTTAAATGTCGGATTATTAATTTTGAACAAGAGAATATCAGCAGCTAAAAATGCTTGTCACAATTCATAGCAAAATTCAGTAACACTACTTCCTAAACACTCTACTAGCTTAAGAGGTAGAACTGGAACTTAAAAATTCAATGCCACAACTGGGATTAGAACCACAGACCTTCCGCTTGCCGGGCGGACGCTGCCAGAATGGCATTAAATTCTCAAGCCAGTTCCAGTTCTACCTCTCAAACTTTGCCCACACACGGCTTGTGTGTTTAAAAACACCAACAGTAAGTTTGTTGGCATAAATAAATAATAATTACCAGGTGAAGGTTATTTAATCCTGGGATATAAAGTACTTACAATAGTAAGTCACCATTGGGGTAATTGTCTCTGATGTGAGACTGCCTTTGTGGTTTACCAGGAGAAATACGAACTGGTTTGAGAATTTAATGCCATTCTGGCAGTTTGTCACAATAGCTCAGTGGTTAGAGCGTCCGCCCGGCAAGCGGAAGGTCTGTGGTTCAAATCCCAGTTGTGGCATTGAATTTTTAAGTTCCAGTTCTACCTCTTAAACTTTGCCCACACACGGCTTGTGTGTTTAAAAACACCAACAGTAAGTTTGTTGGCATAAATAAATAATAATTACCATGTGAAGGTTATTTAATCCTGGGATATAAAGTACTTGCAATAGTAAGTCACCATTGGGGTAATTGTCTCTGATGTGAGACTGCCTTTGTGGTTTTACCAGGAGAAATATGAACTGGCTTGAGAATTTAATGCCATTCTGGCAGTTTGTCACAATAGCTCAGTGGTTAGAGCGTCCGCCCGGCAAGCGGAAGGTCTGTGGTTCAAATCCCAGTTGTGGCATTGAATTTTTAAGTTCCAGTTCTACCTCTTAAACTTTGCCCACACACGGCTTGTGCGTTTAAAACCACCAACAGTAAGTTTGTTGGCATAAATAAATAACTCTACTAGCTGTTTTTGAATAGGTTCTTTGTTGGCGAGTTTTCTGATTAAATTCCCCTTATGTTTTGCTGTGTTTATGCGCTGAACTATTTGATATCTTTTCTAACTCCCTACATTTTTCTCATACACTCCACAAAACAGTACCCTATTATCTGTAGATATTAAATCACCCGAAAATTTTCTGTAAATTAATTAGTCTAGCAGTCGAAATTAGTTTTATTTTCGGCATTTGAAGAGCTTTTTAACATTTTATACGCCCAATTTAATTTGGTGGGAACCAGTTCACAACACTGTAATGTTTGAAGACCATAACACAACTACTGGTGGGCAGGCAAGTGTTGCTATAATCGTGCTGCTTACAACATTGACCTGCATTATATCTTTAATATAAACCTCTTAGATAACGCACTGATTATTCTCTACACGCATACATATAATGAAAGGATGGAAACAGGGGATTCACTGCATGACAACATGACTCGGCATTAGTTCTCGCCACATCACGAGTTGCAGCATGATGTGCAATACTACCAACATGAAAAAATTACACAGATGGAAGAAATAATAAAAAAACATAAAAATCATTAAAACATGCAAAATAGGAGCTATAATATTGAAATCTTCGTGAGTTGAATCATCATATGCAATACTACCAATATGAAAAATATTACACAGATGGAAAAAATAATAAAAAAACAAAAATCATTACAACATGCAATATAGGAGCTATAATATTGAAATCTTCGAGAGTTGAATCATCATGTGCAATACTACCAATATGAAAAATATTATCCAGATAGAAAAAAATAATAAAAAACCATAAAAATCATTAAAATATGCAATATAGGGGCTATAATATTGAAATATTATGCATTATCAAAATCAAGAAAATATGCAGTTATGTGCACCATAAAATCATGTCCAAATAACTGAAAATTTCATAATTCATGCACATAATATAAAAGCATACATTTTTAATGCCTAAGAAAAAACATGCAAATGCATGAACTTCCTAGCCCTACAAATCAGACATACAAACTTTTTGAGGAATAGAACGCATTCCCACTTTTCTATCCAAGTTAAGAAACCATATGAGGACACTAGAACCTGCTCAAATGGAACACCACAACAGCAAGAAAGTTTTTGTTTATCTAGCACTAACGGCCAGCAAATTTGTCTTTATTCAACACAATGCCTACAGGAAGCCCTACAGCCAACATAGTATGATGTTTGAAATAGTATACACACTGTTAGATGTTGAGCTTCCGTACATCTCATATTTTAAAGCTTCCTTGGGTGACGTCACTTTGCCAAGGAGGCAGTGTAACTTTGAGCAATTGAAAATCTATTTGTGAATTTCATGTACAAAAAGAGCTTAAGTGAATTGGAGTAAATTCTTGTATGGCCATACCTGTTGTAAATATAGGAAATACAGAGTAAGTAAAAGATAAGTGAAGAGTAATTTTGCAACATTTGGTGTCTAGTGGGCTGAAAGCCACAAAATCAAGATGGAAGAAATGATAAAACCACTGTTAGCTGGTAAATCAAAATGAATTCTGAAATGGCAGAGACGAAAAATAACATCACCAAGATGAAGACAGAACTGTCAGTTATGATTGACAAGCAACTGGTCTGGAATAAGGAATCCGTGAAAGACTTTGGCCAATGTACTAATGCCCCTGAGGACATCGGGGAATGTGTTAGTGCACTGGAAGAGTTGACAGCAGCACCATGCTACAGCATGCCAAGGTGTAACAAATTCTCTGCAAAAATCCTACGAGTTAAAGGTCAAGATACCTGAACACGACCCAACATCTGTACACGTCAAGTCATCCAAGTATGACAACACATTGACCCCTGAAGTCTTCCGCAGACAATTTGTCGCCATTGCCGTCACCGTCCACAATTAATGGTCCACAGAAGAGGAAACTGCATGGCTGATGGCCATGCCTATAGCAATGGGCGGCAGAAGTACTGAACACGATTCCAATATCGGTGGGGTCTCAAAACATCAGTTGCAAACCCATCTGGCTGCAGCCAATCGCTGCCAGTTCAAGTCAAGGCTGCAACAACCAAGGGAGATGTTGCAAAAGTTTGCCCGGAATAATGAAGTACTAGTGAATAAGGCTCTGGTGAAGGGAGATTCAGAGCATTCAGTCTGTATAGGACGGGGGAACAGCCCCAGGACATGTATATCAATTATCACCCAGAGGTGTGTGTTGGGAGTGTGGCTGTTAGTACATCCGCTGAGGGACCATCCACACCTGGCCGACAAGTTAATGGAAAACGAATAAGTACCGGCATGAAGGGAGGCACATTGGAGCTGTCATCGCCAAATTTGAAATTTGATTGAATCTGTGTAAAATGGGAGGTAGTTAATGCAGAGGAACTCTTAACAATTTGTCAATTTAAGACAAAAATATATATATATATATATATATATATATATATATATATATATATATATATATATATATATATAAACAACATATACACATTTCTGTAGCATAAATCATTGTATTCTTTCCACACGGATGTGAATACTAGTGCCAGCATAACTTGGTTTTGGCCATGGCTTTCTTAGCCAATATTCAGTGACCATTGTCTTTGTACAATTTGCTGTCTGTAAGGTCAAGTCACCATGTGCATTTTGTTGTGTGGTAGTTTTTGCTCCCTTGCTCACTTAAGTGCCTATTGGAAAAGAATATCTTTATTGTCTATATTATTTACTGACTTGAGTTACAAGTATAGTCAGTATCTATAGACTGTACATAAGAGGTTTTACTACAATTTACGATGTAATTATGTATTAATGGTCCACAACTACTATATAGTGACCTCTATAGTTTATTTCCCTATATTGGATATAAAATAATAATAATAATAATAATAATAATAATAATAATAATAATAATAATAATAATAATAATAATAATAATAATAATAATAATAATAATAATAATAATATATAAAATAATAACATTAATCATAGCCATGTATTAACGACAAAATATGAAGTTTTACAACTACAATGTTTCCATAAACTCGTTCACACTATAAAAGTTAACTCTCAATAAAATTTGCTTCAAAGATATCTTGAAATGACGCACGGACTTTGAGCTTTTACACTGTTTGGCAATTTATTATACATGGCAGCTGCAGTATATCTAACTCCTTTGGAAAATAGCGTAGTTCTATGAGACATTGTTCTTAGATTAGTTTTGTTTCGGGTGCCACGAGTGTGCCATGGTTGTGTATTTTGTTATTTGTAGTGAAACTCTTGCAATTTTGTTTTGTGTAACATAATATATGCACTTACTCCTACAGGATAACCCAAACTTGGTAATATATGACACATTACAGACATACCAAAATAAATAAATACCAAGTCATCAGTGCCAATTATTGCTGCATACATGTAGCGCTACAAGTTGTGAAATAAATGAGAGCAACATAATACATGTGCGTGATAAGAGATAGAAAGCGTGCTCACAGAACACCTAGTAGTGAGTGTCGTGAGTGTGCTGTGGCTGTAGCGTAGCTGTAGCAATTTCAATTTCCGTACAAAATCAAAGTCCAAAATAATCTGTGGTCCAAAGGTACTTACTGCACATGCGCCGACAGTCATAAACAGAATAACCATCAGATTGCACTGCTGCGCTATAGCAGACGATTTTCACATCTGCCAACATTGCTTTTTCAACCACACTAGTTTTTGTTGCCAACAGACTAAACACTCGAAATGCACTAATGCACTCGAAAGTCTATCCCGACGCACCTCCCCTAACGAAGTGCTACCCATGGTTTAAGAAATCCACTCTCAGTAGAGATGCAATCTCATTGATCTCAAAACTCCGATTAGAAGTCGCCGTTACACCGGCCTACCTATTTAAAATCCGCCAAAGAGCCTCCCCAAATTGTGATTGTGGTGCCTACGGTGATATCAACCACATCTTTCTTAATTGCCCCTCACACGCACTCCCAGTTAGGCAATTTATCAGCAGACTAGCCAAGCGTTATGGAAATGGCCCATGAATATTTCCTCCCTGGTATATAGTGCGGATACCGATTTGCCACGGCTACTACTTCGCCATCGCGTTAACTGCAAAATGAAACTATGACCTGTGCTCCGATCCTCCTTTAGTGATGCAACGTTTATCTCAGTTCCCCTACATATTTTGATTCGACGCAGACATCGATTACTCCTGCCAGGAGTGTGATAGTGCGTCCAAAAACCCCCAAACAACAACAACAACACTCGAAAGTCGACTAATCTATTTTTCTCTTAGTTTATCCATCCCTTGTATATATTTATCTGAACAGTGGGTCCACTACTTTCAAAATAATATAGTTTGATGTAAGTATAATATACTTGCAAAATATTAGTTTTTAAAACATGTCAGCAAGTTCAGTTAGTTAAGGATTAGTAAATGACCAGATAATATATAAAACCAATTATACCAATAATAATTGATTTAGGATAACTTTGCAACTACCCACAATTCGCTAACGCAGGTACGTCACGAAACTAATGAAGTTATTTCTAAATTCACTATCTCTGAAGCTCAAAAGTCCCAAAGAGTACTCAGAACGTCCCTTTTCTGTATTAAGTCTCACGTTAAGAAATATATGTGATTGCCAGCTTAACAAAGAAGAACACCCCACATGGAGGGCGATAAATTAGTAGTGGAGTTTAGAGTGTACAACTACAATATTTACTACCGCCCTTGCAATATAGATTAGGTACAAATAATGTAAACTCAGGACTCCTGTTATTGAAATGCTTGCTCCTATAATCAGTAAATACAGCTTTCTTTTTATGGAAACATTACTCCCCAAACACATACTCGAATCTCACCTATATAGGTAATAGTGCATGGCTATTACTGTTGCATAAGCAAACCTACTCTCACAGAACACTTTAGTACCTACTGCGCCCTTAGTGAGGCGAGAGTGTTGATTGCTGGTTGCACAAACGACAGTTTGCGTGTGTGTTGTGTATTTAACTTCCGTGGAATGTTTATCTTTACTGTTGTGTGTACCATAACCATTGTTATAGGCAGCAATTATTAAATGTCCCATATTCATCTCAGTTTTTTTTTTTTTTTTTTTTTCAGGAAAGTCCCTTTGTCTCTTCCTGAAAAATATTTGTCAAAATGTCCCACAATATGGAACAAATCCCACGGGTTGGCAACACTGACTGCCGAGGTCCCGCTAAAACATTGAATTTTCAGATTGGCAACAAATGGAGAAATAGTGCTGTTGGCAGCGCTGTATTAACAGATATAACACGGCAACTTTCGTAAGAATTCGTGCATAATACCGAATGGGACACTTTCTATAGTTTATTGGGCTCATTATTGTATGCTGGCACAATGTCACCCTCACCTGTGCGACATCACTAAATACACGCTAGTTTACTTTAGACCGCCTATATACACTTAACTTAGGATGTAACCCTTTTATGAATATCGTAGTAAAAAAAAACTTCTTAAAACTGTTTCCTAACCTAACCTCGGTAAACTTGGTGGATGAACATATACATATTTAATCCGCTAAATAAGTACACTGCGATTAGCTATACTCACTAAATACTTAAAAACTGCTCTATTTGTATTATTACAGTGAAGAATCCTTTTGAGAATGTGCCAAATTGGACCGGCATACTATAGACTGCGATTTCACAAAAAAACACGCTGGTTTTCTTTGAACTGCTTTATAGCCAATCTCTAATTTATGTCTTCTTTTGTTTGTTCTGTAAAACTTATTGATTTTCTTCTAACAACCAAGTCAATAAAGATCTTTTATGCTACTTTTATACAGTTTAAAATGCACATAATAAACACGCAAAGCTACTAAGGTTACTTACACCCATTTATCACCGTATTGCAATAACTGACATCAGTGTTCGCATTTTCCGTACAGTACTTGCAGAATTACAATATTGCATCCATTCATCATTATTTCACCTTAAAGCAAACACTTCAAATGTGAAATAATAATGGTTTGGGAACATCTTATGATGCATATTATGCTACTTGCCACATAGGCTTAAGGAAAACCACAGAATATGAGGAAAACGAAGTTTCAAGTAGCCATGATTACATGTGCTCATGATTACAAGAACCAGGCGCAGGCCATGAATGACCCGCCCACAGATTCCCGCCCCACGTTCTTTGTACTAAAACTGTTTCATCGGAAATTAAGTATGAAATTACAAAACAAATACTGCAAGATATAATGGAGATATACGTCTTGTGTTTTCACAGGAATTATACAGAGACAGACATAAATATTCGGATGCGGTTATTAGTATCAAGAATATGATTACAATGAACATAAATAAAACGCACTGAGCTACTAACTGAAGCAGTGTATTTCACTCTTTAATACAAAGAAATATATACATGAAAGACAAACCAAAATAGTTATTTCAAAGAAATATGTAGGGAAAAACTTAACTTGAACTGGACAAAAGTATTCGGATTTTAATACTTTGTCATTTGATCCTTTCGCAAGAGAACGGCTGATAGCCTTTTAGGCATTGACCGCACATTCTTTGTTGTTACATCAGCTCCGATTTTATTCCACTCCTCTATGAGCGTTTCCTTCAGCTGGCTTTTGCTTGTAATGTGTCTTCTTCTTACTTGTTGTTCTAGCTCATTCCAAATATTTTCTATTGGGTTGAGGCCTGGAGATTGTGGTGGTGTATGCAGGAGATGTGGAACATGGTACAGAAGCCAGAATCGAACTACTTCTGCGGTGTGCTTGATGTCATTATCGTGCTGAAAATAAAAATTTCCCTGCATTTCTGAGCACTGTTTTGCAAATGTTCTTTAAGAATACGTAAATAAGCATACTTATTCATGGTATCCTCTATAAAAACAAGATCCTCTACACCTGCAGATGTCATGCACCCCAAAACCATTACATTGCCTCCACCATGTTTCACTGTGCCCACCATATTCTTTGGGTCCCATTCAGTGTTTGGTTTCCTCCAGACTAAGATTCTACCATCACTGCGGTAAATATTAAATTTGCTTTCATCAGACCACAGAACATTATCCCAGAACTCTACACTTCGTGACAGATATGTTTTGGCAAATTCCTTCCTCTTTTTCATATTTACTTTACTCACATATGGCTTCTTCCTTGGCACCCTTGCATGGTAACCAGCACTATTCAGCACCCTGGTGATTGTGCATGGATGAACTTATTTACCAATAGATTCCTTCAGCTGGGCTGCAATTTGAGGTACTGCAATTCTTGGTGTTTTGTTTGCCATATTAATCACAGCTCTTCTATCCCTGCTAGTCAGTTTGGATGGTCTTCCAGTTCTGGGTACATTGGCAAGCATCTGCTGCTGCTTGTAGCGCTGAACTACACCAAAAATTGTTGAATGACTTCTGCTCACCATTCTTCCTATCTATGCACAGGTTTTCCCTTCTGTGTGCAAATTTATTATAATTTGTCGCTCCTCAACAGTGGTTTCCTTTGCTTTGCGGCTCATGTTTGCCCTTGATACGAAGAAGCTGGTTAAACCATAGGTTTTGAACACCGATCCCTTCACCATACACGGTAGAAAGCAACTAAGCATGATAATAATACTGAGCATACTGTTTACAGTCACTTTACTTGTGTGTAGCACATTTACGAATACTTTTGTCAAATGGGGAGAGGTAGTTGCATCAATAAACCACTCAGTCCTTTAATACTGTCACTGTGCAGTTGGCATATGACAATAGAGTACATATTAGGCAGTCTATTGCAAACATCTAATTATGGCCACTATGCCAGATTAAAAATGTGTAGCCATTCACAGCATTCGCTTACACTTTTCCGAATACTTTTGTCCGCCTCAGTATATGCACCTCTAATTTAATTTAAAGTAACACCCAATTTTTTTATGCTTGCAAAATCACAAAATCAATAGAATCGATAGAATTTTGCATGAGTTTTAAATATCTACATATCTATTATAGGTAGTAACTAGTAAAATAAATTGGCAGCCTTCTGTGTAGTGCATGTTATGGACTTGTCCTTTTATTATGACGTGTGATGCCTCATACGGCCTGCATTCATGAAAGGTTTTTTAATTATATTTTACAAGAAGCCAGCTGCAACATTACTACCAAGGGTAGCCAGAAGCCTCAGTGTAGTTAAACCCCAATGAATTTTATATCAGGGCGAGATCATATAAACCCAAACTATAATTCTTCTTACAGATTAACTGCTTAACCACCTGCGTCCTTTGGTATCTAACTCAGGTTTGGTATTTTTTTCTCGATCTGTGAATGTTTCATGACGGCTGGTGGCAATCGCATGTGTGATTCTTGATGGACGAAGCGGTGCTGGGGCGGGTTTCCTCCGGGTTCTCCAGTTTCCCCCGCCATCTCATTTCACGGTGCTCCATCTTCATTCCATGTATCATCAGTGTCGTTGCCTGCGGTGCCGTAGTAGTAAAAGCGGGCGTTAGACACTTAAAAAAAAAAACAAAAACAAAAGGACAGTGGCATGTTTGATACCTTCTATGCTCATATTTTTTCTCTCTCTTGTCTACTTTTTAATCGATGGTAGGATTAAAAACCCATAAAAACTTAATGCAGTCCTGAGGTATCATATATGATACTCCCCCTAAAAACAAAATGTTATATTTTGAATATTGTTCTTTTAATCCTTAATAACACATTAATCCACATAACAAAACTTGTAGCTGTCAAAATGTCATTTTAGCCGCCACTCCCCCCCCCCCCCCCCCCAAAAAAAAAAAAAATGTAAGAAACTTTAAGTATTACACGACTGTATGAAGTACTTAAATGAGCCACCGTCATTACTGTGCATGTATTAGTTGGATGGCACCTCTACCGTAATATGTAACATTGCTAGACTTTAAACAAGTGTGAAATGGGTGAGCCATAAGATAAAAGACAAGAACTTATTACACAAAAAGTACATCTCCCTGAAATGCACATTTTCTTTCAAATAACATTTTCTGTGGCATCAGATATCTGTTATTGGAGAAACATTTGAACATGTGATATGAGAAATTGTTCCAAGTCCAAATGTTCACCAATGGCGCTGATGACCTAGAAGTTGAGCGCCCTTAAACCCACAAACCACCAACCAACCAATGCTCATGTGCAAGCAGACTGAAACAGCAGATGATAACTAATCCTATTTCATCTATTATTGCAGCCAACATATGCAACAATAGTAGCCAATGCTGCAAAATATCTCCATATATCTACTCGAATGTGAAGAGAATCAGCTGTAGCCTACCTCCATGGTGTGGGTAGTATGTGTGCTTCACCGCAAGAGTCAAATTTGAATCTCAATTTGGCTATGTTACCTGAATAAGGTATTTTACAAAGTTTTCTCACATCCTGGAAAACTTTAAGAGGAATGAGTGGTGTAAATTGACAAAATTGGTATTTCATGTTTTTAACGAGAAAAAATTCTGAATCTTTCTGATTCAGAATATGGTTTACTTGTAATTTAAAGCACTTAACCCTTTAACCCTCCAGTGGTCGCTAAGGGCCTGGGAGAACCCAAGTTTATTTAAACATTCTAGTTTTTGAACAAACGTGCCTATGTAATTACCTGATTAGGACATCTAATATTATACCTTGCCTGACTGTCAGAGCGACAACCTGATCTGTTTTGTTTCTTTAGCTCCAAGAATGACTAATCAGCAGTAATGTGTCGCAGAGGTCACTTAAACTCTGTGTGCCTACTCTCATTACATATCACTAACACATGTTTTTGCTTGTTAGTTCTACAATATATCTTTGAGTTTGCAAGTAGATGTTAAAACAGGAATAAAAGCTATCATTTACAAAATTCCAAGAATTTGGAAGAAGTGCAGCATCTATCTCATGATGATGTCTTATGACTAGGGCCCAGATTTTTAGGTCCTATAAACCTTCATTTTAGGTTTTTCACATGCCTAAAATACGTTTTTTAGGTTTTCATATGCCTAAAATAGGTTTTCTTTTAGGTTTTACCTTTGCGGATCAATAGTGGTACAAATGATTTTCTGGTTTGCTTACTTTATTGAGATATAAATCATACAGCATAGAGATAATCCATATTACTGTCTCTTTTGTTGATTATTTTTGGCATTGCTATATATATAACTGCATGCATACCCAAATTTTCTGCTGTGAATGACTTCCTATTATCATTTAACACATTCTTGTATGAAGAAAAAGTTCTTTCAACGGAACATGATGTCATAGGAACGTAGGTCATTGATGCTAATGCTGCAGGTTCTAGGAATTTTCTCCAGTATACTTTTCACCCTGCAGTACTGAAGAGAGACTTTCACATCATTAAACCCAGGATTACGTTATATAATTCTCTACACCTTGAAAGAACATGCAACTCCCAAGGGTCCAGGTATTTCTTTTCTGGAAACCTTGTCGAAGATATCCATAGCACGTTTGAGTTGCAGGGTTGTGCTTTCCAATGCAATGATAGCTTTTGGAATACAATAAAAATGCACCTTAATATACGCAAGGGAAGTGACGATGGTAGGGGCCTTGATCGATTTCTTGGCCTTGGCGATGAAGGAAGCATCTGTTTCATCAAAGTCGTTTACTATACTTTTAATGTCATTTAGGTGCTCAGCACACTAAAAGGCAGCAGGCAGCCAAGTTCTCCAGTGGGTAAGTATTGGCTCAGGTGGAAGAGGAGTTGCTGGTAGCTTCTCTTTGAATAACTGTATATGTATTGGGACTTTCAAGAAAACGTTCTTGGCCAAAGATATCACGCTGTTCACAGCAACAAAATGGCTTCTAACCTCCTCCGCAAGGCAGTGCAGGCCATGAGCCAAGCATGTAATATGCAGCATGCTTGGATAGAAGGACTGGAGAACTTCCCCTGCCTTCAACACGTAGGCTGTGTCTGTCACTAACGACAGGAACTTACTATCCCGATTCTCTTCTGGCCACAATATGCGTAAAGCGTCCCTCACTGCACAGGATATTGTGCTATATGATGAAATTTGCCTAAAGATGTCCCCACCCGGAGATTCGATTGGGGGACAGTTTTAACTCCGGAATGTTTATCTTTAGGACTCATATTCATGTATGTGGCTTTCATGTAACTGTTTTCTTAACGGGCACCAGTTTTACAATGTGGCAGTTACATCACTCGACTTAAACCCCCATTTTGCAAGGGGGACCACACCTATCGTTGGTCAACGGGTCCATCGGACCTAGCCGGGAGGACTAAATAGATGATATTTAGATCCACCGACCTTCCCCTCATGTGCCTCTGAGGGACGCTGTTGTGCTGTGATAGGCCAGCACATATGTAAATGACATTTCCTCCATTTTAGATGAAACAGTTATACCGCTGTAATTCGGTCCCCAGAGCCTCATCTGTTAAAAGCAGGGTGCACCACGGGCAGGATGAGGATGGGAATTGGGTAGGAGAGGCTATAGGAGGCGCATCACTACCCCTTACTACCCCATTCATATCTACAAGAAATAGAAACAAATGCCAAAGATAAAAAATGGATTACACTACTTTCCAATCCAGATATAATCCCCCAGAGACCAAGGAAAACAGCTGTTGCAGCCTTCCGACTATTGACAAATCATGACTGCTTGGCAAGTCATCTCTACAGAATAGGTATCTCAGCCTCACCAATATGTGTCCTGTGTAACGATCCAGCAGAAATGAACGAAGACCACTTGAAGACCTGTGAAGCATTAAGATCAGAAGAAACTACAGTTCAAAAGTATTGGAAAGCACGAATGCTAATGGCTTCATTGCCAGATGCAAGGCACTAGAAAACAACAACAACAACATATTGTGCTATATATTATTTTTTTCTATTTCTTTACTACCACGTTCACAGTGAAGCGACTGCAAGTATCAGTTGTCTCATCAACAGAACACCAGATATAGTGATCCCCTGTATCTTTTCTTATTTCATGTAGTGTGTTCTGGTAAATAGGAACCAAATAATTCTTCCTTACAGTGGATTCTTTAGGTATAATGTGGCCACTAGTCTCTTCTAAAAATGTTTTCATGGTCGGGTTCATTAGCACGTTCCATGGGATGTTTGCAGATACCAATGCCTGGCAGAGGCAAAGGTTAAAGTTATCTTCAGGTTTGCCAACTGTGGAAGAAATAAGCATCTGCCTACTGATGCTGCTGGACTTATTTCTCCTAGCAACACTAGCAATATTTAAAGATTTGTGCTGCTCAATATGGGATTTTTTCTCACATTTAACCTGAAATTAAAAATACAGATCCTAAATACACTTCAGTGAGATAATGCATGCGGTGTGTAGGTTATTTACAATAAACTTACTTGTTTTGAGTACGCCTGACAAAAGATTAGTCGACCATATGTAGTAAACTTGGAATCTGCAAAACATTGTAAGTAAGTGTGATTTAGGCAGTGTTCCGCTATATAACAATTCAAGTTGAAAAGTATTGCAGCAACGATTTACCTTACGTCCTACTTGTTGAACTCTATTCTTACAACTGCAAGCGCCTCCTTACCAATCTGTGCTCCTGACCTTCTGCTTATTGCCTCAAGGAGTCACCAGATATCACAGGTGTAATGGATTTGCTGCATCTTAGCGGTATTATACTGAACTATCTCAACCCTAATGCTTGTAGTGGTAGAAATAATATTCATACAATAGATTTCCAAGGAAAAATGACATAATTTGAATAAGGAAAAACAGCTTTTAGGTCATTTCAGGTCTCAATCCTTCAAATAGGCATTTTTAGGTGCAATGAAAGTCATATATTCTGCTTCAGAATGTGTGAAATGAACATGTGTCTTGAAATTAGTTAATTAAATGGCAAGGAAAAAAATAGGTTAAATCTTAAAAATCTGGGCCCTACTTATGACATTTGTATGAATCAGATGATTCCCATTCTGAAGATAAAGTGAACATGAGATCTTTAGATTCATAAACTGATCATAAAGAAGAGGATGAAAGCAGTTTATGTCCTAATAACATGTATTCTGTAGGTAACATCATATGCTTGTCAAAGGTATTATTATGATTATTATTGTTATTGTTGTTGACAGCAAAATTCAAATTACAAGTTATATACCTGAACATCACAATTTATTCTTTCCATGTAGTACACTATAAATTATAATGTATAGTGTACTCATACTACTTTTTAATATATTTATTAACGATCTGCCACAACAAATACAAGAATCAGGTGTGAAGTGTGCACTATTTGCTGATGACTTAGTAATGTGGACTTCAAAACCAAAAAACAAAAGTACAGAACTAGAAAAAACCATGCAACTATCCTTAAACAACCTACAAAAGTGGACCAAAGAAAATTTAATGACTGTTAATACAACAAAATCAAACTACCAAATCTTTTCACTAAGAAAAAACCACTAAAAATAAAACTAAATTTTGAGGGTCAACAATTAGCAGAAACAAAGGAAGCAAAGTATTTAGGAGTTACATTTGATACCAAACTTACATGGACTGAACAAATAGAAAATGTAATACAAAGAGCAGAAAGGCTCCTTTCACTGTTAAAACGTCTAACAGGAATGAAGTGGGGATGTTCCAGAGCAACTCTTAACACAACATACAATGTATATATAAAGTCATTATTTACTTACTGCAGCAAAGTTCTTGTAACAGCAAATACAAAAAAAATTCAAATCTTTCAAAACCAAAGTCTGAGACTAATTACAGGTGCTATCAAAACCACACCAATAGCAGCTATGGAAATACTAACCAACCAATACCCCATTGAATATGAAATTGAAAAAGCGGCTCTTATTCAACATGAAAAGTTGATCAGACTCCCATTCAATACATGGCACAAGAGACATTTTACACATACACTAAAGACTCAGGAGAGCTTTCTTTCCAAAATTCAAGACATCAAGAAGAATGTATACCTTCCTAATTCAAAGGAAAACTTAATATCTAAAGTCAATCTGACACAAACATTAGACATCACATGCTATTTACATCTGACAGAAGAAGTTAAGAAAAGTGATACTCCAACTAGTGTTCTAAAATTATTGGACAATCCATACTAGATTTCCAGAACATGAATGACTCCATATTTATACTGATGGGTCATTGATATCAAACCGAGATGGAGTAGGGGCTGTAGTCACATGTCACCTCTTTTCCTATTACAAATTTTTAAATTATGGAACTACAAACTTTGATGGGGAAATGGAAGCATTTCAAATGGCCCTACAAAATCTTTTGTATAGAATTTCCCATTTTCATCAAGCAGTTATTCTCTCAGATTCCAGGGTGGCAATTATAGGAATTACTTCCAAGTTGTCACCAAAAAACCAAACCATTATAGAATGCTGGAAAATCCTTACCCATCTAACACCTAGTCTTCCAATGGATATCAGCTCACTGCCAACCAGTGTTGCCAATTTAGCCTTTTTATGGCTAGATCTGGCCTTTTTGAGAACCTATCTAGCTATAAATTTTCCAAAAAGCTACAAGTAGCTTTCCTGGCCTTTTTTCTAAACTTCATTAGCTTTTTCTAGCCTTTTTCATTTTTTACTCATCTACCTTTAAAATAATACATAATTTAATCTCACTACTGCAGCTATTGCACGTAATGAAACAATCCTTTTGGTGAATTCCCGAATCTTTTGAATCTGGGAGTGTGGATTCCATCAAGTTGTTAGATTCTTTGGCACGTTTTAGAAAAAGGTCTGTGTGTGTATTTCGAGCCTGTGGACAACATAACTCAAAAACGAAAAGTTGGTTAGAAATCAAAGTTGGTATTTAAGTTTAATGTCTTTCAAGGATGCGACTCGAAGATTTTGAAGAAAATTGTTCCAGCCTAAACTACACTTTACATGCAAAATTTCGATTTTCTTGAAAATGGCTCTAATGATTTTGACGTCGGTCTGGGTGGCTCAGTTGGTTAGACGCTGGCCTACCGATCCCAAGGTCGTGGGTTCAGATGTGGCCCAGACCGATGGTTTTTAAGTGTGCTTAAAAACGACAGCTCCATGTCAGTAGATTTACTGGCATGTAAAAGAACTCCTGAGGGACAAAATTCCGGCACACCGACGACGCTGATGTGATCCTAGCAATTGACAGCGTCGTTAAACATCAAAATAAAAAAAAGACTTTGATTAAAATGCCATAGGTTTGAAATATCTTTATGACAAATGAAATGTATATTTTGAATTTTCTGGCTATAACCTCTGTACTCCTATTTACTCTGGACGACTTTTGCATAGCTGGTAAACCTTTAGAGATAGACCAAATCTTACTATGAAAAACTGTAGATCTTTCTAAAATACACAATTTATGTCTGAATAATTTTTTATAAAGTGTACCATTTCGGAGATATGCCTTGTTATTTGTATTTCTGTCAAATGGAACATCGTTATTCAATTTGTTATATTAACCCTGCAAAGAGAACGGAAGCTTTAAAAGATTTGACAATCGCTCAAAGCCTACTGTATTCTAATATTCTCCTTCCACCTACAAGGAAATAAGCAATAAGATAATTTGTACAAATGTTTATCTCAACTAACACGAAGAAGATACAGGAATAACAGTTTGTAAGAATGGTTAGTACAAGAGTAGAGAAAGTCATGTGACCTCAGTAGTAGTTGTAGTGTTTAACGCCCGCTTTTACTACTACGGCACCGCAGGCGGTGACACTGATGATACATGAAGATGGAGCACCGGTGGAATGAGATGGCGGGGGAAACCGGAGTACCCGGAGAAAACCCGCCCTGACGCCACTTCGTCCACCACGAATACCACATACAGGTCCCTGGGATCGAACCCGGGCCGCCTAGGTGGTAGGCGAGCATGCTAACCGCTCGGCCACGGCGCCGCCGCGTTGTGACCTCAATACGTTGGATTTTTCATGCGAAGTTCCAGACGAAATATTGAAGTTGTTGGTACAAATGTGGTACAAATCCTGCATACATGCAAGAGCCTAAGGAAAATCCCAGCTGCAGCAGTAGAAATGAGGCAGAGGGGGATGACGAAGACCACGTTTATTTTTGCTAGGTGATCCATGCGTATTTTTTTAATAATGTAGTTTTCTAATGTTTATATAGGGTATTAAAATATAATCTAGCCTTTTCTAGCATTTTTGGCAAGCCTGTTTAGCTTGTTTTATTGAATTATAGTTGGCAACACTACTACCAACTGAGTGGTAATGAGAAAGCTGGTAATCTACCATTTAATGCAGCTAAAAGATTAGTCAACTCTGAATTCAAAAAAATTATTGCAAAATATTACTACGAAAAATCAAAAAATAAAAGATGGGAACTACCAAAAATTCACACAGTAATTCCTGAGTATCCTCAAAAAGCAGCAGTCGCAACCTTCAGGTTGATTACAGGACATGATTGTCTGGCAAAACATTTAAACAGAATTGGGATATTGGGATATATTCTTCACCACTCTGCCCTCTACGTGATCTGCAAGAGGAAATGAGCCGAGACCACCTTCAAATATGCCCGGCCACTACTAGTGCCCCATCCATCAGTGAAAAATATTGGAGAGCAAGAGGATTAATGACTTCATTATCAGAAATCCAGCATTAGCTAACAACAACAACATATTTTCGATTCTAAAATTCTTTGTATCAATCAATAATAAATAATGAAATTCTTGAGATAGACATAAGGGCAAAATCCATCATACCAGTGCAAAACTTCCTTGCTTCCAGAAAGGTGTATACTATGAAAACAAAAATATTTAATGCTCTTCCTGACTATCTTAAAGAAAAAGTTGACAATTTCAGTACTTTTAAAAATTGTCGCTAAAAAGTACCTATGTTCAAAATAATTTTATTTTGTGCAAGAGTACCTGAATGACAAATTACCCTGTTAATGTTTATGCAGCTTTGTAAGAAGTTTCTGGCTACTTCAGAGACATTTCATTGTTAATCCCATTTGATGCCTGCTCAAAAGCTATTTATATATATTGAACAACTGACAAAATATGCCATTCTTTGCTAATTATATAACTAAAAGGGACATGGCAGGAGAAGCCTAGTGAAAGTTTAAAACAAATTCTAAAGTAAGAAAAAATTAGAAACTAAAAACTTCACTTATCTTAGTAATGTTGCAAGTTATTTTTTCAAACACTAACTCGAGTTTCGAGTTGACTCTGTGTTGACTTTGCATTGTGCAAAGCTTTGAGAATGAGTTGGAGTCAACTTGAAACTCGAGTTAGTGTTTGAAAAAATAACTTGCAACATTACTAAGATAAGTGAAGTTTTTAGTTTCTAAATTGTTCTTACTTTAGAATCTTGTTGCTTCACTGTTAATAGCTTCATTTTCCTTAATTAGTTTAAAACAAAGTTCAATTTGTATCATGGGTGTCACGAAATGGGGGCAAGGGCACCGTGGCACACCCTGGAAATTAATGAATTTAATGTGCAGTCAATTAATCACTATTACGCTATTCACAAATAACACAAGTAATTAGACACTCACACTTCACTATAAAAATGGAGTTACACTCAATATTATCACAACGTATGTTTCAACATCCATCAGGTGACCTTACCTTCTGCAATAGCTACAGACAGCCCGTTACATGTCTGCAATGACGTCACAGTGACACCATATATACATCACCTGCCATGACATCCTATGATGACGTCATTCCTCCCCTTCTCCTGATACAAATTTTTTAACAAAATCAGTAAAAGGTATTTCAAAATTCATAACCCAGTCCCTATTTTTCAAAATAAATATTCTTTCCAAAACCATCAATTCAATGGGCCCGCTTAATTGCTTTTATAACTTAACCTCAGGGTTTATTTCATGATTAAACGACCAAAAATAAGCTGAGTTTTCTAACTGTTTATATTTAATGTTTCTAAAATGTTCCTTCTTTCTAGTTTCCAAATGTTGTTTTGTCTTTCCAATGTAAACCTTATCGCAGTCTCGACAGTCAAATTGATAAATGCCAGATTTCTTACAATTTGGAATTTTGTCCTTTTTAGAAAAATTGAGCATATTTTTACTTTCTCTACTGTACTCAGGGGTCTCCGTCTAGGGGATATGTGAATAGCGACCACAAGGTACCCAAGCTGAGCAGAACATTACTTCCACTAACTGGTGTTTTGCTCCTCACTGTAACTTTTCTATCTGACCTTACCTTGGTCAACTCTTGTTCTCTTCCAACCCCGATGCTATTAGGGTTCCCGAAGGCTAGGGAGTCTTTATTTTTCCAACCTCTCCATTTCTCTAATTTCTCTATAAAACCTTATCCCCTAACATGCTGACCTGTCATGGCATGTATACGTCCTCTGATTGGTAATCAGAGGATATAGTCGGTGAATTTATTTTGATAATTCTCCTGGTCAGGTCGGTGAGACCCATAAACCAACGACAGGTGTGGTCCTCCAGACATTCTGGGGGATGTGAGAGAGCGATGTGACCGCCAAAACATAAAAATATGGTGCTCTCTAAAAAGCGGTTACATTTATTGCTAAGTCTCTTCAATATTTATGCAATATGACTCAAGGGGTAAAATGTTCCGGAGTTAAAATAGTCCCCCATTCGGATCTCTGGGCAGAGACTACTTCACGAGAACCAAAACATTATATTAATAGAAGATCCAACGTCAGACTTCTACAATGGAATGCGGGTGGTCTCACACAAACAAAAAGAGTAGAACTGAATAAAATTGTATTTGACTATAATATCAATATATTTTTCATACAGGAAGCAAATCTAACAAATGACCAACTTAAATACTTCAATTTTACTGGTTTTCTACTACACCTACTACCCAAAAATAGACAGATAAGTAGTGGAATATTACTTGGAGTCAAAAAGGATATTAAATCCTCCTTTGAAACTATTAAAGAAATGGATAACACAGACAAAAGTGAATTAATAAAGATAAATTTTTGGGATAACAAAACACATCTACATTTATACAGTATTTACAGTCCTCCCATATCTCTCTCTTATTGACCAATTAAATAAACTATCGTAATTGGAGATTTCAATGCTCATTCCAAAAGATGGGGTTATGAAAAAGTGGATTCTACAGGGAAGATAGTGGAAGAATTTTTGAATACCACAACTTTTGAACTGATTTATAGTAAAGAAGATCCCACAACCTTCATACATTACTCTGGAGCAGGCAGTAACCCAGACCTCTTGTTAGCTACAAAATTAAAAAACAAGTTATAGAAGATCCAAGTTCTGGTCACAGAGCAGTAATTGCTGATATAAAACTTGATAATACAAATAACAGTCAATGTCACACGAATCTGTATTGGAACTTCAAAAAACGAGATTGGATCAAATATAAAACTGAACTGGAACATAAATTTAAAGAACAAGCAAACCCACAGCTACATGACCAACCAGATCATTTGAACAAAAATTTCTGTAAAGTCATCCTAGAAACCGCAAAAAAACATATTCCTAGGGGAAGAATTAAAAACTTCAAACCCTTTTGGAACCCCCAGTTAGAAGAACTGAAAAAGCAAAGGGATATAGCTATTAATATAGCTGAACAAACAAAAAACATATGGGATACACAAATATGGCGGAAGAAATGTGCCTCACTAAAAAAAGAAATTAATACTGCTAAAAAAAATTACTTTAATAATTTCTTAGAAAAAATGGATTATAGGGCAGATGGTAACAAAGCTCATAAGTTCATAAAAAATGTCAAGGATAGCAAAGAAAACAACAGCACACCTATCATACACAACAATAAAATATTAACAAATGATGCAGCCATAGCCAAAACATTCAATAAATATTATGCTAATTCACATAAATCTATCCTGGAAAACCACTGTACCTGCTGAATGGTGAAAGGCAATAATTGTCCCACTCTTGAAGAAAGACAAAACAGCGTCAGAAATAAAAAATTATAGACCAATAGCTCTTACTAGCATAATAGCAAAAGTGATGGAAAGAATAGTGTCAAACAGGTTAAATTGGTTTCTAGAATCAAAAAATTTAATTTCCCCATGTCAAGCTGGATTCAGAGAGTTCCACTCTACAAATGAACAAGTCTTACTTCTCAGTCAAGAAATCAAAGACTCCTTCAATAGAAAAGAAGATAATTTAAAAGTTTTTATTGATTTCCAAAGTGCATATGATTCTATATGCAGAACAAAATAAAGAAAGTAAAAAAAATAGGGATACAAGGTCCAATGTCTTCATGGCTATGTCATTTCCTAACACAACGCTTTATTGCAACCAGATATGGAAGAAACATATCTAAATACAAACAAGTACACCGTGGCTTACCACAAGGCGCAGTGCTCAGCACAACACTTTTTAATATATTTATTAACGATCTGCCACAACAAATACAAGAATCAGGTGTGAAGTGTGCACTATTTGCTGATGACTTAGTAATGTGGACTTCAAAACCAAAAAGCAAAAGTACAGAACTAGAAAAAACCATGCAACAATCCTTAACCAAATTACAAAGGTGGACCAAAGAAAGTTTAATGACTGTTAATACAACAAAATCAAACTACCAAATCTTTTCACTAAGAAAAAAGCCACTAAAAATAAAACTATATTTTGAGGGTCAACAATTACCAGAAACAAAGGAAGCAAAGTATTTAGGAGTTACATTTGATACCAAACTTACATGGACCAAACAAATAGAAAATGTAATACAAAGAGCAGAAAGGCGCCTTTCACTGTTAAAATGTCTAACAGAAATGAAGTGGGGATGTTCCAGAGCAACTCTTAACACAACATACAATGTATATATAAAGCCATTATTTACTTACTGCAGCAAAGTACTTGTAACAGCAAACACAAAAAAGATTCAAATCTTTCAAAACCAAAGTCTGAGATTAATTACAGGTGCTATCAAAACCACACCAATAGCAGCTATGGAAATACTAACCAACCAATGCCCCATTGAATATGAAATAGAAAAAGTGGCTCTTATTCAACACAAAAAGTTGATCAGACTCCCATTCAATACAAGCCACAAGAGAAACTTTTACACATACACTAAAGACTCAGGAGAGCTTTCTTTCCAAAATTCAAGACATCAAGAAGAATGTATACCTTCCTAATTCAAAGGAAAACTTCAAATCTAAAGTCAATCCGACACATACATTAGACATCACATATTATTTACACCTGACAGAAGAAGTTAAGAAAAGTGATACTCCAACTAGTGTTCTAAAATTATTGGCATTAGAGACAATCCATACTAGATTTCCAGAACACGAATGGCTCCATATTTATACTGATGGATCATTTATATCAAACCAAGATGGAGCAGGTGCTGGAGTCACATGTCACCTCTTTTCCTATTACAAATCTTTAAGTTGTGGAACTACAAACTTTGATGGAGAAATTGAAGCAATTAGAATGGCCCTATAAAATCTTTTGTACAGAATTTCACATTTTCAGCAAGCGGTTATGCTCTCAGATTCCAGGGCAGCAATTATAGCAATTACCTCCAAGTTGTCACCAAACAATTATAGAATGTTGGAAAATGCTTAGCCATCTAACAGCACTTCAAAAACACCTAGTCTTCCAATGGATACCAGCTCACTGTGGACTGAATGGTAATGAGAAAGCTGATTTTCTTGCAAAAAAGGGTACCAGCAATGTGCAGAAATCAATAGTTAATTTACCATTTTATGCAGCTAAAAGGTTAGTCAACTCTGAATTCAAAAAAATTATTGAAAAATATTACTATGAAAAATCAAAGAATAAAATATGGGAACTACCAAACATTCAAACAGTAATTATTTTTTATTTTAGCCAACAAACTTACTGTTGGTGTTTTTAAACACACAAGCCGTGTGTGGGCAAAGTTTTAAAGGTAGAACTGGAACTTAAAAATTCAATGCCACAACTGGGATTTGAACCACAGACCTTCCGCTTACCGGGAGGCTGCTCTACCACTGAGCTATTGTGACAGAGTGGCATTAAATTCTCAAACCAGTTTGTCACAATATCTCAGTGGTAGAGCAGCCGCCCGGCAAGCGGAAGGTCTGTGGTTCAAATCCCAGTTGTGGCATTGAATTTTTAAGTTCCAGTTCTACCATTCAAACAGTAATTCCAGAGTATCCTTGAAAAACAGCAGTTGCAACCTTCAGGTTGATTACAGGAAATGATTGTTTGGCAAAACATTTAAACAGAATTGGGATATATTCTTCACCACTCTGTCCTCTATGTGATCTGCAAGAGGAAATGGATCGAGACCACCTTCAAATATGCCCGGCCATTTCTAGTGCCCCATCCATCAGTGAAAAATATTGGAGAGCAAGAGGATTAATGACTTCATTGTCAGAAATCCAGCATTAGCTAACAACAACTTTCTCTACTGCCAAGTAGAGGAAGTATTGTATTCCACCCAAAAATTCAACGTCGAGATTTCACCGGAAATATATGTTTTGAGACCCCCAGAATCCAAGAAAAGCATTTTTAGAAAAAGGTCAGTGTGTGTCTGTCAGTCTGTGGACAGCCTAACTCAAAAATGAAAAGTCGATTAAAAACCACAGTTGGTATTTAAGTTTAATGTCTTTTAAGGATGCGACACAAAGATTTTGAAGAAAATTGCCCCACCCTAAACTACCCTATATATGGAAGATTTTTCAAAAATTTTGATTTTCTTGAAAATGGCTCCAATGATTTTGATTAAAATGCCATATGTTTGAGATATTTTTATGACAAATGAAATGTATATCTTGAATTTTCTGACTATAGCCCCTGTAGTCGTATTAACTCTGGAGGACTTTTGCATAACTGGTAAACCGTTAGAGATAGACCAAATGATACTGTACAAAAAATGTAGATCTTGCTAAAATACACAATTTATGTCTGAATAAATTTTCTTGTAGGTTGAACCATTTCAGAGATATTCCTTGTTATGTGTGTAAGTTTCGGAAAACTTAGGCTTTCGTGAAATGGAACATCGTTGTTCATTTTTTTATATGTTACGTGTGCAAAGAGAACGGAAGCTCAAAGCTTTAAAAGATTTGACTATGGCACAAAGCCTACTGTATTCTAATATTCCCCTTGCACCTACAAGGAAATAAGCAATAAGATAATTTGTACAAATGTTTATCTCAAGTAATACGAAGATATAGGAATAAGAGTTTGTAAGAATGGTTAATACAAAAGTACAGAAAGTCATGTGAGTGCAACACATCAGATTTTTTATATTATATTTATTTTACAGAGCCAACATTATGCCATGTTCTTTAAAGATTTTGTTAAATTTTTTATTAGCCCAAGGGTGGTAAGTAAACTTTCTAAATTTGCCATTATCTTTTATTTTTTTAAGAGTGGAAGCTTCATTTACGGCCTTTTGATACTTAAATTTCTCTATCTTTTTATGTATAAACTCTGTACTAAAACCATTAACTAACGCCGTGTTTGAGAAAATGAAAAATTTTTAAAAATTGTCCATTAGAAGGGTAATTTAGGGTGGAAGAATTTTCTTCAAAATCTGCATGTCACATCCCTGAAAGATATTGAACTTAAATGCCAGCTTTGGTTTTTAACCAACTTTTTATTTTTGAGTTACGCTGTTCACACACAGACATACACACAGACCTTTTTCTAAAACTTTTTTTATTCAGGGGGTCTCAAAACATACATTTCTGGTGAAATCTCAATGTCAAGATTTTGGATCAAATACAATACTTCCCCTACTTACTATATGTAGTAGAGAAAGTAAAAATGGATGTTAGTATGAACAAAATGAACTCCAACACCTGTTGACCGATCATCATGAAAACTGTACATCTAATTGTTTTCTCATGTAGGCTTTTGTGGTATCCATTTTAGTGTACAACGCATTACATTCACCTGGTTTTCTCTACTCAATTTTCTTTTATGAAACACAATCACGTTTTTTTCCCCTGTTTCCTTTTCTACAAACAATTCATATAATTTCTATATTATTGAAATAGCATTATTGAAATGCATTATATTCACACTGTTTTCTCCATTCACTTTTCTTTTACATAATGATTAACACAGTCTTCTCTACTCGTCCTTCAACATACAGCTCATAGAACTTACCTGTCTCCCTGCCTGCCATACCCACCTCTCCACCCACCCACCCACCCACCCACCCACCCACCCACCCACCCACCCACCTAACCTAAATGGATGTTGGTATGTATGAAGCACATAAACTCCAATACCAGTTTATCATTCGCCATGAAAATGAGTCCATCTCAGCATTTTTCATATAGGATTTTATGCTATCCATTTTATCACATTTACATGGTTTTCCTTACCTGGATTTCTTTCACATAACACATTCACCTGTCCTTCTCTACTCCCTCTTCCACAAACAATTCATACAATTTTCTATATGTTTGAAATAGAAATGTAAGGTATAACATTCACACTGTTTTCTGTACTCACTTTTCTTTTACGAAGCAGTCACACTTCCTTCTCTACTCCCTCTTCTACAAACAATTCATACAATTTTCTATATGAATGGAAAAGAAATACAGTGTATTACATTCACAGAGCTTTCTCTATTAGTTTTTCTTACTGTAGTATTTGTGATTGTTCAACATTGCGTTTGCATAGTGTCTTCCCCATGTTTTTATTTATTTTGTTTATCATTTCTTATTTATGAATGAAGCATTTATTTATGCTCAAAACAATACAATTAAACCAACTTACAATAAAATAAATATACCAAAAGCATACCTACAATACTCTTACTTTCAATTTTACAATATTTTTCCTACCTTGTGAGTTGCAAATTTTATTCTTTGGCCCTCCATACATTTTAATTCTGTGGTTATTTATGTATGGTTGACCTCACCCTGGTCCACATTATTTCTACAGTTTCCTATGCCATTTTTCTCTTATTCTTGCCATAAATTTCCCTAATAACTTTATGTCACCTTCCCTTCTTAGCTTCATTATCTTAATCTTATTAACCTCTTTATTATTCCTCTCCCATTTCTTTGGCAAAAACTGTTCTCTCCACAACCTTGTTTCTTCACATTCTAATATATGGTGGAAATCATTACCCTGTTCCCCACACAAAGGGCACATATCCGAGCTTACACCCTTTCTCGTTCCTCTTAATCTATGTATACAAAATCTGGTCCATGCCCAACCATCTCTTCCCACCCTGTTGCATACATCCATATACTTTTCTCTACCCCACTCCTCCTTTAGTTGATTATATAATGCTAAAGTTTTCTATTCTCTAAGACTTTGAAATAATTCCTGTCTCCCTATATCCTCCACACTATTCCTAACGCTTTCCAAAAACCTCTAGCCAATTGCTCCCTCTCCTCACATAGATTCCCCATTTCAACTTCCTGTAGAGTTCTCTTCAATCCCTGAACCCAATTCATCCCATTAGGGGCTCTTTCCTGCATTAATAAACATTGCCTCAATATACTTTGATCTTGCATTAAACTTAATCTACACCAATATTTTAATATCCTTTCCACAATCATTCCCTTACTACCCAACCTTCCCATTTCCATCATTGCTGAACCATTTGGTGCTGATATAGGTAACCCAGTACCTGTTTTTGAAAAATAATCTATTTATTCTATCTAGCTCATCCCAAGCCTCCTCACTTCCCCAAATCTCTATACCATAAGCCATTTTTGCTCCTACTACCGCCAAATATATTCTTTCCAGCCACTTGGCTTGTATTCCTGGTGCCTTTTGTAAACATAGTCTTATAGCATTCATCACCATTTTTCCCTTAGCTAAAGCATAAACCTTGTGATCATTCCATCTCCCATTACTGCTCAATCTCACTCCTAAATAGCCGAATTTCTTCAGCACTTGCAGCTCCTCCCCTCCCACATTCCATTTTTCCTCCCTCTTCCTCTTTTGAAAACCATTACCTTTGACATTTTATAATTCATTTTCAAACCCCACTTCTTGCAATAATCATATACAATTTGTATAACTTGATAATCCTCCAATTGAAATTGAGCCTACCACTAAATCATCTGCAACAAGTAAACCTGGTATTTCTCTATTATTCACTGTAGGCAAATATAAATTATCTTTATCCAACTCATTGAGCATATCATCTATAAATAAATTAAGCAGTATAGAGCTAAGCTTATATCCCTGTCTTAACTCCGTATTACTTGCAACTTTCTGTTACTTCGTTTCTGTTCAACCTAATACAAAACTTATCATTCTTATATATCTTTTGTATCGCTTTAATAAAGTATGTACTTACTCCCTTGATTCTCAATTTCACCCATAGTGCTTCCCTATCTATGGTATCAAAAGCTTTCTCTAAATCGATAAATGCCATATAAACTTTCCCTCTTTTAATACTCATATTTGTCCACAATTGATTTAATTACAAAAATATTATCCACTGTTCTCTTTCCTTTTCTAAATCCTGCCTGAAATTCTGATAATTTATTTTCTTCCTCCACCCAGCATTGTAATCTTCTTGCTAAGATCCTTACCTAGATCTTTCCTAATACTGACAATAAACTAATCCCCCCTGTAGTTAACTGGGTCATTAATCCTCCCTTTTCCTTTACAAATTGGGTACAATTATACTTGTCCTCTAACTATATTTGTTGTTAGCTAATGCTGGATTTCTGACAATGAAGTCATTAATCCTCTTGCTCTCCAATATTTTGCACTGATGATATTGAAGAGAGCAATAGCAGTAATAGTAACCGCTTTTTAGAGAGCACCATATTTTTATGTTTTGGCAGCCACATCGCTTTCTCACAACCCCCAGAATGTCTGGAGGACCACACCTGTCGTTGGTTTACGGGTCTCACCAACCTGACCGGGAGAATTATCAAAATAAATTCACCGACTATATCCTCTGATCACCAATCAGAGGACGTATTACATACCATGACAGGTCAGCATGTTAGGGGTAAAGGTTTTATAGAGAAATTAGGGAAATGGAGAGGCTGGAAAAATAAAGACTCCCTAGCCCTCGGGAACCCTAATAGCATCGGGGTCGGAAGAGAACAAGAGATGACCAAGGTAAGGTCAGATAGAAAAGTTACAGTGAGGAGCAAAACACCAGTAAGTGGAAGTAATGTTCTGCTCAGCTTGGGTACCTTGTGGTTGCCATTCACATATCCCCTAGACGGAGACCCCTGAGTCACCTCTAACTATATGGTACCCTCCCTCCTTCAAATATAATATTCATCATCTTTACTAACGTCCCCTTTCTTTCTGTACCCAATTCCTACTGCTTTCTTGTTTTTTAATCGTTTTGTTTCTTCCCACACTTCATTTACAGTTATCTCTTTGTCTAGCCTATCTATGTACTCTACATTTATCTTCCCCAAATTCAGGTTCACTACTTTATTTTCTGTACTCAGAAGATTTTTAAAATAACTTCACCATATTTCTGGTCTTATAACATTTTGCCCTTTAACATTTTTATACATACCTACCTCTAATCATTTGCCAAATTTTATCAGTGTCAATTTTTACTACATTCAAGTAACTTGTTACTTATTCTCTCCCCCTACTCCCTGCTTTTTATTTCCATTAAGCATTTATAACTCCATTTCATTATTATAAAATTTGTCTTCTTTATAGTATCCTAAGAGTTTGGCTCTTTATTTAAGCATATATTTTTTTAAATGTCTCTAAGGAAAGACAAGGTATTGGATAAGTGCAACCTAAGTCTAAATGTTGCACAGATACATTGTCAAACCACAGGCAACGCCAAGATTTTCAGATAGTTTAACATAAAAGCAAACAGCTTCATCACTATCAGACATAACCATGCCATAATAAACTGCCTACTCAACATCCCAATAAATGTTACAGAAGTTACAAAAGAAGAAACAATATCAGGCATAACTCTCACAGCAGAAAAAGACAAGAAAAAGTCTAAAAGCTTCTTATACCACATAATGTTAGCCACATAAAACCCACAAAGTATAACAAAGTTCTTTAAATAAAATGGATCCGAATTAACACATCTTCCAAAGAAATCAGAATTTAAAAAGTCAGCTATGAAGATTGTGAAAAAATATACACAGGCAAAACAGACACAGACACACACTGACACAGACAGGCACATACAAGCACACACATACACACACACACACACACATATACATGGACACACACAGACACAAGACCAACACATAAGCAAACACACACAGACACACAAACAGACATGCAGACACACACACATACAGACACAGAGACACACACAAACACACACATACACACACACATGCAGACACATACACACATACAGATATACAAACACACACACACAGACATGCAGACACATATACACATGCAGACACACAGGCACACACAAACATACATAAATGCACAAACAGACACAGACACACACACAGAAATGCACACAAACAGACACAGTCACATGTACACAGACACAGACAGACATACAAACACAGACACACATAGATGCACACAAAGACAAACACACAGAGACACAGCCACAAACACACAGACACAGAAGCATACAAAGATGCAGCCACAGACACACATAGATGCACACACAGACACAATTACAAACACAGATATACACACAGACACCTACACAGACAGACACACATAGACCCACTTACAGATGTGCACAGACACAGCCAAACACAAACACAGATGCGCAGAAACACACATACAACACAGACACACCCACATACTGAGGCACACACAGACTAAACCACAGACACACACAAGCACATACAGATACACACAAACACAGACAGTCACATACAAGCAAACACATATACAGATACATAAGCAAATACACACACAGACACAAGCAAACACATGCAGACACATACATACATTCAGACACACACAGAGCCGCGGAGACAGATGCAGAGACACAAACAGACATGCAGACAGACAAACACACACATACAGTCACACACAGACAATTACAAACATACACAGAGGCACACAGAAATGCACACACAGACAAAGCCACACACAGACACACAAACACAGACACACCCATTCAGACACCCACAAAGATACATGCACACACCCATACACGGACACAAAGAGACACACAGACAGACGTGCACAAATAAAGACACATAGAGACAGATATAGATAGATAGATAATCTGCATTTATTAATCCTGATACCTAATTTCTTACATCAGGATAGTTAATTATTATATTGGTTACATCACATTTTAAAATTTTTTTTAACATTCCTTTAACAATATTTATGTTGCAGAAAATGAAAACTAAATACTAAATACTAACATAACACTTAATCTAAACAAGTAAGTTAATAATGTTCATATGATTGTTATATAGTTTGTCTTCTTCCTCTTAGAGAAACTACATAGTGTTTCCTTCAACTATTGGGGTGTCGACTCTTTGTTAAAGATTAGTTCTAGTTGTTTTAGGTGTATTCAGCCTTAAGGATCTTCTTGGAGTATTTGATGCAGCAATAGGTTGGATGTGTAATGGTCTTGATCTTCTGTATTCCGTGATCGCTTGTTTCGATATTTTATTAGTTAGAATTTGTAGGCTCTTCAATAAGTTTTTATTTAATAGTATTTCTTGCAAAGTATAGCCTTGTATTGCTAGTCGTTCGTTTTCTACTAATTCTGAAAATTTTACACACTCCAATATATTGTGTTCCGGCGTATCTATAGTTTCACAGGTCTCACACATGTTCGTAGGAGATTTATTTATTTTGTAAAAGTAGGTGTTGTATGGGCCATGTCCCGTTAAGAAATGAATTAGTCCTTCTGTTGGATTCAGATGTTTCATTTTTAATCTTTTATTTATTTTAGGGAATATATTGTAGACTCTTCTCCCTTCTTTGATGTTATCCCATTCGTTTTGCCAATCTCTTAAAAGAGCTCTTTTTATGTCTACTTTGGTTTGACAATTTATTCCTATTATATCCTTTACTTTTTCAGATTTTTCTTTTCTCAACCAGTATATGGCTCCCTTTTTACGAATTTGTAAATCTATTGGCCATATTGCCGTAATTACTAATAACGCCATAGTTGGGGTGGTATTGGTTGCACCTGTGAATCTTAGTAGTATTTTTCTTTGTGTTCTTCTTAACAAACGTTTTATATTCTCATTTTTGGCACAGTGTGCCCATACACCTGCTGCGTAGCTCATGATGGCGGACATTATAGCGTTATTATATGCTCTAATGTGAAGAAGTGGTAGATGAAATCTATTTTGTCCGATGTTGCTGATTTGCATCATTATTTTTTCGGCTGTAGTACGTACAGTTTCCACATGATGTTTGAAATTATTTTTTTCATCTATATGGAAACCTAAATATTTTGTAACATGTGATCTCTGTATATTAATGCCATTTATTTTTATAATTGGGTTTCGTTTTAATTTTCCTTTGATTAGCATATACATAGATTTATTTGAAGCTATTTTTAGTTTGTTTAGCTTACACCATTCCTGTATTTTCATGGCAACAAAGTTTCCTTTGCGCTCAAGCTCTGCTCTATTGTCAGCTTCAACAATGACCATTAAATCGTCCGCATATGCGATGACATCTTTTATTTCATCATCTTCTTCCAATTGGTTAATAAGAGGTTCTATTCCTATATCCCAAAAGATAGGACCAAGTATAGATCCTTGAGGGCAGCCTTTGGATAAATCTCTTGATATCCTATGGGTAATTCTGTCTATATACGCTGATCTGTTCGTACAGTAGTCCTTGAGTGTGCCATATAGACATTTTGGGATGTTGATATCTTTTAATCTCTTAAAAAGGCTTGGCCACCAGAGATTGTCAAAGGCGCCGTCAAAAAATATAGCAGTGACATTTATGAGAAGAATTTTTATTTTCAAGTGCTTTGATTATGGCATCTTCCGTCGACTTTCCAGCTCTAAAACCATATTGTCTATTAGTTGCTCCAAACATATTGCGATGTTCTTGCAATCGTTTATTAAGTAATTTTTCTTGCAACTTCCCTAAGACATTTAAGAGGCATATCGGTCGATAAGATTTTGGTTGGCATGGATCCTTATTGTTGCCTTTCCCTATTATGACTACTTTTGATTGTTTCCAACAGTAGGGTACTCGTTGTTGTATAAGGCATTCATTAAATAAGTCTCTTAATAATGGAGCAATTTTTGGCTGTAGATGATGTATAACTTCTACTGGAATACCATCTGGTCCTGGGGATTTACGTTCTTTCAATTTATAAATGCAATCCCTTACTTCTTCTACAGTAAACGGGATCACTATTCCTGAGTTTGGTAACACATTTTCAAAATCCATGCGCATTTGAGTTTGATGTTCAGTTTCATTCTCTTTAATATCAGGTGGTAGAAGAGCTCTAAGTAGAGTGTATGTAGTATCCGTCCAATTTTTAGTTAAAGATCCATTTTCTTTCCTTAAAGTTGATATAGTTTCAGGTGTTCTTATTTTATTAGTAACAAGTTTAAACGGGATTCCCAGATGTTTAAGGATAATTGTGTATCTACAAAGAGGTCCCAAGACTTTCTTCTACATTCTTCTAGTTTAGATTTAAAAAGTTGTTTAGATTCCTGATACATTATTAGATATCTTTCTCTTTCATGTTGTACTACAGCATGTTGATAAGATCTTCTATGTTTCCTCATTTTGCTTCTAAGTTTTTGTAATTGTTCATTCCATAGAGGAAAATGAGCTTTATGCTTTGTCTTTTTAGGAATAGCGATTATCATTGCTTTAGTGATTGCTTTAGTAAGTTCCATGGCTTTTTTGTCAATGTTATCACCAAAGATTGTTGATGATGGAAGTTTAATTTCTTCATTGAGTTTCTTCCAGTTTACCTTACTTAAATCAAAATTAAGTTTAAAAGGTTGCCATGTTTCCTTTACCGTAGATCCAAGATTTATATTCATATATATGAAGTTATGGTCACTAGAGGTTAATCCTTGTCCTACTTTCCATTCTTGAATGAATTTAGAGGCTTTACTATTGGTAATAGTAATGTCAATGTTCGCCTTTGCTCCCGCTCGGTTTTCAAAAGTTGGAGGATTATTTGGTTTATTTTGAACATGAAGGTGAAGTTCCGCAATTAATTCTTCCATTTTTTCACCTCTTGAATCTCTTTTTTCTTCCCACCAAGGTGATTTGGCATTGGCATCTGCAGTGATTATTAATGGACTTTGTACATGAAGATTATTAACATCTCTAATTTTATCCAAATATGGTTCTATTTCATCGCTGTATTGAAAATAATAATTAGCAATAACAAAATTGCCATTTTTACCAGTGATTTCAACACAATTTGAATGAGTGTCACAAGCTTGAGCTATTTTAACAACTTGAAGGTCTTTGTTGATGATGGCTATTGCTGCCTTAGGGCTGGCACCGTCACAAATTATCCTTGTTGATTTTGGGAAATAAGGAATTTTATTATGAATAGTGTATGGTTCTTGTAAACATAGCACATCTATATTCATTGCTTCAACTAGTTTTCTTAATTCACCCATTACTAATTTTGAATTTTGGGTGTTGATTTGCCCTATTCTTATATATTTATTTAATTTTCTCTGATGTTCTTTTCTTTTAACTGGCCAATTTTTGTTACTCATAATCGGTTCGAGAGATGAGTCTATCCATTAATAATCGATAAGTCGGACAGTCTTTTTGGTTTTTACAGATTATTTCTCTTCTAGAGCAAGGGATACATATCGCCGGTTGAGCTCTCTTACTGCAGTTTTCAATATCATGACTATTTTCACCACAATGTCTACAGTTTGCATGTTCTCCTTCTTCCACTCTGGTACACCATTTTGCGGTATGTCCCAAGTCATGACATTTAAAATATCTTGCAATAGAGAGATAATCTTTAATTGTTAGGGATTGAAATCCCGCAAAAAATCTACCTGTTTTAATCATTTCTTTTCGGAGTTGTGCAGAAACTTCAGCAACATGATGAACTGTTGTTCGTTCGCGAGGACCTGTTTTGAATCAAAGTTTAAAATTATTATGAAATTCTTCTTCTGTCATAAGATGTTCAAAATTTTGTTTATATATGTTTATAATTAAGTCTTCATTGCTTTGTCCAGATAATACATTATAAATAATCATCAATGGATGTCTTCTTTTTGGCAATTCCATTGTCAAGTTTTGTTCTTGTAGTTGCGGATGATCTATAATTTTCTTAATATCTTCTTCTGTGTCTGCTTCAATTATAACCATTTTGTTATTACTCCGAATATTTCTAATTTTGATTTTATCTTTTGCTGGATTCAATTTACTAGTAACTATTTCTTGTATTTTTTTGACATTTTGATTTTCTGATTTAATGAATAATATATTCTTTTTTATCACAGTGTTACGTATATGTGCATCCGTTTTATTAGTTGAGGGTAGTTTCACCATTGAGACAAAAGTCGGTAATTCTTGTGTTTTTTGAGTTGATTTTATTTCTTTCTAAACCTCTACTTCAGTTCTTAATTTAGTGATTTTGCGAACTATGTTTTCATAGTAGAGGTTTAGTTTTCCTAACGATATATAAATTTTCTCTTTCTTTTTGGTATTTATTTTTTAATTTCCTAATAAATAGTTTATTCGTGACATTGCTTCCGTGAAATTACTTTCAAATTCATTATTTTCTAAGGCGGGATTGACTTTTGTAGGTGTTGTCGTAGTTGAAAGTGTTGGAAATGCTTCTTTATCTTCTATTATGGGTATGTAAGTATTTGTTATGTCCTCTATTTCGTTGTCTTTCTTTTGTACATTAAGTTCAATAGTTGTGGATTGTAAGTCATCTCTTATTGTAGATGCATTGTCTTCAATTTGTTTAAGTGCATCCATTTTCGATGTTAAGTCATCATCGTTTGTAGTTCTTTCCATTATGGTACTTGTAATGTCAGTTAATTTTGTCATTTTAGAACTAGATGGATGAGTGTCAACAAACTTAGACATCTTTAGTTCAGCTTTGGAAATGCCATCAAGCCCAGATATTTTTGTATTTAAGCTTGCAATGTCGGTAGATTTTGTCATTTTCATAATTTGGTTAATTTCAGAAGACTTTGCTTTGGACGTGAAAACGCTCATTTTATTAAAATCTTTTGATAATTTATGTGATCTTCTATTCATTTTATTGATGACGTAAAAAAAATGATAATAATGGTATGGATAAAAATGGTATGATATTAATTTATTGGAATTATTTGGAAAATAATGTCTTTTCCAATAAAAACCGCACTTTCAGTTAAATTTATAAATATTGCACTGTACTTAATAGATACGGATGCATTTTCAAGTTATACGGCAGTGAATTATCAAAAGAAAAACTGTTCGTTGTCTTTAACTTAACACACTGATATCTTGTGTTTGTTTATATGGCCGTTACCATATTTCAGGTAAAATGTGATAAATTACGTTGAAAATCATACAGGTATATAATATATTAGCATACACTGGTGTAATTTATCTAAAACATTTAAAATATTATGATATAAGGCCATACAACACTTCACATTTAGAATAATAGTGAAACAAACGAAGTTAACCAAACTTAGCGCAGATGTATGGCTTTCATAGTATTTCACAGAAGAATGCAAATTGTGCACACAAAATCATTCGGGTATAGCAGATATTGATATTGTTCGATGCAGTTTACTTAGTAGTATCAGAATCAATAATCAGAATTCATATAACACGCTTTATGTGTGAATATTTAACGAAAAATTACTTTTGTGTTGAAACACTCACTGTTGCACGAACACAAACTAAAATTTTTGTTGTTCTTGTATAATCCTTCAAGTCTAGAGCTCCTAATATTTCCACAGGCACTTAGATGAATTTAGATCACAATCACAAAATAATATATGCATATTTAAGCATTAATTGATAATTATATATGACTTTTAGCACACCGATGTAAAGCTTAGCTATAACACATTATACTAGGCCTACTCTAGACACATAGAGACAGATAAACACAGAGGCACAGCCACAGACACACAAACACACAAGCATACAAAGATGTAGTCACAGATACACACGCAGACACACACAGCCACAGACACACATACACACACACACACACACACACACAGACTCATTTACAGATATACACAGGTACAGCCACACAGAAACACACACATGCAGAAACACATACAGCAGACACATGCACACACAGACAAAAACACAGACAAACAGATGCACACAAAGACAGACAGAACACACAAACAGACATGGGCTATATACATTTGACTTGCCATAAAAATATCTTAAAATATGGCATTTTAATCAAAAGTGTTAGAGCCATTTTCGAAAAATTTTCCAATTAAAGCGTAGTTTAGGATGGAGAAAAATTTTTCAAAACCTTTGTATTGCATCCTTGAATGATATTAAGCTTAAATAACAACTTTGGTTTTTAAGCGACTTTTCGCTTTTGAATTATGCTGTACAGTCAGACAACACACATACACACAAAACACACCCACCCATATACAGACCTTTTTCCAAAAATGCTTTTTTTTGATTCAGATGGCCTCAAAACACACATCCGGTGAAATCTCGACATCAAATTTTTGGGTGGAATACAATACTTCCCCTACATAGTAGAGATAGTAAAAGTCTGATGTGTTGCACTCACATGACTTTCTCTATTCTTGTACAAACCATTCCTACAAACTCTTATTCCTGTATCTTCTTCGTGTTGAAGTGAACGTTTTCAGAAATGATCTTATTGCTTATTTCCTTGTACGTGCAAGGGGAATATGGGAATACAGTAGGCTTTGAGCAATAGTTAAATCTTTTAAAACTTTCAAATTTTGTTCTCTTTGCATGGCTAAGATACAAAAAAAGTGAACGATCTTCCATTTGAGAACAGTAAAAGTATTGCAAAGAATGCCTCTCCAGTGCAGTTGGTAGCGCAATTGCCTCTGACATGGAGGACCCGTGTTCGATCCCCATTAGCAACATGAGGATTTCTCCCCTGCTGGGAGGTTTGGCACGAGAGACACTCAGCCTCATTAAGTCCCAGGAGCTACTTAACGGAGAAGTAGCTCCCAGGTCGAGAAGGCTGCATAACTGGCCAGGAGGACTCGGTATGCTGACCACGTACCATCCTCCAGTACTGCATCCCTCCAATGACACCTTTAGTGAGCAGAGGTGGGGGATGCTGTAGCTGGGTGGCAAGCCTTGGCCCTTCATGGGCTGTTGCACTGGGGTTTACTTTACCTTATAAGTAAAGCAATATGGCAAGCAATATGGCACCACTTCGCCTCGAGACTTCGAGCTGGCAACATCTCCTGCCGAAAATGGGAAAACGCCAACGGAAGAACAGAACTACGCCGGTCTCGCCGGCTGCAGCCGCAGTTGACGAACCTCGCCACACCGCTTCGGCTGGCCAGTCCAGTCAGGCGGCACCGGACGAAACACCGGCGGCCTCCGCCGCTACTGACTCATCGCCGGGACCGCACACACTGCACCGCGGCACGTTCAGTGCCGTGTTAGTGGGCGTCCCACATCACCTGCCGACGCAGCTTCTCAAAGGCTAAGCTGCGAAACTGTGGCCCTCAATTTCGAGGGTCACACGCATACAGTCTAAGAGAGGCCCCACTCCACTAGTGCGCCTCTTCTTCACCAAAAAAGCGCATTACGACGCAGCACTCGACACCAGACAGGAACATCTCGGGGAGTCCTTACGGATCGAACCGAGCCGGGCCGAATTCACTCCACCCTGCCGTCGCTGCTGCCTGTACGGGCACACCGAAGCGGGATGTGCCGCAGCTCCACGGTGCCACTACTGTGGGGCACCTAACACCACTGCTTCCTGCACCCAGCACGACCTCTCCAGACGTCGCCGCTTCTGCGCTTCCTGCTGGGGGCAGGATCACTTCACCGGGCAAGCTTGCTACCCGATGAGAAAAACGCCAACACCGTCTCAGCTGAAAGCCGCGGTCAGCGCCGGGCCTCCCTGCCGCAAGACAGTGGTGACCAGAGCATGGCAGCCGACGCCACGCAGATTGAGATCTCCACAACATCTGCTACGGTAATCCTCCAGAAGCTGGAGGACCTCCAGGCAGAGATAACCAACCTTCACCCAAAATTCAACAACGCAGAAGAAATCTTCAAAGACTTCAGGGACACCGTGGATTACTACAACTCGCGCACGGAGGCTCTTATGCCTACCAAGCTCGAGGCGTCGGGATACCAGAGGACCCTGGAGTCAAAACTGAACGAGGTACTCCTATCGCTCCGAAGGCTCGTCAAGGAAGAGGTGACAGCTCTACAGACGATGCTGGAGGAGCGATACCCAACAGTCGCCGCGCCCTACGGGGCCACTACAGCACCTCCGACGCAACCCACTCGTGGGCGTCGGCGGCATTGAAAATCACCACACAATTCCTTTAATTTCCTTCACCTAATTCTCCCTTACTATCACACCTGACTTCCCAAGGGCGTACTCAGGGCCTCGGCCATGTGTACGTCCTGGCACTATCTCACCTGGCTTCGGCCCATGCGGCCAGCCAACAAACCCGCTCCTTGAATCCGCAGGTGCAATAGCGGTACTGCTTACCTTTCCTCCCTGAATTCTATCCGGTGGAGGTTTTTTAGTGGGTAGTACCTCCGGGTGAGGCCCACAGTCCCCCTCTGTGCCATCCCAGCGCATGGGGCTCCGTAAATGGACTTTTCCTCCACTTGAAAAAAAAAAAAGTAATGTCTCTGAAGTGGTTCACTCCACACACAAAAATAAAAAAAACATCATTTGGACATAAACTGTATGATAAAAGTTGCGTAAGCTTTCACAGTGGGTGTCATAAAATACAAAATTATTATCCAACCTTGTGGGCCTTGGTCTAGTGGAAATTCAACATCACACATCCTCAACAGATTCAGCCACAGTAAATATCAGCCCATCGACAACATGGAAGCAGCCCCCACTTTAACCCATCCCACGCAACAGCCAAACCAAAAAGCAAAGACCGGACCAACCATCATACACCCACACAGCTAAGCGTATAACACTTGTGAAACCAAAAGGCTCCGTATCAGTCGTTGCCAGGACTAGCAGAGTACTACGGTCACACCACTGAGAATGCTCGATGCAGCTTCGAACAAAATGTCTGGAAGGGGAATTTCCACTAGACCACGGCCCACAATCCCGGATAATCATTTTGTAGTTTTATAAACTGTGTGTTTTAACGAGATCTACATTTTTGTATTGTTTATATCTATCTCTTGCTGTTTACCAGTTATGCAAAGGACATGAAGGGTAAATAGTGCTACATGAGCTAAAGCCAGAAACTTCTAAATATACATTTAACTTGCCATGAATTACCTTAAACACAGTATTTTAATTAAAAGTGTTAGAGCCACTTTCGAGAAAATCAAAATGTTTGAAAAGTGTTCCATGTAAAGGGTAGCTTAGGGTGGAGGAATTTTCTACAAAATCTTTGTGTTGCACACTTGACCTTCCTTGCTCAGGCTACCGGGCAAGGCAGACGTGTTGTTTAAGTGCTCCGTAGTTTAGTGCTTTAAACTCGTTGCACTTACCTCTACCGGTGTCATTCCCACACCTAGTGAGAATATAAGTGTTTAAATAGTGTTCTGTAAAGTTTAGTGAATGCAAAAAAAAAAAAAAAAGATAACTGTGAGTACTATAAATTGTACAAAAACTATTATTTATTTGCAATCAGTGCGGCTGAACAGCAGGTCTGGCTGTGTAATTAGAGAGGCAGCATATAGTTGGCAAGGCGAGTTCATTGGCTTCGCCTTATATGCGACGTGTTAACATATGCACGTGGTGGGTCGTTCTGTTGTTTAAGTATATATTTATTTAGAAATAGAAGTAAAAAGTTATTGGTTAAATTTAAAAACCCGAGGGGGTTTTTCCCCTCTTGAAAAGATGGCGGAGAATAACCCGTTCACCCCGTCCAAAACTTTGGCCAGATCCCCTGAAAAAAGTTTTAGGCGCGATTGTGAAATGCGGTCTAATGATAATGCAGATGCAGGTAATGATGAATTTCATCTAGCAATGCTTGAACTGCAAAATTACATTGGCAAAGAAAAAACAAAGGTAGATATTAAAAAGGAATTTTTTGGATATCTAGATAAGATTAATCAAGCTTACATTAAATTGCGTATTGAATATGAAAAGGCAAAATCTGAAGCTAAATTAGCTAAAGAATTATGTTCTAAAATTAACACAGTTACCTATGCTCAAATGGCACAAAAACCTCATGTACCGGTCTATGCAGGAAGCAATAGCCAAGTCATCCAACCCAAAGTAATTCCCGCTCCCAAACATACTCTTTTTATTTCTTCGAAGACAAACCAGGATCCAAAGGAGATTCAAAAAATTGTGATAAATAATCTAAAACCCTCCCAAGAAAAAATAAAAATAAGGCAAATACGAACAGCAGGTAAGAACGTAATTGTGGAAACCGATTCTAGTGAAGATATGGATAAATTTATTAAATCTAAGAATTTAGAAGGTAAGGAGTTGGTAATTGAGCCACCCAGAAAAAGGAACCCCCTAATGATTATTTATGACGTATCTTCAGGAATGAAAGAGGAGGATCTGAAGGAGAATATTTTTATTAAAAATTTTGATGGAAAGATCAGTGAGGAGGAATTTAAAAAAGGCTTCAATTTGAAATTTAAAACAGGACCCAGGGAAAGGGCACATGTTCATCATGTCGCTGAGGTTATCCCACAAATTAGGAACATATTGAAGGAACAAGGTAGGATATTTCTGGGCTTCCAATCCTGTACCGTAAAGGATTATATTTCTGTAGCTCGCTGCCTTAAGTGTTATGATTTGGGCCACACTACCAAGGCTTGTAAGTCAAAGAGCTCAAGTTGTGGGTACTGCGGGGAACAAACACATTTACGCAAAGATTGTGAAAAGAGGGATCACCCTTCCATCTGCATTCCTTGCACAAAAAGGAACAAAACTTGCGGGGGCAAAAATAATTGTCCAACATATAGATTATACTGGGAAAGAACTGTCTCCAGAATAGATTATGGATAATTTAGACCATAAATACAATAATATATATAAGAAAAGATCCAGGCGTAATACCCCCAGTCGTTTAAGACGAAATTTAATTAGAGTCATAAACCACAAATTAAAGCTAAATCAAGGAAAATATTTTGGAACCGAATACGTTGAACCAAATGTAATAATAATAGACAACCAATCATCAGAATATAAAAAAGAATTAAATCAGAAAAATAATAACAATAAATCGGTAGTAAATTTATTAGAAAATGAAAGTAAAAAATTAATAAGTAATCTGGAAGAAAATAAAAATACAAAAAAGACTAAAATAAATGTAAATTATGAGGCAATTACTGGCACGAGTGATGAAGAGGATACTCAGGAACATGGTGATAAGGTAAATCAAAATTTCTTAACAAAACTTTGGAAGTATCGTATGATGAATTTTAAGCAAGCGAAGGAAGATAACCCGGTTTTAGAACCGAAAGCAAGCGATTTGGCCAGCTGTGGAAGTCGGGTCGTTACTCCTGTCCATGCGGAAACAGAGATGCAAGTCAGCAGTAATGCGGCTTTGCTGTACAATGACTTTGACCAGACCCTACAGCTGAGTCGCCTCGAAGAACGAAATAATTTAATGGCAGCATTAAGACATATTATTAGAAAACTACATCAAAACAGGGACAAAATTATCTTTCCAGTACCAGATGCTATTGACCGTATGGAATTAAAAACTCTAAATATAACAACAGATCCAAAAGAGCTTCTTGAGCTTGTTGAAAAGGTATATAGTAGACGCAATGAAAACTTAGATCTAGATGAAGTATATAGGCATTTTGTCTTATGCTACGGCAGATTTGCTTTTGATGGAATGCAAAAATGGCCATATTGCTACGTAGTCACCAGACACGACTCACTAGACTACCCCAAAATATATACACCAAAAACAACCATTTCCCCTATTTTTCCAGCCGAATCAAGCCACAAATCGGAAGATACTTTCTCACACAAAGCCCATCTAACAAAAGAATCATACAAGAAAAATAAACATAATCCACAAAAGTACAGTAAAATACAATCGAAACATAAGAATGATAATATTATTGCTACAGTGACAAAAGAACTTGTTAAACAGGATAAAAACAAAGTACAGATTATTAAGGCAACTTTCACTAAAAAGATAAGCAAAACAAGAAAATCCATTAGGCCCACTAGGGGATATAAATACTTACGCGAGGTGACTGCAATAGTTCCAGACATAACATCAAGGGAGCGCTTTTTCGCAAACAGAGGTTACGTTACGCAAGTCAGGCAAGATGGACACGAATCATTTTCAGACAGAGAAGACCCAGACGATCAAAATTGGTCAAATAAATGCGCAGCGCTCGAAAATGGTGATGACTGAACTTAGGAAATTAATTGACAAACTAGATATGGACATTTTATGCCTTCAAGAGCCGTATACCTTTAAAAACAAACTCACGATAATTCCAACTATGGCAAGAGTAATCTGCACTGGCGAAAATCCAATGGCGGCCATTATAATTGTGAATCCAAATTTATAAGTGACCAAAATAACTAATTTTAACGATACGCACAATAACTGTGTTCAGATCAATATGGAAAAGGGGAATTTTATCCTATCTAATCATTACTGCCAGTATAGCCAAGAAATCGACCAATATTTGGATTTAATTAAACAAATACATATCAAATATCGGGATTATGAAACTATTAATACTCTAGACGCTAACGCCAAATCCCATTGGTGGCATAGCGGTATAAAAGATGACAGGGGTGAGAAACTGGAAGATCTCATTTCGGAACTTAATTTATATACTTTTAATAAACCTAATAATCCTCCTACTTTCCAAAATTGTGCAGGAGCAATGTCCAATATTGATATCACCTTAGGAAATAGTAGAATTATACCCAAAATTCAAAACTGGAAAGTTGGACAGGATTACACCTCTAGTGACCACAATTTGATCCTATTCAACTACATTATTAAAATTTCAAGATGGGATAGAAGTTATACAGTACCAAGTTTTAATTTTAATGCTGCAAATTGGAAAGACTTCAATAGGACACTACAGAACAGACAACTAGGACATATAGGAGCTGAAGCTAATCACGAAGCGACTAAATTAGAACACATTTTACAATCCACCATGCTTAAATATATTCCTAAAAGGAGACTCAAAAAATTTAAAGACGATGTTTGGACCGATACATTACAAAATTTACGGAGAAAAGCTCGAAAATGTCGGAGAATTTATCAGAAGACTATTGTAGTAGAAGAGAGAAATAGAAGTTTAGAAATCTGTAGGAAAGCCAAAGAAAAATTTAAGAAAGAATTATTTGAAACAAGAAGTAGATCATGGAAAAGTTTTGTTGAAACCAATTCTATGCATAATATATGGGGAGCACCTTATAAAATCACTATGGAAAAAATCAGGAAACCGGAAATTTTAAATACCATTAGAAGGGATGATGGGACTTTAACCCAAAACTGGACCGAAACTACACAGGAACTGTTACAAAAACTACTACCCGACGACAGCCAGGAGACAGACACTGATGAAAACATACAAATTAGAAGAAATTTGGAAGTGCCATATCCAAATTCTAATGTTATATATCCTTTTGACAAATCGGAAATACGACAGATAATTAGAGGACTAAAAAAGAAAAAAAGCAGCAAGACCCGATAACATCAAGAACGAAATTCTTATAAATACTGCAGAATCATTAATCCCAATACTTTGTAGTGTGTGTGTGTGTAGTGTTTAACGCCCGCTTTTACTACTACGGCACCACAGGCGGTGACACTGATGATACATGGAATGAAGATGGAGCACCGGTGGAATGAGATGGCAGGGGAAACCGGAGAACCCGGAGAAAACCCGCCCAGACGCCGCTTCGTCCACCACGAATACCACATGCGGGTCCCTGGAATCGAACCCGGGCCGCCTAGGTGGTAGGCGTGCGCCCTAACCGCTCAGCCACGGCGCCGCCCCAATACTTTGTAATTTATATAATAATTGTTTGTGGCAAGGAAAATTTCCCAACAATTGGAAAGTTGCAAAATTAACTGTTTTGAAGAAAAGTGCTGATAAAGATCCGATGGACTGTAAATCTTACAGACCCATCTATCTTTTGAATACTATTGGAAACATTTTTGAAGCTTTAATAAATAAGCGTATTTTGGAATATCGGACACTTATTGGGCTTAATGATGATCAGTACGGTTTCAGGAAAGGGAGATCCACCGAAGACGCAATTAATACCCTTATCACTGCCACCCTAAATTCCAAATCAAAATACGTTATGGCTATTTTCGTGGATATTTCGGCTGCTTTTGATAACGTTTGGTGGCCCCATTTTTTCACTAGGCTTAGAAATTTAAATTATCCCAGAACTTTGTATAACATTTTAGAAGATTACTGTAGAAATAGAAACGTACAACTTGTTGGTGTGAACCAAATCATTTCAAAAGACATCACCAAGGGATGCCCCCAGAGTTCGATTCTCGGGCCCACTTTTTGGGACATAATTTTGGAAACATTATTAGAACAAATTACTGTATAGATATCTGTGTTAGGGTAGTGGCATATGCAGATGATATAGTCTTTTTGGTAGAGGGAAGAACTAGGAATATTTTGGAAGAAAAGGCCAACAATTTGTTAATAGAGCTATCCAATTGGTGCCAGGTTGCTAAGATGAAGATTTCATCAGCGAAATCTACATATATGATACTTAAAGGCTCATTTAAGCGAGCCCCCATTATTAAATTTGAAAATAACCATATTAAACGTTCAATACAAGTAAAATATCTGGGCATATTTCTGGACGAAAGACTAAATTTCAAATTTAATACTGATTATGTGAGGGTTAAAGCAGAAAAGGTAATGCAAAAACTTTCCCGTTTAGCACAATTTGATTTCAAAATTCCCTTGAACACCATAACCACCTACCATAAGAGCATATTTGGAGCCATAGTGACCTATGCAGCATCAACGTGAGCGCACAGAGCCAAGCTTACCACAGTCAAGACCTTACTGAGAAGATCACAGAGGAAGATCCTACTCCGATTTACAGGAGCAGTGAACACAACACCAACCATGGCTTTGCTAGTTATCCTGGGAATTTGGCCTATTGACCTTACCCTACGATACAGGGTTGCATGCTTTTGGATGAAAAAAGGAGATCAAGGAAAAGTTTTTGAAATAATGGATGGTTTTTATCACAAGAAACGAGACGTCAAAAATAAACTATTACAAATCTGGCAAGAAGAGTGGGATTTGATAGAAGAAGCCAGGAGAACTTACTCAATCTTCGGTAACATTAGAGAAAGATTACAAAAAAAGTATAAAAGTTTTAATTATACAAAAGATACAATACATTTCCTAACCGGGCACGGCCCGTATGGAACCTATTGGCTAAAGATTAATAAACAATTAACCGGTATATGTGATATATGCAACATCCAAGACACTCCTGAACATGTTTTCTTTGAATGTCCAAAATATGCACACCTGACAGAAGAACATCGGACACCATTACAAGGACACCAAATCTGCAACATCGTAAGGGATAAGGATTTACTCCACCACCTAGAGACAATGGCTAATACCATCAGCAAATCTACCATTGAGACCAAAACTCTGCCAAGGCAAATAAATATTCAACATCAGGACCCACTAATAAGACGATCCGAGAGGATACAAAATCAACAGCACAGAAATAACATTGACAGTGGTTTATCTGACACACAAGGTGACCAATAAGACATAAATACCGACAATAAAGAAATGTTTGAAATTTTTATGAAAATGAGGTTTTGAAAATGTTTAAATGTTGTATTTTTATGTTAGATGATGTTTTAGTGTATTATCTTAAATATGTGCAATTTTAATTTAATTTAAAAGGTGAGTTAAATAATAACACTGAACAACACTTACAACGTATTTCTCCCGGAGAAATACGTTGTAAGTGTTGTTCAGTGTTATTATTTAACTCACCTTTTAAATTAAATTAATTACAACAACACTGTTTTCAAACTTCTATGAAAGAAAGATATGTGCAATTTTGTTTATATTTAATTGTCATTTTGATTATTATGTCTCGCATTTTATATAATTATGTACGAGTGTATCTGTGCTGTAGTGTAGAGTTTAAATAGTTTCAAATGCTTTCTAAATTTAGGGATTAAAACTTTTTCATAATATTTAATATATAAATCTGAATTTGAAATTTTAATATTTGATTTAAATTTAATGCAATATTTTATTTTATTAAATAAAATTAAATGTTTTAAAGCTTTAGTAGATTAAGAAATTTGAAGGATTTGTTGTTTATTTTGGAGGTCTGAAGATAATTTGTATTTTTGAGTTATTTAATTGAGGTTCTGAAGATTTTGAATTTTGTAATGTTTGTGTTGTATGATGTTTATGTGTATATTTTTAATTGTATAATTTGATTATGTTCAATAGTTATTTTGATTATTGTTTATTATATAATTATGCATGAGTGTAATTGAGCTGTAGTGTGCAGTAAAGGAGTTTTGGTGCTGGGTACCAGTACCAAGATGGCCGCCGGATTCCGGTGGTCATATTTTGTTTTGTTATGGATCTTTTATATTTGTAGATTTAGTAGTAACTGGTTACCAGTTATTTATTTTATTACTGGATACCAGTAATATTTTATTTAAAATTTTTTGCTTTTTTATAAATTTTGATTTTGAAAGTTAAGGTTCTTATAAGTTATTTTATAATTTATAAGAGTTTGTGTTTAAAGAGGTGATTTTTTAAAATTTTTATAGATTTTTTATTAAATTTATAAAAGTTTTGAATAGGTATGATTAGGGATGAGATGGAATTTTTTTTTTTTTAGATTTTATTTTGGTAATTTATTGTTTTTCTTAATTTTAGTTAGAAGAGGTGTGGTTTTAGGATGTTAAAATGTTGTGTTTTAAATTATTTTATTTTTATTTTATTTTGTTAATCTGTAAATTTTGTAAAGTGTATATTTGTTTTATATTTGTAATAAAATAATAAAGATCTGAATATTGACACTGGTTTAAGAAATTAGGTGCCGGGATCTAGTATGCAGATTTTTATTTTTATTTTATTTTTTTTTTTATGTTGCACACTTGAACGACACACACACACACACACACACACACACACACACACACACACACACACACACACACACATGCAGATCTTTTTCTAAACACGCTTTTTACTTTCTCTACTGGTAAGTAGGGGAAGTACTGTATTCCACCCAAAAATTGATGTCTAGATTTCACTAGAAATATATGTTTTGAGACCCCCTGAATCCAAAAAAAGCATTTTTAGAAAACAGTCTCGGTGTGTGTCTGTCAGTCTGTGTGTCTGTCAGTTTGTATGTCTGTGGACAGCATAACTCAAAAACGAAAAGTACGTTGAAAACCAAAGTTGGTATTTAAGTTTAATGTCTTTCAAGGATGCAACACGAAGATTTTGAAGAAAACAGCCCCACCCTAACCTACCCTTTAGATGGAAATTTTGATTTTCTTGAAAATGGCTCTAACGATTTTGATTAAAAGGTCATACGTTTGAGGGGCCCTAATGACCAAGTTGTCGACGGGCCCTTAAACCCAACACACTCACTCACTCACTCATACGTTTGAGATTTTTTATGACAAATGAAATGTATATTTTGAATTTTCTGACTATAGCCTCTGTAGTTGCATTTACTCTGAAGGCTTTTGCATAAAGGGTAAACCGTTTGAGATAGACCAGATCATACTATACAAAAAATTTAGGTGTTGCTAAAATACAGTTTGTGTCCAAATACATTTTCTTGTAAGGTGAACCATTTTGGAGATATTCCTTGTTATGTGTGTGAGTTTCGGAAAACTAATTTTCGTGAAGTGGAACACCCGTGTTCATTTTTTTATATGTTAAGTGTGCAAAGAGAATGGAATCTCAAAGCTTTAAAAGATTTGACTATCGCACAAAGCCTACTGTATTCTAATATACCCCTTGCACCTACAAGGAAATAAGCAATAAGATAATTTGTACAAATGTTTATCTTAACCCTCTATTGCCTGAATTATTTTGCTACATATGCCGTTGTTCCTCTAATTCGAAAGCGGTTTACATTAGGCGGTCTGGGAGGCCTGCAGCCTGCTGGCTCGGATAGCCATGATCGTTAAGGCAACACGTAGTGCACTGGCCATGCAGTGAGGTCGTGAGTTCGAGTCTCGGCAACCGCAGTCAAATGTGCCTGTGGTAAAGGACGGGGAGGGCCCACGTAAAATAATCGGTGTGATGGCACGCGTGGATGATGACGGGGTATTATTTGACTGCGGTTGCATGGATTTTGCTTCTTTTCTTTAAAAAAAAACACTACAATATGAATTGTAAAAAAAAATACTTTTTTACAATTCAAACCGTCTCAAATATGTATTTTTAATTGGTGACAGACAGTATAACAAGAATATAGCAGAAAAAAAAGTTAAAACTAGTACAAATAGGAAAAAAACCTTATGTATCTTATAAGACACACCAGGCAATAAAGGGTTAACTAACATGAAGAAGATATAGGAATAAGAGTTTGTAAGAATGGTTAGTACAAGAGTAGAGAAAGTCATGTGAATGCAACACATCACATTTTTTTTTATTCAAATGGCCTCAAAACAAATATTTCCGGTGAAATCTCGACATTGAATTTTTGGGTGGAATAGAAGTACTTCCCTACTTATTATACATAGTAGAGAAAGCAAAAATCTGATGTGTCGCACTCACATGATTTTCTCTACTCTTGCATAAACCATTCCTACAAACTGTTATTCCTGTATCTTCCTCGTGTTAGTTGAGATGAATGTTTGCAGAAATTATCTTATTGCTTATTTCCTTGTACGTGTAAGGGGAATATGGGAATGCAGGCTTTGAGCGATAGTCAAATCTTTTAAAACTTTCAAATTTCATTCATGTTCCATTTGACAAAAGTTTAAGTTTTCCAAAACACATAAAAACAAGAAATGTCTCCAAAATGGTACAATTGTGTATTTTAACAAGATCTACATGTGTCGTATAGTAAGATTTGGTCTATTTTTTACGGTTTACCAGTTATGTAAAAGTCATCCTGAGTAAACAGGACTACATGGGCTAGAGCCAGGAAATTCAAAATATGCATTCCATTTGTCATAAAAATATCTTAAACATAGGACAGTTTAATCAAAATCGTTAGAGCCATTTTCGAGAAAATCAAAATTTTCCATTTAAAGGGTAGTTTAGGGTGGAGGAATTTTCTTCAAAATCTTTGTGTCACATCCTTAAAGGATATTAAGCTTAAATACAAACTTTGGTTTTTAACTGACTTTTCGTTTTTGACTTATGCTGTCCCTGTCATCCACACACACACTTTTTTCTAAAAATCCTTTTTTTTTTATTCAGGGGCCTCACAACATATAGTGACTGCTCCAAAAAAGACAGACGCTTAATATGTTGTGCAGGATGGCTAACTGATTGGCTTTCAAACAGGAAGCCCTGTCTGGGTGCTGGAGAGAATCGAAATTTGGAAACGAACGGTTGTGACAGTCGGTTAACATTAGGTTTGGTATCTTAATACAAAACATGTGCAATTCTTTAGCCATCTGTGTACTGGGATGGACGACCTGAGCATAACAACATTCCTGCACATGCGCTAAATTCCTTCATAGAGTCTTTGGTGCGCTTCATACTGCGTTACTTGTATAGTTTCCAGCACAGTCCAGTACACAGCTACTGAGTATATAGACTTGAGCTGCAGCACTCTTTGATATAAATATGCGGAATGATTGAGAGGTAGAACTGGAACTTAAAAATTCAATGCCACAACTGGGATTTGAACCCAGTTGTGGCATTGAATTTTTAAGTTCCAGTTCTACCTCTCAAACTTTGCCCACACACGGCTTGTGTGTTTAAAAACACCAACAGTAAGTTTTTTGGCATAAATAAATAATAATGCGGAATGATCTCAACGTCACATATCCAAATCGATGGATTGGTAGAGGTGGACCAGTTCCTTGGCCAGCACGGTCATCAGATGTCATCTCTCAGTATGGCACTCCTGTAACGTCAGCGGAGGATTTTATTGCTCAAGTCCACAGAACGATTGGAAAGTCTTCAGAGACAACCGCACGTATTGGGTCATGTGCATGAGGCACATAGGCTCTGCAATGACGTAGGAGGTACAAATTTGGAAGCCCGTTTGTAATGCAGACAGCTCGATGTTGGTTTTGACGAAATGTGAATATACACCCGTCTCACACTCCGATGCGCTACATACATCCGTGCATTTCCGGACAGGGGTTCCTATTTGAGAAGTTCGCCGTCCCGCACAACATACTAAGCGTTGTCGATGTCTCTTTGGGACACCTGTGTTTCCAGTGAGATCTCGACATCAAATTTTTGGGTGGAATACAATACTTCATCTACAATATATGTAGTAGAGAAAGTAAACGTGGCTGTTATATATGTATTTTTTAACGTCCTCCAATGTAATTTAAATAGGTATGTATGTAATGGCTAATCTCCGAAACCCCTAGAGCGATCACCTCGAAATTAGGCACATATGTTTATATTTTTCATGGGGAAGGTTTGTGTGCTAATCATTTTACTATGCAGTAATATTCACGTGGTTTTCTCTATTCAGTTTTGTTGATCTGAGTGGCTCAGTTGGTTAGACGCTGGCCTACGGATCCCAAGGTCGCTGGTTCAAATCCAGCCCAGACATGGTTTTTAAATATGCTTAAAAAGGCAGTTCCAAGTCAGTAGATCTACTAGCATGTAAACGAACTTCTGCGGGACGATATTCCAGCACATCGGCGACGCTGATATGATCCTGGCATTTGACAGTGTCGTTTAACAACAAAATAATTAAAATCTAATCAGTTTTTTATGTAACACGTTAACATCCTCTACGCACCCTTCAGCATACAATTAATACAATTTTCTATATCCTTGACATATAAATGCATCTCTTTACATTCACATGGTTTTCTCTAAGTGCTTTTCTTTTACATAACGAATTCACATGTCCCTCTCTACTTCCTCTTGTACAAACAATCCGTGCAATTTTCTATATGTTTGAAATAGAAATGCAATGTATTATATTCACACTGTTTTCTGTACTCACTTTTCTTTTATGAAACAATCGCACTTTCTTGTCTACTCCGTCTTCTAGAAACAATTCATAGTTTTCTATATTACTGAAATAGAAATGCAACGTATATTCACTCAGCTTTATTCACTTTTGTTCCCATAGTATTTGTGATTATTTAACAGTCCATTTGCACTGTGCCTTCCCCAAGTTTTTTATTTATTTGTCTTTTGTTTTTACGGTATCCTAAGAGTTTAACTCTTTGTTTAAGCATATTAAGTACAATTTTTACTTTCTCTACTGGTAAGTAGGGGAAGTATTGTATTCCACCCAAAAATTTGATGTCAAGATTTCACCGGAAATACATATTTTGAGGCCCCCTGAATAAAAAAAAACATTTTTAGAAAAAGGTCCGTGTGTGTCTGTGTGTCAGTCTGTCAGTCTGTGGACAGCATAGCTCAAACACGAAAAGTCGGTTAAAAACCAAAGTTGGTATTTAAGTTTAATATCTTCCAAGGATGTGACACAAAGATTTTGAAGAAAATAGCCCCAACCTAAACTACCCTTTACATGGAAAATTTTTTGAAAATTTTGATTTTCTTGAAAATGGCTCTAACGATTTTTATTAAAATGTCATGTGTTTGAGATATTTTTATGACAAATGAAATGTATATCTTGAATTTTCTGGCTATAGCCCCTGTAGTCCTATTTACTCTGGACGACTTTTGCTTAACTGGTAAACCGTTAGAGATAGACCAAATCATACTCTACAAAAAATGTAGATAAAATACACAATTTATGTCTCAATAAATTTTCTGGTAGGGTGAACCATTTCGGAGATATTCCTTGTTATGTGTGTGATTTTCGGAAAACAGAACTTTCATGAAATGGGTCATCGCTGTTCATTTTTACTTTCTCTACTGGTAAGTAGGGGAAGTATTGTATTCCACCCAAAAATTCGATGTCGAGATTTCACCGAAAATACATGTTTGAGGCCCCCTGAATCCAAAAAAAAAAAAGCATTTTTAGAAAAAGGTCCGTGTGTGTGTCCGTGTGTCTGTGCCAGTCTGTCAGTCTGTGGACAGCATAGCTCAAAAACGAAAAGTCGGTTAAAAACCAAAGTTGGTATTTAAGTTTAATATCTTCCAAGAATGTGACACGAAGATTTTGAAGAAAATAGCACCACCCTAAACTACCCTATACATGGAAAATTTTTCGAAAAATTTGATTTTCTTGAAAATGGCTCTAACGATTTTTATTAAAATGTCATATGTTTGAGATATTTTTATGAAAAATGAAATGTATATCTTGAATTTTCTGGCTATAGCCCCTGTAGTCGTATTTACTCTGGACGACTTTTGCATAACTGGTAAACCGTTAGATAGGCCAAATCATACTATACAAAAAATGTAGATCATGTTAAAATACACAATTTATGTCTAAATACATTTTCTTGTATTGCTCCAACACGAGAAAATGTTACGACTGCCAAACTCTAAATGGACAGAAGAGAACCTCCCCCCTTCAATCCTTAAAACTCATAGTAGTTTCCTAGAAAAGGTAACACAGATTAAATCCAAATTGAACATTCCTAACACCAGAGAAAATCTACTTATTAGAGAAAATCCATTGGAATTATTGCAACCTACCTTCAATTTGGAATTAATAGAGGAAATAAGTAAATCAGACACACCAAAAGAAATACAAAAACTTCTAGCTCTGGAAACAATCAATACTAGGTATCCCACAGAAGAATGGCTGCACATATATACTGATGGATCCTCGAAGGAAAACCTTACTGGAGCTGGAGTTACATGTTCACATTTTTCCTTTTATCATTCTGTTGGCAGAGACACAACAAATTATGATGGAGAAATAGAGGCTATATACATTGCTCTCCGACAATTATTAAATCTTCCCTTAAATAAATTTAACAAGGCAGTAATTCTTTCGGATTCTAAAGCTGCAATTCAGGGAATATGTTCAAATACTACAAAGAAGTCAACAAAAATTAGAGAATGCTACAAAATGTTAACACAACTCCAAAAAGTTAATAAGACTGTTCATCTCCAATGGATTCCAGCACACTGTGGAGTCATGGGGAACGAAGCTGTAGACTCACTTGCAAAGAAAGCCACAACAATAACACAAAAGTCTAAATTCAATTTCTCATATTCCTCAATAAAACGCTTGATCATTAAAAATTTTTGTCATTCATACCTACAAGAAATAGAAACAAATGCCAAAGATAAAAAATGGATTACACTACTTTCCAATCCAGATATAATCCCCCAGAGACCAAGGAAAACAGCTGTTCCAGCCTTCCGACTATTGACAAATCATGACTGCTTAGCAAGTCATCTCTACAGAATTGGTATCTCAGCCTCACCAATATGTATCCTGTGTAACGATCCAGCAGAAATGAATGAAGACCACTTGAAGACCTGTGAAGCATTAAGATCAGAAGAAACTACAGTTCAAAAGTATTGGAGAGCACGAATGCTAATGGCTTCATTGCCAGATGCAAGGCACTAGAAAACAACAACAACAACTGCTGAAAACGCGTTCAAATTTTCACATGGACCTGGAGCCAGCTTATCCACAGCTCGAAGTGCCCATTCAGAAAAAGAAAATTGAGGTCATACAAAAGCTGGTGAAATGTGTACAGGGGGAAGATGCACAAAAATTTTATGAACATCTATTGCAGTGACCAGTGATTTCATAAAACTTTCTTTAGTACAGTTGAATGAATCAGGTACCATAATTTGCAAACTACTTCTCCAAAATTTTTAAATGTACTACAAATGTTAATGTGCTTTTTCATGTTGTGTTGTTTATGATTGCATTTATGTTATTCAAGATGCTGAACATCAATATTGCAACAAAAACTACATTTATAAGCAAATAAACGCATTAAACAGTGGTAAACCTATCGTCGAATGGAGAAAGGAACTAAGTCAATTTTCTACAAAATCAATTTTTGCAATATTTACTAAGAATTAAGCGAGTGCATTTATACACATCTACTGGACTGCAATAAAGAATACAATAAAGCATCAAACAGAAATTTCTGAAAATAAGTTTATCGGCTAAACAGTTTTTTATCTGTCCTGAAAAGTTAAAAATATTGACTTAGTTCCTTTCTCTGCCGACCGATTCAATTATGCTCGGATAAATATTTGAAAATGACAGATGCCAGCCTTATAATCAGAAAGAATTTTATTTTCTGATCATGACCGTACAAAATTCCTGTCTCTACGACACTTAGAACGCGAGCGGCGCACATTTTATCTTCACATGCTTATGGGTACCCAATATCCATTCAACACAGATAAGCCTGAAAAACAACACCATTCCTCCCTCACAACACTTATCTCGAGCATAAACAAACAGTGCACGTACTATTAAAATAGAAGTCACGCAGTTTGAAACAGACGAGTTAATGTTCAATTTGTTTTCAGAGTAGTGGTGTGCTATTTTGTTAAAGTGAACGGCATCGTTAAGTCGTGCGTCGAACTCGAACTGAAATATTATTAATATCAAATTCTTCTTCTTCTTGTTGTTGTTGTTATTATTATTATTATTATTATTATTATTATTATTATTATTATTATTATTATTAGTGTTAGTGTTAGTGTTAGTGTTAGTGTTAGTGTTAGTGTTAGTGTTAGTGTTAGTGTTAGTGTTAGTGTTAGTGTTAGTGTTAGTGTTAGTGTTAGTGTTAGTGTTAGTGTTAGTGTTAGTGTTAGTGTTAGTGTTAGTGTTAGTGTTAGTGTTAGTGTTAGTGTTAGTGTTAGTGTTAGTGTTAGTGTTAGTGTTAGTGTTAGTGTTAGTGTTAGTGTTAGTGTTAGTGTTAGTGTTAGTGTTAGTGTTAGTGTTAGTGTTAGTGTTAGTGTTAGTGTTAGTGTTAGTGTTAGTGTTAGTGTTAGTGTTAGTGTTAGTGTTAGTGTTAGTGTTAGTGTTAGTGTTAGTGTTAGTGTTAGTGTTAGTGTTAGTGTTAGTGTTAGTGTTAGTGTTAGTGTTAGTGTTAGTGTTAGTGTTAGTGTTAGTGTTAGTGTTAGTGTTAGTGTTAGTGTTAGTGTTAGTGTTAGTGTTATTGTTATTATTATTATTATTATTATTATTATTATTATTATTATTATTATTATTATTATTATTATTATTATTAATCATCTTATATATTTAAACGAGCAATTCTTGTCTATAAATATATTCCGCGTAACTTGTAAACGGCTCTAACAACTTCCATCAAATTTTGTCTACAGATAGGGTTTTGCTTTTTAAATTCATCTATAAAGGTGTAATTCCCGAAAATACGCGATTTTACATAAAAAATAACATTTTTTATTCCCGCTTCTACAGTGCAATTCTTAGATATATATTCCCGGTATTTCAGAAACGGCTCTAAAGTATTGGTTAAATTTTTGTATACATGCATATTATATTCACAGTGTTTTCTCTACTCACCTTTATGTAACACAACACATTCACATCTCTTTCTCTACACACTTTTCTGTAAACAATTTTCCATAAAAAACGTGATTTTACACACACACACACACACACACACACACACACACACACACACACACACACACACACACACACACACACACACACACACAAACACACACACATACACACAAAATTATCCCCAGTTTTAAAATATCATACCATGTTCTGTATGTATGAAATAGAAATTCTATTACATTCACACTGTTTTCTCCTCGCACTTTTAGGTAACACATTCACATCTCTTTCTATTCACTCTTCTACAAATAAGACATTTAATTTTTTGCATGTTTGAAATAAACATGCTATGTATTACATTCACACTGTTTTCTCTACTTACTTTTGGGTAACACATTCATAACTGTTTCTCTTCTCACTCTTCTAGAAATAAGTCATACAATTTTCTGTATGTTTGAAATAGATATGCTGCATATTACATTCACAGTGTTTTCTCTACTTAAAAGTACTTTTAGGTAACACATTCACATCTCTTTCTCTGCTCACTCTTCTACAAATAAGTCATACAATTTTCTGCATGTTTGAAAAAGAAATGCTGCATATTACATACACAGTGGTTTCTCTATTTAAGTACTTTTAGGTAACACATTCACATCTCTTTCTCTACTCACTCTTCTATAAACAATTTTCCATAAAAAAACGTGATTTTATACCAAAAATGATTTTTATCCCCAGTTTTAAAATAAGTCATACCATGTTCAGTATGTTTGAAATAGAAATGCTATTGGATTCCCACTGTTTTCTCGTTTCACTTTTAGGTAACACATTCACATCTCTTTCTCTACTCACTCATCTATGAAAATTTTTCCATAAAAACGCGATTTTACATTAAAAAAAATTGTTATCCTCGCTTTTAAAATAAGTCATACCATGTTCTGTATGTTTGAAATATAAATGCTTTACATTCACACTGTTTTCTCCTCTCACTTTTACTTAACACATTCACATATCTTTCTCTACTCGCTCTTCTACAAACGATTCCTATCATATATACATACAAATTGGATGTTTGTATATATGTAACTGTTAATCTCTAAAACCGCTTAATCGATCACCGCCAAATTCGGCACGTATATGTATTTTTTCATGGAGAAAGTTTTTATGGTAACAGTTTTACTTCACAATATATTACTTTTCTACTCGCTTTTTTACGTACGTAGCACATTCATGTATCCTCTGTTTGCCCTTCAACATACAATTCATATAATTTTCTATGATTGAATTATAAATTAAACGTATTATATTCACACGATTTCCTCTACTAATTCTTCCTTTACAGGGCACAATCAGTCTTCTTTCGCTACTCGGCCTTCAACATACAATTCATACAATTTGCTATATGTTTGAAACAGAAATACAACGTATTACATTCATACTATTTTCTCTATTCTCTTTTGTTTTACGTAACAATTCACATGTTATTACTATCGTTTATCAACTTCATACATACCAACGCCTATACAAATCGTATGTTGAAGAGTGAGTAAACTCCAAAGCCTGTTGACCGATCGCCATGAAAATTGACATACCTAGGTGTTTTCATGCCGAAGGTTTTTATGGAATCCATTTTACCACCCAAAGTATTACGTTCACATGGTTTTCTCTATTCCATTTGCTTTTGCCTAACATACTACTCCCTCTTCTACAAACAGTCCATACATTTTCCATACATTTGAAATATAAGTGCAACGTATAACATTCACACGATTTTTCTATTCATTTTTCTTTAGTAGAACACAATCACATTTCTTTCACTACTCCCGCTACCACGAATAATTACGAACAATTCATATTACTTTCTATGTGATTGAAACAGAAATGCGCAGTACACGGCTTTATCAACAAGCTTTTCCTTCTGTAGTCTTTATTCTTCAACAGTGCTTTTGCTTAGTGTCGCCCCGGTGTTTTAATAAAAAAATAATTGAAGTAAAGTAATCACAATTGGTGCCAGGAGTGCGACGATAAGCATGACATGGAACAGTTGATGAAACAAATGTTAGCCAAAATGGATATAATGGGGAATGAAATGAATTCCGGAATGTGGCAGAGGAAACAAATATGAAAGCTGAATTGGTAAAACGTTAACTACGGAATAAAAAATATGGGAACAGAAATGGACAAAATGGAAACAAAAAATGGAAGCCAAATTGAAAATGTAAACTCCAAAATGGAAAATATGAAGTCGGGAATGTCCAATATGAAGCTAGACCTACTGGAGAATACTAACGAGCGACTGGCCGGGGTTAACGAAACCATGGAAGAACTCGACGGAAATATGAAGGACCTTGGCCAACGTGTCAATCGCAGCACCAAAGAACTGAAATCCATGATGGTCAAGTGCTCGACGAAAACCTCAAACTAGGTGGATATCGATGGGGCAGGCCTGCGTTCAGCAGTAGAAGTTTTTCAGCTGAAATGGTGTTTATGAAATATTTGTATGCATTTCTATATTTCTTGTATCTTGGAAACGACTCTTAACAATTGCGACAAAAATTATTATTTAGTTAAGGTTTTGCCTTTCAGGTTTATCTAAGTATCTTCCCCCCCCCCCCTCAAAAAAAAAAAAAAAAATGATTTCACAAAAACAGAGGCGACAAACGCCGAGCGAAGCTCGGTCGCCCAGGTACTATTATTATTATACACATCTTTTCTCCTTCTCCAGTGTTTGTGATCCGAGTGTGTGAACATGTCCCTCGAGGCTGGGATAAGTGATTTTTCTATCAACAAACTTGAAGTAATTCATTCTCAGGGTAGAAAAATTATATTTAATGTGAACAAGTTTTTATGAAAGCCGTCACGAATTTGTAGTGAAGGAGCTTTATCCTTAGAAAGGTGATGACTCCGAATTAAGTGCCTTCGAAGACGAAGACCAAACTGTGCTTACTGTTCCACCACTGTGACGCCTGTCAAGGTAAGATTTTAATGTTTTAGGAATATTTAATGTGTTCTTTAATTACGGGAAAAATAGACAGAACCTTTGCTGGCGTGTAAAACGTGATCTTATGAACAGAATTTCTGCCGGTACACGCACTACGCTTAAGTATTGGCCAGCGTTCACATGCCTTTAACTTCTGCGAGTAGTATAATAAAAGAAATTGTGTATTTTAAATCACAGCGAAACTCTTATTGCATATATTCCATTTGCATGGCTATTTCTCCTCACCTTTGACATCACATATTTAAAATGTGACCAATCACAGTAGTCCTCATAAACCTCGTCGCAGATCTCAGAAAATGCCAGAGGAAAATACTTCTCCGTTTTACTGGAGCAGAGGCTCCAGAGGCAGTTCGAGTCGAGTGGGGAAGCTTATTCCCCCACCCGAAGTGTCTTTACCGCAGTACTTAGCCGTTATTGTTTTTTTTTTTTTTTTTTAAGGCTGGCCCCACACCCGCCAGCCCTGGTGACGATCATCCTCAGAGGCTACATCGTCTCTCCATGCACATGCGGTTAGTAAACTAAACATGCAAGGCAGAGAAAGACAGGGTGCTTGTTAGTGCAGCGATACATGCAGTTAGGTCGGGTTCCGCGATAGCACCCCGGTTAGTAATGGTTAGTACCTAGCTGGCATGCGGTGCATGCGAGCGCGTGATATTGTATCCTGGGAGTCAACACATACCGAGGTCTGTGCAGCACCCAGGGAGGGAAAGCTTGTTAGTAAGGAGTAGCTGGTGTTATGTGCTATAGGGTGTTACAGCAGTGCTAATTTAAGGGGGTTAGTAATGTACGTGCTTACAAGCTATGAAATGGTTATCTACATATAAAGGAATGCAGTGGTGGGGGCAGGTTTAGGGAGTGTTACGTACCTGTTGTGGGCTTGGGAGTATCCTGTATACCTTATCTTGAGAGAAAGTGGATGTGGTCCGGGCGTTTACGGTCCTCCTCTGTTGGCAGAAGGTTTTAAGTAGTTAGTTGTGATTCAGAATATTGAATAGGTGGGCTCTGGCATCTATGGTATCTGTGTTGTTTAGAGAACGTTCAAAAAGATGGAGTGGCGTTTAGTGTTTGGTTAGTTCGAGATGATATGTGCCGAGGTTGGCAATGAGTGGGTTATGGTGGCGGGAATTTTTGGCATAGAGGTCGGAGGCAAGCTTTTTAATGAATTCTTCAATTGTGTGCATATGCAGTTCTTCGTGCAGTTTGTAGGCCGGCGCCCGTCTGGGTACGCCAGTGATTATCCTTAGGATCCGGTTCTGAAAGGAGTTTAGGCGCTTAATGTGGGTGGAGGCGGCGTATCCTCAGACCGGGGCTGCGTATGTCAGTATCGGTCGGATTAGTGTTTTATATAGGGTAAGTCCTAGTTTCGGGGAGATATGTGATCCTGTGCGAAGGAGGGGGTAGAGTCTCCTTACTTGTACTTGCGCCTTGCGCCGGCAATTTTGGATGTGTGTGTGCCAAGTGAGGCCTTGGTCCATCGTGAGCCCGAGATAGGTGGTCTGGTTAGTCCAGTTAATGTTTTCGCCAAACAGAGTTAAAGGAGGGAGTCTACGTGCAGTGCTTCTATGTGTTTGGCGCTTAGTGAATATTACTGCATGGCATTTGGCTTGGTTGACTCTGATTCGCCATTTGGCGAGCCAGTCTTCCAAGTTGGTGAGTGACGTTTGTAGCCTGTCGCGTACAAATCTAGGGTTGCCTGACTGAGCTGCGATAGCCGTGTCGTCTGCATACAAGTAAAGTGATGTGTTTGTGGTTTTTGGTATGTCGTTGATATAAATGTTGAAGAGTGTGGGCCCCAATAAACTGCCTTGGGGGACCCCTGCTTGCATAATACGTGGGGAGGAGAGTGCATTGTTTACTGCGGAGCTGAACTGGCGGTCACGTAAGTAGTTTGCGATGAGCTTTACCATGGTGTCTTGCACATTTAGAGACACTAGTTTGCGTAGGAGTCCTGGGTGCCATACCCGGTCGAAGGCACGTTCAATGTCCAGGAACAGGACCCCCGTGGTTTTATTTATGTTAAATCCGCGGGTTATGTGCTCGGTGATACGGAGTAGTTGGAGTGTGGTCGAGTGCTTGGCTCGAAAACCGAACTGTTCTTGAATGATGGTGCCGTGTTTGATTAGATGTGCGTTTAGTCTTTTAAGTATTATTTTCTCTAGCACCTTACTGAGTGAGTTCAGTAGGCTGATGGGTCTGTAGTTGGCTGGGTTGGCGTGGTCCTTGCCTTGTTTGGGGAAGTGGAGGACTTTGGCCTTCTTCCAGCGCTGTGGAAAGGTGCCGCTTCTAAGGGTATAGTTGAATATTTCTGTCAGTCGGTTAATGGCGTCGGGAGGTAAGTTTTTAAGTGCTATGTTGGGTATGGTGTCAGGTCCAGGCGATTTCTTTTTTGGGAGATGCTTAATGATCCACGTAACCTCAGATGGTGAGGTTTTTCTGACTTGGTTGTGAGTTGTGGATGAGTATATGTTATTAGTTAGAGTTTCGGTCTCAGCAGTAAATTGTGGTAAACTTGGTGTAAGGTTCGGTGTTAGTGTGCGTTCCAGCTCATCTGCGAGTGCTTCAGCTTTTTCGGTGTCGGATGTGGCTATACGTTGGTTGATGTGTAGGGGCGGAATGGAGGTGGGTTCGCGTGTTAGGCATTTCGCAATGCGCCAGAGTGATGTGCGGTCCGTGTCTAGATCAGCGACTGTCCTTTCCCATTGGGAGGTAAGGAAGTCGGCAGTGCGTTTTCGGATGTGTAAGTTAAGTTCACGCAGCTGTTGTAGGGCTTGAGGGCGTCTCGTATGTTGCCATTTGCGGCGGGTTTTATTGCGGATTCTTGCTAGGTCTTGAGGTCGGTAGGCATGGTTTGAGGGCCGCGGTTACGTGCATGAATGGGGACCGAGGTAGAAATGGCATACTGTATTGTATTTTCAAGGTTTGCTACTGCTTGTTCTAGCTCATTGCATGACGTGATTGGCGTGTTGTGGATTTCAGCCGATACAATCTGGAGGTTGCCCAGTTTGCTTTGTTGTAGTTGCGTCTGAGGGATTGCAAGGAAGGTGCCGGAGAGCCTTCTAGGTTGATTAGAACAGGTAGGTGGTCTGAGGACAGGGCGTTGATTACTTTAAGCGTGAACCGGAGGTGTAGTTGTCGTACTAAGGTGATATCGAGGATGTCAGGCTGGTGGTTATGCTGTGTGGGTATGTATGTGTGCTCGCTTGGTGCGTATATGACATAATTGGAGTTATTCTCATGTCTAAGGAGTTGTGAGCCAGCTGGGTTACCTGTGCGGCAATTCCAGAGCGGGTGCTTGGCGTTGAGGTCTCCGGCGATTAGGATGGGGTTGCTTAGTTGGAACAGGTCGTCCAGGTCTTGTGTGTTTAGTTCGCCCGGGGGATTATACGCAGCAACAATGAGTGCGCGAGTATTATTAATTTTGACATACGTGCCCGTCGCCTCCATACGTCTTGGGGGGGTAGCAATGCTTGTTCGTGTTCTATGGTACATTTGATAATTACGGCTGTGCCTCCGCCACGTCTGTCCCGGTCAGTTCTATAGGTTTGGTATCCAGCAATGTTTAGTCTGGATTTGTGGTTTAGATGGGTCTCTGTGATTAGTGCAATGTCTATGTTGTGGGTGTGTAGGAAGTCCGTGAGTTCTCTTTTACGGTGGTAAATGCCACGTGCATTCCAATTCATTATTCGTGTCATTGCAGTGGTCGTCATCGATATTAAGCAATAGCTGTTTAGGGGAGGGGGAGTTTAGTCAATTGCGAAGGCATCAAGGTCAGAGAAGAGTGCAAAGAAGCCCGAGTATGTGGCGAGCACCTCGTGAGTGAGGTGTGGCTGGGTTAGCAGAAGCGTGAGTATGTGTATGCACTCGTGCCGCGCTTGGACCCAGGTCATTCGTGGGAATGTTAGGTTTCTTTGCAGTGTGGCAGGAGTTAGGGAAGGTGGGATCGCTGGTTTTGGAGGTTGAAAGTGGGCGTGTGTGCCTTGCTGGCGGTCATGGGTGGGGGTGTGGGGTCTCGAAGTGCTGGCCGCTGGTCTCAGATTAAAGCTGTCGCGGCTCTGGGCCATATGAGGCGTTGCTGGGGGGGAGGGCGATGTTGTCCTGTGTGGGGGCTTGTGTGTGGTCCCTGGGGGCAGGGGGGCGTGGGGGCACTTGTCCCCTCAGTCTCGCCAGTTGGCGCTGGTATTCGCGGCAACCCCGGAATTGGGCCCCATGCCCTGGTAATCTGCACAGGGCGCAGGTTCGCCTCTCAAGGGGGACGGTGCACGAGCGAGATTCGTGCCCCAGTGCACACTTGGAGCACACGGGTTCGGGGGCGGGGCATCGCTGGAACGAGTGCCCTAACCTCTGGCATTTGAGACATTGGATGATGGTGGCTGGGGGGCGGAAATCCTCAATTGTGATTTTGAAATGCAGTAGGGTGGTGATTTGCCTGAGTTTCTGCAGGTCTTCAGTAGATGGGACCTCGATCAGATAGATAGGGAGGAGTGTCCTGTCTCTGGCAAGGCGTCTTAGTTGTTGCACTCGTATTGTGCGTATCCCTTTAATCTGTAACTCTTCTTTGATTTCTGAAGCCGCCCGTCCAGGAACAGTGGCTTTACCACTGCTCTGTGGGAGCGGCCTTCCCTGTGAACGTTGGTAACATTGAATAGCACCCCCTTTCCCCTCAGGAACTCGCAGAAGTTTCTATAGTCCTCCTCCCGGGTAAATCGCACCATCGTGTCATGGGAGACTGGTGCTCGGTTACACGAATAGTGCCCCGGGTTGTAGGTTCTATCAAACTCCGCGAGCACTGCAGGCATTCGGGGGGACTCGTCCTTGAACACGTAGATGGGGGACTGGTATTCCCTGGCTGCAACTTCAGCAAAGGTCTGGGAGGAAGCAGAGGGGGGTCTAGTCGGGGGGGTGAGTGGATGTGCCATCGCCAGTGCCGTCAGTCTCAGCTGACAGGGGCTGAATGCCTGAGGAGGTGCTGGGTAGAGGCGAGGCAGGGGTGAGCTCTGGCTCAGGGGTGGGGGGTGAAGGGTGGGTCGGGTAATTGGAGACCAGCAACGTGGTTGGGGTGTCCGCCATCTCTGGGACATGTCTTCTGTGGCTCGTCAGCCTAATAGTTGAAGGCGGCTGATCTTGCGTAGGGGGGGATGCGTCGGGGGTGGGAGGTCGGCTGTCAGTCTCGTCGGTCATGGTACCGCGTCGGGTCCGTGTCATGGCTGTTTCCAGGAAAGTTGGGTGGGTTAGTATCTGGGGATTGAAGTGATTATGCCTAAGAAGAATGGGGAGCTTAGTCTAATTATAGGAAAGCGGAAAGTAGAAAGAGTATGAAAGAGCTGATATAGGGTGCTGAGAAGCGCGAGTAGTAGAGGGCCAACCCAGTCGGGCGCCTAGATACCAGCTGTAAGCTGTTGGCTGCGGCCTTACTACTCTGCCCAGTTATCAGTTAGTCCGGCACACACAGTGCCGAAGAGACGGGAGTGCCTCGAAGTCCAGCCGGTCACTGAAGAAGTCGCCCTGCCGCTCGCTGGAACCGGTTTCAGTCGGCGCAGGTAGCTTCTCTCGCAGTCGGGTCCGCGCAGGTAGGTCCTTCCTCTCTCGTAGTGAACTGAGCCGTTATTGTTTGGGATCAGGGGTATTTATAGGGGCAAGATGGATGGTTGGTAGGGATTGGTCCATGAACGGGCAGTGCCCATACATGCTGATTGGCTGGTTAGTCAATCAGGTGACGCGCTAATCTCCTCCAGGTTCTGGCCGTCAGTCACTCACTGAGAGGTGATCTGAGTTAGGCGTTTTACTCTGTTTTAAGTACAGATATTCATTTTGCCTTTCCCATCTTCGAAAATTAGCCCGTTGGACTTAAGATGTCCTTCGGCAATTTTTTAGATGGTAGTCGGCGAGGCTCTCTCTGGTCACATTGTCCCAGAGTGTTCACCAGTGGATTAGGGTGGTTCTGGAGTTTGTTGTACATTGTTCGAGCGCGGGTTTTTATCACGTCGACAATGTACGGGATGCCGGAATGTTCGTGAAGGATGTGGGCAGGAAATCTCCAACCAGTGTCATAGATCATCCTTAATGCCCGATTCTGCAGCAAGAACGACCTCTACTATGGCTCTTCTTGTGGCCACTGGTTCCTGGCCAATAGATCTACAGGTTCGCCTATATGGTGCTTACTATTGGCTAAAGAAAAGCAATCTAAAAGAGATAGAAGATATAATAGGGAAACGATGCTATATGAAAAGACAAATAAGGGCTGAGTTAATATCCTTATGACAGTCAGAATGGGATAACCTGCAAACTGGGAGACGCACCTATATGTTTTACCCTAATATACGAGAAAGGTTACGACTAAAGCACCTAAATCCCTTACAAGCTGCATTACACTATATTACGGGCCCTGAGCCTTAAAACGTTTGAATATCATCAACTCTGAAATGTGCACCAGATGCAATACAGAAGAGTAATGTTTAACTGTCAGAAATACAATGAAATAGCACAATCTAACAGGGAAAAGCTCAGGCACCTCACTTTATCGGAAATGGTCAGGAATAAGGAAAATCGAAATACTTTAAATGAGTTAGCGACTCATATCAGTATAGCAGAAAGATCTTTAAGACAAACTGAACAAGAAAGAAATCTAAGAAATGTTTATAGACCTCCAGCGACTGTTGTACCATCATCCCGTCGATCGTTAAGATTGTCAAATCAATCTAACCGAAACCAAGTGCCCCAAACTCCTGAACCTGTTATACCAAGAACAATTACATAGAACACAAGAAGATTTCATTGGATCACTGGACGACAAGTGTAAGCAGAAAGGAGAAGAACGAGGCCAAAACGACAGCCTGATGAGACTTGGACAGCCTACCAGAGACGAATAGCAGCGGCTAGGGAACAATAAATTGCATGGATACTATGAGATCCCATATAACTTTAAAATATCACTAATTTTCCTTATTGTTATTTAGTTCAATTTAGGTTAGTAACTTCTGCACATTCTATTGTGAACAAATTGTAATAAATAAGTTTAAATAAATCAAAATATCCGCACACTACGTCCAGATATAAGAAATTAGGTATCTGGACATAGCTGACAGGTATTATTTTATTTTTTTTAGTCCTCATAAACCAAATGATGTATTTTCAAATACGAGGGTGGTCTGAAAAGTTTCCGACCTCAACATGAAGATGGCAGCACTCGTAAGTAAAAGCTAGTGAATTTCGTTGTTCATCTGTTGACAGCCACTCATCAAAGTTTCAGCCATTTTGGACGCTCAGTTGTTATGTAACAGTCGTTTGAGTGAGTTAATGTGAGTGCTGTTATGAAAATGGACAAGATCGAGTATCGATTAAACATTTGTTTTTGAAAGGCAATACACCTACGCAAATCAATTGAGTAGGATTCTGTGTATGGGGACTCTGCACCATCATTTACCACAGTGAAATGTTGGTCAATTCTGATGAAGGCCACGGAGTATACAATGGCCGAAAGCTCAATGTTTTTAAACCTCACACGGCTGATCACCCGTGAAGCCTTAATTAATAACGCGCGCCGTGAAAGCTTTAATGAATAGTCTTAGGAATGAAAACATTTCAGTTGGAGCAATATGGATTTGTGAGAACTGCAATGCCAGACGACGTGTTCAGAGTAGAAAATGTAGTGCCAGGAAACAAATACACACAAGGAAAACCCATAAATTGCAGAAATTGTCAGCACAGCACAGGATAAGAAGTCAGAAAGTGAAACCTATGCTGCAACACAACTCTAATGAGGTTACAACGTTTTAAAAGTTTAATGCTGTTTTTCTCAGTTTTTTTTTTTCTTAGCAGTTTCACGCAACTGAAAAACTCCTTGCGACAGAGTTCTTAAGGGATTCTTTTGAAAATTTCCGATTGTGTTCTTATTCATATAAGACTCCAAAATTGCTCTGGGTTTTGATATCAGCCAAGTAATATTGAACATATTCACATTCAAATGCCGATGGGAAGTTAAACTTGAAATATGTAAATAGACATATTTAAAAATTTCTAGATACTAAAGTACTGGTGTAAAATCAAAATTCAGAGCAATTATGACTTTCAGGTGCATGAAGCATCAGATCACCAAGTTTCATGCCAAACATTAAAAAATTGTTACGCAAGGAGCATTTTTAATCAGAGTATCTTTATAGTCAATTAAAACTTTTTAATTAAAAAACTATTTGACTTACATACTTCAAATTTTGTACAGCTGCATATCTAAACACTATATTAACGTGGTTAAAATTTGGTACTGCTAGCATACAAACTGTAGAATTTCCTAAACTCACCCCTAACTCCCCTTAATTAATAACGCGCGCCGTGAAAGCTTTAAATCTTACAACGTTCGGACGTCCAAAAACTGCAACTACCGACGAAAACATCGCCAAAGTTCACAAAATGCTGCTAGACGACCGCCGAATTAAAGTGAGAGAGATAGCAGAGGCTATGAACATGTCAAAAGAACGTGTTTGTCACGTATTCAATCTACATTTAGACATGAGAAATCTGTCCGCGCGCTGGCTGACGCGTTTGCCCACGTTAGACCAAAAACTTGTTGGAATGAACATTTCCAACGCTCTGTTGGCGCAGTTTATGCACAATAAATCCGAGTTTTGGCGCCGATTAATTGCTGTAGATGATACTTGGATACACCATTATCGCCTGAAACGAAAATACAGTCCAGGCAGTGGACTGCAAAGGGGGAACTGGCTCCAAAAAAAAAAAAAAAAAAAAAAAAAAAAAAAAAAAAAAAAAAAAAAAAAAAAAAAAAAAAAAAAGCAAAAACTTTTTTTTTGGCTGGGAAGTAATGGCGACTGTTTTTTGGGATAGTCATGGAGTTATTTTAGTCCATTATCTTCAAAAAGGAACAACCATTACAGGAGCATACTACGCATCATTGCTTGACAAGATGAATGTAGAACTAGCGGAAAAACGACCACATTTGCAGAAAAAGAAAATCCTGTTCCACCAAGACAACGCATCGTCTCACACCTCAGCAGTTGCATTGGCGAAAATCGACGAATTATGGTTTGAACTGCTTGACCATCCGCCTCACTCACCAGGTCTAGCCCCAAGCGACTTCTTTTTGTTCCTTCATCTGAAAATTGCGCTCGGAGAACAGAGATTTCCAAACCATACCAGCGAGCTCCAATGGAATGAAGAAACTGAATAAGCTTTCCACAACATGAAGAACGCTGTTGCAAATGCTGAACTCCTTGCACATCCCTGCTCAGATTCACCTCTTTCTCTAACGGTAGATGCATCATCGACAGCAATTGTTCAGCAACTTGTAGACGGTAATTGGCAACCATTGGCATTTTACAGCCAGAAACTCTCTCCATCACAGCAGTGGTCCGCCTATGATCGTGAACTCCTTGCCGCTTATGCCTCCGTTAAGAAGTTCAGACACATGCTTGAAGGAACAGTTCATCTTATTTACGGATCACAAACCTCTGACATTGGCTTTGAAGCAGAAGCCAGAGAAAGCATCACCTCGTCAGTCACATCATCTGGATTACATTGCCCACTTCACGACCGACATTCGCCATATCCAAGGCGAAAGCAATATACCAGCTGATACACTGTCCCGAATTGCATCGCTTGCTGAAAAAAATCTATATTCAAGCCTTAGCATGTTCACAGGAAACTGAAGACGAAATCTCTCATTCAATCCGGCACTAGCCTGGTTCTGAAGAAAATACTAATACCAAATTCCACAGTTCAACTCACATGCGATGTCTCAACACCTCACGCTCGCCCGTTCGTGACGAAAAATTCCCGCCAGCAAGCCATTGCATCTCTTCATAGTTTGTCGCACGCCGGTGTGAAAGCTACGATCCATCTGGTTAAAAAATCCTTTGTTTGGCTTGACATCAATCGTGACTGTAGAGTATTTGTTTGTAACTCCATAGCCTGCCAGCGTAACTAAGTCACAAAGCATGTCATTGCTCCACTTGGATCCTTCACTCCACTTAATCAACGGTTCGAGGATGTACATATTGACATTGTTGGTCCACTGCCTCCATCCAATGGCTTCACATATTGCCTAACAGCCATCGACCGTTATTCACGTTGGTGTGAAGCATATCCAATCGCGAATATCACAGCAACAGTGCCAAGAGCTTTTTTTAGTGGGTGGATTGCTCGATTCGGCGTTCCTCAACGACTTACAGCTGATCAAGATCGTCAGTTTTAGTTTCATCTTTTCAAAGTTCTAACCATGCTCACAGACATATGTATCCGAATAACAGCCTTCCATCCAGCCGCCAACGGAATAGTGCGACGATTCCATCGCCAGTTTAAAACTACTATCAAGTGTCACGCTTCAAACCAATGGAGCGAAGATTTGCCTACAGTTCTCTTGGGCATACGTACTGCATACAAAGAATACATCTGTGCAACTGTTGCAGAGTTAGTGTATGGACAGACAGTGTGATTGCCAGGTGAATTCTTTTCAGATACTACCAGTTTACACCATCGATGCATCAAACTTCGTCAGGGATCTGCGAAACAGGTTCAGGCAGTTCCGTCCTATTTCACCAAGGCCTCACAGTACCCGAAAGACTTTTGTTTTTCATAACCTTGAAAATTGTTCACATGTGTTTCTACGACACGATGCAGTTAGTAGGCCTCTATAATCTCCATATGATGGCCCCTTCAAAGTAATAAATCCTCATAACAAGACCTTTGACATTGAAATCCGTGGCATGCGAACAATTGCCCTTTGATCGGCTGAAACCTGCCTTCATTGCTGACCCCGACGACTTCACGACAGTGACCACCCCAATAAATCCTACTGCACTACTACCACAAGTGACAGACCCTATACACCAGTGTACATCACCTCCATCTGTGGTAAATCGCTCTGGACGGCGTGTTCGTTTCAACACGAAGTACTCTAGTTGAACACTCGTGGGGGAGTACTGAGGTCTATGCCAGGTTATGCATCAAAGAATATATATATAATTTTTTGTTTTCTATTGTATTCCTTAACTTGTGTACTTGGCTGGTAATACATACGTTGTGTAGTATTGCTATTCATGTTATTGAATGCATCCTGAGTCACAGAGGCTTATAATAGCCAAGTAGACATAGGTTGCAAAACATTATTTTGGACCTATTCCTTCTAAGACAATAGGTGAAAAACAACACTTCTGCTCTAAACACAGCTTACTATGGCATAATTTAGCCCCATTTAGCCTATGGAGTTGAAATTTAGAGGGGTACAAGTAATTCCAATATTGATAGGATATTAAACTACAAGAAAAAAGATGAATGAGATGCATGTACCAACAGTCCTGTACAAAAACATTCATAAAGGAAAAAAATACGAACTGCACTTTCTCTATATATTTATAAAAGTATCTTATTTGTCCAAAATAATAAGGAATTTGATGTGCTCAGTAAAGATTGCCATAACCATGATACTACAGGACAAGTGATTATCATAGGGTGAGCACAAATAAAAATAAACTAATAAAGATCTTTATATAACTGGAACCTTATTTTATAATAAATTACCAACACAGGTGAAAAATCATTTAAATATTAAATTAAAAAATGTTTTAAAATCTTACCTAATGAAGAGGCGTACAGTATTGCAGAATTATGTATGTACATATCTGTAATTATGCTCTTATAAACAAATGTAATAATTTCTATTTTAAATATGTAAGATGTTCTTATAAAGGAGTCTACTGCTGCAATAATCAACTTACGAAACTAGAATGCTCCAAATTCATATATTTAAATGTGAAAAGCAGCTGAACTTCTTTTCATAAATTTAACAATTGTAAGACCTTTTGCCATTATAATTATGCAATTTTAAAGCTGACAATTTAGTAAAGCTCTTATTAACAAGTATCACACTTGAGGCTTTTTATGCTCATGAATCGAACTATGTAACTTAAAATAGAACCTTAGCTCTTACCATATATTTGGCGCTTGAGATATTTTATCCCCATGTATCAAATTATGCCTTCTCAAAGATGACAAATGAGTAAAGCTGTTCTCACAAATACGTCACTAGTGAGGCTTTTTACCTTCATGTTTCAAATTATGTGATTTTAGATGTGATAACTGACAAAACCTCTTCTCACAAATTTGACACTTGTAAGGCTGTCTGCCCTCGTGTATCATATTATGCAACTTCAAATGTGTCAACTGAGTAAACCTCTTCTCACAAGTTTCACACTGATGTGGTTTTTTACCCTCATGCAACAAATTATGCCGTTTTAAAGATGACAAATGAGTAAAGGCCTTTTCACAAATTGTACACTTATAAGACTTTTTACCCTGATGTATCAATTTATGCCTTTTCAAGTCTGATGACCGAACAAAGCTCTTCTCACAAATTTGACACTTGTGAGGCTTTTTATCCTCATGAATAAAGTTATGCCTTTTCAGAGCTGACAAGATAGTGAATCTCCTCTCACATACTTCACACTTATGAGGCTGTTTACCCTCATGTATCAAATTATGCCTTTTCAAAGATGATGAACGAACAAAACTTTTATCACAAATGCTACACTTGTGAGAACTTTCACTCTTATGAATCAATAAATAATCAGTTTCTCCATCACTACATTCACCACTTCGTTCTGAAGGAACATGCTTTTCTACAGCTGGTACTTCTGTGACATCACTTTTTCGACTTTTAGATTCAGCACAATCCTTCCCATAGCCGCGGCTTATGCTATTCCCCGAGGCTTCATCAGGGGGCAATGGTGATGCACCATTGCTGTCACCAGAAACTGCTCCTGTGTATAATCTAAAATGTTGAAGGATTTAACATTAGGTACTACAATTAATGAATGTGAGTTTTAAATCTGAATAGGAAATCACTGTTTAACAACCAACTTAGTTAAAAATTCTTTATGTAAAACAATCTCCTTGCAACATTTTTAAGTAATTAATAGCACCTCATAAGTGAAAAGTGTTATTAGTAAAAAATTATGCATCTAGGTTAGGAGTGTAATGAGTGCAATCACCTTATTTACAATACAGTGGTACTGAAACTGACAGGTAAGAAAATTCTGTGCAATGCAGAGGAAAGAGAGGAGAATATACTGTGATTAAAAAACAAGGTAAGATAAACATTTGTAGTACTTGAGCCCTTTCTTTAATCAAAGGTAGCATAAAACAAATATAAAAGTACAGCTCATAAGATCTTATATTATAATCTCCAGAGCATTGGTAACAAAGTATAAACATCCTAAGTGTGCAGTCAGATGTAAAAATGAGTTCTGAACAAGTTCTTATAGTATAGGAAATAAAATAAACTGTTACAAAAACTACCCTTTAGGGTCCAGCTTTTATGAAAGACACAGCGATAGTGGTGTGGCAATTCATGTTTAACTGGAATACAATATATATATTATAGAAAATACTGCAATAAAAAATAATATGAATAACTTACAACTGACACCACATTATAACAGAAAAAAGCTTTTGTTAGAAAAGTCATAAGTATGTCTAAGTAATATAATTCATTATAAGCAAGTTATTGTAGTAGCAAACTTGGATATAGGTGTACCATAGAGAGTAATTAAAAATATTTTCCAATAGAATATCACAGGAAAACAATCCAACTCCTGACAATGAGGGAAACCAGTACCACGTAGTTTTTTTTTTTTAAATGAACGTCCTCCAGCATAGTGTCATCGGATGGTGAATGAATGAAATGGGTGAAATGATGCTTAAATGAGCCTGAGGTCCATAGAGCTTTAAGTTACCCAACATTCCTCTTCTCAGGATTAGGGAGAACCTCGGAAAAAACCTTATCCGAATAACTCACCCTAAGTGAGATTCCAACTCACAACCTCTTGAAAGTGAGTCAGACACACTGACCACCACCCAACAGAGGCGGCAATTATCTAGTTGTATTGACCGTATATACATACGCATATACCAGTTTAAATAAGGAGAATTTTAGTAGTGTAATCATTTAACTGGGAATAAGTACCATTATAGACATTAAAACTAAAACCTTTTGCAAACTGAATTATAAAACAAATTCACACAAGCAGAATAGTAAATTAATATACACAGAAGCACTGACATATAATGCCAAAGAAACAGGACATCAACAAAATAGTAAATTGAATAACTTTTGTAATCTTTAAAAAAACCACCTAAATGCAACATTGCTGTTACTCAAACATAACTGTAATGAACTAACCTGTGATGCTTGGTCCTCCCTTTGGACATATCCTAAAAGTGTATACACTCTCTATACATTGTAAAACACCCTGCACTGGAGGAGAAATCATATATCCACACAGAAAAATACAAGCAAGCTCTATATAACGAAGCAAAAATGTTGAACAATAAACTTTCAGTACCAAATGCTGAAAATAAAATCTAAGATGGAAGATTGTGACAGCAAGCCAAATTAGCTGGATATGTCGTAGTTTTAATAAATACTATATTAACAGTCTAAAAACCTCAGGAATTAAAAGAAATGAAAATTACTTAAGTAACTATCATGCTAAATAGCGGAGAAAATATTTGTTGTTGTTAGCTAATGTTGGATTTCTGACAATGAAGTCATTAATCCTCTTGCTCTCCAATATTTTTCACTGATGGATGGGGCACTAGAAGTGGCCGGGCATATTTGAAGGTGGTCTCGATCCATTTCCTCTTGCAGATCACATAGAGGACAGAGTGGTGAAGAATATATCCCAATTCTGTTTAAATGTTTTCCCACACAATCATGTCCTGTAATCAACCTGAAGGTTGCAACTGCTGTTTTTCGAGGATACTCAGGAATTACTGTTTGAATGTTTGATAGTTCCCATCTTTTATTCTTTGATTTTTCATAGTAATATTTTGCAATAATTTTTTTGAATTCAGAGTTGACTAATCTTTTAGCTGCATAAAATGGTAGATTAACTATAGATTTTTGTACACCGCTGGTACCCTTTTTTGCAAGAAAATCAGCTTTCTCATTACCATTCAGTCCACAGTGAGCTGGTATCCATTGGAAGACTAGGTGTTTTTGAAGTGCTGTTAGATGGCTAAGCATTTTCCAACATTCTATAATTGTTTGGTTTTTTGGTGACAACTTGGAAGTAATTGCTATAATTGCTGCCCTGGAATCTGAGAGAATAACAGCTTGCTGAAAATGTGAAATTCTGTACAAAAGGTTTTGTAGGGCCATTCGAATTGCTTCAATTTCTCCATCAAAGTTACTAGTTCCATAACTTAAAGATTTGTAATAGGAAAAGAGGTGACATGTGACTCCAGCACCTGCTCCATCTTGGTTTGATATCAATGATCCATCAGTATAAATATGGAGCCATTCGTGTTCTGGAAATCTAGTATTGATTGTCTCTAATGCCAATAATTTTAGAACACTAGTTGGAGTATCACTTTTCTTAATTTCTTCTGTCAGGTGTAAATAATATGTGATGTCTAATGTATGTGTCGGATTGACTTTAAATATGAAGTTTTCCTTTGAATTAGGAAGGTGTACATTCTTCTTGATGTCTTGAATTTTGGAAAGAAAGCCCTCCTGAGTCTTTAGTGTATGTGTAAAATTTCTCCAGTGCCATGTACTGAATGGGAGTCTGATCAACTTTTCATGTTGAATAAGAGTCGCTTTTTCTATTTCATATTCAATGGGGTATTGGTTGGTTAGTATTTCCATAGCTGCTATTGGTGTGGTTTTGATAGCACCTGTAATTAATCTCAGACTTTGGTTTTGAAAGATTTGAATTTTTTTTATGTTTGCTGTTACAAGAACTTTGCTGCAGTAAATAATGACTTTATATATACATTGTATGTTGTGTTAAGAGTTGCTCTGGAACATCCCCACTTCATTCCTGTTAGACGTTTTAACAGTGAAAGGTGCCTCTCTGCTCTTTGTATTACATTTTCTATTTGTTTGGTCCATGTAAGTTTGGTATCAAATGTAACTCCTAAATACTTTGCTTCCTTTGTTTCTGGTAATTGTTGACCCTCAAAATTTAGTTTTATTTTTAGTGGTTTTTTTCTTAATGAAAAGATTTGGTAGTTTATTTTGTTGTATTAACAGTCATTAAATTTTCTTTGGTCCACCTTTGTAAGTTGGTTAAGGATTGTTTCATGGTTTTTTCTTGTTCTGTACTTTTGCTTTTTGGTTTTGAAGTCCACATTACTAAGTCATCAGCAAATAGCGCACACTTCACACCTGATTCTTGTATTTGTTGTGGCAGATCGTTAATAAATATATTAAAAAGTGCTGTGCTGAGCACTGCGCCTTGTGGTAAGCCACGGTGTACTTGTTTGTATTTAGATATATTTCTTCCATATCTGGTTGCAATAAAGAGTTGCGTTAGGAAATGACATAGCCATGAAAACATTGGACATTGTATCCCTATTTTTTTTTCTTTCTTTAGTAGTTTTGTTCTGCAATAGAATTATATGCACTTTGGAAATCAATAAAAACTGATAAATTATCTTCTTTTCTATTGAAGGTGTCTTTGATTTCTTGACTGAGAAGTAAGACTTGTTCATTTGTAGAGTGGAACTCTGAATCCAGCTTGACATGGGATATTAAATTTTGTGATTCTAGAAACCAATTTAACCTGTTTGACACCATTCTTTCCCTCACTTTTGCTATTATGCTAGTAAGAGCTATTGGTCTATAATTTTTTATTTCTGATGCTGTTTTGTCTTTCTTCAAGAGTGGCACAATTATTGCTTTCTGCCATTCAGCAGGTACAGTGGTTTACCAGGATAGATTGTAGAGTTTTAGTAGTTGTTGTTTTGCTGTTTTTCCAAGGTTTTTTATGAACTCTGGATGTATGTGATCTGGTCCAGGAGACTTTTTGTTTTTTAGATTATTTATTGCAATGTTCAGTCCTTGCATATTAAAATTTTGAAAAAAGATATTGCACTGAGTGTTAGGATCACATTCTCTTTCTTGTTTCAAATCTTTCTTAAATTCTTTACGTTCCTTTTCATTGTTTCTTGTTACTTTATGTGAATTAGCATAATATTTATAGAATGTTTCGGCTATGACTGCATCATTTACTAACATTTTATTGTTGTGTATGATAGGTGTACTGTTGTTTTCTTTCCTGTCCACGACATTTTTTGTGAACTTATGAGCTTTGTTACCATCTGTCCTATAATCCATTTTTTCTAAGAAATTATTAAAGTGATTCCTTTTAGTGGTATTAATTTCTTTTTTTAGTGGGGCACATTTCTTTTGCTATATTTGTATATCCAATATGTTATTTGTTTGTTCAGCTGTATTTCTAGCTATATCCCTTTGCTTTTTCAGTTCTTCTAACTGGGGGTTCCAAAAGGGTTTGAAATTTTTAATTCTTCCAAGAGGAATAAGTTTTTTTGTGGTTTCTAGGTTGACTTTACAGAAAATGTTGTTCATATGATCTGGTTGGTAATGCAGCTGTGAGTTTGTTCTTTAAATTTATGTTCTAATTCAGATTTATATTTGTTCCAATCTACTTTTTTGAAGTTCCAATACAGATTCGTAAGACCTTGACTGTTATTTGTATTCTCTAGTTTTATATCAGCAATTACTGCTCTGTGACCAGAACTTGGATCTTCTATAACTTGTTTTGTAATTTTTGAAACAATATCTATTGTAGCTAACAAGAGGTCTGGGTTACTGCCTGCTCCAGAGTAATGTATGAAGGTTGTGGCATCTTCTTTACTATAAATCAGTTCAAAAGTTGTGGTATTAAAAAATTCTTCCACTATCTTCCCTGTAGAATCCGCTTTTTCATAACCCCATCTCCAATTACGACTGTTTTATTTAATTGGTCAATAAGTGAGAGATGTGGTTCATTCCTGGGAGGATTGTAAATACTGTATAAATGTAGATGTGTTTTGTTATCCCAAAAATTTAGCTTTATTAATTCACATTTATCTGTGTTATCCATTCCTTTAACAATTTCAAAGGAGGATTTAATATCCATTTGAACTCCAACTAATATTCCACTACTTATCTGTCTATTTTTGGGTAATAAGTGTAGTAAAAATCCAGTAAAATTGAAGTATTTAAGTTGGTCATTGTTAGATTTGCTTCTTGTATGATAAAGATATCTATTTTATAGTCAAATACAATTTTATTGAGTTCTATTCTTTTTGTTTGTGTGAGACCACCCGCATTCCATTGTAGAAGTCTGACGTTGGATCTTCTATTACTATAATGTTTTGGTTCTCGAGAAGTAGTAGTAGGAGATCCAAATGGGGGACTATTTTAACTCCGGAACATTTCACCCCTCGAGTCATATTTCCTAATTTGATATTGAAGAGAGCAATAGCAGTAATAATAACAGTTTTTTACAGAGCACCATATTTTTATGTTTTGGCGATCATATCGCTCTCTCACAACCCCCAGGATATCTGGAGGACCACACCTGTCGTTGGTTTACGGGTCTCACCGACCTGGCTGGGAGAGTTATCAAAATAAATTCACCGACCATATCCTCTGATTACCTATCAGAGGACGTATTACATGCCATGACAGGTCAGCATGTTGGGGGTTAAGATTTTATAGAGAAATGGAGAAGTTGGAAAAATAAAGACTCCCTAGCCCTCAGGAACCCTAATAGCATCGGGGTCGGAAGAGAACAAGAGATGACCAAGAAAAGTAGAAAAGTTACAGTGAGGAGCAAAACACCAGTAAGTGGAAGTAATGTTCTGCTCAGCTTGGGTACCTTGTGGTTGCCATTCACATATCCCCTAGACAGAGAAAATGTTACACCCCCTTTTCTCCTTTATTTACATTCTCTCTGCAATCACATTTCAGTTTCACTTTTGTTTTTCTTAGCTAAATTTATTCCACTATTCACTTTGCGCCTCCATTCCATTGTTTCAGTTTTATATTGCGTTTCTGTTCGATTACCTCTATTCCTCTCAGATTCATAACTGCCAACCTCTTTGTCCACTAGAGAGATGTAGCGCATTTCTTAATCTCAAGTTGGAATGGGTTGGCATAACTGCACATACCTAAGACCGTAAACAGCAATATTGCCAAAAATTATTGTTGTTGTTATCATTGTCACTGTTGTTATCATTATCCTTATCATTACCATCATCAGTAGTAGTAGCATCATCGTCATTATTGTTATTGTTGTTACTATTATTAGTATTACTATTAGTATTAGTATTATTATTACTATTACTATTAGTATTAGTAGTATTAGTAGTATTACTATTATTATTATCCTCATTATCATTATTACTATTATTATTATAGACTCATTAAAATGTAGAAGCTCTAGCAGGGTAGGTGAATTAAACAATGAGGTGATAAAACAATTAAAACATGTATTACTCACATTACTAATTAATTTCTTAATTGTGAAACATACCTCACTAAATTAAAAATGTAGGAATATATAGGAAAAACAAATTAAAAATAGCAACGGAACATTACTAACCAATCTTTAAGCTCAACTTTTCCATAAATATGTAGTAAGATTAGTTTTAGAATAGGTGCAGAGTTTCTGCAGCAAGTTTCAAGTTCTTTCAGAATATCAGACTAGACCAAAAAGGAAAGAAAGAAAAAAGAGGTGAATAATGCGGCATCTATATAAGAAATGTCATCCTTATAAACATAATAAGCAAAAAAGAATATTTAGTAAGTGTCCCACAGTCTCTCTAAAGCTTTGACTGCATACATTGTAACACTACTAGCAAACTTTTGAAATTAAAGGCAACCATCACAGTGATTAAGGTGATCTAGTACTGAAAAATGGGTATTTTTGATCAAAAAATGGATTTTGATATTTTTGTCCTAAAATAAGCATTGGCCTCTGAAGAACAGGTCTGCAAAGTTTTACAATGATGTGACTTCCAAACAGTTGTACAAGATGCCATAAATGGCCAATGAAAATGAAAAGTTGGAAAATGAATAACTGAGGTGGTATCTTTCAGAACTAGTAAAGTTGTGATAAGTTCACAAATCCTGCAACCAGACGTTGAGTTGACATGCTAAAGCTATCCAAGACAACAAAAATGGTGTTTCTGCCATGAAATCAGCAGGATTGGCCACACTGAACCACTGTTCATCTACTGATTCAAAGCTGCTTCTCGGCAAATGTCCTTCCAGAACCTGATTCAGGGTGCTTTTATAATAGGGATTGTTGTTCAGAAAGCAAACTGGTACACATAAAGAAAATATACACACACCACCTTCAGCCAATGCAGTACAGAAAATAGTTCCTTTGTAACAAAAGCTGGCTTCTACCAGTTTACTAGAGAGGCTCCTTAAGGAAAAACCCAGATTTCTTAACAAAAGCTTCCATAGCATGCTGTTACCACTCCTGGCCCACCAATTTGATCGAAATCATGGTGGTTACCAACTGACAAGTTCATAATAGCCAAACAAGTATTTGAATTCACAGAGTAACCTAAGAATTGTATCTCTTCGGCTGCAAACACACCCCTTTGCAGTGTTAATCATCACTCCGTAAGTACAGAGTCGACTGAATAGTTGACGATTTGTTGGGGTGGTCATTGTCCTGGAGTCATCAGGGTCAGCAACGAAGGCAGGTTTCAGCCGATCATGAGAAACACTTGTTCATATGCCACAGATTTCAATGTTAAAGATCTTTTCATGATGGTTCATTACTTTGAATGGGCCATTATATATAGAGATTGTAGAGGCCTATGAACTGCATCGTGACGTAGAAACACGTGTGAACAATTTTCGAGGTCACGAAAAACAAAAGTCTGTCGGGTACTGTGAGGCCTTGGTGAAATAGGACGGAGTTGCCTGAGCCTGTTTCACAGACCCCTGATTAAGTCTGATGCCTCGATGGTGTCACCGATAGTATGTGAGAAGAAGTCATCCAGCAATTGGATTGTCTATCCATGCACTAACTCTGCAGCAGTTTCACAAATGTATTTTTTGTATGCAGTATATATGCCCAAGAGAACTATAGGCGAATCTTTGGTCCATCAATCTGAAGTGTGACACCTGATAGCAGTTTTAAGCTGGTGATGAAATCTTTGCACTATTCTGTTGGTGGTTGGATGGAAGGCTGTTGTTTGGATACATGTCCTAGAGAGCATGGTTAGAACTTTGAAGTGGTGAGACTCAAACTGATGACCTTGATCAGCTGTAAGTCATTGAGGAATGCCAAAACGAGCAATCCACCCAGTGCAAAAATCGACTTTCAAGCCTTAGATCTGAATTTTGTGTTATCGCAGTTACCTTAGCGAGAATAAGTTGACTCACAAGTTCAGCAAACCAAAGCACCGAATTTTCTGTCCAAAAGGGTGGTGGCTTGACCAAAACATTCCATCCCAATTGCTCCACTGTCTGATAACATTAGCCGGTATGACAATGACAGAAGACATGTTAAAAAGTATCTGGATGTCCCACCTGATTTTCTGATGTTCAGAAAATTCTAACCATTTCAGAAGGCAACCTCGATGCATTGGCCACAATTGGCGATAGATTGATAGAGCTATACCCGTCAACACCGAGTTCCTCGATAATGGCAACAGCGTCTGAGACCGCAACTATTGCGTCTTTACAACTCCAAATCAATGAGCTGACAAACTTGGTAACCAAAATGGCAACATGAAATTCTCACTCCAGCTGTTCGCCTTACTGACATTGTTCTTCACATTGCCATCGTTCCCCAAGACTGAATTCGACTAGTACAGATATTTGTAGGTATTACGTCGCGGTCACCAGTTTGTTGGCTGGTAATAAATACATTTAAACTTATTGTGTAGTATTGCTATTTATGTTATTGAATGCATCCTGAGCAACAATGCTTTGGAATAAATGTCCAGAGGCAACATTTATTTAAAAAAGAAAAGTACACACTGCTGCAGCCTTAGTAGTCTGTGAATTCAACAAGGGACATGGAGAGAGTATTAAGAATACATTTGAAGTGGTGAGAATGATATAGTCCAAAGCCACACTTTTTTCAAAACATGATTTTTGGGTTAGTTCAACTTCTATTCAACAGGGGAAGCTTCTGCAAAAATATTTTAATGCTCACTCAGATGGCAGAGCAACTTACGCTTGCTATTCTCATACATCAAGGAATTAAGCTTTTGTGTGTATGAAACAACCCAAAGCCAAAGTAAAATGGCACTTGCAATGAAAAGGTTATTTCCATGCATAACCAAAAAAGAAAATTCTGAGAAAGAAATGGTTCTGATAAACATGATTTATCCAGCAGAAGCAGTTATTGTCCATCTGATGAATATTCATCTGAAAATGAAGTAAGTCGAAAATACTTAATTTTTTAAAGAATGAAGACATTGAGGCTTAGGTTTGTATCATACTAAAATGTTATTGTATAATTTTAACTATTATTCACATGGTAATTAAAATATGCAGGTGTGAATCATGAACAAATTATGCTCTTATTATTAATTACTGCATAATTGGTAATAATTTTAATATTATAAGGCTATTTGTAACTTATATTAATGTATGTTATAGTGTTAAAAGTGACTTTGGTCTTTTTCATTCTGAATATTTTGTTTGACTTAGGATGTAAAACGTTTCCAGAGGTGTCACGTGCTAAAGCACTTAAAGACAGAAAAAAAAAGTAGGAAACAGAACAATTGGAAAAGTGAAAAATGTAAACATCAAAGAAATTCTGGCCGAGAGTAGAATGTAGCATGTTAAGAACAGAAAACCCTGATGACTGGGTTACAGTCATTAAAGATTCCTGCAAGAAGAAGCCATTTTTCATTGTTAAAATGATGCAAGCACACTTTGCAGATAAATACTGCAAAGGACAAACATGATGATGGATCTCAGTTCCATTTTTTCAGAAGCAACAGTTTTGTGCTTTGATGAAGAAATACCAACACATTTAAAAGTGAAATACTGATAAACTGCTTTAGAAAAAGTCAGAACTGTAAATATCACTTGAAAAGGATGAGCACATTAGGACTTAATCCATTCCTACTATCAAGGCAATGCTTAAAACTCATTCCAATTTGCAAGAAAAAACTGAAAGATGTCATTAATGCCATATACAAGGGTGATTCAAATATAAAGGGTAATTTTGTTAAAAATATTTATTGATTAAATATATACACAAGTGACTATATCAACATTTCTCTATATAGCTTCCTTCACACTATACACATTTTTGCCAACGTTTCGGAAGCTTGAGCATTCCTTCTTCAAAAAAAGTTTGAGGGCACGTCGCCAACCAAATGCGCAAATGCTCCTCAACGTTGTCGTTGCTTTCGAAATGTTTCCCTCCAAGCGATTCTTTCATGGGTGCAAACAAAAAATAGTCTGAGGGGGGACAAGTCTGGACTATAGGGAGGGTGTTCAAGGGTTTCCCAGTACATGTCCGCCATTGTGTCCATTGTCAAATTGGCGGTGTGAGGCATAGCGTTGTCTTGGAGAAGGATGACATCTCTGATGGGCATACGTCTTTTGCTTCAGTAGGCAGGTTTTACAGACCTTAACAATTGGCAATAGTAAGCTGCAGTCACTGTACGTCGATAATGAAGAAAATCAACCAACTTCTGTTGCGATTCCTTCAACAGTGGGGCTCTCGAATGGCACGGATATTGTCATCTGTGAGATTTGACCTTGGGCGTCGAGCATGACTTTCATTTTCCACAAATTCTCGGCCACCCTTAAATTGTCTGGCCCAAGTAAACTCTTGATTCTGTGACAGTATAGTGTCCCCAAACTGCGCCCTTAAACGAGTTAAAATAGTTAAAATCATTGGTTAAAAACTTGATAATAATGCGTTGCGCAACAGACGAAGGAACCTCTTCCTAACTCATGGCTATACAGACGCCAGAACATAGCGAAGCAGCCAACAAAGCTAGTTGCCCCTCCCTAACACACCAACCTTCAACGCCCCCACTACACTGCCCCGCTCTGAACTGCTTCCTCCATGATGTGCAACAATTACCCTTTATATTTGAATTACCCTCGTACATCAGATGTTTCAAAGGGATACTTCAAAAGTCTTTGTGAAGCAAAGGAAGAAAATTAAGAAAATGACAAAGATACTGATTATTTTGTTTCAAATATTGTAGTCATGTTATGTTACATGATGTTCATGATTTGTAAAGCTTCTCCTCTTTTAGTATGAGACAGGCCAAAGCCCAACATTATGCCATCCAAGCATGAAATATTTTTATCAATAATGCAACCTTTTCCACAAAATAACTATCCACACATGTATATTAAGACATTGGAGAAATAAACTACTTATGCTGGATACCCCAAAAAATTTATATGAGACTTATGGATTTATTCAAACTTTTATAACTAGGACTAGGAAATTCATGTATATGCATATTTTTTTATAGAGGTTAAAAATGTATGCTTTTACAGTATATGTACGAATTATGGAATTTTCAGTTATTTGGACATGATTTTATGGTGCATATAACTGCATATTTTCTTGATTTTGATAAATGCATAATATTTCAATATTATAGCCCCTATGTTGCATATTTTAATGATTTTTATGGCTTTTTATTTTTTGTTCCACTTTGATAATATTTTTCATATTGGTAGTATTGCACATGATCATGCAACTCATGAAGATTTCAATATTATGGCCCCTATATTACATATTTTAATGATTTTTGTTTTTTATTATTTTTTCCATCTGTATAATATTTTTCATATTGGTAGTATTGCACATGATGATGCAACTCGCGATGTGGTGAGAACTAATGCTGAGTCATATTGTCATGCAGTGAATCCTGTTTCCATCCTTTCATTATATGCATGTGCGTAAAGAATAATCAGTGCCTTATCTGAGAGGTTTATATTAATAAAGATAAAGTGCAGGTCAATGTTTTGAGCAGCACAATTATAGCAATGCTTGCCTGCTCATCAGTAGTTGTGTCATGATCTTCAAACGTAACTGTTGTGAACTGGTTCCCACCAAATTAAATTATGCATATAAAATGTTAAAAAGCTCTTCAAATGCCGAAAATAAAACCAACTTCGAGTGCTAGATTAATTAATTTACAGAAAGAGTTTTCGTGTGATTTAAGATCTACAGATAACAGGGTGCTGTTTTGTGGAGCGTGTGAGAAAAATGTAGAGAGTGAGAAAAGGTTTCAAATAGTTCAGCACATAAACACAGCAAAACATAAGGAGAATTTAATTACAAAACTCGCAAACAAAGAACCTGTTCAAAACAGTTAGAAGAATGTTTAGGAAGTAGGGTTATTGATTTTTCCTATGACTTGTGCTAAGTATTTTTAGCTGCTGATATTCCCTTGTTCAAAATTAATAATCCGACATTTAAAAACTTTCTTGCCAAGCACACTCGACAACATGTGCCTGAAGAAAGTACACTGAGCAAGACTTATGTAGCATATTGTTACAATAATGTATTGTCAAATATACAAAATAAATTAGTGGATCAGTTTGTGTGGTTGTCTGTTGATGAAACCCCTGATTCTGAGCGCCGTTCTATTGCTAATATAATCGTGGGTGCTTTAAATAATGAACAAAAGACTACACCTTATCTTCTTAATGTGTACGAATAGTCGGCTACTGACAATGTAACTGTAACCCAGTTTGTGATGGACCCTTTGAAATTACTATGGCCATGTGGAATCAAATACGACCGGTTACTTTTATTTGTTACTGATGCAGGTCCTTATATGGTAAAATCAGGACAAACACAAAGGTATTTTTCCTAACTTAATTCGTATAACTTGTTTGGCACACGCTCTTCATCGCATTTCTGAGACAATACGTGATTCTTTCCCATTGGTAGATAGATTTGTGTCCAGTACAAAGAGAATTTTTGTTAAATCTCCTAAAATAGTTAAGGTGTTTAGATCAACAGCACCTAATATCCGACTTCCTCCTGCACCAGTGTTAACTCGATGGGGAACATGGGTCGATGTAGTTTTATATTATGCTGAACACATAGAAATAGTCGAAGAGGTGAATTCATTGGACTCGAAAGATGCCTCATCAATAGAAACTGTACAAAATATTCTGTCAGGCACTGGGTTAAAAGAGGATCTTAGTTTCATATCTGCCCATTTTCCTTTCTTACCAACAGCCAAAACGGCTTTGGAAGCTGTAGGATCTCCTTTGCATGAATCACTTATTGTCTTTGAAAAAACAATATGTGATCTTAGTTCGGTTCCTGGTAGCATAGGACAAAAAGTGAAGGAGAAAGTGAATTATGTAATTTCAAAAAATTCAGGTTATAAACAGATGTGCGATATTCGAGACATCCTCGAAAGAAAACCATCTGTCACACCAAGAGACTTGACTCTCTCTGTGAAGCAGTTAACATCATTTAAATATGCCCCGATAACATCTTGTGACGTGGAGAGAAGTTTTCCACGTCACAATAATGTTTTGCGAGACAACAGACGAAGTTGAAAATTTTTGCAAAGTGTTGGTTGTGAACTGCAATTTAGCAGTTAATAATAGCAACGGGACCACTTCTGCTTCAACCTCTAAGAAATAAGGTAACTTTATTTATTATTTATACTAACTCGTCTTGTCTACTGCAAAGGGACATTGATTGTTTTAATCAAATAGTGCATATTTCTTGGCTTATTTTCAAGTTTTTAAGAGCATATTTGCATGCATATTTCAGTGTTTTTTAGGGCATGAACTTCCGAGTCCTATTTATAACGCTCTCCTGTCAAATTTACATTTTGTGGCTTTGGATTATATCATTCTCACCCGTTCATTTGAAAAAGCTGCTTTATCTCCTGGCAGGAAGACTATATTAAAGTACCTGACTAGTGACAAGAAGTGGATGTATAACAAAAGTTGACATTCTATTCAGAAATTTCAGCACTATTGAAGATTTGCCAAAATCAGACAAAAGGAACCTTTGAATCTTCAGAAAGGCTGTATCTATGTACCAGGAGGCTTATAATTAGCTAGAATAATGGAAAAAGCAATTTGTAGCAAATTCGGGGAATTATTCACTGTCAAATTTTCAAATTCAATTTTCTGCACTTTAATTTTTTGTTTTTATGAACCTAGGAATCATTTTTCTTCCAAACATATTGACTTAGAATTATGAAATTTGGCACACACATTTTAACAATGATTCTGCATGAGGCTGTGCATTAAAACTTTGTTATTATAAAAAATACAGTAAATGTGACATTTTGTTTATAAATACTAGTTAAAATGCTTGACGAAAAACATTTTTTTTATTCTTTATGTAAAGAGATATCTCAAAACTAATGCTCCGCTCATTCTATTGGAGCACTTTAATGCCCAAAACATTTATGTATCTTGTACCTAGCTTGAATAATATGATTCCTAAGCAAGTACAGTTTTTCAAACAAATTCTTTGTTTATTAAAGTGATCTAACTGGGTGTAAGGGCCTGTCGACAACTTTGTGATTAGGGAAATGATCTAACTAATGCTTTCAAAATGTATAACAAAGGTTCCTTATAAAACATTAAAAAGATCAGCACATAATTGTGGAAATTATTATTTTCAGTACTAGATCCTCTTAAGTTCATTTTCAGAAAACAGAGCATAATGGTTGGAAATAATACAACACTGTTGGAAATCTCACTAAAATCCAATTATATTTTAAAAGAGTAACACATGGGGTATCATAGTCTCAAAATTTGAACCAAGCTAATTCCTACTATACAGGATGTAAATGAATAACACCGCACAAATGTTTTCATAATAGACAGTTCATAGGCAATCAATATGAGATAAGAAACCTATGGTCTAGAAATACAAATTGCAGAATTGTGCTTTAATATTGTTTGGGCATATGCATGTCACTGATCATGTCCACTGCGCCTGTAACAGATGATGAGAAAACAAGTAGACAAATTTTGTAGTGTGTATTTAGTGTAATGGATATGCAGCCATGATGGCAAAGGTACATATTGTATTAAAAGATGAGGTTCAAATCCCCAAAGCCACGTTTTCTTCTTTTTTCTTTCTTTCCTTCTTTATTTGGTTGTTTGTTTGTTTGTTTCTTTCCTTGTTTTTACTTTCTCAACTGTTGAAGTAGAGGAAGTATTGTATTCCACCCAAAAATTTGATGTCGAGATTTCACCAGAAATATAATATGTTTTGAGACCCCCTGAAACCAAAAAAAGCATTTTTAGAAAAAGATCTCTGTGTGTGTCTGTCTGTCAGTCTGTGGAGAGCATAACTCAAAAACAAAAAGTCGGTTAAAAACCAAAGTTGGTATTTAAGTTTAATGTCTTTCAAGGATGCGACACAAAGCTACCCTTTACATGGAAAATTTTTCGAAAATTTTGATTTTCTTGAAAATGGCTATAACAATTTTGATTAAAATGCCATATGTTTAAGATATTTGTATGAGAAATGAAATGTATCTTTTGAATCTCCTGGCTATAGCCTATGTAGCCCTGTTTACTCTGGATTACTTTTGAATAACTCATAAACCGTAAGAGATACACCAAATCTTACTGTACAAAAAATGTAGATCTCTCTAAAACACACAATTTGTCTAAATACACTTTTATGCAGAGTGAAGCATTTCAGAGATATTCCTCGTTATTTGTGACAGTTTCGAAAAACTTAAAACTTTCGTGAAATGGAACATCGTTGTTCATTTTTTTGTATGTTAAGCAAACAAAAAGAACGGCAGCTTTAAAAGATTTGACTCGCTAAAAGCCTACTGTATTCTAATATCCCTCCTGCACCTACAAGGAAATTTGTACAAATGTTTATCACAACTAAAATGAAGAAGATAGAGGATTAAGAGTTTGTAAGAATGGCTAGAACAAGAGTAGAGAAAGTCATGTGAGTGCAACACATCAGATTTTTTTCCTTCCTTTCCTTGCTTCTTTCTTTCTTTCCTTGTTGCTTTGTTTGTTTGTTTGTTTATTTCTTTTTTATTCCTTTCTTTCTTTTGTTCTTTCTTTCCTTTGTTCTTTCTTTTGTTCTTTCTTTCTTTCTATCTTTCTTCCTCCCTCCCCCACCTCTCTCTCTCTCTTTCTCCATAAGTACATACTTAATTTAATTTGATTTACAGGAAACATTTATGGCGTGTTGTAATAATTGTTCATGTATCCAATGTTTAACCTTTTAAGGTTTTTATTTAAAATCTGTGTAACTGCAAGGGTGGGTCAATAAGTAATGCCTCCTATTTGTTTTTTCTTTTAATTGCCAAGAAAATTGAATCCAATTTACATAGCTTGAAAACTACAACATTGACGATTAATTTGTCACTTTTCAATATAATCTCCGTTCTTTTCCACAGTTTTGGTCCACCTTTTAACTAGGGCATGTATTCCAGTGTGGTAAAACACAGGGTCTTGCTTCCTAAGCCATTGACGCATGGACGCTTTCACAGCCTCCTCATCTTCAAAATGAATCCCACGATGGTCTTCCTTTAGTTGCCCGAACAGATGGAAGTCTGATGGTGCCAGGTCAGAGCTGTATGGGGGGTGAGGTAAGACTTGCCATCCCAATTTCTCAATTTCTGCAGTGGTGTAACGGCTGGTGTGTTGTTTTGCATTGTCATGCAAAAGAACAACATCCGCCATAGTTTTTGTTGGGCGAACTCGGCGAAGACGTGCTTTCAGCTTTTTGAGAGTTCTGACGTATTGGACAGAATTTATTGTGCATCCCTGCTCCAAAAAATCAATCATAAGCACACCCTCTGCATCCCAAAACACTGTCGCTATAACTTTCCCTGCCGACCGCTGAGTTTTGAATTTTTTTTTCTCCGGTGACGTTGTGTGATGCCGTTCCATTGACTGCCGCTTTGATTCAGGTTCAAAAATATGAACCCATGTTTCGTCTCTAGTAACAATTTTTTCCAGAAACTCCTCTCCCTCCAAATTGAAGTGCTGCAAGTGTTCTGATGCTATTGTTTTCCTTGTTTCTTTGTTTTGGGCAGTTAACATTCTGGGTACCCAATGAGAACAAACTTATGAGTAACCCAGTTGTTGAATAATCGTCATCACACTGCCTTTACTGAGGGAAGTAATGCAACACAGTTCATCTGTTGTTATCCGGCGATCACCACGAATGATCTCATCGACTCGCTGAATGTTGCATGGAGTCACTGCAGTCACTGGCCTGCCACTTCGCGTTTCATCTGCCAATGGTGTTTGCTCTTCAGCTTCATTACAGCGACGAACCCATCGTCTAACAGTGCTGACATCCACCGTTGCATCGCCATACACATTTTTTAGCCTTTTGTGAATGCAAATTGGCGTTTCACCTTCCGCAGTCAAAAATTCAATCACAGAACGCTGTCTAATACGAATGTCAATGTCAGCCATTTTGCAAGAGAATGCAGTGCTGCCACCTGTTGACTTAGGAAGTTACTACTGCAGGGGATTGGAGAAGAAGGTTTGAGGAATTGCGCCAAATTCAAATTTTTCACATAACTAACTTATTTAAGGGAAAAAAAATAGGAGGCATTACTTATTGACCCACCCTCGTATTATTTAAGTGGCACTGTGGCCAAGCAGTTAGACTGTTTGTCTACCACTTAGGTGGCCCATGTAGTATTTGTGATGGATGAAGCAACATCTGCAGGGTTTCTCTGGGTTCTCTGGTTTCCCTTGCCACTCATTCCACCAATTGTGAATCGACTGACCACTCGCTTCCAGGTCTTCACTCTGTTCAGTCCATAGGTTCCTCTGCTCCCCATCAGGCATCTGACCCTAGGCACTGGCTTGTAAGTCTTAGGGTGTGTTAGTCCTACATAAGGGGAGAATAATAAGGTAAAGAAGAAGTAACTATTATTTACACTTTTATGACCTAAATAGGCAGTACGTACACAATGGAAGCTTCATATATACTTAAATGAGATGGTTCAAGCTTAACTAACTGAAGGTGACTGAATTATTACGAACATAAATTAAATTCTAGAAACAATATATTCCGGGCTTATAGACCACGGCCCATAAGCCCGGAATATATTATTTCTAGTATTGATAACGGCCGTGAAAGCCTTAGAATCTCAATAAGTTAAATTGATATTAACATTGCAATTATTAAAATAGGTAGATACAAGCACAAGAAAGGTGAGGAAACAAATTAACAGGTGCAGGTGTCAAAGAAACTGCTCAAAATGGAAACCTGTAACATCAATGCATAGGCAACATCGATGCAGAAATGATTCTCGAACCCTGTTGAGCATTCCTGATGCATTGCAAATCTCATCAATGGCTGCAATAATGTGGGTAACTAATGTCTTTTCAGAATCAATTAATGATGAATACATCATAGTCTGAAGATGAACCCAAAGAAACAAATCAATAGAATTGACATCCAGCAAACACGTGGCCAGGACCGGGTAGAACTGCCTCTTCCAATCCATCGAATTGGGAAGACTTGATTTATAAGTAGATGCTCCCACACATTTATAACATAATGTGCAGGAGCTCCAGTATGATGGAAATGTAGCTGAGCATTAACATCAAGTGCCACTTCTTCCAAAGGGGCTGCCAGAACTATTTGGCCATGATATGAATGCACTTCAAGGAGGGCCCCACAGGTTTGTTTACTACCTTAAGTCTAGGGATCTGCACAGAGTCAGGGAACGTGAGGGGAAAGGCGATACTGGGAATGTACAGTCGCACAATGAAAACAGTACTCACCTGCTGATATCTTCATATTAGCAACTTATCCTTTCCGGGCACAACAAATATTATGCGAAACAGCATCATCAAAGGCAAGATTTTTTGGTGGTAATTATATGAAACATTTGCATTAATAATTTAAGTTAGCAGTGTTTTCTGTTGAATATTATACTAAAAATTCACATTAATTTCGCACACATTTTCAGGTAAAATTAATACACATAGACACTACTGAAATTAAAATTAACAGGTGAATAATATTACTGTAGCATTATTGTTCAAAATTTCTCCAACTGGAAACACTTATTTTATTATCATGACATGAATATCATGACATGCATCAGATATCCGGGTCATTGCCCATCAATCATCACTAAATCGCAACATACAAAAAGTTACGACTCCTTCATTTTTCATTGCCCCTCTGTCTGTTACAACCAAGTTAATATAGAAAAAAATCTCTCGTCAGCATTTGATACTAGTAACCAAAGACATTGAAGGAACTTAACATAAAAAACATAGTAACATTCACCTTTTGCTTTGAGTGCTAAGAGTGCTGTATCAAATTTGTTACTATGTCCTAACTGTTCAACAATGGCACAAAATTCTCTGTGCTTTAAGTTTATTGCAGCAGCTTTGATAACACAGAATGTGACCTTATGACATAACCTTTTATTGTAACCTAACCTTTTATTGTAGCCTCACTGATTGCATTGTTGGGAAACACTCTTTATCTCTGCCAATAATATTTATTTTGTAGTATTGTTAGAAGTTGATCTCAAAAGAAGCCAGGTTATTGAATTCATAAGAACTGAATGTGAATTCTTTCACTGTTATTAAAATCAAAACATAAACACCAGCAACAATGAGTCAATGAATAAAAAAAACATATTTCTAAGCAAAATTTTAAAAAAGTTATATGGTATATTACCTCTTAAAACAAAGCAATTATGATCATATTTTCAGTAATATCACTAACGAATTATGCTTATTACAGACTCTAGAAACCATATGATATAATATTGTAGCAACACCGGCATTTCTTACAGTTCAACTGTCTTGTAGATAGTAATTTTGAACTGCTTGTGTTACTCTGTTTACATTGTTAGCATGTCTCATTGCAAGCATCTTGGTATTGCTGATGTTTTCTTTACGCAACTGTACCTCCAAAACCCTGCCTACTTGTGACATATATGTTTAGTAACTCTTCTCACCGAGTGCACTCATATTGTGGCTGACTAGTACATCCTTCAGAAATGTTTTATAAGTGCTATTACATAGTTGAGGAGGAAGGTATGGCCCAATGTGATCAGAAACTATGCCAACCTATGGTCACTATACACTGCTGTTGGTAGCTCTCCCAAACAATGGCATCGAGGTTTTTGTATGCCCATATGTGGCTATTCCTATAGTTTAGAATTACCCCATCCTTGGTAAATGTGGCTTCATCACTGAAAACAGTTCCGGTGACTGCCTTATGGCCCATTCACAAAACCCAAGCATAAATCGCAATCCTCCGGAGTTAAAGCATGCACTTTTGCAGATAGAAGGGGTAGAGCACCTCCTCACGCAAGACTTGCGATACACTTGTGTGGTTAACACTAATTTTACATGCAATTGCATGGGTGCTGGTTGACGGTTCCTCTTCCAGTAAATGCAGTATGTTTTTTTTACAAACTATGGAATGAAATGGGTATGTCTTGCACTGAAAACTGCTTTATTTGGCACCACAGAACCAGATTCTTGCAAATGCTGATCTACAGAATTTAATGCAGTCTGACGGTGCAGCCATTTATTGGGGTACCTTTTGCTGTAAATCCGTGCAGCCTTTGTAGAACAACCTCCTGCTTTGCCGTACACTAGATGCATGTCAGCTAATTTGGCAAAAATGTAATTTTGCTCCATGTTCCCGAGTACCTATTTAACTACTTCAAGGCTCAAATGACCTATCTGTCGAAGGGCCCTTAAATTCCAGCACTCACTCACTTACTCACTAACTCCTTCAAGGTACAAGTAATGCTGTTGTGTGCTGAAGGCAAACAGAAAATGAGACATGGCTGACTTCATTACCAAAGACTTCACTAGAAAATAGTCATCACATAGTAGTGTTAGTGTCTTTGTCATGCTACCACATAGGTACTCACTGCCTCTTTTGGGGTGTTGTACTACTTTATGCCGTTGCTGGGTTCAACATTTTGTGAATTGTTTACAGCTATTTAACTGTTAGATTGAAAATTGCTCTTACTGACATGGGTAATTATAGACAACTGATAGCTTCAAACCAATGTCAATACATAACCCTCCAGTCTAAGCCATCAGATGTGAGAAGAAACACATGTAAACAATATCCTGTGCTGACTATTAGTTAAGCTTACCCCTTCCAGGCTTGTAGACCATAGTCTAGAAGGCATTGAAGGTACTGTTTCACCAAGTACGCTGGTATCTTCAATGCCTTCTAGACCACGGCCTACAAGCCTGGAAGAGATAAGCTTAACTAATATTCAAGGTGCCAGCCGTGAAAGCCTAATGTTATACAATATCCTGTGCATTGCATATGATGATGTTATTTTACTATTTAAAGTATAAGCACTACAGTGCTCTCAAAATAGAAAAGAAAGGGGGGAAAAGTTTACCCCCCCCCCCCCGCCCTCCCCAGGCTGTAACTTGATTTCTTAGGTTTATTAGGTCCACAATCAGTCTGCATAACCATGTGACCAAACCACATATTTTAGAAATTCCCTATCTTTCTTTAACTCTTTGCCACAACCTGCTATACATTGCAGTGGTGTGCAGCCATATGGTAAGTCTACAATTTAAGTGCTTTTAGTAATAGCACAATTTATAAATGTTTCTTCAGAGAGACAAAAGATAGGCTTTACTATATTTCTTTCCAATGGATACTATTTATACATTTTTTCCTGGTTATGATTTATCGATCATAATCTCTAAGCACTTGGAATATGTAGAACTTAGTAACTTGACATCGTAGACCATTGGTTACCTATCTCTAATTGATGGACTTGTTGCCAATAAAACTTGTGCAATGTTATTCATTTACACCCTGTATATGAACAGCATAATTAAACAAAGATTTGATGGAAATAGCTATTGATTATATGGATAACACAGTGACTATAGTTATAGGAAACACAGAACAAGAGTTACAATAAGACAACAAATTCCCTACTAGATATAATAAGCAGATAGAAATCTAAGCATGGTACTAACTATAAGAAACAGAGTAGGGGATAACTTTAAGTTCACAATAAAAAGTACATTCAGGTTATAGAAATAGGCTCCCTAGTATTAGTGATAGACAATAATTTGAAATGGAGCCAAAATGTTGAGAGAATAATAAAACATTAATATATAAATATATACAGGATGGAACGGAAGTCATTACATTCCTTCTAATATGTGCTTCATAGAAGCATTACAAACAAGAAAGTTGAATGGCATTTTGCCCTTTGATCAGCCAATTTTGAAAAAAAAAAATTTCTTTTTATCATAATTGGATGTGTAATTCCACAAGAATGTACGAAGATAACAGTTTGCTATTTGTAAGATGTGCAGAGTAAGTTATTTCTGACATAGCTTCGATAGTAACTGAATCGATTGGAGCTGAAAGGCATGAAGTCAGTTTTTACAAGTTTTCAGGAGAAGGAAAAAACTGTATAAGTATCACAAAAGCAAATAAATGTAGATTATTAATGTATTTTTATATAAAGTAATGTCTACTAATGCATTTACCTGAGGGGAAAAAAACAATCTGAATGTTTCATCTGCATTTCATTATCGTTTTTCAAAAACAGACTTAATACATTTCAGCTCAGCAGTCACTACTGAACTGCAGATTTGCATTGATATTTAAATTTATGGTGCTTTTATTGGTCATATACATGTTTATAAATGAAAACAAATGAACAGCGTAAAATAAATTATAAAATGACTATCACTTTCCCTAAATACCACTTAATTTGGAAAAACAACATACAAACATGTGACTTTGAGAGCTGCTTTACACAGAATCACTTTGAACCACATTTGTTGGCCATTTCAGAATACTCTTGTAAAACTGTATAGCATCTTCAGGAACATATTTTACTAACTTGCCAATGTCCTGAATCTTTTTAAAGTTTATGGGAAACTTTGTCCTTGTATGCCTTTTCAGAGGTAATAGATGCTGTAGTGAGTGAGACTTTCCCTAAAAGAATGTATGTTTGACAGGCGAGTCGATGTAAAATGATGCTTCAACCTCTCCAATCTTGTTACTGCAGTATTTGAATTGCTTGAACTTTAAGGGGGAAAACACTTGCTTCTTCTCTCCTGGTAGTCCTTCACTTTCTCTGGATATTACACTCTTTTTAAAGTATGATGGCCACCATTTATCAAACAAATTTCATCAAATTCTGTAACATGAATTTCCACATTCTTTCTGCTATTTGCTATTATTTCAACATATTCTCTTGGAGTATATACTCTAACACAACTTTTAATGTTCTTTTTTAATAAGCCAAAATCTCTGTCACATGGTAGGTATGAATGACCCCGTTCAGGAAACATGTGGGTAATTGACTCATATCTACCAGTTGCAGTCAATCCCATTCACATTCTCACCATTGTGTGGTTTCTATTTTGTCCAGTACATCCGTCTGAGAATAAGCTGAGATTTTTAATGGTGGCTGGAATATAACCTTTAATGTAATGGTATAGAGTGGTGCACACTTCATTTGCACCTTTTCTCCGTTATCCTCATGATAAAAATACATAACAGAGCAGTCGTCCTTTAAATTGTGAATGCTGAATACATTTACCCACAGTTGCCGCATGTAAACTCTTTCAAGATTTCTTGCACAGGTATTTCTGACAAGGGCAAATTCTGCATATAGTCAAAGACAATGGCACCCATTTCTTCATTTTGAAGACAGTCAGACTTGGCCTTCTTCAGGGAGTTATAAAATTTTCGGCTTCTTCGAAGATGAACATCCAAATGTGATTTGGATGCAAGTTTTGAAACTTCACAGAGATGTGGACTTTTTAATTTGGCATGAAAGTCCTCACAAAGAGAATAAACATCTATCTGTGGTCTGACAAACTTATAGTTATAGTTTTCCCAAAAATGCAGCCTGTAGAAGACATATTTCATGGATAAGTACTACAGTACAAAGTCATAGATTTTTCTTACACACAGCCGAGAATCAGTGCACGGGACTGAAAGGTAGTAAGTCAATGACTTAGTGCTTTTCTCCTCCGCTCACATTACTCACAACAGCATTTTACCATACAAGGGGAAGGTTGACTTAATGCTTTTCAGTACCGTTTGATGCACCTTGACTAGTTAGTTCAGAATGTGCAATAAAAAAAGTGTACATTTTGACTTAATGCCTTTCAGCTCCGACCGATTCAATTGTGGGACATCACACAGGGTGACGAAATAATTAATCGCTTAAAAGACATGAAGGAACAATCTGGGCTAGTGTACAAGTTTCAGATGATATTGACATGTCGAACAACCTCTCCACATTTCGTCCCTGAATGTTGAAACTCCAGCCTTTACCTTAACCCACCCCTTTCCAACTGAGGTGCTGTCGGGGCTCCAGCCGGCACCAACAGTAGCACTGGTGCTGAGCAGGGCACCGGAGAGATGGCGAAGGTGAAGTGGCAGAAGCACACTAACACACCATTTATTTTCTACATATATTTTGGTTACCCTTGTGCACATTTACCATTTAGGTAGATTTTTGAGATCATTTTGCTGCAACTAATTTGTGAATATTGGGTACAACAATTTTTGCAATAATAATTTGCAGTACCGCGTCTAAGGTAGCATCCTGCTTTACTTTTATTTAAATTCATAATTTAGATGTAGGTAAATAGCATTAATAAACATAGAAAATACAGTAATGGTGCATGAGCATTGCAGTGCAAGGCTTTTTAAATTAAAAAGAACATGTCGCACTCAGTATGGTTTGTGGATATATTTCATATTTGTGTACCATGCTAAAACAACAACATTTCATACTTAAACACAGCTGCTATTTTTCTGATCTTTGCACTCTCACATTTAAATACATTTCTACTCAGGGGTCTCCATCTAGGGGATATGTGAATGGCAACCACAAGGTACCAAAACTGAGCAGAACATTACTTCCACTTACTGGTGTTTTGCTCCTCACTGTAACTTTTCTATCTGACCTTACCTTGGTCATCTCTTGTTCTCTTCCGACCCCGATGCTATTAGGGTTCCTGAGGGCTAGGGAGTATTTATTTTTCCAACCTCTCCATTTCTCCAATTTCTCTATAAAACCTTAACCCCTAACATGCTGACCTATCTTGGCATGTAATACGTCCTCTGATTGGTAATCAGAGGAAATGGTCGGTGAATTTATTTTGATAATTCTCCCTGTCAGGTCACTGAGACCCGTAAACCAACAACAGGTGTGGTCCTCCAGACATTCCGGGGGTTGTGAGAGAGCGATGTGACCGCCAAAACATAAAAATATGGTGCTCTCTAAAAAACTGTTACTATTACTGCTATTGCTCTCTTCAATATCAAATTAGGAAATATGACTCGAGGGGTAAAATGTTCCGGAGTTAAAATAGTCCCCCATTCGGATCTCTGAGTGGGGACTACTTCTCGAGAACCAAAACATTATATTAATAGAAGATCTAACATCAGACTTCTACAATGGAATGCGGGTGGTCTCACACAAACAAAAAGAGTGGAACTGAATAAAATTGTATTTGACTATAAAATAGATATATTTGTCATACAAGAAGCAAATCTAACAAATGACCAACTTAAATACTTCAATTTTACTGGTTTTCTACTACACCTACTACCCAAAAATAGACAGATAAGTAGTGGAATATTAGTTGGAGTCAGAAAGGTTATTAAATCCTCCTTTGAAATTGTTAAAGAAATGGATAACACAGATAAAAGTGAATTAATAAAGCTAAATTTTTGGGATAACAAAATACATCTGCATTTATACAGTATTTACAATCCTCCCAGGAATGAACCACATCTCTCACTTATTGACCAATTAAATAAAACAATCGTAATTGGAGATTTCAATGCCCATTCCAAAAGATGGGGTTATGAAAAAGTGGATTCTACAGGGAAGATAGTGGAAGCATTTTTGAATACCACAACTTTTGAACTAATTTATAGTAAAGAACATCCCACAACCTTCATACATTACTCTGGAGCAGAGAGTAACTCAGACCTCTTGTTAGCTACAACAGATATTGTTTCAAAAATTACAAAACAAGTTATAGAAGATCCAAGTTCTGGTCACAGAGCAGTAATTGCTGATATAAAACTAGAGAATACAAATAACAGTCAAGGTCTCACGAATCTGTATTGGAACTTCAAAAAAGCAGATTGGAACAAATATAAAACTGAATTAGAACATAAATTTAAAGAACAAACAAACTCACAGCTGCATGACCAACCAGATCATATGAACAAAAATTCCTGTAGTCATCCTAGAAACCACAAAAAAACATATTCCTCGTGGAAGAATTAAAAATTTTAAACCCTTTTGGAACCCCCAGTTAGAAGAACTGAAAAAGCAAAGGGATATAGCTAGAAATACAGCTGAACAAACAAAAAACATATTGGATACACAAATATGGCGAAAGAAATGTGCCTCACTAAAAAAAGAAATTAATACCACTAAAAGGAATCACTTTAATAATTTCTTAGAAAAAATGGATTATAGGACAGATGGTAACAAAGCTCATAAGTTCATAAAAAATGTCATGGACAGGAAAGAAAACAACAGCACACCTGTCATTTACAACAATAAAATATTAGTAAATGATGCAGCCATAGGCGAAACATTCAATAAATATTATGCTAATTCACATAAAGCAACAAGAAATAATACAAAGGAACATAAAGAATTTAAGAAAGATTTGAAACAAGAAAGAGAATGTGATCCTAACACTCAGTGCAATATCTTTTTTCAAAATTTTAATATGCAAGAGCTGAACATTGCAATAAATAATCTAAAAAACAAAAAGTCTCCTGGACCAGATTACATACATCCAGAGTTCATAAAAAACCTTGGAAAAACAGCAAAACAACAACTACTGAAACTCTACAATCTATCCTGGAAAACCACTGTACCTGCTGAATGGCAAAAAGCAATAATTGTCTCACTCTTGAAGAAAGACAAAACAGCATCAGAAATAAAAATTATAGACCAATAGCTCTTACTAGCATAATAGCAAAAGTGAGGGAAAGAATGGTGTCAAACAGGTTAAATTGGTTTCTAGAATCACAAAATTTAATATCCCCATGTCAAGCTGGATTCAGAGAGTTCCACTCTACAAATGAACAAGTCTTACTTCTCAGTCAAGAAATCAAAGACTCCTTCAATAGAAAAGAAGATAATTTATCAGTTGTTATTGATTTCCAAAGTGCAAATGATTCGATATGCAGAACAAAACTACTAAAGAAAGTAAAAAAAATAGGGATACAAGGTCCAATGTTTTCATGGCTAAGTCATTTCCTAACACAACTCTTTATTGCAACCAGATATGGAAGAAATATATCTAAATACAAACAAGTACACCGTGGCTTACCACAAGGCGCAGTGCTCAGCACAACACTTTTTAATATGTTTATTAACGATCTGCCACAACAAATACAAGAATCAGGTGTGAAGTGTGCACTATTTGCTGATGACTTAGTAATGTGGACCTCAAAACCAAAAAGCAAAAGTACAGAACTAGAAAAAACAATGCAGCTATCCTTAACCAACTTACAAAGATGGACCAAAGAAAATTTAATGACTGTTAATACAACAAAATCAAACTACCAAATCTTTTCACTAAGAAAAAACCACTAAAAATAAAAATAAATTTTGAGAGTCAACAATTACCAGAAACAAAGGAAGCAAAGTATTTAGGAGTTACATTTGATACCAAACTTACATGGACCAAACAAATAGAAAATGTAATACAAAGAGCAGAGAGGCACCTTTCACTGTTAAAACGTCTAACAGGAATGAAGTGGGGATGTTCCAGAGCAACTCTTAACACAACATACAATGTATATATAAAGCCATTATTTACTGCAGCGAAGTTCTTGTAACAGCAAACATAAAAAAAAATTCAAATCTTTCAAAACCAAAGTCTGAGATTAATTACAAGTGCTATCAAAACCACACCAATAGCAGCTATGGAAATACTAACCAACCAATACCCCATTGAATATGAAATAGAAAAAGCGGCTCTTATTCAACACGAAAAGTTGATCAGACTCCCATTCAATACACGGCACAAGAGAAATTTTACACATACACTAAACACTCAGGAGAGCTTTCTTTCCAAAATTCAAGACATCAAGAAGAATGTACACCTTCCTAATTCAAAGGAAAACTTCATATCTAAAGTCAATCCGACACATACATTAGACATCACATATTATTTACACCTGACAGAAAAAGTTAAGAAAAGTGATACTCCAACTAGTGTTCTAAAATTATTGGCATTAGAGACAATCCATACTAGATTTCCAGAACACAAATGGCTCCATATTTATACTGATGGATCATTGATATCAAACCAAAATGGAGCAGGTGCTGGAGTCACATGTCACCTCTTTTCCTATTACAAATCTTTAAGTTATGGAACTAGTAACTTTGATAGAGAAATTGAAGCAATTCGAATGGCCCTACAAAATCTTTTGTACACAATTTCACATTTTCAGCAAGCAGTTATTCTCTCAGATTCCAGGGCAGCAATTATAGCAATTACTTCCAAGTTGTCATCAAAAAACCAAATAATTATAGAATCTTGGAAAATCCTTACCCATCTAACAGCACTTCAAAAACACCTAGTCTTCCAATGGATACCAGCTCACTGTGGACTGAGTGGTAATGAGAAAGCTGATTTTCTTGCAAAAAAGGGTACCAGCGGTGTACAAAAATCTATAGTTAATCTACCATTTTATGCAGCTAAAAGATTAGTCAACTCTGAATTCAAAAAAATTATTGCAAAATATTACTATGAAAAATCAAAGAATAAAAGATGGGAACTACCAAACATTCAAACAGTAATTCCTGAGTATCCTCGAAAAACAGCAGTTGTAACCTTCAGGTTGATTACAGGACATGATTGTCTGGCAAAACCTTTAAACAGAATTGGGATATATTCTTCACCACTCTGTCCTCTATGTGATCTGCAAGAGGAAATGGACTGAGACCACCTTCAAATATGCTCAGCCACTTCTAGTGCCGCATCCATCAGTGAAAAATATTGAAGAGCAAGAGGATTAATGACTTCATTGTCAGATACCCAGCATTAGCTAACAACAACAACAATCTGAGCTGCTCTCTCAGATGTGAGGTAAGTCGACAATGTTTCATTGAGGTTGGTCAGGGAATTAACCTAGTATGGGAATGTAAACAGGTCAAGTACTTTGGCTTTTGTTTAATGACTTGGGATTGGCCTATACTCGCCCAGTAAACACCGAAGGAGAAAGCAGGGTACGAGTTTGTTTTCAAGACACACAGTTATGCTGTTTGTTTATGTACTGAGCTAGGGAAAGTGCCCACCCACACAATCTGCAGTATTGCCAGGTTATTTTCGACAAAACTAAAATATCTCTGTAGGATTTTTTGTCAGAGACAAAAACGTAAGATACAAAAAGTCTTCCAAATACAGAGATCTACCACTGATTTAAATTAATGTACTGACTTCCCTTCCACCTGGTATACATTTCTTCGGACCGTGTGTATATGAATGAACTGTTCTTAAATGGCTGGGTAAATTTTTATCAGTTGTGTGATAAAGGTGAGGGCTGGCTCTGTAGCACAGTTGGTAGAGCACCAGATTCGATTCCCGGCAGGGGGGTAGGAATTTTTCTCCAGCCAGGATTATTCCTCATCCTTCCCTGAATCTGGAAGTATAATGGTGGCGCCGTGGCTGAGTGGTTAGACTGCTCACCTACCATCTAGGCGGGACCCGCATGTGGTAATCGTGGTAGACGAAGTTGCACCTGGGCAGGTTTTCTCTGGGTTCTCCGGTTTCCCCCCACCATTCATTCCACCAATTGCTCCATTATCACCCTTCCAATCATCCATTTCCCCTGCATTTCATATCATTCTCTTCCTCACTATCAAACCAGGTGCTTGGCTGACCACCTGCTTCCAGGTCGTCACTGTCTGGTCCAGAGGTCCCTCTGCTCCCCGACAGGCGTTGGTACCCTAGGCTGGCTTGTAAGTCCTAGGGGTGTAAGTGCTACATAAGGGGAGGGTAATCAGGGACAGAAAGAAAAGATAAAAATGATTCGAGAATGGTTTAGTTAGACCCAATTGAACATGTTCTTTTTAATTAAATAACTTATGTGTTGTTGTTCTTTGGATTGTTTAGGCTTACAATTGGATCTGTCAAGCGAGCTGTAATCATATTTTAGAATTTCCGGTATTTGGTACTGAGCTTGCATTTTAGGAAGTTTTGTCACAGCTGAACGTTAATATTACATTAAACGTGCACACCTATTGAGAACAAGTAATTAAAAGTGTAATTAACAAATATACATTCTGCAAATTTGTAAGCTGCAGTACTGAAGTGAGTATTCTACATGCATTTTCATGAATTCCAATGATCTATAACCTATAACAATCTGCTTAACCTACAAATGTAATCTATTAATATTTATTGAAGTAAGGTGTTGAAGTATAATTAAAACATATACATTGTGCAAATGTGTAAGGTGCAGTATAGAGGTGAGTATTTTACATGATTTTTCATGAATTCCAATGACGTATAAACATACATTCTATCACAATCACGCTTAACCTACAAATTTCATATATTATTATTTATTGAAGTAAGATTTTAAAGTGTAATTAAAAAATATACATTGTGCAAATTGTGCTAGAGCCTTGTAGTATGTTTTGTTATACAGTAATATAGTCACACAACTCCAACAAACATAACCATCTTCCTGCTACAGTGCATGCGCAATGGCAAATTCTAACCCAAAAGAGAAGCACAATTTGCATTATCTAACTGATAAATTCTCAAGTAGAGTGAGAATGAGTCAGACTGTCGAATTATATTTATATGGACTATTTCATATATAGCTGCTTTAGAGGTTTTGATTTTTTTCTTTTACAGTGAAGTGTTGATACTGCATTAAACCACAAAAAAGCAGCTTATAAAGGATCTGCTGCAAATATATAATGAGGCATTAATAAAGATTGAGGATAATATTCTCATTTGGAATATGGCACTCATTCATTTCAGCATGCCATCGTCTACCACCCAGCAACATAAATCATTATGTGATTTGGCTACTTTTGTTGCTAATAATGAGCAAAAGAATATATATATGATTAATTTAATTTGTCAATTGCAGCACAACAAGGTAATTCTTTTTTATGGGGGGGATGCACCAGGTGGCACTGGCAAAATATTCATCTCACTGATACTTGTGCGCATTTGATCACATAATCATATTGCAATGGCAATTGCTTCATCAGGCGTTGCAGCGATTTTGCTTAATGGTGGGCAGACTGTGCATATAGCACTCAAGTTGCTATTGAACATTCACACAAATCCAGACACAATGTTTAACACAAAGAGGCATTCAGGCATGTCTGAAATGTTGAGAAAATGCAAAATTATTATCTGGGATGAATGCACTATTGCCCACAAGCATTCACTTGAAGCTCTCAAGAGAATGCTGAAAGATGTCAATGATACCAGGCATTTTGGTGGTGTTGCTGTCCGGTGATTTCAGACAGACATTGCCTGTCATTCCGTGTGGTACATATGCAAACAAAATTAGAGCATGTTTGAAAGAATCATACCTTGGCAAAGTGTCAGTAAATTATGTCTTACCATAAATACTTGTCTTCAAATTCAAAATGATCCATTGACATTCTTCAAACGGTTGCTCAATATTGACAAAGGACAATTTAAATTGTCTTAAACTGCAATCCAACTTCCAGACAATTTTTGCAACATGGTGGATACCAATGCTTTGATTGAAATTATATTTCCAAATTTACAAGCTAATTACAGTAATAATGCATGACTACGTGAGCGAGTTATTTTGGCCACAAAAATATACAGATGTCAACGCAATTAATTTTAAAATTTGAGTCATTGCCTGGCAATGAAATATTATTCAAATCCATCCATACTGTTGTCGATGCTGAGGAAGTTGTCAACTATTCTGTTTAATTCTTGAATTCACTGGATTTGCCTGGAATGCCAACACATAGCTTGTGATTAAAGATTGGTTCACCAATCATTTTGCTTTGAAATTTCAATGCACCAAAGCTATGCAATGGCACACGATTGGTAACAAAAATCATTGACAATGCTCTTGAAGCTACCATTTTAAATGGCAAATTTCAAGATGAAGTTGTTCTACCACAGACCCCAATGATTCCTTCAGACTCGACCATTCTATTCAAACGTTTGCAATTACCAATTTGCTTGGCATTCACAACTATTAAGTCACAAGGCAAATTGTTGTAGTTCCTTTAAACTTTTGACAGCATCCCGATAAGTCTTTAGCCTACACTCTTCTTCCATCTAAGGGACATACTCCCTCTCTTCTTCTATCTGACTTTACATATCCTCAATTAAGACATCTGTATCAACTGTGTCTGTTTCAGTTTGAATATCACTGTCTATGTTGACCTATTCCATGGCACTGCAATTGAAAGGATCTTCATTTATGTCGTTTTGTGCCTTAAAATTTTCTAAACTCTACATTGCAAAACTGTAAATTTTCCATTAAAAGGCGCACTATGATTTCTGTTGTGCGTGTAAGACAGGTTCTGTTTTTCAACCCTAAGTTCACAGGACCATAAAGTATTTCCATTTTAGACAGATTTCCGCTTAACAGGAGTCCGTTCTTATTGCTTATTTCCTTGTAGGTGCAAGGGGAATGTTAGAATACAGTAGGCTTTGTGTGATAGTCAAATGTTTTAAAGCTTTGAGATTCTGTTGTCTTTGCACACCTGACATAAAAAATGAACAACGATGATCCATTTCACGAAAGTTCTAAGTTTTGCAAAACTCACACACATAACAAGGAATATCTCCGAAATGGTTCACCCTACAAGAAAATTTATTGAGAGATAAATTATGTATTTTAGCAAGATCTACATTTTTGTATAGTATGATTTGATTTATCTCTAATGGTTTACCAGTTATGCAAAAGTCCTCCAGAGTAAATACGACTACAGGGGCTATAGCCAGAAAATTCAAGATATACATTTCATTTGTTATAAAAATACCTCAAACATATAACATTTTAATCAGAACCGCTAGAGCCATTTTCAAGAAAATCAATATTTTCCATATAAAAGATAGTTTAGGGTAGGGCTATTTTCTTCAAAATCTTCATGTCGCATCCTTGAAAGACATTAAACTTAAATACCAACTTTCGTTTTTAACCGACTTTTTGTTTTTGAGTTATACGGTCCACAGACGCACAGACAGACAGACACACACACAGACCTTTTTCTAAAAATGCTTTTTTTGGATTCAGGGGGTCTCAAAACATATATATCCGGTGAAATCTAGACATGGAATTTTTGGGTGGAATACAATACTTTTCCTACTTACCAGCAGAGAAAGTAAAATATATATTTAAATATTTAAGTATATTACTTGGAATGAAATGCTTGCTGTTTTATCTTACATTTACTTTCCTTGAGTAACAACAACTATTTTCTACTCCATGGTGCTGTTAACAAAAAGTCAAGGCCTTCTTCACAATTATGCTCTTTTATAATTCCCGATGCTATTAGGGTTCCCGAGGGCTAGGGAGTCTTTATTTTTCCAACCTCTCCATTTCTCTAATTTCTCTATAAAATCAACCCCATCATGCTGACCTGTCAATGGCCTCTGATTGGTAATCAGAGGATATGGTCGGTGAATTTATTTTGATAATTCTCCCAGTCAGGTCGGTGAGACCCGTAAACCGACAGCTGTGGTCCTCCAGACATTCTGGGGGTTGTGAGAGAGCGATGTGACCGCCAAAACATAAAAATATGGTGCTCTCTAAAAAACGGTTACTGTTACTGCTATTGCTCTCTTCAATATCATTGTGAAAAATATTGGAGAGCAAGAGGATTAATGACTTCATTGTCAGAAATCCAGCATTAGCTAACAACAACATAATTCCAAAATGTTCACAGCCTAGCATATGCATGTTGTTGTTGTTGTTGTAGTGTTTAACGCCCGCTTTTACTACTACGGCACCGCAGGCGGTGACACTGATGATACATGAAGATGGAGCACCGGTGGAATGAGATGGCGGGGGAAACCGGAGTACCCGGAGAAAACCCGCCCTGACGCCGCACATGCATGTGGATATCCTTTTCAGTAATTTCCAAGTTGAAATTAGGTATTTCATAGCCCACGCTGGTCAGAAAGGATGAGATTTTCAATGTTGAAAGGGAAATCAAGATTAGCTAAGTGGTTTTTGAGGTTACTCTACATATGTATATACATATATATTTATACACACATACATTAAAATGTTCTATCTTTATAATATTGATATTGTGGCCAAACCAGCAAGATACAAATCACCCCAGCCACTGATGAAAGATTAGAGTGCAGGAGTTTGCAGCGGTCGCATTTAATCTCCTCCTTCCTTCTTCTTGCTGGGCTCCAATAACGTGCTAAAAATAAATTTTTGAACGAAATGTAACATTCCTATCCTGCACCTGTAGCTCTAAGCCACTGTAAGCTATTACCTATTAATGATTTTTTACGATCATCTTCAATTCATCAGGTATTTTTTTTATTTTAAAATAATTTCTTTTAGAAATTGCTTTGGATTGTCAGTTGCTTTTTCATCAAAAATAGGAGGAGTAATTTTGGACAAGACATCCTTATTATAACCAATTTCGTAATTTTGTTTTGTATTTCCAGGAAGGAGTGAATGGCGTAGGTAAACTGTCACACTAACACACTAACTGTGTGTGTTGATTATCTGTGTGTATATTAGCCCTTACATCACAGTCTACATTTGTATCATGTTCAACATTTACATTATCATTGTTATTTTTACCTTGTGCTTGATATGCTACCACTATTTTATTTAAATTAGTTACATTTTCTTTTTCTTTGTCTAAACATTTTTGTATAGATTTTATTTTATTATCTATTTGCGTTTTGTGGTCTCGTATTTCAAGCAAGAGGTCTTTTTTTATAGTTAACATTTTTGGTCTTTATACTTTCTACTTCTTGGCATACAACATCTCTAAGTTCGATAATAGCTGCTGCTTGTACAGAACTATATTCTGCTTGTTCGAGCTTAAGTTTGTCCAGCTCTTGTGACTGGCTATCAAATTTGTTGCTTATTTCATTAATTATATCTTTTTGTTCTAATTTAAAATTTTCTATACTTTGAGAATTTTGCCTTATTAGTTTAATTTGTTCATTAGTTATCTCAGCCATTTCAGATTTCATCTGACTCAATTGACTGGTGGAATCAGATCTCATCTGATCTAACTGGCCATTCAAATTACTCATTTGGTTAGCTAAATTATTAATTTGGTCAGCCATTTGAGATTTTAGTTGACTATTTGAATTATTAATTTGGTCAAGCATTTCAGATTTAAGTTGACTATTTGAGTTATTAATTTGGTCAACCGTTTCAGATTTTAGTTGACTATTTGAATTATTCATTTGGTCAACCATTTGTTTGAACATTAATACTATGCTATTCATGTCTGTATTTTGCACACTGTTGCCTTCACTGCTTGCCTGGTTGTAGTCGTCTTCCATCTTAAAAGATCTTGTAATTTTTCCACTACATAAAAACATGCATAAACACAATAGCAAGTAATATGCACTAACCTACGTCGATTTCCTACTGGTTGGAATTTTCAGTCCTAGACGTGTTGTTGTACAGTACTGCTTCCTTCCCAGGGCCTAATCCAATCCTCTTCTTTTTTCGAACCATGGTCATTAAGTTCCAAAATATGTAGCGGGTGCCAATATCTTCCTTTGAATTCTTCCCTTTTGTGCCGTACTCGTTGGGTGCCAAATATGCAGCGATCGCATTTAATCTCTTCCTTCTTCGCTTGGCTTGCCTAGTCGACTACATCCAATGAGACTTGCGGGTGCAGGGAAGTTGCTTGGAAATGATACGACTTTCTCTCATAGATCATTTTTATTCACTTCAATAATATTTTATTAATAATGCTTCTGTACAATAATTGGTCTTCAACTGAATTAGGTAGAAAAGCTCTCGTTCTTTTATTACATGTATTCTTTAACTATATTAACTCTCCTTCTCTATAATTTAATCGCTGTTGCTGACCGTTGTTATCCGTTGTTAGGTGAAAATTTTTGTAACAGTCTGGGTTCATCATTTGTTTGAACCACAGAAGCTGTAATATTCGGACATTGCCATGCTGTTTATTCATAGCATACTTAAATATAAATGAGAGCTCTTTTAATTAAAGAAATTGAAGCCATTAACAGTGAAGCAACAAGATTCTAAAGTAAGAATAAATTAGAAACTAAAAACTTTACTTATCTTAGTAATATTGCAAGTTCTCGGTGCAAAGCTGACTAAAATTTTGAGTTGACTCCAACTCATTCTCAAAGCTATACAAATAAATTTGTTACCAAAGCTACAGATGTTCATTTTAATCACTAATCTCTGAAAACAAAAAACATAGATATTGATGCTCACCTTGATTACCAATCTCTGAAAACAAAAACCTATAAATACAATCTATATGAGGTAATTCAAAGTTCATAACATGGCTCCTGTTTTTTAAAATAAATATTTTTTCCCAAACCATTAAATCTATAGGTCCACTTAATTGTTTTAATAATTTAACTTCTGGATAAATTTCATGATTAAATGACCAAAGTGATCTGCTACAACTGATTTCTCAGTTTGTTTATATTTAACATTTCTAAAATGCTCTTTTATTCTGGTTTCTAAATGATGTTTAGTTTTACCAATATAAATCTTATCACAATCCAAACAGCTAAATTGATAAATGCTAGATTTTTTATAATTTGGTATTTTATCTTTTTTAGAAAAATTTAGTAAATTTTGTATATTAAATTTATTTTGAGGGATCAAATTTATTCCATATTCTTTAAAAATCTTTGTAAATTTTTTATTGGCCCATGGATGGTAAGTGAACATCTTAAAAGTACAATTATCTTTTATTTTTTTGAGGGTAGAAACTTCTTTAACAGCTTTTTGATACTTAAATTTTTCTGTTTTTATGTATAAAATCTGTATTAAAACCATTAATTACTGCTGTGTTAATAATGTGTTTATATTCTGTGTCAAATCCTTCGTTATTAAGGGGTATATTTATTAACCTATAAATTAAACTATTGAAAACAGCAAATTTATGTGCAAAAGGATTAAGACTTTTATTTTTTATGTAATTATGAGTGTGAGTAGATTTTCTATAAATACCAAAATTCAATTTATTGTTATGTCTTTTAATTTTTAAGTCCAGGAACGGAAGGCACCCATTATTTTCGGTTTCTAAAGTGAATTGTATAGCTTTATCTTGTAAATTTAAAAGTTTTAAAGCATCATTTATCTGTTTTTTAGGGACAACAGCAAAAATGTCATCCACATATGAATACCATATTTTAAAAATTAGAGGGAATGATTTTATAATTTGAGTTTCAAAAAACCTCATGAAAAGATTGGCAAGAAATGGCGAAAGAGGACTACCCATTGCCAAGCCTGAAGTTTGTTGAAAAAAATTACCATTAAAACTAAAGAAATTTTGATCTAAACAAAGATTTGTAAGTTTTACAAAATCATCTATTAATTCTTTGTTTAATTCTAAAGAATTTAACCATATTTTAAAAAAATCAAAAGCAGTTACATCAAAAGAAACGAGTTTATCATTATCAGACAATACTATGTTGCTAATCTTTTCTACTAATTCAATTAACACCTAAACTTTCAAATTGATCAAAGGTACTGAATTTTTTAGTTAACCCTTTTGCCAAATTATATGTAGGTGAATTTATACAATTTATAATTAGTCTCATTTTATTTCCTGGTTTGTGAATTTTAGGAAGTGCATATAATCTAGGTAAACCTGGATTATTAACTTTTAAAATATGTAAGATTTAAAGCTTTCACGGCGCGCGTTATTTACTACAGCTTCACGGGTGATCAGCCGTATGAGGTTTAAAAACATTGAGCTTTCGGCCATAGTGTCTAGAATGGCCGAAAGCTCAATGTTTTTAAACCTCACATGGCTGATCACCCGTGAAGCTGTAATAAACTTTTAAAATACTTTTTTCTTTTTTAGGTATCATTTTTACTTCATTGAGAATTTTATTAAAAGTTGAAATGCATGATTTTAAAGGATCGTTATAAATTTTTACGTAATCTTCACTTTCAAGAAAAAGTTCTACTCTATTACTATTATCAGATTGATCTAAAATTACAATTTTATTGCCTTTGTCAGCTTTAATATAAATTATGTCCTTTTCATTCAATGATTTAATAATCTGATTATTATAATTATTTTTAGGATGATTTTTATTTAAATCTTTCAAAATTGTAGTGCATTTCATTTTAATCAAAGATTTATTAATGTCATTTAAATCTTGACTGGCAATTTCAATATCTGCAACAAAATCATCTATGTTTTTTGAAAGCTTTACGCAAGTTTTCATACCTTTATTTAGAAAATTTATTTATTTCTCATTAAAGTTACAATTTGATCAATTAATTACATTATTTGTTGAATTATTTGGTTTCTTTATATTAAATTTTTGTTGCTTTTGGCATAATCTATTTAACTTGTTTTTTAACCTCTTTGTTTTTCTTTTCATGCTAAAATTTAAGTTCTCAAATAATTTAGATTCTAAATTAACCCAAATTAAGTTATCTAAAATATGTGTTAATTTTAAATGTAAGTCATATAACCTAATTTAATTTAAAAGGTGAGTCAATTAATAACACTAAACAACAATTACAACATAATTTTCCGGAACACGCTTCAAAGGTTAACTTTCCTCCATTATCAACCAGACAATAACTGGGTTTCCATGGTGTTTCATGGTGCGGATGGCGATGCTTCTTCTGATGTTTCTTCTGGTAATGGTTCAATGAACTTGTTGAAAATATCTTTCTGAGGAATGTAAAAATTAAATACTCGGTTTCTATTTTTTAAAATGAAGATTTGTTCCCATGTGGACAGTTCTTGTTTTCCGGTTATGTGTTTGAGAAGTTTCGGTTCTAGCTTTATGTTATGATTTTTTGTCCAAAAGTGAAACACAACTGCTGATTTTTCTAATTGTTTACTCTTGATGTTCCTAATGTGTTCCTTGGATCTAATTTCTAAATTTCTTTGGGTTTTTCCTATGTATATTTCATTGCAATCACTGCATTCAATTTGGTATATACCAGATTTTTTGTTAGGTGGAATAGCATCTTCGATGTTTGAAAGTAGCAGGTTTTTTTATGGAGTAATGGTTTACTGGTGCTAGCTGAATGTTGTATTCCTTGAACACTCTTTTAAATTTATCAAAGGCCCATGGATGATATGTGAATTTTTTGAATGTCATTTTTGTTTTTGCTGCTGTGAGAGTTGTAGCTTCTTTCAATAATTTTTTCTTTTCTGTTTGTTTTACTTTTTTATATACTAATTCTTTGGGGAAGCCGTTTTTTGTGCTATTACAATTATTTTGTAATATTCTGTTTTCTATTCTTCTGCTGAAAGAGGGATGTTCACCAATTTATGTGTTACACTATTGAAAATTGCTTGTTTGTGGCTTCTTGGATTGTAACTATCAGCTTTTATGTAGTTGTCTGTCTGCGTTGGTTTTCTGTGAATAAATTTCGGTACAAATTTACAATGTGTTAAATTATACAGCACTGCAAGGCCTGTCAACCCTCATACTGGATTTTGTGTTGACCAGCTCCTCTTGCCACCAGACATTAAATTTTGTGTCAGCCATAACTAACTTTCGTTTGTACATGTCTTCTCTGAGCAGTAAAATCTATTTGCTACTCCAAGGCATTCTCAATAACAGCTTTGTAAATTCTACTTAGTTTCTTAGTAATTAAGAATTGAAATAAGATGTTCTATAATTCAAGCCCATTAGAAAATACAGCTTTTCAATTGTAAAAATCTGACGTGTTGCACTCACATGACTTTTTCTACTCTTGTACTAACCATTCTCACAAACTGTTATTCCTATATCTTCTTCGTGTTAGTTGAGATAAACATTTGTACAAATTATCTTATTGCTTATATCCTTGTAGGTACAAGGGGAATATTAGAATACAGTATGCTTTGAGCGATAGTCAAATCTTTTAAAGCTTTGAGATCCCATTCACTTTGCACGCTTAACGTATAAAAAAAATGAACAACCATTGTTCCATTTCACAAAAGTTAACTTTTCTGAAACTCACATAACAGGGAATAACTCTGAAATGGTTCACCCTACAAGAAAATTTATTGAGACATAAATTGTGTATTTTAGCAAGATCTACACCTTTGTATAGTATGATTTGGTCTATCTCTAATGGTTTACCAGTTATGCAAAGATCGTCCAGAGTAAATATGACTACAGGGGCTATAGCCAGAAAATTCAAGATATACATTTCATTTGCCATAAAAATATCTTAAACATATGAGATTTTAATCAAAATCGTTAGAGCCATTTTCAAGAAAATAAAAATTTTTTTAAAAATGTTCCATGTAAAGGGTAGTTTAGGGTGGGGCTATTTTCTTCAAAATCTTCATGTTGCATCCTTGAAAGACATTAAATACCAACTTCGGTTTTCAACCTACTTTTCATTTTTGAGTTATGCTGTCCACAGACAGACAGACAGGCAGGCGGGCAGGCAGGCGGGCGGGCGGGCGGGCGGGCGGGTGGGCGGGCCGGCCAGGCGGGCAGGCAGGCAGACAGACACATACAGACACACCTTTTTCTAAAAATGCTTTTTTTGAATTCAGGGTATCTCAAAACATATTTCTGGTGAAATCTCGACATCGAACACAAAAGTTTTTTATCTTTATAATGCTTGTATAGATAAGTAAGCACTAATAAAGGAAAAGATAGCATAGAATGAGAAGCATTTTTATTGAAACATTAGTCAAGAGTCAAGTCTTACCTTGGTGATTTCACAGGACTGGAGTCTCCATCCTGTAACTGAATAATGCAAACATCAGGTTTCATACAATCAGTTATAGAGGTTAAGCTAGATGTCCAGCATCACAAAGTTATCTTTATGCTCAACCATGCCATATGTAGTGCTCATATGCCACCCTACTGGATCTCACTATATCAACCTCTTCATAAAAACACTTATACATCAACCAAAGGTGCACAAGTTTATAATGACACTGCCAATCAACCAAAGATGTACAGTTCATCACAACGCTGCTAACCACCAATCAAAAGATCTGTATGTAGCGATCAATAGTTTGGCATTTGTGCACATACCCATGCAGGGGAAGACGTATACAGAATAAAGCTTTGTGGGTCTGGATGGGTCAATTGGTTAGACGCTGGCATACTGATCCCAAGGTCGTGGGTTCAAATCCGGCCCAAACTGATGGTTTTTAAAATGACAGCACCAAGTCAGTAGATTTACTGGCATGTAAAAGGACTCTTGTGGGACAAAATTCTGGCACACTGGCAACACTGATGTGATCCTGGCGATTGACAGCATCATTAAGGAAAATAATAATTTAATTTTTTTATTTAGAATAAAGCTACTCTTTATTTAATAATTGTAAATATTATAAATATAATTCAATATATTCAATAAATATAATTCAATTTGTCTTCTTGGTTTTGAAAGTCAACTCTTTTAAAGGTTAAAGCACATAGACTCTACCATTGAGTCAAGACCAACATAACAAAATTTGAAGGACCTATGCACAATCATATCAAATAACAAATAAGTAACATGTCAGACACCAATAATTATGCAGCATTTTATAAATGTTTTAAACATAGATACATGGTTGAGCATAAATAGTTGTATGAAACTTGAATATAATGACAATTAAGACGCTTGTATGAATATTATGAAACTCACTACTACTTGTTTCATAAAATATACTCGCATCTTAAATTATTGCTACCATTATACTCTTGTTGCATAATATACTATTAAACTACTAGGTTTGATTTCTTTTAATTTAGTTGGTGTATGGTATTAGGAGTTATGTAGAAACAAAGATTTGACATTACTTCATGTAATAGGGTGAAAGAAAACAGATCTGAATAAATAGTTTAGTTTAAAGAAGAAAGAACTAGAAAAGGAATGTTTAGTAGAGGTAAATCAGAAGCTATGATTCAGTTAACCCAATATTAACAATGATCTGATGTGATACATTCACATAACCTTCTCCACCAATGTCAATTGCATTTATGTTAGAACTCATACAAAGAATTTAGTCCCAATCACAATAAAAAGCTCAGACAAACCAAAAATGCAAGTCTTAGTGTGCATTTTATGTAACAGAAGCATTCACATAGTTATATATAGTACTAAGTAATGCAAGAGATTGCTAATTCCAAACTTTGTATTTGTGTTGCATGCATAGAGATGCATGTGAACAAATAAATAATACAAGATCTTATGCCAACTGCTGTACGAGGGCTGTTCAATAAAGAATGATCATAATTTTATTACGGTCATAATTTTTCGCATTAAAATTCAATCTTATTATATTCTGATAGCTTAATGTGAGACAAACACGCCGTAGTAGTTTCATTGTTGGTGCTCCTGGTTCCCGCCTGTGAGAACCAGGCAAGTTCAGACATGTTCAGTATCACCTACCGCTGCAATGGAGGTAACACGCGAGGAACAATATGCGGCTTTGAAATTCTGCTTTCGTCTCAATAAATCTTCAGTTGAGGCCTATACAATCTTACAGGAGGCCTATGGAGAGCCTGTTCTTCCCTACAGCACAGCTCGAAGGTGGTTTAAAATGTTTAAAGAGGGGAGACAATCAATTTCAAAGGAAGGTGGACCCAGTGCTCCAGTTACTGCTCTTACGGAAGAAGACATCAACACTGCTGCTGCTATTGTGAGAGAGGATTGACGAATTACCTTAAGATCACTTTCTGAAGTACTGAACATTTCATTGGGTGCCACCCACACGTTGGTGACAGAAACATTATACATGAGACGTGTTTGTGTGCGATGGGTTCCAAGACTGTTGATTCCTGAACAAAAGAACATTCGCATGCAGCTCTGCATGCAGTTAAAGTTGATGTTAGAGGAAGATCCGGAATTTCTGCTGATGAAACTTGGTTACATCATTTTGATCCTGAGAGCAAACAGCAAAGCTCAGTGTGGAAATCTCCTTCGTCACCAACCCCCAGCTTATGCTGGGAAAGTTATGGTCATCTCATTCTTTGATATTCATGGAATGGTTTATCAGCATGTTGTACCTGCACACACATCAATAACTGGACAATACTACAGGGATGTCCTGAAAACATTGCAAGTCCATATCAGGCACAAAAGACCACATTCCTTCCGTGAAGCAGGCTGGATGCTGCACCATGATAATGTGCAGCCGCATATTGCCAATGTTGTTGCTGAATATCTTGCAAAACTCAACGTGAAGCGCATCCCTCACCCGGATTTAGCCCCATGTGATTTTTTTCTATTCCCTAACTAGAAGAAACGCCTTTGTGGGAGGCATTATCCATCATCAGAAGCAGTGGTGAAGGCTGCGGAGGTAATTTTAAAGGATCTCTCAAAAAATGGTTTCCAGCATGTCTTTGAAGACTGACTTATAAATTGTACATACTGTAAATAGTTCATTGTGCATAGTCTCTACTACTTGGTTAATCAGTTCTTTGTATATTACTATTATTATCATTATTATTGTTATTGTTTATTATTAACGTCTTTGCTACTCATATGTACTTGCTTACTATTGACTGGATTCAATCGTGTATTACACCATATTGAATTGCAATAAAATTGAATTGAACTGAATTGACAGAAACGCTGGGACAAGTGCATCGCATTCATGGGAGACTACTTTGAGAAGGACCATCAAACTTATGAGGATGAGTACAGGTATGTTGTGAAAAAAAATTGTTGTTGTTGTTAGCTAATGCTGGATTTCTGACAATGAAGTCATTAATCCTCTTGCTCTCGAATATTTTTCACAATGATATTGAAGAGAGCAATAGCAGTACTAGTAACCTTTTTTAGAGAGCACCATATTTTTATGTTTTGGCGGTCACATCGCTCTCTCACGACCCCCAGAATGTCTGGAGGACCACACCTGTCGTTGGTTTACGGGTCTCACCGACCTGACAGGGAGAATTATCAAAAGAAATTCACCGACCATATCCTCTGATCACCAATCAGAGGACGTATTACATGCCATGACAGGTCAGCATGTTAGGGGTTAAGGTTTTATAGAGATATTAGAGAAATGGAGAGGTTGGAAAAATAAAAGACTCCCTAGCCCTTGGGAACCCTAATAGCATCGGGGTCGGAAGAGAACAAGAGATGACCAAGGTAAGGTCAGATAGAAAAGTTACAGTGAGGAGCAAAACACTAGTAAGTGGAAGTAATGTTCTGCTCAGCTTGGGTACCTTGTGGTCGCTATTCACATATCCCCTAGGCGGAGACCCCTGAGGCCAAAAAAAAAAAAAAAAAAAAAAAAAAAAAAAAATTGTGATATTCTTTATTGAATAGCCTTCGTATAATCAGCTTTTTTATTTGGTCCTATCAAGCTGTGCCAGACTGATCTGTTGTTTGCTATGTTGTTGTTAGCTAATGCTGGATTTCTGGCAATGAAGTCATTAAACCTCTTGCTCTACAACATTTTTCACTCATAGAGCAATAGCAGTATAGTAACCGCTTTTAAGAGAGCACCATATTTTTATGTTTTGGTGGTCACATCGCTCTCTCACAACCCCCAGAATGTCTGGAGGACCACACCTGTCGTTGGTTTACGGGTCTCACCGACCTGACCGGGAGAATTATCAAAATAAATTCACCGACCATATCCTCTGATTACCAGTCAGAGGACGTATTACATGCCATGACAGGTCAGTGCAACACCTCTTTATGTCTTATTTGTTTAAAATCTGATGTGATGCACTCACATGACTTTCTCCACTCTTGTACTATTCTTACAAACTCTTATTCCTGTATCTTTTGAGATAAACATTTGCAGAAATTATCTTATTACTTATTTCAATGTAGGTGCAAGGGGAATATGAGAATACAGTAGGCTTTGTGCAATTGTGATATCTTTTAAAGCTTTGGGATTCCGTTCTCTTTGCATGGTTAACATACAGAGTGTTAATGAATAACACCGCACGAATTTTACTGGTAATAGAGGGTTCATAGACAATCAATTTCAGATAGGAAACGAATGGTCTACGTCAAGTTAATAAGTTATACGTACTCAAAGTAATCTGAGATTGTGACCAATAAATCATAACCAGAAAGAAATATATCAATATTATCCACTGGAATCAAAATAGTGCTTATTAGAAACTTAGTGAAGCCTGTCTGCTGTCTCTCTGAAGAAGCACTTTTAAATTGTAGCGCTACGAAAAGCGCTTAAATTGGACACTTAACATGTGTCTGCACCCACTGCAATGGATAATCGACTGTGGCAAATGGCTACAGAAACATAGGGCACTTCCAAAAAGTGTGCTTTAGCTGCTCAGTTAAGCCGACTGACTGGACCTCATGAAGCCGAGAAATCGAGTTCAAGCCCAAAGAGGTTATAAGTATTGTTTTTTTCTCCTTATTTTGAGAGAAATGTTGTACGTTTGGTTTAAAATAGCAGAATACAAACATTATATGCAATTTACAGAATATTGTTTACTTTTACTTCTTCTTACATCTGACGACTTAGGCTGGAGGGTTATGTATTGCCATTTGTCTGAAGCTGACTGTAGGCTATTTGTCCATGTCAATAACAGAAATGTTCCTTCCAACAGTTGACCTGCTGCAAACAGTTCACAAAACATTGAACCAGTTATAGCACAAAGTACTACAACTGCCCAAAGAGATGATGAATACCTATGTGTTACCATGACAAATGTCTAATACTGTCAATAGGTGACCTTAATAACCTTGGAAGACACTAAGACCATCATGTGGTAACTGTTTCCTACTTGAGTCACCCAGGTCTCATTTCCTATTTCCTTCAGCAACAATAGCATTGTGTTAGGCTTGAACCATCTCATTTAAGTGAAAACGAAATTCTCAGTGTGCACCTTCTATTTAGGTCATGCAACTGTAAATAATAGTTAAACAAACTTGAAACAGAAAGTTTAAAGATTAGTTAAATGAAAAATTACAGCGACACAAATATTTTGTGTAAATCAAATTAGATTAAGCATGCGCTTATGAAGAACGAAAGAAAAAAGAGCATAAAAAATATGGGGTTATGAGTATTTGAACATGTGCTTTTAGTACATGTGTGCCTTCGTGTCCAGGCACCCTAACCTGGTTAGCGCGCTCGCCTACCACCTAGGTGGCCCGGGTTCGATCCCAGGGACCCGCATGTGGTATTCGTGGTGGATGAAGCGGCGTCAGGGCGGGTTTTCTCCGGGTGCTCTGGTTTCCCCCGCCATCTCATTCCACCGGTGCTCCATCTTCATGTATCATCAGTGTCACCGCCTGCGGTGCCGTAGTAGTAAAAGCGGGCATTAAACACAACAACAGCACCCTAACCATTACGCTAAATAGACAGGCTATGAAATTCGTCTGCTTGTTTCATTATGCATTATAGCTGCAGTGGTCATGCTCAGTGGCATGCATACCCTCAAAGAATTTTAAGGTACAGTTCTGTAATTTGTAATCCTAGACCATAGGTTTCCTATCTCACATTTATTGCCTATGAACTATCACCAGTAAATTTTGTGTGGTGTTGTTCATTTACACCCTGCATAAAATAATGAAAACAATGTTGGATTTGATGAAAGTTTAAGTTTTCTGAAACTGACACAAATAACAAGGAATATCTCTGAAGTGGTTCACTCTACAAAAAAATTTATTTGGAGATAAATTGTGTGTTTTAGTGAGATCTACGTTTTTTGTACAAGTAAGATTTTGTCTATCTCTTATGGTTAACGAGTTATTCAAAAGTCATCCACAGTAAACAGGACTACATAGGCTATAGCCAGAAAATCCAAAATATACATTTCATTTGTCATAAAAATATTTTAAACATATGTCCTTTTAATCATTAAAAACATTTTCAAGAAAATCAAAATTTTGGAAAAATTTTTCCATGTAAATGATAGTTTAGGATGGAGCAATTTTCCTTGAAAGACATTAACCTCAAATACCACCTTTGGTTTTTAACCGACTTTTCGTTTTTGAGTTATGCTGTCCACAGACTGATAGACAAAAACACGGACCTTCTTCTAAAAATGCTTCTTCTTTTTTTTTGATTCAGGAGGCCTCAAAATATATATTTCCAGTAAAACTTTAACATCAAATTTTTGGGTGGAATACAATACTTCCTTTATTGTACTATAGGTAGTAGAGAAAGTAAAAAAGGATCAATTTCTATGCTGGATCTTATTGGTTAGGCTATTCAATTTTAAAGAATTTTGTAATGTTTAATGTGCTCAAATAATCAAGCTTATAATGTTGTTGTCTGTATTCTTCAAATACCTGAATGTCTCTGATTTTGTTCAGCATTAATTTCATTTGTTTCAGGCTGAAAGAAAGTGTAGCCAATTATTAGATGCTACAACATTAAACAATGTCTTTGGTAAGATTTCAACAAAACGTTTCTTGCATATCTTACAATTTTCAAAAACTATCACCATCTTACTTTCAACCTTTTAAATACACCATCTGAGAAACAATATAGTAGGATACTGAAAATTCAACCTACTGTGGACTTACAGGGTGTAGAGTTACCAAAATGTCCAGTTTCACAGAATAAGGGGTCTGTTATTCATAACTCATGTCATAACATAATATTCAAATTACCTAAATGTATGTTCTATCACAATATAGGAAACAGAAAAGTATAACATATCCTAAAAATCATTATTTATTAATATATTGCCCTCTGTCCAGTCTCTTTAGTGCAGCCAACTTAATTTCCATCGTCGTGTTAACTTACCTTTTCTTCTCATTTGACATTTTCACTGGCACAAACATAACTCAACACAACACTGACAGTAAGCCCGAAATCTGAGAAACTGCACTGTAACCAGAAATATGTAACTGAAAGTTTAGCTTACCACATACATACTGGGTAAAGCAATAAATCTTCAAACCTTCTAAACAAGTGTTTGTGTGCTAGTATTCACATTATTAGCAACAAACTTTTGATTGTGTCAAATACATGGACTAGATATTCTGACTAGATATCAAAGGTCAATAAGTGGTCAACCCTTTTGTTACTGAGAAGCAGAATGCAGTAGGTTGTATACATATACTAATTAAAGTTTACCTATACTGTTTATACTGCATAGTGGAATATAGAAATAGTTACAGTGAAGTTTAATATTAAAAAAATAAAAGTAAAAAAAACGTTGCCCAGTTATACAGAATGTTGAGCTACTGGATTCAAATTGTCAGGATTCTACTGAATATTGATTCATAGGTTATCCTTAATTTCCATTAATTTTGTATTACTTACTGCAGTGAAGTTCTTGTAACAGCAAACACAAAAAAAAAAATTCAAATCTTTCAAAACCAAAGTCTCAGACTAATTACAGGTGCTATCAAAATCACACCAATACAAGCTATGGAAATACTAACCAACTAATACCCCACTGAATCTGAAATTAAAAAATCAGCTCTTATTTAACACGAAAAGTGGATCAGACTACCATTCAATACATGGAACAAGAGAAATTTTACACATATTCTAAAGACTCAGGAGAGCTTTCTTTCCAAAATTCAAGACATCAAGAAGAATTTATACCTTCCTAATTTAAAGGAAAACTTCATATCTAATGTCAATCTGACACAAACATTAGACATCACATATTATTTACACCTGAAAGAAGAAGTTGAGAAAAGTAATATTCCAGCTAGTGTTCTAAAATTATTGGCATTAAAGACATTCCAAAGTAGATTTCCAGAACACAAATGGCTCCATATTTATACGGATAGATCACAGATATCAAACCAAGATGGAGCAGGGGCTGGAGTCACGAGTCACTTCTTTTCCTATTACAAATCTAAGTTATGGAACTACAAACTTTGATGGAGAAATTGAAGCAATTCAAATGGCCCTACAAAATCTTTTGTACAGAATTTTACATTTTCATCAAGCAGTTATTCTCTCAGATTCCAGGGCAACAATTATAGCAATTACTTCCAAGTTGTCACCAAAAAATCAAACAATTATAGAATGTTGGAAAATCCTTACCCACCTAACAGCACTTCAAAAACACCTAGTCTTCCAATGGATACCAGCTCACTGTGGACTGAGTGGTAATGACAAAGCTGATTTTCTTGCAAAAAAGGGTACCAGCAGTGTACAGAAAGCTATAGTTAATCTACCATTTTATGCAGCTAAAAGGTTAGTCAACTCTGAATCCATTAAAATTATTGCAAAATATTACTATGAAAAATCAAAAAATAAAACATGGGAACTACGAAACATTCAAACACTTATTCCTGAGTATCCTCGAAAAATGGCAGTTGCAACCTTCAGGTTGATTGCAGGACATGATTGTCTGGCAAAACATTTAAACAGAATTGGGTGAATATATTCTTCACCACTCTGTCCTCTATGTGATCTGCAAGAGGAAATGGACCGAGACCACCTTCAAATATGCCTGACCACTTCTAGTGCCCCATCCATCAGTGAAAAATATTGGAGAGCAAGAGGATTAATGACTTCATGGTCAGAAATCTAGCATTAGCTAGCAACAACAACAGCAATACTTCATATTTTATTGAATGATAATAAACAAAAATGCTAATCACAGTTAATTTTTATACAACCTACCTTAACATTATCACAAATAGGACTTTCTGTTTCCAGCCACCAGGATTCTTCTTTAACTGTTATTTCATTATCCATTTCATGGCCACTATTGTATTTCTTAACCTTCATTACAAGATTCTTTTGAAGAAATTCTCCCTCTTTCTGTGAACAAAGGTCTGGAAATGGAATCTCTGATTTAACCTCTGTTTTAATTGTTGTGTAACAATCATCATCCAGAAGTACACTGTTTATCTTCATTATAACGTTCTTGCTGAAGAATTCTCTGCCATTCTGTGAGGATAGGTCTTCGGAGAGAGAATCCTCTTTTTTGATTTCTATTTTGGTATCCATTTTACAACTGCTGCCACATCTGAAGATGCTAAGTATTTTGGGAAACAAATATAACAAACATATCATGAATACCAGAACAATGACGAAGTATAGAATAACTATGTTCATGAGACAGGACTACTGCTTACAAGATGGAAGATACTTCTTTGTCCATGGGTTAACCATTACATGATGAGTGTAATAAATATGTCCAATAAAATCACTGTGGGCGGCACCATGACCAAGAAGTTGAGCATTTGCCTACCACCTAGGCAGCCCAGGTTCAATCTCAGGTGATATTCGTGTTGGACGAAGAACCATCAGAGCAGATTTTCTCTGGGTTTCCTGATTTTCCCGCTACTCATTCCACCAACTTCTCCCTTATCACGTTTCCAATCATCGATTTTGCCTGCATTTCATATCATCCTCTATCTCACTATCATACCTGGCACTTGGCTGACCACCCGCTTCCAGGTCTTCACTCTGTTCTGTCTATATGTTTCTGTGCTCCGCCACAGGCATCTGACTCTTGGCACTGGCTTTTAATTCCTAGGGGGTGTAAGTCCAGCATAAGGAGAGATCAGGTAAAGAAAAAAAACACAAGAAGAAAATCATTACCTATCAATAAAGAACTGTTTTGTCGAAAAAATAATTTGTGTCAAATACTTGGAAACGTCTAGCTTCTTGACAAATTGCTATAAATGGTTTATTGGTGGTATAAATAAAAACTAGCTAGTGCTTGTGAGCTGAAGCTGGTAAGCAAGTTGAGAATCAAGCAAAAGGTCGTGATATGGTATAAATAAAAACTTCTCCTCTTCCGCCAGCTCTTGCTTTCAACACAAAGCTTTAGCTCCGTGACCTTCACCACGCCACATAAACAAACAAGCCTTTTTCATATGTTCCTTTCATAGAAGTTTGAAAACAGTGTTGTTGTAATTAATTTAATTTAAAAGGTGAGTTAATTAATAACACTGAACAACACTTACAACATATTTTTCCGGGACGCGTTTCGAAGGTAACTTTCCTCCATTATCAACCGGACAATAACTGAACAATGAACTGAGTTATTGTCCGGTTGATAATGGAGGAAAGTTACCTTCGAAACGCGTCCCGGAAAAATATGTTGTAAGTGTTGTTCAGTGTTATTAATTAACTCGCCTTTTAAATTAAAAGCCTTTTTCATGTCTGGAGGGGATTTAAATATTTGCTGCATTTAAATATCCATATACTTATTCATGTTTAACATATCCTCATTTAATAAACCTGATAGAGATACTGATTTTAAATAACGAAAATGTAAGTAAAGATTTGGCAAATTAAATAGAAATTAAGATTTGCCTGGCATTCCACCGCTAATGTTCATACACTTTCTAAATTCCATCAGTGATTTTCTTAATTTTATAGTATTGAGAACTTGTATCAACTGATATATGGAAGTAGATAATTTGTACTTGTGTGTTTACACCGTTATACTTCCTTTACATCTATACATATAAAATATCAATAACTAATTCCAAGAGTGAGTGTGTGGGGACTAATTCCAAGATTATATAAGACTTTATCATAAATTAAAGCTATACTGGATGAAGAAGTTTCATTTCGTGGAAATTTCAATTTAGGGTCGGTTTTATATGAAAGTCTTCAGTTATAACCTGGTTTTGATTTGCACAATATTCTACTGTATGTATTGTTTTGATTACATTATCGTCGGTAATGAGAGTGGAACACTATTACCTCATTCACATTATGTTAGCATTATCATACGCAGGCAAGATGACAACACCTTAGGATGTATACAGATTGTTAAAAGGTCCCCTTTGTGTTTCATTTCCCTCTGGAAGCAAATGTTGCGGAAGCAAGTCTATATTTTCTCTTTAAATGTGATTATAATTGTTTATGTCTCCATCCAAGTTCCTACATATTGTGTAATTTTTTAGTTCCTCAACCACTAAATGTACAGTAGAGGAATTATTGCATTCCGCCCAATAATTCAATATCGAGATTAAAGCAGAAATACACCTTCTGAGTCTTTCTGAATGGAGAGAGAGAGAGTCCTAGGTGTGAGTGCCTGTATCTGTGTAAATGTGAACATCAAAACAGTCACTTTTAAAACCAAAATTTCATATTGAAGTTCAGTATCCTCCAAGAATGCGACGTTAAGGAAACCCTCCATCCAAAACTAATTTTTACATGGATAAATATTTATAATTTTTAATTTTCTCAAAACTGGCCACTGTACTCGCATTTTGATTAAAATGGCATATGTTTAAGATATTTACATGACAATTAAAATGTAGGTATACCTTTAATTTTGGGGGAATAGCCTGTGAAGTCCTTTTCATTCTGAATCACATTTGTATAACTGATAAACTGTAAGAGATAGATGAAGTCTTACTACACAAAAAATGTGTATCTAATTAAAGCACACATTTTACATCAATATTTTTTTTTGGGGGGGGGGGGGCAGGTGTAAATGAAAAGTAACTGGGATTTATCCGAACTTCCAACACATGGCGATTATCCTTTTCTAAATTTAAACCCTGATTCCCTTAATTTGATGATCTGCATCTATTACAAGCGATATACTGAAAGATTACTTTTATTAGTCTTTCATTGATCTGCTCTAGAACTGGGCAATTAAAATTTATGGAACATCAAAATAGGCAATTCTAAGATTTTAAAAAGTGTTATCTGAATTACAGCTATAAGTACTTTGTGAAAGAGTTTCATATAGGTTTATTTTATAGATATAATTTGACCTTGATTTGTACGAGCATTATGCTCTTCATACGTGCTGCATGTTTGTATAAGCACGTTTATATGTTTTGATTCCATTATCAGATTTCCGGTAATGAAAGTGGATCACTATGACATCACTCGCATTCTAACCAGCCAAGTTCATAACACCTCAGAAAAATGTCCTTGTATCATCGAAGCTGATATAGCAGCAAATATCTCCAAGAGTAGAGTTTATATTTTACAACACGTATTTCAGCCACCATGATTGAAGAAAGCAGTGTATTTATGAGGCGCTTTGTTCATCTATTAAAGGAAAATCAAGACATTCTATTAAAAGCACAGTTGTCAGAAAGTAAGTGCAAGAGTTTAGCAGTAGCTACAGTAAAGCAACAATTGGAGGAAGAGCTTAAAACAACCATCACCGAGATGCAAATACTAAAAAAAGAGCAACAAGAATTAAGTCCAAAAGTGTTTTGATTCCATTATCAGATTTCCGGTAATGAAAGTGGATCACTATGACATCACTCGCATTCTAACCAGCCAAGTTCATAACACCTCAGAAAAATGTCCTTGTATCATCGAAGCTGATATAGCAGCAAATATCTCCAAGAGTAGAGTTTATATTTTACAACACGTATTTCAGCCACCATGATTGAAGAAAGCAGTGTATTTATGAGGCGCTTTGTTCATCTATTAAAGGAAAATCAAGACATTCTATTAAAAGCACAGTTGTCAGAAAGTAAGTGCAAGAGTTTAGCAGTAGCTACAGTAAAGCAACAATTGGAGGAAGAGCTTAAAACAACCATCACCGAGATGCAAATACTAAAAAAAGAGCAACAAGAATTAAGTCCAAAAGTGATTTGAAACTAATTGGCAATAAGCCAGTTGTTTTAAAACAGTGGGAGCGGGAAATCCTGGCGATGGTCTAACTGACTGAGCAAGCTGAGGTACCTACATAGCTACCTCAGAAAATAGCTAGCAAATGCTTAGTAGGAGCGAGGAAGGCAGATTTTTATTTAAACTATTTCGCGAGCAATAGCTCCGCGGTCAAGGTCGGGAAGCTTTAGCTTCCAAGGAGATGGAGAAGAAAATTTTTATTTATACGAAACCAACCTCTTGCTTCGAATTAGTGAGAAAAAACCTAGTGTTGCTTTTATTTATACCACCCATTATTTCACTAACTGTCATGCAAAAGTTATATGAATAATGCTTTAAAGCATTTCTACTATAATTCAAATGTTAAAATGTCATGCAAAGTTTAATTTCTAAGAGAGATTTGGCAACATTATGTTAACACTAAATTGTGACTAAATTCATTCAAATTAATGTAGAAATACCTTACAGCATTGTTCATACAATATCTGTGCAACAGTTAGTGAAATAATAAACCATTTATATCCATTTGTCAAGAAGCTAGAGGCCTTCAAATATTTGGCACAATCTTTTTTTTTTTTCAGTGAAACTGCTCTCTATTGATAATAATTGTATTGGACATATTTGTTACACTCATCATGTAGAATCCCAGGTTAATATATTGCCAAAGCAGTATCTTCCACCCAGCATAGCTGTGCTTTGTTACTATCCCATGGCAACTCACCTCTCTGCAATCACTCTTGATTTCACAGGTCTTTTAACATCATAAAATCAAGAACTGCCTCCTGTAACAATAAAAATAAACTTATAATAATATACTCACTATTAAACAAGATAATACACAATAGCTTCATCACATTGCATTATTAGCACAAGAGGGATACAAGGGACCGAAGTTGTCCTACTTTTGCAGGTCTTTTATCTACCCATTACCATTCATTTTTAAACAGCTTTTGCAAATTATTCATGTGATAGATTATTTTCTCAATTGCTTAACTATAATAAGTAGAAGAAGTATTGCATTCCACTGAATTATTTGATACACATATGTACATATTTTGAAGGAAATACGTCTGACACTGGCTGAATGAAAAAAACGTTCTGATTAAATGTGTATGTATGTGTGAACATCACAACTGAAAAAATAAGTCAGTTAAATATCTGACTTGCATTTGAGTTAAGTATTTTGCAGGGATATGACACAAAGTTTTTCAAGAAGGTCCTTCCACCATAAGCTATAGTCTGTGAGAGCTAACCTGGCACAGCTATTTGATTTACTTACCTGCGAATGAGGCTGGCCCTATCTGATCCAGTTGTGTTACAAACACATTGCACAACCATTAGTGGATTGGACGTTTGCAGGTGAGTGAATCAACTAGAAATCAATGCCAGGTTGGTTCTCTCCAACCATAACCTTGACCTGGTAAATGGCCGATTTTCATTTATTTTCTCAGAAATGGCTATTAATGATTTTGATTAGATACCATGTTATCAAGCTTACAATTAAAAGAGAGTGGCACCATGAGCAATTCAAAAAAGGATTCCAGCCTTGACGCCAGTAGGCATAAAGCAAATGCTGTCGAAACATTCATCCAAAAGTAACAAAGTAGTAAGTGTAATCATTCTACTCATAAATGTTAACTAATTTGACAAAGTGTCACTGTTTTAAACACTTCCATAAATCATATAAAAATTATAAATAAAGCTTATATCTTATATTCTGTAAGAACAGCCAGTGAAGTGCTCTTCATTTTGAATGCCTTTTCTAAAATTATTAACTCATAAGAGTTAAGAGCCTGACTGCATAAAAAAATCTGATTTATTGCACTCACATGACTTTCTCTAATCTTCTACTAATTATTCTTATAAACTCTTATTCTTCTATCTTCTTCATGTTAGTCAAGATAAACATTTGCAGAAATTATCTTACTGCTAATTTTCTTCTCGGTGCAAGGGAAATATGGGAATACAGTAGGCTTTGACTGATCTTTTAAAGTTGTTTGTTATATGAAGGCTTTGAAATTCCATTCCATTTGCAAGGCCAAGAGATAGAAAAGTGAATAAAGACCTTCCATTTGATAAAAGTTTAAGTATTGCAAAACCCACACGAATAACAAGGAATATCTCCGAAATGGTTCACTCCACAAAAAAATGCATTTAGACATAACTTGTGTGTTTTAAGGAGATCTACATTAAGATTTTGTCCAAATGAAAAAAATACTTTGTTGTTTAACGACACAGTCAACTGCCAGGATCACATCAGCATTGCCAGTGTACCGGAATTTCGTCTCGCAGTTCTTCTACATGCCAGTAAATCTACTGACATGGAGCTGTCATTTTTAAGCACATTTAAAACCCATTGATCTCTGCCAGATTTGAACCCGTAATCTTGGTATCAGTAGGCCAGTGTCTAACCAACTGAGCCACCCAGACTGACAAGATTTTGTCTATCTCTTATGGTTTGCCAGCTGTGCAAAAATCATCAAGAGTAAACAAAAACAAGACTACAAGGGCTATGGCCAGAGAAGTCCAAAGTATAAGTCCAAGTATAAATTTTATTTGCAATAAAAATATCTTAAACATGGCATTTTAATCAAAATTGTTAGAGCCATTTTTGAGAAAATCAAAATTTTTTAAACATTTACCAAGTATAGGCTAGTTTAGGGTACAGGAATTTTCTTCAAAATTTTTATGTTCCACCTTTGAAACATGTTACACTTGAAATCCAACTCTGGCTTCTAACCGACCTTTCATTTTTCATTATGCTGTTCAAAAGCAGACAGATGCACACCGACTCCACATACACATATGGACCTTTTTCTAAAAATGCTTGCTTTCTTTTGGATTCAGGGGGCCTTATAACATATTTCCAGTGAAATCTCAAGATTGAGATTTTAGGTAGAATACAATACTTCACCTACTTACTATACATAGCAGAGAAAGTAAAAATGTAGATATTAAAATATGGAAAAACCATTTTTAGAAAAAGGTCAGTATGTGTGTGTGTGTGTGTGTGTGTGTGTGTGTGTGTGTGTGTGTGTGTGTGTGTGTGTGTGTGTGTGTGTGTGGTGTCTATCTGTGGCATCTGTGTGTGTGGGGGTTGTGTGTGTGGTGTGTGGGGGTGCTGTGTGAGTTGGTGGGTGGGGGTGTGTGATAATAGTGGGTGTGTGGGTGTGTGTGTATCTGTCAGTCTGTGAACAGCATAACCCAAAAACAAAAAGTCAGTTAAAAACAAAAGTTGGCATTTAAATTTAATATCTTTCAAGGATGCGTCATAAAATTTTTGAAAAAATAAACGGCTTCATCCTAAACTACCCTTTGCATGGAAAACCTTTTAAAAATTTTCATTTTCTCAGAAATGGCTCTATTGATTTTTATTAAAATGCTTAAGATACATTAAAATGTTTAAATGTTTAAGCTATTTTTATGGCAGATGAAATAAAACATTTGACTATCGCTCAAAGCGTACTATATTCCCATATTCCTCTTGCACCTACAAGGAATAAGCAATCGGATAATTTCTACAAATGTTTATCTCAACTGACATGAGGAAGATAGAGGAATAAGAATTTGAATGAATACTTAGTACAAAAATAGAGAAAGTCATGTGAATATAACACATCCAATTTTTTGTTAAGACCTTTCTGCAGATGAAAGCATTATAGTACCCGGATCCAGAGATCCACTTTACAATTTCTTAAATAGTGAAATAATTGGAAAATGTCAACAAATTATTCCACTTTGCTAACAATGAGTATGCAAAGAGGAAGCTGACAGGTAATCCATGTTATTGTAACCAGCAAGAATAATGATGCAATATTAGCCGGGCTTGTGGGCCGTGGTCTATTGGGTTCCTTCTTCTTCCCAAACGTTTCGTCTGCGACTATGGCAGACATCTTCAGTGGCGGCGAGGTCGAAATTTCCTAGTGGAGATCTCAGCACCGACTGCGCTGGTCACCACCAGCGGTGCGGTATTTATGTCGGCGGCCAGAGGGGAGGTACGTTTTGATAGGTCCGGGTGGCCAGTGGGCTGGACTTGTACCAGTAGAGTACTACAAGGAGCTGGCGTCTGATTGGCTGGAGAGGGGTTCTGGATTTTTGTTTTTGTTAACGCTGTTTGCCATATTCTGTTGAGTTTAAGTCCTTCCTCTTTGCGATTGATATTATTTTTGTGCTTGTGTATTTCAATGGCTTCACGGAATAAGCGAGAATAGTAGTGGGATGTAGATGCCAGAATATCTGTGTTACCATATTGGATGATGTGTTCCCCTTCTTCGAGTATGGCATGTTCAGCAATTGCTGATTTTTCAGTTTGACCCAAGCGACAATTTCTTCTGTGTTCTTCAATGCGGGTTTTTATACTACGTTGTGTGGTTCCGATGTACACCTTGCCACACGAACAAGGTATTCTATATACTCCTGCGGTGGATAGAGGATCCCTGGGGTCTTTGGCGGAACGGAGTATGTTACTAATCTGTTTAGTGGGCTTGCGTAGTCGGTGCTGAGATCTCCACTAGGAAACTTCGACCTCGCCGCCACTGAAGATGTCTGCCGTAGTCGCAGACGAAACGTTTGGGAAGAAGAAGGAACCCAATAGACCACGGCCCACAAGCCCGGCTAATATTGCATCTAGTATTGACACCGGCCGTGAAAGCCTTAGAACTTTGAAGAATAATGATGTTAGATGTGTTAAATAACCAGTTGGTATCTATTATATGAACTCACTTCATTTGCATTCACAAACTTTAACCTGAACTTGTATAAATCTCAAAACTACAGGACCCAGTGGTTTCACTATGGCCTGATGGCCTACTCTCCCCTCATAGTCATTCTGCTTCACTTCATTAACACAGTATATTTTGTTCAAATATTCATGACCTTTCTGGCTGAATCCATGAATTGAAACAGCCACAAAGTGTCCATTACTGTCCGAAGAGTAAACCAATCATTGAAGGTAAGCATGAAAGTGATTTGAAATTTTTTGTCTCTATTTTAGTTAGTACACTTTTATATATATTTACAACAGCTTAACACTGAATAATTATTTGTCACTCACAAAATGTATTTATTTCCTCATTGCTATTTGTACAATAATCATAACAACTCACTAATATTTCACAGTCACACTACCAACTGTGGCAGCATCTATGTCATGTCATTTATGTCCCTACATCACCTCCTTCTCAGTCATTATACATTTTCCAAGAAGCGGGCTGAAAATCGTATTCTTTGGCCTGACTTTGTAGTTCTTGCTGTACCTGGCATATCCATCATTTGGGGTTGTTCTTCTTCTGTGTGGTTATCATGAGCAGTATATATGTTGGTTTTAATCCAAGGGCATGTTTTTAATCTTGCCATTTATTTTTACACCAAACAATTGTCCTGTACGTTCCATGGCTTCATATGGACCTTGATACAGTGCCTCTAGAGCTGCGTTTACTTTGTCAACTTGTACAAATACATGGCTTATGTTATGAGTGTCTTGGGATACAAGTGGTTTTTCCTTCGATATATTAGGATATTCAGCAGGTTTGAGTTGATTCATATTTCCTCAACTGCACTACAAATGTTGGCAATTCTGCATCCACTTTTGTAACAGGATCGTTGAATAAATCTCCTGATAATTTAAGTGGAGTACAATATACCAAGCTGAGCAGAACATTACTTCCACTTACTGATGCTTTGCTCCTCACTGTAACTTTTCTATCTGACCTTACCTTGGTCATCTCTTGTTCTCTTCTGACCCCGATGCTATTAGGGTTCCTGAGGGCTAGGGAGTCTTTATTTTTCCAACCTCTCCATTTCTATAATTTCTCTATAAAATCTTAACCCCTAACATGTTCACCTGTCGTGGCATGTTATACGTCTTCTGGTAATCAGAGGATATGTTCGGTGAATTTATTTTGATAATTCTCCCGGTCAGGCGGTGAGACCCGTAAACCAACGACAGGTGTGGTCCTCCAGACATTCTGAGGGTTGTGAGAGAGCGATGTGATCGCCAAAACATAAAAATATGGTGCTCTCTAAAAAGCGGTTACTATTACTGCTATTGCTCTCTTCAATATCATCAGTGAAAATTATTGGAGAGCAAGAGGATTAATAACTTCATTGTCAGAAATACAACATTAGCTGACATATACAATTTCTCCAATACTGGCATTGCTACCTTCTCCGATAGAATATAGTCCCAATAAGATAGTAGGCAAATATACTGATCCATTTAAGATTTTTGTGAGCATGGATAGATGTTTTAAGTGTCCTGTGACATCTTTCAATTTTTCCATTTGATTGCAGATGATATGGAGCATTTTTCTTTAATTTATAACCACATTTTCTGTAAGTGTTTGGATGAGTTCTCACTGAAATTGTGTTCCCTGAACAGTCACTATTTGGTACAGCATTCCAAACCGAGTAATCCAAGCATTAAAAATTCTTGAGCTACAGTTTCTGCTTGAATATTTTTAAGAGAAACAACTTCAGTGCAGTTTGTAAATCGGTCTATACACATGAGACAGTAAGCATACTCTTCTGATAGAGGTAGGGGCCCAATCAAGTCTATGTGGACAACTCTAAATCGTTCGTCATTGTTTGGAAACATCCCAAGGGGTGTACAAATATGATTGGTGATTTTATTCTTCTGGTATGCAATGCACAATTTTGTTCAGTGACTTATACTGAGTTTTACATTCTACCAGACAAATCTGGTTGTTAACATCTTCACTGAAGTTTTAATTCTTGGGTGTGCCATATTGTGGTAATGCTGAAAAATACAAAACCTGATATTTGTTTCAAACTTAAATGAAGAATGAGGGCTAGATCGTAGATTATCTAGTTCATCTCCATTCTGGGCTCAAGCGACTGCTCCATTGTTTATTGTTATCAGTTTTAGAAATTACAATGTAATTCATAGTGTCAGAATGCATATGGTTATACATAGTTACATATAAAGAACTTTTTTTTTTTTGCGGTGGAGAAAAATGCTACTTACGCCCTAACCACATGCATGCATGCGAGTGTAAGACTCCTACCTTGGCTTCGAACCCGGGCAGCCTACTCACTAAAAAACCCCACCGGAAGTCTTGAGGTCAAGGCCTCTATGCTGCAGCACCGCATAAACCTGCGCATTCTGTGGTGAGAGATGGAAGCTGCCTGCCAGTGGTAGTAACAGTGAGTATTACTGATGTGCCGGAGGGCAAACATGACATAAGCCCTGAGTGCCCCCTGGTAGTAATTAATGGTGATGTGTTTGATAGTTGATGGTGTTCTTTTTGTGTTTCAGCCATTTGGCATTGTTAGGTGTAGATGGATATGAGGGATCAGTGAAATGAGCATGTTTAGTTTTTTTTTTTTTTTTAAAGCTCCACCCGAAGGTTTCGTTTCTTGTCCTTAGCATATTTTTTTTTAAAATTTATTTATTTATATTGCATCCTATAATCTATGCTAGAAGTATTTTAAGATATGCTTATATAACTAGGTGCAGTTATGGTGATATTCATAAGATATACAACTTGTAGAGCTAACTTGTAACTTTTGTAAAGATAGTTACTTATATACTTCTATACTAATATGTTGTTGTTAGCTAATGTTGGATCTCTGACAATGAAGTCATTAATCCTCTTGCTCTCCAATATTTTTCACTGATGGATGGGGTGTTAGAAATGGCTGGGCATATTTCAAGGTGGTCCTGGTCCATTTCCTCTTGCAGATCACATAGAGGACAGAGTGGTGAAGAATATATCCCAATTCTGTTTAAATATTTTGCCAGACAATCATGTCCTGTAATCAACCTGAAGGTTGCAACTGCTGTTTTTCGAGGATACTCAGGAATTACTGTTTGAATGTTTGGTAGTTCCCATCTTTTATTCTTTGATTTTTCATAGTAATATTTTGTAATAATTTTTTTGAATTCAGAGTTGACTAATCTTTTAGCTGCATAAAATGCTAGATGATTGAGAGGTAGAACTGGAACTTAAAAATTCAATGCTACAACTGGGATTTGAACCACAGACCTTCTGCTTACCGGGCGGCTGCTCTACCACTGAGCTATGACAAACTGCCAAAATGGCATTAAATTCTCAAACCAGTTCGTACTTCACCTGGTAAACTTTGCCCACACACAGCTTGTGTGTTTAAAAACACCAACAGTAAGTTTGTTGGCATAAGTAAATAATAATTGCTAGATGATTGTTTGAAGCTGCATGTTTGCATTCATGAGCGTCGGCAGACTTTTTTCCAGGGGGGGGGCACATGTTGGAAATTTGCAATCATATATTATTAATTATTTTATTGTCAAAATTTATATTTGTTGCATATAACTGCATTGATTTATGCTAAATACCAATTGTTCTTAATTAAAATAATAGTTTAATAGTCAGTAATTGATTGCACATTAAGTTCACCAACTTCCAAGGGGGGCCGCGGCCCCCCCTTGCCCCCCGTTCGCGACGCCCTGGTTTGCATTATTCTGTTACAGAATGGGGACTTTACTTCAGGAAAATCTCCAAGGTAAGACATGACTCTTGGCAAATGTTTCAATAAGAAACTTTCTGATCTTAAGTTATATTTTCCTTTACTTGTATTTCTCTATCTGTATTATAAAGAGAGAAAACCCATATATAGGTATGTGGATGTGCATATGTAGAGTAATCTCATAAACCACCCAAATAAGTGTATAATTAATTATTATTTATTTATGCAAACAAATTTACTCTTGCTGTTTTTAAATACCCAAGCCATGTGTGGACAATGTTTGAGAGGTAGAATTCGAACTGAAGAATTCAATGCCGCAGTTGGGATTTGAACCTCAGACTTTACACTTACCAGGCAGGTGCTCTAACCATTAAGCTACTGTGACAACTTACCAGAATGACATTGAATACTCCAACCAATTCATATTTCTCCCAGTAAACCACAAAAGCAGTCTCACATCAGAGACAATTACCACAATAGCGAATGTCCTAGGATTAAATAACCTTCAGATGGTAATTATTATTTATTTATGCCAACAAACTTACTGTTGGTGTTTTTAAACACACAAACTGTGTGTGGGCAATGTTTGAGAGGTACAATTGGAACTGAAACATTCAATGCCACAGCTGGAATTTGAACCATAGACCCTTGGCTTACCAGAGGGGGGGTTGCTCTAACCATTAAGCTACTGTGATAACTATGGCCCGGATTTTTAGTTTCTTAAAATTGACTTTTTAGTTATTTTTGTACCTTAAAAAAGCTTCTTTTAGTTCTTTAACCTCCTGAAATAGTTTTTATGTTATTATTGTTTATTAATTTTATTATTAATTGTCCTTTTTATAGCAATGTTGCTGATATGTCCTGTAGATCCTTTGTGCTGCTCAAAATGCGATTTTTAGCCAGAGGGCACCTGGAAAATACGTAAATAAAATTATAGTTTATATGCTATATGAATTATAACAGGTGTTTAATCCTTACCTGCATTCCAGCATTCGAGAACAAGTCGTACAGGTTCTCCTGTACGGTATGTTTATCTGCACAGCACCTAGCTGCTTAATGCGACTTTATCTGTGTAGTATAGAAGGTGTTCATGTATGTTCAAGCTTTTGTGTCTGGTTTCTTTCGCTTTTGGCAGATTTGGCAAAATATTACTTTGCCATCTGTGGTGAAGTTCGATCGTTACCTATCCACTGACGAATCAACCACCTTCGAGATGAGCTGACTTTAGGCATGACACTGGCTCCTTAAATTACCTGCCTAATCTAAGGAAAATTGACTTCTAACAATGTAGTAACTGTATGCATTAACAATACACGATAGTCGACTGAACACAGCAGATACTGTTTTTAAACTGATTGGTTTGAGTTTATGGCGGGTTCTCCTAATGACCCCTTTCCCCTCGACAACAATCCCCGCATTCCTTGCTTGCAACAATACAGAGCTTGGTCCCACACAGCTAAATACAAGTCAGTTGCCTCTTGCATTGTTTTCATTACTCCTCTAAGCATACATAAGCGAAAAGACGTAGCAAAGATGTAACAGTCAAAGTCCATTCATAATTTCATAAACATTTCATTTTCCCATTTTAAAATAAAGTTTGTTTTCAGTTTAAAATAAATAGGAAATTTAGCCTCTTTTAGGTTTTAAAGTCTCATTTAGCCATTTTTGGGTTTTATAAGATTCAAGCATTTGGCTTCAATGATAATGAAACAGATAATTAAATAAAACCACTGCAGTTAACTATCAAGGAATAAAATAGTTAAAAAACTAAGAATCCGGGCCCTAGTGATAACCTACCAGAATGACATTGAATTCTCCGACCAATTTGTATTTCTCCTGGTAAACCACAAAGGCAGCGTCACATCAGAGACAATTGCCACAATGGCGACTTACTATCATTAAAGCACTTGAAGTACTATATGTCCTGGGGTTAAATAACCTTTAGATGGTAATTATTATGTACTTAATACAAATTGATTGGGGAATTCAATGTCATTCTGGCAGGTTGTAACAATAGCTTAATGATTAGAGCACCCGCCTGGTAAGCGGAGGGTCTGTAATTCAAATCCCAGCTGTGGCATTGTTTTTTTAAGTTCCAGTTCTAACTCTCAAGTGTATAAGTACTTTCATCATGCCTATTTCTAGAAGACTTGGGCTATAAAAAAACCTTGTATTTTTAGTAATAAATTATTAAGAGACTATAAAGAATATATAAAGCCTTTGTTTGGAATGCCATGGAGGAAAAAATTGTTCTTACAATATAGAGAATATGTTTAGAAACCACCTATTGCTGTTACTCCACAGAATTGCATGTGAAAGCAGAAGTTGGGTTATATTTTATTCCAAAGATAAGTGGCATTTTGTGAACTCAGCTTTGAGTGGCACTAGTTTTATGAATGATAAAAGTAATGGGTTAATACTATTGTGGCTCAGGATGCATTCAATAAGTTCAATAGCAATACTACACAATGTATTTATTACCAGCCAAGTACACAAGTTTTTGGAATAACGATAAAAAAACAAAAGATTAACTAAAACTATACATAGTCTTTGATGTATAAAATGGCATAGACCTCAGTACTCCCCGAGTGTTCAACTAGAGTACTTCTTGTTGAAACAAACACGTCCAGAGCGAGTAACCACAGATGGAGGTGATGTACTCCGGTGAATAGGGTCTGTCACATTTGGTTGTAGTGCAGTAGGATTTGTTGGGGTGGTCATTGTTGTTGAGTCATCAGGGTCAGCAATGAAGGCAGGTTTCAGCCGATCTAGAGAAACAGTTGTTCACATGCCACGGATTTCAATGTCAAAGGTCTTGTTATGACGATTTATTACTTTGAAGGGGCCATCATATGTAGATTGTAGAGGCCTACAAACTGCATCGTGTCGTAGAAACACATGTGAACGATTTTCAAGCTCACAAAAAAACAAAAGTCTTTCGGGTACTGTGAGGTCTTGGTGAAATAGGACGGAGTTGCCTAAACCTGTTTCGCAGATCCCTGACAAAGTCTGATGCCTCAAAGGTGTCACTGGCAGTATCTGTAAAGAATTCACCTGGCAATCGCACTGTCTGACCATATACTAACTCTGCAGCAGTTGCACAGATGTCTTCTTTGTATGCAGTGCGTATGCCCAAGAGAACTATAGGCAAATCTTCGGTCCATCGGTCTGAAGCGTGACACTTGATAGTTTTAAGCTGGCAATGACATCGTTCCACTATTCCGTTGGTGGCTGGATGGAAGGCTGTTGTTCGGATATGACATGTTCCTGTGAGCATTGTTAGAGCTTTGGAAAGGTGAGACTCAAACTGACAAACTAGATCAGATGTAAGTCAATGAGGAACGCCGAAAAGAGCAATCCACCCACTAAAGCTAGCTCTTGCCACTGTTGCTGCTGTGATATCCGTGATTGGATATGCTTCAAGCCAAAGTGAAAAACGGTCGATGGCCGTTAGGCAATATGTGAAGCCATTGGATGGAGGCAGTTGTTGTAGTTGTTGTAGTGTTTAACGCCCGCTTTTACTACTACGGCACCGCAGGCGGTGACACTGATGCTACATGAAGATGGAGCACCGGTGGAATGAGATGGCGGGGGAAACCGGAGTGCCCGGAAAAAACCCGCCCTGACGCCGCTTCGTCCACCACAAATACCACATGCGGGTCCCTGGGATCGAACCCGGGCCGCCTAGGTGGTAGGCGAGCGCGCTAACCGCTCAGCCATGGCGCCGAGGATGGAGGCAGTGGACCAACAATGTCAATATGCACTTGCTCGAACCGTTGATTAGGTGGAGTGAAGGATCCAAGTGGAGCAATGACATGCCTTATAACTTTGTTACGCTGGCAGGCTATGCAGTTACGAACAAATACTCTACAGTCACGACCAATGTCAGGCCAAACAAAGGATTCCAGGTGGATCGTAGCTTTCACACCGGGGTGCGACAAACTATGAAGGGATGCAACAGCTTGCTGTCGGAAGTTTTTCGTCACGAATGGGCGAGCGTGAGGTGTTGAGACATTGCATGTGAGTTGAATTGTGGAATTTGGAATTAGTATTTTCTTCAGAACCAGGCTAGGGCCGGATTGAATGAGAGTTTGAAGTTCGTCTTCAGTTTCCTGTGAACATGCTAAGGCTTGAATATCGATTTCTTCAGCAACCGATGTAATTCGGGACAGTGTATCAGCTGGGATATTGCTTTCGCCTTGGATATGGCGAATGTCGGTCGTGAAGTGGGCAATGTAATCCAGATGATGTGACTGACGAGGTGATGCTTTCTCTGGCTTCTGCTTCAAAGCCAACGTCAGAGGTTTGTGATCCGTAAATAAGATGAACTGTCTTCCTTCAAGCATGTGTCTGAACTTCTTAACGGAAGTATAAGCGGCACGGAGTTCACGATCATAGGCGGACCACTATTGTTGTGATGGAGAGAGTTTCTGGCTGTAAAATGCCAATGGTTGCCAGTTACCGTCTACAAGTTGCTGAACTGAAGCTCCAATTGCTGTCGATGATGCATCTACCATTAGAGAAAGAGGTGCATCTGAGCAGGGATGTGCAAGGAGTGCAGCATTTGCAACAGCGTTCTTCATGTTGTGGAAAGCTTGTTTAGTTTCTTCGTTCGATTGGAGCTCGCTGGTAGGTTTCGGATTTCCTTTCCAACAGCTGTTCAATGGTGCAGCGATGCTGGTAGCATGAGGGATGAAGCGTCGATAAAAATTAACAAGTCCCACAAATCTACGCAGATCTCGGATAGATGATGGTTTTGGAAAATTTTCGATTGCTTCAACTCTGTTTGTAAGTGGTCATATTCCGCTTGAATTGACTGAGTAACCCAAGAATTGCACTTTTTTGGCTGCGAACACACTCTTTGCAGTGTTAATCACCACTCCGTAAATACGGAGTCGACTGAATAGTTGACGCAAGTGGTTCAGATGTTCGGTTTCGTCTTGAGATGCGACCAGGATATCGTCAATGAACACATAGCAGAAGTCAAGATTGCGTATTACTTCATCCATGAAGCATTGAAAAGTTTGAGCAGCATTACAAAGCCCAAATAGCATGCGAGTGAACTCGAATAGTCTAAATGGGGTTGTGACGGCTGACTTCGGAACGTCCTCTTCCGCAATAGGTATCTGATGGAAGGCACGAACAAGATCAATGATTGAGAATATGTGACGTCCGTAGAGATTCACAGCGAAGTCTTCAATGTGTGGGACCGGATAACGACCTGGAACTGTTCGAGCATTTAGTTGACGGTAGTCACCACAAGGTCTCCACTGATTTGTTTTTCTTAAGAACAATATGGAGTGAGAATGACCAACAGCTCGTAGATAGTCGACATATTCCGTGGGTCATCATAAATTCAAATTCTCGTTTGGCTATTATGAACTTATCAGTTGGTAGCCGCCGTGGTCTCGATCGGATTGGTGGGCCAGGAGTGGTAACAATATGATGTACCGTAGAATGCACACGCGGCGTGGCACTTGTAGTTGGGCGTGTTATCTCGATGAATTCCTTAAGCAGCTGATGATAAGGTGAATCACCAAATATAGTGCGAATCGACGGACAAGTGACAACGAATATGCCCGTTGCTTGTCAAGTTAGTATTTGAGTCAATCAGACGTTTGTGACGTAGGTCTGGAAGGATTCCATAGTTAGCCAGAAAATCAACTCCGATGATAGGGCGAATCACATCAGCTACAATGAAACGCCACGTGAATTCACGACTTACAGAAAGATCGAGTTTCAGGATTGAATGGCCGTAAGTCTTAATAGCTGTTCCGTTTGCTGCGAAAAGTCAATACTCTTCTGCGCGGTGACGAGGAAAGCGGGCTACAGGAAAGACAGAAATATCAGCTCCTGTGTCTATGAGGAAGTCCACTTTAGATGTTTGGTCGGTCATGAAAAGACGGCGGTTCACATGACTGGGGTCAGTTGCCGTCGCTACTGACTCCCGGAATTGTTTCCCTGGTTGCATGGCGGACGACATTTCTGAGCCTTAGATCCGAATTTTCTGTGATACCAACAAATATCTCTACTAGTCGAATTCGGTCTTGGAGAACGATGGCGATGTGAAGAACGATGCCGGGAAAGCGAACGGCTGGAGTGAGAATTTCGTGTCGCCATTTTGGTTACCAACTGTGTCAGCTCATTGATTTGGAGTTGTAAAGACGCAATAGTTGCGGTCTCAGGCGCTATTGCCATTATCGAGGAACTCGGTGTTGACGGGCATAGCTCTATCAATATATCGACAATTGTGGCCAATGCATCGACGTTGCCTTCTGAAACGGTTAGAATTTTCTGAACATCAGACGGTAGGCGGGACATCCAGATACTTTTTAACATGTCTTCTGCCATTGTCGTGTCGACTAATGTTTTCAGACGGCGGTGTAATTAGGATGGAGTACGGTCACCAAGTTCTTCAGTTTGAAGCAGTTTTTCAAGTCGTTTTGCCTCAGATTATGACAAGCGTTCGATTAATGCTTTTTTAATCGTGCCATATTTGTCAGTGGCTGGCGGTGACGATATAATGTCCGGTGTCTCTGTGGCAAATTTTTCCGTTAAACTAGCCACCACATGACTATATTTTGTATTATTGGCTGTTACGTTGGCAAGAATAAGTTGACTCTCGAGTTGAGCGATCCAATGCACCGGATTTTCTGTCCAAAAGGGTGGTGGCTTGACCGAAATATGGTTTATCACTGCTTGATCGTCAGTCGCCATGAGATTTTTGTTAGGTACACGAACTATAATCACAATGGAGAGGTAGAGTTAGCGTATATTGTGTAGATATCGTGATTCGTCGAATATAAAAATATATTGAATGCCTACTACAGGATCACGTCGGCGTCACCAATTTGTGGCTCAGGATGCATTCAATAAATTCAATAGCAATATTACACAACGTATTTATTACCAGCCAAGTACACAAGTTTTTGGAATAACAATAGAAAACAAAAGATTAACTAAAAGTACACATAGTCTTTGATGTATAAAATGGCATAGACCTCACTATAATCCACTCATAAAGAACATTATATCTTCTTATAACCTATAATATTGTGCATCATATAAAACTGCTATTATTGAAATTAACTTTTACAAGAGTATGTGGTTATTTAAACAGGAACTGTGCTCTCTTATTCTTCTGCTCAGCAAACACAGTAATTACTTTTGTGTTAAAGCTGCCTTTCTTAGCAATGTATTCTTTCTCTACTGAAAGCAATGCTAAAGCTTTAAGTCTTTCTTGTACATTGTATTTGTTAAACAGCTTTTATTGTGTTTGAGTGTGCTGAAACACTTTTAAGATGCAGCTGTTGCCAATGGAGTTGTTAGAACTTCATCCAACAATTTTGCTGTTTCTGAAAAAACGTCTTCTAAATTGTGTTTAATGAACATAGAATATAGTGCACTAATAAATATATGTTCATAATATCTTCATTAAAAGAAAGTACACAAATTCCACCATTTATGTAGTTTTCGCTCTTCCATGAAAGGAAAGTAATTGCTAAAGTTCTGACAGTCACAGACTTGAAGGCATTAAATTTGTTAAGATTAACTAAATTGAAGCACCAAGTGTTCAATTGCACCAAATCTATATTCAGCTTGTACACCGTTTTATTAACAGTTGTGTTCCGTTCTTGGAGGTGTTACATTAGTTCATTCCTAATGTCACTGATGGCAGCTACAACTTATGAGGATGTTCCTTCACAGATACCATTGCTGTGATTTTCTTTTGTAAAATGTTAAATGTTTCAATAAAAGATTAATGTTAAAAAGCTGCCAGAAGATAATGAATTCCTCATACTTAAGACAACAGAACAGTAAACATAACCCCATTGTACAACATCCCATCTGGGCCAAGATCTACTGCCCAACCTCTGCATCCACCATCTCTGCCCACAGGCATCATGAGTTAGGTACAGTACTGGAGGTGGAACTGGTCAGCACCCCAGTCCCCCCCAGCCGGTTATGTGGTCTACTCAACCAGGGGCCACTACTTTTTAATCAAGTAGCTCCTCAATTGGCCCCTCAGGAACCTAATGAGGCTGAATGCACTCTGTGTCAGACTTCCCAGTGGGAAAAAGTTCTCATGCCGGGAATCAAACCTGCGTCCCCTACTTGAGGTATATTTATGTAGATACATGGTTGAACAGAGCAGTTGTCAGCAACTGTTACAACATATTGTCAGTTAACTACGACTTTGTTTGGTATAAGTAATAATAATTACCATCTAAAGGTTACTTAAACCCGGGACATAAAGTACTTACAATTGTAAGTCACCCTTGGGGTATTTATCTCTGTTATGAGATTCCCTTGCGGTCTACCGAGAAAGTACAAATCAGTTGGGGAATTTAATGCCATACTGGCAAGTTGGCCATGGTAGCTTATTGGTTAGAGCAGCCATTCAATAACCGGAAGATACGTGGTTCAAATGCCGGCTATAGCATTGAGTTTTTCAGTTCTGATTCCACCTCTTAAACATTGCCCACACATGACTTGTGTGTTTAAAGGCACCAGCAGTAAGTTTTGTTGGCATAAATAAATAATGCTTAAGCTATACTTACATTTTATTTATACATGCTTAGTACAATATGTAGTCTTAATAGACTGTCTTCCATATAGTCCTTTACTGAATGGTATACTTTTTCCGTAAGGATTGTTTTTAGTATGTTAAGGAATTTATTTTTCTCTTTAATCTCTCTATACTTTTTTGGCAGCTTGTTACAAATTTTTATCCTGTATAAAACAGATTTTTTGAAGTCAGGCAAGTCTACGTGCTGGTCCTTTAAGGCAATTTTGAGTCCTGGTTCCATGACTACGTGTATTCTGTTTTATGTAGTACTTAAAGTTTTCGTATGTGTGTTTGGCTAATTCATAGATATATTGTGAAAACAACTACTACTGAAACTCTACAATCTATCCTGGAAAACCACTGTACCTGCTGAATGGCGAAAAGCAATAATTGTCCCACTCTTGAAGAAAGACAAAACAGCATCAGAAATAAAAAATTATAGACCAATAGCTCTTACCAGCATAATAGCAAAAGTAATGGAAAGAATGGTGTCAAACAGGTTAAATTGGTTTCTAGAATCACAAAATTTAATATCCCCATGTCAAGCTGGATTCAGAGAGTTCCACTCTACAAATGAACAAGTCTTACTTCTCAGTCAAGAAATCAAAGACTCCTTCAATAGAAAAGAAGATAATTTATCAGTTTTTATTGATTTTCAAAGCGCATATGATTCTATATGCAGAACAAAACTACTAAAGAAAGTAAAAAAAATAGGGATACAAGGTCAAATGTTTTCATGGCTATATCATTTCCTAACACAACGCTTTATTGCAACCAGATATGGAAGAAATATATCTAAATATAAACAAATACACCGTGGCTTGCCACAAGGTGCAGTGCTCAGCACTACACTTTTTAATATATTTATTAATGATCTACCACAACAAATACAAGAATCAGGTGTGAAGTGTGCACTATTTGCTGATGACTTGGTAATGTGGACTTCAAAACCAAAAAGCAAAAGTACAGAACTGGAAAAAACCATACAACAATCCTTAACCAACTTACAGAGGTGGACCAAAGAAAATTTAATGACTGTTAATACAACAAAATGAAACTACCAAATCTTTTCACTAAGAAAAAAACCACTAAAAATAAAACTAAATTTTGAGGGTCAACAATTACCAGAAACAAAGGAAGCAAAGTATTTAGGAGTTACATTTGATACCAAACTTACATGGACCAAACAAATAGAAAATGTAATACAAAGAGCAGAGAGGCGCCTTTCACTGTTAAAACGTTTAACAGGCATGAAGTGGGGATGTTCCAGAGCAACGCTTAACACAACATATAATATATATATAAAACCATTGTTTACTTACTGCAGCGAATTTCTTGTAACAGCAAACACAAAAAAAATTCAAATCTTTCAAAACCAAAGTCTGAGATTAATTACAGGTGCTATCAAAACCACACCAATAGCAGCTATGGAAATACTAACCAACCAATACCCCATTGAATATGAAATAGAAAAAGCGGCTCTTATTCAACACGAAAAATTGATCAGACTCCCATTCAATACATGGCACAAGAGAAATTTTACACATACACTAAAGACTCAGGAGAGCTTTCTTTCCAAAATTCAAGACATCAAGAAGGATGTACACCTTCCTAATTCAAAGGAAAACTTTATATCTAAAGTCAATCCAACACATACATTAGACATCACATATTATTTACACCTGACAGAAGAAGTTAAAAAAAGTGATACTCCAACTAGTGTTCTAAAATTATTGGCATTAGAGACAATCCATACTAGGTTTCCAGAACATGAGTGGCTCCATATTTATACTGATGGATCATTTATATCAAACAAAGATGGAGCAGGTGCTGGAGTCACATGTCACCTCTTTTCCTATTACAAATCTTTAAGTTATGGAACTACTAACTTTGATGGAGAAATTGAAGCAATTCGAATGGCCCTACAAAATCTTTTGTACAGAATTTCACATTTTCAGCAAGCAGTTATTCTCTCAGATTCCAGGGCAGCAATTATAGCAATTACTTCCAATTTGTCACCAAAAAACCAAACTATTATAGAATGTTGGAAGATGCTTAGCCATCTAACAGCACTTCAAAAACACCTAGTCTTCCAATGGATACCGGCTCACTGTGGACTGAGTGGTAATGAGAAAGCTGATTTTCTTGCAAAAAAGGGTACCAGCGGTGTACAGAAATCTATAGTTAATTTACCATTTTATGCAGCTAAAAGATTAGTCAACTCTGAATTCAAAAAAATTATTGCAAAATATTACTATGAAAAATCAAAGAATAAAAGATGGGAACTACCAAACATTCAAACAGTGATTCCTGAGTATCCTCGAAAAACAGCAGTTGCAACCTTCAGGTTGATTACAGGACATGATTGTCTGGCAAAACATTTAAACAGAATTGGGATATATTCTTCACCACTCTGTCCTCTATGTGATCTGCAAGAGGAAATGGATCGAGACCACCTTCAAATATGCCCGGCCACTTCTAGTGCCCCATCCATCAGTGAAAAATATTGGAGAGCAAGAGGATTAATGACTTCATTGTCAGAAATCCAGCATTAGCTAACAACAACAATTGGATACATCTTCAGGTTGATTACAGGACATGATTGTCTGGCAAAACATTTAAACAGAATTGGGATATATTCTTCACCACTCTGTCCTCTATGTGATCTGCAAGAGGAAATGGATCGAGACCACCTCAAATATGCCCGGCCACTTCTAGTGCCCCATCCATCAGTGAAAAATATTGGAGAGCAAGAGGATTAATGACTTCATTGTGAGAAATCCAGCATTAGCTAACAACAGATATATTGTGAGGGCAAGGTATGTTTAGGTTACTAAATAAGTTTCTGAAGAATGTTTAAAACTGATGGGTCATAATGCAAATAATTTTCTTTTGTAACCCAAATATCTTTCCCCAACCTGCTGCTGCTCCCCGTAATATAATGCTGTATGCCATTATGGATAGACATTTCATCAGTTTGTGTTTGAACATGAATGTCTCCAAACTAACTTAATTTTAAGGAGTTTCGAATGTGAGCAGAACTTATTGCTTTCTAAAAGCTGTTTTAGGTAATTAATACCATGAATTTTTCATGAATCATCTGCATGGAACAACAAACATTTTCATGATCTCACTAGCTGTCAGTCATGGTTTGTTGTTCTCTCATTCTGGATTGAAAATGTCTGACTGGTACTTGTGTTCCTGTATTGTTGAAACAGGATGATCAGGGCCTAACTTTTTAATACAAAGTTTTACCATGATCATTTAATACCTGAAATGCATTATCAAAAGGCTACCTTGTTCATAGCAAAAGGAAGCCAAAAACGGAAAAAAACAAACTGTAACAATCACTATATATCTAGGCGCATGTGCAAGACTAAAACTGATATAGCTCTAAAGCTGCCCTACAACTAGCCACGCTTTCCCTTTCCCCGCTCATACCAAGCTACCACTTTGTTGTAAGGCACACCTTTTTCACAACCAGTCCCAGAAAATTTAAAGGTTCCAGTTCTGCACTGCTAAGGGTGTTATCCTACATTTCTACAAGGCAAAATGTATAAAGGGAGAAAATTGCTGCATTAAGACTAGCCGATGATGAAGCTTCTTGGTAGATGATAAAGAAGTGGTTGAAAGAGTTTTGAAGCTTATGGCAAAAACAAGAGTGTGAGAATTTAAAACTTTAGATATTAAAGTGTTATATTTTTTCTACCGTTTTATAACTTTGCTTTAATTTTGGCATTTGCCTCTTTGTAAGGTATATTTATGTACATTCATTTTCCTCTTTACTGGTACTTTTATTTTATATTGAAATTTCTCTCTGACCTTTGCCATCATTTTTTATAAGGGCCCTAATAACCAAGTAGTTGAACCAAATCAGATGATGATCATCAAAACAACATTCTTTGTGATAATCACAATAATAATAATAATGATGATGATGATAACCCTGTTTTTTAAATTTTTTGGTGGGGTTTCTAAGGCCTGGAAGCTCCAAAGGATGAGACACCATCCAAAAATATATATTTAGATATCCTTAATTTAACAAACAGAGGCGGAACATAAAAGGGACATTCAGTCTCATTTCAAATGTAACAAATTGTAGGCTATGTTTGTTTCATTAATTCATAATTATCAAATACTGAAAACGTATGTGTAATGAATTAGTGTTCAATTTCCTGAAGTTGTTTTATTGTAGTTCTGTAGATATAAGTACTGAAGTTTCTGGATGCCGATACCTATTAATTCTAAATAAGTTGCTGCACTTTATGTTTCATCCAACCTTGCTGGCAGTATAATGTATCTCTTAACAAATGTTATTGCTCAAAATGTGTTACATTTGCTTTGCATCTCTGACTTACGGTCTGCATGTACATGACTTATATTTATTTTTTGCCATCTTTTTGTAATCACTGGTTGCTAGAGATCAATAATGCTATGTTCCAAAATCCATAATGCAGATATTCCCAATTTTAGTTTATTTTTCTTACATGTAGGTCTAGGCACTACCTATTTTAACATGATTGGGGAATATTCCAGATTTAAAAGATTGATTAATTAGATGAGCAATTTATTTTGTATTTACAGTAATTTATATTTTTCATTTGTGAGGAAGAAAGATGAAAACAGAATAACAGCTAATGAAATGAAATTCATGAGGTATACAGCAGGATACACAAAATGGGATCATAAACTCAATGAAGATGTACTAGAAGAATTATCAATAGAACCTGTAATTAACTACATTAGGAATTATAATTTCACAAACCACTACGTTAACACCACTCACAAATAACAACTGGAAATTTCGAAAATTCACCTACCATCCTTGCGCCTTCAGGAAATTTGAAAGAAACCTCAACATTACCCCAAATATAAAATTGTTAAAATCTCTATTCATGAATAGAACTGCACATTTGGGAAAAAATTTACATATAAACAACAATAAAGTGATTAACTTCGAAATCCCAGCTTTAAATGAAGTGTTAAAGCTCTGCACCCTGGTGCAGTTTTTAAATGATTAATACGGGGAATTGGCTGTGCTATGAGACTCGTTTTCTATCTACAAGGTCGTGGTAACAGATGGAATGCATATATCAATGTTTCTTTATCACAATGTATTTATTTATTAACACTTCGATATTTTACACTCTCAGCACCACATTAAATACTCAAAAACCTTCACACTTTTATAATTTAGTAGAATTTATGCTGGAAGAAAGTTTGGTGAAAGTTCCATGTTCACACGCTACCAAAACACGTCTTATCACCTTGAACATATAGACGCTACTGAATCATTTCTTGGCGTCACTTTTACACGACACACCGCCATTTTTGTTTTCATCCGCGCACATAGTTCTTTCTCATTAGGGAAGTAATCCCAATTATCGTCTCCTATTTTTATTATGGAACACAAACAATTCTAATATTTATACACTTTTAACAAACATTTACATGAACGATTTTCTATTGGGGGTCTAATATTCTGTCTCAACCCCTAACACCGGATGGCAGCAGGACGATAGTAGCAGAGAGGGGGAACAAGAAGATAGCGTCAGTCACCCAAAGGCTGATGATGGGACCAAACGGTCTTGAAACGTTTCCTGTTCTTAAAACAATTTAAGTGAAGGTGAGTGTAAAAAAGTGACTCAAAATGACCTCAAACATCCGGGAATATGTCTCAATGATATAAAAAGGTTTTGGTAGTAAATGCTACAACTCTTGGGTAATACTTTCATACATGCTTTCTAATTTAATTTGGTAAACAATAGTAATTTAGGGAAGGAAAAACCATTATGTTCTATCCAGTCTAAAAAACAATCTTGGTGTACACAGATGCATATGCCACTGTCACAACACATCTTTCAAGCAAATGGAAATTGTTTCTTACTGCATTGCATGCAACTTGTACTTCAAAGAATAAAGAATATGAATAATATTCAGTATTTTAAGAATAATTTCATTTAAATAATTAGCCTTTGTTTATTATCATAACCATGCAGTCACTGGTATTCCATTGTTGTTTATTGGAGGGAAGCACAGTCTTGCTAATATGGTTTTGTTTATATTGTGATTATGGCTGAACACATAGTAGGTAGAGCAGTGTATGAATAATGTGAGTGTTCTCCAAGCAGTATATATGTAAGTTGTATGTGGTAGAGGTAGAGAGACAGGAGTACAGACAAAGGCTATTCCACACTGAGCAAACTGTTTAGGCAATTGTATGTTAGGCTCCAGGTGAAAGGGATGAAATGAGAGCACTCTAAGAGCATGTTGGAACCCGCAAATAGCACAAGCCAGGTGAGAGTCCCTAATGTGTGCTGGAAGTTCATTTAACACCAGGCTATGCCAAGCAGCCTCATGAGTTTCGACAACAAATACAACCCAGCAGATCGGGCGACAACAACGCCACCCACCCGTCCAGAACAGAAGTTACAGTTTGCAAAGTCTTCACACAGCAGCACCATGCTCGCCCATCGCTAACACTTCCGACCCTGAAAAGCCGGATTGAAATGAAATGGAGCGACGGGAAATTCGGGGGACGTAATTATCCTTCCCAGCACTTGCCTGATGACCCAGGAAAACCCCAAAAAATCCATGGATGGGGAAGGCCGGCCGCGGTAATCAAACCCACAACCTCCCGAACGCGAGCTTCACACATTACCGCGGAGCCATCTCGCTCCATTAGCCATATACGGACACCAAACAGCAAATTTATAAGATTCAGTGTCCTTCGTAGTGTTACTTTCGGCAGTAATATTGCTGATTTGATTGACTAGCCACGTAGGGATTTAAGGCCACGTGTTTGATGCAGATGCTGCCGTGCCGGCCGACGTGTAGAATTGGCTGTGTAAGAAGGCAACGTCATCAGCTATGGCAGCAAGAGAACTCTTTTATCCCAAATTTTGAGGATCGATGAGCTGATGGACAACATCGGACTGGCATAACTTCCGGACCTCTCGGCCACATTTAACACTTCAAGTATTTAGGACTTACTTTAAAATACCTATTGCTCGTATGCAGGAATACTCATTTTGTGTCCATCAACGAGACTGTCGAATCTTTGAAAATATCAATGCGTGGCATGCTAAATCTGTGTTTCCGGGTCTTAACTAGGTTTCTACTGATCAATGTTTTTACCGCAGCCGCCACCACCACCATCATTAACGTCCTCCAACGTAGTGTCATATCGAAGATGATTCTGAAAAGAGCCCGAAGTCCATAAAGCTCTAAGTTACCCGACATTCATCTTCTCAGGGTGTGCGAAAACCCCGTGGAAAGAACCTTATCCGGATAACCCACCCTAAGCGAGATTCGAACTCGCGACCTCTTGGTTCGTGGTGGACGAAGCGGCGTCAGGGCGGGTTTTCTCCGGGTACTCCGGTTTCCCCCGCCATCTCATTCCACCGGTGCTCCATCTTCATGTATCATCAGTGTCACCGCCTGCGGTGCCGTAGTAGTAAAAGCGGGCGTTAAACACAACAACAACAGCGACCTCTTGGACGTGAGGCAGAAACGCTACCACCACGCTACAGAGGCGGGCTCTGTTTTATTAATTACTGGGCTCTACTGATAGTTACCTTCCCTATGGACATTTTTTTATTCCTTCTTTATTGCTATCTACCTTTGTCTGCCCAAATTTGTCGGGCTTCATTTCGTTTCACTATTTTAACTTAAATAAAGATTTAGTTTCGCTTACATTCACCCACTTCCTACGTTCGTGTTACAGCTTTTCTGCGATCTATCCTCTTTACTGGGCGCAGTAGTTCAAACTCGAGGTCGAGGTTGACAGTAGCGTCAACAAATAATGTTGCTAGAAGAAGAAAGAAAAATACATAAATAGGAAAGAAAAACTCCCAAATATCGCGAGTGGATACGCCACACTATTCCCAGGTATTTGCATCTACTACACATGCACACCGAAAGGTATTCTCAGTTATTTCATCGCATTTTTAAGCGTAAGAGCGTACAGTGGAATTGACCCCAAATAGTAAAGAATGTCTCCCATTTTAATTACCATTTTATTAACGTTATGATAAACCACCTACATGTAGCTAAAATAAATTTCATTCTAACCTTAGGTGCAGAACATTCTTTCCTCTTCTTTCTTTTAATAATAATAAAGAAATAGCGCACAATGTGAATATACTTTCAGTATATAACCGAGACAGCTGTAGATTCCTATACGATGCTGTAGAATCGATTCTTTTATTTGTGTCACGGCAATATGGATGACGCACGTTCCGGCGAGGTGTAGCTCAAGGAACACAAACCCGTGTATATATAAGTGTTTTATTTATTCTTAAGTGTTTTATTTATTATTTATTCTTTCAATGCCCTAAAAATTACCAACATTCGACATCTCTATATTCACACATATGTGCACGTATTGGACACGGTCCCTGGAATATTTCCTCACTTCTAAATTGGAAAATACGTTATATAGCACCACTTCTTCTTCGTTTCCTCAGAAAATGTAAAATGAAACTATAATACTAACAGCATAATAAGAACATATGTATATTCAAATTACATCTTATGTTACATCTACATCTCTACTTCATCAAAGACACCAGACGCGGAAATCCAGAATACACTGGATACAGCGTCATTAAATAAACCAACAACAACAACAACAACAACAACAAGTGTTTTATTTACCCTGCATGAAATAACGAAGGTACAAGTGTTGTTTTTAATAGGTATGATTTATCAATACGGACATTCTTTAGTATCTTGGCCGAAGGAGGCTTTTATTGCTGGTATAAACTATACGTATGCACATCACCAAAAGGTAATCTCAGCTATTTTCAAAATAATTTCGAAAAATTAATCAAATACATCACTCCACAGTAGTAATAGCTTATAATTATTTTTGGCAATTTTAATGTAAATATGATCGATAATGATGCAACCAAGGACAAATTAAAATCCTTGTTACGCTTTTAATCTTGAATAGATTAGAGTGAATTGATTTAGATAATCTGATACAGAATAAAATGAACTAGAAACTACTTACAAAGCTACATTAAGCATTAACAGGATAGTTTGTCATTCAGATAATCATATATAGAATAACGTAAGCTAGAGAGTACTTACAAAAAGTACATAAGCATTAATGGGATAATTTGTCATTCAGATGATCTTGTACAGAATAAAATGATTTTGAGCATAGATACTCTTTGGCAGCAATTTTAAAAGCATTGAAAGTGTCAACTTTTTCCTTAAGATTGTTAGGAAGAGCATGAAATATTTTGATTGTTTCATAATATATGCCTTTCTGGAAGCAAGAAAGTTTTCCACTGGTATGATGAATGTTGCTGTTTTGTCTAGTGTTTCTCTCATGAATTTCAATGTTATAAATGTTGATTGATCACATATAAAGAATTTTAGGATTGAGAAAATAAGGTTAATATCTACAGTCTTCTAAAAATATCTTTACATGAACGTCTGCTATGGGTTTTGGAAATAATTCTTATAACCTTCTTTTGTGTGGGCCCAAATGACCTAGTTGTCGACGGGCCCCTAAATTCCATCAATTCAATCTTTTGTATGAGGAATATTCATTTGCTGAATTGTACAGAAATAAAATTCCTTATTCCATTATAGAGTTAAAATATGCATAGTAAACCAATTTATATTTGTCTATGAAACTCACATTTGCCAGGACTCAGATAGCATAACAGGCAGAGCTGAGTTTGGATAAGATATACTTAATGTGAGCTTTCCAATCTAAATATTTGTGTACTTGAAGACCCAGAAATTTCATTTTGTCTATTTGTTCTAATAGCATATCAATTATCCCAATTTCGATCAGAGTGTGTGGCGTTTGATGAGTTACAAATTTAACGTTTGTTTTATGTAGGTTTACAGACAATTTGTTAGCTTTAAACCAGTAAGACATGCAATTCAAAAGATAATTCAATTTAATTACACATTCATTTAAATTTTTACTAGTGACCAGCACACTGTCATCTATGAACAGTACGGTACTGCTATATCCTTTAAATAAAGTAATAGGTCGTTTGTGTAGATCAGAAATAATAGAGGCCCTAATACTGAACCTTGGAGTACTCCATGTGTTACTGTTTTCCAATTTGATCTTTGTTTTTCATAATGTCACTGTTTACTTTCTTCTTTCAGTTAGGTATGACATGAACCAACTTAAATGTTCATTTCATTAAATTCAGCTAATAAATGGTGAGCATATTACTATTTTGTTCAAGATCTTAAAATTAAAAGCTGGAAATCTCTCAACAATAGTAACTACGTAAATGAAAAATGTATTACTTATGTATTTTAATGGAGATATGTATATAAAGCAAACTTCCAGGCAAAAAAAAGTGTGGCATAGGTACTAAAACTAACAACTGACTAATCAATCAAATAAGAAAATCATGTAACATAAAACAAAAATTTTACTTATATTTTGAATTAGGAATAACAATTGTAAATTCACAGACTATAAAGATACATCAGAATACTTAGTAGTGTCATAAAGGTAAAAGTAGCATTTTTTGCAAGTTATAGAAAAACTAAAACATGGATCTTACCAATACTGCTTCATTTCATTACAGCTGAAAAGTCTAATAACATCTCAACACTTGTGGACGATGGAGAGCTAATAAATTCATGTAATATTCAAATGCATTCAATATACTTTGTGAATGCTATTGAAGCATATGGGTCTATAAAATAGATTAGAGCAAAAATGATCAAAATATAACAGCACTAAGTTAACTGAAAAACACAAATGTTACATCCAATATATATTTAGAATAAAGCCCACGATGCCTTCAGAAACTGGGAAAATAATTAACTCTATGAAGAGTAAAACTTCACATGGGTGGGATAGAATAAGTACTAAGCTGTTAAAATGCTATTATATTATTGTTATTGTAGTGTTTCACGCCCACTTTTACTACTACAGCACCGCAGGTGGTGACACTGATGATACATGGAATGAAGATGGAGCACCGGTGGAATGAGATGGCGGGGGAAACTGGAGCACCCGGAGAAAACCCGCCCTGGCGCCGCTTCGTCCACCACGAATACCACATGCGGGTCCCTGGGATTGAACCTGGGCCGCCTAGGTGATAGGCGAGCGTGCTAACCGCTCGGCCATGGTGCCGCCTGTTAAAATGCTGCCTAAGTGATTTGAGTAAACCAATAAATCACATTTGTAGCTGTTTTTTCTTGCTGGGAACATTGCCAGAGAGATCAAAGTTAGCACTAGCTAAGTAATTGTTTAAAAACTGCAATCTATTTAATTTAAGAAATTTTCAGGGTGCCTGTAGGCAAGTTCCCTAGCGACATTATTCAGTTATATTGATAAATGTATCTAAGTAATTTTTTTTATCCTGCTGATCCTGTTCAGGACATCAGGACAAGGTGATGCTATTATTATTGTATTGCCATTGGTCCTCAACACATGTGCAAATTTTCAAGTCAATCAGACGACTTAAGATGGTGAAAATTATGTCGAAAAATTCCTTTGCATTGATAAATTTAGCTTAGTCATTCTTTATCCTCACGATCCTAGCCAGGACATTAGGAAAAAGTCATGATATTGTTACATTGTCATCAGTCCTTGACATGTGTTCAAATATTCAAGTCAATCAGGCGTCTCAAGTTGGTGAAAATTATGTTACATTGATAAATTTTGCCAAGTCACTTTTTCATCCTCATGATCATGGTCAGAACATTAGGACAAAGTCATGATATTGTTACATTGTCATCGATCCTTGATATGTGTGCAAATTTTCAAGTTAGTCAGACAACTCAAGTAGCTGAAAATTATGTTACTTTGATAAATTTAGCTAAGTCCCTTTTTATCTCGATCCTGGTCAGGATCTTAGGCCAAGGTTATGATATTATTGTATTGTCATTGGTCCTTGATGTGTGCACATTTTCATGTCAATCAGACGAATGTAAGGTAGTGAAAATTACGTCGAACGATTCCATTCCATTGATAAATTTAGCTAATTTTGTGTTTTCCTGATGACCGTAGTAAGGACCTTAGAATAGTTATGATACTATTGTATTGTCATTGGTCCTTGACACATGTGCAAATTTTTAAGTAAATCAGATGACTAAGATGGTAAAAATTATGTCGAAAGATTCTGTTACATTGATAAATTTTGCTAATTAATTTTGTTTATCCTGATGATCCTGGTCAGAATCTTAGGATAAAATTATGATATTATTGTATTATCATTGATGCTTGACCTGTGTGCAAAATTTCAAGTCAGACGACTCTAAATGGGTGAAAATTACGTCGAAAGATTCCGTTACATTGATAATTTAGCTAATTAATTTTGTTTTATCCTGATGACCATAGTAAGGACCTTAGGAAAAACTGCAATAGACAATTACCCTCTAATTAAATAGATATTTATATTATTTATTTATGCCAACAAACTTACTGTTGGTGTTTTTAAACACACAAGCCATGTGTGGGCAAAGTTTGGGAGTTAGAACTGGAACTTAAAAATTCAGTGCCACAATTACCAGGAGAAATACGAACTGGTTTGAGAATTTAATGCCATTCTGGCAGTTTGTCACAATAGCTCAGTGGTAGAGCAGCTGCCCGGTTAGCAAAAGGTCTGTGGTTCAAATCCCAGTTGTGGCATTGAATTTTTAAGTTCCAGTTCTACCTCTCAGATATTTATATATTGAAAAGCAATAATTGACCCACTCTTAAAGAAAGATAAAACAGCATCAGAAATTATAGTTTTAGAAAATTAACAAAAACACGCTTTTATAACAAACCAAACTGAAAGGTAGAAAATAATTTTTAAGTATTAAGAATTTGTTCTATGAAGTCAAGTAGTTTTATTATATTTCAAAATTAATAAGTTTAAAATAAAAACCTATTAACAAAATAATACACTTTATTGGAAAAAAGTGTAAGGTGTCTGACATCAAATGTCAGATTCATTGGTGGCTATTTATAAAAGTAAAGATATGATAAAAATATCTAAAAAGCACCCCACACTTTTTTACAGCTGCTGAGTATTATTCATTGGGGCATTTTACTGAAGACACTGTTGCAATTCCATTAATGTGAGAAGAATAACCTGAAGTGTTGTAACTTCATCTGTTTGAATACAGTTAACAGAAGTAAACCATGCCTAAAATATGTATTTGAAATTGTTTTTTTATCAGAACAGGTGTTTAAATTGACATGTATTCTCTTTGCATGGGATGATCTCGGAGGTGGTCAGGTACACAAACCCCACTGCCACTAAAAATATCTTGGCTATCTGGATAGCCTAGATATTTTTAATGTTGGCCGTGGAAGCTTGAGAGAATATCTGACTGTGTCATTTAAGTCTAGTATTATAAATATAGTTTAACTAGAAGGTTAGTTAAACCAAATCAAAGTTTTAACTGCAGGCACTGTTTCATAAACTTTGGTAAGTTAAACCACAGTGCAATGGTGTTGGTATATAGTGGACAGTTTATTGGCAGTTTCCAAGTTCAAAATGGCCAACATTACACTAAACAGCTAACGAAAGAATTGCAATAAGCAGTCCTGCCAGTGTACATAATAAATGCATTTCTAACCTCAAATATTACAGGGTTAAAGTAACATACTGTCAAACGATAATAATGCTTGAACGTTACCACACAACACATGATGAACATACTCATCTTTGGCAAATCTTGTTCTGCAATAACACTTTTGGATAAAATCACTTCCAAGCGCTAAATAACGTCATATATATGTAATGCACTACTGTGTAGCAAACACAAAAATAACGGTAACAAGAGGTTTAATGAGATCTCCATTTTTTGTGAAGTAAGATTCCATCCCTCTCCCCCCCCCCCTTTTTTTTTTTGGTTTACTAATTATACAAAATCATTCACAACAAAGGGACTTCATGGATTATGTGGAAATAAAAAGAGTACACTTAATGTGTCACAAAAATATCTTAAACATAGGGTACTTAATGGAAATCATTAGAACGATGTTTGAGAACATCAACATAGGGATACAAGGTCCAATGTTTTCATGGCTATGTCATTTCCTAACACAATGCTTTATTAAATGCTTACAACCCCACGACTTACTTGTCAGTTTCGACATAACATCTCTGTTCACCATGGTTCCAGTCAATGAAACCATAACACAGCTTAAGGAGATTTTTCCAGAAGACATTACGACGCTTTTCCACCACGTCCTCACGACTACGTATTTTCAGTGGAACCACGAATACTATGAACAGACAGACGGTGTAGCAATGGGAAGTCCTCTCAGTCCGGTTATTGCGAATTTTTACATGGAATTTTTTGAAGCTACTGCCTTGGATTCAGCACCGCTTAAACCTTCGTGCTGGTGGCGTTACGTGGACGACACGTTCGTCATTTGGAGTCACGGAGAATCAGCCCTGACAGAATTTCTGAATCACCTCAACAGCATCAATAAACAAATTCAATTCACCATGGAGAAGGAACAAGACGGCAAATTGCCCTTTTTGGATGTCATGGTAAACAGAAAACAGAATGGCACACTAGGCCACAAGGTGTACCGTAAACCGACCCATACAGACCGCTACCTTCACAAGAACTCCAACCACCATCCGAAACAAAAGCGTGCTATGATTAAAACTCTGGCAGACCGAGCTACACGCATTTGCGAACCACAAGTTCTACACCAGGAATTTCAACACTTAGAGTCAGCGCTCCACTCTAATGGCTACGCAAAACGAGAAATTAAGAGAGCATTACATCCTAGTAAAGGTCCCAACATCACAGAAACAGCCGCAAACAATAGGAAGGGCAAGGCCTTTTTACCGTACATCAGATCAGTCACAGACCGCATAGGCAAACTACTTAAACGCCACAACATTGACACCGTCTACAAGCCCACTAAACAGATTTGTAACATACTCCGTTCCGCCAAAGACCCCAGGGATCCTCTATCCACCGCAGGAGTATATAGAATACCTTGTTCGTGTGGCAAGGTATACATCGGAACCGCACAACGTAGTATAAAAACCCGCATTGAAGAACACAGAAGAAATTGTCGCTTGGGTCAAACTGAAAAATCAGCAATTGCTGAACATGCCATACTCGAAGAAGGGGAACACATCATCCAATATGGTAACACAGATATTCTGGCATCTACATCCCACTACTATTCTCGCTTATTCCGTGAAGCCATTGAAATACACAAGCACAAAAATAATATCAATCGCAAAGAAGAAGGACTTAAACTCAACAGAATATGGCAAACAGCGTTAACAAAAACAAAAATGCAGAACCCCTCTCCAGCCAATCAGACGCCAGCTCCTTGTAGTACTCCACTGGTACAAGTCCAGCCCACTGGCCACCCGGGCCTATCACAACGTACTTCCCCTCCAGCCGCCGACATAAATACCGCACCTCTGGTGGTGACCAGCACAGTCGGTGCTGAGATCTCCACTAGGAAACTTCGACCTCGCCGCCACTGAAGATGTCTGCCGTAGTCGCAGACAAAACGTTTGGGAAGAAGAAGGAACCCAATAGACCACGGCCCACAAGCCCGGTTAATATTATTGCATCTAGTACAATGCTTTATTGCTACCAGATATGGAAGAAATATATCTAAATATAAACAAGCACACCGCAGCTTACCACAAGGCGCAGTCCTCAGCACTACACTTTTTAATATATTTATTAATGATCTCCCACAACAAATACAAGATTCAAGTGCGAAGTGTGCATTATTTGCTGATGACTTAGTAATGTGGACTTCAAAACCAAAAAACAAAAGTACAGAACTAGAAAAAACCATGCAACAATCCTTAAACAACCTACAAAAGTGGACCAAAGAAAATTTAATGACTGTTACTACAACTACCAAATTTTTTCACTCAGAAAAAAACACAAACAATAAAACTAAATTTTGAGGATCAACAATTACCACAAACAAAGGAAGCAAAGTATTAAGGAGTTACATTTGATACCAAACTTACATGGACCAAACAAACACAAAATGTAATACAAAGAGCAGAGAGGCCCCTTTCACTGTTAAAACGTCTAACAGGAATGAAGTGCGGATGTTCCAGAGCAACTCTTAACATACAATGTATATATAAAGCCATTATTTACTTACTGCAGCGAAGTTCTTGTAACAGCAAATACAAAACAATTCAAATCTTTCAAAACCAAAGTCTGAGACTAATTCCAGGTGCTATCAAAACCACACCAATAGCAGCTATGGAAATACTAACCAACCAATACCCCATTGAATATGAAATAGAAAAAGCGGCTCTTATTCAACATGAAAAGTTGATCAGACTCCCATTCAATACATGGCACAAGAGAAATTTTACACATACACTAAAGACTCAGGAGAGCTTTCTTTCCAAAATTCAAGACATCAGGAAGAATGTATACCTTCCTAATTCAAAGGAAAACTTCATATCTAAAGTCAATCCGACACAAACATTAGACATCACATATTATTAAACATCTGACAGAAGAAGTTAAGAAAAGTGATACTCCAACTAGTGTTCTAAAATTATTAGCATTAGAGGCAATCCGTACTAGATTTCCAAAACACGAATGGCTCCATATTTATACTGATGGATCATTGATATCAAACCGAGATGGAGTCACGTGTCACCTCTTTTCCTATTACAAATCTAAGTTATGGAACTACAAACTTTGATGGAGAAATTGAAGCAATTCGAATGGCCCTACAAAATCTTTTGTACAGAATTTCACATTTTCATCAAGCAGTTATTCTCTCAGATTCCAGGACAGCAATTATAGCAATTACTTCCAAGTTGTCACCAAACAATTATAGAATGTTGGAAAATCCTTACTCATCTAACTGCATTTCAAAAACACCTAGTCTTCCAATGGATACCAGCTCACTGTGGACTGAGTGGTAATGAGAAAGCTGATTTTCTTGCAAACAGGGATACCAGCAGTGTACAGAAATCTATAGTTAATCTACCATTTTATGCAGCTAAAAGATTAGTCAACTCTGAATTCAAAAGCTTATTGCAAAATATTACTATGAAAAATCAAAAAATAAAAGATGGGAAGTACCAAACATTCACACAGTAATTCCTGAGTATCCTCGAAAAACAGCAGTTGCATCCTTCAGGTTGATTACAGGACATGATTATCTGGCAAAACATTTAAACAGAATTGGGATATATTCTTCACCACTCTGTCCTCTATGTGATCTGCAAGAGGAGATGGATGGAGACCACCTTCAAATATGCTCGGCCACTTCTAGTGCCTCATCCATCAGTGAAAAATATTGGAGAGCAAGAGGATTAATGACTTCATTGTCAGAAATCCAGCATTAGCTGACAACAACATCTTCCATTTAAAAGGAGTTTAGTTTGGGTACATCTCTTATTAATTTTCTTGTGGCATTCTTAGAAAATCCTTAACTTAAATGGGAAACAGCAAGTTTGGATTTAAGTGGCTTTTGCATTATGCTGTGCAAACACACACATGGATGTTTTTCTATAAATGCTCAATTTGTGATGCAGGGAGCCTAAGAATGTTTATGTCCATTAAGCTCTCAGTATGAAATGTTCAAATACAATACCTATTTTACTTTTTATAATTCATTACAACATATGTTTCGCCATAGGGCATATCACAGGGTAATTTACAATAATATGCATATTAAGAGTAATGTTTTAATCATGCATTGTGCAGAAGATGTGTCTGAAAATCAGTGGCGTAGCATGGTGTGTGGACTTGGGTATGCACTTTGAACTCGTGTTAAGGGTACACATAGGTGAAATTTTTAAATTCTGCAATTATTAGTAGATTTTGTTCAAACTCATATCCAGTATACTACATGTAAAGAATAATGTACATTCAAGTTTTCATTGCAATATGTTTAACACCTATAAATTTATTATCTTTTACAGCTATTCTTGTGGCAGTATACCTGAAATGCTTCACGATGAAGATTTAAAAATTTTGATGATTTTAAATATTATTATGTTAGAGATGATTACTGTCAAAAGAATGTTGGGAACAAAAAATTTTGTAATGACTTGATTTCTTAAATAAAAATTATTAACTTTGAAGAAATAATTTTTTACAATTTGTATAAGTTTCATAGAACATAAGTCACCAACTGGAAAATATTAAAGTTACAGAAAAATTATTCCGACCATTTTTTTCTGCATTCTCAATTTGTTGTGACTAGAAGCACTCAGATTCCATATTCGGAGCAGTAGTTCTCTAGAAAATGCAATGTTCTCTCTACATGTATTTTCCTCGTAGTGAGCCATATGGATGCACATGAGCAGTGTGCATACCCTGCCTTTTATTTCCTGGTGTGTTTTTCTCTTACATGTTCACACATTACTATTGAAAATGCTGTTTGTTGCACTCTGATACATACAGAAGAAGCTAAAAATATGAAATTAACCTTCATTGCTAAACCAAATACTGAAAAATTAGCTTTAAACCTCATTAACATTAACAAAAGAGATGCACTTTTCTGCATTACGCCCACTGCGCACATCTGACATGACTGGCATGAGGTAAGCACAGCCACCAGATGCTATTTCAATCCTTAGCATGATATGCTAACAATATTAATTCATGGCAAAGTGTTGTTGAAAACATACTTCTCAGCAAGCAGTATGTCAGTTGGATTACTATATAGATAGAAAAAGTTAAGAAAACTGGTAGGATATGCAACACATTTCCCACATCCACTGGCGCTATTCTCCTGCTGAGGAAAGAAGCTGTCTCCATGGTGCTGAATTGGTTTTTTGTGCATTCTATAAACAGGTGCAAGACCGTTTGTCGAGGTTTTTCAGGAAAGCTGCAGAGTAGTAAAGGACATTTGTTCATTTTGTGCAGGTATGATTTGAAAACGCCCCAGTTAGTCAGCAATTGAGGAGATTGTAGTTTGGACCTAGGGATAAGGAAAGACTGTGTTGTATATTGGGTTTCAATATCTTGGTGTGGATACCCTCCTTGCAATTGATGTAGGTTGAATTCCAAATTTGTGTAGTGGACTGTCAGTAGCTGCTTGCTCCGGGTCAGGGGGGATATCTTTGTAGTCAGTAGTGACTCTATGGCTCGCAGAAATCTTTGAGAGGTAAGCCAATCCCTCATTCCCTTGGAGAGCTGAGTGACGCTTAATCCAGTGGAGGCTGATGAGTATTACAATACTTCTTATGCTTACTATAGGTATTAGGAGAGAAAGTCAACAGCTTAAGTGCCTATGTCAAAAACCATAAATTGTAGAAAGGAATATCTTGGAAATGCTGAATGCCATAAAAAGTTTGATGTAAGTGGTGTGCCTTATAGAGATCTCATTTTTTGTGTAGAAAGATTTTGTCTATCCTTTACATTTACCAATTATATAAAAGTAATTCAGAATGAAAAGAGCTTCATAAGTTATTTACAACAAATTTTAAGATATGCCTGTTATTAGTCATGCAAATAACTTTAAACATTTGATTTATTTTTTCACCAACTTACTGTTGGTGTTTTTAAACACACAAGCCGCGTGTAAGGCAATGCTATAAGAGGTTAAATCAGGACTGAAAAATTCAATGCCATAGCTGGGATTTGAACCACGGATCTTCCACTTATCAAGCGGCTGCTCTCACCATTAAGCTACCATGGCTAACTTGCCAGCACAACATTAAATTCCCCAGTTGATTTGCATTTTTTCCCGGTAGACCACAAGAGAAATCTCACATCAGAGACAATACCTCAAGGGCGACTTACTTAGTAAGTACTTTATGTCCCGGGTTTAAATAACATTTAAATGCTTGTATCTATCTGTTGTATTGTAATGTTAATATCAATCCAACTTATGTTTATAATAATTCAGTAGCATGTAGCTGTTTCAAGTGCTTATTCATTATTTACTTGTTTCCAAGCAGCTAGTTAGTCTTGAACCATCTCATTTAAGTGAAGACGAAGTTCTCAGCGTGTACCTACTATTGTAGGTCATACAAATAAATATGTAATAGTTAAACACACTTGAAACAAAAATTTTAAACACTAGTTAAACTTACAAGGCGACACAAATGTTTCCTGCAGATCAAATTAAATTAAGCATGCGCTTATGAAGAAAGAAGAAAGGAAGAGAGGGAGAGAAGGAGGAAGGGAGGTAAGGTGTGAGGGAAGAAGGAAAGGAAAGAAAGAGAGACTAAGATAGAGTGAAAGAAAGAAAGAAGGGAGGAGAGAAAGAAAGAGGATAAAAAATATAAGCTGATGGATATTTTAACCTGCGCTTTTAGCAGGTGCGTACCTTCGCATCATGACATCACATCCACTACCCTAAACAGACAGGAGTTTACCCACTTGCTCCCTTATCACACGTTACAGCTGCATTGGACATGATCAGTGGCGTGCATGCGCTCAAACAATTTTAAGGTTTAGCTCTGTAATTTGTAATCCTGGACCATAGGTTTCATGTCTCAAATTGATTGTCTATGAACTCTCTATTACCCGCAAAATTCGTGCAGCGTTATTCATTTACACCCTGTATATTGTTACACAAGACAGTTTGTGTTAGGAAATAGGAGTGTCATACTGAATGTCGTGAGTAACCCATTGTTAAGATTCAAAATCCAACAATGTAACTAAAAGAATTGCAAGATTGAGATCTACAGACTTTACACTACATGTTGCCATATTGTGATGTCATTAGTTTCTTTCACATGACCATAGGCAGTATTTCCAAAATGGCAAACATCAATGTTTAATTTTGACGTGTTGTAATTAAATTTCCTGTTAAGGAGGGAAAATCTGCTGAAATTCACCTATGGAGATGTGTGTAAGAGTGTTAGGAGATGGGTGAAACATTTCAACGATGGGAAAATGGGTATCCAAGATGGGTACAGTCTTCTGCACACCGCCTCCACACATTGCAACAGGGAAAGAGTTGATGAGGTCATTACAGCTGATAAGTATATCACTGTGGATGAAATTGCTGCACACCTTATAGCAGGACATTGTGTAGTGCAAGAAATGATACAAAGCTTAGGTTATCCAAAAGTCTGTGCCATTGGGTCCCACGTTTATTGACCGAAGACCACAAACTTCAGAAAGAACCATCACCCAAAACATCATGCTGAGATTCCAAAATAAGGGTTATAATTTTCTGATGAGTATTATAAAGGCAGTGAACACTGGTTCCATCAACACAAGCCTGAAACAAAATGCCAGAGATTGGAATGGAATTTAAGACCATGCCATCAGTTGGGAAGGTTATGGCTAGGGCCCTCCAAAATTCACAGGTTGCAGTTTAGTTAATTTTCTTGAACCTGGACAAACCATAAACGCTGCCCACTATATCCAGACACTTTGGAGGCTCCTTAGTGTATTGGGCGATAAGTGCCATGGAAAGACGATCATCCTGCAACAGGATAATGAGCGTCCTCACCCTACCTATGTCACAATGAAGATTAGAGCATTTGGATAGGAAACTTCCACATCCTCCGTACAGTCTAGACTTGGTACATTCCAACTACCATATTTTTGGTTTTTAAAGAGCAGATATAAGGTCAACACTATGAAATGGTGGAGAATATTTAAGAAGCAGTGCATCAGTGTCTTCCTAAGGGTATTTTAAAACTTGGAGAATGATGGCGAAAATGTGTGCAAAGAAATGCAGATTATGCTGAAAAGTGAGAGGAAAGTCTGCAGATTATGATGATGTGCTCGGTTTATCTAAAAAGATAGGAGTTTTTAAAAGTACATGCTCACTATTTTCAGTATGGCCCTCGTATGTTAGATGAGCCAGTAACTGTGTATAGGGCAGTGACAGTAACAAACACATCTCAACTATACAGGATGTAATTTTACTGGTGTTAAAATTTCAGGGACACCCTTGAAACATCAAAAAAGTTCATATGAACATGGGGCTCAAGAATCATTTGTAAGAGAGCTGTTAAAGAATTTGCCCCATTATGACACCAATAATAATTTAATTAAACTGTATCCACTGATCATTTTTTGTTCAAGTTGTTTGTTGTAGAGGACAGAATTAGTAAATAACTGAATGAAATTATCCACCAATTATTTGGTTGTTTTTTGTACTGCGCAGACAGCAAAAGTACAAAGGTCACTACAACAGTTTTGAAACACACCAAGAATAATGTTTTTAAAATTATTCTATTGTTGCACTTTCTCAACGTACTCACCACCACACCGTATACACCTATGCATTTGCTGAAATTACTTCTGGAAGCACTCCTGCCATGTTTTCTTTGATGGCTGCAAGTTTCCCTTCGTAGGTAGTAGCAGCGTCCTCAGGGGTTGAAAATCTCTCTCCACGCATGCAATTTCTTATCATCGGAAAGAGAAGAAAGTCACATGGGGCCTGGCCAGGACTGTATGGTGAATGAATTATAAGTTTGACCTCTGTAGACTCCAGGAACTGAATGGTGACATTGGGCATGTGTGCAAATGTGTTGTCATAATGTCACAGTCGTGTGTGTGGTCATTCTTGAAGCTTGGCAAAAAATTTTGGCAAGCAAACCATAGTGTACCAGTTAGTTGTAACCATGCTTTGCTTCTCCAGAGAAATGGTTGCCACAAGACTGCCATTTAGGAAAAATAAGGTCACCATTTTATTGTGGATGTTTTGGCAACACTTTTGTCAGTGCATTATCATCAGAAAAGATTCACACTGCTTACTCCACTAGGTCTCCGGATCAAACTAATAAATCCAGGCTTCATCATCTGTGATGATGTCGGAAATCCATTTGGAATCCCCTGCTTTGAATCGTGTCAGCATTTTCTCACACCATTCAACATGGGTGTGATTTTGCTCTTTTGTCAAATTGTGAGGCACTCATTGGGATGTAACCTTTGTCACACAAAGGAATTCCTGTAGGATTTTCAAAACTGCTGGTAAACCCATCTGCAATGATGCCTCAACTTGTTTAAATCTTATGTGATCATTTTTGTGAAGCATTCACTCAGTTTTGTAATATTTTCCTCAGTCACTGCCACTGAAGGACCCACACTTCTCTCCTCATCTTTCAAATATGTTTGGCCCCTTTTAAACTCCTGAAACTGTTGGAAAACTGTGACATGGAAAGGAAAAATATCCCCAAAAGCTTCTTGCAAACTTTCAAGACTTTGGCACTGGTTTAACCCACTTTTAAGATCATAGAAAATCGATGAGCAAAAGTGCTCTCTTCCCATCTGCATTTGTCCTTGCACTGCTGAAATTCCTGGAGTGGGAGAGTCAGTACCAAATATTATTTACTCACAAAGGATGGGGCTATTTCAACCTGCATTCAATTCAGTTGGACCGACTTTCATTTTCTCACTTCTCAAAACTTTCGTAGTCACTCTGAAATATATTCTGTGAGTGAAGAGACTGATATGCACTATATGTATGACCTTGCAGAGGTGAATGTATCCAAGCACTTGCACTTTATGCAGAAAGATGCCCTAACAGATTATGCTGTTCATGAACATTCTCAAACACTTGAATGAGAGTGATTCCTTTAATTGGAGTGTTTTGGATGTAAGCACGACCAAGACAGGTACGAAGCACTGACTGTGAAAAGCAAGTTCTTCATTATGTGTTTGCAAGCCCATCAGATAGCACAGATGCATTGCTCATATTGACCATCTGGAGAAGTTTACATGAAAATCTTCTGTACCTGCATCACCTTTAGTAGCTGCAAGGACTAAATGCGGCAGATTTTGAATCAAGAAAAGTTCATGCCATTGCATGTTTCAAAATTCTACAATGTTGAATTTCTTATCTGGCACCTTGTTCACTGATGAGACTGGGTAGGTTTACTGATCATGGTACCTTCAATTTTCATAACACTGTAACAAAATGACAATTTGGTGAATCCCATTCCTGACACCACTGTAACAATTTGATAATTTGACAAAGCCCACTTTTGACACCAGTATATCAAAATAACAAAAGCTCAATCCATTTATTTTTTTTCTCACTTCAATTTCTTCTAACTGAATTTCTGTACAAATACACAGTCCTCTTTTATTGATGTGACACAGTCTATATAGTGTTTCATGATATTACAACTCACAATTGTTTCCTTCCCATAACCTTGACTCACTCCATTTTATCTTTTTCTCACTTTCTTTGTTTCTCAAACAGCTGACTTTGACGATACAATCACTCAACACTTATTAACTGCTTTCATCTTCTTATCGAACAACCATATGTACACAGTTGACACACACTGAAACTAAAAACTGACTGACTTCCAACTGCTCATATCTACAACTAATTTCTTTGTTCATTACCTTGCCTCCTTATATAGCTAGGGTGACATAACATGGACCCTTCTTGAACTTCTATAAATATACTAGCCACCGAACGCTTCTCAAATAATCGGAAAAAACCCCATTTTGTTCTGCCACTCTGTGATTGTTATGTGTCCACAACAGTCACATGAGGTAGCCTGAGCTTAAGCACCTTTGATATATACACCAACAATGGGATGGAGTAGCCGGGTGCTTGCCATCCTTAGTTTTGTCCTTCAGTCAGCTTCACGTTACTCATAACTGAGCCTGTGATAATCCTCATGAAGTATAACACAACAGACATCAACAGAGGTTCTGGGTAAATATTTGATGTGGAAACATTGATGATCACCTTATTCCCTATTTCTTTCCTCCACACCCAAATGTACGTACCTACACTTTCTAGAACAGAGTTGCATCATTTAATTTTGTGGGTACCTCTGAAGATCCAACAAATCTTAGTTTTATATGATAATGTACCGACTCATTTCATTTGGGTAGTACATAATTTCTTGAATAATAAATTTCCACATATATTGACTGGTTAAAGGGGCTTCATTGCATGGCCTGCTTGATCTCCTGATTTTAATCCATTAGATTTGTTTTATTTGGGGACATTTTAAGTCTGTTTTATACAACCCCTCTATCACATATTGACACTCAGAGTGTATCCACACTGGATTGAACCATATACAAAACACCCCAGGAATTCACAACAAAGTATGTTACAGCATGCAATGCATGTTTACAGGATATAATGAAGTAGGAGAAAGCCACATTGAGCAATTTTTAACTTTCAATTTTGTCTCATAACTCCATTTATTTTCAGACTCATGTGCGTATGAGTTCTATTTTACTGTTTGGATTTTGAGAGGGCATTCCCAAAATATTTGACATCAATAAAGACACAATGTATACAGTAGTCTTGTCTCCTGATCATAAACTTTGCTTACTATTGCTCTGCTATTCATAATATGTTTGTTTCTCCATAGAATTAGCAACATCAGATGCAGGAACACTTGTGAAATGGATACCAAAATAAAAATCAAAGAAGGCGATCCTCTCTTAGACTCCTTGTCCTCGCAGAATGAGCGAGAGTTCTTTAGCAAGAATGTTATAATGAAGACAACCAGTGATGCTGTGTTTCTTGACAATGATCATAACATGACATGCAAAACAGAAACTAAACCAGACACTCCTCTTCCAGACTTTTGTTTACAGAAAGAGAGAGACTGTTATACCAAAGATGTCATAAAGAGCATCAGGTCTGAATCTGCAACATGCAACAGCAGTGGCAAGAATGATACCAAAAGGTCAATTGCTTCCCAGAAACACAGCGAATTTCTTCCAGAGGATGTGGTAATGCCAGTTAACAAACAGAACAGTGATCATGAAATGGATAACAAAATAGAAATTAAAGAAGAACCTTGGTGGCTGGAAACAGAAACTTCATCTCACTGTGATGATATTAAGGTATGTTTCATAGAAATCTTTTATACTCAGAACTTTTGTTTATTATTATTATTATTATTATTATTATTATTATTATTATTATTATTATTATTATTATTATTATTATTATTATTATTATTATTGTTGTTGTTGTTGTTGTTGTTGTTGTTGTTGTTGTTGTTGTTGTTGTTGTTGTTATTGTTATTGTTATTGTTATTGTTATTGTTGTTATTATTATTATTATTATTATTATTATTATTATTATTATTATTATTATTATTATTATTATTATTATTATTATTATTATTATTATTATTATTATTATTATTATTATTATTATTATTATTATTATTATTATTGATTGGTAAAAATGTTTGGATGATGCAATTAGAAAGTAATAAAAATAGAGGCTGATGCATTTGAATTGTTGAAAGTAATGGTGGTGATAGTTTTTAAAAATTAGGAGGTACTTGTGCAAGTAATAACAAATATTGTGACAAAATGACAATTTGACAAACCCTACTTCCTGACACCAGCATGACAAAATTACAAAATGCAGTCTGATTACTTTTCTTTCAGTTCATTGTCTTCTAAAATTTTACTACACATACACTATTTTGTTCTTGTCATCAACAAAGTCTAGTCTTTTGGGCTATCACAACTCACAACTGTTCTTCTCATAACCTTGCTCAGTCCTTTCAGTGCATTTCTTCACTTCCTCTGTCTCTCATATCCTAATTATGATGATATAATCACTTGCGACACTTGAATCTTCTTACAATAATAGATAAATGCACTGCTGTCTCACACTCGCTGATACACTCACAGACTCAGTCCCAACTAAACTTTAAAACTCACACAATTCAGGGCTCTTTATGTACTGAGGATGACGTCACTCAGACCTTTCTCAATTACACACACACACATACCAGAAATTACTCAGCTAGAAGTTTTGCAAATGTTCTCAAAACTCCTTTTGTTTCTGCCACCTAGGTTGCTGACAGTCACATACACACAGCAGTCATATAATGCTGCCCAGCCCTAAACGTTTTTGCCACCACTGCATGTGATGTAAAGTAGCTTGGTCCCATCTGCACTGAGCACTGACCCTGACATCACAATGTGCTCTTTATTATTGTGGCATCCACTATGAGCTACACTTTCCTCTAACTTGGAAAACAATTATGAAATGAATGCTAAATGAAAGCAAAAGTATTAGAATTGCAATAAAAGATTAGTGTTATTTGGAGTAAAGGATAAAGAGATGACTGTAGATGATTATATAGTGAAACCGAAATTATAATGTCAATATATATATTTGATAATAGAAAGAAACAAAAGGAGATTCTAGTCAATAGTTAAGGGGAAGACCCAATAAAGCTGAATATGTTAAAGTCTCAAGAATGGAAGTCTAGGCAGATTTAAATGAGTGATAAGGTCACAATTGTTGTTTGCACGAACCCATAGTGATTCCACGGGCTGATTCATATCTTACCATAACGTGCTCTAAAGTTAACCAATGAAAATCGCTTCCTTCGTGTTGCTCACGCAAAAACAAATGCAACTGTACACACACTCATCTTGAATCGAGCCGAGAGTACACGTGCAATTTCTGAGTTGTACGTAAGCTAGCGCATATACATAATTCGACGGTTGCTAAAGGGTGACAAAGTTAAAGGGTTAAAACGTTGTACTTGAAGTTACAAAGTTATATTCTATTTAAATATCCTTGGCAGTTCTCTACAAATCTGGAAATTTACAAATAAAGTGATATGTTGGTTAATTCTTTGTTTGGTTCCATTCCTACCATAACTCACGCATACCCTGCAGATTAGGACCTCTTGGTAGAGCTAGTCCGCACACCAAACACGAGATCTGATAGGTCTTAAAGGCGACGTCTTCGATGGAGAGGAATGTTTGTGTCAATAGATAGCCTTTGTTGCTGATGTTTGAAATGTTTGGAACTGTGTTATAGTGTGTGTGCTGCAAAAGCATGATTCAGTGGTGAAGTTTTCAAATTCAGCACTGGCATATGTTTATCTTCTTGCTTTATGTGAGGATTTGTGAGTATCAAAATACTTAGAATAAATATTCTCACTCTTACAGTCTGGTTATCCCAACTCCCCTTGCTATAAATGGAAAGTATTGGTAAAATATACATATGTATATAGGACTAAATAGTGCATAAAGCCATTCTTCTGGAAACCCATATAGATTTATGTTTCTTTTTTATCTTTATTAATGATATTATAATGAGAGAAAGTGTGTGTGCATGTTTGTGTGTGCGTGTCCATGCATGCACGTCTGTGAGAGACACATTTATAAAGCCTGTGTAGTTTCAAACATCATATTTATGAAGAGATTAAGATTGCAATGGATTAGAAAATAGTTGCTTTTACTCCACAGAAAATTTTAGAAGTGAGGTAGTTTTATTCCAATAACTAAGATTTCAAATTACAGAATTGTGCCTTAAAATTGCTTGGGCACACACACGCCACTGATCATGTCCATTGCAACTGTAACATATGCTGAGAAAAAAATTGGACAATTTTCATATTCCTGAGTATCTAGCATAATGGATATGTTGCCAGGAAGACAAAGATACATTTGAATTAAAAGCTCAGGTTGAAATCCCTGTAGTTAGCTATTTTTACGCTCCTTTTTGTTTCTTTCTTTCTTAAGTACCTGTTAAATTTAATTTACTAGAAATATTCATGTTGTGTTGTTTTTCATTTAACCAACGTTTATTTCAAATTTAACACTGAAAACTTCATAAAACAAATTGTTCAAGCTTAACTAACAGCTTACAAACAAGTAAATATTTGATAAGTACTTGAAACACCTACATGTGAGGGAATTATAATTAACCTAAGTTGAATTGATATTAACATTACAATATGACAAGTAGATACAAGTTATGAGTAGGTGCAGATTTCAAAGCAACTGCTCAAACTGGTGACCTCTTAACACCAATACATAGGTGACATCGATGCAGAAATTATTTCTGAACCCTGTTGAGTATTCCTGGTGTGTTGCAAATCTCATCACTGGCTGCAATAATGCAGGCATCCAGCATCAATTAATGATGAGTACACCATAGTCTGAAAATGATCCTAGAAAAAGAAATTCATGGGTTTGAGATCTGGCAAATGAGATAAGATAGGATTGCCTCTTTTGATACAATGGATAGGGAGGGCTCGATTTAAATACTCCCATACATTTACAGCATAATGCGTAGGACCTCTGTCATGTCGGAAATACAGTTTAACGTAAACATCGAGTGGCACTTCCAAAAGGCTGGCAGTACATTCTTCCAAAATGTTTTATAACCCATAATTTTCAGGTCTAGGTAAAGTAACCATCCTTTTTCTATTTCTATTGTAAATTTTATGAATCTGTCCAGTGAATTGAGTAATAAAATACCAAAGGATCATCAGCTAGTTTCTTTTGGAATAATAGCAAAAATGTCATCTACGTATCTCACCATACCCTAAACAGATGCAGAAAAAATTCCATTATCCATGTTTCCAGTGCACTCATTAACAGATCACCAAGGAATGGTAACACTGGATTTCCTAGCAAGAGACCTGAAGTTTTTTCATAATTGTTGTTGAAAGTGAAATAATTCTGCCTAATGCATAGTTCTGTTAGTTTACAGAATTCTTCTATTGGATTCCTTTTTTTTAAATTCTTTTGACTATAACCAATTCTCTGGTAATTTCGTTATGCAGTTTGTGGAAATGCTTGTGAACAGAGATACTACTTCCAAAGAGACAAGATGTCGGTCTGGGTGGCTCAGTTGGTTAGACGCTGGCCTACTGATCCCAAGGTCGCGGGTTCAAATCCGGCCCAGACCGATGGTTTATAAGTGTGCTTAAAAGCGACAGCTCCATGTCAGTAGATTTACTGGCATGTAAAAGAACTGCGGGACGAAATTCCGGCACACCGGCGACGCTGATGTGATCCTGGCAATTGACAGTGTCGTTAAATAACAGAATAATTTAATTTTTAATTTAGAGACAAGGACTTCATTGTTTTCTATTTTAAAATTTTGGATTTTTTTTTATAAATTCCAACAAATTTTTGGTGCTGGAATTTTGAAATTCCTCAGTAAATTGCAGCCTTTCTACAAACTGTCTGATATATATATGGATGAATCAACATTATTAATAATTAGTGTCATGGATTTACCTTATTGGTGGATTTTTGGAAGGGAGTAAATTTGTGGTAAGTTTAACAAAAAAAATGTAGATCTTGCTAAAACACACAGTTTGTATCCAAATAATTTTTTTTTTGTAGAGTGAACCATTTCAGAGAAATTCCTTGTTATTTGTGTGAGTTTTTGAATACTTAAACTTTTGTCAAATGAAACATCGTTGCACATTTTTATAAAGCTATATTAGCCGTTCAGAGTAGAGAAAGTCTTGTGACTGCACCACATCAGACTTTTTACTGTAATTTTGATATTTTTCTTTTTATGGCATAATTTCAATATCTGCAATATAGTTTTCAATATTTCCTAAATGGCTGAATGGGCCCATATGACATAGCTGTCCACAGCCCCTTAAATTTCACTCACTCACTAAATGGCTGATACGTGTTTTCAAATCATTTTTGAATAATGTGGTTTCTACTTCTGTGAAACTCTGTTTGGATAGGTTCACCACATTTTTAACTTTAACTATTTTTGTATTTTTTGTGGTTTGTTGGTTCATTTTGTTTCAGCTTGAAGTTTTCTGTTTTCTTTATTAGCTTGAGACAGAATATTGTAAGACCCCAAAAGAAAATCATTTATGTGAATATTTGTTGAGAGTGTAATTTGTTTTTGGTGTTGGTACGAGTTGGTTGAGTGACGAAAACATGTTGCTATTGTTCATTGTTACAAACAAGTTTGTTTAAAGACGTTATAAATATTTCCACATTTAATTTTAATATATATGTATAAATAAAAGAATTATATATGTTCAATACTGAAAGCGAAGGGAGAATAGCTAAAGATCGCTTCCCTAACAATACGGGAACTATTTGATGGACGCATACGCGGATGTACACAAAAAGAAGGTAGCATCATGTCAAGAGGCGCCAATTGTTTAGTGAATAGCGTCCGTGTGCTTGATACGGGAAGACGTGTTTTTATAGTGCTCCTGGATGTGAGTAGAAAATTGACTAAACTTTCATGAAGCTTTTGTCCTAAAGTTGTTGGAAGGCTGGAGGGACTATATATAATATAAATTGGTGTGACGAAAATGCAAAAACGAGAAAAAGTGTTGAAGTAATATAGTGAAATAAATGCCGAGTGTATGTTCATTCCATCTAGTACCAATATTTTAAAAACAGCACCAAATGGTTTGCCCAAACGTGGAGCACAAATTTCGGGTGGAATGAAAATCTACGCGAAATGAACTTACGCGAAGTACCAAGTGACGCCAAATTTTCGCGCCAAAAAGGAAGAAGACGCCATTAGACAGTCCTTTGAGATTTACGACTTCGGAGACGTCGTCAAATTGGAAATCAACGAAGGAAGTGCGTTAAAACGCCGATGAACGGATAATCAACGTGGAAAACATCAGAGATCGTCTAGCGAAGTCAACTGCCCAGGGGATGCACGTAACGAGATCAATCAACGAGAAAAAGTAGGACCAAAAATGTTTATTTTTACATTCATTTTATTTTTATGCTACTGCGAAGCGGCAAAATAGTAGGACTTTTAAGCCAAAGTGAACGGAATCAAAAAACGAGAATGTCGCGAAAAGAGAGAGTGGAAGGAACAGGAAATGGGGAAGGGGCAGATAGGCCTAGTTATCAGATAGAAGCACAAAGTGAGGAAGAGATAGCAATAGGAAAAGACCAAAGGTTACTAATGATCATGTTTGAGAAATTAGAACAAAGTTTAGGTCAGAAAATGGAACAGAATAAAAAAGAGATAGGTCAGAAAATGGAACAGAATAAAAAAGAGATAGGTCAGAAAATGGAACAGCATAAAAAAGAGATAGGTCAGAAAATGGTAAAGAATAAGGAAGAGATAGGTCAGAAAATGGAGGAAGTGAGACAGGACTCAGAACAGAAAATAAAACTTAATATGAAAGAATTAGAGCCAGATTTGGGAAAGAGAATAGAATTAGGAAGACAGAACTTAGAACAGAAAATAGAATTAGGAAGACAGGAGTGTAAAGAAAATATGAAAGCAATGGAAAATAATTAAAAATTAGTACATAAAAGCATAAATGAGACAAAGGAAGCTTTAGAAGCTAGGATAGAAATCATAGGAGATAGGATGGGAAAAATAGAATTGGAAATGAGAGAAAATAAGATGGTATTAGAAGGAGAAATTGGTAGATGTATAGATGAAATAACAGAATGTAATGCAAGTGCAGACTGTAAGATTACAAATGTAAAAGTGGGAATAACTGAGGAATTAAGGAAAGAAATTGAGGTAGTAAAGAAAGGAATTATTAATGAAACTGTAGAACAAACTGTCATTCCTAAAATTAGGACTATGGCTGACGTAGTACAATCACAACAAGATGCTATGAATGATATGAAACAAAGTCACTTAGAAATAAAGAATGATTTAAAATCAATTTGTGAAGAAATGAGAAAAGGAAAAGAAAGTTTGGCTAATGTAAATGATGTTGTGAATGCACTACAAAGGCAAAATGATGATTTAGATGTAAGTGATGTCCAAGATGAAAGTTATTTGAATAATGTACAAAATGTTGACTCACCACTTAGAGAAAAAGGTTCACAATTAAACAATGACACAACACACAACACATGCTACACCAACAGTATACTACATGAAATCACACCACCTACATTTGACGAGAAGGGAGACGATCCAAAACTCTTTGCTAAAGAGATGGAAGAGTATTTTAAAGTGAAAAGGATACCAAATGAGCTTAGGATGATGATAGTCAAGAAAAGCTTAAAAAACAAAGCGTTAGAATGGCTAAGGTTAACACTAGCTGGTCATGAATCGTATAGCTCATTCAGAAATCTATTCCTATCAAGGTATTGGGGCCCAGCTAAACAAAACCAGACAAGGGTGGAGTTAGCGACAGGAAAATATGATCCAACCAAAGGGTTATCGCTAGTCGATTATTTTATGAAAGTAGCCAACAAATGGAAGCTATTAGACCCTAAGCTCTCGGAAGCAGAGTTAATTACCAGCATAACAAGACATTTCCCAGACACAGTGAGAACAGGGTTAATTGTTGCGAGGCCAGTAGATTTTGCAGACATGATTGAATTACTAACAGCCCTCAAAACGCAAAATGGTCGGACTAATGAGCATAGACATAGAAACGGTCACCCAAACTCACCTATCTTAAACAGAAGCACGACTATAAACAACCAGAATGAGAGAGAAGATAGAAATACTAGGAGCACCCATGACAGGGGGAGAGGGGCACGCCATTTCCCACAACCACACAATCATGGCAAAAGGATGGGGAACATGAGACAGCGGTACCACGACACGATACCAACGGGTGAATCGAGATACCGAACACATAGGTATGATCGAGGGAGACCAGGAGACCGTACCCAACAAGTGAATCACATACGATTCTGTAGATATAAACAGCTAAAGGTCGTCATACAATAGGGGTTCACACCAAAGGAACACCAACAACGTAAGACAACAGGAACAGAATGAAAATGTGCCAAATAGAGCAGATGTTGCACAGAATACAGAAACAAAAACCACCACCAACACTCAGGAAAGTTACCACGACTAAGTTCACCCCAATCAAGCAGATGACCAACACAAACCCTAAGCAACTGACAATTGACATCGACACCATGATGGCCACAAAAAGAGAAAATGGAACTACTGTACACTAGACCGCTGGTCATAACAGAACAGCTGGGTGACCATACGTATGAGCTACAGAATACAAATGGTAAGTTGGTAGGAAGATATTATAAAAATAAATTAAAACCATACGAAGAAAGGACCAAATAGTCTTTGCCAACAAACATTTAAGGCAGGAATAGTAGAGATAATGAAAAATAATAATTTTTAATGGGTTTCTTATAGAAGATTATGTTCAGATTGGAAAATACAACAAGAAAGAAAATCAACATAGTCATTGGCTATATTGACCACCACGAGAATTGTCAACAAAGACAGATGAGGACACTGATTGTCATTAAAGAAGTGAATTATAGCGACGGAAAACAATGTGTTTTTGACATAAGGATGTCAGGGACAAAAATAAAAAGGAATCAAATGTGATGACAAAGAGAAAATATTTTTGACACAAGGGTGTCGAGGGTGAATTAAGAAGAAAAATAATATAGTTGCAGAATAATTATAAATATAGAAGTTTTCTCTTATAGAGATAAGAGATAAAGAGGTGACAATAATTAGTGAAGTTAGAAAAACCATAGTCAGAAAAGCAATGCCCATGAATTATGATGGATATAGCCAATGTTAAGCTTGAAGAAATGTCGAATTAAACAATAGTGAATATGAACCCAATGTCATAATAGTATCATTAGTAACATCAGAGTTTAAGAATTGACTCAACGACCTGCCTATACATAATAAGCTTGCAAGACAAGACAAAGAACTGAATAAAATTGCCATAAATATGATCATAATCATTAGCTCAAGATTTGTATCCTGTTTTTCTCTCCTCATAACAAAGAACATAAGTCAAAAGGAACACAATAAGCCATGACACACTTAAAAAATATTTGTGTCAATGTCAAATGTAAAAACTTAGGAATATTCTTGGTGTTGTGTTGTGTAGTAACTGAATATGTAAAATTTATAAAGACATGCTGTATCATGCCAAAACAAAAGACAAAAACATATAGCAAAAAAAAACAGGAAAAAAGGGTATTGTACAAAGTATTAAGTATTAGAGGAATAGGAAGTGTTGTATTGGGTTTCAAGATTGTAAATGTAGGTAACTACTTGAAAAACAAAACAAGGGGCATGTGAGACAGGATATTTTAAGATCCCAAAAGAAAATCATTGATGTGAATATTTGTTGAGAGTGTAATTTGTTTTTGGTGTGGGAACGAGTTGGTTGAGTGACGAAAACGTGTTGCTATTGTTCATTGTTACAAACAATTAAGTTTGTTTAAAGACATCATAAATAGTTCCATATTTAATTTTAATATATATGTATAAATAAAAAAATTGTTTGTTCTATATTGAAAGCGAAGGGAGAACAGCTAAAGATTGCTTCCCTAACAATACGGGAACTATTTGATGGATGCACACTCGGAGGTACACAAAAAGAAGGTAGCATCATGTGAAGAGGCGCCAATTGTTTAGTGAATAGCGTCCGTGTGCTTGATACGGGAAGACGTGTTTTTATAGTGCTCTTGGATGTGAGTAGAAAATTGACTAAACTTTCATGAAGCTTTTGTTCTAAAGTTGTTGGAAGGCTGGAGGGACTATCTATATAATATAAATTGGTGCGACGAAAATGTAAAAACGAGAAAAAGTGTTAATAAAGTAATATAGTGAAATAAATGCTGAGTGCTTGTTCATTCCATCTAGTACCACGACCTGGGATAGAAAAGGAGTCTCATAGCTCAGCACATTCCTTATTATTAATATTATAAAAACAGCATGAAGCTTTAAACTCTTATTCCTTATAATCCCATGCAACTTTCCTAGAGGGTTTGACTGTAAATTATCTCACACAATGTGTTGTAATCTTTTACCCAATTTAATGTATACATTTTAAAGTTTGAAAACTGTGAAAGCTAGAATCAAGACAGAAAAGTTCAATGCCATAGCAAGGATTTAAACTGCGGATCTTCCACTTCATACCTGAATGCTCTAAGCTACCATGGCAAACCCTTCCCCTTACGCCATGAAGGGCTATCGCCCAGCCACTGCATCCGCCACCTCTGTCCACTACAGGTGTCAATTGTGGGGTGCAGTAATGGAGGGTGGGACATGGCCAACGCTCCGAGCTCTCCCAGGTGGTAACTTGCCAGTATTACATTCAATTCCCTAACCGATTTGTATTCTCCCGGTAGACTACTAGGGAATCTCACATCTGAGATAAGCACCTCAGGGGTGACTTACAATAAGTACTTCAGGCACCGGTTTTACTTAAATAACCTTTAGATGGTGTAGATGATTACGATCTCTCTTTAGATGATAATTATTATTTTATGCCAACCAACTTAATGGTAGTTTTAAACACATAACTTGTGTGTGGGCAATGAGGTAGAAACATTGCTTGAAACAAATTCTTCATTAAACCCAGCTTTACATGGAACAGCGGTATCAAAATTTTCTCAGAATCTACTGTGCAATGCTATGAGTGATTGTTTTATCATAATAAACCGTAAAATACATGGTATCTGCATTGACCCTAGCCACCTCCCTGGTTACTTCCCATTGTTTATTGCAAGGCCATGAATATCACTGTCATAGCCAAGTAGCATTGGCACTGTTATCCATTTAGTCAGGAATTGATTAAATTGATTATTTAAAAGTGCAGCACAAACTGTCATGTGACGCCTGAATTGGTGAAGAGGTTAAAGATAACTGTAATGCAGGATGTTTAACTAATGCTCTGTAGATGATTGTACAAAACTACATTTGCATTATTCTGTTTACAGAATGGGGACTTCACTCCAGGAAAAGCACCAAGGTAAGACTTGAATCTTGGTTAATGTTTCAGTAAGAAACCTTCTGATTATTGTGTTAGTTTCCTTTTCTATCTATACTGATAGAGACGGATGTTACAAGTCTGTGTGCGTGTGATGATTGAAGTATATTTGTTATTTATGGACGCTCTGAAACTGCCATGGTTCTTAGTGACCCATTCTATATTTTCTGAGAAATGCCACTTAATTTTACTCAGAGGCCTCTTTATGAGATTTGAGGTTCTTTTACATGCCATAAATCTACAACATGGGATCACTAGCTTTCATTGTCTCCCAAAGGAAGCTACGCCAAATACAAGAGGCATTTGGAAATTATTTACAATAATAGTTTTCTTTTACATGCCATAAATCTACAACATGGGATCACTAGCTTTCATTGTCTCCCAGAGGAAGCTACGCCAAATACAAGAAGCATTTGGAAATTATTTACAATAATAGTTTTCTATGTTATTTATTAAGAAAACTGATTCAATGTACATGAGGTGTCTCAATATAGTCCCCACAATGCTACCACCTTCCTGGAAATTTTATTGCATCATGGAACCATTGGATAGCAGCCTGTAATTCCTTATTTTTGCCAAAATTTTACCTTGCAGCACATTGTTCGTGTTATGGAACAGACTTTGTCAGATGTATGGTAGGGATTCATCACCAGTTTCTCCAAAAAACCTAGAACTATATTCTCCTGTTCCAATAGTAGGCAACAGACTTCAACTCTGGCCTTATGTCAACTCCTGTGGAATGCAATATGTACACAACTTTTTAAATTCCTTCCTGCCACAGAAACCATGCAGTCCATCTTGTCCATGACTTTCTTTACAGAACAACAAACAATTCACCATACACTCTCCTAACAACACCATCTAGTGTCTGCATGGTGTGCTGGCAGCAGAGCAGCAGTTCATTACCCTATGAGAGGATGTGCACATGGATGGAGCAATATATTTTTAATACAATTGTAAGCCACTTCCGAATGGGTCTCAGTTTTACCCTTGAAGTAATCTATCCCCTCTGCTGGACTTAAACCTATAACCTTGAGAACCAGAGACTAGCATATTACCTCTAGACTACAGAGGATGTCAAAACACATTAAGAATAATCATAAAACCTGGAAGAGTAGGGACAAAAGAGTAGATAGACATGGCACAGTTGATCGAAGCAGAGGGGTGAAATGGTACTGAGCAGCTCAGGACCCCAGGTATGCCAAACCCTTGCCCACCAAAGATAGGCTGCTGAGATGTGTGTGTGCGCGCACGCATGTATGTATGTTAATCTCCATAACCATTCAGCTGATCATTATGATACTTCACTATTGAAAAGCCTTATTCTTCCTGAACAACCTGAGCTATGAACCTACTTGTAAATTAAATTCAAATAAGTTGTTGTTTTCTAGTGCCTTGCATCTGGCAATGAAGCCATTAGCATTCGTGCTTTCCAATACTTTTGAACTGTAGTTTCTTCCGATCTTAATGCTTCACAGGTCTTCAAGTGGTCTTCGTTCATTTCTGCTGGATCGTTACACAGGACACATATTGGTGAGGCTGAGATACCTATTCTGTAGAGATGACTTGCTAAGCAGTCGTGATTTGCCAATAGTCAGAAGGCTGCAACCGCTAGTTTCCTTGGTCTCTGGGGGATTATATCTGCGTTGGAAAGTAGTGTAATCCATTTTTTATCTTTGGCATTTGTTTCTATTTCTTGTAGGTATAAATGAGAAAATTTTTTAATGATCAAGTGTTTTATTGAGGAATATGAGAAATTGGATTTAGACTTTTGTTTTATTGTTGTGCCTTTCTTTGCAAGTGAGTCTGCAGCTTTGTTCCCCATGACTCCACAGTGTGCTGGAATCCATTGGAGATGAACAGTCTTATTAACTTTTTGGAGTTGTGTTAACATTTTGTAGCATTCTCTAATTTTTGTTGACTTCTTTGTAGTATTTGAACATATTCCCTGAATTGCAGCTTTAGAATCCGAAAGAATTACTGCCTTGTTAAATTTATTTAAGGGAAGATTTAATAATTGTCAGAGAGCAATGTGTATAGCTTCTATTTCTCCATCATAATTTGTTGTGTCTCTGCCAACAGAATGATAAAAGGAAAAATGTGAACACGTAACTCCAGCTCCAGTAACGCTTTCCTTGGAGGATCCATCAGTATATATGTGCAGCCATTCTTCTGTGGGATACCTAGTATTGATTGTTTCCAGAGCTAGAAGTTTTTGTATTTCTTTTGGTGTGTCTGATTTACTTATTTCCTATATTAATTCCAAATTGAAGGTAGGTTGCAATAGTTCCAATGGATTTTCTCTTATAAGTAGATTTTCTCTGGTTTTAGGAATGTTCAATTTGGATTTAATCTGTGTTACCTTTTCTAGGAAACTACTATGAGTTTGAAGGATTGAAGGGGGGGGGTTCTCTTTTGTCCATTTAGAGAAATTCAAATAAGTAAATTAATAAAAAACTAAAACGGGTTTAGAAAGTCTGTTGAAAATGTCATGGAGTAAAAAATAGTTAATCCCACAGTGAATGTGTGTAGAAACAAAACCAATTAGTTGCTGTTCTGCTGAGAGTGCAAGTAAAAATAAAACCCAATTTTAACCTTTAACCAGTAATGTGGAAAATTTGTCAAACAACCAGTTACATGACGTTTGAGAGATGTATGGGAGTTGCTACTTTATGGTAGTAATGTATAACATTGTTTTTTAATTTAAGCTGTTTGTTTAATTACAGCCTCCTTAAACATCAGTTTGATATGAGAATTTTCTTAGTTACAGTACAAAAAATTTTTAAAAATGGAAAACATCAATCATGCAAAATGTTAGTAAAGGAATGTATTGTTTACTTTCATGACCTATTTAATTAGTTTACTTGTACAATAACTACTAATAGACGACTAAACATCAATAACAAAAAGTGCTAGTTATTCAGAGTTAAGCCAGTGTTGAGAAATGTGCGCACACACACACACACACACACACAAAAATGATCTTTTTTCAGCAGTTTTCTTATGGTGCACCCACAAGTCATGTTCATCACAGTTTATGCATATTCTTCTAGTGCATTCTAAGTACACAAGTATCTTGCAATAAAATAGTAACACATACATGAAGTTCTCATTAATGGTTTAATTCCCATGCAATTTATTTAAACACATCATTAGGTAATGGGATATATTTTGTAAGATTAATCATTTCCCAGATATTTTTAGTTTTGGTTTAAATATTCAAACTCTATTATTTTCTGATGTGATGTCATGTAAAGAGTATAGAATTTCAAACATAGCATTTAGCTAGTTTTTATGTATTTTTGTATCCCTTCAGCTTCCTGGCTACAATGAGAAGTTTGTTTTCCTGGAGGTTTTCTAAATTAATGTTACATTCATAGCAAAATAACACTTAGCAAGAAGATTGGTTGGAGAAATTCATATGATACATTAGTTTTTAAAATTCATTAACTATTTTTAAAATTTCATGTTGAGTACGTAATATATGATCTTCCATTCATACTTGAGAGTATGCAAGAACCTCCCATTGTATTAGCCCCTGACTTGTTGATCACCACTTTACTATGAAAATGTTTTCCTGCTAAGTTTTATCAACAAAGAAATAACTTTTAATAGTTAATGGTAAAGCAAATCCGAAAGTTGATGTGATTTTTATTTCACATACCACACTGTGATTGTATTGCCACAAACATTTGGTGCTGTATTTGCAATTATTATCGACGCTGTGTCTTTATGCTAATGAGATCTTTTTGATCTCAGGGCTTGGTAACGGATGGAATGAACATACACTCGGGTTTAACTTTAGTCAAACATTTTATTTGCACCTTCTTGTTCACAATTTTTAAATCATATCACAGTAGAAAGTCTTATTTTAGCGAATCAACTTCTCTAGCATGGGGAACGAAGCTGCAGACTCACTTGCAAAGAAAGGCACAACAATAAAACAAAAGTCTAAATTCAATTTCTCATATTCCTCAATAAAACGCTTGATCATAAAAAATTTTTGTCATTCATATCTACAAGAAATAGAAACAAATGCCAAAGATAAAAAATGGATTACACTACTTTCCAATCCAGATATAATCCCCCAGAGACCAAGGAAAACAGCTGTTGCAGCCTTCCGACTATTGACAAATCATGACTGCTTGGCAAGTCATCTCTACAGAATAGGTATCTCAGCCTCACCAATATGTGTCCTCTGTAACGATCCAGCAGAAATGAACGAAGACCACGTGAAGACCTGTGAAGCATTAAGATCAGAAGAAACTACAGTTCAAAAGTATTGGAAAGCACGAATGCTAATGGCTTCATTGCCAGATGCAAGGCACTAGAAAACAACAACTTCCCTAGCATCGCCGAAATTTAATTAAAGGTCTCTAAACACTTAGTAAATTCACTTTTACTATTTCATGACGCGTACACATAAAAATGTCTTCTCACCTCGGAGATACACACGCTAGTGAAGTTTTTTGGCGGCGTTTTGATGCGTCACCGCCTTTTTCATATTCATCCGCGCAAATAGTTCTTTCTCGTTAGGGAAGCGATCCCAATCATCGTCCCCTACTTTTATTATGGAACACAAACAATTCTAATATTTATACACATATATTAAAATCAAATATGGAAAGATTTATGATGTCTTTGTGCAAACTTAGTTGTTCATAACAATGAACCTTATCAACATGTTTTCGTCATTTAATTATCTTATACCAACATCAAAAAACGAATTACACTTTTAACAAACATTTACATGAACGATTTTCTTTTGGGGTCTTCTAATATTCTGTCTCACATTAGACTAGTTTTAGCATTAGGTTGTTCTTCATTATGCAATAATAATGCGCATTAACTGAGGATATGGTCGGTGAATTTACTTTGATAATCCTTCCGGTCATGTCGATGAGACCCGTAAACCAACGATAGGTGTGGTCCTCCAGACATTTTGGGGGTTGTGAGAGGGTGATGTGACCGCCAAAACATAAAAATATGGTGCTCTCTAAAAACGGTTACTATTACTGCTAAGTCTCTTCAGTACTTATGTTGAAAAATACTGGAGAGCAAGAGGATTAATGACTTCATTGTCAGAAATCAAGCAGTAGCTAACAACAAGTTATTTCAACCGGGATGAGTAATGAGGTTACTCTACACAAAGAATTTGTAAATATAGTGACGATTGCTAGTAAACAGGAGATTCTCTTAACATCTAATGGTATTTCATTCTTTGATTATTGCACATATTGTTAAAACCTCTAATATTTCAGATTAATGGAAGCAGTTTCTGGTGGTAGCAGTGATTCACCATTGGCCTCTGGAGGAGCATCAGGGAAAAACGTAAGTTTCATATATGACAAGGATTGTCTAGAAAGTGAGAACACCAAAATATCACCCATCAAAACACATATTCAGTCACTACAATTTTCTGTATGTACTGAATGGGAAGAAATTTACAGCAAGCCTTTGAGTCATAAGGCTGAAACATTACACAGGTGTAACATTTGTGACAAGAAGTTTACTGAGCTGTCAGTTTTTAAAATACACAAATTGATTCATGAGGGTAAAAAGCTACATAAGTGTTACATTTGTGAGAAGAGCTTTACTTATTTGTCAGCTTTGAAAAGACATAATTTGATTCATGAGGGTAAGAAATCACACAAGTGTAAAATTTGTGAGAAAAGCTTTACTCAGTTGTCATCTTTGAAATCACATAATTTGATACACGAGGGTAAAAAGCTTCATAAGTGTAACATTTGTGAGAAAAGCTTCACTCAGTTGTCACATTTGAAATATCATAATTTGAAACATGAGGGTAGAAAGTCTTCCAAGTGTGAAGTTTGTGAGAAGAGCTTTACTCATTTTTCAGAACTGAAATTGCATAATTTGATACACCAGGGCAAAACTCCTCGAAAGTGTCAAATTTGTGATAAGAGCTTTACTCATTTATCAGCTTTGAAAAAACATAATTGGACACATGAAAGCAAAAAGCCTCATAAGTGTGAAATATGTGAAAAGAGCTTTAGTCATTTGGAAAGTTTAAAATTGCATCATTTTATACATACTGGTAGAAAACCTCACAAATGCGAAATTTGCGAGAAAAGCTTTGCTCATTTATCATCTTTGAAAGTGCATTATAGGAAACATGAGGGTAAAGAGCCTCACAAATGTGAAATTTGTAAGAAAAGCTTTATCCATTTGTCACATTTGAAAAAGCATATTCTTATACATGAGGGTAAAAAGCCTCACAAGTGTGAGGTTTGTGAAAAGAGCTTTACTCAGCTGTCCAACTTGAGAAAACATAAGTTGATACATGAAGGTAAAAAGTGTCACAAGTGTGAAATTTGTGAGAAGAGGTTTACACAGTTAGAAAGTTTAAAATCACATAATTTGATACACGAGGGTAAAAAGCCACACAAGTGTGAAATTTGTGCGAAAATGTTTCGTCGTTTGTCTCATTTAAAAACACATAATAAGTTGATTCATGAGGGTAAAAAGTGAGAAAAGTTTGGACAAGAGATAGTATGAAATTGTGTATTTTAACCTATAGGATTCAAACAGACTCGCAAGTGTAAATTTATGAGAAAAATGTTTGTCACATTTGAAATTGTAATATCATACACGAGTGTAAAAAGGTCAGACAAGTGTTAAATTTGTAAGAAAAGGAGTAAACGAATACTATTGTGGATGAAAAGTAATATACTTGGAAAACGTGTAAGAACGGCTTTTCTCAGTGGTCCACTTTGAAATTAGGTTTGTGTGAAATTTCTCGAAAGAGATTTAATAATTTTGCAAGTATAAATACAAATAATGGTGGTCAGCACTATAAAACCATACAATAGTTATATTTTGAAACTGCATAATTTGATTCATAAAAGAAAGTTTTACAAGACATTTGTAATTACTATAGTGGGTTGATCCTCTCCTTGGCATGGTGGCAGTATGCTGCTTACCACACAGGAGACCTGGTTCGATTCCTGGTAGTGTCATGGGGATTTTCTACTGCTGGGAAACCTGGTCTTGGTGCACTCAGCCTCATTAGGTACCTCAGGACCCAAATTAGGAGCTATTTGGTTGAAAAGTAGTGACCCTATTTACATGGATCGTATAAGCAGACTGGAGGCTTTGGGGCGCTGACCACGTTTCACCCTACAGTACTGCAACCCACTCATGCTACCTGTACTGAGCACAGATGGGAGAATCAGCAGCTGAGAGATAGGCCTTGGCCCAGAAAGGGCTGTTGCACCTCAGGTTACTATTATAGTGGTTTCTCCCATTTTAAAGACAATTTAATTAGAAGAAATGGCTGCATAACTGATATACGTAAGGCTATATTGATGCTCAAAAAAATACTTTCCTTGATAAGGCAAAACATTGTAAACTTCTACCTTATCCAGTATTTTCTTGATATAGTTATCTTATTTATTACCAGTACTGTTTCTAGGAATAACAAGATATACTGAAGAGCAAATACATTCTGCTACAATTTAAATATTCATTCCAAAATGCTATTCTGTAAACAGTCTCCATGTATCAGTGACCATTGACTCATTTTTGCTTTCTCTACTGGTAAGTAGGGGAAGTATTGTATTCCACCCAAAAATTCAATATTGAGATTTCACCGGAAATATGTTTTGAGACACCCTAAATACAAAAAAAGCATTTTAAGAAAAAGGTCTGCACGTGTATGTGTGGGCAGCATAACAAAAACAAAAAGTCGGTATTTAAGTTTAATGTCTTTCAACGAAGATTTTGAAGAAAATAACCCCAACCCAAACTACCCTGTATATGGAAAAATTTTTGAAAATTTTGATTTTCTTTAAAATGGTTCCAATGATTTTGATTAAAATGACATGTTTGAGATATTTTGGTGACAAATGAAATGTATATCTTGAATTTTCTGGCTATAGCCCCTGTAGTATGTACTCTGGAAGACTTTTCCATAACTGGTAAACAGTTATAGACCAAATCATACTACACCAAAATGTCGATCTTGCTAAAATATGCAACTTATGTCCCAATAAATTTTCTTGTAGGGTGAACCATGTCGGAGATATTCCTTGTTATGTCTCAGTTCCGGAAAACTTAAAACTTTCGTGAAATGGAACATCGTTGTTCATTTTTTTACATGTTAGGTATGCAAAGAAAACGGAATCTCAAAGCTTTAAAATATTTGACTATCGCACAAAGCCTAGTGTATTATAATATTCCCCTTGCACGTACAAGGAAATAAGCAACAGGATAATTTGTGCAAATATTGGTCTCAACTAACACGAAGAAGGTAGAGGAATAAGAGATTGTAAGAATGGTTAGTACAAGAGTACAGAAGGTCATGTGAGTGCAACACATCAGATTTTGAGAAAAAGGTCTGTGTTGTCTGTGGACAGCATAACAAAAACGAAAAGTCGGTAAAAAACTGAAGTTGGTATTTAAGTTTAATGTCTTTCAAGAATGTGACATGAAGATTTTGAAGAAATTAACCCCCCTAAACTACCCTGTATGTGAAAAATTTTGATTTTCTTTAAAATGGTTCCAATGATTTTGATTAAAATGGCATGTTTGACATATTTTGGCGACAAATGAAATGTACATTTTGAATTTTCCGGCTATAGTCCCTGTAGTCGTATCTACTCTGAATGACTTTTGCATAACTGGTAAACCGTTAGAGATAGACCAAATCATACTATACAAAAAATGTAGATCTTGCCTTGCTAAAATACACAATTTATGTCTCAATAGATTTTCTTATAAAGTGAACCATTTCGGAGATTCCTTGTTATGTGTGCGAGTTTTGGAAAACTTAAAACTTCTGTGAAATGGAACATCGTTGTTTATTTTTTTATATGTTAAGTGTGCAAAGAGAACAGAATCTTAAAGCTTTAAAAGATTTGAGTATCGCACTAAGCATACTGTATTCTCATATTCCCCTTGCACCTACAAGGAAATAAGCAATGAGATAATGTGCACAAATGTTTATCTTAACATGAAGAAAATATAGGAATAAGAGTTTGTAAGAATGGTTAGTACATGAGTAGAGAAAGTCATGCGAGTGGTACACATCAGATTTTTTAAGCAGAAAATGGTGAAAATGTGCCCAAAATTGACAAAATTTTACATTTTGTTTTTAGTACCAAAATGCTTGGGGTTTCAAGTATATGTTTGCAAAGGTTTAAAGCATAACAGTATCTGGAAGTTGCTCTAATGATGTTATATGTAAAGTTCTGCACTCTTTAAATGTCCCCAAGGAGCATAGCAGAAGATGGAAATTGCTGCATCAAATAGAAATTGCTGTTTCTTTTCTTTTTGTCCATTTTATTATATTTTTTCCAGGAGTTCTTCATTGAGCCGCTATGATTGGTGTAACATAGTAACAGCAGTTCTGCTGGTAGATGTGTAACAGACATCTGTCTTCAGTGGTTTTGTCTTTCACTTCTCAATTGTTTAACCGGCTATGATCAGGGAGTGGGGCTTTAGTAAGTAAACATAGGAATGAGATTAACAGCATGGAGCATAGAGCCAGCAGGTAGGTTGAGGGCTGTGCTGCCTTCCACTCTACCTTGCACAGCAAGGTCACCGGCACTTCCCCTTCCATTGTAGATGCATGGTTAATCTGATGGATTTCGTACTAAAACCCCACTCCCTGGCCATGAAGAACAGAAAAAAGAAATGTTATACACTAGATCAGAAAGTAAAGTTGACACAAGAGGTGGAACTTAATCCACACAAAATCAAAACTGAAATTGCTTCAGACTTAGGAATTGCTTATACCACCTACATATAGTCATCAGTAAAGCCCGGATTTTTATGTAATATCAAGGTGCAAAATATGTACATATTTATGTAACAAAAACATCAAAATATGTTGTTAGCTAATGCTGAATTTCTGATAATGAAGTCATTAATCCTCTTGCTCTCCAATATTTTTCACAATGATATTGAAGAGAGCAATAGCAGTAATAGTAACCGTGTTTTAGAGAGCACCATATTTTTATGTTTTGGCGGTCACATTGCTCTCTCACAACCCCCAGAATGTCTGGAGGACCACACCTGTCGTTGGTTTATGGGTCTCACCGACCTGACCAGAAGAGTTATCAAAATAAATTCATCGACCATATTCTCTGATTACCAATCACAGAACGTATTACATGCCATGACAGGTCAGCACGTTAGGGTTAAGATTTTATGGAGAGGTTGGAAAAATAACGACATCAAAATATGTAAAATTATGTAATAATCTAAATGCTAAGATTATCACCTCAAATCTAAATGCAGACTGCAAATTACCCAAAATTTTGTAATTTGATGGGTCTGTAAGTAAATAAGTTAAAATTTACTAAATATAGAATTAATTATAGGGAAAACGTTTTGTTTTATTCAGAATTTACCTAAAATTTATTTTCAAGTTGGTAATTACAAAATAAAAAATATGTGTTTTGGATTATGCTTATTAAACTTACTCATTTCAAATAATTATTTTACTTAAATTTTAGACGGTAAAGCAATGTTGAAATACTGAACTAATTTATCATTCAGCGAAACAATCAATTCAAAATAATTAACTTTTATAATGTGGATGCATTTTCAGTTTTCTATCTCTTGACATACAATGAACAAACAGGCATTTTCATTTTGAGTAATTTGCTTCTTTCAACATGCAGTGAATAACCATATACTTTTCCATATTTTCAGGGGTCATTATTTGTCTCCTATCCAATAAAATGTTCTTATACACAGACAGGCTTCTCTCCACGTCACAGGAAGTAATAGGAGCATATTTTAGCATAGGAATCTGATTTGCACAGAAATGTTTTAGTAAATCGACTCTGTCACCATTTAGCACTTTAGACACGTATACAAGCTGAGAGTACCCTGGATTCCTGTTTAGCACAGCTTTGAATTCTTGACCTACATCTCACACAGATGATTTTTATAGCACTGAATTCTGTGCGGTGCTTTCATGAAGACCTTTCTTGTTAGCGATATCAACTTATTCACACAGGGAAAATTACTTGTTACTACTTCAGCAACATGTTGCAATGCATGGGCCAAGCAGGCACATTCAGGTAGAAAACCTTAAGGGTAGTAGCAGCTTTAATCATGTAGTACGCTGCGGCATCTGAATACATTTTCCTAACACACACAGAATCTTCATCCCATCATTTACAAATCTTGCAATTGTAGAACCATTTGTTTGTTCTAACACCTTGCAACAGATTAGAAATGGTTTTGCTGGACATTTGGAATCTAGTTTTCCTACTATTAAATTTGCTATGTACCGACCCATGTCATCTGTAGTTTCATCGATGACAAAGCAAATATTGGAGTCTCCAATTTCATTCTGTATATGAGCAACTGCTTCTCCATAACACACATGAAGATACTTTTTCCTCAGAGTAGATTCGTCAGAAATAACTTTCTTGCAATATTTATCTAGAAAGGAATGAAATTGAGGAATTTGAAGTTTATGCCGCGGAATATTAGCTGCAAACATTGCACTGCACAAGTCTTTAAAAAATAATTTCTGGACAGTTCCTGTTGCATTTGTGTCAACAGAACTTGCTTTCTAGAAGACTGCAGGTGTTTGTTGCATATGTGAAGAACACCTTTGATATGTTGTTCCATTTGAGATTTCATAGAACAGCCAATTCTTTTACCGCATGCTTGACAGACTATTACTTTTCCGTTGGTTGTAAAGGCGCTATTTAATTTCACCCATGTATTCAACTTGCAGGATAGCAAGGATGCAACTGGTGCCAGAAACTAACTGCAGTATTATCACCTCGCTATACCGATGGTTGTCCAGCAGCTCACTTTATTTCCTCGTAGCTATTATATTACAAGAAGCCGACTACCGTGACAATGGGAACAATCAATTTTTTCAGTCCTTGTAAATGCCCAAAGCCCTACAAGAAACGTGACACTGGAGGTCAACATTGTCGAGCAGCACCTGCTTTGATATAAACGGACATCAATCAGAACGAAGCGAGGCACTTATTATAGCATTCTTAATTTAACTTGCATCCTATTTCACAGATTGATTGTTGTTGCTTTCAGCAAAACTTGTGAAAACAGTAGTTTATAATGTGACTACAATATTTTTTAAAAAATAATAAAATTGTAACGAAATCCAGAAAATATGTACATTTTATGTAGAAATGTGCAAAATATGTAAAAAAAATTTGTAAGGGTGTCCCAAATGACATAATTTGCCAACATGTTTACTTCTCATTGGAATATTATGCAGGATTTCAAATATGTAATTACATAAAAATCCGGGATCTAGTCATCATTAACAAAATGAGGTGCATGCATTTAATGTAAGAAAAAGTGAAATAAGCCAGGTTAACTGATTTCTTTAAAGCAGGACCAAGTTCAAAATAATGTTTTCTTCGTACATGTCTTTATAGTCTGTAAAATTTTACACATGTAGACCCACTGTATTGCTTTTTACTTTCTCTACTGGTAAGTAGGGGAAGTATTGTATTCCACCCAGAAATTCAATGTCGAGATTTCACCAGAAATATATGTTTTGAGACCCCCTGAATCCAAAAAAAGCATTTTGAGAGAGAGACAAAGAGAGTGAGTGTGTGTGTGTGTGTACAGCATAACTCAGAAACGTAAGGTCGGTTAAAAACCAAAGTTGGTATATAAGTTTAATGTTTTTCAAGGATGCAATATGGCGGCGCCGTGGCCGAGCGGTTAGAGTGCTCGCCTACCACCTAGGCGGCCGGGGTTCAATCCCAGGGACCCGCATGTGGTATTCGTGATGGACGAAGCGGCGTCAGGGTGGGTTTTCTCCGGGTACTCCGGTTTCCCCCGCCATCTCATTCCACCGGTGCTCCATCTTCATGTATCATCAGTGTCACCGCCTGCGGTGCCGTAGTAGTAAAAGCGGGCGTTAAACACTACAACAACAAGGATGCAATATTAAGATTTTGAAGAAAATAGGCCCACTCTAAACTACCCTTTAAATGGAAAATTTTGATTTTCTTGAAAATGGCTCTAACGATTTTGATTAAGATGTCATAAGTTTAAGATATTTGTATGACAAATGAAATGTATCTTTTCAATTTTATGGCTATAGCCTATGTAGTCCTGTTTACTGTGGATGATTTTTTAATAACTTGTAAACCGTAAGAGATAGACAAAATCTTAATATACAAAAAATGTAGGTCTTGCTGAAACACTCAATTGTCCAAATAATTTTTTTAATAGAATGAACCATTTTGGAGATATCCCTTGTTATATGTTTCATTTTTGGAAAACTTAAAACTGTGAAATGGAACATCGTTGTTCATTTTTTCAATATGCCAAGTGTGCAAAGAGAGCAGAATCTCAAAGGTTTAAAAGATTTGACTATCGCACAAGGCCTACTGTATTCTAATATTCCCCTACAAGGAAATAAGCAAAAGATAATTTGCACAAACCTTTATCTTAACTAATGCAAAGAAGATATAGGAATAAGAGTTTACAAGAGTACAGAAAGTCATGCGAGTGCAACACATCAGATTTTTAAAAAGCTGTATTATGCCTTATCAAAATTTCATTTGTAAGATATGGTATGAAACTACTTATAATTTTTTTTAAGGGGAAGGTACTTGGGTTGCAGAAGGGAAAAGTTGTTTATCCTGCCATGTAAGGAAAGAAAAGTTGAAATTTAAAAAGGAGAGTTTAGAAAGGGTAATCAGACACCAAAGGGTTAGCATGGATCAGCTGTATCATCCATGTTAGTATGTGAAAGATGCAGTGCTACTGACCAATGGATGGGACCGCATAAAGAATAGGTCCTAGGCTATAGAAAAGAGAAAGTGCTCTGACATCAGTCTTAGAGGTTAGGTGACAATGAAGGAAGAACAAAAGTGAATGTTAAATCTGATCTCAAAGGCATCACTGTAGTCATGACTACTGGTTGGAAACCCAATATTTCTATAGGATACTCTATTACTCCAGTGGAATGATGAACAATGAATTGCTGAAATGAGCTGCTGGCTCTTATGTCATTCTGTAGTTCCTGCAGGCAGCTGGTGGCATTTTCCAGTCATGGTGACAATTTGGCAGTGATGGTCTTGTGATAATAGTGACAGAAATAGCTGCTTGCCAGTCCTGGAGCATGTGTATGGTGATAGTGGTAAGCTGTAAGCATTTCTTCAAGGATGGCTAAACAGTTACTGATATTTATGGAGGATCTCTAATATCCCATCTCACCACTATGATCAAGGCTGCTGATGAGATAATGTTCAGTTGTGTATTTTAAGTATTCTTTTTGTTAATAATACTCAATTGTCAGGATGATATCAAGTGCTGGAATTTTGTCCTGCAAGGGTTCTTTTACCAGCCAGTAAATTTGACATGGAGCCCTCTTTTAAGGACACTTAAAAACCATGATGGCTACTGTTAGGCAGGCTGCAGTGTGTAAGGCTCTGTTCCAGTCTTCTTTCCCATTGCAGAGATGTTTTTATTCTGGCATCTCAAAATCAACTCTGCATGTGCACCTGCTATTTTCAATTACAGCACAGAACTGGTAGAACACATGACTGTGTGATGCCCGAGGACAACATTGCAAATTTTGTCAGGAATGTATGGTCTGAAGCTTTCCTGGCAACAAACATATTCAAGATGTTCTCGGGCTTTGAGCCAGTTGTGATGAAGAACCATTGACGAGAGAGATGCACACTCCCAAAATGTAGATGGTTCTTTATCACTACACCTGGCTCAAAGCCTGAGAACATCTTGAATTTGTCAGGAATGTTTTATTATGCATTGGGTTCACTCGTAAAGTCAAGACTGTTGCTGTAATATGTCACAAGCAAAGGGTAACAGAAGTCTTAATCCACAAAGCTGTCTAAATTCTATATAACTTAAATAATTGAAATTCATTATTTACATTTGTTTATGGTTCAGCTCGTATCCAAGACTAACCAGAAAATCTTATTTCATTTGTAATTTAAGAAGCTTTAGATAAATAATTTAACACCACCTTATAAATAGTTTTACTGGTTATTGCAAATAAACCATATGCATGATATTGCTGTGATAGCGGAATTCTGAAATTGTTAATGCCAACATCCTACTTATTCTTTTGGTAGAATAATTATTAACATTTTTAAAGTGGTATGCCATAGTGAAGTCCACAAGCTATAAGTAGCTCACTGCTTTTTTACACCAAAGGAATGATTTCTATCACACTATAATGCATTTAGGTCCAAAAACAAATGACAGTTCATACAGCAAACATTAAAAGGTATGGTGGACACAAATATTGATGTAGTGATTGTTATTTTAAGTATACAAAACATTTGGGATATATTTTCCTGACTGTCAGTAGGAAAAAACATGGAGTACAGCACTGAGGACACACGAGCATAATTTTTGCATTCACTTTTACACACCTAATATTTATGTGTGTTTGAGATCTAAACACACATGTCTGAAACACTTGCGTTCTATCACTCATTCAGTTCTCCAACACAGAAGATGATGAAGTTATTGCTGTAGTGGTTTTTACCTATCTCTTGTTAAAAAGAAGAAAAGAGGAAGAAGGCTGTGGGTACACCCAATTAACAGCGAGAGGCATTACCACAGCCATTTTGACACACTGTATCCTCCACTCCATGAAGATATTGACATTTTAAATTATTTTCAAATGTCAGCTTCGTTATTTAATGAACTTCTTTCAAATATAAAGGGATGCTTGTCCTAGTATACATCACAAGTAGTATCCCATAACAGAGAAAGAATTTCAGCCTCACTTATTAATCGCTCTGTATCCACTTTAGCAATTGTAGAGGCTCTTGGCTTTTGGAGAACGCAACCAAAATGTGTTTCACTTGTTCTCTGGTTATGCTAGCCAGTTCAGAGTGTACACAGCTTGCAGATTATGTGCGTTCTAAATTCTGAAGATTAATGTACTCTTTGATTTCGTGACCTTGATTACACGCTGAGCATGTGTGTTGTTCCATTAGGTGCCTAGTTAAGCTAAGCCATGTGCACATTGCATGCATAAAGTGTATGCAAAATAAACATGTGTCCTAAGGGTAAGATGCTGGTGGACAGATTCATGGAGTTAAAGAAAAGAGGGCCCAGATTGAGTATAATGTGTCTACTAAAAAATGAATTGAAGTTAGAGGACTCACAAAATTTTCCCAATTTTCTTAAGATTGATAAAAATTTGTTTCCCAACCTCTTACATCTTGTTGAGGGCAAAATTGCACACCAGGACACAAACATGAGAGTCCATTTCAGTTAGAAAGAGCCAATAAACAAACATAAACACAGATGTGGAGGAGATTTGAACTCATTTTCCAAAACAAAATGTTTTATTACACTTTTCATGACACTGAAGTAGATAGGATTTAAATAGCTAGTGAAAAGTTTTCCTATCCACCCCTTATTTTCAGCAACTTTATTATTGAGATACATTTACTTTCTGCGTGTTAAAGCTGCATTTTTTCAGATTTGCAGTTAAAATGAGATTCTTGGCCACCAGGATAACTTAAAAAGTGTCAGCTTTGCAACAACTGTTCAAAATAAATTCAGCAAAAGAATTACAGATGTTTTGAAGGCAATTATATAAATTTTACTAGTGTGAATGCATGAGTCAGTTCTTCGTATTGAGGTTCCTTTTCACTTTATTGGAGCCTTTATAAACACTATCATTTTATAGGCAAAATGAACCCTTTGTTTTTGAGTGAAATATCTCAAAGTTTCAATGCCGTTAAGCAGCTTCCAATGCTAAAATAATACCAGCTTTTGAAAGCACTTACAGAAGAGCAAAGGAGGAATGAACTTTAAATGACAAATATCCAGTCATAGTATTTACTTTTTATAGAAGCCATTTGTAAGAGCTCAATACTCTAGTGCAGTGAAACCAGTATCAACACCTTGAGTATCGTCCAACAGTAAACACTGTTGAAGTATTACAAGCTGAAGTGAATTTACACTTGCTTTACAACTGTGGCAGTAATTGAGTGTCACCCCAAATTTAATAATTTTTGTCATGTTTAATTTTGTCTGTATCTCTGTCTCTCTCTGAGTGTGACAGATAGAGAGTGAAAGAGTGTGTGTGTGAGTGTGAATGTGAGAGAGTGAGTGTGAGTGTGTGAGACTGACAGGGTGTGAGTGTGTGAGAGGGAGAGAGTGTATCTGACAGAGAGCATGTGTGTGAGAGAGTGTGAGAGTGGGTGTGAGAGTGAATGTGACAGCATGTGCATGTGTGAGTGATTAATTTTCATGCATCCTTTGCATACAGATTGTTATGGTATGTATCTGTTTGTATATGCTTCCATTTACAATTTAGTGTGTAAAAGCATTACATTTGTGCAAGGTGAAACAGTCCTCTCTCTGAAATTGTGTTTGAAGTGCCATGAATAACATAGGTATTTTGGATTGTATGGCTATAACTTCAAGGGGCTCTAATGACCTAGCTGACGATGGGCCCTTAAACCCTAATCACTTTAAATCTAAAATAACATAAGTGCATATCACTTGTCACTTCTCTTGGCAATGCTTAGTTATGAAGAATAACAAGCATAGGATTTTCTTGAATGGTTGAGCCATTTGGAATTTTGAAAGAGGACTAAATAGGGCTTTAAGGGGACCTGGTAAGGCAAATACGAGTAAAAATACATTTTTTGTTTTTTGTATGTAAAAATACCAGAGAATTTTTTGAGTAAAATGCTTCAATTTCTATCTTGATATCACTATTATAAGGATTTTTATAGAGTATTTACCAAACGGCTGCTTTTAGTTGACGTGGTTGGTCAATTTATTGACATCCATTTTCGCTCTGAATGGAATTAGTATATTTAAAGTTCCCAGTGTTTTTAGGAGGGAAATCTTTGAAATGGCCATACTGATTTTCATGGAAACCTAACCTATCCCTCTTATGGTGCTGGAATGTATTGAAAAGGTTACTTCTAACTTTGAAGTGCAATATCTCAAAACTACATTTGTTTATACATAAGGAACATTTTCTCAGAAACTGTTATACATAGAAAGATAATACTTTTCAGGCATTATGTTTATATAAATGATATACATTTTAACGGGGCCATTTTAAAAAAATTATCTATAGTTTTGAAATTTTGAAGTGATTAGTATGATATTTTCAATGAAAAAATTAACTACTGCAAAAAAATTATTTACTTTTCAAATAATTATTCTACCAAAAACCCTCATGTCAATGTGCATACAAAAGTCCATATAATGTGCTGTAAAAATGGAGTAGATACAATAGTTTCTGAGAAACTGTTCCTTGAAAGCTTGAATTTTAACATTGTCATATGCTTTACCGGGTCCCTATACAGTGTGTTTTATTATAACATGTGTGATCATGACTGTATGTTCTGTCAAACTGTACAAAAGGTGCTTAGAAACATATTTTATTATTCTCCATTTTAGGATTACACCAGGTGAAGGTACCGCTTCAGCCACATATTAACTAAGGACTCCACATGATGAGTAAAGCCACAATTCTTAGTCACCTTACTGTGTGCATGGGGCTGTTTCGTTCAGTGCTGATGGCTTGCCTCTCATTCTGGGCAAACACTCATGGCATAACCAACACTTCTACACACATGTGGTACTAAGCATTGGGGCTTTAATGATGAGTGCAACAAATATGTGCAATACAATTATTGCCAATAAAGAACCGTTTTGCTGAAAAAATTTAATTTGTGATAAATGTTTGGAACATTTCGAGCCATCTAGCTTCTTGAAGAATAGATATAAATGGTTTATTATTTCACTTCCTGTTCTACAGACATTGTGTGAACAATGCTGTAATTCTTTTTATTTCAATTTGCATGAATTTTGCAATTTATTGTTTAATGTTAATGTTAAATGCCAAATCCCTCTTAGAAACTGTTTTACATGACATTTTAACATTAAATTGTGACTAAATAATAAATAATATGAGTAGGGAGACCTATACCGCTGCACATAAATAAAGATATAAGAAATAAAACTTTGCATGATAACTAGAGCAACCCACATTATGCCTTTTTTTTTATAATTATGCTTTATACTGCTTTATTTTTTATAATGTATGTCTTTCATACAAATACAAAGTTCAGTAACTTAAATGATTTCTTTTTCAAGACAGTAAAGCAAGTTTCTCACATAAGGTTATACAAGAACACACTACAATAAGAGAACAAAGCTAAAGAATGAAAATCTAGTCATCTGTGTCACTCCCAGTCTCTGTACCACATTCTTGAGGTTGATTAATTGCAAGTTTGACGGCGCCGTGGCCGAGCGGTTAGCGCGCTCGCCTACCACCTAGACGGCCCGGGTTCGATCCCAGGGACCCGCATGTGGTATTCGTGGTGGACGAAGCGGCATCGGGGCAGGTTTTCTCCGGGTACTCCGGTTTCCCCCACCATCTTCATGTATCATCAGTGTCACCGCCTGCGGTGCCGTAGTAGTAAAAGCGGGCGTTAAACACTACAACATTGCAAGTTTCAGGTGAGATTCAAGATTTTCTTCTGTGAGACATGACCGTTTAGAATTTAAAATCCAACTAAGCTTAGAAAAGCTTCTCTCAACTAAAACAGATGATGGGAATACCATTATTGTCTTCACTGCTAGCTTACTTACTGTAAGCATCTTAGTGGAATGTTTCCGCCAGAAGGATAAAGTAATAGAAGACTACAAATTTTCTTCTTTTACCATTGCTGCATATGTTGATATTTCTTGCAATGGAACCTCAGTGTTAGAGAAGCGTTTCCGTTCACCTGAAGTGAAGATGGAATAAATCTGCTCAGGAACGGCTAATGTTGAATCCAAATTCCGGAACTTCCTTCCAAAAGCTTTTTGCAGGATGGTGTCCATTCATATACATCTCAAGCTTTTTACATGATACACCAGAACTTTGAAGCATGTGCAGAACTGACGACAGACTAAGCCAGGTCTTTGTTGTATCAGTATAGTTTGATTCCAAGACCTGAATTTGTTTACAAATAAGATCACAAATTTCAGATATAGTTCTGAGTTGAAGTTAAAGGGTTTTATTTTCAACTAGTCCTTTTAAATTTGTTACAGCAGCACTATTTTCACCATCTTCCAGATCAATCCAACGTGTAACTGCATTGAAATTGATGCTGTGATATTTTCCTGCTTTCAACCATGTGCCCCAATGAGTGATTACAGGAACTGGAGGTAGATCAAGTGTTTCTGATTCTTTTAAGCATTTCAGTAATCTCTCTTCTGGCTGGAGTTTTTACTAAAGCTGTCTTAACAGCTGCAATGAATTCATCAGTAATTTTGAGCTCAAATCTAATCTCTTCAGCACAAAGATGCAACACATGTGCCAACAGGTAAAATGTAAAAGCTTAGGTGCAACTCCAGCCAATTGCGTGCCAGCAGAAAGCATATACGTTGCACTGTCCGAAATAAGGGCAATAAAATTAGAACTGTGAACACAAATAAGATCTAGTGTGTCAAGTATTAAATTTACTATTACATCAGCATAGCAATGTTGTACAATTTTGGTTTTTACAAGACCGGGGGGTTTCTGGCCCAAAACACCCAATGGAGCAACAAGAATATTCACCACCTTACGATTCTTTATATCAGTCATTTCATCAACCACTAGATAAACAGATTTTGCCTCACATTTTGACTTGGTTTCCTGAAGTTCTTCTTCAGCACACTTGACAAGATATCTTCTCATAGTGGTTTTACTGGGAGCCAGTTTCATATTTGTAGCTGTTGCTATCTACTGACGAAACTGTTCGGAAGACATGAAATGGAATACCAACAGATGTGAATGCTTTGACCATTTCTGTCATATTATCCTTTGAATTTTCCATACGCTGCCATGCTTGAGGTATAATACTAGTACATATGCTGCTAGGACTGCCTGAGGTTGAACATGTCCATAACTTTGTTTCCGAGATCTGTGTTTAAAACTTTCCACACTTTTGTACAATGCACGTCTCTTCAAAATTAATGCTCTCTGAACATAAGGCACACAATAGTTTCCCCTTATCTGCTACAAAATCATCTGTGGGAAACTCACGAACCCTTTGAATTGCATTTACAGCAGTTTTTGGCATGCTGATGTTCAACAGATATAAACTGCTCTGATTCAGATTGTATACTGACCATAAAACCGTTAAACTTCACACACAAGTTTATTGTTGAAATTGTTGAGGGAAACAATGCTTAATTTATGCATTGAATCCACAAATTTATTGTTGGAATTGTTGAGAGAAACAGTGTTTAATTTTTGCATTGAATCTATATGTCGGAAATTAACTGTCAGTTTAAAATCTAAGAATTGTACTTTAAATTACATATTGTACTTTTATGCTTTATTTTTTAAAATTATGCTCTATTGTGCTTTTATAACTTATTTATTCCTAAATCTTAGATCCCCAAAATCATGTTCTGGGTAGCAACCACACGTCAAAAGCTCTGTTACGCTTTTTATGCTTATTGTGCTTTTGGGTTGCACTGATAGCATAGAGCTCAACAGCTTTCGCACCTCAACCTAAAATTTTTAGTGCTATCTATGTCTCCTACCAAGAGTCCAGTGAATTTAACCCAATAGTGAAGCCTTAATTAATAATCATTGCCATAAAACCTTGAAATCTTATATGCTAAGTGTCGTTGCAAATGTTTAAGTACATGCTGTAAATCTGCTCTGTATAGTGACCCACGCTCTAAGGAATGTATGGTTCTGATACACTGAAATGTTGTTGTAGTGTTTGATGCCCGCTTTTACTACTACGGCACCGCAGGCGGTGACACTGATGATACATGGAATGAAGATGGAGCACCGGTGGAATGAGATGGCGGGGGAAACCGGAGCACCCGGAGAAAACCCGCCCTGACGCCGCTTCGTCCACCACGAATACCACATGCGGGTCCCTGGGATCGAACCCGGGCCGCCTAGGTGGTAGGCGAGCGTGCTAACCGCTCGGTCACGGCGCCGCCTGATACACTGAAAGCAGACTTGCTCAGTTCTTCACTTCGTATACATTAGAGTAACCTGAAACACATTCATTGAGAAAGAATGAAAGACAGGCAGGCAGTTAGGTCATTATGTATACTAATGGAAAATCAAAGTCCGAAAAAGTTATGCCCAAATTAGAGGAAGAAAGTATTAAAATTAAAAACTGGATGTGTTGCACTCACATGACTTTCTCTACTCTTGTTCTATTCTTCCTCTATCTTCACGTTAGTTGAGAAACATTTACAGAAATTACCTTATTGGTAATTTTTTTGTAGGTGCAAGGGAATATGGGAATACAGTAGACTTTGAGCAATAGTCAAATCTTTTAAAATTTTGTAATTATGTTCTCTTTACATGGCCAAGAGATAAAGTGAATGACGTTCCATTTGAAAAAAGTGGAAGTATTGCAGAAGCCACACAAAAACAAATATTTCCGCAATAGTTCAACCCACAAAAAGATGCATTTGAACATAAATTGTGTTTTAACAAGATCTACACTTTTGTATAGTAAGACTTGGTCTCTCTCTTATGGTCTACTAGCTATGCAAAACTCATCAAGAGTAAACATAACTACAGGAGCTATAGCAAGAAAAATCCAAACATACATTTCATTTGCCAATCTCAAACTAATAGCATTTTAATCAAAATTGTTGGAGCCATTTTTGAGAAAATCAAAATTTCAAAAAATGTTCCATGTAAAGGGTAGTTTAGGGTGGAGTAATGTTCTTAAAAATCTCTGTCAAGATATTAAACTGAATTACCAACTGTGGTTTTTAACTTTTTGTTTTTTAGTTGTGCTGTTCACATACGGAGACAGACACCTTTTTCTAAAAGTACCTTCAGTTTTGTTTCAGAAAGTTTTAGATGGGTATGAAGATATTGGAAATATATGGGCAGTTCATTTATAAACTTGCAAAGTGGTAAAAGTGCAGTAGTATAAACTTGTAATAATCTGGTCGTATCCCTTTGACTTTAGACAAAGATGGTACAAAATACTAATTTGTTGACTGTAGGCATTTTTGTTTCCTATTGTTATTATAATTATTATCATTATCATCATTATCATTATCATTGTTCAGTTGCATTACAAGAGGCATATGCTCATACTTCCAGACTGCGGTAGGTAACAACGGTTATAATGAAACAAAAATTCTCCCGCTCCAGTTACGAATCAAACCCAAGACCTCTAAACTGAGAAGCCAGCTGACCACTCCACCATGAAGACAGTCTAGTATTTTATCCAGATGGATTATGTGTTTAACATTTTTTGGGAGGAATAAAAACTAATATTACAAATGTGGTAGATACCATGGAAGATCTGGCCTGTCCTAAGTTTCATCCAACAGTTCATATCTCTACACAAGTGGTTGAAAAGAAACTAACAGAGTAACCTTTTCTGTGTCCTAAATGACGCAAATTTGTGTATATGGGATTCAAGTGCATTAATTTGTAAACCAATTGGCCAATCAGCAGTTTTGTGTGTAAGGGATGAAAGTGAAGCTAATGAAAAACCCACTGATATTCATACAAAACAATGTAAAACATTGGCAGGTCAAGCAAGCAGTTACATGTGAGCGGTTACATGAAGTCATAGGTTTGATACTTGTGGCTGACCTTCCTGAACCATGGGTTTTTCAGGTTTTCCCAAGTTGCCATGCAAATGCTGGGAAGGATAATTACAGCCCCAAATTTCCTGTCTTTCCAGTTTGTTTAATTAACCATTTCATTCATCATTCATCCCATTGGTTCTTTCAGAGTTGCAATTGTTAGCAACGGCATTAGGTGCAGTTTGGCAGGAATGACATGGGCACAGGAGCATTTTCCATCCCTCGTTCGTGGGATCCAGGTGGAAAAGGGGGTGGTATCTGGGGCTGCTGGAACCCATGTCTAGGCTCCCTGTGTTGGGTCCTAAAGACCTAAAGACTTGGAGGTATTATCAAACTTGGGAAACCAGGGACCTATCAATATATGTGCCGTTAGTCTGGATCTGACTGCCTGGTGTCTCCTCTCACCTAATCCTTCCTCCTAGGGGCGACCCCTTGGGGGTATAGGTACAATAAGCCTGGCTTCAGTGCCAAACCCCTTCCATATCTCCATTCCCATGGCAGGTCACGATTTCCTAATGTGCCCCATGGCAGCCTTCCGTGTAATGGAAATGTTGCAATGGAACAATCATCAGGAATGTTTGAACAAGTTTTACACAACCACAGTAAGAGATTTTTAAACCTTTGCATCTTGTCTTTACTCACGCAGTCATTTAATAACACAAAAGCTACATAGTTTACACATTATACCGAAACCCTTAACATCTACCAAGAGTCAAAGAATTCTGAACCGACTGCAAGATGTTTTGCCTGTACCATGTCCCCAGCGCTCTTTCTATCTGCCGCAGAAAGCTATCACAGAAAGCTGCAGATGAAACCATACATTTTTAGAAGTACTTTTAAAGGCTTTACTTACCAATTTTATGAAAGGAAATGCTGAAACTGGCCACCATTGTCCTTACGTTTTTGGCACCTCTTTAGTAAACTATTCATCACTCACCATAGTTTGTGTTGAGAAATGCTGGCAATTTCCTAGTGGAAATTTTGCTTCAATTCTTTCAGGATTTGTGGGTTTGTCTTGTACCTTTGTTTTAAATTATCCCAGAAATATAAATCACAGGGGGTTATGTAGGGGCCACAAATTTCTAGTAATAATTCTATCCTGAAATACTTTCAATTATTCTCAAACTATTGCAGTGTTGTTAAAAAAAAGCAACATCATCCTCCCTTTAATTTAAAAGGTGAGTCAATTAATAACACTAAACAGCACTTACAACACTGTTTTCAAACTTCTATGAAAGGAAGATAATTCTCCCTGTTTGTTAATTCTCCAAACAAATAAAAGGGGGAGCAAAATTGCACTACATTTGTACAAGCTGTTGACTCAAAAAACAGAAAAACTGACTCTATAACTCTTTCCTGCTAATAGCATATCATACACCAATTTTTTTGCCATAAAGGGGTACTTCATGAACAATACTGGGCTTCTCAATAACAGTCTCCTTTCATAAAGTTGGTAAGTAAAGCCTTTAAAAGCAGGTTTAAAAATGCTGTATGGTTTCATTTGCACCTTTCTATGATAGTGGCAGACGAGCGCCAAAGATGCAGACAGGAAAAATACTGCTGCAGCCAGTTCATAAGTTTTGTGGCTCTCTCTGTATGAAAGAATAGAGGTAAAGCTGGTGAATATGAAGATTTCACATTCCCAGATTACCAGGTTAACCAACCTTTTTGGAAAAGACAGTTTGCAACTATCAACCATAAAATATGAGTTCATTGGTTTCAAATGTTACATGGACATAATTCTCTCTCCTTTTAAAATTATATAACATACCCTGCTAACAAACTTGGTACAACATACATACAAAACAAAATATACCTATTTACCTGAGAGTTGTTACAATACTTCCACCTCTATACTCTCCTGTTTTAAGAAGATTGTATTCTCCATTGTTTTGTGTCTTATCTTCAGATGGCACCTCTATATAATAGTCTTAGAATGAAATGTTACCTCATTTGTCTTATTGTACATGCATTTTCTGTGGAATAAAAACAACTATTTTCTATTCTACCACGATCTCAACAGACAACCACAGTTTTCTTGCCAAATATGTTTTATGGTGCCAGTCTGTTTCTATTCTAGTACACAGGCTTTGTAAATTTATCATAGTTTTTCAATAATTTATGAAATAAAATACCTCTTAGGGTTATTCCAACATGATAGTAATCAAACTCATCTCGGTGGTGTTGGATCTCTTTCTCTCTCTCCCCTAGTATTATTAATAAAGATAACATAACATTAGCAAATAAGTTTCTAGAACAATAATTATGTCCACAATCCAGTTGTATCTGAATACGTTCTATACAGGATGAATCAGAATAACACTGAATAATTTTAAGGCATGATTCAGGGGTTGTATTTGAATATTTTCTTATGGGGAATGTATGTCTGTAAACATCTTGTTGTCAAGTTAGAGGGCATAACTATTTCCAAGCACTCCATGGGATTAGAAGAAATTCTGACACACAGATCCTTGTTTTGCCTTCGGCTTGCAGTATCGCTTACGTTTTATTTAGCGCCATATAATTAAATCAAGATTTACAGAGTTTGGTATTGTTGCATTGTTAAAAAATTAAAGATGCACACATAGCTACTCTTATTTCAAAACTCTAATGGCGTGTAGTAAAAATGCATAGCCACTTATTTGGTGAAATTTCATCCAATCAGGGTTTCAGAAACTTTCATGGCCTCTAGCTCGATAAGATGTTTATGGACATACATTCATGATACGAAAATACTCCATTATGACCCCTGAATTATGTCTTGAAATTATTCTGTTATCCTGACTCACCCTGTATATCATTCCATTTCCTTTAAAGCAAATATGCAGTTGTGATAACTGAACTGTAAATGGGACAACGTCCATTCTTTGGATACTCGTACTTAATAATATATTCTGAGTGTTACAAGGTGTACCGTTTATGAATGGAGCGGGGTACCATCTACAGTGTGGTAAGGGATGGCGTAATTTGTTTTAGCCGCGATAGATCAGCGGCGAACCTGAATAACTCTTTTAATGTGCTATTCATATCTAGGGTGCAGTATGCGTCAACAATTAATTAAAATGATTATTCTATAGATCCACGTTAAATGTTTGTTTTTATTTCAATATATAAGCACACAAATTACACAGTTTCATGGCTTGGTGTCCTTTTGCATCATGCTACAGGGTTCACACTTCCACAAACACAGACTATATATTTTTATAGGTTCATACTCTTCTTTCTTTTTCATGCTGCTTCACTGATTATACACTTGTTCTATGTGTCGTTATTTTGCGTTCTTTCACCACCAAAAATGTTCATCTAAAATCATGCTTTACACAAACAAATTATTAAATTTATGCAGACTTTGTCTTTTTCAATGTGACGCCTACCCAAGCCAAGGAAAGAGACAATTGAATCTACACTTTACTAGCTATAATTACCATTTTTAAGTTTAGGAGGCCTTTCTGCCACCTCTATAATTTTGTATTAAACTATTTCAGAGGGCTTACATAGAAATATTGCCTCAAAAGAAGGATGCGGTGTGTGTTACAAGTGATTTTGATAATTGCTGCTCTGATGAGTCATGCTTTTCTGGCAGCTCACACACTAACAAGACATTTTCACAAAAATAGGCAATATTTACATGCTAATGTACAGTTATACCCTGATTTTTACATCAGCCTATTTTTTTGTACTTCACTACAAACAAGGCCAAGTTTTTATTATTTCTCAGGCCTTGCAGTCCAAAGGGGTAAAAGGAGAAATGTTTAACTTTATAACAGAATTGTCTGTATTCTTCCAGCGACTCAATTTGATTTCATGTATGATTAATTTAATTTTTCTTTTCAAAGTTCATGGAAAGCATAGCTGATTGAGAGATAGAAGCTACAGTAGCAGAGAACAACTTTATTTTACTTTCAACATAACTTTACTTAACTATGTTATAATTTTCAATATCATCACCATAACTTTCAAACATTTAACTACATCATCTGACAAACACTACACATTCACTAACCTGCTTTTAGCCTGTCATTTTTATCGTATAACTGAAATATTTTATCCAGTAAAATAGAGTGGGGTGGTGGTGCCGTGGCTGAGCAGTTAGACCGCTCTCCTAGTTTCCCTTGCCACTCATTCCATCAGTTGCTCCATCATCACCTTTCCCTTTGTACATTTTCCCTGCATGTCATATCATCCTCTTCCTCAGTATCATACCTGGTGCTGGGCTGACTACCTGCTTCCAGGTCTTCACTCTGTCACTCCATAGGTTTGTCTGCTCCCCAACAGGCATCTGACCTTAGGCACTGGCTTATAAGTCTTAGGGGTGTAAGTCCTACATAATAGGAGGGCAATCAGGTGAAGGAGAAAAATACAGTAAAACTTGGATAATTGGAAGCTCAAGTGACAAGAAAAAAAATTTTAAATATCCAAACATTTGGATTACAGAAGTTATGTCTAAAATTGACATTCTAGCAATACAGGTACAAACATCCATTAGGATTTTTGGGTTGTCTCTTTTTCAACTCTTTCCATTTCCACTCAAGTCACTACTTAAAATATGCTCCTTATTCTTCAGATAAGTTAAATTGTTCGGTGGTATCCTGTATTCTTTGACAATTTCAGATATTTTCTTCAAACCCTTTTCAACTTCTCAAATGATGGCAGCTTTTTCAACAAAAGTTGGTCTTCAACTGGACATGCGATTTACTAAGAGACGTAGTGGCATTGATTTGCAACACACTGCACAGCAGAAAGCTCAAGTGACAAAGCTGCATGTGTTTTAAACAAGGGGATGTGGGAGCAGGTATAGGAGCTCAAGGCTGGCATGTAGGAAAGCATTTCCACAAAACAAACAACCCCAGAGCAATAACCTCTTTTGCAGAAACACATGGACGAAGTTATGATATTAAATTCCTGCAGATTAATTTTTGACTGACATTTCTGAACAAAAACTTCAAACTAAGGCAATTATGACCCATGAAAACCAGCTAAAATATTGATCATAACAAATGCTCATAAATGTGTTTCTAATTATCACAGATATATGACTTTGTTGCTAGTATATGCTAGTACCTTCTCCTTTAGTCCAATTACAAAATATATTTCATGCATTCATTAATTTTGTGGTAAATATTTTTTTATTTGCAATTCATTTAAAAAAATATTTAGTTTACCAGTTCACATAGGTGAGCTTTTCTGGTTAGCTGTTTCAGTGATGATAATGACATTTCAAGCAATTACTGTGCATAGAATTGCAATATTATTTATGCAATGTCTTTGAAATACCTTCATTTTTGTAGGAATTTAGCTTGTTTTAAGTCCTAGTTTTTAAGTTAAAAAACCATGTGAATACTTTAATTTACATAATTCCATGAAAATATTGCATGGTTATAATTAATATATATCTGCAGAGATATCCTGAAAATGTCAAAGCTGTGTTAGTTATTTAAATAAGTGCAACAATGAACAGAAAAATATAAGTTATGAGGAAAAAAACAAAATTTTTCATATGCTCTAACCTTAAATTTTCACCCTTACTATTTTCTTGGGGCATAACTTTCATCATCCTGGACTTCTCTGCCTCTCCTTTCTCCTTTTCTGCATTCTTGCCCCTTTGGTGAAGTTCTCAAAACCTCTATCAACTTTGGCAACTTTCTCTACATAAATGTTGCAAAGACCTTTATTCATGAGAGGTAGAACTGGAACTTAAAAATTCAATGCGGAAGGTCTGTGGTTCAAATCCCAGGTGTGGCATTGAATTTTTAAGTTCCAGTTCTACCTCTCAAACATTGCCCACATACGGCTTGTGTGTTTACAAACACCAACAGTAAGTTTGTTAGCATAAATAAATAATAATTACCATCTGAAGGTTATTTAATCCCGGGACATAAAGTACTTACTAGTAAGTCACCATTGGGGTAATTGTCTCAGATGTGAGACTGCCTTTGTGGTTTACCAGGAGAAATACGAACTGGTTTGAGAATTCAATGCTATTCTGGCAGATTGTCACAGTAGCTCAATGGTTAGAGCACCCGCCTGGTAAGTGGAAGGTCTGTGGTTCAAATCCCAGCTGTGGCATTGAATTTTTAAGTTCCAGTTCTACCTCTCAAACATTGCCCACACACGGCTTGTGTGTTTAAAAACACCAACAGTAAGTTTGTTGGCAGAAATAAATAATAATTACCTTTCAGAGGTAGAACTGGAGCTTAAAAATTCAATGCCACAACTGGGATTTGAACCACAGACCTTCCGCTTACCAGGCGGCTGCTCTAACCACTGAGCTATTGTGACAAACTGCCAGAATGGCATTAAACTCTCAAACCAGTTCATATTTTCCCCAGGATCAATGTCCAACGATTTCAATACCAGTGACCTGCATTGCAACATGACAAGAGTCCAATCCACCTGCTATAATAATTGTTTTTGTAGCAATAAACACTGTCTGTGGTACCCGATGCCATATGCAAGTATGATATCATTTGATCTGGTTTTGTTTTTCGATGACACTTTAAAAGGCTGTCATCAGTAAGCTTCCTATAAATAGGTTTTAGTACTTCCATTACTGCAGGTGGTAAGGAGTATTTATGCATATAATCTGTGTCAGCTTCAATGCCTCTTGGCACCTCCACCACCATGTCAACCTTTTTGGACACAAACCATGGCTAGGATTGTTATCACTAGAATGCTTATGGAAAAAGGTAGCACATTGAGCATAGAAGCATTTGAATCACAAGCTCTCCTGCACTTAATACCATTACAACATGTATAAGATATATAAAATTGCTCAGGAAACTATGCTCTTTATTTTGAGTCAAGGGAAAAGAAAAGATATTTTGATCCTCGTAACATCCATCTTGCCTTAAGGAAAATGAAATAAAATTGTAATTACATGTGAATACTTTACATTATTTTAGTACTAAATTCATGGGAACAACAAAAATCTTTGGACAATGATACTGAATTACAAACAATTGAATTATCTAAGTTCCACTGAAATAAATAAAAATTCTATTATCGGCACCAAACAAGAAAGGGATTGACAACTGACGGCGAGTGAAAGGCAACATTGCCACTTATTGTGACCACGTGGAGCATTAGCATTATGTGTAAGAAGACGGTTGGATTGCGTTTGGACTGTAGAGCAGATATAACTTATATTCCTATTCGAGGACAGTTAAAACATTGATTCTATATGCAAAGGATAGCAATAATATATCACTGTAAAGATTTACCTTAACAAAAGAAACATACCTATGAAATATTGTAATGGGAAAATGCTGCTGATATCCGAATCACTTGCATCATTGCTGTTGTTGCTGGAATTACCCACAAAAATGACACTGTTCTATCCTTGCTTCTAAAACTCCATTTTCCAATGTTCTGCTTAATTACACCCTTTGAATCAGCAACCATTTGTTCACAGTTTTCAGCTTTCTATGGATATAGTTTAATTACAGACGACTCAGTGAAATCTTTGTTGTTTCTTCCAATGTTGTTGTTAGCTAATGCTGGATTTCTGACAATGAAGTCATTAATCCTCTTGCTCTCCAATATTTTTCACTGGTGGATGGGGCACTAGAAGTAGCTGGGCATATTTGAAGGTGGTCTCGATCCATTTCCTCTGTTTCTTCCAATGTAATCATTTACTTTGGCCCAAATTAATTAAATTGGATTACACTAGGAAAGAGAGAAACCAACAATTTTGCGACGATGCTCTTCAGCAATACCATCAACTGCATAATCCTTTAATTGGGATATATCTTAAACACAATTTTATTCGCTCCCTGAGTACGTAAAGTTTCTTGTTTGGCTATGCTGCCGTTGTCAATTTCTTCGGCATAATTAAATATTCCTTAAAAGACTAAGACAATTGTTAATACTAACAACATACACACAGATACACAGATTCAGACACACGTAAATACAAAGCAAATAACAACATAAATGAAATGATGCAAACAAACTTGTCATCACACATGCAATCTCTAACTGATGCAAGCTGGAGCTGGAGGTAGGCACTGTATATATTGCAGGGAAAACAGAAGATAAGACACAGTTTATGTTACTGCTGGATTGTAGGTCAGGCACATGCTAATCACATTTTAAATACCAACAACTGCTGACAACACTGGTTTAGCATTTGGCATTGCTATGGAAATGTCTTAGCTCTAATTGGTTCGCATTTTCGTTGCTATGATGATCGCAATGAAACATCCATCCCCTCCAGTTCATTTAGACCTTACCACCATGTGGTGAGCAACTATCATCTATGGTGAGCAACTATGTTTGGTGCTGAGTATAACTGCAGAAGAGTTCAAAAAACTTACCTTGTGTCACAATTAGATGGTTTCTGTTTCCAGCTGTCAAAGTTCTTCTCCAATTTCTAATTTGTTACCCACTTCATAAACACTGGATACCAAAATAGAAATCAGAGAAGATGATCTTCTTTCAGACTGCCTTTACCAATAATGTTACATGGGGACAAAGAAAGAATGTTTTACCAAACATCTGCTGTTTCTGTTGGTGCTAAGCCTGTGGAGAAACAAACGTCAGGAACAACAGCAAAGTGCATGGTCATGAGATGAGATTACTGTACAAAGTGCTGTGCCCTCAAATGTGGCCATTGCATGGCAGATGCACATCAGCAAACACTCCTGAGTTGTGTCATATGCACACAATGCATTGCAATTGCTTGCGACTGCAACAATATATGAGTGAACACTTTTATTAAAACCATTATGTAGTTATCACATGCTTAGAAATTTACCCGTTTTAAAAGTGCTGATCAGGTTACATGTGTGATCAGTGTCCAGTTATGATTTTTAAGTGATAGTTAAGTTACACGTGATATTGGTCACTGCACTGTTTTCATAACCCTTGAAGCAATGACCTGTTTCTATAACAGAGTTTTAGATAAGGTCATGGCATTGAATTTTTCAGTCTCGCTCTACCCTTTCCAATCCTGTCCTACATACTGCTTGGAAAACTTGCAGGAAATTTAGGCCTTTTAAAGGTTAATGTACTATCAAATTTGGGTGAATGATTCTAGATTACCCCACATACATACGTTTTCTCTCCTTTAAGTACACAGTACCCAGGGGACAGAACTTCCCTCTGCTTTTTTTTTTTTTTTCTCTTTTGTTAGATCATCCTTTTTGGGAGAAGATAAACTTGAAAAGCAAAACACTAAATATAAATGTTCATCTTAATTATTAGTCATTTCCAGGATACAAAGGGTAATACAAATATATACATAGATATATATATATTACTTCATCACCGCCACCATTTCAGCCATAAGGCCTACAATGTTTATCATAGACCTCTGCCACTGACATCTAGTTTGAGTTTTTCGCTGAGCATTTGTTCTACCAAGGAGCTCAGTCGTTTGGTGCTGCCATCAACTCTAACTTCCAAGGCGTTAAAACGTTGGCCAAGGTCCTTCATCTTTCCACCAAGTTCTTCCATGTCTTCTTTAACACCAGTCAGTTGCTTGTTGGTCTTCTCAGATAGATCTATCTTCACATAGGACTTTCATCTTTTCCATTCTGGAATTAACATTTTTAAATTTGACTTCCATTTTTTCCATTTTTGTTTCCATATTTTCCATTCCAGAGTTTCAATTCGGCTTACATATTTCTCTTCCATCTGCCGTGTTCTGGAATTCATTTCATTTCCCATTATGTCCATCTTGGCTAACATTTCTTTCATCAACTGCACTAAATTGTAGTTTTCATCTCACTCCTGATACCAATAGTGACAACTTTACTTTTTTTAATTATTTATTTTTTTATAAAAACACGGAAATGACACTGTGCAAAAGCACTGTTGAACAATAGCAAATAATACAGGAAGAAAAGCTAGTAGACAAAGCTGCATGAATGTAATACATATTTCTGTTTCAATCATATAGAAAATTATATGAACTGTGCATTGAAGAGGGAGTAGAGCAAGAAATGATTGTATTTATTAAAGGAAAAGTGAGTAGAGAAAATCCTGTGAATATGCTGCATTTCTATTCCAAATAGAGAAATAAGTTGTATTGTGCTTCATAAAAGAAAAATCAGTAGAAAAAAAACCATGTGAATGTTATATGTTGCATTTACATTTCAAACGCATAGAAATATGTATGAATTGTTTCTAGAAGAGGGAATAGAGGACATGTAAATGTATTATGTAAAAGACAAGTGGGTAGAGAAAATCATGTGAATGTAATATGTTGCATGGTAAAATGGACTGCATAAAAACCTTCTCTGTGAAAAACAATTAGATGTGCAAATTGTCATGGCAATCAGTCAACCAGTTTAAGAGTTTATCGTTTATCAACCTCATACATACCAATGTATAATACATATTAATTCTCCAAACCTGAAGACAAAACCTCCTAAAATTTCAGCTGCCACAAAGACAAGATAAAACAAACAAGATCTTCATTATGAGGGAAAGATGTGACAATAAAAATAAAATAATTAATTAGGGTTAAGTGTATACAAATGATTTCATAGTATGTTTAGAGAGCCCTTGATGACTATGACAATCTCTTTCAGGCCGTTAACAGGAAGGCCAAAATGTTTCCAAGTCTCCACAAAGTAACACAGTATGGTACCTCGCACACCTACCATCAGGCCAATGACTTCTATCTCAGCAAGATATTTATTTTTATAATAGTCTAAAGTGGGATTATAGATGTGTTGTTTTTCTAAAGTAACTTCTTTTTGTGATGTTTGAATCTGATAGTGGGATCTAAAATATAGCCACGAGTTACCGGCTTTAAAAGCTATAATATCTATTCTGCGACAACTAGCACTAGAGGCCAAACAATGTACTTCCTCATGAACAGTAAACTCCTTTTTCCTTAGTTCTTCAGAGAAAACATCTGACCCGGTGGTGGCAGGAGTTCCGCAGCAACTCACCATGCAGGTAGGATCCCAGGACATGAGCAAGAAATTCCTTCTTCCTGTGGCATTGCCTACAGAGGGTGCTGTCTGGGATTAACCCAGCACAGATCACACTGCAGATATATTTCCCAACATTTTAAAGCCTCACACCACTCTTTGCAAGGGAGACCTTCATGATCTCTGACCCAGGAGTTTGAGAGTGAGTATTCGTCATAAAGCGATGTGCCAATTTCTTTTTGTGGCAATTGACACCAAACAATATATTCATGCTGTTCCTGAATGGATGATTTGAGGCTCTTGCTTAACGTCACAAGACTTTAAACATTGTATAAGTTTGGTTTGAGGATCTCGGGTGTTTTAAGAGTGTATACATTCTGGGATTTAAGAATATAGCAAGCATTAATACATTGCAAGTAGGCTTCCCAAGAAGCTCTAAAGAACCCAAGACCTTTACATTTTTTATCTGTATAGATCATACTGTCAGGTGTATCGGTAGGTAGATGTAAAACTTCCTTGAGAGTACACTTAAGCATTTTATCAGCATCACATAAGAATTTTTGGGGGAATCTATTAAATTCACATGTAACAAATGGATATACCAGGCTAGGGCAGATAGAGGTATTCATAACTTAGAACATCTCAAAATGAAGCACCTGCAACCAACATGTGGGCTGATCCACTACCTAACAGTCATGGTCTATATGCTTTGTACCTCCACCTGTTCCAGCTCAATGACCAAGACTCCTCCAGGTGCAGAGCTTGGAAAACATCTGAGCATGTGGTATGAAAATGTCCACTCAGACATTGCAATTCAGTCAACCAGAATCACAGACCTCTCCTACCTACAGAATCAGAACATCTACCAAATTATAAGTCATAGGAAACCGTGGGCATGTGCCAACAAGGTGGCAAACATCTGCTCAACCAGAGCCAGAGTCCTCTATGTGCAGAGAAGATACTGAACTGTATGTAGAAAGATATAAATCAAATTTATCAAAATTTAAATTAAAAAATGTAAAAACAAATCAAGTGTATGAGAAAGTACAATATAAATGGAAACATAGTCTGGTTTTTTAAACAGCATCAGTCAATCTGAATTCATAATTAAAAAGAAAATATTAACTACACAACATTAGTTAAGACTGCCTGCGTGGTCGAGGAATTAGCAACCTGCAGGTCCCAGGTTTGATTCCCAGCCAGAGATGAGAATGTCACTTTAATTAAGATTATTCTCGACCATCCATGGTCTGAAAGTGTGGATGTTAGAGCCAATGTTTGTGAAAATAACTGAAAAAGGACAAAAAGCTACAGTTACTTAAACCAAATGCCCAGAGTAAAATCACCATAAAAAGTTTGTCAGTCTCATATACATGACCATAGGAGTTACAGGGGGCTATAGAAGTGAAAAATCAAAAGAAAGTTAAATGTCCTGCATCACTTATATCTTTCATTTACCAAGTTTGATTTATTTTGAAATTGACCTATGTTTGATTTAAAATGTGAGTTAATTAATAACACTGAACAACACTAATAACATATTTTTCCGGGACGCATTTCGAAGGTTAACTTTCCTCCATCATCAACCGGACAATAACTGGGTTTCCATGGTATTTCATGGTGCAGATGGTGATGCTTCTTCTGGTGTCTCTCTGAGGAATGTCGACATTCCTCAGAGAGACATTTTCAGTAAGTTCATTGAACTGCCACCGGAAGAAACACCAGAACAAGCATCACCATCTGCACCATGAAACACCATGGAAACCCAGTTATTGTCCGGTTGATAATGGAGGAAAGTTAACCTTCGAAACGCGTCCCGGAAAAATATGTTGTAAGTGTTGTTCAGTGTCATTAATTAACTCACCTTTTAAATTAATTACAACACTGTTTTCAAACTTCTATGAAAGGAAGATTGACCTATGTTGTTCATTAATGCCTTGCATTTGGCAAAAAGACATTAACTCTTGAGACAGAATATTAGATCCCAATAGAAAATCGTTCATATAAATGTTTGTTAAAAGTGTATAAATTTCTAGTTCTTGTTTGGGTGTATCAAGAACTTATTTTTTAATATTCAGGATAGCCAATGTTTTCTTGTTACTAGATAGTCTGTTGTGTTCAATAATAAAAACTATTTGCGCGGATGAATACAAAATGGCGGTGTGTCGTACCAAAGCGATGCCAAGGGATCATTCATTAGTGTCTGTATGCTCAAGGTGATAAGACGTGTTTTGGGTAGCGTGTGGACATGGAACTTTCACCAAACTTTTATCCAGTGTAGATTCTACCAAATCATTTAATTGTGAAGGTCTTTGAGTATTTAATATGGTGCTGGGAGTGTAAAATAACGAAGTGTTAATAAATAAATATGTTGTGATAAAGGAACATTGATTTATGCATTCTATTCTGTTACCACGACCCTGTAGATAGGAATCGCGTCTGCTATCACAGTATTCCATCTTTCTGAGAAGAACATTATTCCTCCTGCTATGTGTTAATAATCTTTTTAAAAACTGCACCAAAATGGCTTACCCAACGTGGAACTCGAATTTAGGATGGAATGCAAAATTACGAAAATTGAAATCACGATAAAACATCAAGTGACGCCGCGTCCAATGGAAAGAAGACGCCATTAGACCATCGTTTGATATTGCCAAAAGAACATCGATGCACGGATAATCAACGTGGGAAAAACACCGGAGATCATCTAGCGAAACCAACTGCCCAGGAGACGTAAATAACTGGACGAAGAACCAACGGAAAAGAAAGTAGGATCAAAATTTTTTGTTTTCACATACAGTTTATTTCCATTTTTATGTTACTGAGAAGCGGCAAAGTAGTGGGACTTTTAACCTTAAGTGAATTGAATAAAGAAATTAAAATGTAGCGAAAAGAGATAGAAACAGGAGTGGGGGAAGGGGCAGATAGGCCTAGTTATCAGGTAGAATCAGAAGGTAAGGAACAGCTAGCGATAAGCAAAGACCAAAGGTTATTAATGATCATGTTTGAAAGACTAGAACAAAGTTTAGGTCAGAGTATAGAACAAAATAAAAAAGAAATAGGTCAGAAAATGGAACAAAACAAGGTAGAATTAGGTCAGAAAATGGAACAAAATAACGCAGAATTAAAACAGGACATAGAACAAAGTTTAGGTCAGAGTATAGAACAAAAACTGGAACAAAACAAGGTAGAATTAGGTCAGAAAATGGAACGAAATAACGCAGAATTAAAACAGCACATGGAACAAAATAAGGTAGAATTAAAGCAGGACATAGAACAAAGTTTAGGCCAGAAAATGGAGGAAGTGAGACAGATTTTAGAACAGAAAATGGAATTAGGAAGACAGAACTTAGAACAGAAAATAGAATTAGGAAGACAGGAGTGTAAAGAAAATATGAAAGTAATGGAAACTAATTTAAAATTAGTACATAAAAACTTAAATGAAACAAAGGAAGCCTTAGAAGCTAGGGTAGAAATCGTAGAAGATAGGATGGGAAAAGTAGAATCAGAAATGAGAGAGAATAAGACTGTGTTAGAAGGAGAAATTGCTAGATGTAGAGATGAAATAACAGAATGCAATACAAGTGTAGACTGTAAGATTACAAATGTAAAAGCAGAAATAACTGAGGAATTAAGGAAAGAGATTGAGGTAGCAAAGAAAGACATTATTAATGAAACTGTAGAACAAATTGTAATTCCTAAAATTAAGACGATGACTGATGTGGTACATTCGCAACAGGATGCTATAAATGATATGAAACAGAGTCACTTAGAAATAAAGAATGATTTAAAATCAATTTGTGAAGAAATGAAAAAAGGGAAAGAAAGTTTGGCTAATGTAAATGATGTTGTGAATGCACTACAAAGGCAAGATGATTTAGATGTAAGTAATGTACAAGATGAGAGTTACTTGAATAATGTACAAAATGTTGACTCACCATACAGAGAAAGAGGTTCACAACCAAATAATGACACGACACACAACACATGTTACACCAACAGCATATTACATGAAATCACACCACCTACATTTGACGAGGAGAAGGGAGACGATCCAAAACTCTTTGTTAAAGAGATGGAAGAATATTTTAAAGTGAAAAGGATACCAAATGAGCTTAGGATGATGATAGTTAAGAAAAGCTTAAAAAACAAGGCATTAGAATGGCTCAGGTTAACACTAGCTGGTCATGAGTCGTATAGCTCATTCAGAAATTTATTCCTATCAAGGTATTGGGGCCCAGCTAAGCAAAACCAAACTAGGGTAGAGCTAGCGACAGGTAGATACGATCCAACCAAAGGGTTATCGCTAGTCGATTATTTTATGAAAGTAGCCAACAAAGGAAGGCTATTAGACCCCAACTTGTCGGAAGCAGAACTAATTACCAGCATAACAAGACATTTCCCAGACACAGTGAGAACAGGATTAATTGTTGCGAGGCCAGTAGATTTTGCAGATATGATAGAATTGCTGACAGCCTTCGAAACACAAAATGGTCGGCCTAATGAGCATAGACATAGGAACGGTCACCCAAACTCACCCATCTTAAACCGGAGCATGGCTACGAACGACCAGAGTGAGGGAGAACATAGAAATACTTGGAGCACCCATGAAAGAGGGAGAGGGGCACACCATTTCCCACAACCACATAATCATGGCGAGAGGATGGAGAACACAAGACAGCAGTACCACGACACAATACCAAGGGGTGAATCGAGATACAGAACATATACATATGATCGTGGAAGACCAGGAGACCGTACCCATCAAGTGAATCACATACGATTCTGTAGGGAATATTTCGACAACCAAAGACCGTCATACAACAGAGGTTTACGTCAAAGGGGCAGAGACCAATGGTACACTGGCGACATAAGACAGCAGGAAGTAGATGAAAATATGCCAAATAGGGCAGATGCTGCACAGAATACAGAAACAACCACCACCACCAACACTCAGGGAAATTACAACAACTAATTATTATTTAAATAATAATTATTCAAATCCCAGTTGTGGCATTGAATTTTTAAGTTCCAGTTCTACCTCTTATACAACAACTAAGTTCGTCTCAACTGACTGGATGACCAACAACACAAACCCTAAGCATTAGACAATTGACATCGACACCATGATGGCTATACACAGAGAGAAAGATGGAGCTATTGTATACTGGACCACTGGTCATAACAAAACAGCTGGGTGACCACACGTATGAGCTACAGAATACAAATGGCAAGTTGGTAGGAAGATACCATAAAAATAAATTAAAGCCATACAATGAAAGGACCAAATAGTCTTTGCAAACAAATGTGTAAGGCAGAAGTAGTAGAGATGAAGGAAAATAACAATTTTTAATGGGTTACTTATAGAAAATTATGTTCAGATTAGGAATTACAACAAGGAAGAAAACCAACATAGTCATTGGCTATATTGACCACAAAGAGCATTGTCAACAAAGACAGATGAGGACACTAATTGTCATTAAAGAAATGAATTATAGCGACGGAAGATAATATGTTTTTGACATAAGGATGTCAGGGACAAAAATAAAAAGGAATCAATTATGATGACAAAGATATAATATTTCGACACAAAGATGTCGAGGGTAAATTGAGAAGAAAAATAATAAAATTGCAGAATAATTATAAGTATAGAAGTTTTCTCTTATAGAAATAAGAAACAAAGAAATGACAATTAGTGAAGTAAGGAAAACCATGATCAGAAAAGCAATGCCCCTGAATTAAGATGGATATAGCCAATGCTAAGCTCGAAGAAATGTTGAACCAAACAACAATGAATAATAACCCAATTAAGAAAAATGGTACCATTAGTAACATCAGAGTTTAAGAACCGACTCAATGACCTGCCTATACATAATAAGCTTACAAGGCAAAGAAATGAATAAAATATTGCCATAAACATGATCATTAGCTCAAAATTTGTATCCTGTTTTTCTCTCCTCATAGCAATGAATACAAGTCAAAAACCACATAATAAACCATGATGCACACTTAAATTATATTTGTGTCAATGTCAAATGTACAATAACCGAGTATGTGTTGTATAAGAACTGAATATGTGTTGTACAATAACTGAATATGTATTGTATGATAACTGGATATATTGTGTAATAACTGGATATGTTGAGTAATAACTAAATGTGTTGTACAAAAACTGAATATGTATTGTGTAATAACTGAATATGTATTGTATAATAACAGAACATATGTGGTATGATAGCTGGATATATTGTACAATAACTGAATATGTATGGTATAATAATTGGACATGTTGTGTAATAACTAAATGTGTTGTACAATAACTGAATATGTATTGTATAATAACTGAATGTATTGTGTAGTAATTGAATATGTAAAATTTATAAAGACATGCTGTATCATGCCAAAACAAAAGACAAAGACAAACAGTGAAGAAGACTGTAAAGAAAAGAAAAAAAAAATTTACAAAGTGATTGAATCAGAGGAGTAGGGAGAAGTATTGTATTGCGTTTCAAGATTGTAAATATAGGTGACAACTTGAAAAACAAAACAAGGGGCATATGAGACAGAATATTAGATCCCAATAGAAAATCGTTCATATAAATGTTTGTTAAAAGTGTATAAATTTCTAGTTCTTGTTTGGGTGTATCAGGAACTTATTTTTTAATATTCAGGATAGCCAATGTTTTCTTGTTACTAGATAGTCTGTTGTGTTCAATAATAAAAACTATTTGCGCGGATGAATACAAAATGGCGGTGTGTCGTACCAAAGCGATGCCAAGGGATCATTCATTAGCATCTGTATGCTCAAGGTGATAAGACGTGTTTTGGGTAGCGTGTGGACATGGAACTTTCACCAAACTTTTATCCAGTGTAGATTCTACCAAATCATTTAATTGTGAAGGTCTTTGAGTATTTAATATGGTGCTGGCAGTGTAAAATAACGAAGTGTTAATAAATAAATATGTTGTGATAAAGGAACATTGATTTATGCATTCCATTCTGTTACCACGACCCTGAAGATAGGAATCGCGTCTGCTATCACAGTATTCCATCTTTCTGAGAAGAACATTATTCCTGCTGCTATGTGTTAGTAATCATTTTAAAAACTGTACCATTCTCATGCCTTCCAAGACTCCTGCACTGCTGTAGCTCTTTCAGATGTTTAGGTATCTGCATTACAGTCCATTCATATTCATACTGGCTAGAGCATGATGGAAGGGGAAGCAGTTAGGCTACCCTGATCTTTCCACTATGTCAGATAAGGCAAGTGGTGGTCGTTTGCCAGGCATGAGTAGTTGAAATATTGGCTTTGCAATATCATCCTTATTATGGAACATGATTGTGAACTTTGTTTACAACATCTATGTGGCAGAAAATTGCTTTGACATGACTGTAAATTAAAAAAAAAAAATCTGAATCTATAGGCTGGAGAAGGTATCAGAGAGGTGCAACAATCTGCAAAGATGAATAAATAAAACAGTAAAATATGTAGAATATTTTATTGTAATAGTTATACCATGAAATTAATGTAATATTAATGGTCCTCCTCAGAAAATGTATCTCATATTGTAGACCGATTAACAGGGACTGACTGCTTTCCATTATACCTTCAAAGGAACAATATTTGTTTCCTAGTTTAACATGGTGTATGTAGTTAGGCAAATTATTCTTGTTTTGAAAGCCCTTTACGGCATTTTGAACTAAAGCTCAAATTTTAGTAACATTTTTTCTTCCGAAGACATTGGCTGTAATGTATCCTTTTAGTTCTGACCATACTCTATGGGATTCAAAGTAGAATAAGGGAGCAATCTTAACAACCACATGGCCATGGCCATAGCAGCTAATGTATCAACAGTGTGCATTTTTAGTTTATTGTAAATTTCTTTTATTAGCTTTAACACCTGTGATACTGTTGTTGGTGGTAGCGTCTTTTACCATTCACTTGTAATAGAGAGTAGAACATTCCGTCATCTGCACTGTTTACATATGTACTGTGTGTACCGCCACGTGTCTCTTGCCTCACAGACTTGTCCCTTCCTTATCTAACCTGTGGCCAAAAAGAACGCAAATAGACTGTAATATCTGTATGAGGTACTATCCATAGCCTCTCACATGCAAATCCCAACCTCTTCCTGCCCATGACGCACTCTGTTTCAACAAAAGTGATGTAAGGACCAAGTATCAGTGGCACAACTAACATCAGATGCAGATGATTTGGATACACAAGGTTGAAGTGTAAATAATTCAAGCTTTTATGTTGGCAAATCTGTAAAAGATATGTTTTCTGCTTATGTTAAGCAGGTTTTGAAGTTAGTATATGATTTTGAGAAGAATACATTCCAAGATTAGAGAATCAATAAAAGTGACTTTATTATTGTGTTTTATTATACCACTTTCACACAAAAAAACAAGACAAACGTGCAGTGCATTACAAGTACAATAGAAGTTAGTATCTTTGGCAGATTCAAATTGATTTGAATCCAGTAGGTATTTCTGTGCAACACAATTTCGATCCAATTCTACCTTTAAGAGGATAGGATCCAAGGATTCAGTTTGATCTGAATCCATGTTTCCATGCAGTACTCTATACAGAAAGAGAACTCAAATTAATTTGAATTCCCCCTAGAAATGTAGTAATTATAGTAAGCTAACATGAAATTAACTGCACATAAACATGGGCTGTATTGATGTGCTTATTTAACACTTCAGAGACATGATGAAAAACAACCATCACTACGTAAATCATATCTATGTACATAAAAATCAAGTCCTCTTCAAAAGTTCAGATATGCAATCATCCAAAAGACATTGAATATACACCTGGATTCACCGTTCTTGGACCCAGAGGAAGTAAATGTAAAACTTGAGAGCAAGTTTGTCACCAAGCCAGGTGACAGCAGAAAACAAGCAAATTTGTACATCAGCTTCATATGCCTAGATAATGTTCTTCGTACGGTTCTACAGTCCATGCAGAAAAAATGTCTACACAATGTACCTAGCTTAATTAGCCGTGCAAATGTGTTTGTATTAATACATGCATCACCACAGATATTGTAAATTTGGCCTTTTTCCATTTAAAACCCAGTTCTCCTACTATTCCGTTTAAGGATGACTTGCTGCCCTGTCTCTTAAAATTCTAAGTAATTTAGCTACAGTAGGAACACATTTTTCCTGAACATAAAAATTGTGAATCATTTTAACGACAAATTTATTGAAGTCATCTAGATCCGTTACTCATTCGAAACTTTTTCTTTTTGCCTGGAGTTCCAAAAGATGTTCTGATTTTCATGTTCTTTATGTTCTTGAAAAATTCTTTCCACTGTTCTTTCTGACACTCCTGATACGCATTTTTGAACTTTCTGAATGTTTTTGAAAAATCTTCTGTTGTAAGCAGTTCTTTGCTTTTAGCTTCTTTCTTCTTGTATACCCATATATTTGAAACAATTTCTCTACTCTGTGTAATGTTTGGGACCCTAATTTAGAAAGTAGTGGTGGCATAATTGACTTATGCTGTGATCAATTTCTTATAAATTCACTATATTGACTTATTGCAAAGCTCTTACTATGTATTTAACTGCACGCTGCACAAAAAAAAGCAACTGAATTAGTAAGGACTGTCTTGAATGCAGACAGCGCTACATTCCCTCTACCCACTCCACCTGTTGTGCATGGTTTCATTCACAGAATTATATGAGCTAATTGGACAAAAGCTATGGATTCACCTACACAACTTTCAGTCAAGGCCAGGGGCCAAGAACGATAGGTTTAGCTATAACTTACCTGAATAGTCCACCAAATTGTTTCGGACATTATCTTAAAACAAATTGTTCACTTGGCAGTGAGTTCTTCAAACTTAAATAAGTTGAAAAAGCAATTATATATCAAAACTGAATATTTATTGAAAAAATAACCTTTACCCTCATCTAGTAATATTTTATCTACACCTGAGACATCCTACAGCTTATATAAATCATTGCTTATAAAAAGAATCACTGCAGTGTTAGGCCCATGGTTAGATTGTGAATAGGGGCCTTATTCCTCAATACACATTATGTAGCAATATTTTGTTCGTAAGAATGATTTTAAACTAAGGAACAAGTGGTTTACTTACATTGGGAAACAGCACTGAAATGTTCATTCATGTTAATAAACTTACATGGAAACTGAAGAAAGGTGTAGAATCACTTGGAAGCAATTAGCAACAGCTCACATTTGAAAAGTCTTGATCATGCTTTCACTTGGGTTTTATTGCTTTAAAATAGTCATGCACTGGAGTAGAATTTACGGTATGAGAGAAGGAAAGCTTATATGTTCTTGGAAATATTGTTGCAGATAATAAAACTTTCAGAAATGGCTTGACCAAATAACAAGGATCGTTCAGCAGATCTCCAGGAATTATAGTACCATTACTGTATCTCTGGCTCTGATATTTCAAGTAACAGAGTAGCACAGTTACCAGCTCTTGCCACTACTATGTATAAATAGTACAATGCAGACAACTCTGAAGAACCATTAACCATAACAAAAGTTATAAGAATAACTATAATAAGGATAATGCTGTAAGTCATGTAAGACCTGCACAAACAAGGAACATCAAAACAGTCACTGGGTGTGAAAGTAAATAATTACCAGGCTTTAAATTAGAAGAATATGCTTTAGGTATAGGTGGTGATTACAAATTAGTCTCAATTTCTTTATTAATGATGATTAAACTGGGTTCCAGCTGACTTAACCTCACTTATTACCTCCCCTCCGACCAAGTTGATTACCTCACCACTACTTCGGCTCAGACCATGTGACTTTATAACTGCTGTAACCTAGTATGCGTATTTGAGGGAGCTTTTCAATAAAAGGAAAATATTGATCAACAACATTTATTATCAGTTATAAAATTACAAACTGGTCATACAATAATCACTCATCTTTTTTTTTCTTTTAATTATATTTGGTCTTGCCAACTTTATGAACTTAAATGGAAGAAACTTAAATAAGTTTACACTACTCTCCCACCATTACAAAGTTACGAAGCAGTATGTGGTGGGCTCCACGGACCTTGGGCTCATTTGAGCATCATTTCACCCGTTTCATTCATTCACTGTCTGATATATTACGTTGGAGGACGTTAATTATAAAAATAAAGTATGTGGTGGTGAAGACAGTTTCTTACAAATACAAAAATTTTAAAAAAATTGTGAAGAACTGATGTAATAGTTCATTACTTTTTCACAGAGATAATTTGGTCCAAAAATCTATGTGGAAACCTTATAGTCCTTCCTGATTTTGATACTCTGATATTTGAAGGTGGTTCTTCTGAGGAATGTTGTGGTAGAGTGTCCTTAGCCAAAGAATATTTATTCACTTCCATGCCACGAACAATGTCCCAAATATTCTCAATATATTTTGATTCCAGTTGTGCCACTAAGTGATTAAATTTAGTCTCTTCTGTGACAATTTTACATATACTAAACTGTGCCTCTACCTGATAAAACCCAATTTCAGGTTTCTTGCTCCAAAATGCCGGAATTTTTATGCTGACCCAAATTTGCTTCCAGTAGATATTCGGGTATAGTCTCGTTTGTCATCATATCTTCTTATTATCATGTCGGTAAACACCAATTATAACTGCTGTAATGCAGTATGTGTATTTACAGGAGCTTTTCAATAAAAGGAAAATATTGATCGACAAGATTTATTACCAATTACGAAATTACAAACTGGTCATACAATAATCTCTCATCTTTTTTTTTTTTAAATTATTTATGTCTTCTTATTTTTCAAAGTTCAACTGTTATTTGGTCTTGCCAACTTCATGAACTTAAATGGAAGAAACTTAAATAACCTTTACAACTTTCTTACCCAGCCCACCATGCATCACCAAAGTTAAAAGTTCCATAGCCAGCTGGAGGGTGGAAGTTTTTCTTTAGTCAGCTTATCAAGAATTATAAATGGAATGTTAATGTGTGAAACATTAACAAAAAATCTGATGTGTTGCACTCACATACATGGCTTTCTCTGCTCCTGTACTAAATATCCTTATAACTCTTATTCCTATATCTTCATGTTAGTTGAGATAAACATTTGCAGAAATTATCTTGATTAGCTTCTTGTAGATGCAAGGAAAATATGAAAGTGCAATAGACTTTGAGTTATAATAAAGTCTTTTAAAGTTTTCAAATCCTGTTCTCTTTGTATGGTTTACATATTAAAAAAATCTGATGTGGTTCACTCAAATGACTTTCTCTACTCTTGTACTAATCATTCTTGCAAACTCTTATTCCTGTATCTTCTTCATGATAGTTGAGATAACCGTTTGAAGAAATTATCTTATTGCTTATTTCCTTGTAGGTGCAAGCGGAATATGGAAATACAGTAGGCTTTAAGCGATAGTCAAATCTTTTAAAGCTTTAAGATTTCATTCATTTTAGAGGATTAACGTATAAAAAATGAATAACAATGTTCCATTTGATAGAACTGTAAGTTCTCCAAAACTCACACCAATAACAAGGCATATCTCCAAAAGGTTCATTCCACACACAAAAAAAAAAAAAAAAAAGATTATTCAGACATAAATTGTGTATTTTAGCAAGATCTACATTTTTGTATAGTAAGATTTGGTCTGTCTCTTACGGTTTACCAGTTATGCAAAAGTCATCCAGAGTAAATACGACTACAGGGCCTATAGCCAGAGGCATTTTAATCAAAATCGTTAGAGCCATTTTCAAAAAAATAAACATTTTCGAAAAATTTTCATGTAAAGGGTAGTTTAGGGCAAAGCAATTTTCGTCAAAATCTTCACATCATATCCTTGAAAGAGATTAAATTTAAATACCAACTTTGGTTTATAACCAACTTTTTGTTTTTGAGTTATGCTGTCATACTGATAGTCACAGATGGACCTTTTTCTAATAATACTTTTTTTGGATTCAGGGGGCCTCAAAACATATTTCTGGGAGATCTGGTGAAATTAAGAAATATCTCTAAAATGGTTCACTCTACAAAAAAATTTAGACATAAATTGTGTTTCAGCAATATCTACATCTTTTGTATAGTAAGATTTGGTCTCAATGTTTATCAGTTATGCAAGTCATCCAGAGTAAACAGAACTACATACACTACAGCTAGAAAATTCAATATATAAATTTCATTTGCCATAAAAATATCTCAAACATATGGTATTTTAACCAAAATTGTTAGAGCTATTTTCAAGAAAATTAAAATTTTCCATGTAAAGGGTAGTTTAGGGTGGAGGAATTTTCTTCAAAATCATTGTAACACATCCTTGAAAGACAAACTTAAATACCAACTTTAGTTTTTAACCGACTTTTCGTTTTTGAGTTATGCTGTCCACAGACTGACACATGGACCTTTTTCTAAAAAGTTTTTTTTTGGGGGGGATTAAGGGCCTCAAAACATTTGCGGTGAAATCTCGACATCAAATTTTTGGGTGAAATACAATACTTCTGCTACTATGCATAGTCGAGAAAGTAAAAAAACTTAACATGTATTCATTTTACAATCCCTTCTGTCCCACATTTTTAAAATAAATAAATAATAAATCTATGGATACGATATGTGAGAACAGTGCAATGCATAGAAACAGTGGTAGTGGGGGTTTCATGCCAGAAAGCAAGTATGAGCAGAAGTCTGGTAGGGGGACCAGCTTGGTGGAGGGAGGTGATAAGAGAGGTTAAGTCGGCCAGATTACTCATCATTGTACACTATTCTTATAGCTTCAATGAAATATGTAATTAAAGTTTATCTTGCAAATAAGAAGTAGATAGAAACGCAATCCTGTATAATAGCAGCCTGGGTGTTGCCTAGGTGTTGGAATGTTTCCAGCCAAAGAAACATGCATGCACTGAAAATAATGGTGTTACGCAAATGCATGATGAAACACAAAGTAGTAGTAGTAGCAATAATAGGAAAAATGATAACCGTCTGGTAGAAACTGTGGTTAAGATTGCATATGTGCTAAAATCAAATTTCCTTCAGTAGTACTTACACCAGCAAATCTACTGGGTACATGTTTAAACATCCGGAGTACATTATTTGTGTTTTAAAAACATGATGTCGCCTCGTTATAGTGCTAGGATCACCTACAGAAACTTCTAGCAAAACTGATTAGATAGCAGACACTACAGTCATGTCCACACAGAACAAATGGAATAGGGTCCAAAGCAAAGTATAAGAAAATGGGGAAAGTAGTGTTGCCAATGTATAAAACTGCAAGGAATTATAGAATTTAGAGACACATGCAAGAAATTTTGGGAATGGGGAAATACGGAAAATCTACATTGTGTACGTGTAAGATATGGCATGCAACAAATGTCAGTATCAAAATCTTCATATTTCAGCAGGCATTTTGAAGAAAAGAGGGCCAGTTAGTGGGGTTACTAATGCAGCACAGTATTTTGAGATGATTGATTAGAAGCAAAACATGGAAGTCATAAACTCTCAAGAAATGGAGAACAGGGATACTTCCAGTATTGCTCAGGTGGTCATTTGCCATTCAAGAAACTAGTTAGAGTAAATACCTTTGTCGGGGACGGTAAATGGAGCATTCATAATGTGATCTGGTAATTAATTACAAAATCGGCCGCTCGAGAAAACTAAAGAAACATAGTGCAATGGATGCAGTTTTTATTGTTGATTACGATTTTGAAAGTCGTATTGTGCGCTGAAGCTTTGTTTTTTTATTTATGAGCAAATTCCGTACCCATGATGCAGCAATTTTTTTCACTAAGGCGGTGGATATTTAGCAAATAAATGTTTATAAACAAGTATAATATATGCTAGAATGACCTACCATATATTATGCTCTATATACATTTATTTGCTAAATATCCGTCGCATAAGCGAAATAAAACCACTGCATTGCACATACGAAATTTGCTCATAGATAAAAAACGAAGCTTGAGTGCAAAATAAAACTTTCAAAATCGTAATCAGCAATAAAAACTGCATCAATTGCACTATATTTTGTTCGTTTTCTCGAGTGGCCAATTTTGTAAACATTTACCTATGATCTTTTTCTGCCAGTATTGGTTATTGTTCTCTCATCCATGTCAGTTAGCTATTGCAGAGGAGTTACAATTTAACATCAAATTTATGAAATGTGTCAATGTTCAACCACAAGGTACATGTGAACTGGATGGTATGCAACCGAAGGTGTATTGGCTGCAGGAATATAACTGTGGAAACTGATAAATCAAAATTTGGGCACAGGAAGTACAACAGGGAATGCCTTTTGAAAATAATGTTCAGTGGTTTGGAGCATGGGGATAGAACCTTTTGAACAAAAGCAATCACGAAATTCTCCTGCTACTAATAAAGGACTAGATATTACTGAGAACAATAATAATCAGCAACTGCTGGAAAGCCTTGGATACACTGGATCATGAGGATTTTGTTCACTTCAAAGTTAACCATTTGCTGGAATTTGTGCCAACTAGGAAGAGCAGTTATACACACTTGAAAAACCTGAGGCAAATGGATCCAGTGGAAATTTCTATCCACACAAACACCATAAGAACCAAGTGGAAAAGTGTGAAGTAGTCCACCTGCTGCTTTGGCCAGAAAGGACCATTTTGAAGGCTGCATAGCAGAGCACGTTTTGAAACATGTGTATTCCAGGACATTAAGTATGCATCAATTACTAAATGCTGCAGCTGAGTAGTATGCACTACCGCAATAAAAGGCCAGATTATATCTTCCTACATAATATTTGAAGCTTTCACAGCAATGATTGTTTGACTGTTAATCAGCGCTTCTCAGGTTACCAACCGTGTACTATTTATAAAATTATTCAAACTTTTGGCCATACTTAACACCATAGAATTGTTTTGTGAAGCACGGGTCTTTGTGCACATGGAATGCACAGAGTTGGCACAGAAGCAAGGTAAGAGAAAGCCTTTGAAAGTGGTGTTGTGAGCACATGAAAAACAGACAACTATAAAATTTAGCAACACATGCAGTATATGTCAGGAATGTGGAAATACGAAATATTCATGTGTAAGACATGTCATGCAATAGGTGTCAGCATCGGCTCTCGACATTTGAGCAGAGTTTTGGGGAAAAGAAGACAAAGTAATAGAGTTAACGTATGGAATTATTAAAAGATCATTTGTATGCAACACATGTGGAAATGACAACACTCAAAAAATGGAGGAGATACATGGGCATGTGGTCACTTACCATTCAAGAAATCCGCTAGAGTAAATACCTTCATTGGGCCGTTCAAATTGTGATGCGTTTATGCCTGCATTGGTTATTGTTCCCCTATCCAGGTCAGCACCCACAGCACTCACTTTCAGATAAGTGAAGCTTAGTCTCGAAATATTTTATATTTGTTTGATTTATATTGCTTCACTGTCAGTAGCTTCAGTTTTTTTCATTGACTTCACCATTTGGCTGTATTTGCAGTGCCCATGTTGGCAACAGCTCCACAGGAATGGGAAGAGATGAACAGGTGAGGATTTCCATGATGCTTTGGGTGGACTGCATTCCCTCCATTTACATTATTACCTTTCTCTACATACCTTGCATTATTACATCAAAATTGTGCATAAGTGGATGTTACACTCACATTATGTATAAATATCACATTGAGTGTCAATTATTGTTCCTAAAGATGTATAATGTTACTAGCTGCTCAATAATCAGTGCAATATAGTGTTTAACGTGCGCGAAAAGTGTGCAAAAAACCGTGTGAAGTGTTTTAGCAAATACACAAGATTTAGTGAAATGCTCTCGTATTTTGGTCCTCTTCTAGTTATTTTAGTAATGCACGGTTGGCAACCTGCTATGCCACGCTGTGGCCGCTGTTATAAGCTTTTCGGTCGCTATAATAGTGGATATCCGATAGAACAATAGTCAGATTTTCGTTAGAATAATCTGTAGTGAAACGAGTATAGAAAGAGATGTGAATGAAATGCATCAGGTTTCTGTTTTTTGGTGGACATCAATACTTTTTGTCACTGTAATATTATAAATAGAACCTACCTTGTCGCTCCATACAATGTCCAATTGACACAATAGTGCACACGAATATTAAGAAAGTATAATATCTTCTTGGCCAACTCCTTTAGATTTTCAACAATATCTTCTGGATACAAGTCAGAGGTACAAGGCCTCCTTAACTGATTGCAACCTCGTGGCTAGTAAGCAGTAAGATAGCTCGTGACCACCTCATGACGTACGAGCCAGGGTGTTCTGTGGTACGAGCATGCGTATTATTTTTGACGCCAGGGATAGCTTTCACGTGAACATTACACACTTAACGTTACAATACACACCACGTCCCTGAGGTGAAGAAACCATTAGCGCAGTGTTGTCAGATTGGGCGAAAAGTTACGCATTCGATCACTGAACAGATCTGTTTGCGACAATTTTACGAGGGCGATTTAGGAAAATTAGTGCTACTAAAATATTTCTGTAAATTGACTGTGTGATAATGCCGCACAGCTTCTCCGCCCAGCATTTGCTTAAACCATACATGTCCCAAATTCTCCGAACTTCCTTTGGAATTACTGAGAAACATATCTGCTGTTGAAAAACTTGAACATGGGTGCCGGATTCTTATTGTTCCGACTGGAAAACCTTTTAATGAGAACATTTTTGAAGATTGCTTAATTTTCTGGTTTGAAGCCATTAAGGATAAAAACTCAGCAGAAGATAATGTTTTAAAAGCACTTTCTTTACTTTCCTCAAATGCTCTCAGTGTTTCCATAAATAACACTACAGTAGACAGAGTATTTTCGTGAGTGACTTCGACGAAAACAAAATTAAGACGTAGTATGAGTGTGAATTTTCAAGGTCTATTCTTAGAATAAAAATGGCGACGAGAATCGACAGTGCTGTCACGTATTTGTACCTTCCCCTGCAATGCTGAATTTCACTTCGCACATTTACATTGCTCGGAGAGGAGCTAAAATTATTCTTAATATTAACTTCCCAGAAAGGTTGGAGAAATATTTTGAAAATTCACAGAATAAATAAATACATAATTTAAACATTGTGAATAATGGTTGCTTAAAATATGTATTATTATACCAGCTCTCGGTTTTGTTATGTTACGATTGCACTTGTTTGCTTCAGTTCGGAAGGTCCGTTAACATACAAGCTTGGAGAAATAGAACATACCATAGAACGCGACATACATTTACATATACAATGGTAATCTAACTTGCACCTCATTGTCATTACTGCACTTTATTAACTACTATCCTACATATAACATTATAATATACTTTTACGGTTATAGTTAAGGGGTTGGTTGTAGTGTTTAACGCCCGCTTTTACTACTACGGCACCGCAGGCGGGTATAGTTACGGGGTATAAATCTATAACCTATGTACTGGGTTTCCTTAAAAGAATATTTGTACAGTACCTATGTGCATACATTTGCTAATTTGTGCATTATATCGCTTTATCTATACAATAAAATCTTTAGCTAACTTTAAAATGCCTTTTACACGCAGGTTACAATCACACAGCAAAATTAGTCATGCAGAGTACAAGGTGAACCAAAATTGTATTAATATGTTAATGGTTTGTCCTCTTCTGAAATGCTTCTTAGCTTTCAAGGATTTTCAGGAAACGAAACAGTTTTTTTTTTTTTTTTTATTCCTCCTTGTAATACAGCAACCGTGAACAATACATCTCTCATTCGCCAAGATATTCAAACATCTTGGTATTAAGAAATTGCAGCCATATTAACCTTTGTTTCAAACGGCGTTACATTGCAAGCAATTCAACCAAGATACACTCCGTTATACTACGGAACAGACTGCTAATAAAAGTTATTGTTTCACAGTGCAGCTCTCTAATAGAGTGTTCTGTGGCAGCTCTGTCATAGCGGATAGAAGAGATACACAGAACACCGGAAGAGATAGTGTGAGCTCTTCGGGAGTTGTCGGTCTGGGTGGCTCAGTTGGTTAGACGCTGGACTACTGATCCCAAGGTCGCGGGTTCAAATCCGGCCCAGACCGATGGTTTTTAAGTGTGCTTAAAAACGACAGCTCCGTGTCAGTAGATTTACTGGCATGTTAAAGAACTCCTGCGGGACAAAATTCCGGCACACCGGCGACGCTGATGTGATCCTGGCAATTAACAGCGTCGTTAAAGAACAAAACAATTTTTTTTTCTTCGGGAGTTACTATGGTTCGCTCACAAGATGGCACTGGTGTCGCGGTCGCTTTACTTTAGTTCACGAATGCATGGTGAAAATGGGTTTCATATTATCAGTTAGCATTTTAAGTACCTAAAATCGTAAGCAGGAATATTGGAAATACTGTTTTGAAACATCGTCTTTCCTTGACACATAATATAGGATGGTATTTTACAATAATGGGTATTATAATTATCGAAGAATAGTGGGAAATATCTGCTTACATGATTTTACGCTGAAAAATTAAACCATAATGCAAATTATGTATTTTTTAAGCATTGTATCCAGAACCAGCTTTTGTTTTTTACTTAAATAATTTAAATTGCGTTTATGTTCGCAACAATTAGTAGCGAATTTCTTTTCTACTATTTTAAATTTAGCCCTCTTTAGATAGCAGGATTTTAGTTCTAACTAAATTTCTATTGAGGCTTCTAATTCTTTTCTTCAGTGCAGCAATTTCATTATTGACACTTGTGTTTGTGACCTTGGAGGAATTAGAACTGTTTTCTGTGAATTCCTCATTGTTGAAGGACGGCGCGTTTGAAATAAGAACTGGTTGACTGGATCCTGCATCTGGTAATTTACTGATTGTTGAATATTGCTTTTTCAGTAATTTTTTGTCTCTGTTTTGTGGAGATTTTCGGGATTTATGCACTGTAGTTAAGTACCTGGGTAAATTAGGAAATATACAGATAATTGCCTCTGGCTTTAACCGCCATTTAATTCTAGGGATTTCAACTAGTTTTCCATGCACAACGAATGAATCAACTTTCACTAAAAAGTCCTCTGGAAAATGTTTGTCACAAATACGAGATTTAACAGATAATTTAGTGTCTTTCCTAGGAATAGACTTTTCCCATTTGTAAAACAGATTTTTATCTTTAGGAGGAGTAAAAAAATGTCTAGCTGCTGAGCAGTTTGTGTATCCTGAACGACACCCGGGTGCAAAACAAGTTGGCATTTTTAATCAATTATTGATGTTGCTTGAAACTTACGTTTTGAAGAACACACACATTTATGCTCAAAATTAGAAGCAATTTCACAAGTTGTGTACCTAATTACTCACAACACACAACGCATACGTATAAAATTGTCTGTATTTCCGAGTCACATACTAGGCAGTTCGGCCGCATTTTAAGGCGACTGCGATCGCCACGCCGCAATTTCGGTCAGTTGCCACGGGACCACGGATCATGCAGTGAACTAGCGGGAGAGCTCACACTTTCTCTTCTATCCGCTATGGCTCTGTATTGTATGGATGTTCAGAATTAACTCAAATTCAGTCATTAGTTCTATTGTTTTTATTCAGTATTTGCTATTATTTTGATTGATTCTATGGTGCTCCTATATTAATTACAACTGGTGTCACTTATACTCGCTATACATCCATTGATATCTGGCAAAGAGTGACATATTTTGACAGCGACATTTATGATATTGACGCTCCGCTCCAAATGTAGTTTCAGATGGAACCTTTGTGGACATTGATGCGGCAGCAGACGTCACTATTCCTGTTGACAGGCACTGATCCCATCATAACAAAGCTTAGGGACATTGAATACGTCATACAGTTATGGAACATACAACATAATTAGTGAAAGTCTGTTAGGAAAATGGAAAACACTATTTACTAACTCCCCATCTGAGCAATAAGTTGCACTGTGTACTTGGGTAAGAAGCCGATATTTACATTGGTAGTGTCACGTTTTCCAATTGGAGTGAATTAAATGGCTGACAGCAACAATGTACAAACAAACGATCTTCAATTTTCGTATTAAAACTTATTCCGCCTGATGGATTTTCACCAGGAACAGATAGGGCACGGTAACCATACATGTGAATCGTTTCAGCTTGAATATATTTGTGTGTAATACTGGTGTCTTCTATAAATTTTAGTGAAATTCGTAGCAGCCAGGTAGAAGTAACCCACAACCAACCAAGGAGAATTACCATCTTTGTTGCACCATTTAGTCTTGAATGCATAGTAGATTTCCCAAAAACAATTCATAAAAAATTAGCAACAATTTATTGATAACACATTCTTAGATAAAATGAAAATGTCACAGTATAAGGTCATACCTATCATAAATGGTCTGTCAGATCATGATGCACACTCACCATTATAGACTAATTAGTAAAACTAAAATAGACAGTCAAATCAATTCCTTTACTATAATCTGAATGTACAATCATGTTACTATGTTCCAGATCTTGAAACTAAAACTGGGAATCTGTCAACCATAGCAACCCCGCAAGTGAAAAAGTAATACATTTCTAACCATTTTAATGGAATTATATGAAGCAAACCTCCCAACAGAAACCTTTAGGGCACAGAAATTAAAAGACTAAAGGATGGGCAACCAAAGGAATAAGAAAATCGTGCAATACTACGGGACAAAGAGACCACATCAATTATTACATTAAAGCTGGTTCACAACCACCAACACCGGTAGCGTGATGAACGTGAACTTGAAATACAGGTATTCAAGTGGGAGTGTTCACAATCGACGGGAAGCTTTCCCGGGCCCCAAGAACGGGAATGAACACTTGGTCAGGTTTTAACCTATTCCTTGTCATCGGGCACAAGTTAATTCATATTATGTGTATTAGAATGTTTGCTGTAAAAATTAATCAAGACGGCCGTGTCATGAAATAGTCGCTAGAGCTCCCTCTAGTCACAAACTAGAAAATATATCGGCCAATTAGAAACAAACGAATTCACAATTCGCAATATCGTCTCCATTTTCTGGCATTTTGCCGTATTCTTTCCCGGGTTGTTGTGAACTATAATATTGAGTGCTGCCTTGTTTGACGTTGCCGGAATCGGAGAACGATTATAAGATATCTATTTTCTGATGAATTGCAAATGCGAATTCCGGCTAAATTTATCTCTTGCCATCACATCATGTAATAGAAAGCAGTTAATTTTACATACGGAGAGCAAGGTGTTATATGAAAAAAAATCTACAGGTGACTAAAGGTCCTCCGTATTCTGTATTTTAATCTGGGCAGCATTCTTAAGACCGTCTCCCAGGTGCCCACTGTGGGACTACCAATTGGTTTTCCTAGGGTTTCTGTAGAGATAAATCCTTCCTTCGCCCACAAGATCAAAATATATATACCTGTGGTCAGATAAGGAATGTTCCTTACTGACTTTTCAGTTCTTAACGCTGTATATAAAATAATAACCATTAATATTTAGCCGCCCTCTCTAAGTCACGGTTCCTGTATTATAGCGACTTCAGTATTCTGCTTCGTAATGTTACTACATAACATCCTTGAAGCGTGTGTTGCAAGTTGGACTACATGAAAGAAATAAGCTTTGCCTGCTACTGCAGTACCCTAGCGTCTGTACCAGTACGTGGGTCCCCTACGTGGGATAGTGCCTTTATTGGAAGTAGTTTCTTCTTTCATCTTCGGACACCTGGGTCTGCTTACCCACATCTCCGGAGAAGCTGTCTCAGCCTTCGATTGTATTTTCCGGTTAGCGGGGCTCCCTTTTGAGGACTCGGCTGTTTCTTCAATACTTGTAGACGGCAAGTTCCGCTTTCTCCGGTCTTTGGAAATTATAATTCCCGCCTCCATATCTTAGTGTGGATGACTAATTCTCCTTTTGGACCCTCGATCATCCTTTGCTTCATTCTTTATTAATCATAGTACCCGTTAGGGCTCTCCGTTTTAATGGTAATTTCACTAATGTTTACCCACGACCTCTTCCACAGCGCAACGTGGACCTGGGTTCGATACCCGGTACTGCTAAGAGATCTGGTCCGGGGTGAACTCAACCTCGTGATGTCATCTGTGACTTCATATTCGGGTCACTGGAAACCGCAGTTGCGACAATGTACCCAATAACTAGAACTAAACCCCGGCGCGACAGCCCACAAGGGGCCAAGGCCTACCGCCCAGCGGCTGCGTCCCCCACCTCTGCCCACTACATGCGTCATTGGTGAGGTGCAGTATTGGAGGGTGGGACGTGGTCAGCGCCCCGAGCTCTCCCGGCCGGTTATGCGGTCATCTAGACCTGGAATGTACCCAATAGATCCCATCAAATTCTTGTTGGGCCTGACAAGTAGATCAACAATCACTGATGAAATCTAGGAAACTACCTGGAGAGCGTAGGCACGGATCATGCTTGGGTGAGAAGAAGTGGACCTACTCCACTGGCAAGGTCAAACTTAAATATTTCTCCACGACTAGCGTGAGATTACTAAGGTCCACCCAGACAGAGCCCCGCATGCTTCGGTAAGACTATATAGGTACTTTGACAGCTAGTCAGGTATCCCCAAGGCTCCGCTAGCAACATATCCATTTACCGTGCACCCCATTACCACGGAACTCTTAATACCTTGTGGTTGAGGAGTTAGCTCGCCGTTTGCTATTGCTAATTCAGAGACAGGCCTGACAGTCGACTCGGTTGTCAGCCGACTCCATCTGCTGGGTTCCGGCTATTCACTACCTGCAGATGTATCCTGTACCCACTCTAGGTCCACCCTCGCCACCCTCCCCGCGCTGAAGAACGTTTCTATATTGCTTTTAGAGGTGAAGCTCTAATGACAGCTACCAAATCAAAGCTAAATGAAAACAAAATGGTGCAAAGTCAAAGCTAAAAAATATTATTATTATTATTATTATTATTATTATTATTATTATTATTATTATTATTATTATTATTATTATTATTATTATTATTATTATTATTATTATTATTATTATTATTATTAGTAGTAGTAGTAGTAGTAGTAGTAGTAGTAGTAGTAGTAGTAGTAGTAGTAGTAGTGGTAGTAGTAGTAGTAGTAGTAGTAGTAGTAGTAGTAGTAGTAGTAGTAGTAGTAGTAGTAGTAGTAGTAGTAGTACTATTATTATCATCATCATCATCATCATCATCATTATTATTATTATTATTATTATTATTATTATTATTATTATTATTATTATTATTATTATTATTATTATTATTATTATTATTATTATTAGTATCATCATCATCATCATTCACATTTTACAGAGAGGTAGGAAGAAATATGTAGACCAATGCAATATAGGAGAAAGTGAGGGGATGGCATGAATATGAACAGGTGCCATATATCTAAAGGTCTAAGAGGAGCAGAAAACGTGATGTATGAATTATGCGAGAAGAAGGAAGCACAGACAGAATGACAGAATGTATATTCTCTTCATCAAGAGATTAGAGGAGATATAAACAAAGCACCGGTTTGTATCACTCCGCAGCCACGTGCTTCCACAATGACGCAACACGGTTACCTACCGCTACGCGTAGGTATAATATGCATTTTACACTACTAAAAGGATGTATTTACTTGATCCAAATAACATATAGCACGTGGAAATTAGCTGCTACTTACGTCTTCTCTGTCCACAATAACACTTTTTCATTTCCTGCTCACAATCTCAAAACCAATCTCCAGAAGCAGCTTGTGGAGGGAAGTTCGTTTTAAATCTGGAAGATTGGGATTAGAGTTAACTGCCAGCAGCACTTTGTTTAAGGTGGATGTTCATTGTTAACAAAGAACTGGTGAAATTTTCGACGGATTGCAGATCTCACACTCACAAATTCGTCGCAAACTACATCCACCATTTATCTGGCATGTGGTCGCTTTTTACCGGTATCTTCACCAACTAACGATTTTTTGTTGTGTGTACTGCAAATACTTGCAACTGACACACTGGTAAACTCGGATGTTAATTTCATCACGTCTTCGATAGCAAGTTTGGGATATTTCTCGCAGAACTTGTTAAATACGTTCAATATTGTTGTCTTTTAACCACTTCAAAACGGTTTGCCGCACTTATGTTTCACAACACTCACTTGTTCCGCCATGTTACTTTCATACTGAATAATGCGCGCGCAGAATGAATTAGGCTGGTTACAGATTCACTTAACTGCGTACTCTTACACTTTAACTATGCTTAGTACACTTAGTTCATGCTTTAGCAAACATTAAGTGACATTTCAGACCTCAGTAAGAGTATTTCTTCAAGGGACTATTTACACGGCGAAAGCGTCAAGAGGGCGCGCTGTGGTCAAAACGCACGTGGCTTTGTTTACGTCTCCTCTAATCTCTAGATGAACAGAGTATAAAGAATTAGATAAATAGGGAAATAAATGGGGTAACATTAGTAAACGAAATAGTCGCAAAGAAAGAAAAAGAGAAAAAGAAAATGCTGACTGGAGATAAAGAAAAGAAAAATAAAAATATGGAAGAAATTTTAGAAAGGCTAAAGAAAATAGGGAATAAAAATGTAGAAAGAAAGGGGGAAGAAAAAAGAGAAGCGGGTAGCAAGGAGTTTAGGAGGTAAGGAGGAAACTCTCGAGAAGCCGAAGGACCAGGGAGCCAGCTAATAGGGAGGCCAAAGGGAAAGAAACGGCAAAGGCTCTTATCTGAACATAGATTAAGGATAAAATAAATACGTAAAATATGTATGTGAAAAGGAATGTACAAATAAATCGATGTATCTGTCTTGAAAGGAACCCAAATGCTAGGTTACACCACAGAACACCCTAGTAGGTTACACCTCAGCTATAAACAATTTGCTGGCGAGAGGCGTATACAAAGACAAGTATGTAAGGCAGTGGTTATATGCATACACAGTATGCATAGTTAGATAGTCTGTGCAAGGAGAGCGAACGAACCAACTGATCAGTGTTTGTGCAAATTGCGCGAGTAAAAAATACGAGCGATATCAATTCTCTATATTATGGTTACCTTGCAGTTCACCATTTGCCTATGTAGTATAGGAATGTGATCACACCCAAGAGTAAAATTAAACTACATATATGCACATTTGTGCTCACTTCCTTATTTGTAAACAAGTAGATGGCAGATAGAGGAAACACTTTAGTTTCTTCCGATGGTTACAGTAACTTGTCGCCAATTTATCTGTTGTTTGTCACTCATTAGACCTGCAGTCGTAAAACGTTACCAAAGAAAAACAGTGTACTTTAGTGTTGAATTTCTGTCGAGAAAAATACACTTTATAGAAGAAAGATGCGAGATGGTCTCCAGTAGCAGTGATTGCTAAGGTTAGAATTCCTGATATTTACTAAGAGCAAATATTGAAATTTTATGACGTAATAAAAGTGGATCTTTCATAAAGCTATGTATGTACTCTTTTGGAAATGCACCAGTTCACAGTAATAAATCAAGTAAAATTCGGTGCATGACACTGATATTAATACCATAAAATATTGTTTCATTTATGGACTAGATTATTATAAATCTGTAAAAGGGTACCTCCTACTTCTAGTATCAACAGGTTCACCGTGCTTAACCAAATCTTAGACATTCTTACCACTTCGGTGCAATTTAGTAATGGTAAAAAAGTGAAGAACAACGGAAAATAACTTGGAAAGTGTTACAGGCAGTTTTCGAATCAAACTTTGTTACGATGGGGGAGGGGCGGGACTTAGGTTTGTGTTATATTTATGGCAATAATGCTGCGGCGGCGGTGGCAGCAGCAATCTGAATTTTACTGTCTTTAAGAGCAGTGATTTTATATTTCTGAGCAGTACAGGCATATAACTCTCCCAAAACTGAGAAAGCAAGTGACAATTTGTTTTCTGTCTTTTACTCTCTCTACTAGTAAGTAGAGGAAGTATTGTATTCCACTTACAAATTTGATGTCGACATTTCACCAGAAATATATGCCTTGAGGCCCCCTGAATCCAAAAAGAAAGCATTCTTAGAACATGGTCTGTTTGTGTGTGTCTGTTTGTTGGTCAGTCTGTGGACGGGTTAAGTGAAAAACAAAAAGCCAAGGTTGGTATTTAAGTTTAATGTCTTTTTTTAGGATGTGACAAAAATTTCTCTACCCTAAACTACTCTTTACATGGAAAATTTGTCGAAAATTTTGATTTTCTTGTAAATGGCCCTAATGATTTTGGTTAAAATGACATGTTTAAGATATTTTTATGACAAATTAAACATATATTTTAAATTTTCTCGCTATGGCCTATGTAGTCCAGTTTACTCTCGATGAATTTTGAATAATTCTTAAATCGTAAGAGATAGATCAAATCTTACTATACAAATATGTTGTTACCTATTGCTGAATTTCTGACAATGAAGTCATTAATCCTCTTGTGCTCCAGTATTTTTGAATAGTAGTAATAGTATCCGCTTTTTAGAGAGCACCATATTTTTATGTTTTGGCACTTACATTGCTCTCTCACAACCCCCAGAATGTGTGGAGGATCACACCTGTCGTTGGTTTACGGGTCTCACCAACCTGACCAGAAGAATTATCAAAATAAATTCACCAACCATATCCTCTTAATTACCAATCAGAGGATGCATTACATGCCATGACAGATCAGCATGTTGGGGGTTAAGAGTTTATAGAGATATTAGAGAAATGGAAAGGTTGGAAAAATAAAGACTCTGTAGCCTTTGCAAACCCTAATAGCAATGGGATCGGAAGAGAACAAGAGATGACCAAGGTAAGGTCATAAGGTCAGATAGAAAAGCTACAGTGAGGAGTGAAACATCAGTAAGTGGAACTAATGTTCTGCTCAGCTTGGCTACCTTGTGGTCGACATCCACATATCCCCTAGATGGGGATCCCCTGAGGATTATATCGAGAAGTAGAGAAAGAAAAATGATGTTATTAATGAACTAGTTCTTAACCAGCCAGGAGTCACTCTGAAGATGCCCAATGCAGTCTTGGGCGAAATGTCAGACAATTTATGGACTGAAACACGACCTACAAACCCGAAAACTACTATCCTTTGGATTAATGCTGGCTGTGAAAGCCTTAGCATGTATAGTAGAACAGTGAGTTGCAAGAAGCTGAACAGAATACTGCAAGCTATAATCGTCATTGCTGGAATTGTGACCGCAAATGCCAACCTAGTTAATGAACCAGAAAATTGTTTGTTTAGCTTGTAATATGATACATTTGCTTACTCACAGCTAGCACTTGTACCATGTACAGTCTGCATCAAAAGTATAGCATATCTCCTTGTATTTTCAAAGAGTAGTAATAGTAAATACTTTCAGTAAAAAGAAAAAATACTTCCCTGGCAGGGAAGGACCTTTTTTTCAATGAGGTGGGGAAATTATTTAATGAGAGGAAGGAAATCCCCCCGTTAATTTGAACTTGTAAAGAAGTGGATGTTAACTCGGTGAAGTCATCTAACCCACCCATTTCCCAAGCACTCTCCCTATTTAGCAGCCTTTCTTTTAAAGCAATACTATTGCATAAAAACACCAAAAACTGTAGGTACTGTTAATGCAAAAATTAGTCTGCCAGTAAGTGAAATCTAGTTTACTGGATCTTGCTGCACTGATAATAGCAACCAAGGCACGGCCTAAACAGTTGGAGCATTGCCAGCCAAAGAAACATGCACACGCTGAAAATACCAACACTGTATAACTGAAGTGGTAATTCACAAATGCATGACGAAACACAAAGTACTAGTAATAGTAATAATAAGAATAATAATCATAATAAGTTTCTGGAGAGATCATTCTATATTTTGATTTTCTTCTCTTGTAACTCTTTTAGTAATGTTTGGTACTGATCTTTGAGTATTTAAATTAGGTGATGGTGCATTCTTTGCAAGTTAGAGAGTGCTTTTTATATACATAGGTTTCTCTCTTTCTGTCAAGGCTGGGTTGTTTTTCAAGAGATCTTGCCCCGTTCATTCTGTTGCATTTATCATGATTGCCCATTTTTGACATGGAAAAGTTGGCATAATATTGATGTGACTGCAGATTTCAGAGATGTATTGCTGACTCAGACCACGCTGGTGCTACTAGCAGAAGAAGCGGGCAAACTTCCGTAGACCAACCCCAGTGAAAAAAATTTTTTATCCCAAAATACCCATTAGGCACGTATAAATACGTACTCAAAATTCTAGATTCCAAAACTGCCTCAAACTGCCAAAAAAAATTCCCAAAGTTCCGCAAAAAAATGAAAAGTTTTAGAGATAATGCTCATGAAAAAAGACATTGAAACACAGTTTCTGTACACTTCGCCTCTTCCTCCTCTACACTCTCCTTGTTCCTCACCTTTCTTGATTTCATCCCCTAATTTGCTTATTGTATTTGCACACAACGGCATCTATTAGTATTCACCTTAATCTTCTTCCTTCTTCATATACTCCACATTTTCTTAATGCAGATTCAATCCCGTACTCTTCGTTCTTCGGTATATCAACCATATATACATTCGGCATATCTACACCTAACCTTACATCAGTCTGTATGACTCAGTTGGTTAGGTGCTGGCCTATTGACCACAAGGTCGCGAGTTCAAATCTGGTCCAGACCAATGGTTTTTAAGTGTGCTTAAAAACGACAGCTCAATGTCAGTAGATTTAAAGGCATGTAAAAGAACTCCTGTGGGACAAAATTCCGGCACACTGGCGACGCTGATGTGATCCTGGCAGTTGACAGCGCCGTTAAGCAACAAAATAATTTTTTTTAACCTAACCTAACCAAAACTAAGCTACAAACTGTACATAAGCTATACACTAGACAATAAAAAAACATGGTGCTCCCAAACATTACCAGCCATAACATAACGTAAACAATCTTCTACCACAGGTGACCAAAGTCGACAATAAATATCTTTCTCTGATGCAATATTGGGAAGCTTTTCGACTATGGGGCACACTCCAGAGTAACTTTATAGCGCTTCAATGCCATTTTATTAATTTTTTACAAGGTTGGTTTGCAGAAGTTTGGCCGAAGAAGCTTGGATGCTATTATACAGGTTAATCCTGTGTCAGCTGTGCTCTGTTGTTGCTTTGTGGCTGAACTGCTGCTCTTATAAAAAGTATCCCTCATTTATTCTTTGCAGCTTAGGGTCCTCAATGTCTCAGCTATGGTTTGTAGCTTAGGGCCAGCAGTGTTTGTTAATCCCATGTTGATATTTGTGATTTTAGAGCATGATATTTGTTATGTCATTGCATAATGTATACCTATCAAGTACACAGTGGACTGAGGAACTGGGACAGAGTAGTAAAGAATGTTAAGTGTTGTAACCTCAAAATGAGCTAGAGGTGAGCTCAGACTTAGGACATATTGGTCCACAGTAAAATTACTAGGGACTGGCATTTGGTACATTTAACCTTGGATATGGGGTTAAATTTGTGTGGATTTGTAACAGTTTCTATGTTTCTGGTATTACCAAGAATGTTTGGTAATGTCATGCATATTATACCTACATAAGGAGGTGCATTCCATTACCACATACCTACGCAATAATACTTGCACAGTACGTTTACTACAAAACTTGGCCATCACTACATGACCTTCACTACATCTCCCTGCACGCATATGCTAATCATCACACATGCTCCGTCTGATATGACATTAGGTTGGAGGACGTTAATAATAATAAAAAAAAAAAAAAAACACGCGTGCCTTAGTCTTACTTCTGTCAGGTAGATGTTTTGCACTGTTGTAGTCCAGTTCGCATATGAATAACAGGAGTGTTTAGAAGTGTTTGGTTATGCTAGAAGTGTCCTCAAAATGAATCACAATTGCAGTATACAGTATAACAAAGAATGTTTATGTATGATACGAATGTGCCTGTATTATTTTGCAGGCAAGTTGTAAGGCAATTTGAAATAAATTTCCTGGCATGTGTGTTCCTAGTAGAGAGGCCATTTGTTTGCTTATAAATAAATACAGGATGATGGGTTCAATTTGTGATAGGAAAAGAAAGATAAAATGGCTTGTGCTTATGAAACAGGAATTAAAGAAAATCAGAGAAAGGTTAGAACTATCACCTCGAAAATTTCTTAGGTACCTTGCACAAAGTGAAATTAAAACAAAACATCAGAAGAGAAATTAACACTACTGGGAAACTGAACTAATGTGTATGAATGAAAATTTCCTCAGAAGATGCTGTAGATGTATTTATTGCAGATGGATAGCATTTCCAACATCTCCTGTTATAAGGCATGTTTTGTGTTTATTCTGATAATTGTTAATGTGATTTGAGATTTGATTTGATGTCAATGCATGTGTGACTGGGAGATAGCCGTGTACCTTTTGGCCAAGTTTTGTAGTAAACATACTGTAGTTTTAAGTTTATATAGGAAATAATTGAAACCATGGAACAACTCAATCTGTAAATACTCTTTGAATATTAGCTATGATATGAATGAACTAAATTTCAGGTAATTATATACTTTAATGGCAACACCTCTGCCTGTAATCTAACAACGTGCTGCATTGCCAATGAGTTTATCCAAACACTAACCTTAAACTCTTCTCAGATTAACTGTTTAAACAAGAAAACTAAAGCTTGTACTATGACTTTGGTTTTAATGGATAAATTTGCACAACGGCTGAAATGAGTATGGTGATCGTGGATTGCTTAAATGAACCATAATTGTGCATTGCTGTGTGTCATCGCTTACCTTGATAATATATAACAGTGCTAGATGTTAAACAAGTGTGGAATGAGTCTATTGTAAGATCTGGAAAAAACTTTCCTACACAAAAGTATACGAGCGCCCTCTAGTTATTAACCAGCTAGGAGTCGTTCTCTGAAGATGCCCAACGCAGACTTGAGCGAAATAAATCTACCATCTATTGAACAATTTTAAAGGTTTTAACAAGTCTTATAGATTATAAGCTTCTTTATCTTAATATCTGATGAAAGTTCTTGAAATCCAACACAGACTATGTAGTTTCACATTAATTCTAATGTAGCATCACTGCAAATCATGTTTATACTGGTCACCATCATCAAAATCTTTGTCATATTCTTGAAAGATATTAAACTTAAATATGAAGTTTGGTTTTTAACCAGCATTTTGTTCACACACGCAGGCACGTGCACCCACATGCACGCGCATACACACATGCACACACACACAACCTTTTTCTAAAAATGCTTTTTTTTATTCAGGAGGCCCCAAAACATCCTTTTAGTGAAATGTTGACATAATTTTGGGACGAATACAATACTTCCCCAGCTTACTTTATGTAGTTGAGAAAGTAAAAAAGACAAAAAGTGTTAGCAGTTTGTCATGTTTGGAAAGTCCTGACTATGCTTGTCAATGCAAAGCAACGATTCATGCAGTAAAATTATTGCTTGGGAAAATAATATTGCTGGACCACTGCTTTACATACCAGCAGCCTTACAACAAGACAATAATGTAGTGTTTGGCAAGATATCAGAGCATGAACTCACTAAGAGCATCTGGTTTAGTTACTGTCATCAAGTGTGCATATGCTGGGATGAGACTAAAACAGTGTACAAGGTTAGCTAGTATGCACTTTTTTAAGTACTGCAAGAAGGGATAATCTTGCTACAATGCATTGTTCAATATGGCTACATGTACATTAAATAAGTACATGAATTATAAACCTTCAGTGAGGTTAAAAAGTCGTTCTTCAGCATCAATTTTTGCTGAAAATGAATTCTAAGTAAGATAGAAGTGCACAATGAAGAACTGTTATTAATGTTGCACTTAGGCTTGGTATTATAAATTAGGTTAAACTATAGTTCTAAGTTTTATTTAGACTGATCTTGAAGCTCAGTAGGTGGAGCACCTGTCTGGTGTACAAGGGGTCCTGGGTTCAATTTCCGGCTGAGAGGGCGAAAATTTTTCTTCCGCTAGGATTATTCCCCATCCTCTGTAGAGTCTGGAAGGATGAATGGAAGTGTGAAGGTGTGTGTGTGTGTGTGTGTGAGAATTAAAACAGGTAATAAAAATCCAACATCCAATACCACCGTCAAGCAAGTGAACACTATTACGATTATTCTAAGAGGTGAAAAGTCACTGATATGATCTTCAATGTTAAAGACGGCATACAAATGGAACACCAAAAAGAAAAGTTTTATGCTATTTTGTCTTCTTCACTTTGCGGTGTGGGCAGAGTGCCTGTTCCATCTCACAATAATTGCTCTTTCCACCCCCTTTTGGGTGTACCAACATCTCTCTTTCCCTTTGGAATGTAATCTTAGGCAGCCTTATTTCAGGCATTCTTTATATATGTTGCATCCATTCAGTGGTGTAGCATTGGTAAATTCTACAAATTATTAGTGGATTTTGTTCAAATTCATATTAAACATATAAGGAATAATGTGCATACAAATTTTCATTGCAATATCTGTAACACTTTTTTTATTTTATTTATTGATTAATTTTTTTAGCTATTTTTAGTAGCGTACCTGAAATGTTCCACATGATGGGAGTTTCAAAATTTTGGTAATTTTAAATGTTATTCTGATATAGATGTACTCTCAAAAGAATGATGGGAACAGAAAATTTTGTAATGCCTTAGTTTATTAAATGAAAATTATTAGCTTTGAAAGGATATTTTTGTCACAATTTTTGTAATTTTCATAGAACTTTATAATGCACCTACTGCTAAATATTAAAATTACAGAAAAATCACTCCCATTATTTATTTCTGCATTCTCAATTTGTTATACAGTTCAAAAGTATTGGAAAGCACGAATGCTAATGGCTTCATTGCCAGATGCAAGGCACTAGAAAACAACAACAACAACAACAACAATTTGTTACACAAGCACTCAGATTCCATGTTCGGAAAAATAGGTTTCATTAAGTGCAGTGTGCTCTCTACAACACATGCTTTCCTCGTAGTGAACCATGCAGAAGCACATGAGCAAAGTGCATACCCTGCCTTTGGTTTCCTGGCATACTTCTCTGTTACATGTTCACACCAGCCACTGTTCAAAATGCTGCTCGTTGTACTCTGATAGGTGCAGAAGAAGTTAAAAATATGAAATTAACCTTCACTGCAAAACAAAATACTGAAAAAACTGAGCTTTAAACCTTATTAACAAGTGAGATGCACTTCTCTGGATCATATCCAGGATGCACACACATCATTTGATGTGACTGGTATAAAGCAAGCTGGACCACCAGCCACTCTGTTTCATTGCTTGGCGTGATAGGGTAACAGTACTAATTCATAGTAGATTGTTCAAAATACTCCTCAGCAAGAATAATGCAAATTGGATTAATATATAGATAGTAGGAAAAGTTAACTAAGGAAAACTGGTAGGGTATGCAACACTTCACCCACATCCATTGATGCTATGCCCTTGCATCCATTCTTTTTAATATTATCCTTTTAAAGGAAGAAATCCCTACAGAAAATCTACTATGCAAGGGGCTGGCGACCTCTTCGCAGGAAATTAAACTTGCTTAGTCTTTTCACAATTTTGTTTTTTAAACATTAATATTCAATTGAACTTTCCTGGAACTTGTCCTCCATTCAATTACAGTTCAATGCTATGTTGCAAGATGGTGGTCCCAGCTGTACATATGGATTTGGGGAGGTATTTTAGGATTTGCTATCATGATGAAGTTATTCCAATAATACAAAGATCCCAGAGACCCAAAGCTTTCTTAAAGAGCTCTGATGATTTTCAAATGTGGAATCACTATTTTTTTTAAAAGATTCAGATATGAAATATACTATGTTTCCACGAGGAATTGAAATAGATTTGAGTCCAGTCCCATTCTCAATATGAAGCACATTTCCATGTTGAATTCAGTCTGGAATAAAATTGATTTGGATACGCAAGGTTCAAGCATAAATAATTCAAGCTTTTGTTTTGGTCATGTGGTTTAAGTTGGCAAACCTGTGAAAAGTATGTCTTCTGCATGTTTTAAGTAGGTTTTGAGGTCAGTGAATATCTTTTAGAAGAATATATTGCAAAATTATTGAAACAATAAAAGTAGCTTTGTTTTTCTGTTTTATTATGCCACTTTTGCTGAGAAAACAAAATGACAAGCCTGCACTGTGTTACTATGGCTACAGTACAATTCAGCATCTTTGGCAGATTCAAATCAATTTGAATCCAGTAAGTGTTCTCATGTAACAAAATCTCAATCTGATTGCATTTCTAGGAGGATCGGATCCAAGGATTCAGTTTGATCTGAATCTGCTTTTCCATGTAGCATTCATACTGGAATGAGAATTCAGATCAATTTGAATTCCCCATGGAAATGTAGTGATAGGTAGTCCCAACCTTAATCCTACATTAAATTTGCAACCGGATACAGAAATGAACAGCAAAGGTATAAACTGTAAAACAGTATATTTTAATATTGGATTTCTGTTAAAATAACATTATATGTTTGAAAATTAAGGGTAAACATAAAAACCAGGGATTATGCAATAAAATAAATCCCTGGATCACATAAACCTGCAGTACAAATTTCTCTAAACATTAACTGCTTGTTCCCCAGCCTTTTGTATACCTAAAGGAATAGGTATACATAAATTTTTGGTTATGATTAACTTGAAGTAGGTGGAAAAATGAGTATTAATAAACAATTTGTAAAAAATATATATGCAAATAAATCATAAGTAATGTCAAGTAAATGTAAATGTACATCACACTTTGTCTGGTACAAACAAAATGCCAAGGAAAAGTGAGTGGCTTACGGAATTTAATGTTCTGTCAGCATGTTGGCTTAGTGGTTGAAGTGCCCAAACGGAGACTGGAAGATCCAGGGTTCAAATCCTGGCTATGGCATTGACTTTTTCAGTCTCATTCTATCCTTTCCAACAATATCTTACACTTAGCTATTGTGTGGGGAAAAAATTAATCACATTGGTTCACCTTATAGTTAGACTAAAAGCCTGGGTCTTAAGTACTTAGAACATAGTAAGTCACCATTAAGCTACATATGTAATCTCATATGAATTTGAGATCTCCTTGTATGGTTTATTTGGGAAAATGCGAGTGAATTGGACAATTTAATGCTCTGTAGGCATGTTGGCCATGGTAGCTTAGTGGTTAGTGTCCAAACAGAGACGGAAGATCTTGGATTCAAATCCAGGGTATGGCATGGAATTTTTCAGTCTCATTCTATCCTTTCCAGCCTTATCCTACACATGGCTATTGTGTGGATGAACAATTAATTGCATACTTTAAATTGCTCTCATCGAAATATGGTCCGCATGAGTTGTGATTAAAGTCTTATTAAAAGATATCATCATGCTTCCTGTCTGTTATTTCTCTAAAGAAATGGAATGGGTGGGGCAAAGTTGTATTCATGCATGAATGGGCTTCAACTGTTGACTCAACAAAAATATTGGTTTTATAAGTCTTTCCCTGCTCTTCATGCATCATACACCAATTTTTTTCATCATGGAGGAGTACTTTGTGAAGAATATTAGTTCTATCAAAGCTGCAATAATGATTATTGTGTATACATATAGGAGACATATTTTTAAAGTAAGTGCTGAGAGTTTTTTAAAAAAAGTAAAGTATTATTTTCCAAATACTTACTTATCATTCACAACCTTATGTAGCCAATTGTAATGGGAAGCCTGTTTTTATTGGCCTTGTGAAAGAATGATGCCGCAAGTGGAAGTCAGTACTTCTTTTTACTTTCTCTACTGGTAAGTAGGGGAAGTATTGTATTCCACCCAAAAATTCGATGTCGAGATTTCACCGGAAATACATGTTTTGAGACCCCCTGAATCCAAAAAAAGCATTTTTAGAAAAAGGTCCGTGTGTGTGTCTGTATGTGTGTCAGTCTGTGAATCTGTGGACAGCATAACTCAAAAACGATAAGTCGGTTAAAAACAAAAGTTGGTATTTAAGTTTAATGTCTTTCAAGGATGTGACATGAAGATTTTGGAGAAAATAGCCCCACCCTAAACTACCCTTTACATTGAAGATTTTTCGAAAATTTTGATTTTCTTGAAAATGGCTCTAACGATTTTGATTAAAATGCCATATGTTTGAGATATTTTTATGACAAATGAAATGTATATCTTGAATTTTCTGGCTATTGCCCCTGTAGTCGTATTTACTCTGGATGAATTTTGCATAACTGGTAAACCGTTAGAGATAGACCAAATCATACTATACAAAAATGTAGCTCTTGCTAAAATACACAATTTATGTCTCTATAAATTTTCTTGTAGGGTGAACCATTTTGGAGATATTCCTTATTTTGTGTGTGAGTTTCGGAAAACTTAGAACTTTTGTGAAATGGGTCATCGCTGTTCATTTTTTTATATGTTAAGTGTGCAAAGACAACAGAATCCCAAACATTTGACTATCGCACAAAACCTACTGTATTCTAGCATTCCCCTTGCACCTACAAGGAAATAAGCAATAAGATAATTTGTACAAATGTTTATCTCAACTAACAAGAAAGAAGATATAGGAATAAGAGTTTGTAAGAATGGTTAGTTCAAGAGTAGACAAAGTCATGTGAGTGCAACACATAAGATTTTTTAACATTCTGGTTGAAATATTTACCACCAAGGAATTTCTTCAGAAGAAGACCAGATACAGATGATTGGTGCCAAATTGGACTGTTTGAAAAATGGTCAATTTTTTCCTAACCAAATGAGGTGATCAGATCTTGGGTTTATGAGATTTGGCTGTGTGTGGCCGGGTATTGTCACTTATTGTTTTCCCTTAAACCTCACACAGTTGGGGATGAATATTTACAGACACTGATCTGACTTCACAGTAGGTGGCTCGTTTAATTTGTTTTGAACATTTTGAAACACTCAAACAATAGGAAAAAACAGAGTGATGGTCAGTCACAGCCCCATCTGGCTTCCTAATGAATGGATTGAGCATGCCTAAAATCTTGACTGAGCATTAAATTACTTAAATGGTAACTACTTCAGAAACATGTCTCATTTATCCATGAAGGTGGATCCAAGCCTTGTTAAAAAAAGTTTTATATGGATCTGTTTTGCCACTATTGAGACTGCACTCACAGAATGTGCACCTAATTACAAGACCATGTGGTTAAAAAGCATTTAAGTTTTTTATATTGTTTTAACTTCAAGAACTCATTAGCTCTTTGCACAGAGCCATAAGAAATGCCTGCATATTGTAATAGACACTTAAGTAGTTCTAGGGGTAAGTCTTCAAACTATGGGCGATGTGGCACAAAGAAAATGTCTCCTCTGCCCAGTAATGAGGCAACTGTTGTGGCCCTGTACAGCAACTTCCAAGAGGGGTCAGAGAAGGGGATCTAGAGTTCAAGCATCTGTGCTATCTGTCTGCATTTGCCAGAATGTACTGTGCTACCAACTAAACCTGAAAATTGACAAGGGAGGGAAATGAGAGATGAAGGGAAAGGAATCCGTGGAGAAGAGATTAATTCTTGTCTGTATCCTGGATCATTCTATTTAGTGCATTGGAAAATTTACCATTACATATGTCAGTCTGTTGATAAGACCATGTTTGTGGTTATTGGACATTAGCTGTCCCCTTTAATATATGTTTTCTGGCTACACCAAACATTTAATTTGTTAATCTTCTTGATAAGGTTTAAGTTCAACAATGGCAGCCAATTGTTGATTTCAGTTTCTCTTGTATATCTTCTAAAACCTTATTGTTGTGTATAGTCCTTGTTAATTCAGATAACCTTTCATTACATTTTTACATATTTTGTTGTAAATATAAGAACAATATAGTAGCGTAAAGTGAGAATCACTTTTTTAGAAAGTGATTTCTCCATGCTGACTTTAAAATTCTTTGCTGTTTTGCATGACTGTAAGAAAATAGAAATAGCAAGTTACCACTTCAGAAAAGTATAAGTATTTAAACACTTAAACTAATAACACAGAATGTCATAGAAATGGTTAATATCAAAACTTTTATTTGGTAAAAATTGTTTGCTTTAGTAAGATGGTGTAAAATAATGGGCAGCTTGGGGTGATTTTCTTGAACATCTTTATGTGGTATCATCATTCAAAGATACTAAATTTGAGACTAAGTTGGGTATTCATGGAACTTTTCTTTTTATGCTTTCAACACACACAAAACATTTGAGTATCATTTCAATCTCATGTTTCTGTCTTGTAGCTATCGCAAAGTGTGTAATGAAGCTTTTTCTCTAGTTTATCTCAATTGATGTAATTATATACTTATTATTAACTAAGACTTTATTGAGAATATGATTTTAGAAAATGTGAGATAAGCCAAAGACTGCAGGGAGGGGAGTGGGGGTGCAGCAGGTACGGACACAATTACACACAATAGTTGTGACTCATCACCATACTTATCAAGGACAGTGATATGTATACCAAGTTCAATATGGTGTTAAACTGTATAAATTTCAGAACCAGAATTCGGGGAGGTTAGTTTTGTTAGAGGGTGGTGAAAATTACATCATCTATCAAATGTTTTGTAACATGTTGATAATACAAAATTTATATCACTTCATAATTTTTGTGGATAGACTTTAAACTTCAAATACCCATGTTATTAGCTAGGGACACATACCTGCCACAATTTTGTTTCCAAATCTTACAAATTTTTAGGAGACTTAAAGTACTTCATAATTAACAATATGAGCAGACTACTTTTTTTATCGAGTGATATATAAGCTCTAAAAGGATTTGTGTATAGAAAAAATATTATTCCACTTCAAATGCATAATTTTTAATTTTTGAAAATTCAGTTATATTGCATATATATATTTCACTAACTTTGTTAAACTAGATGGTTTGTAACATCACAAAAATATTTCAGCTCTCCAACTTATGTAGTTTCTGAAAAAGGCTTATCCAAAACTGCAAAATTTAAACTTACAGAAAAATGCGAGACTAAATTAACATGGTGATACCGATATTGAAAAGTGTATGACCCAGCAGATGCCAAATTTAAATCTCCTTTAAAGGGCTTAGATATTAAGAATACCCGTATTGTGATACATCATTGGATTTGTAAGATCTCATACACTTTTATAATACACAAAACAAAAGATCTAATGTGTTGCACTCAGATAGTTTCTCTACTCTTGTATTAACTATTCTTACAAATCCTTATTCCTCTGTTCTTTGTTAGTTGAGTTAAACATTTGTGCCTGCCTCTGTAGTGTGGTGGTAGCATGTCTCCCTCAGGTCCAAGAGTTCACAAGTTCCAATCTCGCTAAGGGAGAGTTATCTGGATAAGGTTTCTTCCAAGGTTTTCCCTTATCCTGAGAAGATGAATGTAAGGTAACTTAAAGCTCTATGGACTTCAGGCTCATTTGAACATCATTTCACCCATCTTGTTCATTCGCCGTCTGATATGACACTGTGTTGGAGAATGCTAATAACAAAAGGAAATGTTTGCAGAAATTATCTAATTACTTATTTACTCTTAGGTTCAAGGGGATTATGGGAATACAGTAGGCTTTGAGTCTAGTCACTATACGAAGGCTGTAAAATTCTGTTCTCTTTACATGGCCAAGATACAAAAAAAGTGAATAATGACCTTCAATTTAAGAAAAGAGTAAGTACTGCAAAACTCACACAAGTATCAAGAAATAGCTCTAAATGGTTCACTCTACAAATATTTATTAGGACATACATTGTGTTTTAACGAGATCTACATTTTTTGCACAGTGAGATTTGGTCTATTTCTTATGGTTTACCAGTTATGCAAAAGTCATCGTGAGAAAATAGGACTATAGGGCTATAGCCAGAAAATTCAAGATATACAATTATTATTTATTTATGCTAACAAACTTACTGTTGGTGTTTTTAAACACACAAGCCATGTGTGGGCAAAGTTTGAGAGGTAGAACAGTAGGTCTGTGGTTCAAATCCCAGTTGTGGCATTGAATTTTTAAGTTCCAGTTCTACCTCTCAAGATATACATTTCATTTGTCATAAAAATATCTTAAACATATGGCATTTTAATCAGAATCATTAGAGCCATTTTAGAGAAAGTTGAAATTTTCAAAAAATTTTCTGTGTAAGGGCTAGTTTATGGCGGAGGAATTTTCTTCAAAACTTTTGTGTCGCATCCTTTGGTTTTAACTAACTTTTCGTTTTTGAGTTATGCTGTTCACAGAAACAGAGACACACACATGGACCTTTTACTAAAAATGCTTTTCTTTGGATTCCGGGGGCCTCAAAACAGATCTTTGTGGTGAAATCTCCACATCAAATTTTTGGGTGGAATACAATACTTCCCCTCCTTGTCATACATATTAGAGAAAGTAAATCTGATATTTTGAGGCATTCACACATAACACTGTCCTTATGTGTAGGAAGTGTAGCATGTGAGACAAGCCAATGTGTATTGAGAAGGAATTTGGGATATGACAATAACAGACAGACATACATAATAACTGTTTCCTGTCCATGCGCTTTGTTTGCCATTGTTCTTCTGTTCATGATCTGTCTTTCCCTTTACAGACTCAGGAGCATCAGTTGCAGAAACAGTTGTGAAATGGATACCAAAATAGAAATCAAGGAAGAAGGTCCTCTCCCAGATGGACCCTTACAAAATGAGACAGAGTTCTTTACCGAGAATGTTGTCATGAATACAAACAGTAATGCCAGGCTGCTGGATGATGATTGTGGCACAGTTATCAAAACAGAAATTCAATCAGAGACTCCTTTTCTAGATGATTGTTCACAGAAGGGTAGAGAATATTTTACTAATCATTTCATGAAACAAACTAAGTCCAAGACTGCTACATCCAGCAACAACTGTGAGAGAGATACCAAACAGAGTAAGAGAGAATTTCCTCCAGAGTATCCCGTAATGAAGGTTAAGGAGTACAACAGTGATGATGAAATAGATAATGGAATAACAATTAAAGAAGAACATTGGTGGCTGGAAACAGAGACTTCATCTGTTTGTGATGACATTGAGGTAAGTTTAAATCCACTACAATTAGAACGTTAACGATGAAATATTTTAATTATGTAATACAAAATTTATAAGGATAGGAGGTATTTGTGCATATGTACATTGTTTATCAAACAGTGTACTTAAATGGTTGAAAGTTATGGTGGTGAATCAGATATGTTAGCATCTACACTTTCCATTAATGTGGAGAAAAGAAATTAATGGTAAATGAAATCAAGAAGTAATTCAGCTGGTAATTATTTATTTATGCCAGCAACCTTACTGCTGGTGTTTTTAAACACACAAGCTGTGTGTGGACAGTGTTTAAGAGGTGGAATCAGGATTGAAAAATTCAATACCACAGTCGGGATTTGAACCATGGATCTTCTGCTTATCGAGCTGCTACTTTAAACACTAAGTTACCATGGCCAACTTGCCCGTATAACATTAAATTCCCCAGTCGATTTTTACTTTCTCAGTAGACCACAAGGGAATCTTGCTTCAGAGACAAATACCCCAAGGGCGACTTACAATCTTCTCAGTTGGTGTGTATGTGGAGTGATCTTCCTTTTTTGTTTGATCAACAAGTGGTAAATGTTTGGAACTCTAGGACTAAATTTTTAACTCAAAATGACATTTTTGATTTTTAATTAATTTATATAAATATTTTACATGAGTTAAATTATTTTGTTGTTTAACAATGCTGTTAATTGCTAGGATCATATCAGCGTCGCTGGTGTGCTGGAATTTTGTCCCACATGAGTTCTTTTACATGGCAGTAAATCTACTGACATAGAGCTGTCGTTTTTAAGGACACTTAAAAACCATCAGTCTGGGCCAGATTTGAACCTGCGACCTTGGGATTAGTAGACCAGTGTCTAACCAACTGAGCCATCTATACCAACATTTTAAATGAGCGTACTTCAAAAAGTAAGTTACACATGTCCCATACTAAAATCATCACACAACAAGAACGGTACTTCCTTAGAATAGAGATCATGTTCTGGAATTCCTGTAGACAGTTTTCCCATTGTATTGATAATAGGTGTGTGAATGAAATGATGCATCAAGTGGAAACATAACTCCAAAGTTGAAGTACACTGCAGGGTAGAATTCTTATGAACAAAATGTTGAAATTACACCAAGATTCACTGGAATTTTTGTGCTATAAAGACCAAATGCAATGTTGTGTCTAATTGTGCTGAAATTAAGCAAAGGCATTCTTCTGCATGACAATGCAACACCCTACATGGCATACATAACTGATTCTTTGCTTAATTGTTTTTGTTGGGAGGTATGAGAGCACATGGCATACAGCCCAAATCTTGCACAGCAGTTTCCCTCTGTTGAGCAGACTGAGAAAACCTGTAGCAGGAAACAGATTTGCCAAAGAGAGGTTCACACAATAGTCCCTCAATGGCTTTGTGACCAAGGAGCTGATTTTTATCACTTAAGAATTGAACAACCGGTAGAACTTTCAGACTATTGTTTAGAGGGACCTGGTGACTATGTTGAAAAACAGTGTCATGTATCTGTCTCACTGCAATCTAGTAGGGCACTCAATTAAAATTTATTTGGCCTGTGATAATAAAATTATGTATAACTTACCTTTTGAAGTCCCCTTGAAGACAGGTGTGCATAATTTTGGTCATTTTTCCTCACCTGCCATTTTTAAAAGTCCAGCGACATATTAAAGTCACCTGTTAGCTTCATTTTAGTCACACTGTGGTAGCACCACACTGGTCTCTTTTTTTTTCTCAGTGGTATATTTTGTAGGAAATGTATCCATTAAATTTCAGTTTTATCTGATTTGTATGTAAATTTGCATACATAATCTCAAATGTGTTATCTAAAGGTTTAAATATGCATTTGATGATTGATTTATTCAATTTAATGCCAAAAAGAAAAGGGATTTTAATGCTAACGACTTCATAAAAAAATTTCTCTGTAAGTAAAAACATCAGCTTCAATCAAATACTTAATTTATTTTCAGTTTACTTAAGTATCAGAAAATGCCACTAGTATACTTCTCTGAAAAATGCAAAGGCAGTTTTAAAATAATGAATTTTGTCACTATTTAAAAGTATTTGATTCTATTATCTGAGACGTTGTTTGAGCTAGAATATTGAGCTTTTGCACAGTCATTTCAGGTGGGCTGATTTTCAAGTAAACAGATGTAAGATTGAAAAAGATACAAAGTTCAATCCCAGTGTTCTTTAACTGCTGACATGATACATGCAAATATTGCAGTGATGCATCGAGGAAGAATTGTGGGTATTTGGGAAGCCAGTTTGCTATTTAAAGAAATTGCTCGAAGTTATATATTCATATGTGGATCTAGAACTGTGCAAGTAAAACACAACACCAATGCATCTGTGAAAAGATACACATACACACGCCTCCTCCTTGCTATACATATGCTACCTGTGAAAGCCAGCAGAATGCCTCCCAAAGCTGCAGGGATGGTATTAATGGAAGTGAATGTACAGCATAATACAAAATGACTTGCAGCATGCTTCCAACAGTAGGAAATTTGCATGGAGTGGTGCAGGAGAATACATTGAAGATGATAACTTTTCCGTTGTCTGACTTTCTCATTAAAGGATTAGAGCATAAATTCTGTTTCCTTATTTTTACTTTATCTACTGGTAAGTAGGGGAAGTATTGTATTCCACCCAAAAATTTGATGTCGAGATTTCACCGGAAATATAAGTTTTGAGACCCCCTGAATCCAAAAAAAGCATTTTTAGAAAAAGGTCTGTGTGTGTCTGTGTGTCAGTCTGTGGACAGCATAATTCAAAATGAAAAGTCAGTTAAAAACCAAAGTTGGTATTTAAGTTTAATGTCTTTCAAGGATGCGACACAAAGATTTTGAGGAAAATAGCCCCACCCTAAACTACCCTTTACATGGAAAAATTTTCAAAAATTTTTTTTTCTTGAAAAAGGCTCTAATGATTTTGATTAAAATATCATATGTTTGAGATATTTTTATGGCAAATGAAGTGTATATCTTGAATTTTTTGGCTATAGCCCCTGTAGTCATATTTACTCTGGACGACTTTTGCATAACTGGTAAACCGTTAAGAGGTAGGCCAAATCATGTACAAAAAATGTAGATCTTGCTAAAATACACAACCTATGTCTCAATGAATTTTCTTGTAAGGTTAACCATTTCGGAGATATTCCTTGTTATGTGTGTGAGTGTTGGAAAACTTAAAATTTTTGTGAAATGGATCATCATTCATTTTTATATGGTAAGTGTGCAAAGAGAAGAGAATCTCAAAGCTTAAAAAGATGTGACTATCGCTCAAAGCCTTCTGTATTCTAACTTTCCCCTTGTACCTATAAGGAAATAAGCAATAAGATAATTTGTACAAATGTTGATCTCAACTAAGACGAAGATATAGAAATAAGAGTTTGTACAAATAGTTTATCACCTTCAAATATGCCCGGCCACTTCTAGTGCCCCATCCATCAGTGAAAAATATTGGAGAGCAAGAGGATTAATGACTTCATTGTCAGAAATCCAGCATTAGCTAACAACAACAAATAGTTTATACAAGAGTGGAGAAAGTCATGTGAGTGCAGCACATCAGATTTTTTTTAAGACTTTAGTTTAAGTCACTTGACTGCAGAGGTCTTATTGTGACAGACATAGATTTAAATACATGTTACAATTTTGATTACAATGGATTACAATATTTTAGAGTACAATTTGGTTGACAAGTCAAATTTGTTTATATAATTATGCTAACTTTTCTTCCTGCCCTATGATGGATGTGATATCCTCTCTGGCTCTTCTTTAAATGAGGCTGGCCAGACCGGTAGATTTGATGAACTGTATGCGGTTCCTTGTATTTCTGGTTTCTTACAAACCTATGTGGAATTCTGATGGAAGGTTGTGTAGCTCCCTGTGTTTGGAATAAATCGGGCATTCTGCTATTACGTGTCTAATGGATTATCTTACATTACATTCTGTACATTGTGGTGGTTCATTCTTAGTGAGTAGATATGAGTGTGAGTCTGGAGTGTCCTATCCTCAGATGGGATATCTGTCACATCTCATTCTGAACTTAAATGTCAAATCGCTTGGTTAGAGTAATTGCTTATAACACAGAGCAAAATACCCCGAACGGACTGTATGGTGTTTTGCAACTGGGCATGTGGAAATATGACAACAGACTGCTGCTGTAAACAAGGTCATGCTGCTCACATTTTGCTCTACAGTATTGAGTTACAAAGTGTATTATAGCTCAGCATGTTTTCTACTGCACAGCGTGTATGTATTTATGATTTGTATGTGTTAACTCAGCTTACCAAGTGAAATCTTTGCATAAAGATTTCCAGGTGTAAAAGTTCCGTACAACAATCTATGAACTTTACAATACCTTTCAAGCCACAGGAAGTGTTCAGGCTAAGAAATCTAAACGACAGTGTACAGTTCTTACTGAAGAAACATAAGACAATATCGGCCACCATTTGGAAAATTCCTTCCAGAAATTGCTTAGAGGTCTTTCACAACAGGTAGGCATTTCTTATGGCTCTGTGTGAACAGCTACTAAAAAAGTTAAAACTGCACAAAACAACTGATAAATGCTCTTCAACCAGGTGATCTTGTGATTAGGTGCACATTTTGTGAGTGTATACAATGGAGAAATAGACCCAAATTTAATATGTTTCGCGGACAAGGCTTGGTTTCACCTTCATGGATATGTATGTATACAAATTAATCATTATTGGAGCTCTGATAAACCTAATATTGTTCATGAAGTATCCTTTTGTGACAAAAAATTTGGTATATGGTGTACCATTAGCTTCTGTTTCCTGCTGCCTTTTATATAACATCAGGGTAGCCTTGTTCTATATATTTTCTCCATTCTGTTCTATCCTCACTAACTCTTTTCAGATCTGTCATTGTCCTTCCCCATTTCTGCCCAGTTCTTTCAGTTCTCTCCTCCCATGTCCTTCTTGGCCTCCCTCTACCTCGTCTTACTTCCATATGCATTTCAAAGACCTCTTTCATCATTATCTCTTCTCCCATCTGTGTTATATACCAGAGCAATGTTAGTTGCCTCTCCTCGATTATATCAGCTATTGCTTTCTAATGTCCTATCTGCATTCTAACGCTCTCATTTCATATTCTGTCTCTTCTTGTTTTTCTTGCTATTCTTCCTAAGCATTTCATTTCCAGAGAAAGAGTTATAGGCCCAATTTTTTTCAATTCTACAGTTGACACCCATACATACGTGAATACATTTTTGTGTCCTTTTTTTTTTTTTAGCGAATTGACAGGGAGTGTTATTTTGCCATTTTTCAACAATACTTTGCAACAGCTTATATGGCCAATCTTTCAGTGACAGCAATTGAAGGCATGTTTCAGGACAGAATTATTAATGGAGATTTGTGGCCCCCTTGGTCCCCCAACTTAATGCCCTGCAATTTCTATCTCTGGGGTAACTTAAAAAGTAAAGTCCACAATACTAACCAACAGACCCTCGAGGAATTAAAACAAAATATCTGCCAAGAAATTGTATTTCTTAATGTGAACCGTGGTGAGTGATGGATAGTTCCCTAAAGAGGTGCCAAAACTGTATGGACAGTGAGAATTCAGTGTCAGCATCTCCTTTAATAAAGTTGGTATTTGAAACCTTCAAGAGTAATATTAAAAATGTTGTATGGTTTCATCTGCCCCTCTCTATGATAGTGGCAGACAGCAATGAGCATGGAGGACACAGAAAGACAAAATATCATGCAGCCTGGTTGGAGGTCTTTTGCTCTCCCTGTATATATTTAAAAGCATTTTGATTGATTTTTCTCTTTATTATTTTAATATGTACCTATCTTTGTTACACCCTTGTTTGTTTGTTTTCATTATGTTGGGTTGTTTTTCCTGGTTGAGTGGAAGAGAAGGTCTTATGATTTAACTCTTACTGGGGTAGTTAAATAGTCATATATATCACATCAGATTTTCATAAATACTGGGCTTAAAGAATCATACCGCACTAAACATTCCTTTTACCAGTTTTGCATTTTAAACCAAAGTATTTATTCAAATCTACATACTTGCTCCAATGCTCTGTTTTCTTTGACCCAATTACATGATGTAATGTCAAATGTTTGTTGTGTAACTCTGAATACCATGTACCAGTTTAGAATTAAGTTAAACCAGGTACTTTAAAGATAAACTGTATGATGCAGGACATATAATTAATGCTGTATAGATGATTGTGTAAATCTGCACTTGTGCATTATTCTGTTACAGGATCAAGACTTCACTGCAGTAAAATCACCAAGGTAAGATGACTAGGCAAATGTTTCAGTGAGAAACTTTGTGATTCCTATGTCACGGTTTGCCTTATTGATGTTTCATGATCTATAAAAACAGAAAGCCTATGTGTATTTGTAAGTAGAGTAGTAACGTCTCAGAGGGGAAATAGATGGTTGCTTCCCTCCCCCCCCCCCGCCTCCTAGTTACACTGCACTGGTGAGGTAACAGCAATGACAATAAGGAAGGGTGCTGGGAGATCTTATGGTAGACTGTTTAAATATTAATTATAAAGGTTTTATGAAGAGGATATTTTATTAAATGCCATTATGATAAATATGATTGATTTATGTTTAAAGGAAATTATAACTATAAAAGTTGCCTTCCATAAGTATACCTATGGACTTAATCATAAAACAAGGGGAAACACAGAATACAAATGAAACTGTCCTTTGTTGGAAGTGATTATTGTATTACAATTTGTATCAGTTCAGTAACGATGGTGGTGGTGGCGGTGGCGGCGGTGGAGGAGAAATACGAACTGGTTTGAGAATTTAATGCCATTCTGGCAGTTTGTCACAATAGCTCAATGGTTAGAGCAGCCGCCTGGTAAGCGGAAGGTCTGTGATTCAAATCCCAGTTGTGGCATTGAGTGTTTAAGTTCCAGTTCTACCCTTCAAGCTTTACCCACACACGGCTTGTATGTTTAAAAACACCAACAATAAGTTTGTTGGCATAAATAAATAATAATTACCATCTGAAGGTTATTTAATACTGGGACATAAAGTACTAAGTCACCATTGGGATAATTTATCTCTGATGTGAAACTGCCTTTGTGGTTTACCAGGAGAAATACAAACTGGTTTGAGAATATAATGCCATTCTGGCAGTTTGTCACAATAGCTCAATGGTTAGAGCAGCCGCCTGGTAAGCGGAAGGTCTGTGGTTCAAATCCCAGTTGTGGCATTGAGTTTTTATGTTTCAGTTCTACCTCTCATTAAGCAGTATTTGTTTTGTGTTTTAAGATTAGAATCTTCTCCCAAGTATCCAAATCTGTTATGTGTTTTGTCAGTTTTAGAAGTGTTATCTTAGGTGTGATGTTATGATTAGCTGCTCAAAACAAGTGTGAAATTGCAGATTGTTCCATCGCTTTGTATTTTATGCATCTCATGTTCTACTGAGCTGGTTTCTAAATTCCTCTTCATTTTCACTTTTTCTACTACGAAGGGGAAGTATTGTATTCAACCCAAAATTTTGATGAAATTTTACTGGAAATACATGTTTTAATGCCCCTGAATCCAAAAGGCATTTCTAGAAAAATGTCTGTGTGGGTTTGTGTGTGAACAGCATAACTCAAAAATGAAAAGTTGGTTAAAACCAAAGTTGGTATTTTAGGTTAACATCTTTTAAGGATGTGACACGAAGATTTTGAGGAAAATTCAACCTCCCTAAAAACTACTCCTTACATGGAAAATTTTTCGAATATTTTAATTTTCTCAGAAAACTGGCTGACAATTTTGAGTAAAATATCAAATGTTTAAAGATATTTTTATGGCAAATAAAATGTGTTTTAAAGTTTCTGGCTATTACCTATGTAGTCCTGTTTACTCTTGATAGCTCTTACGTAACTGATAAACTATAAATGATAAGCCAAATCTGTGCAAAAAAATGTAGATAGCTTTAAAGCATAAGTTATGCCAAATGCATTTTTTTTTTTTTTTGGTGTGAACCATTTCGGAGATTGTTATTTATGTGAGTTTTGCAATACTTAAGCTTTTCTTGTAAGGTTGTTAGTCACTTTTTTATCTCTTGGTTGTGTAAAGGGAATAGAATTTAAAGACTTCATATAGCAACCAGTTTTAAAAGATTTGCCAAACATGTGTGAAGAGGCTTTGTATAGGTGTTTCCAGATTACTTTGAAAAAAAAAAAAACAAACAAAAAACGAAGACAGTGGGACATGGAGAAAATGGATTGCCCAAGGCTAAGCTTGGAATTTGATGACATTACCTATTGTTGAATGCGGAGCTGCTTTAAATTAGTGTGTGTATTTCATCTTGTGCAGTGTGTGCACATGTGCACCTGTACCTGCATGTATGTGTGTCTAATGGTCCGAATTTCATAATAAAATCATTCTTCCGTTTGCTTCCCAGTATTTAGAGACTAGAAGTTGATTTTTGAGAATTTCACAATGTTATTTAGTCATCTTTACCACATAAAAAGGACTGTGGGGAACACATTAATCCAATCTTGAACAAATGTCACTCAGTCATGTTCTATGATTAATCTGAGCTTGCCACGGATGATTTTCAAGGCACCTCTGGAATTCTTTCAAATTTACTTTGGAGATCCTTCCAATTACATTTTTCAGTGAAAGTAAAATAATTGTCATAATTGAAAATGTTTTTAATTAACCTTTTAGCTGATTCATAGAGGATATTTTGTTTCATTGTTTGAGCAATTTTGGAACTCTTCTTGGCCAATATATCCGCTTGCTCATTCACAGAAACACCACAGTGGGATGGAATCCATTGGAAAACTATATATATAGTGGACACAGTTTATTGGCAGTCCCCAGGAGTTCAAAATGGCCGACATTACACTAAACAGCTGACGGAAGTATCACAAACAGCAGTCCTGCCGACTTATGTACATAATAAAGTCATTTCTAACCTCAAGTATTACAGGGTTAAAGTAACATGCTTTCAAACGATAATAATGCTTGAACATTGTTACCACACAACATATGATGAACCTACTCATCGTCGGCAAATCATGTTCTGCAATAACACTTTTGGATAAAATCACTTCCGCATGCTAAATATAGTAATATATACGAGATGAACTACTGTGTAGCGAATACAAAAATAACAACACTATCATTGCATATACCTTTCTAAAACAGTTCAAAACAAAATCATGCAAAAACGAGCATTACGTCCACTGATTGATTAATTAATTAATACGGCGTCTAAACAGAATCTTGTTTTAAAATCTATCGGTTGGCCTCTCTGCAATGTGTTCATAAACTGATAACAGATGCAATAACACCAGCTATTTTATTGACTCAGGGGTCTCCGTCTAGGGGATATGTGAATGGCGACCACAAGGTATCTAAGCTGAGCAGAACATTACTTCCACTTATTGGTGTTTTGCTCCTCACTGTAACTTTTCTATCTGACCTTACCTTGGTCATCTCTTGTTCTCTTCCGACCCCGATGCTATTAGGGTTCCTGAGGGCTAGGGAGTCTTTATTTTTCCAATCTCTCCATTTCTCTATAAAATCTTAACCCCTAACATGCTGACCTGTCATGGCATGTAATACGTCCTCTGATTGGTAACCAGAGGATATGGTCGGTGAATTTATTTTGATAACTCTCCCGGTCAGGTCGGTGAGACCCGTAAACCAATGACAGGTGTGGTCCTCCAGACATTCTGGGGGTTGTGAGAGAGCGATGTGACCGCCAAAACATAAAAATATGGTGCTCTCTAAAAAGCGGTTACTATTACTGCTATTGCTCTCTTCAATATCAGTGAAAAATATTGGAGAGCAAAAGGATTAATGACTTCATTGTCAGAAATCCAGCATTAGCTAACAACACCAGCTATGGCTGTAGCTTTACCATGGTTATATATTACAAATAGTTGGAGGCACTAATGCAACCCAACGGATGGGATATCACCAAATATAACCAGACTGCACCATAATGGGGGAAAAATGTCAAGGTTGTTTATTGGGGTATCTCAATAAGCTGCACTGACTATTAAAACTAAACCCTAGCGCGATAGCCCACGAAGGGCCAAGGACTACCACCCAGCCGCGGCGTCCCTCACCTCGGCACACTACAGGCGTCATTTGTGAGGTGCAGTACTGGAGGGTGGGACATAGTTGACACCCCGAGCCCTCCCAGCCAGTTATGCGGTCTTCTAGACCTGGGACCGCTACTTCTCCATCAAACAGCTCCTCAATTGATCTCCCCGGGACCTAACAATGCTGAGTGCACCCCGTGCCAGACCTCCCAGAGGGGATATCCCCATGGTGGTACCGGGAATCGAACCCGGGATTGATTTAAATTTTGGAGATGTTGAATCATATGTATTTCTTTTATTTAAAAGATTTCATGGTAGTCAGTTAAAATAGCTGTTTCGGAATCTGATAAGAAAAGTATGTTGTTAGCTAATGCTGGATTTCTGACAATGAAGTCATTAATCCTCATGCTCTCCAATATTTTTCACTGATGGTTGGGACGCTAGAAGTGGCCTGGCATATTTGAAGGCGGTCTTGGTCCATTTCCTCTTGCAGATCACATAGGGGACAGAGTGGTGAAGAATATATCCCAATTCTGTTTAAATGTTTTGCCAATCATAAGAAAACTATGTTGGAAAGCTTATTACTGTGCTTTTCAAATGGGAAGGAGTTTGTCCTTGAGTGTCTCCAGGCCGGTAACCAATCAAAGTCCTGCTGTGTTGTCATAATGTTTTCCCCTTAAGTGGAGCTTGATGGGCACCAAGAAATATGAGTGGGGTAATGAGCTTGCAACGCTGTGCATGTAAAAGTATCTCATTGGCTGCAGATCAAAACTCTTATCATTTGAAAAGCACAGTAATTGTCCAGCCAAATACACTTTATAAGGAAGTCTAAATCGCATCAATTTCTCCATCAAAGCTTGTGAAATAATTTCCAGCATGCTGATAGAAACAAAAGAATTTACAGGTAGCTCCTGCTTCTTGTGCAATATTGATTTGGATAAGCCATTCCTTCAGTTGAACTAGTTTGGAAGGGTGCTATGACATAAAATACCAGTTTATGTTTGTGTTTCAACTTTAAATGTTCTATTCTTCTAATTAGGTCTTTTGAATTTATTATTGAAAAAGTACAAAGCACTCATGGCCGAGCAGTTGGACTGCTCGCCTATCACCAATATGGCCTGGGTTGGATCCTGGCTACCTTTATGTGATATTCGTGGACAAAGTGGCATCTGGGTGGATTTTCTCCGGTTTCCATCATCTCATTCCATTAAATGCTCCAGCATCACCTTTCCAATCATCCATTTCACCTGCATTTCATATCATCTTCCTTACTCTCACATCTAGTGCTGGGCTGTGCCCGCATCCAGGTCTTCACTCTGTCCGACCTATAGGTTCGTCTGCTCCCCAAGAGGTGTCTGATCCAAGGCACAGGTTGGTAATTCCTAGGGTGTGTAAGACCCAGTTCCAACCTCCATACGGGGAGTGTAATCAGATGAAGCCTTTTTTATACTTAAATTATGACAATGATGAGAATATCTGTGGTTTAAGAATATTCCTTTATCATTTGTGTGAGTTTTGCAATTAAACCCATAATAAATCTGCTGAATGTTAATGACTGTCACAAATACTGAGAGATAATTTTTTCCTGAAATTTTATATATGTATGAAATGAATTATGAAATGTGTAAATTTAATTAGTAAGAATTGGGGAAACTTGTTAGTTTTATTAATTAAGGAACATTATTGCCATCATATAACATCAGGTAAATTTCATACTAAGTTTTTAGGAGGTATTCTCTTTTATAAGTGCTTCTTTCATCCTTATCCATGACATACTGCAAGTCTGGTAAGTCCATGAGGTCCAGTAGTTTCCTCACTAATAAGTTTAACTTTACCTGCACAGCACGTCAAGACCTCTTTATTCAGAAGGAATGTGTTATTGGTAAACCCTGAGAGATAGAAAAATCCTAAACAGATACACGTGAATTATATTAAAGCACCCATGTTATATGATTAATTTTATTTTTCAATATTAACTATTTCTAATAGTTTTCTTGATATATTTTGAAGTGTTAAGTTGCAGTTCATTTGTATCTTCTGATGTAATGGAAAGAGTATGGAAAATCAAACTCAGCATATAAGGAACCAGCTTTTAAAGATATACTGTATGTTCAGGTTCCTTTATCGCTATACTGCAACCAAATGTATAAAGAACTAATTTGTTCATACATCAATCTCATCTAGGATGATTTGGATCAAAAAATTATTTCTAGCATGAATCAATGGAGAAAAACATGCAGTACATTAAAGTATTTTTAACTGCTTGTTGAACACACAATGCGCCAATTGTCTTCAATTTATGCACTTGGCTGATTGCCAAGTTTGATCAGCACAGCAATTACTTTAAATTGTTGTTAAAGTAACCCTGGAATTTGAAGTAATCCTTATTGCATGTATTTCCATAAACATCAGATAGGTTTTAAAGGTAACATGTTTTTCATTTGAAATATTTTATTAGTGATTATTTATATATGCCAACAAACTTACTGTTGGTGTTTTTAAACACACAAGTCGTGTGTGGGCAAAGTTTTAGAGGTAGAACTGGAACTTAAAAATTCAATGCCACGACTGGGACTTGAACCACAGACATTGAATTTTTAAGTTCCAGTTCTACCTCTCAAAATTTTATTAGTGATTTAGTAATGTAGCAGATTAAGGCCACTTGGTAGTGTCAGAATAGCAATTTCCATGCAGAATCTCAATGTACTCAGTGTTTCTTGAAAACTATACCATCTATCATAATGAAGGGAGAAGGCACGACAGACGTGGAGGGGAATTTCGGAACTTCAACCTCAGAGATCTTTTGTGCCTGAGTCCCGAAGGGGCACCCCAGGAGGGAGGGGTGAAGTGAGCGGTCAGACCACAGGAGAGCGGGTGCAGCAGAGGGCAGGGTCCCTACATTTTCTCAGTTGGAAACTCCTTGACACCAGCCAGTACACTGATTCCACCAGTTCGCACAGAGCGTCATCTGGAGGGGCCCCTCCATGGCTCAAGGGCCTCGGTGTGGACACCATCCGGAGCCCGGCTGCTGTGACAGGGGACAGAGTCATTCAGAGCATTTTGTCCCAGCATGCTGCACCCGAACGCCGCTGACACTTTCTACCTTAAAATAGAACAAACGGATGAAAGGATGAATGAAATGATTAGTGAAGTGAATGGAGGGAGAGGGATGAAAGTAACCTATCCGGCATTCGCCTGGCGACCCGGCAAAACCCCCGAAAAACCCCATGGGTCAGGTAGGTCGGTCACGGAAATCGAACCCACGACCTCCCGAATGCGAGCCTCATATGTTACCACGGAGCCATCACGTTTGGTTATCATAAGGAAACTTTTACTGCTCATAAAACAGCTTCTTCTGATTCAGAAAACATAATTACATCATAAGTAAAGTAAACAATTTTTACGCTATTGATATCCCAATAAACAACACATTTTGAAGATTTTTCACACAGTTTCTTCTTTAGGTGCATTTTTGTCCTAAACAGCGACATTTCAAATTTTGCAGTCACTTTAGAAACTACTCAATATAGCTGGTGAACGATTGAAGCATTTTAACCAATTATAGCAATTTAAAAAGTAATTAATTATGCAGTCTTTATGTTTTAATCTTTTTATGGAAACATTTTTTGAGGAATTTCATGAAAGCATAACATAAAAAGCATTCACCAGCTGTTTAAAGCAGTACATTCTGCATATGCAACATAAATTAAAGTTCAATCAATTATAGTTTTCGGAAAAGTGTACCTAAGTTTAAGAAAAGCAAGTTATGTTAAATGACGAATTAACATTACGATGTGTACTGTAAAAGGGGAATGACAGATCGGCCGCCTTATTTAAAATTCGTTAAAATCCCCATCTAAATGCACTTAATTGCTGCAAACACAAACAACCTTAAATGGGCAAAACAAAGTCCTTTTTTTATCCAGAATCATTACCAAGTGTCCTTAGTCATTTCAAACCATAATGAACAGTTGAAGTTATTCTGCATAGAGAATTTATAACTAGAGTTAACATATGTTAGCAAACAGATTCTCTTTTAACTTGATTTGTGCATAATGCTAAATACTTCAACATTTCAGATCTTTGGCAGAAGCACCTTCTGGGGATGCCTTTGCTACTTCACCATTCTCTCCTGAAGTGTCAGGGAAAAACACAACCTTCAGTTATGGAAAGTGTTGTCCTAAATGTGAAACTCAAGAAACTCATATGACAAAAGTAATACCTATAGAAAAAATGCTTCACTGGGAACAGTCTGGTAAACGTAGTGATGGGGGCGAACTTTATGGTAGGGATTCAGTGATTCATAGGAATGAAAGCTCATGCAAGTGTAAAATTTGTGATAAGAACTTTGCTCAGTTGTCAGCTTTGAAGCTGCATAATTTGATACATGAAGGTAAAAAGTCTTATAAGCGTAAAAAGTGTCACAAATGTGAAATTTGTGAGAAGGAGTTTACACAGTTGTCACATTTGAAGTCACATAATTTGATGCATGAGGGTAAAAAGCCCCACAAGTGTGAAATTTGTGAGAAGAGGTTTACTCGATTATCAACTCTGAAAGCACATAATTTGCTACATGAAGGTAATAAGCCTCATAAATGTGAAATTTGCGAGAAGAGATTTGCTAAATTGTCATACTTAAAAAGCCATTGTTTCACACATGAGGGTAGAAAGCCTCACAAATGTGAAATTTGTCAAAACAGCTTCACTCAGTTGTCATCTTTGAAAAGCCATTACTTGGTACACGAAGGTAAAAAGCCTTACAAGTGTAGAATTTGTGAGAAAAGCTTTACACGGTTGTCAGACATGAGACGACATAATTTGATACATGAGAATAGACAACCTCACAAGTGTGAAATTTGTGAGAAGCGGTTTACTCGGTTATCAGATTTAAAATTGCACAATTTGATACATGAGGGTAAACAGCCTCACAAATGTGAAATTTGTCAGAAGAGCTTTACTCAGTTGTCATCACTTAAAAGCCACCATTTGATACATGAGGGTAAAAAGCCCCACGAGTGTAAAATTTGTGAGAAAAGTTTTGCTCGCTTGTCAGACTTTAAAAGACACAGTTTGATACATGAGATTAAAATTCCTCATGAGTGTAAAATTTGTGACAAGAGCTTTATGCAGTTCTCAGATTTCAAATTGCATACTTTAATACATAAGGTTATAAAGTCTCACAAATGTGAAATTTGTGACAAAAAGTTCACCCGCTCTTCAGGTTTGAGAAGACATAAGTTGTTACATGAGGGTAAACAACCTTACAAGTGTGAAATTTGTGCAAAGAGGTTTACTCGATTATCAGATTTGAAATCACATAATTTGATACATGAGGGTAAAAGGCCTCACAAATGTAAAATTTGTCAGAAGAGTTTCACTCAGTTGTCAGCCCTCAATAGCCATTATTTGATACATGAGGGTAAAAAGCCCCACAAATGTGAAATTTGTGAGAAGAAGTTTTTTCGTTCGACACATTTAAAATCACACATTTTAATACATGAAGCTAAAAAGCCGTACAACTGTGAAATTTGTGGTAGGGGCTTTACTCAGTTGTCATCTTTGAAAGTACATAATTTGATACATGAGGGTAAAAAGAATTACAGGTGTAAAATTTGTGATAAGAGGTTTACCCAGTTGTCAAACTTAAAATCCCATAGTTTGATACATCAGGGTAAAAAGCCTCACAAGTGTAAAATTTGTGACAAGACCTTTACTCAGTTGTCAAATTTGAGATCCCATAATTTGATGCATGAACGAAGAGCTTTACGGTTGTGAAACTTTGTAGTGGTGTTTTGCTACTTTGTTTAACTTTGATACGTGAAAGTAAAATCTTCACTACTGAGAAACCTGTGAGAAGCATTTTATTCGGTTGTTACATTTGAAATTTCTTATTTTGATACATGAGGTTGAAAATCCTTATAAGTTTGAAATTTGTAAGATGAGCTTTACTATTTTGTCAAATTTGAAAAGGCAAAAATTATTCATGATGGTGAAAAGCCATATAGTTACAAACTTGTGATACAAGCTTTACTCAGTTATTAACTCATAATTTGATTCTTAAAGGCTGGGAGCCACACAAGTCTAGAAAAAGGAATGGAAGGCATCCATTATTTTCTGTTTCCAAAGTGAATTGTATGGCTTTATCCTGTAAATTTAAAAGCTTTAAGACATCATTTATCTGTTTCTCAGGGACAATAGCAAAAACGTAATCCATGTATGTTAAAAAGTAGAGGAAATGATTTTGTAATTTGAATTTCAAAAAGACTGAAAAATTAGCAACAAATGGTGAAAGTGGACTACCCGTTCCCAAACCAGAAAGTTGTGGAAAAAATTTACCATTAAAACCGAAAAAAGTTTGATCCAAACAAAGATTTGTAAGTTTTACAAGATCATCTAGGAGTATTAACTTGTGTAATTCTAGAGAATCTAACCATTTTGTTTAAAAAATCAAAAGCTTTTTTTCTGGGAATACTAGAAAACAAAGTGGCTACATCAACTGAAATGAGTTTTTCATTATCAGACAATACAATACTGCTAATCTTTTCTACTAATTCAAAAGAATTAGTATTAGATGTAATTTAGCAAAATGGTTAAATAAAAGATTCAGTACCTTTGATCAGTTTGAAAGTTTAGGTTAAGTATGTAATGAGAGTAGGTGCGCAGACTTCGGTTGACTTCTTGGAAATAAATAAGGTTGTTGCTCCACCAGAAAAGTAAGGTGTAATATTGGATGTCCTAATCAGGTAGTTGCATAGGTGCGTTCATTCGATAATTAGAATGTTGAAATTAAAGCAGGGGTCTCCCATGCCCTTAGTGAGTTTGATTTGAACCAATTTATTCCACCCCAAATAATGTACCTAACACTGTTAAAGAAGTGTCTTTATTAATGTGGATTTCTAGAGTATTTAGGACAATGATGTGATGAAAGTGATATAAATTATAATACATGTTCTTATATATGCCCACTTAAATGATACATACACATTAACGCAAGGATGTCCAGTGGTCTATAGACCGCTGTTGATAGACCCCAACAGCTATGATTTTTTTACATAATTTACATGAATTCTCAACACTTTGACCACGTATGTCATCACTGATGTTATCTGATTACATCAACACATTGTCTCTTAAAAACGAATATTGTGTAAATTAAGGAAAAATTGAAGCTATTAACAGTGAAGCAACAAGATTCTAACAAGAATATTGTGTAGTTTATTAATTTATAATAATAAGCTGCAAGTTACTGCAGTGCCCGTGAAAGCATATTATTGTTTTTTCCTTGTTGTGTCTCTCCCAACTTCCTGTAGTACTATAAATTGTGGATAATTGTATAGCTGCATCACAAAGAATGTGCCACTATAAGATATCTAATGCTAACAATGTGATCCAAAAGTCAAGCAGTCTATTTATAGAATGCTGGGCACAAGTGATATCACAAGGAAACTCTTACTTGATGAATACTAGCAAGATTGTTACGTCTGTAGTAGTGTGGAAGCATCTGCTATGTGTTATTTATCTTCTGCAGTTCTGCTTGAAAAAGAGTGAACTGATGTGCAACAGTGTTCTATATTGTGCTCTTTGAGGTGACGATAACATGTGCATATGTCTTATAGCTATTATTTTTGGGGATAAGTGTGCAGTTCTGTGCTAAAACAATGCAATCCATAATATATAAGTTCGTTGGTTATTTCTTTTTTGGTTTTCATTGTTTTAGATTACTTTTAGGGATATGCATGCAATGATTATGACATATTCAAAGGAGTTATGCTGGTTACTACAAGTGACGATAACTTTCCCACTGAAATTCATGATGCTTGTGATATAATTGATGTGATTCTACCTCCTGATCCAGAAAGTCTTGACTGATGAAGATGCACTACAGGTATAGTAAATGTGAATGATGTTCCTAGCCCAGTTAAAGTACATTTCAATGTCTCTGAAAAGAAAGACGAATGACTAGGTTTGAAAAGTCAACCAAAAAGGAAAACTTTGAGACTGATCAACATAATATAAATAATGTGATGTGTTACACTCACGTGACTTTCTCTACTCTTATACTAACCATTTGTACAAACTCTTATTCCTATATCTTCTTAGTGCTACTTTAGATAAACATTCACAAAAATTATCTTACTGCTTATTTCCTTGTAGGTGGAAGCATAGTATTAGATAACAGTAGGCTTTGAGCGATAGTCAAATCTTTTAAAACTTTGAGATCCCGTTCTCTTTGTGCACTTAACATATAAAAAAATGAACAACGATGTTGCATTTCATGAAACTTCTAAGTTTTCTGAAACTGACACAAATAACAAGGAATATCTCTGAAATGGTTCACTCTAGAAAAAAACTTTACTTGGACTTATATTGTATGTTTTAGCAACATCTAAATTTTTTGTATAGTAAGAATTTATCTCTCAAGGTTTAAGAGTTATTCAAAACCCATCCAGACTAAACATAGACTATAGCCAGAAAATTCAAAATATACATTTCATTTGTCTTCCAAATATCTTAAACATATTGCATTTTAATCAAAATCGTTATAGCCATTTACAAGAGAATCGAAATTTTCCATGTAAAGGGTAGTTAAAGGTGGGGCTATTTTCTTCAAAATCTTTGTCACATCCTTTAAAGACGTTAAACTCAAATACCAGCTCCGGTTTTTAACCCACTTTTTGTTTTTGAGTTACGCTATCCACAGACTGATAGACACACATACCGTTTTCTAAAAATGCTTTTTTGGATTCAGGAGGTCTCACAACGTATTTCTGGTGAAATCTCTACATTGAAGTTTTGGTTGGAATACAATACTTCCCCTACTTACCAGTACAGAAAGTAAAATGTGCTTCATTTTTCATAAAGGACAAAATTCCAAATTAGAAAAATGCGAAAGAATATTTATAATCCAAAAGAGCTATAAGAATCTTAAGTGGAATAGACAATGTCAGCTTTGTTGACTATATTGTTAACAGTTACTGCCACTATGTGAAGAATTGATGACTATCATATTGCCATCTGCTGGAAGTAAAAATATTGTTGGCAGAATCCGTTGGTGGTATTTTAAAATTCATTATGTGATTCCTATTCTTTAACCCTCCGTTAGGCTCACACCCTAGTAAAACACCATTAGTCACACAGGGCCGGGTAGGCCTTTGCTATGTTTTTGTACAAGCTCAATATTTTAATTGTTTTTTTTTCCATTTCCCATGTCAGCTTCATTTAACTTAAATATTCATGGTTTTTATTAGCATTATCTTTTTAGATAGATCACAAATAAATAAAAGTAGTATGAGTGCACTATACATTATAATTTGTACTGCACTACATGAAAAGATAACAAATTGCGATCTTCAGGTACACAATTTGAAGTGCAATGTCAACAAGAATAGTAACAATAATAAAAAATAGTAATAAATAATTAAATAAATAATAATAAATAATTAAGTAAATAAATAATAAAATAAATAATTAAGAATAATAACAATGATAGTAATAATATAAATGATAATACTGATGATGCTAACGCTAATAATAATAGTAATAATATAATCAATATTAAGTGATGATCTAGAGAAGCAAATGAAGTTTCCTACAAATTACAGGCAACACAGGTTGCTTTCATCCTCTTCTTTAAGATCAGTTTATGAATCTAAAGATCTTATTTCCAGTTTATCTTCAGAATTGGAGTTGTCTGATTCGTACAAATTGTCATACACAAATATGATATCATCACAAGATAGATGATATACTTCTTTCAAATTGTTGGAATGTTGTAAATCATTGCTTTTAATCCTGTTTTTTGAGAAATATGACATGCTGCCAAAAAATGAACTTATTTCCTATATCACATTGATTGTACAGCTTCACAGTTAAATTGTTGCCCAAGCTTACACTTTAAGACCTCCTCTTCCTGTAACACATTATGGTCAGTTTAAACATAACATAATTTCATGCAGTTTTAACAATCCAGCATTTAACAGGAATGTCATAAATCTGAGAAAAACTTGTGCAACTGATCCTCTGGAAGCTAAGTGCAAATTGCTTACAGTTTGCTCAACATGAATCAGTTTTCACATTTTAGCATGGAAATCCTATGTTGTAAGGATGTCAAGTGCATGTGTAATTTGTCCCTAAAACATAGCTTCATTGTTCAGTTGATTATGTAAATGTAGAGTTTCTCTTACTGTTGTTGGATTTTTTGCAGTGTGAATTGCTTCACTTTTGTTCCTTGTTGTTCTTCAAATTTTACAAAGGAAGTGTGCAGAATAGGGAGATAATCCACACTTTGCGGTGGTTATGAAGTATTTGCTTAAAAGCTTATCTAAGATAGATCATTTATTTAAATTCCCTGTCCCTTCAACATTCCCTAATGACAGATTCCACGTTTCCTAATACCTTGATACAAATTAGGGTAGTGTCTCCTGAATATCATTTGAAACATTTATAAAACCCTCATTGAGATGTTTTTATGCTGCTTTAACTGTATCGATCTATTAGGTAGTGACAAACTTGTGATCCTCAGTTGTAAGCCGGGGTGTGTTCAGTGAACTTCCAGGAAAATAGTTGATTATGCAAATTATAAATGTACATATTTTAACAGCCATTCTTCATTTTTTGTGTGTTAGATAATTTTATCTGCATTTTGAAAGTATTTTATCATATGTTGTTAGCTAATGCTGGAAATACTTTTAGGTCATTTATATAGCATTCATACATGCCAAAGCATCCCCCAGGCAAGGCCAAAGTTCAATACTGAGCAAGCTCTTGGCAGAAATGCATAAGTTCATTCAAACAGAAAGAGGCTCATAAAAAGAGCAATTAGCATTTGTTTTCATTGTAATCATTTCCTTACAATTGTTTAAGCGTATATTCATTATTTACTTGTCCTTTAGTGTTCATAAGCATATTCATCTGCTCTTTAGTCTACTCTTTAGTTACCCTTCAGCTTTTAATCTTATTTAAGGGCACTGGGAGGTCGATTGACTTCAAAAAATCGATTTTTTGTTTTTAGTGTTAAAAAAAATATTCTTCAGCTTTAAAATGATATATATAACATGGGTATCAGTTGGCATTAAAGCCCTTTAATCCAGGGATTTAAAGATGGCGGCGCTAGGGCACGCCCACTTCCTGAGGCACTGCATACACATTTTGCTCTGCATACTTCCAAAGCTTGGAATTTCTGAACGAACCCACCTAGAAACATGCGGTAAATTTTGGCCTACGTGTTGGTCATTCTGCTTCCCTGTGCTTTACTCTGTTTGTTTCTCTATGGCCAACTTCCGGCTTCTTTGTTTATTGCTTTACGCCAACACATGGTCTGCATGTGTTGATTTTTCTGTAAAGGTTTTGTGAATATTTCTTAATTTTTCGTGTGCTGTGGTGTTGAATATCATGGGGAGAGTTAAGGCATTTGGAAAGGGAAAGTTTTATGGTAAGACGTGTGTGAAAAAGTGTAAAAATCAGGTAAGTAAAGGTGATGTTGCAAACCCCAGCACTTCAAATGCCTCTGTGAGCTGCTCTGAGAATAAATTAAAATCTCTCCCTGTGAAAACCGACGACGAATTTGTGCTGGAAGATGAGTATACAAATGGTTACATTATTGTTAAGTTAGATTTACTATCTGAGCTACTCAGGAAAAGTACTAAATGTAAGTATTGCGACAGTGAAAATACCATTAGGGTAAGTGAAGAATCAAATAGTAGAAAAGGTTTAGCATCTAAATTATGTGTTGCATGTGATTCTTGTAGCAATAAGAACTACTCTATGACTTCACCTTTCATAGGTTCCTGTTTTGAAGTCAATGTAAGGTTAGTCTATGCCCTAAGATGTATTGGTAAGGGAATCTCTGCTGCCCAGACTTTTTGTGGAATAATGGATTTGCCACCACCTCCATCAAAAATAAACTCATGTGTAGAATTAATTTACAAATGTGTCAGTGAAGTAGCACTGGAATCAATGGCTGGTGCAGTAAAAGAGATGGTGAATGAAAATGAAAATGATACAAATTTGACTGCTGCATTTGATGGCACTTGGCAAAAACGTGGCCATACTTCTCTAAATGGTGTTATCACAGCTACTTCTGTCGACTCAGGTAAAGTGTTGGATGTTGAATGCCTCTCAAAATATTGCAGCACTTGTCATGGAGATAAAAATTTCAAGGAACATGACTGTACCATTAATTATGTAGGCTTTAGTGGGGGGATGGAAGCTGCTGGAGTGCTGGAAATTTTCAGTCGTTCTGTCAGTCGCTATGGAGTGAGATATGTGAATTATCTTGGGGATGGGGATTCTAAAGGATTTCAGAAAGTGAAACAAAGTAATGTTTATGGTAAAGAAGTTATAATTAATAAATTGGAATGTGTAGGACATGTGCAAAAAAGAATGGGTTCAAAACTTAGGAAATTAAAATCTAGTATAAAGGGAAAGGTTCTTCTAGATGGCAAACCACTTGCAGGTCGTGGGAGACTGACAGACACTGACATTGACCTCCTCCAGCAGTATTATGGACTAGCTATCAGTAGGAATACAGGTAAGACCATTGTTGAAATGAAACAAGCTATTTGGGCTATTTATTTTCACAAATTATCTACTGATAGTAACCCACAGCATGGCTTGTGTCCTAAAGGCGAAGATTCATGGTGTGGCTTTCAAAGAGCTCAAATTAGAAAAGAAATTTTTAAACATAAACATTCTCTTCCTGAGGAGGTTCTTTTGGCAATCAAGCCAGTATTTAGGGAACTTTCTCAGGATGAGTTACTTAAAAAGTGCTTGCATGGTCGAACCCAAAATCCGAATGAAAGCTTCCATCATATAATATGGGAAAGAATTCCAAAAACTGTACATGTTGGGCCAAAAACTTTAAAAATAGGTGTATATGATAGTGTTATTTGTTATAATGATGGTTGCAGTGGTAGACTTACAGTGATGGAAAAAATGGGCATAAAAGTTAGTCAGAATATGAAGGAAGCCTGCATAAAAAAAGATACATGTCGACTCTCAGAGGCAAAAAGGGCAGTTCAGTTGCTTGAAAATAAAGCTAGAACTAAGAAAAGGAAGAGAAAAGATGAGGAAAACTTAAGTAAGCAGGAATATGGAGCAGGCATGTTCTGAAAGTATGTGTAATTTGAAAAGAATGGTACTTCAACTTTGATCCCAATTTCCCGAAACCTTGATTTATCACACTTCAGGTACACATTTCTCAAAAACTATAAGAGATATTGATATCAAATTTTTAGTGCTTATTTACCCATATTTGTTGAGTACAGCCGGTTAAAGCTTTTATGAATCAGAGCTATAATGTGGAGAAAAAAAATTTTAATGCTTAAAAATATTACCATGTTTTTTCCTATATAGAATTAAATAATTTTTTATATGCAAAATACAAACTACATAGGATTTATGTTTAACCGGCGATGTCAAGCTATGCTTTATGTTATTCATATAAAAATTTGGTGCCTGTAGCTTCAAAATCCTACAAGAAAAGTGTACCTGAAGTATGAAGAGTAAAATTGTTTTTCAGGATACATAGTGTGCTTTATGCCCCTTTTGCATGGAATTCTGTGAATGTAATTTAATTATTATGTAGGAGTTAAATGCACAAATGCTTGAACTATAATCACACCAAATTTCAATTTATTCTAATCATTAGTAGCTGCTATATTTAAATTTTAAATATTGGTAAAAAATCGATTTTTTGAAGTCAATCGACCTCCCAGTGCCCAAACAAATTTCTCAGCTTTAGGCTGGAAGAGAAATGTGATATTAAGAAGCTTGGTAAGCCAATATCTCCTTGTGGATTAAAAATAAGCCCAAATATGACATTTTTCAGGTCTTTTAATGTAAACGTATGTAGATATATAAAAGAAATAGTTGGATTTATGGCTGCATTTCTATAAATAAACTATTTTGTATTCAATGCTTGTTTACTAAGGGTCAAGATACAAGCTGGACATGCACTTATATCATCTAACACAGAAAGTTAAAAAGCACATAGAATCTACTGCACATAAGAATGCTTATTTATATTTATCAGTCCATAGAAAAATAGAAATTAGGCAACAGCTCAGCTCAGCTTTCAGACTGAATAGGTTATTATTGGCTAATTCAGGATTTCTGATAATGAAACCATTAATCCTCTTGTTCTCCATTATTTTCACTCATTAATGTCATATTGATGATAAATGGACAGCATTGAAGATGATATTGAACCATTTCCTCTTGAAGAATGATATAGAATTCTGGCAGGTTGTCACAGTAGCTTAATGGTTGAGCACCTGCCTAATAAGTGGAGGGTCTGTGGTTCAAATCCCAGCTGTGGCATTGAACTTTTAAGTTCCAGTTCTACCTCTCGAAACATTGCCCACACACGGCTTGTGTTTAAAAACACCAACAGTAAGGTTGTTGGCATAAATAATTACCATCTGAAGGCTAACTGAGGCGCTGAGCGCAAAAGTGGCCCAACCACTAAATGTATGTAATGGAGATAATGGAGCGTAAAAATATCTGTGACTTGAAAGTTTTATATTGACTTTAATAACTAAGCAAGAGTCATGATATTTGGAAAGTTTAATCAATATAGCACCCACATTGTGATATATAGTTTCATTCAATAAATGAATTGGCAATTTCATGGTAATTGTGGGTTAGGTCATTGTTGCAAGACCTACATTTTAATGATTGCCTAAGTAACTGTGGAATAGGCTGTTGTTACCATAAAGATATAACGAATGCAGCATTTCTTGCTCATAACACTTTATTGAACACTAATAATGGTAGGTAAGAAAATAGGACATTCTATTTAAATAAACTCTTACAGAAACAAAACAGCTACTAAGCCTGTTGCAATTATTTTCTGACAAATGAAACTCATTTGATAACACCATGAACACAAGTTTTCAGACATTTTCACATTCATCATCACAATTTGTAGAAATCATGCCAGTGTCTATAATTGCCTGATTTGATATTAAGTTTCTGTAAAACTCATGATGGATAGAAGGTATATACGGTAAGAGGGACAGTAAATCATTGTACTTGGGTTGCTCAATGCTTCTGCCATTGGGATATAACAAAGCTAGCTCTGGGAATTGGATCATTCCCCTTTTCTCGAAACTTACATTATAAAATGGATCAATTTCTTGGTTTGAATACTTGTAATACATCACATTAGGCCTGCTGTTTGAGAAATGAATCCACTGTATTTTCAGCCACTGAACTTTATCCTTATCAGTACTAATTTTCCTATTTGTTGAATTGCTTTCCAGAGACTTTGATGACTTAAAGTCTGTTTGCATCATCTGAATTACTTTAAAGGGATTCTTTTTCCTGGCACATTCAATTACATTTATCCAATCTTGTGGTATAAAGATATTCTTATGGCATTGTTTTTCTTTCTCTATTAATCCGAAATCTTGATCGCATGCGAGATATGAATGTCCAGAAACAAGGAACTTGTGATGTATTTCTTTCACGGTGAAGGCATTGGATGTAACTATATAGTTACACATAAGAGCCATTTTGAAATTTCTATTTTGACCACATTGGTTGCTGTACATAATTAATTTAGTAGTTTTCACAAATGTTTTGATGTAATGCATTAGGCAAGATCCTATTTCTTGAGGCCCACGAGATGCTTGCGATTCGTTCCAGACATACATGAAAGCTTTATTATTGTTTTTGTTGTTATTACTATTATTATTATTATTGAGGTTATGGATACCAAAGCAATACGTCCACAACTGTCTTATAATATGCTATTCCCACAGATAGAACTGGAGTTGGTAATGTCTTTATCAGGTCAAATGCAATGACTGTAGTCATTCTCAGGGGTACCCTTTACTGCACCATCATTCACTTAAGTTCTTGCTCTCTCAGCTTTCACTAAATGAAGACTGCTTTCATGTTCAATCACATTTAGTTCATCACCTTAAGCTATTTTTTTGAGAACTGAAAATTCATCACACTTTCGACATATCCTTTAGTGGTAGATGAAAGGAGAGATTGAAGTTTCTGTTAAAGGTTTGGCGAAAGATGAACATTGATACTGGATCATCACAACTCTTCACATACAGGTTGTACATAATGGTAATGTTTAAGTCCGGTGCAAGATAACGCTTGTGTGGGCTCTTTTGTCTTGAATAGTGAGATAAATAAGTAGGAAATTTGGAAATGAATCTCTTCACCTTGGCAACTCTTTCATCTGTTGTTCTTGAAGAGCTTGGTCTGCTACCCCGTTTGTCTTGGAGGTGTAATACCTTGTACTTTTCCAACTAAAGTCCTTGTAAGCCTGCCATCGGAAACCCCAAGTGTCTCCTTAAAGAACGTTTTGCATACCTTGACTTCCTTGTTATTGTCATTTGGAAGGTGGTATATTCGCGTATTTTCACGCTTATGTGAATTGGATTTTGAATAAACTCTTAGCTTATGGCAGATGGTAATAAAGTCACACAAATAACTTGTTTGTATATTAAAGTCGCCAAGTGTATAAAACGAATCAAATATTTTGTGTCTCTATTTCAGAAATCAAAGTATGACATTTTAAAGCGCACTGACATTCAAAGGTTTTGAATTTCTTCTCCGGAACAAGTTTGCCCCTAGCAGAAATATACGATTTTCCAGAGTTCCGAAGTCTTTTTCGGATATTCCGCTTCCAACCTGCCTCATTTCTGACTCTCTTTCTACCACTAACATGTGTTTGGTTTTCATTACTGCTTTCCTTTGTTCTGTTGGTGTCAGCATTAATGACTTTGTTTTGTATTTTGGAACTATCGTGACAGTTTACATTTCTACGGGGTTTTTCTCTTTTTTGCACATTTGAATTATGATTGGCTTCATCATTTTCTCTACTCTTGGAAGGAGAATATGATATTGAATATACATCTCGTAATTCTTCTATTTCTGAACTAGATGACGTATCTAGAACAAGAGAATTATTGTATAAGTAACAGTAGCCAAAAAGTGAGGTTATACCTAATAGGTTCACACAATTATCACTTGTGACTACCCCAAATGGTAAAATTTAATTTGTTAATCAATTCACATGCAATTCTGTTCTTCCATTTCTGAACTATATGACATGGCTAGAACAAGAACATTAACTGTGTAGGTACCAGTAAATAAAGAAGTGAGGTTATACCTAATAGGTCCACATGATTCTAAATTCCCTTAACGATAAAATTTAATTTTCTACTCAATTCACATGCAATTCTGGTCAGATTCAGCTTACCCTTGTTGATATTATGTCCCATAGCAACACAAAATAACAAGAAATACTTCCAAACTTTTTGAAGATTTTACACAGTTGAAAAAAACAGAAGCAACAGTGGCCTATTCAAATGCAGGAAGGTTGGGCCACTGTTTCTACCCAGTAAGCCAGATTCAGTTCCATGCAATAACACACTTGTCATGCCATCTTTCGGTGGTTGTAGAAATGTGGTATAGGCCACTACTGCTCTCCTAGATTTTGATATGGGGAACATGTCTGTGCTAATAACTCAGATTCTGAATTTTTGTGGGTTGGGCCACTGTTGCGCTCAATGCCTCAATTAATCCCAGGACAAAGTACATACAATAGTAAGTCACCATTTGGGTAATTGTCTCTGATGTGAGACTGCCTTTGTGGTTTACCAGATAAAATATGAACTGGTTTGAGAATTCAATGTCATTCTGACAGGTTGTCACGGTAGCTTAATGGTTGGAGCACCCGCCTAGTAAGCGGTCTGTGGTTCAACTCCCAGCTGTGGCATTGAATTTTTAAGTTCCAGTTCTACCTTTCAAAATTGTAGAACTTATTTTTCCTGATGTGTATCTTATAATTCCTATTACCAGAGGTACCAATAAATCTCATTTAACAACCTTTATTTGGTGCTTCCTGAGCATGGCACAGGCCATAACCCCTTGGACACTCTCACAAAACATTTCCTGCAGTTGAACAGTGAGTTTTAACCCACAACCAAAATTTTAAGCACAATGTATGAAAAAGTTAGCAGTTACAACTTGTTGCCTTGATGAAGGGACTCAGGTTCTACATCTCAACGTACTCCTCTCATTTGTATGTTCATTTCTACTTGATATCTAGTTACATGTTTACTTTGAGATGAATCAATTTCTTCCCTCATGAATCAAATTATGCATTCACATAATACACAAAAGACTAGTCCTGTGGCCATATAATGTTAAATTTGTGTTTTATGGTACTAATGAACCAAATAATATCCAGTTCCCACATGAAAAATCATTTATCTCTGTCAAATTTGATACCTATGGCTTAGGTGAAATTTTGGCTTTGTGCATCAAGTTATGGTATTACATAGCCACAAATTGAGTAAGACTAATTTTGCAAGCTTTGCAAGTATGTCCTTTAATCCCTCTAAATAAGTAAAGCTCTTGTAAAGAATATCAAACTTGTGAGTCCTGAGGCTTTTGATCCTTGTGTATCAAATTATGGTTTTTCAAGTCTGACAACCGAGTAAAACTCCTCACACAAATTTCACACCTATGAGGCTTAGTATCCTCATGTGTCAAATTATGCTTTTTCAAGTCTGATGATCGGGTAAACATCTTCTCACAAATTTCACACTTATGAGGCCTCTTACCCTCATGTACCAAATTATGACTTTTTAAATCTGATAACCGAGTAAAACTCCTCTCACAAATTCCACATTTATGAGGCTTCTTACCCTCGTGTACCAAGTTATGGCTTTTCAAGTCTGACAACCGAGTAAAACTCTTCTCACAAATTTCACACTTATAAGGCCTCTTACCCTCATGCACCAAATAGTGTGATTTCAAATGTGAGAGTCGAGTAAAACTCTTCTCACAAAGTTCACACTTATGACACCTATTACCCTCATGTATCAAATGATGCTTTTTCAAATCTGATAACCGAGTAAAACTCTTCTCACAAATTTCACACTTATGGGACTTTTTACCTTCATGTATCAAATAATGTGATTTCAAATGAGATAAAAGAGTAAAGCTCTTATCACAAATACTGCATACATGAGGCTTTTTACCTTCATGTTTCAGATTATGTAGTTTCAAAGATGACAAGTGAGTGAAGCTCTCCTCACAAACTTCACACTTGTAAGGCTTTTTGCCCTCATGTATTAAATTATGCCTATTCAAGTCTGACAATCGCGTAAAACTTTTCTCACATATTTTACACTTGTGAGGCTTATTACCCTCATGTATCAAGTTATGCCTATTCAAATCTGACAATCGAATAAATGTCTTCTCACACATTTTACACTTGTGATGCTTCTCACCCACATGTATCAAGTTGTGCTTTTGTAAATATGACAATTTAGCAAACATTTTTTGACAAATTTCACATTTGTAAGAATTTTTACTCCCATGTATCAAAATATGCGAATTCAAATGTGACAACTGAGTAAACCTCCTTTCACAAATTTCACACTTGTGAGGCTTTATACCCTCATGTACCAAATTGTGTGATTTTAAAGACGAATAATGGGTAAAGCTCTTTTCACAAATTTCACACTTGTGAGGCTTTTTATCATCATGTATAAAATTATGTGATTTCAGATTTGACAAGCGAGTAAACTTCCTCTCACAAATTTCACACTTGTAAGACTTCTTACCCTCATGTATCAAATTATGTGACTTCAAATGTGATAACCGAATAAATCGCTTCCCACAAATTTCACATTTGTAAGGCCTTGTACCAACATCTATCAAATTAGCGAATTTCACAGGCGACAGCTGAGTAAAGCTATTATCATTAATGTTATGTTTGGGTAAACTTTCCTCATGAATCAAAAAAGCCCTGCCATAAATTTTTCCTTCATCAGTACATTTACCAAATTCTTCTGAGTGAACATAATCTATAGGTGGTATTTCTATATCTTTTTCTGGGTTTTCACATTCAGGATAATCCTTTCCATAATTGAAGCTTGAATTTTTCTCTGATGTTTCAGCAGATGGCAATAGTGAATCACCAGTGCTTTCAGTTGAAGATGCTTCTTTGCAGAATCTGAAATGTTGAAGTATTTAGCATTAGGTACAATAATCAAAGCATGAAAGAGAATTAAATCTGAAAATTCAATCACCATGAACAACTGTAAATTGGTCAATATAACTGTTAATTTACAATATAATTAATAAAATCTTGAACTTCAGAAACATGTTAATGGTAAAAGCAGTCTGAAGTCTGGCAATATAAGCAATGTGTGTTACATGCAATGAGAGTCTATCAACTTTCAGATTTGTTCTTTTATTTTCTAATTTGTTCCTACTTTAGATTGAAAGCTATGTTGATTAAGCTTGACACCAAAGTACATATCAAAATCAAGTACATAGCAGCCAACAGTTTTATTTTGTTTTGCTGTTTAACAATACTGTCAATTGCCAGGATCACATCAGCATCACCGGTGTGCCAGAAGTTTGTCCTGCAGGAGTTCTTGTACATGCCAGTAAATATAGTGAAATGGAGCTGTCATTTTTAAGCACATTTAAAAACCATCGGTCTGGGTCAGATGTGCACCTGCGACTTTGGGATTACTAACCTCTTACCAACTGGATCTCCCAGACCGACACAGTCAACAGTGGGCTGTTTCTCACAGATTAAGTATGAATAAACAAACAACTTTACACATTCAACATGGAATGTTTCAAAAGCAGTTAATCCTTTTTTGAGATTGTGACATGTCATATGATTTTCTCCAGTCTTGTTACAAAAACTATCCATTATCCATCTACTTCATGTTAAATGGAGGTGATACCCCCATCTTTGTAATGTTATACGTGATGTAAAACTTTTTTTCCATAAAGCTAACAACGTATAATCATGAAAGAGGCTCATTTTCTTCAGAGTATCTGATCCTATCCATAATAAACAATAAGTACATTTTCTAAATTTCCTTTCTATATCTTAAGTTACTAAGTATTTGAATTAGATGAATATGATGTCAAGTAGCTACTTACAATATTACAAATGACAGAAAGTTTATCTTCCTAGTACAAATAGCTTCTGAGAACAGGAACTTCCCAAATATGTATTTGGCATGCACTAAGATAATGTTTATCATGATGAAATTTTTCTTCAAGTTATAATGTTCAACATTTATGTTTTTTCTACCCCAAGCCATTTTTGCTAAGAAAATCAAATTTTTACCAGTTATAACAGTTACAATAGTGGGTGGGATAAACAAAAACTAGTGAATGCACAACTCATGGTCTAATATGAATTTCCCCTTTGTTGAGCTTTTACTTAAAAGCACTACAATTTAGCTTAGTGACCATGCCACATTAGTTGAGCACACTAACATGCTTATTTTTCTGCCAGGAGATTTAAATGTGTGCTGCATTTAAATATTCATATACTTTCCATATATCAGACCAATCAATGATAAGTCATTGATTCTGACTTGTGGCCAGCTGCTACCACAGGGCCGTGGTCTACCAGCAGAGTTGCCGGCAGTTCAAGTGCATACATTTACATGCAAACAATAACCACATACTTTTATCACAGTATGTCCTTGTGTTGCCATACGTCTCTCACACCTTTTAAGGAAATTGCTCTGAAATTACACTAATTTCTCTTTGATATTGTCTTTCATACTTTGAATGTATGCGGATAGTTCCATACATACCACACGATCTCGGGATCTTTCTGCTATTGGGTGTCAAATGAAGTTAATCATGGCTCTATGGATCAAGAGTTAACCCTTTTTTTTCCACAGACAAAGCATGGTTTTCTTTAAATAGCTATGTATCCACACAAAACGACAGATACTGGAGTACAGAAAGACTCAATATTGTACACGAAATACCATTGTATGACCAGAAAACTGGTGTGCTGTTAATGCATAATGCATTATAGGGCCTATATTCTTTGAGGATACACTTAATGGACAGAGATATAGGGAAATAATTCAAACCATTCTTGGAATATTTGTGTGATACTGAATGTATAGAGGCATATTTCCAACAAGACTACTAAAGCTGATCTCTCATTGAAATTGAAATTTTTGGAGATACAGTCATCAGTAAAGGACTATGGCCACTATGATCCACAGACCTCATTATGTGTGAATGCTTTTACAGTATTTCCCACAGGGGAACAGCAAGTAAGTGGCCTTTGCTTGTGCACACATTCTCTGTGGAGTAAGCTATTTTCTGCTCAATGGCATTCTCAACAAAGGCGGTTTTTAAGTGTGCTTCAAAAACCACAGCTTCTTTCAGTAGATTTACTGGCATATAAAAGAATTCCTGCAGGACGAAATTCCGGTGCACCGGCGACGCTAATCAGATCCTGGCAATTGGCAGCGTCGTTAAACAAAATATGTAATATATATCAACAAAGCCTTTGTAAATTTTTTCTATTGTTTTAGTAATTCGAATTAGCTTTTTTCTTATAGCCCATGTTAGTGGGCAATACATAGAGCCTTTCAATTGTAAAGCTTGGATGAGTGGTTTTCAAGATTATCCTACTTATAAGCATGCATGTACATCAGAGATACAATCTTTCTCCTTTCATTATATTAGTATTGGTTAAGAACCACCAATACAGCAAAATGTAACATAAGAATCAGAAGGGTTGATATTAAAATATTAGCCAAAAGTCAAGCCTTACCCTGGTGATTTTACTGCAGTGAAGTTGCCATCCTGTAACAGAATAATGCAAATATACAGTTAAACATAATCATGCATCAGTAAAATGTAATGCATCACTTAGTTATCTTTAAAGTACCAAGTTTGATTTATTTTCAAATTGGTATATGTTATTTGTAGTTATGCAGAAACTAGGATTTGGTGTATCATGTATTGTGTTGGAAGGAAAACAGAAACAAAGCAAAGCAGTGCTTAGATGTGTATAAATAGTGTGGTTAGAACAACAGAGCTGGCAAAAGGAATGTTCAGTAAACATGAATCACATTCTCTGATTCAGTTAGCCTAGTATTAACAAAAAATCTCACGAGATACACTAACATCCCTTTATCTACCAATGACAAATTTGCATTGTATTATTAAAAAAGTTAGGTTACATTCAAATTGAAAAGCGCATACAATTTATTTCAGTGTAGGGCAAGTGTGCGGCATTTGTGCCTGGCCGTCTACGTGAAACAACCAAGTACTGCGCAGGTCTGTTGCTGGTCGGTTAGTCAAAGCGATGGGGGGGTTATTGCCAACCGAAGATACAAAACCAGATAGCAAGCCTTGCATGCAATGGCAGTAGTGCCAACTTGCATAAACATAACTAGTTCAGAAATTCTGTATTTATGCATGTATTAGTAATCTGGATAGTGATATGTTAGTATTATAACTGTTATTCAACAATTTAAATATGATACCACAACATGAGTGGTATTCGGGTGGAAATGCACGTTATGAGCTCCCCTCAATACAAAATACATGTTATAAGCTCCCCTGAATAAAATAAACATTTTTCTAATGCCTATTTAGAGAAAATATTCCAACCAAGATTTTGGACTCCGAGATTTCATTGAAAATACACGTTTTGAGAATTCCTGCAAGTAAAAGGTAGTTTTAGAAGGAAGGATGTGTGGATGCAGTGAACAATATAACACAAACAAAACGTAGGTTAAGTATCAGACTTGGTATATAGTATTGTATCTTCCCAGAATGCGACATGAAGATTTTCAAGAAAACTCCCAACCTCAGATTACCCTTTACATGGAACTTTTTTTCAAAATGTTCATTTTCTCAAAAATATCTTAACAATTTTAATTATGCCAGAAGTTTAAGACATTTTCAGGACAAGCAAAATGTATATGTTGAATTTTCTGTAAATAATCTCTGAAATGCTCATTATTATGAATGACTTTTGTACAATTGGTGAGTTGTAACAGATGCACGAAATATTACTGCAGAAAACATGTAAGTCTTGTTAAAATACACATTTTATATCAAATATTTTTTTTTCATTGAGCTAACTATTTCCCAGATATTCAATTTATTGGTTTGCATTACATTAATTCCTGTTGAAAACTGGGTAGGAAAAGATTTGGTTGGAATAAAGCACTTCTACCTGTCACATATTGAGTCATAACATTTTCAAGTCCTGGACATGCGCAGTGACTAACGGTGCGGGAGGCAATAGAAGATTGGGACTAATATTTTTTGCAGTAGTTTCCATTATCAATCTGTGATGGGTTTTTACTAACTTTTTTTCCCATTGGAAACCAGCTAGCTTTTCTACATTCGGCAGAAAATATATAAGTTCATTCTTTTTATTATGTTGCAAATAGCTGTTGAAAGGATACCTTGTATATCTCTTACAGTTTACCGGTTGTACAAAAGTCATTCAGAATGAATTAACAAATACGTAGCAATTTTCACGTACTGAACTATTAAAGTAACTGCATACCAACAGCTGGTTGTTTCATATAGACGGCCAGGTACAAACACCCTACACTTACCAAGAGTAGCATTGATATATGCTCCTATGAAATGCAAGGGATGACAAAACTCAGAAATGATAACTCTTGTTTTTTTATCATTCTTTATCTCAGCAATAAGCATGCATACATACATGCACGCACACACATTCCTTTTTTTTGTTTTTTACTTCTGAGTTCATTGTACTCAAAAACATTTATTACTGGTGAAATCCCCAAGATGAATTTTTTAAAGTAATACTTACTAACCAGATATGTTACAGAAAAAGTAAAATTATTTGTGTAATGTGTAGGAAAACAGCTGCAAAGAATAAATTACATTCTCCTACACCAATAACTGTTGTCTGGTCTGGGCTTGTAAACAGATCCCACCTTATTCAGTAACATAAAAGCAACATAGTTTTCAATACACATACCCATAACATATAACAAATAAGGTGAAGCTGATGAATATAACCATTCTACAGTCCTTGGCCGCCAAGATAATTAACCTCTTTGGAAGAGCCACATATAGCTTTGTTCAGTCTTTTGAGACAGTTGAAGGGGGAATATAACCTTTCATTGTCCCAAAAGACTGAACAAAGTATAGTTTGTAACTACAAAGAAATATGTTTTTACTTGTTAATCCTAAAATATTGGTTCAGTAATTTCAAATGTGACTGACACAAATTTCTGTTTTTTGCAATTATTTAATATATCCTGCTAACAAACTCGATTATAACAAACAATACAAAGCAACACTTTCTTGCTGGAGAGTTATTACAAAGTTTTGAAATTTTGGTGCAGTTTTTATCGGAGAGGTGTTTCAATTTTGAGCCTTTGAAATCTTTGTGATCTCAGGTTGTGGTAACGGATGGAATGAAAAATCACACGATGTTTCTTCACCACAATGTATTATTTTATTAACACTTTTTCTATATTTTACATTAAAATAAATCCTCCTAGCACCGTTTTAAATGATTTAAAACCTTTCCACTTTTTCATTTAGTGGAACTAATGCTTGATGAAAGTCTGGTAAACGTTCTACAATGTTCACATGTTACCTCAACACGTCCTTACACCTTGAATATATACATGCTAGTGGGAAGAGTCTGACATCACCTCACGTGATACTGCCTTTTTCGTATACATCCGCGTATGCGTCCATCAAATAGTTCCTTCTTGTTAGGGAAGCAATCCCTAACCATGTTCCCTTCGCTTTTATTATGGAACACATATAATTCTAATATTTATACATATATATTAAAATAAAATATGGAAATATTTATGACGTCTTTAAATAAACTTAGTTGTTCGTATCAATGAACATTATTAACACGTTTTCGTCATTTAACCATCTCATACCAACATCAAAAAACAATTAAGTAAAAATTGAAGCTATTAACAGTGAAGCAACAAGATTCTAAAATAAGAATCAAAAAACAAATTACACTCTTAACAAATATTCACATAAAAGATTTTCTTTTGGGGTCTTTTAATATTCTGTCTCAATTTGTATTGTACCATTATAAGCAGTATCTCTTACTTTTTATTTAGCTAATTGTTTGTTCATTTTAAATTGTGACCATACAAGTCCTTGGAATGAAATATTGCATTATATCCCTTATTTTGTTCATTGTAGCAACAACTATTTTTTACCCTATAGTCACTTCAATACATCAGGAATTACTGTGCACGTTTTATAACTCCAATACATTTTATACATCCATTTTAGTCTCATAGTAATTAATAAACTAATATTATTAGGTGCCTTGTATTCCAATTTAATCAGAAATAAGGCTTTTCAACTGTGCAGAAATTATCACAATTGGGTGAATGGTTCTTGAGATAGTCCCATACAAACTTTCCCTTTGTAATATTATTAATGATTCAAGTCAACAACAAAAAATTTGAATGGGTTTTCATAACAATGGCCTTGTCCACATTGTAGACAGCTGAATATATATTGTGAACATGTTATTCCATTTATAGTAAAGAGAGTTAGGATAACCAGACTACAAATGTGACATTCATTTTTACTTTCTCTACTGGCAAGTAGGAGAAGTATTGTATTCCACCCAAAAATTTGATGTCAAGATTTCACCGGAAATGTTTTGAGACCCCCTGAATCAAAAAAAAAAGCATTTTTAGAAAAAGGTCTATGTGTGTGTCTGTCAGTCTGTGGACAGCATAACTCCAAAATGAAAAGGCAGTTAAAAACCAAAGTTTGTATTTGAGTTTAATGTCCTTCAAGGATGCAACAAGAAGATTTTGAAGAAAATAGCCTCACCCTAAACTACCCTTTACATGGAAAATTTTGATTTCCTTGAAAATGGCTCTAACAATTTTGATTAAAATGTCATATGTTTGAGTTATTTTTATGGCAAATGAAATGTATATCTTGAATTTTCTGGCTATAGCCCCTGTAGTCGTATTCACTGTGGAGGACTTTGGCATAACTGGTAAATTATTAGAGATAGACCAAATCATACTATACAATAAATGTAGATCTTGCTAAAATACACAATTTATGTCGGGATAAATTTTCTTGTAGGGTGAAGCATTTCGGAGATATTCCTTGTTATGTGTGTGAGTTTCGGAAAACTTAAAACTTTTGTGAAATGGAACATCCTTCATTTTTTTATACATTAAACATGCAAAGAGAATGGCATCTCAAAGCTTTAAAAGATTTGATTATTGCTCAAAGCATACTGTATTCTAATATTTCCAATGCACCTACAAGGAAATAAGCAATAAGATAATTTTGAGACAGAATATTAGAAGACCCCAAAAGAAAATCGTTTATGTGAATATTTGTTAAAATATAATTTGTTTTTTGATATTGGTATGAGTTGGTTAAATGGCGAAAAAGTGTTAATAATGTTCATTGTTACGAACAACTAAGTTTGCCCAAAGACGTCATAAATCTTTCCATATTTGATTTTAATATATATGTATAAATATTAGAATTATGTGTTCCATAATAAAAGTAAGGGAGGATGGTTAGGGATCGCTTCCCTAACAAGAAAGAACTATTTGATGGACGCATACGCAGATGTATATGAAAAAGGCGGTGTCACGTGAGGACGCCATAATCTGCCCATTCGTGTGTAATCAAGACATAAGGACGTATTGGTGTAACGTGTGAATATAGAACTTTCACCAGACTTTCATCAAGCATTAGTTCCACTAAATGAAAAAGTGGAAACGTTTAAAATCATTTAGAATGGTGCTAAGAGGAATTATTTAATGTAAAATATTGATAAAGTGTTAATAAAATAATACATTGTGGTGAAGAAACATCGTGTGATTTTTCATTCCATCCGTTACCACACCCTGAGATCACAAAGATCTCAATAGCTCAAAGACACAACGTTTCATACATACAAAAACCGCACCAATTTGTACAAATGTTTATCTTAACACGAAGAAAATATAGGAATAAGAGTTTGTAAGAATGGTTAGTACAGGAGTAGAGAAAGTCATGTGAGTGTAACACATCAGAATTTTACTTTCTTTACTATGTAAACTAGAGGAAGTATCGTATTCCACCCAAAGACTTGATGTCAAGAATTCACTGGAAATGTTTAGATGGCCCCTGAATCAAAAAAAGCATTTTTAGAAAAAGGTCGATGTGTGTGTGTATCTGTCAGTCTGTGGACAGTATAACTTAAAAACGAAGTCAGTTAAAAACCAAAGTTTAATGTCTTTCAAGGATGTGACACGAAGATTTTGAAGATAATTGCTCCACCCTAAACTACCCTTTACATGAAGAATTTTTCGAAAATTATGATTTTCTTGAAAATGGCTCCAACAATTTTGTTTAAAGTGCTATGCTTGAGATATTTTTATGACAAATGAAATGTATATCTTGAATCTTCTGGCTGTAGCCCATGAAATCCAATTTACTCTGGATGAGTTTTGCATAACTGGTGAACTGTAAGAGATGGACCAAATCTTACTATAGAAACAATGTTGTTGTTAGCTAATGCTGGATTTCTGACAATGAAGTCATTAATCCTCTCCAATATTTTTCACTGATGATATTGAAGAGAGCAATAACAGTAACCGCTTTTTAGAGAGCACCATATTTTTATGTTTTGGCGGTCACATCGCTCTCTCACAACCCCCAGAATGTCTGGAGGACCACACCTGTCGGTTTACGGGTCTCACCGACCTGACCGGGAGAATTATCATAATAAATTCACCGACCATATCCTCTGATTACCAATCAGAGGACATATACATGCCATGACAGGTCAGCATGTTAGGGGTTAAGATTTTATAGAGAAATGGAGAGGTTGGAAAAATAAAGACTCCCTAGTAATAGTATTACTACACATGTAAGCCTTAACAATCTTGGGCTATGTAAATTTAAACATGTTCATTTTAAAAAATAGAAACCGAGTATTTAATTTCAACATTCCCAAGAAAGGTATTTTCAGCAAGTTCCTTGAACTGTCACCAGAGGAAACATCAAAAGAAGCATCGCCATATTCACCATGGAAACCCAATCATTGTCCGGTTGATAATGGAGGAAAGTTAACCTCCGAAACGCGTTGAGGAAAATTCTAAACGTAAGTGCTGTCTAGTGTTATTAATTTATAGTTCATATGTAGATTCTGCCAATATTTAGGAACGTTTCCATGTAAATCTAACTCGACTGTTCATCTTACTTTCATGAGTTTGTCGTCAGGTGCTACAGGTTATTCGTGGCACTGTTGGCCTAAATGATTGATCACTGTTGGTGAACGTTTCGTGCTGAGAACATAGAACATAGCAATCGCTATTACACCAAATGTTTCATTGCCTTTTCGTTGTAAAAGCACAAGATCCTTCATAATACAAGCTGATAAGATGAGAACTAAACTCCATAGAAACCAAATTTCCTTATGAGCCTTTACAGCCTTAATGATCTCAAACGTGATTGACTATTATATCTCCCCACGGAAGCTTGTTCTTCAAGTCCGTTCTAAACCTTCACGCTCAATTAATAGGGAACGGAAGCAAGAATAAATCTGCTTTGACTGGAACCTGTAGGCAATTTCACAAAGCAATAGGCACCAGATAAATGTTACAGGCTTGCAATTACGTCATGATACAATATATCAGCATTTAATGCCACTGCTCATCTATGTGCTTATGATTTTTAATTTAAGAGGAGCTACAACAGGTACAATAACCATGGTCAGTATAAATTATGTGCATAGTTTTATTTTGGAACTATGGGTGCTATTGTGACGCCGGCCGCGGCACAAAAAAAAGGACAGTAAAAAATGTAGATCTTGCTAAAACTCACAATTTGTCTCAATAAATTTTTTTGCAGAGTAAACCATTTTGGAGATGTGCCTTTTTATTTGTGTGTTTTGGAGAACTTATACTTCTGTCAAATGGAACATCGTTATTCATGTTAACCGTGCAAAGAGAACAGAATTTGAAAGCTTTAAAGGATTTGACTATCGCTCAAAGCCTACTGTATTCTCCCTTACATCTACAAGGAAATAAGCAATAAGATAATTTCTGCAAATGTTTATCTCAACTAACATGAAGATATAGGAATAAAGAATGGTTAGTACAAGAGTAGTCGTATGAGTGCAACACATCAGATTTTTTCTAAGTATTCAGACAATCTTACTAACAATATATACCAAGTATCTTAAAGCACCGAGTGATTTTGATAATTCTTTCAGAAATGAGTAGCTAGGGGTATTTAAATACTCCAATTGTACCCTAGTGTTCTTAGGTATTAACAGATTGGGACTGAGCTTTTTTTGACCGTGATACGTCTCTTTGCACAGGGATATTTTCTCAGAAATATTTAACGTTATGAAATATTTTCTGTGCATTACAACTAAGCAACTGTATTATAAAGGTTTTGTACTAAAATTGTTGACATGTGTTGTATACAAATACACATTACATTTTAAATACTTCAGTAGCTCAAATTTACATGATAGGCCTTGAAACACTCCATGACCAATCATTTTTGTTGCCAGCTGATGTAACATTCTCTGCATTTTCTTCTTCCCTTTTACTACTGTCATCATTATCACAACTGATTTCACCAGAATCAAAGCTAAACTCCTCAGAGTCGCTCTCATTATCTTTGTAGCGTTTTTGTGATTTCATTATCTGTCATACTCTAGGAGACAGCCACATTTGATTGGGTTTAATAGTGAATAAGTTTGCAGGGCAAACATGATCAGAAGTTGTTTTCACATATTTCTCTCTTTGAACTGCCAATATCACCAATAAAAAATGTGGAGAATCAATACAAAAGCATAGCAAACAAACATCATTTGCAACACAAAAAGTATGAGAAGTCAAGTAACAGAACTGTTTCATGGACCAGTCTAGTGTCCATCAGTGCAGAACATGGAACCATTCTGTACTCCAGGCCGAATGGGCTAACAGGTATCTTTCTTCCCCACTTATCCTTTGTTGCAAATAAGGCCTTTACCTTTATGCTTAAGGGTTATAAGGAAGGGCATCTAATTTTATAATGGCTTTGTCTGAGCTTCTTGAATGATTCAATTTGTCTTTTATTTCATATAGCATTTCTTTTTCTTCAGATGAAGGAAAGTGTAGCTTAACATCAAAATCTACAATCTCGTAATGTCTGTTATATGCTATCAACAAAACTTCCTTCAAGTACCTTATGTTTCATTACCATTACTTTAAACCCTAAAGATACACCATCTGATACATAGTCACAAACTATTTCCTATCATTGTTAATTTCATATTAGATTATTCAAATATTTTATCAAGTACAAAATAAACAAAAACTTAACTGCAGTAGATTTCTACAAAACTTACCATAGTATCACAAATAGGTGAAGTTTCTGTTTCCAGCCACCAAGGCTCTTGTTTAATTTCTCTTTTGTTACCCAATTCATCAACATATTTCTTAGCTCTCATTACATGATCCTCTGGAAGAAATTCTCTCTCATTCTGTGAACCAACGTCTGTTTTGGTATCTAACTCACAGTTGTTGCTACATGTTACAGTTTCACACCTAATCTGATTAATTGGATCCTTGGCAAAACACTCTTCCTCTTGCTGTGAACAATAGTCTGAAAAAGGAGTCTCTGATTTAATTTCTGTTTTGAGAGCCACAAAACAAACATCGTCCAGAAGGACAGCATCACTGTTTCCTTCCATTGTAACACTCTCAGGAAAGAATGTTTTCTCAGTCTGTGAGGCCATGTCATCTAAGAGAGGATCCTCTCTTTTGAGTTCTATTTTGGTATCCATTTCACAACTGAGCTGCATCTGATGGTGCTAAGTCTGTGGAGAAACAAATATATCATGAGTTGCAAAATAATAGCAAGCAAAATACATGGTCATGAGACAGGACTACTGTATATAGTTATATTTTGTGTCAGTTGCTGCCCCAACCCTACTCCCCTCTCCAGTCATTGGCATATCTCATGTCTTTCAATGCCACAAAATTGAGTAACTGTGTGGTCATGAAACAGAACTGCTGTATATATTGGTGCTGTCTGTAACTGCCCCACCTTCACCCCCTGTGTGAAATCATTGGTTCACTTCATCTCTCTTCTAAAAGCTTACAATCAATAACTTTATGGCCATGAAACTGTACCACTGTATATACCGTATTTACACGAATCTAATGCACACATTTTTTTACCAAATGTAGTACTCAAAATCATGGTGTGCATTAGATTAGCTGGCATATTATATTCAGGTGAGAATCCATTCAATAACTTGATTAAATTTCTTAATTTATTACACCACAATGAATTGTTGGAGTTAATATACATTCAAAAACACACGAGAAGCTAGCCACTCATTTATCATTCCCTATTATTCAGTGTTTTTATTTACGACCTGCACAGCAAATAGAGAACATCTTATGGCACTTCTTTAAAGTGTAAGGTAATCCTTTACGCTGAAAAAAAAATTTTAATAAAAATACAGAGTTCAATGTATCAGAGAACAACATTCGCTTGTGGGAAAAACAGAGATTGACATTATTTGCTACTAAAGCTAGTAGGAAGGAGTTAAAGGCTCCTCACAAAGGAGCATACCCCAAACTTGAAGAAAAAGTGTTGCAACTTGTCCGTGACAGGAGGAAGAATGGTCAACCTATGATTAGTGACACTATATGAAAGAAAATGCATTTTAAATGTGTTCTTTCCTTATTTCGTACTCATTAATTTTCTTCTTTACCAATGTATCACCTAACAATAAAGTACTTTCTATTCTACGATCTGATGGTTTATACACATATAATACATTTAAACAAAACACCTATTATTTTCTGTCTTTGATATGCTTTATATTGATACAAACCCTTTCTTCCTTCATAATTTGAAGTTTCAAATATGGAGTGTACATTAGATTTGTGTAAATATGGTAGGTATATTGTGGTACATGCTCACTTCCTTCTCCAGTCATCACTTCTTGTCACATGTCTTCTAAAACCTTACACTCAATAGCTGCATGCTTGTGTGACAGGACTGCTGTATATATTGTTTATTACTGCTACACTGTCTTTTCTATCCCCTCCTGTCATTTAGCATATCCTACATGTTTTTAAGCTTAATGCAGTCTTTTGTAAAAGTAAATATAAAATTATGATGATCTAGTTTGTGTTGATTCAGATAAATATTTTAAAAATTAATTTGTTATGTTTATTTATTTACTCCCTTTCAACAGGACCTAAGTCAGCACTACAGAAAGGAGAGAAACAATCAAGCGCTCCAACACACATAACGATCCATGTATATACACAAATGCATACATATATACAAATATGCACACAAACATAATTAGTTAAGAAACTTAAACTAGACTATCTTCCTTTCATAGAAGTTTGAAAACAGTGTTGTTATAGTTAATTTAATTTAAAGGTGAGTCAATTAATAACACTAAACAACACTTACAACATAATTTTCCGGAACACGTTTTGAAGGTTAACATTCCTCCATTAACAACCATTATCCTCCATTATTGTCCGGTTGATAATGGAGGAAAGTTAACCTTTGAAACACATTCTGGAAAATTATGTTGTAAGTGTTTAGTGTTATTGACTCACCTTTTAAATTACATTAAACTAGACTGTTATAAAGTTGCATCTTAAACCCACACTAGTTGAGGGAAAAATTTAAGTGCTTAAACTTAATTAAAGTTTTGTTATATGAAAGACTTGTTCTTAACAGCAATTAATGATATTCTGTGAATTTGGCAGACAAATAGTGTGATGTATATTTCACTGTATTCAACTACTTGGTCATCTATTCTCTAAACAGTAGTCATACTTGTGAAGCAGGTATATGTTGAAATCCAAGTATTGAAAAAATCCTGGATTATCCATTACACTATTTAGTAATAGTTTTTTTATAATTTAATTTGTTGTGCAATGGTATATACATTTCATTTGGCATTAAAATGTCTTAAATGGCATTTTAATCAAAATTGTTAGAACCATTTTTGAAAAAATCTAAATTTTCAAAAAATGTTCTATGTAAATGGCAGCCTAAGATGTCATATCCTTGAAATATGCTCAACTTAAATATCAAGTTTAGAATTTAATCAACTTTTCATTTTTAAGAGGTAGAACTGGAACTTAAAAATTCAATGCCACAACTGGGCTTTGAACCACAGACCTTCCGCTTACCAGCCGGCTGCTCTAACCATTGAGTTATTGTGACAAACGGCTTGTGTGTTTAAAAACACCAGCAGTAAGTTTGTTGGCATAAATAAATAATAATTTTCATTTTTACTTTCTCTACTGGTAAGTAGGGGAAGTAGTGTATTTCACCCAAACATTCGATGTCAAGATTTCACCGGAAACATGTTTTGAGACCCCCTGAATCCAAAAAAAGCATTTTTAGAAAAAGGTCCGTTTTTGTGTCTGTGGACAGCATAACTCAAAAACAAAAAGTTGATTAAAAACCAAAGTTGATATTTAAGTTTAATGTCTTCCAAGGATGCGACACCAAGATTTTGAAGAAAATAGCCCCACACTAAACTACCCTTTACATGGAAAATTTTGATTTTCTTGATAATGGCTCTAACTATTTTTATTAAAATGTCATATGTTGAAGATATTTTCATGACAAATGAAATGTGTATCTTGAATTTTCTGGCTATAGCCCCTGTAGTTGTATTTACTCTGGACAACTTTTGCATAAATGGTAAACCATTAGAGATAGACCAAATCATACTATACAGAAAATGTTGTTAGCTAATGCTGGATTTCTGACAATGAAGCCATTAATCCTCTTGCTCTCCAATATTATAGACCAATAGCAGTAATAGTAACCGCTTTTTAGAGAGCACCATATTTCTATGTTTTGGCAGTCACATCGCTCTCTCACAACCCCCAGAATGTCTGGAGGACCACACCTGTCGTTGGTTTACGGGTCTCACCAACCTGACCGGGAAAATTATCAAAGTAAATTTACCGACCATATCCTCTGATTACCAATCAGAGGACGTATTACATGTCATGACAGGTCAGCATGTTAGGGGTTAAGATTTTAGAGAAATGGAGAGGTTGGAAAAATAAAGACGCCCTAGCCCTCGGGAACCCTAATATCATTGGGGTTGGAAGAGAACAAGAGATGACCAAGGTAAGGTCAGATAGAAAAGTTACAGTGAGGAGCAAAACACCAGTAAGTGGAAGTAATGTTCTGCTCAGCTTGGGTACCTTGTGGTCGCTATTCACATACCCCCTAGACGGAGACCCCTGAGTCTATATATACAGAAAATGTAGATCTTGCTAAAATACACAATTTATGTCGGAATAAATTTTCTTGTAGGGTGAACCATTTCGGAGATATTCTTTGTTATGTGTGTGAGTTTCAGAAAACTTAAAACTTTCGTGAAATGGAACATCGTTGTTCATTTTTTTATATGTTAAGTGTGCAAAGAGAACGGAATCTCAAAGCTTTAAATGATTTGACATATTGCACATATTGCACAATTAATATGCTGATCAACAATATGCATTCCCATTTTCATTACCAGGTTGTTGTGAGCAAAATGTTGAGTGCCGCCTTGCTTCATATTCTTGTTTTTGTTCCGGTGACCCAGTCTTCTCTCTGTTTCCTTTCATTCTTGTTAATCAAGGGATCTCAAAGCATATTTTTCTGGTGATGCAATTTCATCATGATTTTCAGTGGAGAGCATGCAAAATTGCATACAAATGTAAACCAACAAACTGCATGAAAAAAAAGCTCAAGAAACAAACGGGTTAAAATAATTTGCTAATCTCCAAAATAAAAAATAAAAGCCAGAAACGAACATTCACAGAAATTTCAGGAAATAACCAAAATATTGCAACTTAAAAAGTCATACCAAAATAAAAAATTCAAAAATTAAATTAAAGCAAATGAACAAGAATTCAGATATCTACAAAAACCACTGTCTCACCAATATGTGTCCTGTGTAACGATCCAGCAGAAATGAATGAAGAACACTTGAAGACCTGTGAAGCATTAAGATCAGAAGAAACTACAGTTCAAAAGTATTGGAAAGCACGAATGCTTTCTGGCTTCATTGCCAGATGCAAGGCACTAGAAAACAACAAAAACCACTGTATGATCAAAAAAAGGTTCTCCATTAGGCACACTAAAGTCAGATTAAAAAAATGTGGATGAGTATGGGAAGGATAAGGAATAATTCTGGTTAGAGAAAACCTCACACAGCATAGGTGGGAATCAAACCTGTGATCTCTCGTATAGCAAGCAGATGCTCTCCAACTAAGCTATGGTGCATCTTTAACTATTGCTTGAGGTTTTGAATTAGTTATATGTACACTGAAACATATTACTTGCCTGAAAACAGTTGAAATAACTATATAAAATACTGTTTCTACTTTTATTAGTTTGTGGTACAATATGAAAAATCTGAAGTGTTGCATTCACATGACTTTCTCTATTCTTGTACTAACCATTCTTACAATCTCTTATTCCTATATCTTCATGTTAAGATAAACTTTGTACACATTATCTTATTGCTTGTTTCCTTGTACGTGCAAGGGGAATATGGGAATACAGTAGACTCTGAATGATACTCAAATTGCTTTCAAATTCTGTTCTCATTGCACGGTTAACATATAAAAAAAAAAGAATAACAATGTTCCACTTGACAGAAGTATAAGTTTTCCAAAACCCTCACAAATAACCAGGAATATCTATGAAATGGTTCGCTTTAAAAAAACATTTAAGACATAAACTCTGAGTTTTAGCACGATCTACGTTTTTATGTACAGTAAAGAGTTGGTCCATCTCTTATGGTTTACCAGTTATGCAAAACTCATCCAGAGTAAATAGGACTTCATGGGCTATAGCCAAAAGATTCAAGATATATGGATTTCATTTGTCAAAAAGATATCTCAAACATATGGCATTTTAATCAAAATTACTAGGGCCATTTTCAACAAAATCAAAATGTTTGAAAAATTTTCCATGTAAAAGGTAGTTTAGGGCGGAGCAATTTTCTTCAAAATCGTGTTGCATTCTTGAAAGACATTAAACTTAAATACTAATTTTGATTTTTAACTGACATTTCCTTTGAGTTAATGCTGTCTACAGACTGACAGACACACAGACGGAACTTTTTCTAAAAATCTTTGTTTGGATTAAGGGGGCCTCAAAACATATATTCCCAGTGAAATCTCAACATCAAACTTTTGGGTGGAATACAATACTTCCTCTACTTTGAGAAAGTAAAGTAGAGCAAGTAAAAATATGTGGCATTACAAATTTATTTGGGACTGAACTTTAAAGCCTTATATTTAACCTACTTTTCACATCCTCTCCAAGCAAGTTGCTGCACCCTCCACCATCTCCTTCAACTAGGATATGTACCATGAATACAATTCCATGTCACATTTCTTTGTTTATTTATTGCAAAGGATAGGGATTGATAAAGTTTAATTTGCATGACACATGAATGCATGTTAATTTATGAGAGGTAGAACTGGAACCTAAAAATTCAATGCCACAGTGGGGATTTGAACCACAGATCCTCCGCTTACCAGGCGGATGCTCTAACCATTAAGCTACTGTGACAACCTGCCAGAATGACATTGAATTCTCAAACATTGCCCACACACGGTTTGTGTGTTTAAAAACACCAACAGTAAGTTTGTTGGCATAAATAAATAATAATCAGCACGTTAATTTATCTTCCTTTCATAGAAGTTTGAAAACAGTGTTATAATTAATTTAATTTATTGTCAGGTTGATAATGGAGGAAAGTTAACCTTCGAAACGCGTTCCGGAAAATTATGTTGTGAGACAGAATATTGTAAGACCCCAAAAGGAAATCATTTATGTAAATATTTATTGCAAATGTAATTTATTTTTGGTGTTGATACGAATTAGTTGAGTAACGAAAACGTGTTGCTATTGTTCATTGTTACAAAAAATTAAGCTTGTTTAAAAAAGTCATAAATGTTAAGTTTCACATTTAAATTTAATATGTATAAATAACAGAATTATATATATTTAATATTAAAAGCGAAGAGAGAATAGCTAAAGATTGCTTCCCTAACAATACAGGAACTATTTGATGAACGCATACGCGGATGTGTACAATAAAGATAGCATCATGTAAAGTGACGCTGGAATTGTTAATAGCGTCTGTATGTTTGATATGTGAAGACCTGTTTCTATAACGCGCATGGATGTGAGTAGAAAAGACTTTAAAAAGGTGGAAAGACTATCAATAAAATATAAATAGGTGCGACGAAAGATAATTCAATTGTAACGACAAAAAAAAGTGTTAATAAAGTGATTTATAGTGAAGTTCCATCGAGTGTTCATTAATTCCATCTAGTACCACGCCCTGAGAAATAATAGCCTCATTGCTCAATCCGAAGCAATTTATTAATAAAAACAGCACCAAATGGCTTACCCAAACGTGGAGCACGAATTTCGGGTGGAATGAAAATCTACGGGAAATGAACTAACGCGAAATACCAAGTGACGCCAAATCTTCACGCGAAAAAGGAAGAAGACGCCATTAGACAATTCATTGAAATTTAAGACTTAGGAGACGTCACCAAGCTGAAATCAACGGGGGAAGTGCCTAAAAATGCCGATGAACGGATATCCATCGACGTGGAGAACATCAAAGATCGTCTAGCGAAGCCAACCGCCCAGGGGATGCACGTAACGAAATAAATCAACAAGGAAAAAGTAGGACCAAAAATTTTTGTTTTTACATTCACTTTATTTTTATGTTACTGCGAAGCGGCAAAATAGTAGGGCTTTTAAGCCCAAGTGAACTGAATCAAACAACGAGAATGTCGCAAAAAGAGAAAAAGTAGGGACAGGAATAGGGGAAGGGGCACATAAGCCTAGTTATCAGATAGAAACAGAAAGTGAGGAAGAAGTAACAGTGATAGGGAGAGATAAAAAATTAATGATGATCATGTTTGAAAGACTAGAACAGAATATGAAGGAAATAGGTCAAAAAATAGAACAGAATAAGGTAGAATTAAGACAGGACATAGAACAAAGTTTAGGTCAGAAAATGGAACAGAATAAGGAAGAGATAGGTCAGAAAATGGAGGAAGTGAGACAGGACTTAGAACCGAAAATAGAACTAGGAAGACAGGAGTGCAAAGAAAATATTAAAGTAATGGAAACTAATTTGAAATTAGTACATAAAAACAAATAAGACAAAGTAAGCTTTAGAAGCTAGGGTAGAAATCATAGGAGATAGGATGGGAAAATTAGAATTGGAAATGAAAGAAAACAAGATTGTATTAGGAGAAATTGCTAGATGTAGAGATGAAATAACAGAATGTAATGCAAGTGTAGACTGTAAGATTACAAATGTAAAAGTAGAAATAATTGAGGAATTAAGGAAAGAAATTGAGGTAGTAAATAAAGGAATTATTAATGTAACTGTAGAACAAATTGTAATTCCTAAAATTAAGACGATGACTGATGTAGTGCAGTCGCAACAAGATGCTATGAATGATATGAAACAAAGTCACTTAGAAATAAAGAATGATTTAAAATCAATTTGTGAAGAAATGAGAAAAGGAAAAGAAAGTTTGGCTAATGTAAATGATGTTGTGAATGCACTACAAAGGCAAAATAATGATTTAGATGTAACTGATGTTCAAGATGAAAGTTATTTGAATGATGTACAAAATGTTGACTCACCACATAGAGATAAAGGCCCACAATTAAACAATGACACAACACCCAACACATGCTACACCAACAGCATACTACATGAAATTACACCACCTACATTTGACGAGGAGAAGGGAGACGATCCAAAACTCTTTGTTAAACAGATGGAAGAGTATTTTAAAGTGAAAAGGATATCAAATGAGCTTAGGATGATGGTAGTCAAGAAAAGCTTGAAAAACAAAGCATTAGAATGGCTAAGGTTAACACTAGCTGGTCACGAATCATATAGCTCATTCAGAAATCTATTCCTATCAAGGTATTGGGGCCCAGCCAAGCAGAACCAGACAAGGGTAGAGTTAGCAACAGGTGGATATGATCCGACCAAAGGGTTATCGCTAGTCAATTATTTTATGAAAGTAGCCAATAAAGGGAAGCTATTAGACCCTAACCTGTCGGAAGCAGTGTTAATTACCAGCATAACAAGACATTTCCCAGACACAGTGAGAACAGGGTTAATTATTATTTATTTATGCCAACAAATTTACTGTTGGTGTTTTTAAACACACAAGCCGTGTGTGGGCAAAGTTTAAGAGGTAGAACCGGAACTTAAAAATTCAATGCCACAACTGGGATTTGAACCACAGACCTTCCGCTTGCCGGGCGGACGCTCTACCACTGAGCTATTGTGACAAACTGCCAGAATGACAGTTGTGGCATTGAATTTTTAAGTTCCGGTTCTACCTCTTAAACTTTGCCCACACACGGCTTGTGTGTTTAAAAACACCAACAGTAAGTTTGTTGGCATAAATAAATAATAATTACCATGTGAAGGTTATTTAATCCTGGTATATAAAGTACTTGCAATAGTAAGTCACCATTGGGGTAATTGTTTCTGATGTGAGACTGCCTTTGTGGTTTACCAGGAAAAATACGAACTGACTTGAGAATTTAATGTCATTCTGGCAGTTTGTCACAATAGCTCAGTGGTAGAGCGTCCGCCCGGCAAGCGGAAGGTCTGTGGTTCAAATCCCAGTTGTGGCATTGAATTTTTAAGTTCCGGTTCTACCTCTTAAACAGGGTTAATTGTTGCGAGGCCAGTAGATTTTGCAGACATAGAATTACTAACAGCCCTCGAAACGCAAAATGGTCGGCCTAATGAGCATAGACATAGAAACGGTCACCCTTTACTCACCTATCTTAAACAGAAGCACAACTACAAACAACCAGAATGAGAGAAAAGATAGAAATACTAGGAGCATCCATGACAGGGGGAGAGGGGCACACCATTTCCCACAACCACACAATCATGGCGAAAGGATGTAGAACATGAGACAGCGGTACCACGAGACGATACCAAGGGGTGAATCGAGATACCAAACATATACGAATGATCGTGGGAGACCAGGAGACTGTACCCATCAAGTGAATCACATACAATTCTGTAGAGAATACTTGAACAACCGAAGACCGCCATGCAACAGGGGTTCACAACAAAGGGGCGGATACCAATGGAACACGGGCAAAATAAGACAGTGGGAAGTAGATGGAAACGTGCCAAATAGGGCGGATGTTGCACAGAATACAGAAATAACAGCCACCACTAACACCCAGGGAAATTACCACGATTAAGTTCGCCCCAATCGAGTTGATGACCTGCACAAAACCTAAGCGACTGACAATTGACATCGACCCCATGATGGCTGCTCAAAGGGAATTGACAGAAAAGAAAAATGTCAATTGGCATTCAGGAGGTTGCAGCAAAAAGCAGAAAAAGGGAGAAATAAAGTAAAAAAAAAGGTTCATCAGGAAATGGTCCCCACAAATTGGAGAAAAGGTGCTCCTAAGAAGGCACAAAGCATCCAAGGCATCTGAAAAAAGATCTGGGAAAATGGAACTACTGTATACTGGACCACTGGTCATAACAAAACAGCTGGGCGACCATACATATGTGCTACAGAATACAAATGGAAGGAAGATACCATAAAAACAAATTAACACCACACAAAGAAAAGACCAAATAGTCTTTGCCAAAAAACATGTAAGGCAGGAACAGTACAGATGGTGAAAAATAATCATTTTTAATGGGTTTCTTATAGAAAATTATATACAGGTTGGAAAATACAACAGGAAAAAAAATCAACATAGTCATTGGCTATAATGACCACCGAGAGCATTGTCAACAAAGACAGATGAGAATACGGATTGTCATTAAAGAAACTAATTATAGCGACAAAAAAAATATGTTTTTGACATAAAGATGTCAGGGACAAAAGTAAAAAGGAATCAATTGTGGTGATAAAGAGAAAATACTTTTGACACAAGGGTGTCGAGGGTGAATTAAGAACAAAAATAATATGGTTGCAGAATAATTATAAATATAGAAGTTTTCTCTTATAAAGATAAGAGACAAAGAGATGACAACTAGTGAAGTGAGAAAAGTCATAGTCAGAAAAGCAATGCCTGTAAATTAAGATGGATATAGCCAATGTTAAGCTTAAAGAAATGTCGAACTAAACAATAATGAATAAGAACCCAATGTCATAATAGTATCATTAGTAACATCAGAGTTTAAGAATTGACTCAACGACCTGCCTATACATAATAAGCTTGCAAGACAAAGAAGACAAAGAACTGAATAAAACTGCCATAAATATGATCATAATCATTAGCTCAAGATTTGTATCCTGGTTTTCTCTCCTCATAACAAAGAACATAAGTCAAAAGGCACATAATAAACCATAATACACTTAAATAATATTTGTGACAATGTCAAATATAAAAACTTAGGAACATTCTTAGTGTTGTGTTGGGTAATAACTGAACATGTTAAAATTATAAACACATGCTGTGCCATGCCAAAGCAAAAGACAAAAGCAAACAGCGAAGAAGACTGTAAAAAAAAAAAAAAAGTATTGTGCAAAGTAAAAAGATTGTATCCGAGGAATAGGGAGAAGTGTTGTATTGTGTTTCAAGATTGTGAATGTATGTGACAACTTGAAAATCAAAACAAGGGACATTGAGACAGAGTATTGTAAGACTCCAAAAAACACTCATTTATGTAATTATTTATTGCAAATGTAATTTATTTTTGGTGTTGATACTAATTAGTTGAGTAACGAAAACATGTTGCTATTGTTCACTGTAACAAAAAATTAAGCTTGTTTAAAAACGTCATAAATGTTAAGATTCACATTTAAATTTAATATGTATAAATAACAGAATTATATATATTTAATATTAAAAGCGAAGAGAGAATAGCCAAAGATTGCTTCCCTAACAATACAGGAACTATTTGATGAACGCCATATGTAGATGCGTACAACAAAAATAGCATCATGTAAAGTGGCGCTGAAATTGTTAATAGCGTCTGTATGTTTGTGATGTGAAGACGTGTTTCTATAACGTGCATGGATGTGAGTAGAAAAGACTTTAGAAAGGTGGAAAGACTATCAATAAAATATAAATAGGTGCGACAAAAGATAATTCAATTGTAACGACAAAAAAAGTGTTAATAAAGTGATTTATAGTGAAGTTCCATCGAGTGTTCATTCATTCCATCTAGTACCACGTCCTGAGAGAAATAATAGTCTCATTGCTCAATCCGAAGCAATTTATTAATAAAAACAGCACCAGTTGTAAGTGTTGTTCAGTGTTATTAATTGACTCACATTTTAAATCAAATGTTAATTAATGTTTATTTTAAAAGAAGAAATTCACTCACAGTCATACTGCATGACCAAACTCACCAATATTTGGTGCTACTAAGGGAGGGTTACAACAATAATGTCATAACTGTTCTCAAATTTAGAACCCATAGATGATCACTTATTCAGTTCTTTTAAATGACTGAATCAGAAACTATCATAACCAGATTACATGAATGCATGTTAATTTGTATTTATTTAAAAGAAAAATTCATGCACCAGTAAAATGATACATTTGTCATTGTTGAACTTCTAAGTTATGTCACCTTTTACCATCATAATAATTGCTTCACACTGGCTTACAATGTTAATATTTGGATTTGCATTACATTAAATTCACACTCGCATTCATACTTCCGTCTAGGAAGGCTGGGAAATAATTCTGGCTATATGAACATTCCCACCTTCCAGCCAAGAATCAAACCTAGGACACTGAGATTTTACTTTTTAAGGAAAGAGACAAGTGGGAGAAGTCACGTGAAATGAAGCAGTGTGAACCGACTTGCTTGGAGGGGAAGTGAAACACTGGTTAAGAATGAATGTTTCCTGTGTAGCCCAAGTTAAGTTAGTATTACCAAATATTTGAGCTCATATGGACAAGAGTAAGCTTATCCTTAACACCCATTTTAAGTACATTCTCGTTTACATACAATACGATAACCTAGATATTCTTTAGAAAGAATCCCGCGAGCACTTGGTCAGAATTTAGGCTAAGTGCCACTCGGCAGTGTGGACAAGTTCTTACAAAAGTCGTTGAAGTTGCTGTGTTAATTGAGTGCTGCCAACAGCACAATTCCCCCATGAATTTGTTGCCAATTGTAAGTTTGAATGTTTTAGCGGGACCTGGCAGTATGCTAGTGAACTTGTTCGAAGCAAGTTGTGCCATGACTCATAAGCATAGTTGATTTAGCGCCTCTGTGCTACAATGAGGATAAATGTATACAGCTCCTCTACGAGGGCCTGCTGAGAACTCGAATGCTATGCAGGGAATGTGATGCCGTGCTACAGCCCGTTAGTAAAAGGGGTAAAAAATCCCAGGTTTTTTCCTGCAGGAGGGGTCATCCTGAGCAGTTTTCAGAGTCCGTGGCCAAAGGTACTTGGTTCAAAAACTCCAAAATACCACCAGCCCCAAGTACTTCTGCTTACCTACAGTTTTGCGGGTCAGCTATCCTACGAGCAAGCTGCGGTGCAGTGTTCACTCAGGGATAGTCACGCAACAATAGCAGACTGGTTTAGCTACTGTAGGGATGTTTGTATATTGTCAATGGGCAACAAGTATGTCAACAGGGGCAAAATAGGCAGTGCCGGCCACGTTGTCCAAATCAACAAATGTAAGATCGGCCGAAGGAAGTACCATCGAGGTCGTATCATGGAAGGCAACTGGATCCTGGGGATGATTGACGTGGTCACCAATGAGGTGCACATGACTGTGTGTCCCAACTACAGAAGGGATGGTGCTACCCTCTTTGCATTAATTGAGGAGCACGTGGAACTCACCAGCACAATCCTCACAAACTGTTGGGCAGGATATGATGGGCTAATGGCTGGGGTTTTTGCTGCCTAACTAACGGTGAACCACAGCCAGCATTTTGTGGATCCAGTATCCAATGCCCATACGAACTGATGGCGCTCTCTCTGGCATCCCCTATCCAGGGGTGGAATTCGACGAAACCAGGTGGACATCCATCTAGCCGAGTACATGTGGCGACAAGATGTAAGGAACCAAATGGTCGACCCCTTCCATGAACTAATAGACGACATCAAGAAGGTTTTCCCCCATGGTATAAAGTGCTCAGCAGGTCACGTGCAAAACCATTATCCACTCCTTAATGACCTATACCCATTAGTTCCTTCTTACTACAACACTTGCGTCCTGTCACCCTCTTTCACCATTTCCTATCTGCCTCTATATCCTATGCATCCAGTGGAGTTTTTTTAGTGGGTGGTGCCCTAGGGCGAAGCCTACAGTCCCCACTCCTTACCATCCCAACGCATGGGGCTCCGTAAATGCATTTTTTCTCCACTCGAAAATAAAAAAAAACATAAAAAATAAAACGAGCCAGCATTTCGTGAACCCAGTAACAAGGCAATAAGGGTAATGTACACAATAATGCACACAAATATATATATCGACTGGCGATATATCTGTGTGAGCAAATAATGTACACAATAATATGCACAACAATAGTATGGAGTCGCACTGACAGTATGTGTGTGGCGGCAACGACGCGCGAGTGCATTTGTGTGTAGTGTGTTCGCAAAAAAAAAAAAAAAAAAGCTAGTGTAGTTGAAAAAGCAATGTTGACAGATTTGAAAATCGTCTGCTAGTGACAGAGCGCAACCTAGTGGCGATTCTGGTAACCACTGTCGACGCATGCGCAGTAAGTCGAAAACAATTCTGGCCGGCAAATGCTACGGGACTCTTTCTAAAGAAGAGCCCGATAACCTAAAGTACTACACACGTAAATACACATTTAAGATTGCTATTAATTTTCTTAACAAATTTGTGCATAACTGATAGATTTTCTTTTACTCCTGAGCTGATGTAATTACATCACTAGGCACTACTACCGTTGCATGCAGGGCTTTCTATCTTCGGTTGGTAATAAACCCCTCCATGTACCTCGAGCAATCGGCTGCGCATGCGCCAAAGACTGCTTAGACACGCCAGGTACAGCGGCCCTACTCATACCATATGCAAGACCTGTGCAGTTACATGTTTTCACTTTAAAAATGCAGAACCGTTATGTTCCGAAACCATTTTACATACGTGTTTATCCTCTATTTCTCCACCAACTGCTAGTACAATTTCTTAAACACTAAATATCAATTTATATGCATACACTAACCCAACCCCACCTAAACACGGGTTAAATTTTCAAAACAGACGACTCTAATCATCCTGTTCATAGTCAACCTAGGCGTTGTAACCTAACACTGCTATATTTCGATAACACGGGACCACGTCATTCCGTTCATATACACATTAATTTCAGCAAACACATCACAACGCCCTTTTCACGCATACCATATTAGTTTATAAAAGCGTTATGAGTAAGAGTAAGTTCTTACCTTTACACTGTTGCTTGTACTATATAGCCTTCTAGCAGAAACTTGTTTTCATTTAAATGTTTTAATAAAGACCAGGACATCTATATGCTGACCGTACACAAACATTCAGCTTCTGCTGCTCTCTTTATCTAAGCAAGACACACACAGCTCATCACGGAACACCAACCTTTAGAAGTGAAATTCGTCTACAAATGTTGACAACGCGAGAACGAACTGAGTATTGATCTGGCATGCCTATGAAAAATTGTGCTCCCAAACGCTCACGTTACCGGTAGCTTCTGTAGCTGGAGTTTTCATACCTGCCTATCTGTCTAGCACATAGTGCAACCATAGGCTAGAAAGCTAAATGGTTCATGAGTACAATATTCAATCCTAATGAAACGTGACGTGTGCGTTTTATGAATGGGTAATATGTCCATTGCAATACAGGTGAGGAAGTACAACTGGTACTCCACATATTTAACCCTTTTAGTCCTATTGTAGTCAAATGGCAACATGATAGAGCAATTCCGTGTGTGGCTGACATTTACACTACATTTTCTTCTTAAAATGTCTGTCTAATGGTCAATATAGGTGTAAAAATGTTATTTTAACGACATACAATGGCAGAGAATACATTGGCGGTTGTGACAGGAAATATAAAAACCTTACAAAAGTGAAACAATTATTTAATAATGAGCGCTAAACTTTTCGTGACTGACATTTTTGTCAACTGCAGGTCCTACTTCAAACGTTTGTCCTCCGTTTTCTCTGAAAGTTTTCTTATTTGATTTGCTCTGAAAAATCACTTAAGAGAGGAACTTCTAAGCTTTCAAATGACCTGAAAAAAAGGTTTGGCATGTTATTTTCATCTGGAGATATTTATTCAAAGGTCAGCGTGACTGACATGAGTTTGTGACTAACTGACATTTGCGAAAATCGTAATACCTTGTCTTTGTTTTACATGGTATCACATACGGTAAATCATAGTGATACTTATTATACGTTACATACATGTAATACATAGAGGTGTGTAATTGTATTTATCGTTTTGACAATAATCCTATACTTTGGAGAAGCATTAATGTCATGCAACATAAACAGAATAAACAGATGTTCACAGCTCTCATTTCGTATCACAGTTACGTCATTGCAAGTACAAAAAGCTGACTCAAAACCATAACAAAGACGACACATGAGAGCACACAGCACATACCTGTAACACACAATACTCCATCCAGCGTAAGATCCGCACCTTGTATCCCTCCGCGGTAACCTCGTGCTCGTATCAGCTGCCACTAACACAAATAAACAAACGCCACGTGGACTCAATCCTTGTGTTTAAAGATGCAGTAGAATGATACTTGGGAGCTTTAGGAATAGCGCTGCTATCGCGTTATATTCATGTAATCTTTATCAGGGTTGTTGCTGCCTTTTTCCAAGTAAACAACGCTAGGATTTATGTCCTGAGTAATATTATTCAAATATAACAATAACATTACTATTACTATTATTATTATTATTATTATTATTATTATTATTATTATTATTATTATTATTATTATTATTATTATTATTATTATTATTATTATTATTATTATTATTATTATTATTATTATTATTATTATTATTATTATTATTATTATTATTATTAACCAACATTCGTAAGTAAAAGCTGAACTGAAATTAAATGTAACATAATTAAAATAAAACTCACATTAATCTGCATCACTGTCGGGAAGAGGTGTAACATCTGCATCTCCATCATTTGTGGTGTCATCGTCATCAGAAGAAGGGGAAGAAGAAGAATCAACACCCACACTAATCACAAGACGATCTACAATAGCATCTGATAGCCCGTCCATCACCCACATCTCATTTTCTTGCTCAATTGCATGACGTATATTATTTTGCCACATATTAGGTGTCGCCTGAGATATTGCAGTTTCAAACAATTTGCGAACATCCCGTAATTTGAAGGTTACGTTGTTTCTGGCTACGAATCCCTTGAGGAAGGCCCATATTGTTTCTATTGGGTTCAGGTTGCTGTGATAAGGGGGCAACCTCTCTATGTGTCGACCAGATTTTCTAGCAAGGTCATCGATAACATATTTGTTTTCACTGTTATCGGCAACCTTTTGTGCTTGATTTAGAAGCTCTGCTTTCACATCTGATTCACAAAAGGGCAAATTATGTGACGTCAACCAATCGGCAATTTCTTGTTTTCGCCACGAACAGTTGGGACGACGTTCCAGTCTGACACTGTGATAAGGTGCATTATCCATTACGATAACACAACCGGGTTCAAGTTTCGGAAGTACACTTTCAAACCACTCCTTAAAAACATCGCCATTCATATCCTCGTGGTAATCACCTGTACGTTTTGACTCGAAGATTAGAACACCGTCTTCCACAAAACCGGAATCACTGCCGATGTGCGCAATAATAAGGCGTTTTCCTTTCCCAGGATTTTTGAGCCCTGTTTACGTTCCACAAAGAAATGCATCCTTTTTTGAGCTCGTCATAATGTCAGTCCATATACGGGATGTAGTATGTCCTTCATTAACCCATGTTTCATCAAGGTAATATATTTTCTTACCTTCTGCTCTGTATCGGCGCATATTCCGCAAGTAACGCCGCCTCCATAACACGATATCTTCTCTGTCGATTATGACATTCACTTTATTTCTCTTCATAAATCTAAATCCAATTTCTAGTAATAATTTATGAAACGTGGATCGCTTAAATGAAGGTAATGCTGGTTCATTGTTAACACTACTTAAGACTTTTTCTAATGTTGGCGGTTCATTCTTGAAGAAAAAGTGGTGCACTTTTCTACGAACAGCACATTTAGTAAAGTCATCTGCTTTTTCTAATTCTGGCTTCCGTTTTTTTCTGTTCTTCCTTGGTGTCCGCAATGTTCCTGTTCGCTTAAGTTCCTTACGGGCACATTTAACACTCCACTCGGAAATACCGGTGTAATCTGCAGTTAACTTCACAATGTTATTCACAGTGACAGAAGGGTACTCTTGCATTAGTTTGTTAAAAACATTCAAGACTATTTGTTTCTCACCACTTTTTAAGGGCTTACCTTTAGAGTGCTTCACTATTTCACCTTTATTTTCACTAACCAGGCTAGCAGCACTTGTAGAAGCATCCATGTTTATCACCTTACTGATTACACACCATTGTCATGTGGATGCGTGAGAGGGGATTAACTGGACACAATTAAACGGAAGCTATAATCTCCTTTACTCTTATTAATATTATTTATTATTTTATATTAATAAAAAGTTTCAAATTATATTTGAGTGTCATACATCATGAAAAGTCACATATAATCGCCAATATTTAAGGTACTATATTTTGTGGCGTGCTTCGGTTTCGCGCGCGAATCGCGGGTTAGTTGTTGACAGCTTGTGTTTACACCAAGGGCGGATCTTAGAGTGGAGCGACTATAGTTACTGGATTAGACTCCTTATAGTGCAGTAACGCTAAATGCAGTAGCCTCATAGCACACGCGCACATCACTACACTGTTTTTATTTCCGAAAGTTGTGCTACATTCTGACACTTTCCGCACATGAAAGAAAAGCATATTCCACAACATTTAACTTTCACATAATGAACCCGCTGAGTGGTTGGCATAGGTGAAATACGTTCAAATCTTTTGTCGAGAAATTCTTTTTCTTCTTCAATTCCAGGCAGAGAAACCTCAAGAACACATATTTTGGTTTTCTTTCTAACAGTATTAACAAATCCTTCAGCCCTCTGAATCCTGTTTCTTGCTTTCGCAGCTGTCCAGGCCATCCTCTTCACTTCTCCTCCAATCGCATCTACTGCCCCCTTTCCGTGATAGGATTCGAAGAAGTGCCATTCAATTTGGATTCCAAATACTTCGGAAAGATATGTCACATGACTCAATGTGTATTTCTGCTTAAAATGACTAGCAGCTCCATTAGAAAACACTTTCACGAGTTCAAGATTCGGAACAATATCCAATGTTTCCAAAAACATATTCCTTAAGCGAATGTCAATTGCATATTTGTCACGTGATACATAATCAGACACCAAAGCAAAAGATTGTTTCTGAATTTCACCAATGTGTTATTTCCTATACCAGGCAACAGCAGTAAATATTGAGATCCGTGTATTGTTCCAGTGGACAGCTTGAATTTTATTTTGCACCTTGCACGTGTAGTTCTCAGAGAAGTCGATCTGTATCACAGCTTCACTAATTGCAACATTTTCCCGAGTCTTCTTAAAGGCCTCGAATTGCTCTCTTGTTACGTAAACGTGATTTAGGAAACGTGGTAGACAATTGGTTAGTTCTTCAATGCAGTCTTTTACAGATCCCTTTTTAGCTTTTATTTCCATTCTTCCATTACGTGAACTCTACAGTTTCCATTCGCATGGAGAATTAGCGAGTTCATCCGAAATATCTGCTCAACTCAATTCCGGGCAGTTGGAGCATCCTCCCTGCATACACTTCTCGATTTCTAATCACAAACCACTTGTGCTATGAACTTACAAAATTCAGTCTCAGTGAGTACGTGATTTTTACACAATGCTTGGAGAAGAAACTTCGTATTTTCATGTATAATGCATGTGCACACATTATGTGGGATCTGACTTTCAAGACGCACGTGAGCAGGGCATAATTCAGCGAATTTTGTCAACCCCACGGACATTTCTTCTCGGTCTTGTAGAAAGAGTGCATGTGCTTCTTTTAATGTTACCACTAGATACCTGATGCGAACTTCTTTTGTTCTCCTTGAACATGGATTTCAATAAACTCATCTTTTCCAGGACTTTGGTAAGATATTGAATCATCCTGATAGAACTTGATGTTTTCCTGATACCGGCACAGAATGCTTTGGTTTTACAACATGTAATCCCTCTTCAACTGCTAACTTACGAATAATTTCTTTTCTTTTGCGTGGAGATTGCGGCAATGCTTCCTTAACACGTTTTCTGCACTTTCCAAAATGCTGTCTGCTTTTGAAAGCCGCTGATGTTGATGGAGTATCCTTATTAATCCCTTCTTGGTCTCTTATTTTCTGTCTTGCTCGCTGTGCTTGCTTATGTCTCCTATATTCAGTTTTGAAGTGTTCTCTTCCTTGTTTTGTTTGTTTCAGGATTGCTCTTCCTTTCCTCATAGTCACTTTTATTTTTTCCTTCCATTATGCGTAACTGCCTTGCTCCTTCAGACGTTGTTTGTATTCACGTAGTCTTTGGGCTGGTGTTTTAGCTATGGAGTCAGAAACGGACTCATACGTCTATCCTGACTGAAGTCTCACAAGTAACTGTACGCGTACGACGACCACGGGCCAGTACTACTGTCCGTTAGTCACGTGTTTTGTGGGAAAACGAATGACTATAGAGGAAAACTTTCTGATACTTTTTCATTTGTTATATTGTAATGACGCAGAATCAAAAAGGATATTTCTTTCAGTCTATTAATTTTCCCTGCAGGGGACTTTATGCTTATTTACCGAGACTAACTGACATTGACACACAGTAATAATTAAACAGGCTCTAAGGACTTCTTATAAATGTAGAAAATTATTAGCCGTATACGCGTTTCGAAGACTAATAGTCATTGTGTGATGTACGGAACAAAACGATTAAAACAGTTGTACATAGCTCCTGAAATATTTATATGAAAATCACTGTTATTCACGCTTATTTTTAGTGTTTTGGAAATATATGGGTAAGAAGTGAAATTTGAACCCATATTCACGTCAAACACATTTATTTTTCACTTCATAAGATACTTTGGAGTATCTAGCATCATCTTTCCTCAGTAAGAAAAGTGAAACATTGGTTTCAAATTTTAACACTCGGTATGACATATTCGCGGAATTGCTAGATATTAAACATGGTCTAATGTATACTCTGTTCATCTAGAGATTAGAGGAGACGTAAATAAAGCTACGTGCGTTTTGATCACAGCGCGTCCTCTTGACGCTTTCGCCGTGTAATAAGTCCCTTGAAGAAATACTGTTACTAAGGTCTGAAATGTCACTTAATGTTTGCTAAAGCATGAACTAAGTGCACTAAGCATACTTAAAGTGCAAGAATACGCAGTTAAGTGAATCTATAGCCAGCCTAATTCATTCTGCGCGCGCATTATTCAGTGTGAAAGTAACATGGCGGAACAAGTGAGTTGTGAAACATAAGTGCGGCAAACCGTTGCGAAGTGGTAAAAAGACAAAAAAATAAAAAATAAAATAAAATAAAATAAAATCTGAATATTATACCCCGGCACCTTGACAACTATACCGGGGCATTTATTCAAATTTTCTATTTATTTGACCAAAATTATTTATATACAATCATCATTATAATTTATGTTTCAGAATTTCTAACTACAAAACAAAAGAAAACTACAACAAAAACATAAAAATTTCCTAAAGTTACTGGTTTCCAGCAAATCTAATTCTACTAACAAGAAAATAACTAAGACATCTACACTATTCTAAAAAAGAAAACATTAATTTAAATAAACCTAACTCTATGCCACTGGTTTCCAGCGACTGGACAACTGGTTAAAAAAAAACTTCCAGCTATCTTATAAGCAAAATACCATACTGGTAACCAGCACTATATATTAAAAATTTATTTACATTTGTATAAATAAGTTCATTTACATCTTCCCCTGGCTGGACTCCTTCTCCTGCAACAGCAAACTTCTCTCACACGTTACTTCCGCCTCATTCCTCTTGCAGTCTCCTACGATAGTCGGCATATGCTTCTCCCTCTCTTCTTCTTGATCTTATCCTTCTTCTTTCTGCCCATTCTTGCTTACCCGTTAAGACTACAAAATATCTTCTTCTATTTACTTGATTTAAATCATTTCTCTCTATTTATTGTTCAATTTCTATCTGTTCTCTTTGTTGGCCTACTCCTCCTTCTTCTTCGATGCCTTCTATTGCTACGTTTCCTCTTCTCTGCCTGTCTCGTAATCTAGAAGATCTTCTTATCTCATCTATTTCAATTTGTTCATTTTCAATCCATTCTACCTCGATGTTTTCAGTTTCCCAAGCTTTTTTACTAACATAATTGGTTAAAAACTGTAGTTTTTCAATTAAATTTGGATTTCTAATTATATCATTTATATAATATCCTCCTAATTGATGCCTTTCTTCTACATTCATAATTTCATACCTTTCGCATTCAAAGATCGCATGCTCCGGGTTATCTTGTACTTGACAGATATTACATATATCAGAATTCGTTTTTTTTATTTTTTTCCAATATGTTTTATATGGTCCATGTCCAGTTATATAATGAATGAATCCTTTTGTTGGTTGAATGAAATTTAATTTTAATCTTTCTCTAATATTCTGGAAAAATCCATAAACTCTTCTACCTACAGCACATTCCGACCATTCATTTTGCCATTTATTTTTCAAAGCATTTTTTACTTCCCAAATTTTATCTGTTCTTACACCACTAATTTTATAAACTTTTTCTAAATTTCCTTTCTTTAGCCAGAATTTTGCTCCCTTTAATTTTACCAATAGATCAATGGGCCATATTGCTGTAGAGACTAACAGTGCCATTGTGGGTGTTGTATTTACTGCTCCTGTTAGCCTTAATAAGATCTTTCTTTGGGTTCTTCTTAGCAGCATTTTAATTTGCACATTATCCATTCTTTCCGCCCAAACTGCTGCAGCATAAGTAATGATTGAGGCAAAGATTGTATTGTGATAAATTTGTATGGTCTGTAAGGGAAGTACAAAATTTAATTTTGTAATTCTTGCCAATTTTAACATTATTTTCTCAGATTTCTGCCTAATATAATCTGTATGTTTTCTGAAATTAAATTTTTCATCCAACATTACCCCAAATATCTAACTTCTTTTACTCTTCGAATATTTTGATTATTAATTTTTATTGTTGGATCCCTTTTTAAGTTTCCTTTTAAGAGCAAATAATTTGATTTATTTGGTGCAATTTTTAATTTGGTTATTTCACACCAATTTGATAATTTTGCAGTAACTTCCTTCGCTTTAATTTCCAATTCCCTTCTGCTTTGCCCATCCACCATTATCACAATATCATCAGCATACGCAATTATATCTAAAACATTTCCATCATTTTCCAATTGTTCCAAGAGACTTTCTGACAAAATATCCCAAAAAAGGGGCCCCAAAATAGAACCCTGAGGACAGCCTTTAGTAATTTGCTTCCTAGTGTCGTAATTTGAGCCTCCAATGTATGCTTCTCTATTTAGACAATAATCTTTTAATAAATTATATATGGTACCTGGATATTCCTTCTCTCTTAAGATGCCAAAAAAATACGGCCACCATAAATTATCAAAAGCACCAGATATATCCACAGATATTCCAATTACATAATTTTTTGAGCTTTTTAACACAATATCTTGTACTTTTAAAATAGCATCCTCAGTTGAATATCCTTTCCTGAATCCAAATTGTTTCATATTCATCCCTATCATTATTCTAAATTCCATCATCCTTTTATAAATTAATTGTTCAAATACTTTGCCTAAAGAATTTAACAAGCATACTGGTCTAAAAGATTTTGGTTGTGTTCTATCTTTATCTGCTCCTTTACTTAAGATCACAACTTTGGCTTCCTTCCAAATATTTGGAAATCTTCCTCTTACTAAACAGTCATTAAATAAAAAATACAAAAATAAAATTATTTCTTCCCGTAGATTATATAAGACTTCATTTATAATACCATCTGGACCAGGTGCCTTTTTCTTTTTCAATTTTTCAAGAATTAATTTTATTTCCATCAAATCAAATGGATAAACAACACTTCCTTTATACCGCAAATTCATCTGATTTCTTCTTGCCACATGAATATCATTATCCTCTTCCTGATTATCATCTGGCAGTAACGTATGTAACAATAATTTTACCGATTCTTCCCCACTTTCTGTCATTTGTCCATTTCCTTTATCTAAAGTTGTTAATATTTCCGGTTTCTTGATTTTATCCATGATGATTTTATATGGTTGTCCCCAGATATCCGTTTTTAAGTTTTGCTCAACAAATTTCTCCCAGTATTGTTTTCTTGTATCTTCTAATAATAATTTATATTTATTTTTGGCTTCCCTATATTTCCTCAAATTTTCTTCTCTTTCCATATATATGTTCGATTTTTGATAAATTCTTCTCAATTTCCTGGTTATTGACCTTTGCTTCTGTAACTTATTTGTCCAGATTTTCTCTTTAGTATTAAAAATCTTTAATTTCGGAACAGATCTTGATACCGCTAGATTAATAGCTTCTGTTAGGTTTCTTGCATCAAAATCAACTGATAATCCCGTATATTGTAATTCTAATTCTTTAAATTCTTGCCTCATTTGTTCCCAATTTGCCCTTTTAAAATTATATCTTATTTCTACATCTTCTTGAAGTATCTTCTTCTCCAGCAGAAAGTCAAAATAAATCAAATTATGATCACTTGTTGTTTGACCTTGTGTGACCCTCCAATTAATGATTTTTTTCTCCGCATTGCTAGAAGCTAAAGTAATATCTATATTTTCCTCCGCCCCTGCTCTATTTTGAAATGTTGGAGGATTTCCAGATTTATTCATTACATATAAATTCAATTCCGAAATAATTTCTTCCAATTTCTCTCCTCTTTCGTCGGGATTTTTACTATACCACCATGTAGACTTTGCATTGCAATCGCAAACATGTATAATTTCTTTATCTCTAAATTTATTTTGAATATTTTGCAATTTATTTAAAAAAGGTTCAATGTCCCAACTATATTGAAAATAATCGTTTACTAATATAAAACTACCTTGCCTGCTTATAATTTCAATACAATTTACATGCGTATCCAAAAACTGTGCTATATTTACTATTTCCAAACTTTCATTAATAATTACTATTGCTGCCATTGCATTTTTCGAAGATAATATTTGTCTTGATCTCAAGGGCATAAAAGGAATATTAGAATGTACAACATACGGTTCCTGAATGCAGATTATATCCAATTTTAATTCTTCTATTAATTTTCTAATTTCCCCCATAACTAATTTGCTTCTTTGCCCATTTATCTGAGCTATTCTCAAATTTATTTCCATGATAAATTTTTAAAACTTAGTCCGCTAAAAACATTTGTTCTTAATTTAGCAAACTTTTGTCTATTTCATCCACTTCCTTTGCCATATTATGGTTAAAAAATTTTCGTTTTGTTATGGGTTTCCTCACTTGGGTTACTTTATTCTTCTGATTTAAGTTTATCTTATTACTTGTATTAATGGCCGATATACAAGATCCTATCACATTGTCTGATTTGTTAATTCTGCTCGGAATTTTTTTAGTATTTATTTTACAAGATATTGGTTTTGGTTTAAATACTGTATCAGTCTGTTTATTAATAATTATAATTTCCTTTGGCTTTTCTTTTACTTGTTTCATTTTTCTAATTGTCCCCGGATGTCTGGTCTGCACGTAGCAATAAGGCCAATTTGCTGACGAATCAAATACCACCCTTCCATAGCATAATACGAAATCATTATACAGTTCTGCCAGGTCCAAAATTTCTCCTCTTCTTTCAAAAGCTTTCTCTAATAAATCTTTTAGATCCTCTGCATTGGTTGGTAAATTTTTTGTTCTTAATTCCATTTTATCTATGGCATTTGGGATCGTAAAAGTAATTTTATCTCCATTTTCATATAATTTTCGCACAACAAGTCTTAAGGCTGCCATCAATGTTTTAGATTCTTCAAGTCTACTTAATTTTAACATTAGCTCAAAATTTTGATAAATTTCCTTAACATTTTCATTTTCACTTTTCTTTTCCTTACTTTTCTCACTTCCTTGTTCAACTACAAAATTTACATTCTCTTTTTCCTCATGCTCTATACATATATTATCATATTCTATTACACCTTGATGTATTAGAACTTCTTTTTTCTCAAAATTTATAAATTTCGGAATCCTTTGATTTATCTTTTCTTTATTATCTATATTATTTAACCTACTTTGTTTTGGTTCATTATATACTATAGCCTCGACACATATTATATTTCTCAATTCTTCCTCTTTATAATTCTCCCTAACATTCTTATTTAATACACTTTTTTCTATTTCTATCTCTTCTCCTACTTTACAATTTTTATCACTTAAATTATCTTTTCTTTTTTTATATTCTATTACTCTTTTAATATTTCTCCTTATCCTACATGGAGTATTTCTGTTCTTTTTTACTGCTAAGGGATACTTTGAAGCTTTATTATCCATAATCGATTCTAGAAATTATTCTTTCCAACATCATATTATATGTTGAACAATTTCCTTTTCCTCCACAGGTCTTCTTTCTTCTTGTGCAGGGAACACAAATATTTTGCGCTGACTTTTGACAATCCTTCCTCTGGTGATCATATTCTCCACAATTTCCACACGTTTTCCTTTCCTCTCTGCATGATTTTGCCACATGTCCATTATAACAATTCAAGCACTGTGGTACAGAAACATAATTCTTTACACTAACTGCTTGAAAACCAATATATACTCCTTCCATTTCCACAATTTGTTTCCATAATTTTGCTGAGACTGCAGCAACATGATGCACTGTAGCTCTATTTCTTGGTCCTGTTTTAAATTTCAACAAAAATTGTTTACCAAACTCTTCTTTCGTCATACGATCCTCAAAATTCTGATGATACAGATTTTCCTTCAACTCCTCATTTGAAACTCCTGTCAAAACATTGTACATAATGATTTGCGGATCTCTCTTCTTCGGCTCCTCAATTTTCAAATTTTTTTCCAATAAATCTTTACTATTAATCACTTTATCCACGTCCTCTTTTGTTTCCATCTCTAAAATTACATTATTTCCTACTGGTCTGCAACTACTAATTTTTATTTTATTTTTTGCTGGATTTAGATTCTTGGTAACTGTTGCTTGTAATTCTTTGATATCCATATTTGTTTTTGATGAGATAAAAACAACATGTTTTTTCTTCTCCAGTGCCCTCCTTACTTGTTGTTGTTTTCCTGTTATTACTGGAGTAGCTGCTACATGTGCAAAACTTTTTGATGTTTCTTGCTTTATTGCTTTCGCCTCTTTCCACACTTTGGCCTCCGTTACCGCTTTACCTTTCTCAATATTTACTTTAAAGAATTCTTTTCTCATTTCCTGTAAAAGAAATAAAACTCTTTCCTTTAATCTACTTCCCATTCTTGTATCATTAATCAATATGGAATTGGCTTCATTACAATAATCTTCATACTTCATCATTCCAAGACAATCATTATTGATTTCTTCCTCCACCCCACCTTTATCTTGTACATTACTATTCTCCATTTTATTAACTTTTACTTCTTCCTTTCTCTTTTCACTTAATTCTTTTTCTTCTTTCTTCTTGTCCTCTTTATTTACTTCCATAATCCCTGCATCTTTATTCTTCTTATCTTCTTTCTTCTTCTCTTTCTCTTCTTTCCTCCTTTCTTCTTTTTCACCTCCCGATTTTATTTCCTTTTGCCCCTTATCATCGCTTCTGGGTGAAGCCCTTTGCAAACTAATCCTGGCTTTTAAGTCTTCCATCCATACCACAAATATTTATTGAAATATAAAATATAACAAGAAACACTGATTTTCTGCGCGCCGCGAGTGTACAACACTTCCGCTTAACAGCGCGTGCAGTGAAGGTCAATGCAGCAGCACACAGCTGACTGCAGGTGCACATGCATTAATGCTATGCTATATGATACAGTTACTTGATATCTATAACTACCAATAACTTTTAAACTACTTCTCTCATAGCAATTATTCAAATACTCACAGATTGCTACTTCAATAATCTTGCCTTCTATATAAATCACTATACAAATAAACTTATTTATACCACTTTAAATTCACTTAATAGCAGAGCGCATGAGTAACACATCTGCCTCGTTACTCCATTCATGCGCAAGTCAGTGGTAAAAAGACAGCAATATTGAACTTGATTAACAAGTCCTGCGAGAAATATCCCGAACTTGCTGTCGAAGACGTGATGAAATCAACATCCGAGTTTGCCGGTGTGTCAGTTGCAAGTATTGATAGCACACGCAAAGAAAAATCGTCAGATGGTGAAGATCCCTGCAAAAAGCGACCACGTGCCAGATAAATGGTGGATGTAGTTTGCGACGAATTTGTGAGATCTGCAATCCGTCGAAAAGTTCACCAGTTCTTTGTTAACAATGAACTTCCACCTTAAACAAAGTGCTGTTGGCAGTTAACTATGATCCCGATCTTCTAGATTTAAAACGAACTTCCCTCCACAAGCTGCTTCTGGAGATTGATTTTGAGATTGTGAGCAGGAAATGAAAAAGTGTTATTGTGGACACAAATGACGTAAGTAGCAGTTAATTTCCATGTGCTGCATGTTATTCGGATCAAGTAAACATATCCTTTTAGTAGTGTAAACTGCATATTATACCTACGCGTAGCGGTAGGTAACTGTGTTGCATCATTGTGAATGAACGTGGCCACGGAGTGATGCAAACCGGTGCTTTGCTTACATCTCCTCTAACTTCGTGATGAACAGAGTATAGACAGTTCCCATCTCAAAACATTCTCCTCATTCTGCTGCAGTTGTCATGTGGCTACAAATCCAGAGGGTCCTGCTACAATGCATTTAGTTGATTAATACACCTGCAGATGGCAGTAGCAACTAGTAAACAGGATGCCATCTCGTGTGATTTACATAGTGCTCATGCAAAACCATAGATAGTGGAACAGCTGCTACGTGGAACGCCTTTAGTGTGAATGTAATTGCATCTGCAACTGTAAGTAGTGGTTTTTATCATAATAGAAGCTCTAAAGTTAGGTAATATTGATATGATAAGCTGCTAATCGTCTATAATAAATAACTAGTGGAGTTTAAAATAGGGTGTTGCCAATTGGCTACAACAGGAGCTTCCCTGTGAAGTGCTGAGCTACATAACCTAACATTTTGCCATGTGACAAGCATGTTTCCGCAGAGTTTTATTTTATTTCTAGGATTATTTAATATAACACAATGAATAAATCCCTTTCTGATGAAGAGATAGTAGAGTTGATTTTACTACCTGATGGGGAAATATTGGAATTTAGCGGATATTTTTCTTCTAATGAAGATGAACCTGATAGCCATCCCAGCAATAAGGAAACTAGAATTTCAAGTAATTTGGAAATTCATAGGAAAAGGGAAGAGTTCATTGCAGAGAAAGAACCCCATAGCGGCCGTGATGACACAGAAAATTATTGCCCTTGTAGACAATCTTCCTGAAAATCTAAATTTCAAAATAATTTCTTTTGATAATTGGTTCTCATCTTTACCTCTAGTAAGAGCCCTGAAAGAGAAAGGGCTATTCGTTCAGATCGTATTGGAAAATGTTCTCTGAAGGAGGAGAAGGATTTGAAGAAAGAAGGAAGAGGTTTGTTCGACTAGAGTGGAAAAGGAAAGCAACATTGCACTGTTGAGGTCCTGTTAAAACAGATCAGTACAGTTTATTTCTTCAAATGCTGCAATGGAACCCATAGATACCTGTCAGCGTTGGAGCCAAAGGGATAAAAGTCGCAAAGGTATAAATCGACCTAATATTGTGAAGCAGTACATTCAAAACATGGGTAGTGTAGATCTAACAGATATGCTTACAGAGCTATATAGAATTGATTTTCATTCCAGAAAATGGTACAACAAAATTGTATACTGGTGTCACAATGTGGCTGTTAACTCTTAGCTTTTTTTACAAAAGACACATGACCCAAAAGGGGAAAAAACCGCAGAAAATCCACCTGGATTTTCAGACCGAATTTCTTATTGTCTTGCATCTGTACGAAAAGAAACAGGAAGGAAGCGAGGAAGGAAAAGTGTTCAAGAAACTGCAGCAGAAAAGAAGAAACGTGTAATTACTGTAAGGCCCATTGATGTCCGCTATGACGCTAGAGGCCATTGGCCAATTCCATCAGAAAAAAAGGGAAGATGCAAGGATTGTTCAAGTGGATTCTCCAAAACAGCTTGCTCAAGATGTGACACTATGTTATGTTTGACCAAAGACAAAACTGGTTCTATATTTGGCATCACAAGAAACATGGTAGCCAAAGTCCAGTAATACTGTGAACTAGTTTTCCAAATAGTGTTAATTTTTTAGTTTCTAAATAGCAAGTACCCTAAAATATGTTTATACTATGCTAAAGCTATGTTTTAATATGAAAAAGTTTAATAAAATATTTTCCTTTAAATGCACAAATGTTGTCATCACTGCCCAATGTTGCCATTTGCCAACAACCCTTAAAAATTAATCTATGAGGGAAAATCATTAAAATCTATTTATCACACTTCCTTTATCCATTACCTAACAGGTTCCATCATAATTGGATTCTTTTATCATTAATAATAATTCAGGATTGAAAGAGTTATGGGGCTTCAGACTAGTGGCGGCTGCTGATTGTGTTGCAGTGTTACGCAGCACCCAGTTTTATTGGAGGAAATTAAAGGATTTGCTTGTCAAAGCATTACATTACCTTTTTCTTTAGATTATTTTAAAGTGTATACATTATATTAAAGTATTCCTCAGCATTTTAGCATTCTATTTAATTGGTTACTCTAAAAAAAGTGGCAGAAATAAATGATATGCCGCGACTGTTGGTCGTGGCACCGAACGAGCCACGACAAGATTGCCACAGTATGTGGTATGGCAGGCCAACTCGCTTTAGACTTCCCTATCCCATATGCAGAGCTGCTGCGAAGATTCCGTCCGAAAACACCCAAGTGCAGATGCTGGACTAGCCGAGTTCTTCCCAGCAACACAAAACTTTTGTTTCAGGCTACCCAATTACCTTGGTCTTGCATCCTCGAACGTGTTTAAGTGAACTTTTGGCTCTGGTTTTACAGTTACTATCCTTTCAATTATATGGTGAATGTTGCATTTCAGTTAATATTAAGCAAGAGAAACGTGTAGTAAGCTTAGTTCACGGTAACATTGAGACGGTAATAACAACCACATTTAATATTAAACATAAATGCTGTCTTCTAGTCATGCTAGAAGTTTGCTAAGAGGAAATAGCCAAAGAAATGCGCGAGGCCGGTTTTCTAGCAATTATAATTGATGAAACCACTGATGTGTCCACTATATTTCAAATGACCATTGTTTATAGCCGGTTCAAAGATTCTGGAGATTTATCTCACCTGCACACCATACTGTAAAAGCATTGGCTTCTTGCCTCCTTAAAGAAATGCACCAGCATGACTTACATATGGGTAAAAATGCTCCAAAACTACTTGCACTGCGATGGAGCTTCCGTAATGTCTGGTTCTTCTGGAGGTGTGCACTGTTATGCACATCAAGTAAATCTCGTCATGGGAAAGGCTGCATCCACAAATGCATATGTTAGGATCTTCTTTGTTCATCTCCAACGTATTTGTACATTCTTTTCTGTTAGCTCGCAGGGAACTACAATTCTGGACTCAGTAGTGAACAGGAGGCTGCCCCGGCCCAGCAATACTTAGCGGAACTATCTTTCCAGAAGTGTGAACACTGTATTTGACTACAAAAAGGATATCATCGAGTGTATGAACGAAATTCTGAAGGGGATCTTATCACTCACATGCCAACAATTGATGAAGCGTCTGGGTATAAGAAGTTACTGACTGGTTATGAAATCAATTTCCGGTCATTTTTTTAGTCAAATAATGCCACTTGTGGATATTTTGTTTGGACAGCTTCAAAAGAAAGCTGGATTCTCTTACTGCTCAAAAGACCTTTTATAATTTCGAGCAGAACATCAAATTAATTTGAAAACAAATTTATATTGAGTCGAGCAACTCTGTAGCGCCTAGTTGCAGGTCATAAAAAAGAGGAAGGCTGAAAATACAAAGTGGAGAAGGGAAGCTAAGGAAGGTGTGATGTTATACTGTGTGAAGTTAAAGCCCGCTTTACTTTTTCGGGACATCTTATGGCAGCATATCTCTTCTCTCCAGATATGCTTAGGCAATACAGTTCTAAATTTGCACACAAAGTGAAACTTTCGCATGAACTCGTATCCATCTACTCAGCAGGGGAATTTCGGGGCAGTTGGCCTGTTGGAATTTATCTTGCAGAATAAATTAGAAAAGACATTTAGTGAATCAACAAAATTTTTAAAATTGGTGTTAACTATGCCTATGACGTCTGTGGAAGCCGAACAATGTTTCTCTACGCTAAAGAGGGCGAAACATTTTTGAGAAACTCAGTATTTCAGGACAGATTGACAGCTTTAGCTATGCTATCTATTGAGAATGACCTGATTGCAGGAATGCCAGAACTCAACCGCCGCATGATGAATTCATAATGAAAATGGATTAAATAATTTTAATACATAACGCTAAAATGTTGGGTAAAATTTCAACCGGCAATCTGGATATGAAGTTAATGAAAATATTCATATGTCCAGATTTGAAATCCACTGGATTGCCGAGCTTTTGACTTCTTGGGATCATTGGGATTTCAGTTTTACACACACACGGCTACATTTTGCGGCTTAAGGACCAAACAGTAACTACAAAGCAGGTCTAATGCCAGTATAACAAAACTAGCAAATCCGGATCATGTATGGAAGTATGCAAATACGTTGTAGCATGTTATAAAACAGTGTGCAAAAATACCGACCCGCATCAATGTGTGCAACACCAAAGGTAAAATTTGATCAGCCGCCACTGCTTCAGACCATAAAGAACAAGAGAAATACTTTTTCTAAGATAAACGGAAATGGTCCTTGATTGTTGCTGCTTTGGTTGCAATAAGAATTTCGTGAAACAAAAAAGGAATAGTCTTTCGTTTGTAAGTATGACTCTTAAGACTGCAATTGTGGCCAGTATGATGCTGAATGATAATCCCAGACTTTAAAATACTGACGACGAACTGAGAGTGAAAAGAGGTTAAACGTGTTCATCAACAGCTTAAAATTATATGTAAGTATAGAATACAGTAGCTTATCATAAAATAAAACACTCTTTGGAAATATAAAACTTCAGTTTTCACCACAAATACGTGTTTCGGGGTCCCTTGAATAAAATAAGATATTCATTTCATTGATAAACCTTTGGAATGTACTTGGTGCATTACGTAGACCACATGGCATAAAGTTGAATTCACAGAGTCCAAATGGAGTGATTACTGCTGTTTTTGCTTCGTCTGCTTCCGCGACGAATCCCGGTAGTAGGCTTTTAAAAGATCAACCTTCGAAAATATAATCTTGTTTTGAAGAATGCAGTTCTCGTCATCAACTCTTGGAATTGAATATCAATCTGAAAGCGTCCTGTCATTCAGATGATAATATCCACAGACTCTCCACTCGATTTTGAAGTCAAATGTAACGGACTAGCCCATTGTGATTTAGAAGCTCTGATTATGTTATTTAACAAAAAACTGGCATTCTGTTTTTGCAATGTTTTGCTTATTTGGATCTAACTGCCTAGCTTTACTATATACTGATGGTCCAGCAGATGTCACAATGTAGTGTTGAACATCATGTTTTACTTCCTTCGGTGTAACCGATGGTTTAATTATGCCAGGAAAATCTTGCAAAAACATAGAAAATTCACAAGTGTAGTGAAGTGAACTCGCGGAATCGATGTCCTCGAATACCATTACTTCTGCATACACCTTCAACATAGTACTACTATCAAACTTTTGTTCTTTAAATCAATAATTAATCCAAAATAATGCAAGAAATCAGCACCTAATATGCTTTTGGACACATCAGCAATAATAAATTACCATTTCAAGCAACGCCATAGTCCTATATTCACATTTAATACTTTGAAGCCATAAGTATTCATTTCTGAGCCGTTGGCTGCATACAGTTTAAAATTACTGGGTTTTGGCTTACTATTAAATTGGCTTGGCATAACGGAGATATCTGCTCCATTATCAACCAGAAACCTTTATCCCGCATTTTGATCCTTGACGAATAATCTAAACTCGCGGCTTGGTTGACCTGCGGTAGCAGAACATTGGGCCGCTTCACTGTCTGCCACTTCTAGTTTTCCTTTTTGTTACACTGACAATGTTGCACACAGTTTTACTTTCTCTACTGGTAAGTAGGGGAAGTATTGTACTCCACCCAAAAATTCGATGTCGAGATTTTACCGGAAATATATGTTTTGAAGCCCCCTGAATCCAAAAAGAGCATTTTCAGAAAAAGGTCCGTGTGTGTGTCTGTGTGTCAGTCTATGTCAGTCTGTCAGTCTGTGGACAGCATAACTCAAAAACGAAAAGTCGGTTAAAAACCAAAGTTGGAATTTAAGTTTATTGTCATTCAAGGATGCGACATGAAGATTTTGAAGAAAACAGCCCCACCCTAAACTACCCTTTACATGGAACATTTTTCGAAAATTTTGATTTTCTTGAAAATGGCTCTAACGATTTTGATTAAAATGTCATATGTTTGAGATATTTTTATGACAAATGAAATGTATATCTTGAATTTTCTGGCCATAGCCCCTGTAGTTGCATTTACTCTGGACGACTTTTGCATAACTGGTAAACCGTTAGCGATAGACCAAATCGTACTATACAAAAATGTAGATCTTGCTAAAATACACAATTTATGTCTCAATAAATTTTCTTGTAGAGTGAACCATTTTGGAGATATTCCTTGTTATGTGTGTGAGGTTCGGAAAACTTAGAACTTTCATGAAATGGATCATCGTTGTTCATTTTTTTATATGTTAAGTGTACAAAGACAACAGAATCTCAAAGCTTTAAAAACAGGCATCGGCAAATATGTACTCAATGAGGCCTCACAACTATAACGTGTCAGGGGCAGCGCTTATTCTGTCTCCCCCTCCCCCTCTCTCGCAGCCTTAACTGGCGCTGCATACACACCGGTCACGGGCGAACTGTCCTGTCGTATTTACCTGCACTTCTAAACATGTCTGTCAAAGTGTAATTTAATACTAAGACTTACAGATAAATTTCTGCGCTTTAGAGCGCATGTAATTATTCTTGGTCTATTAAATTTGATATCGAGAGTAGCACTTTGATTATTTCTTCTCTCATCATGTAAGGAACGTAAGGTGTTTGTTGCGCTCTAAAGTTCAAAAAGGCACTCATCAATGGAACATCTAGTGGCATTATGATACATGTCATAAGATCACCATACAATTATAGACAAGCATGTATTCATAAATTTATACCACGATTTAAAGTAGCATAACACTGACGTAATGTCGTTTATTCATTTTTTTTCAGATCTAGATCGGACGAACCAACTGCAACAGCTCAAAGAGCAATATTCAGATAAGACACCTAATATTAATTCAAATAGTACAACTGATAAACAACTTCACGCCAGCTATGCTGTTGCTTTGGAGATTGCTCAGCCACTGAGGTGTTTTAGTGATGGAGATTTCATAAAAAAAGTGAGAGTAAAGTTGCCAACATAATTTTCCCTGAACAATGTGGTATTTTTAGTAATATTGCATTATCACCACGAACCATACTGAGGATACATAAAATAGCAGAAATAACCGAAAAAAGGCTACAAACCGAGGTCCAGGAATTTATAGCCGTTTCTCTCGCGCTGAATGAAAGCACTGACAACGTTGACATAGCACAATTATTGGTAATTTTCACTCGTGGAGTCACTAACAACCTCTCGATACAAGAATATATGCTTGAAGTCATTCCACTTAGGTTTGATTTGGTGTAAGGGCGCTCAACTTCTAGGTCATCAGCGATTCCACTTAGGGAACATACAATAGGGACAGAATTATCTCAAGCATTTAAGAAATATGTAGAAGGAAAGAAACTGAATCAAAAAAAATCTTGTATCGCAATTAACAGATGTTAATTTGCGTGCTATCCTGAGAGTGGCTACTTGTGATATATCACTAGATTTTCATGGTACATTGCAAATAGAAGTGAACTGAAATATATTGCGCAAATATCTAGGCCTACCTAAAGTATCGTAGGCCACTCGTAGCTGGATTCAAGTATGCGTACTATTTCGTATTGTACTCTGTAGCGAGCGAGTCCAGCACTAACACTGAACGAAGGTAAGATAATAAGATAATTTGTACAAATGTTTATCTCAACTAACACGAAGAAGATATAGAAATAATAGTTTGTAATAATGGTTAGTACCTACAACAGTAGAGAAAGTCATGTGAGTGCAACACATGAGATTTTTTTATTTGGCGTTCTTCACTTGCTTTAATAACATTAAGTCTTTCTTTAGCAAGGGAATATTTATTCTATTCATTTCGGTGCTTGTAACTTAGTACCATATGTTTTCAACAAATCTCTGCTCTAACTGCGCAAGAAGTTAGTTGAATTTAGTTTCTTCGGTAGTTATGCCGGCGATTAGAAATTAAGCCTCAGCCTGACAAAACCAAATTTCTGACTTTTCCCACCCAAAATGGAGGCAATTTCACACTCACCGTATCTAGTTCAAGGTTACCTGTAGTACTAGGAGTTGTTTTACTTCATTTTCACCGTTTCTTCCATTTTTCTTCTCCATGCTCATGTCGGCTTCTGCTTATTACGTAGGTATACTTTAAACTACGTCGGTTTCTGTTTCTTATAACGTCGGGGTCACCAATTGTTGGATTCTCTGGCTATTAATTTACTCATGTTTATTTATATGAGATCTTCATATAGTAAGATTCGGTCTAGCTCTTACTGTTTACTAGTAACGCAAAAGTCATTAAGACTACGCGAGCTCTAGACAGCAAATTGTAAATATACATTTCATTTGCCATAAAGATATCTTGAACATATAACATATCTTTAATGAAAATCGTTAGAGCCATTTTTGAGAAATAAAAAACTGTCTAAACTTTTCCCATGTGAAGGTAGTTTAAGGTAGAGGAATTCTCTTCAGAATTTTCGTGTCACATCCCTGAAAGATATTAAGCTTATATACTAAGGTTTTTAACCGACTCTTCGTTTCTGAGTTATGCTGTTGACACACAAACCAGCGCCCGCGAAAAGGCGGACCTTTTCCTAAAAAAAAATGTTTTAATTTTTTTGGATTCAGGCGGCCTCATAACATTTATTTCCTGTGAGATCTCGATATCAAAATTTTGAGTCGAATACAATACTTTCCTTACTACATGTAGTACAGAAAGTAATAAGACATTGGTATTGCTTTCGGAATCACTCTCGTATTTCTCCTAATTGTAGTTTCAACATGTAGCAGCGATATTAACCAGGTATTGCTGTACAGCAAATGTTACAACTTCCTACAATAAAATTTACCCTGTGGTTTAACTTTTAGCCTTAAAATTAATAGAGATTCTTTTTTGCGGGTAGCATAACCTACAAATACTTCTGCATTCACATTTACGTATATTTTGTCTTGTAAAACTGTTGCTGAAGCAAATTGGCTACTGGTGTCACCAGAAAATGCTTTAAAAAGCATAATAATTAACTATACAAGTCACAATTACATTTAATCCTGAATTGTCATACATTTTAAACCGATAGCGTCATTTACAATCGACTGATAAAATTATTAATGCTCTTCTCTTTTGTTCTTGACTATGCATAATAAAACAGATGAACCATGCACCACGAACCATGTAGGTAGGTGTAAACAGCAAGCTTACTGGATGTGGTTTCTAAACCACAAAGAAGATTTAGCACAATGCAAGAAGAGACGTGTGTGACATCCCAGAAAATGCGCTCCAGAAGGCTTTTCAAAATGAAAGAAACGTTGGGAACGATGTTATAGCAAAAGGTCGGTCTTTTTTTTTTTTAATAAACTCTGTACTACAGGATATAGGTGAAATAACTTTCTCTGCTCTAGTCCAGAGAATTGAGGAGAGTAGCTCCAGCGTTTTACTGCTTAGCATTAAGGAAAGGAGATCAAGTGTTTTACTGCAGAGTAATGGTACAGTTTGTTCACCAACTCATGGTCCCTGGGAGGATTGCAGCAGGTGAGTACGTCGGTAAACAATTCCAAGTAAACAAGAGAAGTCTGAAGCGAGAGTGCACGATAATGTTACCAACCTTGGAATGTGTATTCACGCTAGATCAAATCAAGGAAGTCACTCAAAATAACAAAACTTAAATGTTACTTTTAGTTTATGTAGTTTATTTAGCTTATAAAATATAAACGTTGTTTTCAACTACTCCTCTTTCTCCCACTGATCATTTTCTACCTATTCTATATGTTTTGAAAGACCCTTTCGGCCTGTTTTGTTTACAAGTGATATAACCTCAAGCTTTATATCGTCCAATTCCTGTAAGGAAAAGTCACCTGTTACATTTATTTAACGGTTCGTTTTACCTTGGCCCAAGCTAATTCTATGGGATTGAGATCACACGTATATGGGGATAAGCAAATGACGTTCGCCCAATTTTTATTTATTTATTTTAAATGAACGTCCCCCAACCTAATGTCATACCGGACGGTGAATGAATGAAACGCGTGAAATGATCAAATGAGTCCGAGGTCCATGGAGCTTTAAGTTACCCGACATTCCTCTTCTCAGAATAAGGGAAAACTTCGGGAAAAACTTACTCGGATAACTTACCCTAGGCGAGATTCGAACTCGCGACCTCTTGAACGTGAGACAGACACGCTAACCATCACGCTATCGAGGCAGGCTCCGTGGCCCAATGAAACCCAAAATGCGCGCGCTTTAGAAACCTCTTTAGGTTTGTTTGTATCAATCATCATGTAAACATCTGTTTTACACATGGAACTGTCACTCTGAAACCCTTTGTTCTGCAACCACAATATAATAAGATTTCACGCCACTCCTAGGCGGACATTTATCTACTTCTACACCCATTTGTTTATTTCCGAAATAACGCTAGTGACTCGTCCAACTTTTAACCTAAATTACAAGGTTTTAGCATATTAGCGAGCACACATAGCGGGAATAACATTGGAGGTAAGTTGGCAACCTAACCAGCCTCAACGTTATCTACGAAGTTTACAAATCTCGGGTTATACTATCGTGGAACGTCTCTCATCCCTTCAGTCCCCTAAGACCATAAGCTGGTGAACAGAAAGCAGAAGCATTTCCATTGTTTTATTCTAAACTATTGAGATAAGGAGTTGCCGTGATTTACTCTGAAGTATTGGTAGAAGCACTGTCACAGCTTTGCTCCAAATCATTGGTAGCAGTTTTGTTTTATTCTGGAGCACTGGTAGGACTTCCATTGTTTTACTAGAAAGTATTGCCGTAAGCAGTTCCAGCGTTTAACTCTGGAGTATTGGTAGAAACACTTCCACTGTTTTACTCCAAAGTTCCTGTGTTTCAGTCAAGGGTATTTGCAGAAGCTCTTTACTGTTTCACTCCCAAGTATTAGCGTAAGCAGTACCGGTGTTTTACCTTGAAGTATTGGTGGAAGTACTTCCAGTGTTTTACTCTGAAGTATCGGCATACGCAGTTCTCCTGTTTTCTCTGGAGCATTGGTAGAAGCTCTTCCACTGTTTTACTTCGTAGTATTAAGACGAGCAGTTCCTGTGTCTGACCTTGGGGTATTGGAGGCACTTCCAGGGTTTTACACCGGAGTATTTGAGGAAGCAGCTCTAACATTTAACTCTGAAGTATTGGTAGAGTTTTAGTGCTGTACTTCTAGCAATACTCCATTGTAAAATACTGTAACTACTTTTACCAATACTCCACAGTGGGATTACTTTTACAACACTCTGGGGTGTATAAGTGAAACTACTTTCACAAATACCTCATATTGGAAAAGTGGAATTGCTTCCACCAATACCCAGGGGTAAAACATTGAAACTGCTTCCATCAATACTCCGTAGTGGAAAGGTGAAACTACTACCAAAAGCTAGCAACTAATTGTTCAGTGGAACTGGAAATACTAAATATATTTCAATAAGCATATAAACATATTTTTGGATTTACGACGTAAATTGTTTGAATTTAGGGCGCCTATATATTTATTGACTTTTGTGTCAAATTAATAGTGTTCTCGTAGTTGGGTCTTGTTCTTGCCTCGGCTATCTTTGAGACTGCTAAATGGGTCGTGGAAAAAATGAGTGGCTATTGGACAGTGGATTGAAAGAAGTATTAATACACGAAATGAAGGGAAAAACAATTGCACTTTTATTACAATTTTCAGCAGCTAAAACTTGAATACCCTGTAAATTAAAAATATAGACGGACTTTCAATAAATATGCCAAATGATTCGGTATCCTGAGCCTCACTTCATCGTCATCAAGAACGTATGTAGCCCCATAAACATAAGATGATATGGCCTAAATGAATCTTGGATAGAATGTAGCCTGACGCCGAAAAAGAATCGAAATAAATTTTGCTGTTCAAATTTTGTCTAATGTCGAAAGTTATCTTGTAGCGTACACTTTTTGTTTCCTGTTCATACCTTGTCTTATAGCACTGAAACTTTCACTCTATCGCATAAAGATACTTTTACGTCGTGTTCTCTGTAGGACTGTAGCCAGACTGCCCTGTTAAAAACTAATTCAAACCTCCCCACTCTAGCTTGCCAAAATATTGCATTTTTATTGGTTGCCTAGAATGGGTATATTTTAAATTTAGTTGTTTCGGGATTTCTCAGTGGGTAAGCGTGTGAAATTGCTGCCCCTCCCACCCCCCACTCCCTCTTGTCATATAACGGTAAATTCAACAGACGCTCTGCCAACAATTTATGATGTTTTATGACTTTTGCACAAGAATAAGTCTACAAAGAGGATGCTATATAGTTTTATTATTCCCGGCGTCAGTATGTCGCTGCCGTTCTTGCACTCTGGTGAAATGAGGAATTCTTGACCTATATGAAACTTATTCTAATATATGGAAATATCTAGTTAAATTATAGATATCTTATTACGCACGGGACACCGTATCAGATTCACGAAAAGGTATGTGAATGAACATACAGCTGCTATCTTATTTTTTCGCACCTCAGTTGTCGTTTGGAAGTTTAGGGTGGTGCTCTACAGATACATATTAACAGGATTTTAATTTTACAGAGGCAATGTACAAGAAACACAAATAACACCCATAGCCTTCATTCTACAAATGTGTTTATTAATAAAAATATTTCAACTATATTTTCTTCATATCCATATCAACCAATTTTTTAAATTGTAAATATAACAATTTGTGATTTAGATTTATATAACTATAGACATAGTATGAAATTTCAATAGTATATGAATGACTGAACAGTTAATACTGATCGTTATATTGGAGCACTTATTATATGAAAAGGTGTTTAAATTGAATCCGTACAAGTGGTTATAAAATAAATCTCATCAAGTCTCATTAAACACGTTTTACTTATAGATGATTTTGTACTCTTTGGTAAATACTTCTTTCAGCTTCTGACAATGTGTAATAGTTCGAGTCTATCAACAATAAATTACAATAACAATCATTTGTTGAAAGGACTCGAGTTATCAGTAGATACCTAACATAATGCACTAATCCCGTCACTACTTCTTATCTTTTTAGATGAGACATCTAGGTAAGCTATTATCACAAGTTTCAACTGGTGGCATTCTTACCCATGAATCAAATTAGGCTCTTTCAAATGTGACACCAGAGTAAAGCTTTTATCACAAGATTTACACTACTGGACCTTCTTATTCTCATGAATCAAATTATGTTCTTTCAAATGTGACAAGTGAGTGGGGCTCATCACAAGTTGTACACTGGTGTAGCTTCTTACCCTTATGAAGAAAATTAATTTGTTTCAAGTCTCCTGGGCAAAGCTTTTATGAGAAAATGTACACTAGAATGCCTTTTTATTCTCGTGAATCAAATGTATATGAAATATCCTGAGTAAAGCTTACAGACTCAGTCGCCTCGTAAATCAAATTTAGTAAGTTCAAATTTCACTGCTACGCAAAGTTCATATCACAAGGCTCTTAGTCAAATGTTTATGTTTGAAATACCCTAAATGAGTAAAGCTCTCGTTACAAGTCTTTTGGCTTCTGACAATGTGTAATACTTTTTTGAGTCTATCAATAAGAGATTAAAACGTTTCTTGAAAAAACTGTGACTGAGGAATCAGTAGATCTACTTGAGTAATGCACTCAACCCATCACTACTTCTTACACTCGTGAATCAAATTCTGTTTAAATATGACACTGAGTAAAGCTATTATCACAAGAAATACGGAATGAATATTCGAGCTTGTGAGCCGTGGTCTAGTGGAAATTCTTCTTCCAGCTGCGTCAAACATTCGTAGTGTGACCGTATTATCCTGCTACTCTCGGCGAGCTGATACGAAGTGTTTGGTCTCACAGGTTTTATATGCTTAGCATGTGTGAACATATAGCGGTTGGTCTGGTCTTTGTTTTTTGACTTGGCTGCCTCATGAGCTGGCTTAAGATTAGGGCTACTTCCATTGTTGTCGAAGGGCTGGCATTTATTACAGCTGAAGCTACTGATGGCGTATGATTCTGAATTTGTCTCCGGTCAGGTTTTATGTGTGCTTTGTATAATGCTGGATGCCAAGGTTTATGTAAGCGCTTTGTTTCTTCCTTCCTGTTGGGATTATCATTATGTGTGACAATCTCTATGGTTTCACGACTTAACCAGGCGTAATAATGAACTGTGGAGGACAGAATAGATGTGTCTGAATAATGTATAACGTGTTCCTCCGGCGCTAGTAATGCGTATTCCACGACTGCTCACTTTTCTGTTTGTCCCAAACGGCATCTCTTGTGTGCTGTAATGCACCGTACGTTGTGAGATCCCTATATAGACATCCACGCCATCTATAAACCCACACAACAAATACAGAACATGCTAAATTCAGCAAAAGATCCAAAAGAACCACTCTCTTCTGCGGGTGTTCACAGAATTTTGTACTCATGTGGCTCTGTCAAGGAGCAGGTTTTATACACTTAGCAGTGTATAAAACCTGTGGAACCAAACGGCTCCGTATCAGTTCGACGAGAGTAGCAGAATACTACCGTCACACCTCTGATGATGTTCGACGCAGCTTCGAACGACACGTCTGGAAGAAGAACTTCCACTGGACCACGACCCACAAGCTTGGATATTCATTCTGTATTTTATGACACCGATCGTGAAAGCTTACGCATTATTATCACAAGTTTCTACTGGTGGCCTTCTGATCTTGTGAATCAAATCATGCCTTTTCAAATGTGATAACTGAGTAAAGCTTTTACCACAAGTTTTACAGTGATAAGGCTTTTTACCCTCATGAATTAAACTATGCCTTTTCAACTTTGAAGAGTAAATAAAGCTTTTCTCACAAGTTATACACTGGTGCAGCTTTTTACTATCATGGATCAAATTATGTCGATTCAAATCTCCTAAATAAGAAAAGCTCTTATTGCACTTTATACAACGGTGTGGCTTCTGATCCTTGTGAATATACAGGCTATGTCGTTTCAAATGTCTTAATTGCGTAAAGCTCTTGCCACAAGAGGTACATAGGTGTGGCTTCTTATCCTCATGAATAAAATTATGTCGTCTCAAATCTCCCAAGAGAGTAAAGCTCTTACCACAAGTAGCACACTTGTGTGGCTTCTTACCCTCATGAATCAAATTATGCCGTTTCAAGTCTCCTGACTGGGTAAATCTCTTCTTGCAAATTTTACACTGGTACGGCTTTTTACCCTCGTGAATTGAATTATGCCTTTTTAAATGTGACAACTGAGTAAAGCTCTTGTTGCATATTTTACACGTATGTGCCCTACTGTGCTTATGCGTTAAGCTCTTTTGTTTCACGCAGAAAGGTTTATGTATATTATCCTCCTCATCACTGCATTCATCAGTTTGTACTGAGAGAACTTTTCCTTCTGCAGCTGCCATTTCTGTGACTTCACTTCTCTGATGTTAATATTGAAGGTGACTCTTCCTTTATAGACTCTTGTGCCTCTTCCTGAGACTTCAGCAGCAAGCAATGCTGATTGACAACTGCAAGCACCAGAAACTTCTTCTGTAATCTGAAATGTTGGAGAAGTTAACAATGTAGAAATATCTGAAAAATTAAATCTGAACGCAGGACCTCTGTTTTCTAACAAAATTTACATGCTCAAAAATGCATAATGTAGCTATAAATTCTTCATGTAAAGCAACTATGTTATTCATTACAACTGAATTAAATTCGTAAACCTGAACCCTTTCAAATGAAAAGCATGTTAATGGTAATAACCTTCTAATACTTGCAATACAAGCAATTTTTGTTACATGGATTGAGAATTGCACTATCTTCGAGATTTTCTGTAATAGCAGGAAGCAGATGAAATTTCAAATTAACAGTAAAAACCAAACACAACCCCACAAATAATTATTATCAAAATGTATTTCACAAATTGGGTGTTTATCAAAATTAAAATACTGTATTTAGTAATGTTATGTCTCTATCCCATGGTGGAACAGTAGTTTATTTTGTTTGTTTGGAATGAGCAGTCTTCACAGAAAATACAAATATAAATGTTATTATATAGCGTTTCACTCTTAGAAGACAGTATGGAGTTAAATGGGACATCTCTGTCTCTATCTAGCGCATACAAGTTGCCATTAGCCGCGTCCTTTTCTACCCTCGCTCTGTTGCCAGATTCCTAATAGCATGGTATAAATATTCATTTGTTATAAATTTCAGGTTTGAACACATTATCCTATGCAGAATTTTTTTCTATATCAGGTTATATCCTTTTCAGAGTCATTATACATTTCTATAGGTCCAAATTTCTTCAGAAAACGTGTTTTTCAATAGAAGTCCGATATTTGCTGTTTCTACACTCATCACGCACTAACAAACTAACTGCTAGAATGCATCTATATTTTTTTCTTAGGTAGAGTAAACTATAGTGCTACTACCTGCTTACTTAGAATTCTCTATGTTTACACAGTTAAGTGTTATAATTTTTTAAATTAAATGTTTTCGGAAAATTTTATATATGTGCACTGCAAAAGTTACGCAGTGTGAAACTTTTTTGTTATTGAGTTTACATCAGGGAACCAGCGAGAACAAATGTTGAGGAAGGTTGGAGAAAGTTTTTAAAATAAACCAAAAGGCAGTAACTTCTTTCTTTTACCCAGTAAGGCAAACAAAAGGTATTCATCTATTCAGCGTCAGGCGTGACACTGAAGATAGTATAAGGAGCAGCACTAACATTAGTTCGAAAGAAGCCGTGTGTGTAACTGTGAGCTGTTATTACGTTATTTGTTTAATATTTTTGTGAATATCTGTAGTTATGGAGGGGGAAGCTAGGAAGAGACGATATGTTGGTAAATTAAGAAGTAAGGAACGCCAAATAATTATGAATGTGTTAGATTATTTTTGAACCAAAATGCGTGTAAGGCAGTAAAAGAAACAGCTAAGGCTATCGGGTGTTCAGAAGCAGTAGTGTGTATGATTAAAAAGGAACTAATGAAAGGACCTCTAAGAACGCCATCGAAAAAGAAAGCAAAAAGGGCGGGACTACACAAAACGCTAGGTTAACGCAATATGATTGAATAGTGCAAGGTGGAGTGCGGCGAATTGTTCATTCTTTACAGTTTGCAAATATTCCACCCACGCTGAATATACTTTTGTCACGATTCAACAGTGATGAGACCCTACCAAATTTCTCAAGGGCCACTCTGATTTGTGGTTCGAATATGAAAGAAGGGGTAACAAGTGCATATTAATAGAAAGAGACGATATCGATATCATCAGTTGGCGACATAAATATCTAAAAGACGTAAAAGGTTTAGGGACCAGGGGAAATCAATTGTTTATACAGACGATCATTTGTAAATTTAGGTCATACAGTAACAAAGGCGTGGAGGGATACCAAAGTTAAAAGTGCCCGTCTCATCAAGCAGCAATTGAAGGACTAAGTACAGGACTCAGGCCACCTCGAGTCGCTCGCGGAGAAAGATTCGCAACTAGTACATGTTGCAACACTGCGCTCCATTTAACGTGTACTGTCTTTTAAGGGTGAGACGCGCTTTAGAAAATACATTAAACATATATTAATTAAATCAAAACTTCTAAGAGATACCTTTTAGGTAATAAAAACATGTACATATGCATGCAAAGGTGGAGGAGATTTTCCCTTTATGCAGCAGCAAAAGGTTCGTAATCAACTTAATCACCACCTACATGTGAAAATATCGAGTCAATAAGATATAGTCCCAAAATACTGGGAAGCAAAAGGAATAGTTTAGTACTTAATTAAGAGCACTACTCATACACATGATAAGAAGTTGATTTTCATTTGACTTTTCAGTTTTGATCTTTTCAGTTCTCAAGACATAATGCAGATGCATTTCAAAATTTTCTCTATTGCTGTTCAAAAGACCTCAATTATGTATTTCTGGAGAAATTTATATACAAATTTTTGTGTGGAACACAATACTACTTCTCCCTAACAAGGATATTTCAGATTTCACAACATTTATGATCACCCATAAAGTTAGCCCAAATGATGTAGCTGGTGATTCTAGCTGGGTACTTAAACTCCAATCACTCACCCCGACAAAATATATTCCAATAACAACAACAACAATAGTAATAATAATAATAATGATGATGATGATGATGATGATGATGATGATGATGATGATGATGATGATGATGATGATAATAATAATAATAATAATAATAATAATAATAATAATAATAATAATAATAATAATAATAATAATAATAATAATATAAAGCAGAGCGCAACACTTGAGGTTTGTTTTTTTAACATAGGTAATGAATGGATGGTAAAATTAATAGTTTCAATCATGGTTTGTATGTTATTTGGACATTGCAAGGAATTAAAATTACTTCTGGGTACAACAGTGAGATAGGATTTTCTTATCCCCCTCCTAAACTGAGCAGGAATTCCAAGAAATCACTAAGTTCACACTGGTTTCACCAAATGTCATTCAAGTGCACTTCATTGACAAAATAGCTGCTTTTCTCAACATTAAACAATAGGTGCATCTAAGGCATTTTGAAAAAGCTGATATTCCTTACTTAGTGCTTGACATGTTATCAAATGCTGAGCTTTGGCAATGAAGCCATTAGCACTCTTAAATTAGCATACGTATAACCATTTTTTAAGTGGACACCAAGTTTTTGCTTCTAATGGTGGTTATATTGTCTACTCCTAAACCCTCAGCATGTCTGGAGGGACACACTTGTTGTTGGTTAATGGATCCATTGGACCTGGCTGGGAGGGGTTTTGAAGTACATAAACTTTTCTCGCAATCACCACTTGTGGAACATTGCCATGACAGGCTAGTGTAAGAGGTGAAATAGCATTTCCTCTAAGAGGTGGAATCAGGACTGAAAAATTCAATGCCGTAGCTGGGGTTTGAGCCATGTATCTTCCACTTATCCAGCGGCTGCTTTAACCACTAAGCTACCATGGCCAACTTGCCAGTATGACATTAAATACCCCAGCCAATTCATACTTTCCCAGTAGACCACAAGGGAATCTCACATCAGAGATTAAATACCCCAAGAGCGACCTACAAATTGTAAGTACCTTATGTCCCAGGTTTAAGTAACCTTTAGATGGTAATTAGTATTTATTTATGCTAATAAACCTACTGCTGGTGTTTATAAACACATAAACCATGTATGGGCAATGTGTGTTTATAAACACCAGCAGAAAATTTGTTAAATAACTAGCACTTCTTTATTTCTGAACTTATAGTTACACAGCCATTATTTGATCATTTGTAATCGTCTGACCAGGCAACTTGTGATCATGGCTTTCTTACCCTAGCCTTTGAAGAACCAACTTCATCCTGCAAGGCAGCAGGTGGGTCATCTCTTCCACCTTCTCTGTCATTGGGAACTTAGCACACTTAACGGAAGATTAAAAGAACTCCCACAGGACAAAATTCCAGCATACTGACAATACTGATATAATCCTGGCAAGTGGCAGTATCATTAACAAACAAAATCATGTTTTTAATTTCCCTGGCAACATACCAATACAACACAAAACTTCCCAAGTGACTCACGTTTTTTCCAGTATACCAATGCTCATATTCGTCTTCAGATAATGTACCTTAGTGGAACCTTACAATCTTGTTGATACTTCTAAACCGTGGAGTTCATAGCGAAACACTATTAGATCAACCAGGGTTATCTAATTGGTCTTCACACATGCTATGTGTAGGCTAAACTTATCATAAGGGTGTTAAGATTGCAAACCTGCTACTTACAACTACAGAGGTTGAAAATAATTCATTTACACTGTCTATACTCTAAGTGTAAACAGGATAATTGCCTAATCCTTCTTCATCCAATGCACTCCCATTATCTAGGATGCTATTTGCACATATGTTGCTATACACTGAATTGTGTTTTTACTTCCTCATAGGATATATAACAGGCATGGGGAAGAGGGGTGACAACTATGCAATTATTTACCCTATGCACTTACTGACACAATTTGAAGGGCTGACCAGTTCCCTGAGGTAGACAGACAATAGCAGGAGGCATGGCCTGGTAGCTAATCGCTGTGAGACAGTGGAAAAGGTTAAAACTATGATGCAGGACAAGTAACACATTGAGTCACCGTTCCCTATCTGTGATAAATATAATGGAATGAGTTACAGTATTCCTGTTACTGTGAAGATATTGGGTATATAACTTAAGATGCTGTGCCTGTTAGAATGCAGTGTTGGTGCTTCAAGTTCAAGCACAGGCTGCAATGGCAGTGAAGGTGTTAAACGATGTGAAACTGTTCCTAATGACATTTACTGCATTACTGATAATGATATAGTGAATGGCAAAAACAGGTGTTGGCGTATGTAAAAATACCTAAGGAGAGTTTCTTTGTAAGAAATAGAATAGTTATACCCATTAGTTACACAAATTTGTCAAATTATGCGGTGCAATCTGGACAGTAGAAGGAACAAGTAAAAGTGTCAGAATTTATTATTTTTCCATTTTCCTATCAAATTCCACATCCTATTGTTACTTGGTTGCTAGGTCCCACAAAACCTCCTTAAGGATACCCATCTGTGAAATTTTGAAAATCTACAGTTTTGATTGGATTGATTTGAAATTTTAACACAACAATCACTATATAGTGAGCAGTAACTGTGCTAAATTTCATACATTTAGTCAGATTAGTTGCTAACATATTAATATTTCATTACATTTTTTTAGTATTTGTATAAATGGTTCTCCCCATGATGAAATTTTGATTTGAAAAACTTAATAATTTTCAGTTATCTTCTGTAATAGAATGTTAGCAAATTCATGAGATAATTTCTTAATCTTGTTATTAGTTTGGATAAAAACAAATTTCAACGTTTAAAATCATTATTTTTTTCATTTAAATTGCAAAATGTAAAATTTAATATTTAATTACTCAGCAGTTATTCATGTTATGAAGAAATTATTCTCATCATTTCTTTTTAATATTATTTCTAAGCAGGTACACCAAATTTCATGTATAAGTACTGCAAATTGCATCATGTGGAGCACTTTAAAGAGCAAATAGTACTAAAAATAAAAGCATGGAAAAACTAAGTTTGAAGTCATGGCAAGGATAATGGAAGTGTATTGATTTAAATGGACATGACCACTTACAGGCAATCAGTTATACAGTCATGTGACATAGTTAAAACGGCAATAAGGCTACAAAAAGCATATCAAAATAAAACAGAAGATTTATACTACTTGATAAAGCAAAAATCCATTTTTGGAAATTTTAAGCCTTTTTTCACACATGCGTATCCTTAAGGGACTTTGTTATAAAGTATGCAGAAAAAATTAATGCAAGATGCTTAATCCTTAACTGCTAATTTGGTAAAGTTGTCACACTAATGATGATGTGCATCTGGGAGACACCTTATATTTATGTTACTCCAGAATTAATGTTTATTGGTTTCTCAAGATTCTAAGGTTTTACTTAATCAAAGAGTCACGAAGCATTATTTTGATATATGGCAAGCTATGCTATACTATTTTAAACCTTAAAAAATCAAGAACTCTTTTGTAAATAATTAGAAAATAAAGTATTTACTTAATATTTCCTTTTCCCTAAGAATCATGCATATAAAAGATTATACAGATGTATAGAGAGATTAACAAAAACCATGAATTTTCTGATTCAGCAACATATGCTGATTATAAAATATGTAATGTGTTTATATTTCAATCAGTGTCCTCAAAAGGCGCATGCCCTTCCTATTGTGCTTTTTACCCACAATTTATGCAGATTTTTAGACATCTTTGTAATCTGCCTTTAGAACTGGCAAATTGCAAACGTAGCAGAAGAATGGAAAATCTATTTTAGGCTATGAGACAATATTTCTCTGCAATTGCCATTTGTTGCAGACTTAGATGAAATATCTTTATCATTTGATTTGAAAGCAGCAGAATTTGGAAATCTTCCAGCTCAAAATGAACAACATTTTGAGTATGGGAATGACCACTGCATTGAAACCTTTGCCTCACATATTTGCATATCATATTGGTCCCTTTTATAATTATTTGTGCCATCTCAGGGAAACAAAATCCAAAACAGTCTTTGTTCCTCAACCATCCAAAATGATTCAAAGCAATGTTGTAATTCACTTAGTTCCTCAGCCATCCAAAAGGATTCACAGCAAGCAGACATAGTGCTGTGGCTTGGAGAATGAACAGATCTTCTCACACTCCTTTTTGCAAATTTATGGCTTCTAAAATACAAATGGTCTTTCCTGACTTCAGTTGCTGTTTATCTGCAGCATTTTCAACTTCAGTGCAAGTGCTTTCAGCCACTTCAACAGAATCCTATTTAAGATTTCCCTGTATCATGTTCACTTTCAATTACAATTCACTATCCATGTTACTTACATCATCACTGGTATCTTCATTCAAACTTTTAACCCATTTGCATCATTTGACGCCCAAGTCTCACATGCATCTTTTTGGCATATGAATCATATGATGAGCTCAGCTCACTATGCTGTATTGCTCCATATAATTCCACATAGTTTAGGTTCCTTCTCATAGATGTCATTTGTATACATCTGGAATGAAAGGCTAACATGTGGGGTTCATAATTTTGATCAGCATGACATAACCACCTGTGTTTCAATCAAGAACAAAAAATTGTATCTTAGCATTATTTCACTTTCCTCAAGAGCCATCATGGCGACAAAAAAAATTCACGCCAACGATGAGAAGGATTTGAGAAAACTGATACAAAGTGTATTACAGAGTGAAGATGCTGATTTTTCTGAATATGAAACAGAGTATGAAGAAGATTCTAGTGACAGTGATAGTAAATCTAGTGCAGAAATAAGCAAAGAAAATAATTATGAAGGCAATGATGATGCGCCAGGTCCTTCAAAATGTGTCCGCATTGTGACACAGAAAAACCAGTGTGGCTGGCATTGGACTAAAACTGACAGCAACTGCATTCTCTAACCTTTTACTGCAAATACTAAATGAGCATGCATCACAGATGCCGTATGCATTTGCAATTTCTTTCAGAATACATTAAACCTTTGTTTGACAAAATATGTGATGGAACAAATGCTTATGAAATGAGGTAGTTGAACAGTCCTGGCAGAAAAGTGTTGGAAGACGAAAAATGAAATCAGGGCCTGTATTGCTTTACTTTGTTGTCTCAAGTACCAAAATTGCTATTCAGTTGTACTGGAGATAAACCTGATGCCCTGACACCCCAATGTTTCGTGCAACAATGAATAGGGAGAGATTCAAACTGATTTCCCATTTCTTTCACACCCAACAGCAGTATTAGAACAACAGTATTGGTGAATATGCTTTTAATATTGTGCACCCAAATTTTCAACCAAAAATAGTTGATTTTAAATGTTTTTTTTAAGCATTAAGGCATTACCGCCCTCACAGCTAGGGAGCATCACTCCGCTAGATGGAATAGCACAATTCATCATTGTAAATATTACTCTACAGAAAAAATTACACAACTGGTAGTGTGATGTCTGTCAGATGTTGCTATTGTCTTGGATACTAAACAAGCAAGTCCTATTCACCAAAACTTTCTGGAATATCTGCAGTAAGCAAGGATAAGAAGTTACTGTAAACATCATATACAATGCAGCATCTCTTAACTTGCACAACATCTGACAGAGATCAAGTCACACCTCACATTCAACTGAAAAATTTGAGATTAAACATATGATTAAACATGTGAGCAATGAGTTACACCACAGTAAACCAAGGTGAAGCTGTAATGTAAGTTACAGTTACCTTTACACCATGTAGGAGGTGAGCGTAGGCCAAAGCAAACCAAAGTAAAACTGTAATATATATTACAATTAGCTTTACAACATTTAGGATATGAGCATAGGCTGTAGCAAATCACAATGAAACTGTATCACAATTTATAGATAGCTTTACAATATGTAAGAGGTGAGCACAGGACACAGTAAACCAGAATTGTGCTGAAAGATACAGTCAGCCTTAGTACACATAGAAGGCAAATGTCAGCCAAAGTGAGCCACAATGAAACTGTTCCATAACTTGGAATTAGCTAGCTTTACAACACATGGGAAGGAAGTGCGGGATATAGCAAACCACAGAGGAATTGTACCATAATTTACAGTTGGCTTTACAACATGTAGGAGTTGAGCACAGGTCATAGCAAACCACAGTAGGTAGCAAATCAGTGAAACTGCACCATATCTTACAGTTAGTTTTACAACATTTATAAGGCAAGTGTTGGCTGAAATGAACCACAGTGAAACTGTAATTTAGAGTTAGGTTTACATCATGCAGGAGAGGAGCATGGTCTGTTGTGAATCACAGTGAAACTGTATTATAATTTAAAATAGCTTTACAACATATAGGAGGGGAGCATAGACTGTAGCTAACCACAGTATCACTGTATCATAATTTCTAGTTAGCTTTACAATATGTCAGAGGGGAGTGTAGGCTGTAGCCAATCAGTAAAACTGTATCATAATTTCCAGTCAGCTAAACAAAATGTAGAAGGTGAGCATAGACTGAAGCCAACCACAGTAAAACTGTACCAAAGCTTGCAGTTAGCTTTACAACATGTAGGTGAGTAAAAGCTGTACTAAATCAGAGTGAAACTGTATCATAATGTACAAGCTTTGAAACAAGTAGAGGGTGAGTGTAGACTGTAAAGAACCAAATATCTAACTGTACTTTATCATACATTTAGTTTTAAAACAGTATTGTAATATAGACATGTAAAAATTAATACGCTCAAAGCAAAGTTTTGATTATTTACTGCTTGAGGTTGTTTCCAAAATACAGAAGCTTTAGTATGATAAATGCATATTTATAATTTTTCACCAATCAGAATGAGAAGGCTGTCTATATGAAAAACTAGAGAAAAGTCACAGGGATATTCTTTTTATCCTATACCACTAATTAAACCCCAGTGCAGCAGCCCATGAAGGGCCAAGGCTTGCCACCCAGCCGCTATGTCCCCCACCTCTGCTCACTACAGGTGTCATTGGTGGGCTGCAGTACTGGAAGGTGGCACATGGTCAGCGGCCCAAGCCCTCACAGCCAGTTGACCTGCAGTTGCTACTTCTCCATCAAGTAGCTCCTCCACTGCCTCCCCCCAGGACCTAACGAGGCTGAGTGCACCCCATGCCAAACCTCCCAGCGAGAAAAAATCCCCATGCTGGTACCAGGGGTCCAACCCAGGTCCTCTGCACCATAAGCAAGTACAATACCAACTGCGCTATGGAGGCGGTCATCCTATACCACTAGATGGAAGGAAATATATGTAGTTCTTCAATGCTATAATTATGTCAAAATTGGATCTTAGATGGCCCTTGTAACTAATTTTTTACCTCAGTAATGTGTGAAAACTAAAAAATATTAATCATTGATATTAAATAGACCTTTTTTCTATGATGTGTTAGTGGTATGAAGAAGTGCTGTGTGAGTTTCAGATGATAACTTCCCATGTCGTTTATCTCCACTCTGATAAATGCTAATCTTGTCCCACTCCTCTAACCACCTTGTGAAGATTTTTAGAAAATCTATTGATGGGCATTCTGGACTTCTGACTAGATCAGAAAGTTTATCTCTTAAGTGCTTTCCTTTGAGTGGATGTTTCACATTTACACATTTCCACCAGAACAAAATTATTTCCAAAAATTTAACTGTCCTTGCATCCAGGGTTTTTATTACTTTAAGTGCTGCTGCAACGTTCTTTTCATCATAAAGTTTCGGTGCATGTGCCACATTTTGTATTTCAATTGATGATAATGATAATAATGATTATGATGATGCTGACGGTGGTGGTGGTGGTGGCGGCGGTGGTGGTGGTGGTGGTGGTTGGTGGTGGTGGTTGGTGGTGGTGGTGGCGGTGGCGGTGGCGGTGGCGGTGGCGCTGGCGGTGGCGGCGGCGGCGGCTGCGGCGGCGGCGGTGGCGACGGCGGTGGCGGCGGCGGCGGTGGCGGTGGTGGTGGTGGTGGTGGCGGTGGCGGTGGTGATGGTGGTGGCGATGGTGATGATAAAATTAATTTTGATGACCCTAGCAATGGAGATTTGAAACTCTGAGCATTCCTATATGTTTAAATTTTTTTTTATCTTGCTGAAATTACATTGATATAAACCAAATTTGGACATTGAAGTGCTAAGAAATGAACAGCAACAATCAATAAATTTTAGAACCATTGTTTATATGTTTGTGGCTGTGTGAAATATCCTACAGGCCCGGAAGGATCATTCTTGCACCACAGTCTGGCACTCACAATATCATTCTCAAGTGAAACTGATTCATCACTTTCTTCTCCTGAAGTTTCCTCATAGTTATTTTCAGAAATTTCGGACCCACTAAATTCAATATTTCATTCTTCTTCACTCTCCATTTTCATAAAATGTGAGAAAGCAACACATAAACTGCAAAATCAGATTGTAACAGATACCTCTAGTATGAATAAAATGCATGGGAAAATATTGATGAACTGGCTGAGACAACTGTTCGCAGAAATATACATTCAAAATATCAGATCACAGCAAAATCTTGGGACAGAATCAAGGAACTACTAAAACATAAGACACAACAAATTTGGCCTTTTAGAGCATATGTAAGTCAGAAACTTTAAGACCGAGTATTTGACATTTTATTGTTTTGTCAAAATTAAAATCACGAATATTCTCTGGCTTTTACATTAAGAGGTTAGGTTAATTAATTATCTCAAGTGGCCCTACTTGAGCCTAATTATCTCATATAGCTTTTTACTTTACAGCTATAGCTCACATTATGTAAATTTTAATGTTGTAAAGATGCACAAAAAATTAATTTTAACCACAACTATCCAGCTCAGCACATACTGTAGGGGAATACTGTAAAGAATTATACTACTTGCTTCAGCTAAGATGGATACTATATTCTCTTAGTTTGGCTGAATAATTGTAATTTGTTTAAATCAACGTATCACTGTCTTAAAATTTAGCATAAGTTGGAGAAACTGGCCCTAAAGTTAACAGAAGTCGTAACATTTGGAAATCAATTTTAAAATTAGTTTATTAAGCATATATGGACAGCATATGCTCTGAGTCTGGCTGAGTCCCTTAATTTGTTTAAACTTTCAATATACACCTTATGACAATACCTATTTCCGAAATGTTGAGCTAGTAAATCTCTTCAAATAGATATATGCTGCTTCCTAAAAACAAAGAGAAGGTGGTATGCTTTAATGAATGGAACAAAGTATAACTGTGCTACAGTATTATTTAGGATTTTCTTACTTTAATGGGAATATCCCCATCTATATCAATCAAAGAGTTAAGCTCAATCTAAAAATCCTAAACATTTTAGCTGTTTTCTCTGTTGCACAAAATGGTTTTCATGACATGTAAGTTTTGAGGAGTGCCTGCATGTATGTATTTGTGTTACAGGGGTAAGCACAGGGCAATACAACCATTGAGTTTTCTGATTTCAGCACTTAATCTCAGAAGACGTTTAAGATGGTGTATGTTGATCTCGTAGCATCTTGTTAGACTGTAGGCAGAGGTGTCACTGCTACAGTAAACAATTACCTGATATTTGAATTCATAACCATATAATGCTTTATAACCTAAAAACCAAAGTGAATTTATATTTACTCTTATATTTGCCCCTTAACTTTGACTCTCCACATGTAAACTTAAACCAGTAACACTATAATAATGAGTGACCCAAAAGACTGAAACAGCTGTGCTGTGTTTTGCCTATATGTGTCTTCGGTGCTCGTTGCAGTCTGCTGCTATCATAGAAAAGTGCGGATGAAACCATACATTTTGAAAACTACTTTTAATGGCTTACTTACCAACCTTACGAAAGGAGATGCCAAAATTGGCCACCATCGTTGTCCATAAATTTTGGCAACCTCTTTAGGAAACAATCCATTACTCACTGAAGTTCACTTCAGGAATGCCGGGAATTTCCTGGCAGATATTTTGTTTTAATTCTTCCAGTGTGTGTGGGTTTGTCTTGTACACTTTATGCTTTAAGTTACCCCAGAGAAGAAATTGCAGGTGGTTTGGTTGGGGGACCACAAATCTCTACTAATAATCCTATCCAGAAATACACTTTGAAATATTCTCATAGAAAGATTGGCTGTATGAGCTGTTGCAGAGTCTTGTTGAAAAAATGCAAAATCATGCTCCCTGTCAGTTAATTCTCTAAAAGTAGGGGGTAAAATTGTATTCACATATGTACAGATTTCAACTGTAGACTTTAAAAAAAAAAGGGCCTATTACTCTTTCTCCGGTAATGGTGCAACATACACAAAGGTATTCATCATTGAGGGGGTATTTCATAAACAATATTTGGTTTCTCAGAGTCCCAATAACAATTATTTTGTGCGCACACACACAACCAGTGTGTCAGCCCTCTTACAGATGACCTCAAACTGGGGTCCTCAGAACCAACAGAAAAATTTAAAGTATTGGAAAACCGTTTGCAAAATACACTAAATAACCTGCAAAGCTGGTGCAAAAATAACCAAATGACAGTTAACCTAAGAAAAACAAGTTACGAACTCTTCACACTAAGTTGGAAAGAGAGATCACTATCTCTAACCTACAATGACCAAGAAATGAGTCAGATGAAACAAAATACCTAGGTGTTGTTTTTGACAAAATATTATCATGGGAACAACATACAGATCAACTCTGCAAAAATCTATAAACCGCCTGAATATACTTAAAAGATTATGCTGCTCTAAATGGGGTTGCTCTCTAAACACACTCAATATCACATACCACACGTATATCAAGCCTGTCTTACAATACTGCAATGAAGTCCTGATCACATCACCTCAAAATATGGAAAAGTTACTCAAGATCCAAAATCAAGCAATGAGAATCATCAGAGGAGGCGTAAAATCAACACCAATAGAAGCAATGCGTATCATCACTAACAACTGCCCACTGCCCTTAAGAATACAAGAACAAGCACTGCTCCAGCATGAGAAGCTTCTCCGGCTTCCAGAAAGCAAATGGACACAAAGAAATCCCCCAGTAAGAAAACTAGATAACAATCATTCAGATAACATTCATAGAGAAAATCCAAGTACTGCAAAAGAATTACACCATCCCAATAAACAGAGAACCTCTCCCTCTGAAAGAAAACCCACTCAATACATGCTACCTAATGTCAAAGTATAACTAAATTAAGATATTGGCAAGAAAGCTGATAACAACAATACCAACCTTAAACAAATGAGCCTGGAAACATCCATAGTAATTATCCCCCCGAATTATTCCCCTGGAATCTGATAGTATAACTGCTTGATGAAAATGTGAAATTCTATACAAAAAATCTTGTAGGGCCATTTGAATTGCTTCAATTTCTCCATCAAAGTTTATAGTTCCATAACTTAAAGATTTGTAATAGGAAAAGGGGTGACACGTGACTACAACCCCTGCTCCATCTCGGTTTGATATCAATGATCCATCAGTACAAATATGCAGCCATTCATGTTCTGGAAATCTGGTATGGATTATCCAATAATTTTAAAACACTAGTTGGAGTACCACTTTTTTAACTTCTGTCAGGTGTAAATAATATGTGATGTTCTATGTTTGTGTCGGATTGACTTTAGATATGAAGTTTTCCTTTCTGATGTCTTGAAATTTGGAAAGCAAGCTCTCCTGAGTCTTTAGTGTATGTGTAAAATTTCTCTTGTGCCATGTATTGAATGGGAGTCTGATCAACTTTTCGTGTTGAGTAAGAGCTGTTTTTTATATTTAATATTCAACAGTGTATTGGTTGGTTAGTATTTCCATAGCTGCTATTGGTATGGTTTTGATAGCACCTGTAATTAGTCTCAGACTTTGGTTTTGAAAGATTTGAATTTTTTTTGTGTTTGCTGTTACAAGAACTTCGCTGCAGTAAGTAAATAATGGCTTCATATATGCATTGTATGTTGTGTTAAGAGTTGCTCTGGTACATCCCTACTTCATTCCTGTTAGACGTTTTAGCAGTGAAAGGCGCCTCTCTGCTATTTGTATTACATTTTCTATTTGTTTGGTCCATGTAAGTTTGGTATCAAAGGTAACTCCTAGATACTTTGCTTCCTTTGTTTCTGGTAATTGTTGACCCTCAAAATTTAGTTTTATTTTTAGTGGTTTTTTTCTTAGTGAAAAGATTTGGTAGTTTGATTTTGTTGTATTAACAGTCATTAAATTTTCTTTGGTCCACAGTTGTAGGTTGTTTAAGGATTGCTGCATGGTTTTTTCTAGTTCTGCACTTTTGTTTTTTGGTTTTGTAGTCCACATTACTAAGTCATCAGCAAATAGTGCACACTCCACACTTGATTCTTGTATTTGTTGTGGCAGATCATTAATAAATACATTAAAAAGTGTAGTGCTGAGCAATGCACCTTGTGGTAAGCCGTGGTGTGCTTGTTTATATTTAGATATATTTCTTCCATATCTGGTAGCAATAAAGTGTTGTGTTAGGAAATGACCTAGCCGTGAAAACACTGGACCTTCCATCCCTATTTTTTTCACTTTCTTTAGCAGTTTTGTTCTGCATATAGAACCATATGCACTTTGAAAGTCAATAAAAACTGATACATTATGTTCTTTTCTATTGAAGGAGTCTTTGATTTCTTGACTGAGAAATAAGGCTTGTTCACTTGTAGAGTGGAACTCTCTGAATCCAGCTTGACATGGGGAAAGTAAATATTGGGATTCTAGAAACCAATTTTACCTATTTGACACCATGCTTTCCACCACTTTTGCTATTATGCTAGTAAGAGCTATTGTTCTATAATTTTTTCTTTTTGATGCTGTTTTGTCTTTCTTCAAGAGTGGGACAATTATTGCTTTTTGCCATTCGGCAGGTACAGTGGTGTTCCAGGATAGATTGTAGTTTTAGTAGTAGTTGTTTTGCCGTTTTTCCAAGGTTTTTTTAAGAACTCTGGATGTATGTGATCTGGTCCAGGAGACTTTGTTTTTTAGATTATTAATTGCAATGTTCAGTTTTTGCATATTAAAATTCTGATAAAAGATATTGTATTGAGTGTTAGGATCACATTCTCTTTCTTGTTTCAAATCTTTCTTAAATTCTTTATGTTCCTTTTTATTATTTCTTGTTACTTTATGTGAATTAGCATAATATTTATTGAATGTTTTGGCTATGACTGCATCATTTGTTAATATTTTGTTGTTGTGTATGATAGGTGTGCTGTTGCCTTCTCTCCTGTCCTTGACATTTTTATGAACTTATGGGCTTTGTTGCCATCTGTCCTATAATCCATTTTTTCTAAGAAATTATTAAAGTGATTCTTTTTAGCTGTATTAATTTCGTTTTTTAGAGAGGCACATTTCTTTCGACATATTTGTGTATCTGATATGTTTTTTGTTTGTTCAGCTGTATTTCTAGCTATATCCCTGTGCTTTTTCAGTTCTCCTAACTGGGGGTTCCAAAAGGGTTTGAAATTATTTATTCTTCCACGAGGAATATGTTTTTTTGCAGTTTCTAGGATGACTTTACAGAAAATTTTGTTCATATGATCTGGGTGGTGATGCAGCTGTGAGTGTTTGTTCTTTAAATTTATGTTCCAGTTGGTATATATATATCTGGGTGCAATATATACCAATGGATCTATGGCAAGTTTTGAAAGTGGTGCAGGAGCTGGCATAACATGCACATTATTGTCATTCTACAACCATGTCGGAGCATTTACTACAAATTTTGATGGTGAAATAGAAGCAATAAGATTCACTCTTGAAAACCTAACATTCAGAACTAGCAACTTTGACACAGCAGTAATATTCACTGATTCCAAAGCAGCTATCCAAGAAATTCTTTATTCAAATACAGTGGACACGAAAGGCTGTTGCAGACTTACCTCTCAGTTACAGAACTCCGGCAAAGAATTAGCTCTACAGTGGATCCTATCACATTGCGGGATAATGGGGAATGAGACAGCTGACCAACTAGCAAAGAAAAGTTCCCAAATTCTACAAGTCAAAGTGAAGAACATCTCATATCTCTCAATTAAACATTAAATTAAAAAAACAAGATTAGAAACCCAGACACATTCAGAAAAGAAGTTGCTGCAATCAATAAGAAATGGAAGTCCCTGAACAATGAATCAGCACGAATCACTTGTGCTCCAAGAAGATCAGTGGTAGCCCTCTTCAGAATGACTACTGGCCATAACTGCCTGGCATATCATCTCCATAGAATAAACACCTTAAAATCTCCACTTTGCACTCTGTGATTCCAATGAAATCATATATCTTAGGTCCTGCCATACTGTTTCCTCTGAAGACGACATAATTTCAAAATAGTGGAACACCAGACTGCTAATGACTTTATCACCATATGCAATGCATTATATACCTACCTACACCTATGAGGGTGGAACCAAGCTGTGAAAAATATTAAATGTGGGTCAATTTTGCCATTGATATACACTATTGAGTGTCCACTCACAAAATGTGTGCCAAATTGCAAGATCACCTGGTTGAAGAGCATGTGTCACAGTTATTTTATATAGTTTTAACTTCAGAAATTCAGTGGCTCCTTGCACAGAACCATAAAAAGTGCCTGCCTGTTGTGAAAGGTGCCTAAATGATTTTTGGAGGGAATTCTCCAAACAATAAGTGGTCCTCAAATGTTTCTTTGATAAGAATTGTATACCATCTTCTAGATTTCAGAGCTTGAACACTTCCTGTGGCCTGAAATTTATTGTTAAGTTCATGGATTGTTGTACGGCCTGGAACTTTTACACCTGGAAATCTTTCTGCAAATTGCACTTACATTTGGCGAGCTGAGTCAACACATACGGATCATAAATAAATATGCGCTGTACAGTAGAAAACAAATGCTGAGCCATAATACACTTTGTGACTAAGTACATGGTAAATAAAACACACTGGTAATATATCAACCACACGATATCACTATCAGCTCTATACTGCACTTTCAGAGCAGAGAAAAATAAGTAATCCACATGACCTTGTGTACATCAGCTGCTGTTCTTGTGTTTCCATCTGCACATTGTTGTTGTTGTTGTAGTGTTTAACGCCCGCTTTTACTACTACGGCACCGCAGGCGGTGACACTGATGATACATGGAATGAAGATGGAGCACCGGTGGAATGAGATGGCGGGGGAAACCGGAGTACCCGGAGAAAACCCGCCCTGACGCCGCTTCGTCCACCACGAATACCACATGCGGGTCCCTGGGATCGAACCCGGGCCGCCTAGGTGGTAGGCGAGCGCGCTAACCGCTCGGCCACGGCGCCGCCTATCTGCACATTGGAAAAACACTGCACAGCGGTTCCAATGTTTTTGGGTCTCTGTATATGTGTTATGGGGATGAACCCCTCCAAGTATAACATGTTGAACAGTGGCACTGAATTTCTCAAAAACCCAAATGAATTTAGGCCCAATCCAGGATATGTACCACACCTACCACATAAGCACAAAGAGTGCGTTGTGGTATTCGTGTTCGAGTGCATTCTAGTGTATTTAATTAAAGGTACATATACTGCTTCAAGAAAGAACCTATTTTTATTAACATTTGAGTGATGTGATAAATTTTCAGTACTTACTCCAAATGTCGCTCTAATCTTGACAGAAGCTACGATGACATATTCTCACCATCGTCCTTCTCTAAACTGTTCGAAGTACAGTATTTCTCTTCAGTACTATTTTATGACTGCAGTTCCTATGAAGTCATTATAGTATAGTGGGTAAGTTAACTTACGCTGCACAGGATCCCAATTTTCTATTTCTACTATTATAAAGCGGACCTATTAAATAACCCGATACTTTTTTCTTCTGTTTACCACATCGAGATCCCAAATTCATGTGCCTCGTCCTACAAACACCACTCTCTGTTCCGTGACACTGAGGAAAGACCCAACAAAGAGCTATGGTAAGGATACGCCTCAAGCTGCTCTATAGGTGTGCACTGCGGCCAACATATGAGTAACAAACACCGCCGTTGCAAAATTATCAGCCTACCCGAGGAACTGAGCATTCTAAGCGGTAAAGCATAACGGAGAGGCATCTTTTTCTTTCTTTTCCTTTTTTTGTTTTCTTTATTATGTATAGAAAGTAGGGCAAGTATTGTATTCGACCACAAAATTCAACGTCGAGATTTCACCGGAAATATGTCCTGAGGTGATGAAGTCAGCCACTCTCTTCCCGGATCACGCACACATATTAAGCCTGTGGGCAGGGGGTGGGGGTGGAGGGGAAGAATGTTAATGAGATATACTGCTTTTTCATATATTTATTTGGCCGATCAGCAAGCTTGTTATACAAGCCAGTGTTAAATTAGGTTAACAATAACACGTGCAAGGCCTCTAACACGCGCAATAGTTAACAAGAACATAATGTTAACAATTGAGCAATATTGTAAGTATGGGGTATTTAGAATACGATTTGACTGTACAACGATAATAACATATTGAACAAGTTAAATACAATGATCATGGTAAAGGATTAGAAAGGGTTTGGAATGAATGACGTTATTCTAAGAGATCAATATCTTCAGAATCAGCAGGAAATCCTGAGGCAGTTTTCTTTTTAGTCCTCTCTTCTGTGGGCTTCTTAATACAATGTGACATGTTCTAGCACCTGATACTCCAGTTAATTTGAAGGAATGTCCTTGTGAGTGTGGCGACTCATTTATACACGGACTGCGAAAAGCAATTGCTCTTCTTTAATGATCTCTTTGGCGTGACTCACTTTGTGATGTTTCTTTGTTTTCTCATGTTATGTTGGTAGTAACTTTTACAGCAAAAGAGTTGTTTTGTGTCTAGTTCCATTGTTTATGTTGTTATGTTGTGCAATAATGTATTCAATAATAAATAATGTGTTATTTTAACCAAAACAAGAGCATTTTAAAGAACTTGTTACGTATCACACGCTAACAATGTAAATTAAGTACACTTCCACTTAATTATGGTGAAAACTTATAAAATCTAAAGACAAATATCCATCCATCCCGTCGGTCTGGGTGGGTGGCTCAGTTGGTTAGGCACTGGTCTACTGATCCCAAGGACGCGGGTTCAAATCCGGCCCAGACCGATGGTTTTTAAGTGTGCTTAAAAGCGACAGCTCCATATCAGTAGATTTACTGGCATGTAAAAGAACTCCTGCGGGACGAATTTCCGGCACACCGGCGACGCTAATGTGATCCTGTAAAATGAAAGCGTCGTGTAAACAACAAATAATTCAATTGCATCCGTCCGTTCATCCATCCCTCCTTCCGGCCGTCCGTTCATCCATATACCCATCCACGCACATATCCACGCACCCACACAACACACCCATCCGTCCGTCCTTTATACATTTGATTAGTCTATTTATTTATAGATGAACTTATTTATTGATGTACTTCTTGATTTGGTGTGTGCGTGTGTGTGGGTGTGTGTGCGTGTGTGTGCGTGTGTGCGTGTGTGCGTGCGTGTGCGTGTGTGTGTATGTGTGTGTGTGTGTGTGTGTGTGTGTGTGAGTGTGTGTGTGTGTGTGTGTGTGTGTGTGTGTGTGTGTGTGTGTGTGTGTGTGTGTGTGTGTGTGTGTGTGTGTGTGTGTGTGTGTGTGTGTGTGTGTTAGTATGAAACGATTGCGCTGTGGCTGTAAAGGCGTTCCAGCACGATTTGTGCAGGTAGATTTTTTGCCATTCTTCGCTTCTTTAGAGTTACTTCCCTCACTTATTTGACTTCATTCGATTTACACAATTTTGGTATGAATCGGTCACTCCGTGTCTTTAAATACGTTTCCGCACAAATTGGGCTGAATTTGTGCAGGTCGACATTTTGCTATTCTTTTCTCGTTTAGTGCTGTTTCACTCACATTCATGAGTGTCGGCAGACTTTTTTCCAGGGGGGGGGGGGGAGCCACATGTTGGAAATTTGCAATCATATAATATTCATGGGCGTCGCGAAACGGGGGCAAGGGGGGGCCGCGGCCACCCCTTGGAAGTTGGTGAACTTAATGTGCAGCCAGTTACTGACTATTAAACTATTATTTTAATTTTGATGTAAAGAACAATTTTTATTTAGCACAAATTAATACGGTTATCTGCAACAAATATTATAAATTCTGACAGTAAAATGATGATTTAATATTATATGATTGCAAATTTCCAACATGTGGCCCCCCCCCCCCCCCCCCTGGAAAAAAGTCTGCCGACACTCATGATAATATTGGGCGGTATAAATAAAAACTAGCTAGTGCTTGCGAGCTGAAGCTGGTAAGCAAATTGAGAATAAGCAAAAGGTCGTGATTTGGTATAAATAAAAACTTCCCCTCTTCCGCCAGCTCTTGCTTTCAACACAAAGCTTTAGCTCCGCGACTTTCACTACGCGACGTAAACAAACACACCTTTTTCATGTCTGACGGGGATTTAAATATTTGCTGCATTTAAATATCCATATTCTTATTCATGTTAAACCTGATTGAGATACTGATTTTAAAGAACGAAAATGTAAGTAAAGATTGGGCAAAATAAATAGAAATTAAGATTCGCCTGGCATTCCACCAATAACGTTCATATACTTTCTAAATTCCATCAGTGATTTTCTTAATTTTATAGTATGTGTCAACTGATATATGGAAGTAGATAATTTGTACTCGTGTGTTTGCACCGTTATACTGATATCCTTTAATCCATACATATCAACTATCAATAACTAATTCCAAGAGTGAGTCTGTGGGGACTAATTCCAAGATTATATGACTTTATTATAAATTAAAGCTATACCGGATGAAGAAGTTTCATTTCGTGGAAATTTAAATTTAGGGTCGGTTTTATATGAAAGTCTTCAGTTATAACCCGGTTTTGATTTGCACAATATTCTACTCTATGTATAGCTTTAATTACATTATTGTCGGTAATGAGAGTGGATCACTCTTACCTCATTCACATTATGTTAGCATTATCGTACGTAGGCAAGATGACAACACCTTAGGATGTATGCAGATTGTTAAAAGGTCCCCTTTGTGTTTCATTTCCCTCTGGAAGCAAGTCTACATTTTCTCTTTAAATGTGATTATAATTGTTTATATCTGCATCCAAGTCCCTACATATTGTGCAATGTTTTAGTTCCTCAACCACTAAACGTATAGTAGAGGAATTATTGCATTCCGCCCAATAATTTGATATCGAGATTAAAGCAGAAATACACCTCTGAGCCTTTCTGAATAGAGCGAGAGAGAGAGAGAGAGCCCTAGGTGTGCATGCCTGTATGTGTGTAACTGTGAACATCAAAACCCAAGCAGTCAGTTTTAAAAACCAAATTTCGTATTGAAGTTCAGTAACCTCCAAGAGTGCGAGTTTATGGAAACCCTCCATCCAAAACTAACATTTACATTGATAAACACTTCTAATTTTTAATTTTCTCAAAATGGCCACTGTACTCGTATTTTGATTAAAATGACATATGCTAAGATATTTACATGAAAATTGAAATTAGGTATACCTTTAATTTCGGGGGAATAGCCTGAGAAGTCTTTTTCATTCTGAATCACAGTTGTATAACTGATAAACTGTAGGAGATAAAGTCTTACTACACAAAAAATTTGTATCTAATTAAAGCACACAGTTTACGTCAGTTTCTTTTTCTTTGGGGGGGGGGGGGGGGGTTGAGGGCAGGGATAAATGAAACAGTAATTGGGATTTATCCGAACTTCCAACACATGGTGATTATCCTTTTATAAATTTAAACCCTGATTCTATTACAAGTAGTATACTGAAGTATAACTTTTACTAGTGTTCTGTTGATCTGCTCTAGAACTGGGCAATTACAATTTATGGAACATCAAAATAGGCAATTCTAAGATTTTAAAAGTGCTATCTGAATTAAAGCCTACTTTGTGAAAGAGTTTCATACAGGCTTATTTTATAGATATTATTCAACCTTGATTTGTACGAGCATTATGCTCTTCATACGTGCTGCATATTTGTATAAGCACGTTAGTATATGTTTTGATTCCATTATCAGGTTTCCGGTAATGAAAGTGGATCATTATGACATCACTCGCATTCTAACCAGGCTTGATCATAACACCTCAGAAAATGTCCTTGTATCATCGGAGCTGATATAGCAGCAAATATCTCCAAGAGTAGAGTTTATTATATTTTACAACACGTATGTATTTCAGTCACCATGTTTGAAGAAAGCAGTGCATATATGAGGCGCTTTGTTCATCTATTAAAGGAAAATCAAGACATTCTATTAAAAGCACAGTTGTCAGAAAGTAAGCGCAAAAGTTTAGCAGTAGCTACAGCAAAGCAACAATTGGAGGAAGAGTGTGAAACATGCATCAGCGAGATGCAAATACTATAAAAAAAAATTGCAACTTAAAAACAAGAAGTAAGCAAAAGTGATTTGAAACTAATTGGCAATAAGCCAGTTGTTTTAAAACAGTGGGAGTAGGAAATCCTGGCCATGGTACTAACTGACTGAGCAAGCTGAGGTACCTACATAGCTACCTCAGAAAAAGCCAGCAAAAGCTCCGTCGGAGCAAGGAAAGCAGGTTTTTATTTATACCATTTCACGAGCAATAGCTCCGCGGCCAAGGTTTGGCAGCTTTAGCTTGCAAGGAGGTGGAGGAGAAGGTTCTTATTTATACGAAACCAACCTCTTGCTCCGAATTAGTGAAAAAAAGCTATTGCTTGCTTTTATTTGTACCATCCATTAAACGGTATTTTACTGCCAAAATTTATATTTGTTGTGGATAACTGTATTAATTTGTGCTAAATAAATTTTGTTCTTTTATCAAAATTAAAATAATAGTTTAATAGTCAGTAACTGTAAGATTTAAAGCTTTCACGGCGCACGTTATTTATTAAAGTTTCACGGGCGATCAGCCGTGTGAGGTTTGAAAATATTGAGCTTTCGGCCATTCTAGAACGTTAAGGGCCGGGGATTGTACCGTCTCATTAGCGGGAACCCCGCCCTTCACGCGCATGGGCCGAGAGGTCCAACCTACTACCCGGCACGTGGCGCCGCGGACATCGTCGATTTCATGGTCACCAAAAACATACCATTTCACTTGGACCTCTCTGTGATTAACGATCTGGACTCCGACCACAACCCGGTTGTGGTGGATGCAGACGTTAATCTTACTGCCCTGGGAGTGCCGGACTGGGTGGATGAAGTCGACTGGGATGCAGCCATCCTAGCCCTTCAAAACTCTGTGGAAGCAAATCCTCGAATAGACTCGATAGAGGCTCTCGAGGAGGCAGCCACGGGGTTTTCTACCTCCGTCCTAAACGCGGTGCGTGCTCACACGCATCGCATTCCTACCGAAGTACCAAACCCGACATCTATCCCTGTCCCACTAAAACGCCTCATTCAAGCTAAGAATGCTGTCAGACGGCTATGGCAGAGATTCCGACATCCTAGGATAGGAGTAATACACCAGAGGTTCAAATCCCTGGTGAGACGACTCCTAAGAAAACACAGGCAAGCAGCTTGGGACGTAACAATGCGTCGCGTAAACCTCCAAGAGAGAAAACCGTGGCGCATCGTCCGAGCCTTGAGGAAAGACAAATCTGCACACCAGCATCCAGTGCACAGCCCTCGGGGAAGACTCGTCTTTGAACCGAGGGAAAAAGCAGAGGCACCAGCAGACTATCTGGAGACTCAGTTCCAGCCTAGGGTAGATCCTCAGAACGATGACCATACTGACCTCGTGGAACAAGCGGTAGAAGACTTCCTAGAAGTCCGACCCGCAGGCCACGAGGAGTTCCACATCCCGGTAGTTACCCCTCGCGAGGTAACTAACACCATCCGGCACCTAAAACCTAGTAAAGCCCCTGGGCAGGACCGTGTAACAGCGGAAATGCTTCAGCACCTACCCCATAGAGCCGTGATGCACTTAACCCGCATTTACAACGCATGCCTCAGCATGTGCCATTTTCCAGCTGTCTGGAAACAGGCGCGTGTGGTATGCGTTTTGAAGCAGGGAAAGAATCCGGTTTTTCCATCTAGTTACCGCTCCATCAGCCTCCTACCAGTTATCTCGAAAGTGTTCGAGAAACTGTTCCTGTCCCGCCTCGGACCTCTTTTGGAGGAAAAAGGTCTCCTACCGGAACACCAGTTTGGTTTTCGTTCTGGTCATTCCACGACTGAACAACTGCTGCGTGTAGCCGAGAAAGCTTCCCTGGCTTACCAGGAGAGGGCTGAAACGGTGGCAGTGTTGCTCGACGTGGAAAAGGCATTTTCTACCACCTGGCATGAGGGGCTTGTCTACAAGCTCATACAGCAGGAAATCCCCCCTCCATACATTTACTTGGTGGCTAGTTTCCTACAGGAACGTAGCTTCCGGGTGAAGGTGGAGGGATCATTTTCTAGAGAAAGGCCCATTGGCGCAGGAGTCCCCGAGGGCAGTGTACTGTCACCGGCACTCTTTGCAGCTTACATGGCCGATCTCCCGACGCACCCCAACACACACATCTGTCAGTATGCGGACGATCTCATGATCTTCGCTACTAACAAGAACCCGCGCTACAGTTACCGACAAGTACAAGCCCACCCCTGTGCCATCAATAGATGGTGCGAGAACTGGCGTATGTCCATTAACCCGGAGAAAAGCTCTGCGATTCTCCTGGCTAATACGAAAGCCAACCGGCTCCCGCTGGACCTCGTGCTTCGGCGCCGTCGGATCCCTTGGGTCACTACGGCGAAGTATCTCGGGGTCACGCTGGACCGGCGGCTGACGTACAGACATCACGTCAGGGGCAAAGTACTGCAAGGCCACGCTGTCCTGCGGCAGTTGTACCCCATCCTCAGCTCCCAAACCATGCCCCTACGCCTGAAGCTTCGGCTGTATCGAGCGATCGTCCCGCCCATGGTCCTGTACGGATGCGAGATCTGGGGAGTGGTGGCTAGGTCCACCTTCATCAGACTCCAGACGTTGCAGAACCGGGCATTAAGGATTATCTATGATACAGGCCGAAGATTTCCTGCCCATATCCTACATGAATGACCGTCCAGAGGCTCCAGAGGCAGTTCGAGTCCAGCGGGTGCAATTTTATTTGCCCCGTTCGAGTGTCATGTCCGCAGTACCTAGCCGTTATACGGCTTAACCTGCGCGATGGTTTCGATGGTGTTACTACAGGGATATTTGTTACACTGGGAAATGATTAGTGGAAACAAGGGGTTTTTATAGGGGCAGGAGTGGAATGACCGTTATTTTCCCGCTCCCCCTATATATACAATGTTAGATGGGAGGGGGTTGCGTTGCCCTGGCCAATGAGCGGGTGACGATTTGTGATTGGGCCTGCTGTTTCGGGCTATGTTTGTCACCGGCCACAGTGTTTTCTTGAGGGTCAGTACTTGGACCAGAATCACTATAGTTGCTGTTGTGAATGTGTTTCATGGCTATTGTCCAGGCAGGGCTTAGCTGAAGACCGCGGTCCCTGTTGTAATTGTTTGGATGTAGTTTGATTTGAATGGCTTCCTTAATGACTCTGTCCCAGTATTTATCCGTATGCTCCAGAACTTTGATGTCTTCAAAGTTTATTTTGTGGACATACTCTATACAATGCTCGGCCACTGCTGACTTATCTGGTTGTAGGAGCCTGATATTGCGTTGATGTTCTTTACACCTTTCTTCTATTGTGCGTCCTGTTTGGCCTACATACACTTTACCACATTCGCAAGGAATCCTGTAAACTCCTGGGACCTTGAGTCGAAGTGGTTCTTTTACCGGTCTAAGGTATTCTTGGATCTTCTTTGGAGGTGTGAAGAAGGTCTTGATGTTATACCTAGCGAGTATGCGGGAGATCTTGTTTGAGACGGAACCGTAGAATGGTATGTAGGCTTTGTTCGGCCAGCTATCCATCCTTTGAGTGAGGCGTTGGGGGTTGTTTCGATTGTTTTCAACCTTCTTGCGTGCCTTTTTGATGTCGTTATCACTGTATCCGTTTTTCAGCAATGTGTCTCGTAGGTATTTAAGTTCCTGCTTAATGTGGTCTTCATCCGCAATATCGAAAGCTCGGTGAAACAAGGTGGAGATAACTGTCTTCTTTTGAGTAGGATGGTGGTGACTGGAGGCGTCCAAGTAGCGGTTGGTGTGTGTTGGTTTCCTGTATACCTTGTGACCTAGGCTGCCGTCCGGCTTCTTGTAGACCAGAACATCTAGGAAGGGGAGTGAGCCATCGATCTCAACTTCCATGGTAAACTTGATGTTCGCATGTAGGTTGTTAAGGTGGTCTAAGAAGGTGGAAAGTTTTCCTTTTCCATGTGGCCAGATAACAAAGGTATCATCCACGTATCTGAAGAAAGCCTTTGGTTTGTCTGAGGTGGTATCCAGGGCAGTATGTTCAAAGCTCTCCATGAAAAAGTTGGCAATAGCAGGTGACAACGGTGAACCCATGGCTACCCCATCCGTCTGTTCGAAGAACTGGCCGTTGTAATTGAAGTATGTGGAAGTGAGCGTGTGTCTGAAAAGCTGGGTGATGTCTTCCGGAAACCGTTCAGATAGGAGCTGTAGTGAGTCCTCTAGCGGCACTCTGGTGAACAAGGATTCCACATCAAAGCTCACCAAAATATCATCCGGGTCCACTTTCAGCGCTGAAATTTTCTGTATAAAGTGACTGGAGTTTGCAATCTGGTGTTGACAGTCACCCACCAGCGGATTCAGTAGCGTAGTAAGATGTTTGGCAAGCAGGTAAGTAGGTGAGCCTATGGCATTCACAATGGGTCGAAGGGGTACTTCAGGCTTGTGAATCTTTGGCAGTCCGTAGAGTCTAGGTGGAGCTGCTGCGTGTGGAATGATGTTTTTCTGTACTGCAGTGGTTAGGCTGGAGTTTTTTATGAGACTTGTAGTTGTTCTGGTGATCTTGGTCGTCGGATCCTTATCCAGTTCCTTGAAAGAGGGATCTTCAAGTAGTTTCGTAATTTTCTGGTGATAATCCATGGTGTCCATGATGACCGTGGCATTGCCCTTATCAGCAGGAAGCACAGTTAGAGTCGCGTCTTGTCGCAGTGCTTTCAGCGCTCTAAATTCGGCAGATGAGATATTGGCCCTGGGTTTCTTGGCTCTTGCTAATGTAAGGCTGACTTCGGTGCGTATTTCTTCAGCCACGTCTGCCGGAAGACTAATTAGTGCCTGCTCAGTGCCACTGATGAAATCCTTGATTGGTATGGATCTGGGTGCCGGGGCGAAATTGAGTCCTCTCGCCAAAACTGAAGTAGTTGTGTGGTCTAATGGTCGTTCCGTTAGATTAATCACCAGCCTAGACGGGTCTAACTGAGCGTGATGTTGTTGCGTGCAGTGAAATTTATTGAACTTCTTAACATGGCGGTCAGTGGTTTTCTTCTGGTGTCGCCAGTACTGCGCGGATAAAGATAAGTCGATCCATTCACAGTCCAAACTCCGAAGCGAGGAAAACAGTTGGAGATGCAGTGTTAGAAGTTCTCTAGAGATGCGGTCCAGAAGGCAGTAGGTGTTGTGTATTCTTTCCCTCACCAGCGCGAGACTGGCGCGACGGAGGATGTGTTGCGCTCGGTTCAATAAATTTCACTGCACGCAACAACATCACGCTCAGTTAGACCCGTCTAGGCTGGTGATTAATCTAACGGAACGACCATGAGACCACACAACTACTTCAGTTTTGGCGAGAGGACTCAATTTCGCCCCGGCACCCAGATCCATACCAATCAAGGATTTCATCAGTGGCACTGAGCAGGCACTAATTAGTCTTCCGGCAGACGTGGCTGAAGAAATACGCACCGAAGTCAGCCTTACATTAGCAAGAGCCAAGAAACCCAGGGCCAATATCTCATCTGCCGAATTTAGAGCGCTGAAAGCACTGCGACAAGACGCGACTCTAACTGTGCTTCCTGCTGATAAGGGCAATGCCACGGTCATCATGGACACCATGGATTATCACCAGAAAATTACGAAACTACTTGAAGATCCCTCTTTCAAGGAACTGGATAAGGATCCGACGACCAAGATCACCAGAACAACTACAAGTCTCATAAAAAACTCCAGCCTAACCACTGCAGTACAGAAAAACATCATTCCACACGCAGCAGCTCCACCTAGACTCTACGGACTGCCAAAGATTCACAAGCCTGAAGTACCCCTTCGACCCATTGTGAATGCCATAGGCTCACCTACTTACCTGCTTGCCAAACATCTTACTACGCTACTGAATCCGCTGGTGGGTGACTGTCAACACCAGATTGCAAACTCCAGTCACTTTATACAGAAAATTTCAGCGCTGAAAGTGGACCCGGATGATATTTTGGTGAGCTTTGATGTGGAATCCTTGTTCACCAGAGTGCCGCTAGAGGACTCACTACAGCTCCTATCTGAACGGTTTCCGGAAGACATCACCCAGCTTTTCAGACACACGCTCACTTCCACATACTTCAATTACAATGGCCAGTTCTTCGAACAGACGGATGGGGTAGCCATGGGTTCACCGTTGTCACCTGCTATTGCCAACTTTTTCATGGAGAGCTTTGAACATACTGCCCTGGATACCACCTCAGACAAACCAAAGGCTTTCTTCAGATACGTGGATGATACCTTTGTTATCTGGCCACATGGAAAAGGAAAACTTTCCACCTTCTTAGACCACCTCAACAACCTACATGCGAACATCAAGTTTACCATGGAAGTTGAGATCGATGGCTCACTCCCCTTCCTAGATGTTCTGGTCTACAAGAAGCCGGACGGCAGCCTAGGTCACACGGTATACAGGAAACCAACACACACCAACCGCTACTTGGACGCCTCCAGTCACCACCATCCTACTCAAAAGAAGACAGTTATCTCCACCTTGTTTCACCGAGCTTTCGATATTGCGGATGAAGACCACATTAAGCAGGAACTTAAATACCTACGAGACACATTGCTGAAAAACGGATACAGTGATAACGACATCAAAAAGGCACGCAAGAAGGTTGAAAACAATCGAAACAACCCCCAACGCCTCACTCAAAGGATGGATAGCTGGCCGAACAAAGCCTACATACCATTCTACGGTTCCGTCTCAAACAAGATCTCCCGCATACTCGCTAGGTATAACATCAAGACCTTCTTCACACCTCCAAAGAAGATCCAAGAATACCTTAGACCGGTAAAAGAACCACTTCGACTCAAGGTCCCAGGAGTTTACAGGATTCCTTGCGAATGTGGTAAAGTGTATGTAGGCCAAACAGGACGCACAATAGAAGAAAGGTGTAAAGAACATCAACGCAATATCAGGCTCCTACAACCAGATAAGTCAGCAGTGGCCGAGCATTGTATAGAGTATGTCCACAAAATAAACTTTGAAGACATCAAAGTTCTGGAGCATACGGATAAATACTGGGACAGAGTCATTAAGGAAGCCATTCAAATCAAACTACATCCAAACAATTACAACAGGGACCGCGGTCTTCAGCTAAGCCCTGCCTGGACAATAGCTATGAAACACATTCACAACAGCAACTATAGTGATTCTGGTCCAAGTACTGACCCTCAAGAAAACACTGTGGCCGGTGACAAACATAGCCCGAAACAGCAAGCCCAATCACAAATCGTCACCCGCTCATTGGCCAGGGCAACGCAACCCCCTCCCATCTAACATTGTATATATAGGGGGAGCGGGAAAATAGCTCATCACATTCTCACGTCGTCGTTCGACCAGAGCGGACGTGTTTTGCTTGTCACTGGTGGAAGGACGGAATTTTCAGCCATTCCCCACGGAGCAGGAGATCCCGCAAGAAGGTGGAGTGCGCGTGCCGGGGGTGCACAAGCTTCTTACTTCGGGCTAATACATTAGCCAAAGTTCATCGTAGGGTAGCTCTATAAGAGGTTTGGAAGCAAACTTTAGAGCTACCGAAGACTGCTTTCCTGGAGCGGCAACATCTGGCTCGAGATTGGTCTTTACATTGGAGTGCCCGATTGGTGCTTATATCAAGCATCGGTATTGGTCTCCAATATACTGCGAGCAAGGTCCCGACTAACAGGCAGTAGCGGTTTGTCAACAAGGCTAGAGCCAACACCTTCGGGTGGATATAGGCGCATCCTTTTTGGGTGTTCGGTCCTCTGTTGGCAGTGCTTCTTAGCAACCGCTGCTGAAGGTAAGTGGTCAGCCCGACAATATTATGTCTACAAAAACAAAAACTAATCCCACTGTTAAAAACAGTAAAACCAGGCTCGATAACGACAACGAGAACTCAGCAATGCCCAGCACATCTGGCGCAAACAATAACGTCTCCGCAAGCTCACCTCAGGAGACAGTCAACCGGCGACGCCGAAAGCCCATACAAGGCGGAAATGGCAACGCCAAACGTTTGGCACTAAGTGGATATACGTCCAACCAAGGCGCTAAACGCGACTCAAATTCACGTTTAGGCCGAACCTCAGAGGCAAACTCTGACAGCTCCCGCGAGGATTCAGATGCGGAATCCAATACAGACGAGACTGTCGTCCAGTCTGAAACGTCCAGGATGGACGAAGACGAGGCAAGCTCCTCTGACATCTCTACTGAGGTGGACGAGGCACAATTTCGGGAGGTGGTCAACCGTAGGAAGAAGCGCCAACAGAACCCACCAACTGTCCTGACTGACGAACAAACTGTTGAACAAACTGATGAACCAACTGAACCAACTGAAAAACCAGACAAGCAGCATGTCCCGCCTATCATTGTGGACGACTTCGGGGGTATGGTGGGCTTCTTAAAAGAAGTCATGCCAACGCTTTTGGGGTCGTGCTCGGTGACGAGGAGGAAAAGCCGCTATGTCTTTCAGACGAACCAAGTGAGGGACTATAACACCCTCCTATCTGTCCTTGAGAAGAAAAATCTCTCTCACTTCACGTTTGGTCTCGACAAAACTCGAGATATCCGCCGCGTCATCAGAGGTCTTCCAATAGATACGCCCGTGGGCGATATTGAGGAAGAGCTCAGACGCAAAGGCATCACTCCTCGACTGGTAAGGCAACTTACCAAACCGGGCGTGAACGGGGAAGCCAAGAAGCCAATTCCTCTTTTCCTGGTCGTGGTGGAGAGAGCGTGTGATCCGGAGATGAAAATCGACGGAGTCACGTCTCTCTGCTACCTCAGGGTGAAGGTGGAAGCTGTGAGGAGTTCTTTTGGGCCCCCACAATGCTACCGGTGTCTTGGCTTCAACCATTCGAGCCATTTCTGCCGCAGAAACCTTCGATGTCTTCGCTGTGGTGATGCGCACCAGAAAGATTCCTGCCCTAGACAGATAACTGATGATCCCACCTGCGCAAACTGCAAGGGCAAACATGTGGCCTGCTATGGAGGTTGCCCTGCGAGGAAGAGAGTGATCGCCTCCAGGAGACCACAGATACCTCAAGGTCCAATTCCCGTCAGAGGAGACCAAGTGAGACCTCCCACCACAAATTACCAGGCCCCTCAACCCCAATTAGCCAGCACCCCTAGGGCATCGCAAGCCCAGACCAACCAACGCACCTCGGGTAATCCATGGACGTCTCGAGAACAACACCAGCAACCATCACACAACACACATCAGCCCCAAAATAAACCTCCCTCACAAATAATCCCAAGGCCGCAGAGGGAGAGAAAACCCCGGAAGCCCAAACAAGTACCCAGAGTGGTCGAAACGAGGGATGTCTCCACCACCCGACAACATCAGGAGAAGGCTAGGACCGAGGAGACACCAGCACCCCCTCCTCCTTCCACAAACAACACCCCCTCACCACCTACCTTTCAGCTCACTGACCTGCTCAAATGGGTGCAGCTAGTTTTGCAGACCCATGGGCCAAGGATTTGCGATCTCATCGTGAGATATAGTTCTGCGAGCGACTCAACAGCCAAGACGCTCATTGTAATGGAGGGGCTCGCCCTCCTAACCTCCGTACTCCAAAACACCCAAAATGGCCAGACAAACTAGGCCAAGCACCTCATTTCGGTTCGCGTTTTGGAACGCGTGCGGATTGGTTGGCCAGGCGGGGGAGTTATCCCACTTTGCCCGCACTTATGCCCTAGACGCTATTCTAGTTAGCGAGACTCACCTTCGCCCAAATATTCGCTTCCGTCTACCGGGCTACGTTTGCCACAGAACTGATCGTCAAGGTCGTCCTGGAGGCGGAACGGCGGTGTTCGTAAGGCAAAACGTAGTCCATCGCCCAATCCAGCTCCCACCCCTTCAAACACTAGAGGCCACGGCTATCACTCTGAACCTTGACGGCACAGAGATACTGATAGTCTCAGTATATCACCCTCCACGAAGGCAGTTTGTCCCAAATGAATACCATTCCATCCTAGCCCTTTATCCCAACGTCATCCTAGCTGGGGACTTCAACGCCAAACACCAACGCTGGCACTGTGGTCGAAGGGCGGATGCCCGAGGCAATTCCATCATCCGCCTCATCGACGCGGACCCCGAACTAAGGGTGGAGGGCCCGTGGCAACCCACACATCACCCGCATGGTCTAGGACTACCCTCTGTCATAGACTTTGCGATCATAAAACATCTCCCATTTCATCTCACACTAACATCAATAAATGCCCTCCAGTCAGACCACAACCCAGTACTGGCAGAAATCAATACCCGGATTGCCAGTCACGACACCTTAAATTACACTCGGGAAACGGACTGGGATGGTGTTCGTAACTGCCTTCGCACCTCCATCCCACCTAACCCCAGAATCAACGACATCCCAACCCTCGAAGCGGCAGTTTCTTCTTTCACATCCATTGTGACAAGAACTGCCCAAAATCTGACAATCCGAGCTCCAGCTCCCTTACACCCAGACGTCCTCCCACTTGACATAATCCTCCTTATCCGTCGGTCCTGGGCGGCACGAAGACTCTATCAAAGGCATCGCACACCCCACAACAGAGCCCTATTACGGCGACTGCGCCGACTGGTCGGGGCTCGACTGCGTGAGCACCGAGTGCAAGCGTGGGAGAGCAAGATGGCCAGCCTGGACACTGAAAGTGGGGACGTGTGGAAGATCGCCAGATGCCTTCGAAACCGTCGTGGCCAATACAACTCGCCAATTCAGGGCACCCGAGGCCTGGCATACGAGCCTGAAGCCAAAGCCAACGTGTTCGCTGACTATCTAGAGCGGACCATGTGTCCCAGAGACGACCCCCAGGACTATAGATTTTCAGAACGTACCCGCCAAGAAGTACGTCGATTCTTACGACGTCCGCCGGAGGATGCGGAACGACTGCCGGTGATACGTCCCAGCGAAACTCATGGCGCATTAAAACGCCTCAAAATCAAAAAGGCGGCGGGACCTGACGGACTAACCCCCCTCATGCTTCGTCACCTTCCCTTCAACGCCGTGCTCTTCCTAACTAGAGTATTCAATATGTGCCTTACCCTGGGTCACTTTCCACGCGAGTGGAGAGAGGCTCGGGTGATATGCATTTTGAAACCTGGGAAAGACCCGGTACATCCCTCCAACTACAGATCCATAAGCCTTTTGTCCATCCTCTCGAAAGTTCTAGAGAGGATGATCCTAACCCGATTATCCCCTCTACTGAGAAACATGCAAGCCATCCCAGAACATCAGTTCGGCTTTCGACCTGGACACTCTACACCTCAGCAACTGCTGCGTGTGGTGGAGGCCGCTGCCCTGGGTTTTCAGGAACGCGCATTCACCGCTGCGGTATCTCTGGATGTGGAAAAGGCCTTCTCAACCACCTGGCACACAGGGCTACTTCACAAACTGATTCACCTGGGGCTACCCACACAACTCATACACATCCTACACAGTTTTCTCCGACACCGAACCCTCATCGTCACAGTTGCTGGACGAACCTCCACAATTAGGCCAATAAGAGGCGGAGTCCCCGAGGGCTCTGTTTTGTCCCCTACTCTCTTCAGTGTCTATATGGCAGACTTCCCAACAGAACCACAGGTCAGTTTAGCACAATATGCTGATGACGTATTACTATACTGCACCAACAGAAACATCCACAGAGCTTTCAACCCCATTCAAAGACACCTCCGCCTAGTCCAAGACTGGTGCCGACGATGGAGAATGTCTGTTAATGCAGACAAGAGCCATGCCATCCTGTTCACGAGACGTCCCACACCTGCAGACTGCCCCACCTTCCAACTTCGGGGTCAAAGGATCCAGTGGAGAGACACCATCACCTATCTGGGAGTTAAATTAGACAAAAGTCTAACATTCCGAGGTCATATTAGAGACCTATCAGTGCGGTCGCAGGGGGCTATCGCCTCACTGTACCCTATGCTGAAATCTGAGATGCCAGTCCGCCTGAAACTACACCTATTCAGAGCCCTGATTATCCCCCTCATGCTTTACGCCTGTGAAGTGTGGGACATGGCAGCGGGTAGTTGGCTTCTGTGGCTCCAGAGGGCGCAGAACAGAGGACTTCGGTCCATCTACTCTGTCCCTTTATCCTTCCCCGTGAGACTACTTCACGAAGCCTCATCTCTTCCATACGTGGAGGATGAAATTAGGCGCCGGGCAGCAAAATTGTACGCCAAATTACCCAACCACCAAAGCGTCCTGGTTAGATCTCTAGGCGATTATGACCCCACATCACGCCGCTTCAGGTCGTACAGGGTTCCCCGCATGGCTTGCGGGTATATCCCATAACAAAGTAGTTCATCCATCAGCAGCAAAAGCTAAACTACAAAATAATCCCAACAAAGAGCTATCCAGTTCAAAATTCATCCCACCATCAAAATTCAAAATTTAAAAAGATCGAAAGATCTTATAACTTGTTTAAATACCCTTTATCTCCACAGAATGCAACCATTGCTGAGTTCTGTGAGTCATCAACTAAGGGGCAAAATAGCCTCCTTATCATATAAGCCTTAACCTAAATTCAAAAACAACACCCTTAACCACTCTTTAACAAAAATTCTACCTGCGGTTAAACCCTATTAAGGGTAGGTACGCAGAAAAATATCGTCGGGCTGAACCACAGCCTGCCAGTATGTCGTCGTCGTCGTCGCTCATCACACGGCTGATCGCCCGTGAAACTTTAATAAGTCAGTAACTGGCTGCACATTAAGTTCACCAACTTCCAAGGGGGGGGGGCCGCGGCCCCCCCTTGCCCCCGTTTCGCGACGCCCATGCTCACATTTTTGACTTCATCCAATTTATACAGTTTTAGTGTAGATCAATCTATCTTTGTCTGTAAAGATATTTCCGGACAATTTGGGCTGGATTAGCCATGATAATTTTTTGCGATTCTTCGCACCTTTTGTGTTGACTCACTAATTTTATGACTTCATTCCATTTATACAACAATTTATAAAACTGTCGCACGGTGTCTTTAAGGACGTTTCCGCACAATGTGTGTTTGGTTAGCGCAGGCCGATTTTTTCTTGCAATTTTTCGCTCCTTTAGAGTTTATTTACACAATTTTTTGAGTTCATCCTAATTAGACAATTTTGGAATAAATCGATCGCTGTCTGTCCGTAAAGACGTGTCCGCACAATTTGGGCTGGATTACCATTCTTTGCCACTTATACCAGTTATACGCAAATTTTTAACTTCACCCGATTTATATAATTTTGGTATAAAACGATGGCTCCGTGCCTGCATAGACGTTTCCGCAATATGTGGGCTGGATTAGCGAAAGTCAATTTTTTTGCGAATCTTCGCTGGTTTGGAGCTGTTTCACCCAATTTTTTCTTCAGCGGATTTATACAATTTTGATATATATCGATGGTTGCGTGTCTGTAAAGACGTTTTCTCACAATTTGGCCTGGATTAGTGCACGTACACTTCTTGCGATTCTTCGCTCCCTTGAAGATCTTTCACTCAATTTTTGACTTCATCCTATTTATACAATTTTGGTAGAGATAGATCGCTCCGTATCTGTAAAGAGGTTTCCGAACAATTTGGGCCGGATCAGCGAAACGAGATTTTTTTTACAGTTCTTCGCTCTTTTAGATCAGATTCATTCAATGTTTTGACTTCATCCGATTTATACAACTTTGGTTTAAACGAATGGTTCCTGTCTGTAAATAAGCCCATTTTGGGTTGTATTTACCCAGGTCGATTTTTGCGATTGTTCTCTCCTTTAGAGCTGTTTCAAATCATATTTTTGAGTTCATCCCATGTTACACAGTTATGGTATCTATCGATCAATCTGTATAGATAGACGTTTATACACATTCTAGTCTGGATTATCGCTGGTCGATTATTTCCTTTCGATCCAATATTGCTTTAGAGTTGTTTCATTCAATTTTTAGACTTCATCTGATTTACGCAATGTTGGTATAAATCCATTGCTCTTTGTCTGTAGAGACGTCTCCGCACAATCTGGGCCGGATTAGCTCAGGTCGCTTTTATATGATTCTTTGCTCCGTTAGAGCTATTTCACTCAAGTTTTTTTACTTCAGTGTCTGTTAAAACGCATCCGCACAATTTGGGCTGGTACAGCGCAAGGAAGTTTTTTTTTTTTTCTTTGCAATTCATCATTCTTTTGGTAGTTTCCTCAATTTTTAGAGTTTATCCGACTTATCCATTTTGGTATACATCGATCGCTCCGTATGGGTAAAGTTGCTTCCGCACAATTTCCAAAAATTGCATCTAATTGAAGGTGCCCATAAAGATCTAGAGAAAGCAATTACTAAGTGGGGTGCTCACCCTAGGATTGTAAAGCATTCCAACCACCAGGTATCCAGGTGCGACATTTTCCTAAATTCCAGGTCATATCACCGCTTTACCGGAACATTCCACTGCTCGATGTAGAAGAGAGTCTATTTCTTGGTAAATTGTGATAGTCATTCGGTGGCGATATAGTTTGTCGTTGGAAGAATTTCATTGACAACTTCATATGTAACTGCTATTCATTCCAAGTTTATCTACGGGAGGCTAAAACATTTTCAAATATTCTTCCAAGGCAGCTGTGGATATTTTAGTTGTATATGAATTGTAACAGCAGCATCTTGACAAAGAAAAGTATAAATATCCTTCACCGTACAAAATTCACCATTTTCCGTGTTCTCTGTTAGTAACTGGTCCAAAATACGATACGTATCACGTAACATTTGAGGCACCTTGTCACGTTCACCCCGACTCCAAAAGGATTTGTAGGTTTTCTGTAGCATTATATGCACCGGGTCACCCTGATTCTTCAGGACAAGCAGGAGCATCTTCATCATCAAGATTTTCGATTGGAGAGCAACATCTAATAATCCTCGGTCGGCTTTGCCCTTAGGCAGACGTAGTTGAGCCCATGAAACACGATAGAATTTCCCGGCCCAGAAAAAATAACCCAAGATCTTTTCTATTCGTTGGCAATGTCTCTTCGTTGCTGGGAAAACTTGGGCAAGGAACCAAATCCTTTTCAGTACAAAGGAGTTACAGAACCATATACGTTGAACCAAATTCAACATCCAGTTTTTTTAAAAGGACACAGCACACCAAGAAAGACATTAATACGAGAGGTCCAGGTGTCTTTCTTCATATCCACCTCATTGTTATTAAAATAGATACCCAGTATCTTCGTGTGTTTCACAATCGGAATTCTTAAAACTGACATATCAGGGCATCCAATGAATATTTAGGATTTCCTCATACTAAATTTCATCCCGGTACATTCCTGGTATTGCTGTGAACAATCTCTCAGGCGAAGACAATCTGGGGTATGATAATCACTACAGTAATATCATCTGCTTAGGCTCTGGCCACAATTTTCTATCCATACACTTCGAGTCCAGTAAGGGTAGATTGTAGCTGTTGAAGCAGTGGATCAACACACAGTGCGAAGAGTATGTTAGGACAAAGGCAGAGAAAGTTATGATGAAATTAGCCAGAATAGTGCAGTTTGAATTTAGGATACCGTTTAATCCAATAATCCCGTATCACACCAGCATTTTTGCATCCATAATAACGTATGGCGCAAGTGTATGGGCGTTTAGGATGTGGAACGTTCAAATTAAAACCTTATTAAGAAGAACTCAGCGAAACATTTTACTAAGGTATACAGGAGCTGTCAACACTACATCGACACTAGCACTATTGGTCTCCATTGGCGTTTGGCAGATCGATTGCACCATCAAGTTAAGAGGGGCAACTTTCTGGCATAAAAAAGGTGATTCAAGGAGGGTTCAAGATATAGTGGGAAGAAATTGTGCAAATATAAGAGAAATAAAGTTTAATTTACTTCTAAGTTTTCAAGAGGAATGGGATAGTACGATCGCCGGAAGGAGAACTTATCACCTTTTTAATAATATTAAAGAAAGATTAAAATTGAAGCATGTGCAGCCCACTAGAGGTTTATTACATTATTTAACTACATCGTAGTTTGTAGTGATAGTTTTAATTATATATTTGGTATAAGTTGTATATATGTATGAATTTGGTAAATTTTGTATAAATATTATATATGGTGTTTTGAAAAAACATATTGATTTGGTTCATAATTTATGAATATTTTTTTATTATTAAATTAATTTTTAAAATTTTTAAATGAAATTTATTTGAATTTTGAATTGTAAAATTGAATAAATAATTTTGGTAAGATTTTATTAGATATTAGGTTGGTATTATAAATTGAAATTTTGTTATATATTGTTTGATATTGAATTAAAATTTTAAATATTAAATTATGATATTATTGGAAGAATTTGATATATTTTTAAATGGGAATTATTTTGGTAAGTTGAATTGAAGATTTGTTGTTTTATTGATTTTAGGAAACCTTTAATTAAAATAATACATGTAAATGTATAATTTATTTTATTTATTTTGGTATATTGATTGATTTTTGTTATATGAGTTGGAAGTTTTGTTGGTTGTTTTGGTTTGATGAAGTAGGAATAAAAGTTAATAAATTAATTATTATTAGTATGTAATTGAAATAATTATTTATGTAAATAGGTTAAGAAATTTAGAAGTTTAATTACTTGATTTTGGAATTTAATTTGAGTTTCTTTTTATTTCGGTTGTTAAATTATGAATATTTTATTTAAAAAACATTTTTATATGTGTATATATTAATGTAACTATTAGTATTGTGATTGTATTAGGCATTAGAGGAAATGTTGGTATAGATATTAGATGTGATGAATAGACTTTCAGCATGTTTAATTTGTGTATGTTGTAATTTTTCTTTTTTTAAATTTTATTGTATATTATATTTTTGTTTTGTAGTATTTAGATTTTTATAACTTGTAGAATATTGTTGTTGTAAATATTTTTGAAAGTTAAATAAACGAATAGGGATCTGGAAGGTAAGCCGTGGTTTAAGTAATTAGGTGCCAGGGTTTATTATTGCAGGTTTTCATTTATTTATTTATTTATTTATTTATTTATTCATTTATTTATTCATTTATTTATTCATTTATTTATTCATTTATTTATTCATTTATTTATTCATTTATTTATTCATTTATTTATTCATTTATTTATTCATTTATTTATTCATTTATTTATTCATTTATTTATTCATTTATTTATTCATTTATTTATTCATTTATTTATTCATTTATTTATTCATTTATTTATTCATTTATTTATTCATTTATTTATTCATTTATTTATTCATTTATTCATTCATTTATTCATTCATTTATTCATTCATTTATTCATTCATTTATTCATTCATTTATTCATTCATTTATTCATTCATTTATTCATTCATTTATTCATTCATTTATTCATTCATTTATTCATTCATTCATTCATTCATTCATTCATTCATTCATTCATTCATTCATTCATTCATTCATTCATTCATTCATTCATTCATTCATTCATTCATTCATTCATTCATTCATTCATTCATTCATTCATTCATTCATTCATTCATTCATTCATTCATTCATTCATTCATTCATTCATTCATTCATTCATTCATTCATTCATTCATTCATTCATTCATTCATTCATTCATTCATTCATTCATTCATTCATTCATTCATTCATTCATTCATTCATTCATTCATTCATTCATTCATTCATTCATTCATTCATTCATTCATTCATTCATTCATTCATTCATTCATTCATTCATTCATTCATTCATTCATTCATTCATTCATTCATTCATTCATTCATTCATTCATTCATTCATTCATTCATTCATTCATTCATTCATTCATTCATTCATTCATTCATTCATTCATTCATTCATTCATTCATTCATTCATTCATTCATTCATTCATTCATTCATTCATTCATTCATTCATTCATTCATTCATTCATTCATTCATTCATTCATTCATTCATTCATTCATTCATTCATTCATTCATTCATTCATTCATTCATTCACTCATTCATTCACTCATTCATTCACTCATTCATTCACTCATTCATTCACTCATTCATTCACTCATTCATTCACTCATTCGTTCACTCATTCGTTCACTCATTCGTTCACTCATTCGTTCACTCATTCGTTCACTCATTCGTTCACTCATTCGTTCACTCATTCGTTCACTCATTCGTTCACTCATTCGTTCACTCATTCGTTTACTTGTTTACGAGTTTACTTGTTTACTTGTTTACTTGTTTACTTGTTTACTTGTTTACTTGTTTACTTGTTTACTTGTTTACTTGTTTACTTGTTTACTTGTTTACTTGTTTACTTGTTTACTTGTTTACTTGTTTACTTGTTTACTTGTTTACTTGTTTACTTGTTTACTTGTTTACTTGTTTACTTGTTTACTTGTTTACTTGTTTACTTGTTTACTTGTTTACTTGTTTACTTGTTTACTTGTTTACTTGTTTACTTGTTTACTTGTTTACTTGTTTACTTGTTTACTTGTTTACTTGTTTACTTGTTTACTTGTTTACTTGTTTACTTGTTTACTTGTTTACTTGTTTGTTTGTTTGTTTGTTTGTTTGTTTGTTTGTTTGTTTGTTTGTTTGTTTGTTTGTTTGTTTGTTTGTTTGTTTGTTTGTTTGTTTGTTTGTTTGTTTGTTTGTTTGTTTGTTTGTTTGTTTGTTTGTTTGTTTGTTTGTTTGTTTGTTTGTTTGTTTGTTTGTTTGTTTGTTTGTTTGTTTGTTTGTTTGTTTGTTTGTTTGTTTGTTTGTTTGTTTGTTTGTTTGTTTGTTTGTTTGTTTGTTTGTTTGTTTGTTTGTTTGTTTGTTTGTTTGTTTGTTTGTTTGTTTGTTTGTTTGTTTGTTTGTTTGTTTGTTTGTTTGTTTGTTTGTTTGTTTGTTTGTTTGTTTGTTTGTTTGTTTGTTTGTTTGTTTGTTTGTTTGTTTGTTTGTTTGTTTGTTTGTTTGTTTGTTTGTTTGTTTGTTTGTTTGTTTGTTTGTTTGTTTGTTTGTTTGTTTGTTTGTTTGTTTGTTTGTTTGTTTGTTTGTTTGTTTGTTTGTTTGTTTGTTTGTTTGTTTGTTTGTTTGTTTGTTTGTTTGTTTGTTTGTTTGTTTGTTTGTTTGTTTGTTTGTTTGTTTGTTTGTTTGTTTGTTTGTTTGTTTGTTTGTTTGTTTGTTTGTTTGTTTGTTTGTTTGTTTGTTTGTTTGTTTGTTTGTTTGTTTGTTTGTTTGTTTGTTTGTTTGTTTGTTTGTTTGTTTGTTTGTTTGTTTGTTTGTTTGTTTGTTTGTTTGTTTGTTCGTTCTTTCGTTCGTTCGTTCGTTCGTTCGTTCGTTCGTTTATTTATTTATTTATTTATTTATTTATTTATTTATTTATTTATTTATTTATTTATTTATTTATTTATTTTAGAGCGAAGAGTATCATGTACCGGGGGCAATCTTGTCGAACTGAACGTTTAATTGGTATTCTTGCGGTTAAATACCCGTAGCAGAGGACTTTAGACGAAACAATATCATACATTGTTTGGATAAGTTTGCAGAGCTTGTCGGGCACTTTCAATGCAGCCAAACGTTTCCAGTCATTCATGGATAACGCTGTCGAAGACTTTCTTAACGTCCGAGTTTATTACGACTGTGGACTTGTGTTCTGGCGCACAGTGTAAAATACAGCCCCATAAGGCAGTCAATGTAGTGAAAAGATTCATTCCTTTATGCACTGCATCTGGAATTCACTAGTAGTACAGGGTAGAAATTTCTCCATACGAGTACTAATTAGTACAGCAAACAACTTATAATCACAGTTCAATTGCATAATCGGTCGATAGTTATGTGGTGTCTTTGGTTGAGTACACTTCGGAAGCTGGACATCTATGCCATCTGCAAAAGAATCCGGCAAAGGCTGTTCTGCTGTCCACATTTCCTGGAAGACTTGAAGTACTTCGTTCTGAGTGAGTGAGTTGGGTTTAAGGGCCCGTCGACAGCTAGGTCATTAGAGCCCATCTTCGTTCTAGATATAGGGTGAACAGTGCTCTTATACTTCATATGGCATGCCATCTGGTCCTGGGGAAGTGTGCAGTTTTGACGCTTGGACCAACACCAGTAACTCTGATTTGGTGATTGGTGTCGTATCCTGCCATAATTCTCCCGGAATATCTGGCACAAAGTATGATATTGTGACATGGCTTCTCCATGTCATTAAGACTCTTTGATTTTCAAGGAGGTTGCCATGGAGACAGTTTTGCATGTGTGAGAGTTTGGAAAGATTAAGAGACAGAAACTAGTAGTGTGGCTGTACTTGAAGCTTGAGAAAATAAAAAGAGTTGCTAAATTTGTTACATTTGGTGTCAGAAGTGGGATTCGTCGAATTGCTTCTAGTTTCATTACATCGTCGTTAGAAGTTGCAACGTTAGAACCAAGATGGAGGGAGATTCGGAAACCAGGATGATGGCAATGATGAAAGAATTATTTGCCAAAATGGAAACGAGAAACGACAACCTCGCTGCCGAGCTGAAAGAGATGAAGACGGAGCTATCGGCGAAAATTGACGAGCAACTGGCTGGCGTGACGGAAGGCGTGGAAGAACTCGGCGAAAAGGTGGAAGACCTCTGCCAGCACGTGGACGTCGTGGAGGACGACGGGGAACGTCTTGGCGCCCTGGTAGTAAGAGTTGACGAGAGCGTCAAAGTACTGGATGCCAGGGGCAGACGGAATAGCGCGGAGCCGGGGAGGGAGCACCTAGTGGCCGAGGCGACAGTTGCGCCCGTTTCGGATGATATGAGGGAAGACGTGGAACAACTCGGCGAACGGATTGGCGTGACGGAAGACGTGGAACAACTCGGCGAACGGATTGGCGTGACGAAAGACGTGGAACAACTCGGCGAACTGATTGGCATGACGGAAGACGTGGAACAACTCGGCGAAAAGGTGGAGGACCTCTGCCAGCATGTGGACGTCGTGGAGGACGACGGGGAACGTCTTGGCGCCCTGGTAGTAAGAGTTGACGAGAGCGTCAAAGTACTGGATGCCAGGGGCAGACGGAATAGCGCGGAGCCGGGGAGGGAGCACCTAGTGGCCGAGGCGACAGTTGCGCCCGTTTCGGATGATATGAGGGAAGACGTGGAACAACTCGGCGAACTGATTGGCATGACGGAAGACGTGGAACAACTCGGCGAAAAGGTGGAGGACCTCTGCCAGCATGTGGACGTCGTGGAGGACGACGGGGAACGTCTTGGCGCCCTGGTAGTAAGAGTTGACGAGAGCGTCAAAGTACTGGATGCCAGGGGCAGACGGAATAGCGCGGAGCCGGGGAGGGAGCACCTAGTGGCCGAGGCGACAGTTGCGCCCGTTTCTGATGATATGAGGGAAGACGTGGAGCAACACGCGAGAACCGACTTGGCGTGTGACATGGGGGGACCGTCGGGGCCATCCAATCACCTGACGCATAGTGCCGTGAACGGAAGAATGGTGGACATCATCGTGGACGGCAGGATACAGGAGAGGCCGTGCCGAGCACGAGTGAACACGAGTGCAGCGGTGGACGCGACTCGCGCGGATGTGGTGGGGTTTGTTGCCGGACCCATCGGAAGCAAGGTGGCTGCGAAGGTGCGCCAGAGAGGTCGGCGGACATGGTACCCAGTGAGCCGTTTCCAAGTGCGCAGGATGGCCCGTCAACACACCAGGAAGAAGGGCAACTGGACGAGGGACCGTCAAGACCGGCGGTACTGTTGCAGAATTTCGAAGCAGGATGGCATACATCGTCCTACCTGGACCAAGGGACACTATCCAACAGCGATACCTAGGATCGTGCCTCCTGGAGAAGAGGTTCGATGGGTTAATCCACCGGGGCGCAAGGGAGATGCCGCAGTGATAGTGCTGGTCGGGACGACCAGCTCTGAGGAGGGAGCAGTGTGACATGGCTTCTCCATGTCATTAAGACTCTTTGATTTTCAAGGAGGTTGCCATGGAGACAGTTTTGCATGTGTGAGAGTTTGGAAAGATTAAGAGACAGAAACTAGTAGTGTGGCTGTACTTGAAGCTTGAGAAAATAAAAAGAGTTGCTAAATTTGTTACAATATATACACCTCCAAATTGGTGAAGAGATGCAGGGAATTGGAGAATCGTTGCACGTAAGAGGCTTGCACTGTACTAAGAATTTCGGATGTAGTGGAAACTGTGTGCCCATTAACTTTCAATTGTGTGAGTAGCTGACGGCGACCATGTTTGCGTTCCTTTGCCAGATGAAAAAAAACTTGCCTCCTCCCCCTTCACTACCTCCTCCAAGTAGAAGCTGGCAAAATCTCCCTGTAGCTCTCGCATTTTTCTAGTCTTGATGTGCTCTCTGACACCCCTCACGAGTTGTTGGACATAGTCTTCTTGCTGAGACGTCCGTGCAGTACTTGAAGGTAAAAAAAAAGTCCATGGTTTCTCTTCTAGCCCGAACTCGGCGGAAGGCAACAGTCTGAAAGAAGGGTTGATGGGCCGGTTTGGCTCTATGTAACCACCAGGAGGCCTTATTTGGTGTGAGCACAAAGGAATCGGATGAAGTAAAAACATTGAGTGAAACAGCTCTAAAGAAGCAAGGAATCGCAAAAAATCGACCTGTACCAATCAAGCCAAAATTGTGCGGAAGCGTCTTTACAGACAGGGTGCGATCAGTTTATACTAAAACTCCATAAATAGGTTCAAACAAAAAAAATGAGTGAACATTTCTAAATGATCGAAAAATCGCAAAAATCCGAGATTATATCGCTGATATTCATTTAGCCACCAATGGATTAAATTATTCCAATAGTAATACTATTAAAACATTATGTACTCCGTTACTCAGAAGTATCAACGCCAGCTATTTGAAGAATAATTACAAACATGTCATTAAAAACTTAATGCTAGACCAATTGTATATTTAAAAGCTGATTAAAGTAATCCGATTGTAATGTTTAATAATACTGATTATGATGACAGAGTTACACATTTGCCAAATGATGAAGACAACTATATATCTGCAAAAAAAGATCCTCTTAACAGCTGTAAAACAAAGGTTAACCAAGTGCTTAATACTTCAATTATATTATCTGATAGTGTGAAATGACAGGTAAAAGTCAGTAATCCGATCCGACCTAGGATTTATTGCTTACCAAAAACAAAAAAGATAATAGCATGCGACCTATTGTCAATAATACAGGTTTGCCCAGCTATTTGTTAGCAAAATGGCTTACGAAGAAGTTTAGCACTTTGGAAACGTTTCAATCTTATAGTATTAAAAATTCATTGGAGTTAATTAACAAGTTAAAGAATGTTAAACTACACGATACTGATGTTCTGGTCTCATTTGATATTGAATCTTATTCACCAATGTTCCTGTAAATAGTATTGCTGCTTTAATTGAAAAATGTTTAAAAGTCCATTAATTTATCACGTTTTATTATAGAAGATTTGATAATGTTAACTACATGCTGCATAAATCGAAGTTATTTCACCTTCAAGAACAACTTTTTCAAACAAATACATGGCTTGGCAATGGGCAACCCACTTTCATCATTATTAGCAAATTTATACAGGAGTTTCTTAGAAATAAAAATAAAACCTACATACTCACAGATATTTAAGACTTGGTTTAGATATGTAGATACTAACCCCAATGGTAGTCGTCTTCAACACTTTCTCAGCAATTCTCTTTGCAATATTCTGGCTCCTCCTGGCCCCACTTATTATTCAAATAATCCTAGAGTATCTCCAGATATTCTTGATATTGGCATTTCTAGAAACTTAAATTTGCCAATGACTTCTTTAGCTGAACTAGATTCTGACCACTGTCCAGTCATGGCTACTTTCTCCCATGCTTTCGATTTCGTTCCTCCACCACCAAGACTTATTAATGGCTTCGTACAGTGGAACGTTTTTCAAGAACGGTTGGATTCGGCTCTAACAACTTCGTATCACATAGTTACTAAAGAAGATCTAGATGCAGCAGTTCACCATTTTATGGACACCACCTGCTCCTGTGTTCGCCAGTCCACGGTTTCTTCTAACCATCCGTTTACTTACCATCTACCTCTCTTTATTTCTGCTCTCATCCAAAATAAGAATTATATTCGACGTCCCTGGCAACGAGAAAGGGGACCTTGGCTGCGCCGAAGATTAAATGAGCTGATACGTCGTGTAAAACTTGAACTAGAGCAACATCGATTTCAAACCTTTCAACAACAGTTAGCCAGCATTTCATCAGATGACCACATGTTATGGCACACGACTAAACGTATTCTTCGAAGACCTACTGTTGTTCCTAGTCTACATTATAATAATACAGTTCTAAAGTCTACTTCTGATAAATGTGATATTCTGGCCTCTCATTTCGAACAAACATTTACTTCTCATCCTAATTTCGATGTTCTTATTTCGCAATCTCTTCGGAAAGAACCTGATGCATTCCAATAACAATGCACTATTCCTATTCGACCACCTTTTACCAGTCCTAGAGAATTATCGTTTTTTATTTCTCGCCTTCGGAATAAAAAATCTCCCGGACACGATTTGGTACCAAACATTGTATTAAAGAAACTCACAAAAAAAGGCCCTAGCTTATCTTTCTTCTATTATGAACTCTGCATTACGCCTTGGCCATTTTCCCACCTCTTGGAAACTTGCTCAAATTATTGTCTTTCACAAACCCAATAAGCCTCAGCATTTACCATCAAGTTACCGTCCAATTAGTTTACCACCAACTCTTTCAAAGCTTTTTGAGAAGGTTCTTCATCGTCGTTTATCTAAATTTATATTTAGTAATAATGTTATACCTCCATTTCAATTTGGCTTTAGACCACATCACTCTGTTACCTACCAACTGCTTCGGTTCACTCAAGCTATTGCTAATGGCTTTGAAAATCGACAATACACACCGTCTGTGTTTTTGGATATCGCTCAGGCTTTCGATAAAGTGTGGCATGATGTACTTATACTGAAACTGTTTCGTATAGGTCTTCCACAATACTTGCTAAATACTGTTTCTAGCTATCTTTCAAATCGAAAGTTTATGGTCCGCATAGGTGGCACCTCTTCTTCACTGAAATCCATTCAGGCTGGTGTCCCTCAGGGCTCCATCTTAGCTCCACTTCTATTTAACGTTTTTACTTCGGATCTTCCAATCTTCGAACATAGTGAAGTGGCTTTATATGCTGAGGACACAGTTCTTTATTACTCCAATCATGACCTTCATATTGCTATTGCTACCTTACAAGAATCCTTGAACTCTCTTATACAGTGGTGTTCCACCTGGCGCCTTTCTTTGAACCCTAATAAAACAGAGGCAAAAATTTTCTCTCTTCGTATTATTCGTACACCCCCACCCTTGTATATTCATAACACCTGTATTCCTTGGTTACCTTATGTTCCAGTGAAGTATCTTGGGATGTTATTTGACACTAGCCTTACCTGGCGTCCGCATATCAATCGTACTGTTAAACTTGCTTCAGCCCTGCTTTCTCAACTTTATCCACTACTCAATAGACGCAGTTCTCTTGGACTTGATTCCAGGTTATTACTCTATCGTTACCTTATTCGCCCTATTCTCACTTATGCTGCTCCTATCTGGGGTGGTGCTTGTAAATCACACCTACATCGGTTACACGTACAGGTCGCGCGTTACTTCTTGACGAATGAAAATTCTATATGAAAGGTTGAATGCGAGTCACTACTCAGCTTTTGCGGGAACTTTGGCATTCGAGAGAGAGGAGGTACAGTCTGCAGTGAGATGACGCGCATGCTTCTGAGCTGAAGTAGTACAGCACTACAAATCAATTTATGACACTTGCAGTAATATCAGCAATACGTATTATACACTATACCTCTATAACTGTTTCCACTTAACTTTCTTGCATTTATTCTATTCCCGACATTTCTCTCTCGTCTGAATTACTGTTATTTTCGTTGCATGCATACATACATCCGTACCGCACAAAACTTTTGCAGTCGCCTGTATACACAAACGCGACAGAGGAAAACAGAGGTGTCTGTTATCGTAGCATAAACATTTGCTGACCTGTTTATTAAGGGTAGGCTCACTCATTGTATTTCTGCTCAAGGTCATTCGTCAAGAACAAACGCGCAACCTATAATTCAAAACAAGGTCATACGGCTCGCTACTAATGCTCCCTGGTTCGTGCGCAACCAACAGCTACATCAAGAACTAGGCCTTCTCCCCATATCACAGTTCATACGCCAAACAGCACGCCGTTTTTTCATACGTCTACAAGAGGTTCCTGGAGCTGTAAAATGCCATCTCGACGTCAGAACACGCCGACCAACACGCCTTCGTAAACGCTTCCCACGAGATATCCTGCTCAGTTCGACCTCAAGCTCAGAAGACTCCGACCTTTAGTTTTTTCACAAAATGTTTAAGATGTTCTCCTGCACATTTGCCTTGTATCTGTGATCTATTATGTTACTTCCTCCTTTGTGAGACAAACTATAATTATGTTCGAGGAACTACATTGATGTAGCCAACCTCAACAACTTTATAAAGTTCTTTATTTTATGTTATTCTCACAGACCTGTAAAAGCATTATTGCTGATCGATCTTAATAAAAATTGAAAAAAAAAAAAAATATGTAGATGATATATTCGCAATAATTCCAACTGACCAAATTGATAAATTATTGGAAATATTGGACTCTCAAGATAAGCACATTAAATTTACAATGGAAATATAAAACAATCAACTTCCTTTCTTGGATTTATTGATTATAAATGATAATGCAAATTTAACCTTCAATATTTATTGAAAACCTTCACATGTGGATAATTATATTAAATACAATATTTTCAAACCAGCATTACATCAGCAAGTTGTATTCCGATGTTTGATACACAGACTTCTTCATGTACCATTATCGAAAAAACATTTTGCTTCAGAATTGCAACATATACATCAACTAGCTATTGATAATAACTTTCCATCTTCCTTGGTTGATAATATGTTTAAAAAAGCTAGTAAAAGATTTCTGTTATATAATAATATAAACTTGAAACAAATTAAAACAGATGTTATCTACAAGAAGTTCACTTTCCATCCAGGATTATTTAAAAAATTTGAAAATATTTTTAAAATGTTCAATATACAACTAACCTACAAAACTAACTTTACAGTTAAAAACATTCTAAACAAACCATTGTCTACTTCTGTGGATATTATGAAAAAATCTGGCATTTATCAAATCAATTGTCCAGATTGCACAGGTATTTATATCAGAAAAACAAAAATAAATTTAAAAACCAGACTTAAAGAACATCAAAGAAATATTAAACTGAAACAAATGGATAGATCAGCTGTTGCCATTTCTGGAATTCCCAACATAATATTGGACAAGAGATACAACTATTACAATTAATTCAAGAATCTTCTCATTTAGATATTTGGGAAAAAATGTACATCATAAGTAATAAGGAAAAAGTTGTTAATTTTGATATGCCTTATTTAGACCCCATGTTGCAACTACTGACGTCAGAGGAAGAAAGAAGAATGATTCCAAACTCCAACTTTTACCACCAGTGGGCAGACAAAGATTCAACGTTAAGAAAAGTCGACAATCAGAGCTTGCAGTTATCTACATTTACATTGCCTGAAGATGGAAGGTTACCATCCGAATAGCGCTATGCAGCTACAATCAATTTGTTAAGTGATGAGTTTATCTATATATATATATGAAATCTGCTTTAAGAATTAAAATTCTTACATCACTCTAAACATACTCCTTTTCATTAAAAATTAAAATTGAAAAAAAAATTTAAAAGTTTTGCGGTATATTTTGTTTACGTTTGGTTCCAATGAAATATATGTATACACATGTTGGCGATCTTCCTGTATGTAACCTTGCTTTGAAGTTTCACTTTTTCTGATGATAGTACAATTGTGTTGTTAGCTAATTGATGCAGTATTATTAGTTATGGTAGGTGTTGTGTTGGAGTGTTTTGTTTCCCATTGTTTGATTGTTTGCATTATATCGTTTGCAGTTGGCCTAGTGCGATTATCTTTTGTCTTCATTGTAAATGTTATATATATTAACGAATAAAATTGTGATAATAAATACACTAATATTATTTCAATTGTGGCCTCCAGAGCAAAGAAGACTATCTCATTAGAAAGACTAGAAGTTAATACATCGACGTAACATATAATTTTCACGGGGGTCGCGTCTCAAGGAAAATTATTAGCTGTAAATTGTGAACATACTTCATACCCGTACCACGACCGAGATAGGAAAGAAAGAGTCATCGCAGTTCATCGAAAGAGTTAGCCGGATCTTTTATACGAGAAAAGAATTCATCATACCGACCCTTCAAAGTGACGACGAGCAGAAGATTCCCTTCATACTGGTGACGGGAAATACCAGCCGGAAGAGACTCCTTCATACTGGCGCCCAACGTGGGGCGGCTCGAATACAGGCGTATAGAGTAAAAATATGTACCTGGACAAAGAGTGAAAAGAAGACATTTTGACGGAGTATCCTTTTTCTTGTGCTCCAGAATTCAAGTAAGACTAGTACTAATTTATGATACTACGCAATAAGAAAATTGTACAGAAGATGGAAAAAGTTGAGAAAGTTAATGATAGTGTAGAGAGGGAAGTGAGTGATAAGTTATCAGTAGAAGGTAGAAAGAATGTAGTATGTAAGGAATTTGAAATAGGATTGAAAGAAATATTGGAAGCGATGAACAAAAATACAGCAGATATAAAAGCAGATTTTGTTAGAAATGTAGCAAAACTAAGAGAGGATAGTGTTAGAAATGTAACAGAACTAAAAGCAGATGTAGCAAAACTAAGAGAGGATAGTGTTAGAAATGTAACAGAACTAAAAGCAGATGTAGCAAAACTAAGAGAGGATAGTGTTAGAAATGTAACAGAACTAAAAGCAGATGTAGCAGATTTGAAGGAGGATAATGCCAGAAATATAAATAAATTGTCACAAGAAATTGAATTATGTAAGAAGGAATGTACAGAAAGAATTGAATCAAGTAACAATGATATAGCTAAATTAGGTGAGTTAGTAAGCGTGATAAAATTAGGACAGGAATCAAACACAGTAGAAATAGCTAGGCTAGGAGAATTGATAAATGAAGTTAAGTTAGGACAGGAGAAGAGAGTGGTAGAAATGAAAGCTGAATTAAGTAAAGAATTTGATGAAAAACTAGCAGAACAGAATGCAAAAATTGCAAAGGTAGGAGATGAATTGAGAACAGAGATAGTCGTGGTAGAACAGAGTTGTAAAATGTATCAAGATGGAATTAGGTCAAAACAAAATGACATTGATGTAAAAATTGATAGTTTAGAAAATGTTGTAAAGGGTATAAGCGCTGAGATGCAGTCACAGCGAGAAGAATTGAATAAAGTAAAGGAGGAAGCCAATGTAAATGTAAATAGAATAAATGAAACGGTTACAAAGGAAAAAGAATTTACAGGAAGGCTTTCCCAAGTTGTGATTGCTCTACAGGCTGATAGAGTTAATGACAATCATGATCAATTTGTGAGTGAATGCAAAAATATGACCAATACTGATGCACTTGACAATAACAGCAATATGGCGGACTTTCAGGAGAATGATTTAGCTATGCCAATACACTCCCCTAGTCAAAACCATAATTGTCACGCTAGTCACTTGTTCCATGACCTAACCCCTCCGTCATTTGACGAAGAAGCCGGTGACAATCCAAAAATTTTCATAAAAGAACTGGAGGATTATTTTAGGATCAAACGAATTCCGAACGAGATACGAATGATGGTGGTTAAACGCTGTCTTAAGAAAAACGCATTGGAATTGTTAAGACTAACTTTGGCGTCTCACGAAACATATAGTATGTTTCGAAACCTTTTTATAAATAGATTTTGGGGACCGGGACGTCAAAACCAGATTAAAGTCGAACTGGCTACCGGACAATCAATTGTAAGAAAAATCATAAAACAAATTTTAGTGGGGAGGGGCATAGAACCCCTGAAAGTTGCCAAAAATCGAAACATTGTCAAGAGAAAATATTTTTGTATTCAACGATGACATGTTTTTCAACACAGTTGTTATATTGTTGTACAATTACATTGTTGTGGGGAGATCATCACAGTACATGCAACATTGTATGGCTGAAAACAATTTTCCCAAAATAGAATTAGTTGCATATACTGTGATGAGGGGCATTTGATGCAGTATTATTAGTTATGGTAGGTGTTGTGTTGGAGTGTTTTGTTTCCCATTGTTTGATTGTTTGCATTATATCGTTTGCAGTTGGCCTAGTGCGATTATCTTTTGTCTTCATTGTAAATGTTATATATATTAACGAATAAAATTGTGATAATAAATACACTAATATTATTTCAATTGTGGCCTCCAGAGCAAAGAAGACTATCTCATTAGAAAGACTAGAAGTTAATACATCGACGTAACATATAATTTTCACGGGGGTCGCGTCTCAAGGAAAATTATTAGCTGTAAATTGTGAACATACTTCATACCCGTACCACGACCGAGATAGGAAAGAAAGAGTCATCGCAGTTCATCGAAAGAGTTAGCCGGATCTTTTATACGAGAAAAGAATTCATCATACCGACCCTTCAAAGTGACGACGAGCAGAAGATTCCCTTCATACTGGTGACGGGAAATACCAGCCGGAAGAGACTCCTTCATAATGCTGGATTTCTGACAATGAAGTCATTAATCCTCTTGCTCTCTAATATTTTTCACTGATGGATGGGGCACTAGAAGTGGACGGGCATATTTGAAGGTGGTCTCGATCCATTTCCTCTTGCAGATCACATAGAGGACAGAGTGGTGAAGAACATATCCCAATTCTGCTTAAATGTTTTGCCAGTTAATCATGTCCTGTAATCAACCTGAAGGTTGCAACTGCTGTTTTTCGAGGATACTCAGGAATCACTGTTTGAATGTTTGGTAGTTCCCATCTTTTATTCTTTGATTTTTCATAGTAATATTTTGCAATAATTTTTTTTAATTCAGAGTTGACTAATCTTTTAGCTGCATAAAATGGTAAATTAACTATAGATTTTTGTACACTGCTGGTACCCTTTTTTGCAAGAAAATCAGCTTTCCTATTACCACTCAGTCCACAGTGAGCCGGTATCCATTGGAAGACTAGATGTTTTTGAAGTGCTGTTAGATGGCTAAGCATCTTCCAACATTCTATAATAGTTTGGTTTTTTGGTGACAACTTGGAAGTAATTGCTATAATTGCTGCCCTGGAATCTGAGAGAATAACTGCTTGTTGAAAATGTGAAATTCTGTACAAAAGATTTTGTAGGGCCATTCGAATTGCTTCAATTTCTCCATCAGAGTTAGTAGTTCCATAACTTAAAGATTTGTAATAGGAAAAGAGGTGACATGTGACTCCAGCACCTGCTCCATCTTGGTTTGATATCAATGATCCATCAGTATAAATATGGAGCCACTCATGTTCTGGAAATCTAGTATGGATTGTCTCTAATGCCAATAATTTTAGAACATTAGTTGGAGTATCACTTTTTTTAACTTCTTCTGTCAGGTGTAAAAAATATGTGATTTCTAATGTATGTGTTGGATTGACTTTAGATATGAAGTTTTCCTTTGAATTAGGAAGGTGTACATCCCTCTTGATGTCTTGAATTTTGGAAAGAAAGCTCTCCTGAGTCTTTAGTGTATGTGTAAAATTTCTCTTGTGCCATGTATTGAATGAGAGTCTGATCAACTTTTCGTGTTGAATAAGAGCCGCTTTTTCTATTTCATATTCAATGGGGTATTGGTTGGTTAGTATTTCCATAGCTGCTATTGGTGTGGTTTTGATAGCACCTGTAATTAATCTCAGACTTTGGTTTTGAAAGATTTGAATTTTTTTTGTTTGCTGTTACAAGAACTTCGCTGCAGTAAGTAAATAATGGTTTTATATATACATTGTATGTTGTGCTAAGCGTTGCTCTGGAACATCCCCACTTCATTCCTGTCAGATGTTTTAACAGTGAAAGGCGCCTCTCTGCTCTTTGTATTACATTTTCTATTTCTTTGGTCCATGTAAGTTTGGTATCAAATGTAACTCCTAAATACTTTGCTTCCTTTGTTTCTGGTAATTGTTGACCCTCAAAATTTAGTTTTATTTTTAGTGGTTTGTTTCTTAGTGAAAAGATTTGGTAGTTTGATTTTGTTGTATTAACACTAGAACCCTGGCGCTCGCCAGCTACCATTATCTACGGTAGCGGTCATTTTTGACCATTCGCTTTTTCTTTGCCTTTTCCATGTACATTTTACAACTTATTTCTTACCAGTGTAATATTGTTATTATTAAGTAACTAGGTCCAATATATTATCACTGTGTATGTATAAATTATTGGAAAATTGCCTTTCTAGGACATACATTCGAATTTTCTATGCTAAATGTTTTCTCTAATAATCTTGTGGTAATGGAGAAAAAAAATTTAATTTGGTAGTATATAAAAAAAGCCTGTACGATGAACGTATATCCTTTATTTATCTCTATTTTTCAACAGTATGTTTATTCAAATAAAAAAAATAGTTCAAATTCTCAGAAAGGCGGAATATAGTGTAATAGTGCAACTAAGAATATTTAGGATTATGAATGTGATAACACAACTTTGTGTATAATAGAACAGTAATATTGCAACAAATATCTTTATATTAGTAAACCTATTACAGTATGACAATTATGTTAACACTTACACAGAAAGTTCCTTCCATTGTTATGAACATTAACTTAAGAGCTTTTCTAACTTCTGCTGTGCATTTTCCACATACTGGTTTATTGCAAATATGAGAGGAATTGCTTGCTTTATTCTGTGTGCAGTTATGACCTATTTGACACTTTCGTCGGCGATTAGGGGCTGGATGTTCTTCGGTTGGATTAGTCTGTATACAACGTTGTCTGGTTCCCAAATAGGCTTCTCTTAGCTCATCAGCGAGTTGAAGGATGAATCTGCGGCGTGAAAGTTCCTTGCCAATTGTTTCTCGAAACACTATCCAAGCGTTTATGGTCCAATATGTTGTAAAAAAATAAAAACATGCATCGGCCATCTGCGGATACCAGCACTAACGGAATACAATCGTGCCATCTCATCAATCACATCCATTCCATATTTCCTATTGTAAAACTGAACTGTTTCAGGAAGTTTCTTGGAGGCTGCAGATATTGCACATGAGTTGTGAAGTGTACTCATTATAATTACATTCTTCTGTGACTTTCCTTGGTAGCTGGTTAGCAAAATACCATCGTTTTTCTTCATGAGAATGGTATCATAAAGAGGAGATCTGGAATTTCTTATTTGATCAGGAACTTCTCGTCTCGATCTATTCACAGTTCCTACTATACTAGTGCCTGACTCCTTCAGTGTTTTAGCTAGTGATCCGTCTTTAGCCTTTCAGATCGGGATGACCTGACATCAAATCGTAACAAGTCTCATCAGTTCCACGAATCTGTCCCTTGCCATGGTATCAGAAAATATAGGTGGCCCCACTTTTTGGACCATAGTTCAGCTAGTTCAAGGCTTCTGTACCCAAGTGTATCCCACAAGTAAATTACGCTCTTGAAAGCGTCCAGCTCATCCAAGGAAACAATCCATTTCTCATGTTTCTTCTCTCTTGTTTCAATCTCTGTACATTTTATGGTATGTCGAAGTATCGACTCATCAATGAACAACTTCCAAGCAGATGCATGGTTGCTGTCCCTTACATGTCCCTTAGCAGAAGCAGTAGGGCCTTTTTCTTTCACAACATTATGTTATTCTGTTCTACCAGGATTGCGACCTGGATCTATGATCTGCCACTCAGTACCCTTATCTCTACTAAGTGCAAGAAGTTTATTCTCTTCATGCTGCCTTTTTTCTGCCTCTTTGTTATTATTGGTTGTGTTGAAGTGGTTGCGTTACCTGAAGCTTTAGTATTACTAGTAGGCATTCTATTTTCACTTGCCGCTTGTGATGCACTCAAATTGCATGGAATACACAGTGCTGCAAGTGATCTTCAAATGATGGTTGTATCGAGCTATGCCCATATCTTCTTACCTCCCTTGCAGCACGAGAATTACAGGAAATGTTATCCTGAATTTGATTTTCTGAAAATAAATAAGCAAAGCAAATATATGTGTATATTGTGTATAAACAAGGAAATGACTAACTACATAAATGCACCTATTAGGAATACAGTTTCATACTTACCATTCAAATAATCTTCACTGAACGACTCATCTTCCGATTGTTCTGATTCAGCTGGAGATTGATAATCACCTTCACCACTACCACCTGATACATCGTCTGGTATATCATGAAATATAGCCAGGATTTCATCTGGTTTCAAACCACGAGACATATTACAGGCATAGATTCACAACGTACACTACTATAATGAACAGTTGGTATGAAGACGAACAAAGCAGATTAGTGACAGTGAGAAATCCAACGACAGTGCGAGCGAAAGCCTAACAAAATAATTGTAACGGTCAAAAATGACCGTCTCCGGGGTTCATGGTCAAACACGAAAAAACGCCCATGTAAATAATGACATGCTGTAAATTATTATGCTACATAAAACTAGAGGGTACATCAGGAAAAGTCATGAAAGGCCAGGCTTCGTTTTTAAAAACCGGGGGAACTATACTTATTTAAATATCAAGAACGGTCAAAATGACCGCTTCCAGGATTCTAGTGTTAACAGTCATTATATTTTCTGTGGTCCACCTCTGTAAGTTGGTTAAGGATTGTTGCATGGTTTTTTCCAGTTCTGTACTTTTGCTTTTTGGTTTTGAAGTCCACATTACCAAGTCATCAGCAAATAGTGCACACTTCACGCCTGATTCTTGTATTTGTTGTAGTAGATCATTAATAAATATATTAAAAAGTGTAGTGCTGAGCACTGCACCTTGTGGCAAGCCACGGTGTACTTGTTTATAATTAGATATATTTCTTCCGTATCTGGTTGCAATAAAGCGTTGTGTTAGGAAATGACATAGCCATGAAAACATTGGACCTTGTATCCCTATTTTTTTTTACTTTCTTTAGTAGTTTTGTTCTGCATATAGAATCATATGCACTTTGAAATTCAATAAAAACAGATAAATTATCTTCTTTTCTATTGAAGGAGGCTTTGATTTCTTGACTGAGAAGTAAGACTTGTTCATTTGTAGAGTGGAACTCTCTGAATCCAGCTTGACATGGGGATATTAAATTTTGTGATTCTAGGAACCAATTTAACCTGTTTGACACCATTCTTTCCATCGCTTTTGCTATTATGCTGGTAAGAGCTATTGGTCTATAATTTTTTATTTCTGATGCTGTTTTGTCTTTCTTCAAGAGAGGGACAATTATTGCTTTTCGCCATTCAGCAGGTACAGTGGTTTTCCAGGATAGATTGTAGAGTTTCAGTAGTTGTTGTTTTGCTGTTTTTCCAAGGTTTTTTATGAACTCTGGATGTATGTGATCTGGCCCAGGAGACTTTGTTTTTTAGATTACTTATTGCAATGTTCAATTCTTGCATATTAAAATTTTGAAAAAAGATATTGCACTGAGTGTTAGGACTACATTCTCTTTCTTGTTTCAAATCTTTCTTAAATTCTTTACGTTCCTTTTTATTATTTCTTGTTACTTTGTGTGAATTAGCATAATATTTATTGAATGTTTCAGCTATGACTGCATCATTTACTAACATTTTATTGTTGTGCATGATAGGTGTGCTGTTGTTTTCTTTCCTGTCCTTGACATTTTTTATGAACTTATGAGCTTTGTAACCATCTGTCCTATAATCCATTTTTTCTAAGAAATTATTAAAGTGATTCCTTTTAGCAGTATTAATTTCATTTTTTAGTGAGGCACATTTCTTCCGCCATATATGTGTATCTGATATGTTTTTTGTTTGTTCAGCTGTATTTCTAGCTATATCCCTTTGCTTTTTCAGATCTTCTAACTGGGGGTTCCGAAAGGGTTTGAAATTTTTAATTCTTCCACGAGGAGTATGTTTTTTTGCAGTTTCTAGGATGACTTTACAGAATTCTTTGTTCATATGATCTGGTTGGTCATGCAGCTGTGAGTTTGTTTGTTCTTTAAATGTATGTTCTAATTCAGTTTTATATTTGTTCCAATCTGCTTTTATGAAGTTCCAATATAGATAACCTTGACTGTTATTTGTATTCTCTAGTTTTATATCAGCAATTACTGCTCTGTGACCAGAACTTGGATCTTCTATAATTTGTTTTTTAATTTTTGAAACAATATCTGTTGTGGCTAACAAGAGGTCTGGGTTACTGCCCGCTCCAGAATAATGTATGAAGGTTGTGGGATCTTCTTTACTATAAATCAGTTCAAAAGTTGTGGTATTCAAAAATTCTTCCACTATCTTCCCTGTAGAATCCACTTTTTCATAACCCCATCTTTTGGAATGTGCATTGAAATCCCCAATTACGATTGTTTTATTTAATTGGTCAACAAGTGAGAGATCTGGTTCATTCCTGGGAGGATTGTAAATACCGTATAAATGTACTCAGGGGTCTCCGTCCAGGGGATATGTGAATGGCTACCACAAGGTACCCAAGCTGAGTAGAACATTACTTCCACTTACTGGCGTTTTGCTCCTCACTGTAACTTTCCTATCTGACCTTACCTTGGTCATCTCTTGTTCTCTTCCGACCCCTATGCTATTAGGGTTCCTGAGGGCTAGGGAGTCTTTATTTTTCCAACCTCTCCATTTCTCTAATTTTTCTATAAAACCGTAACCCCTAACATGCTGACCTATCATGGCATGTAATACGTCTTCTGATTGGTAATCAGAGGATATGGTCGGTGAATTTATTTTCATAATTCTCCCGGTCAGGTCGGTGAGACCCGTAAACCAACGACAGGTGTGGTCCCCCAGACATTCTGGGGGTTGTGAGAGAGCGATGTGACCGCCAAAACATAAAACTATGGTGCTCTCTAAAAAACGGTTACTATTACTGCTATTGCTCTCTTTTTTATAGTCCAATTGTAAAAATTCCTTTTCTCCTCTAATATCATGTAATAATTCCTTCTTTTTATAGGTAATGTTCCACACTTTTATCCAAAACATGGGAGTATCGGTTTCCTTCACTTGTTTTCTTATTTCTGAAATAGATGTGCTTTTTCGATATTGATGGCCTTTTGGTTGTTCAAACCTCCGAACCATATAAAGTTATCACATTGGCTCTTCCTTATTTTACACTATGCAAACATGTTTTGTATGTTCTGACATCAGATGAGATATTCCATTCCATAGAAAGTTTCAACATACAAATAAACCACAACTAGCCTCTAAACAGTCAGAAATAAATTTGTTCAAAATAAAATTAATGTAGTGTAAGGCTAGATGTACTTACTGCGCATGGGCTGATTTTGGTATCAGATAAGTTGCCTTGTTACAAAATTGCTCCCATTATCACCCTAGACTTTGTAACCAATGTTAAAAATGCCAATACCTTACTGTCATCTGTATTTCATTGGTGACCACATTGACCAATCCAGTTTCCTTCCATGATGAAGCCACAATGCTATTTGCTCCTTTAATTTTGCATTCTTTTATGCGAACCACATGTTCGGCACAGCCTATTTTGCCCCTGTTGATGCAATTGTTATCTACTGAGGATATGCATATCTCCTGACAATAGGTGAACCAATTAGCCATTGTGTTGTGACTTATCTTTGTGTCTACAACAGAACGACAGATAACAGTTTGCTCACATCAAAATGCGTGGCCACAGCTAAGGTAACAAGGAGTATTTAGCAGATGGTAACCTAGAGTTCCCAAACCATGTACCCCTTGCCTCGGACTCTTAAAAATTTTCAAGCCCTTGCTTATGTGAAAATAGTTAATATTTACAATGCCATTTTGTAATGGTGTGAATGGCAGCATCGCACTCCTGACATAACAGGCCTCTTCTTAATAAACTTTGGCAGCATAGGAACTTCAAGCATTGTTTGTTATGACACAATGGTGTGAGATCAACAATATTAACAAATCTAGCCATAGCAGTGAGAGTCAGCTTACACTTATAAGTTTATTCGTCAAATGGCAGGGATAAAATAGAATTTAATTTAAGAGGTGAGTCAAATAATATCACTAAACAACACTTACATTTATAATTTTCTGGAACATGTTTCGGAGGTTAACTTTCCTCCATCATCAACAGGACAATAACTGGGTTTCCATGGTATTTCATGGTGCGGATGGTGATGCTTCTTCTGATGTTTCTTTTGGTAACAGTTCAAGGAACTTGCTGAAAATATCTTTCTGGGGAATGCCGAAATTAAATACTCGGTTTCTATTTTTTAAAATGAACATTTGTTCCCATGCGGACAGCTCTTGTCTTCTGGTTATGTGTTTGAGGAGTTTCGGTTCTGTCTGTATGTCATTATTTTTTGTCCAAAAGTGAAAAGGAACTGCTGATTTTCCTAATTGTTTACTCTTGATGTTCCTAACGTGTTCCTTGGATCTAATTTCTAAAATTTCTTTTGGTTTTTCTGATGTATACTTCATTACAATCACTGCATTCAATTTGGTATATGCCGGCTTTTTGTTAGGTGGAACAGCATCTTTGATGTTTGAAAGCAGCAGGTTTTTTATGGAGTAATGGTTTACTGGTGCTAGCTGAATGTTGTATTCCTTGAACAGCTTTGTAAATTTATCAGAGGCCCATGATTGTAAGTGAATTTTTTTAATGTCAGTTCTGTTTCTGCTGCTGTGAAAGTTGTAGTTTCTTTTAGTAATTTTTTCTTTTCTGCTCGTTTTACTTTTTTATCTACTAATTCTTTGGGGAAGCCATATTTTGTGCTATTTCAATTATTTTTAATATTCTGTTTTCTATTCTTCAACTGGAAGAGGGATGTTCACCAATCTATAAGTTAAACTATTGAAGATTGTAACTATTAGCTTTTATGTAGTGTTGGTTTTCTCTGAATACCGAAATTTATTCTATCCTTGGTTTTGATTAATTTTAGATCTACAAATGGTAATTTATCATCTTTTTCCACCTCCACTATGAAATGTATGCTTTTGTCCTGTATGTTTAGAAGTTTTAATGCATCACTGATGTGTCTTTTAGAAACTATTGCAAATATGTCATCTAAGTATTGCTGCCAGAGTTTGAACATCCACGGGAAACCTTTTGTAGTCCTTATTTCTAATGAACTCATGTAAATATCTGCTAAGAACGGTGAGAGATGGTTGCCAATTGCTAAACCTGAAGTTTGAAGGAAATACTTTGTTTGGAACTGGAAAAAAATTTGTTCTTTGTACAATTTGGTAAGTTCTATTTATTCTGCAATTTCTTATGATGACATTCCTAGTGATTTGAGCCAGTTTTTGATCAGTGATGGGAGTTTTTCTATTGGTATACTGGGGAATAGTGACTTTACGTCAAAGGAAACAAGGGTGTCCTCTTCTGTTAATTTGAAGTCTTTAATGTGTTCTATGTGTTCTATCTGAAATGCGTTCCGGAAAATTATAAATGTAAGTGTTGTTTAGAGTTATTTGACTCACCTTTTAAATTAAATTAATTATAACAACACTGTTTTCAAACTTCTATGAAAGGAAGATAATGATATAGAATATTCATTTTCACAATACACAGTAAATATCTTGCTTCTAACAATATCATCCACAAAATATACATCTGGGGCATTAGTACAGATATCGACAGCAAAAGGCTCTGCAACTATCAAGATTACCTGCACTGATACTTCTGGGCAGGTTCCGTCAGTGCTCATTTAAGCCTGTCCAGTGTTGGACTTTATGAGATGTAAAGTAAGCAATATCCCAAGTTTTATACTAGCTTCTTACATTCATGATGCCTCACCCTATGGTGTGTCACAACTGAAACTAGGAAGAATTTGAATTAGAGGAAACATTTAACAAAAAGTGTTGAAATATTGGTTTAGGGTGAGAAAACTAGATTAACAGAATGTTTTACATGAGGGTCTGTTAGCACAAGAAAGGTTTGGTCATAATGATACCTGGTTGAGTAACTTAAAGGAAGTCATTGTTGAGTCAAGTTTTGGCAACATGTGGAGGAAGAGAAAATCGCTAGAAAATGGTGTGTGCAAAATAATTAGGTTAAGGCTGGAAGATGAACAGAAACATTTCAAAGTTTCAATTTGGAAAGTTCATCAAGAATATATTGGGAAATGAAAGTTGAGTGGAGTAGGGAAAAGTATATGATAAAACAGTGGTAGAAAAATTGACATGTACAAGAACAGGTGCAGTAAAATTAAAAGGCTTATAGCAGTTTTAAAGTGATGTGCTGCTTGCGAATCAATACCAGTATATTTCTTAAGAATTGTATAAATATTCTGGGTGTACAATTTCTCTTACAGGCTCAATATGAGGGAGCGATCTGGAGAAGTGCCCTTTGTGCAATAGAAGAGCTATGTGGCATATAATTTTAGAATCTGAGGGAACAAATATTCTAAGGAAGAAAATGGTAAAAAGGAATGATTAATATATTAATTACATTAATAATGCAGGAAATAGAAAATCGAGAAACATACTTAAAATAGAAAATCTTTTAGGAAGAGTAAAAGCCAAGTGGTTGAGAAAAGTTAGAAAAAATTAGTAAGAGACAAAAGAAGAAATAATGTACATGATAAATATGACCCCAATAAGCTCAGCAACCACAGGGTCTGAGTCGTTTGAGTCCCAGGAGTCACTGTAGCTCAATAAAGTGGTAAGAGTGGGAACGGTATAATTAAGACAAAAATTAGTGTTCGGGTTTGTGTAAAATACTACTGTTGCCCTTATCAAAATGTATTTGTATTAAAATAAACATGAAATACTCAAAATACCTTCATCAATCATACTATGTCGCTTCAAATCTGAGTAAAGCAATCACAAATGAATCAGATTACATTGTTTCAAATCTAACTGAATAAATCCATCCAAATTTTATCCTGGGACTTTTTACCCTCATGAATTAAAATATGGGTTTTCAAATGTGCCACCTGAGTAAAGCTCTTGTTACAAGTTTTACACTGGTGGGGCTTCTTACCCTCATGAATTAAATTATGGGTTTTCAAACTTGACAATCGAGTAAAGCTCTTATCACAAGTTTTGCACTGGTGAGGCTTTGTACCCTCATGACTCATATTATGTCTTTTCAAATTTGAGAGCCAATCAAAAGCCTTTCCACAAATGTTACATTTATGTGATCCTTTGCCCTTATGGTTCAAACTCTTTTGTTCTTGAGACAATAAAGGCCTTGTGTACATTTCTTTTCCATCATTACATTTACTAGATTGTTCAGAGAAAACTTGTTTTTCTGCAGTTGGTATTTCTGTGACATCAGTTTTCCTAAGTTCATGATCAAGGTAATTCTTTCCATTATCGAAGCTTGAATCTCTTCCTGAGACTTCTGCAGAGGGCAATGCTGTCTTACTACTGCTAGCACCAGAAACTGCTTCTGTACATAATCTGAAATATTAAAAAATTTAGCATTATTATGTAGGAGGCAGAGAATTAAATCTGAAAACAGAATCTTTGAGAACACTATGTACATGTTGAGATATAAGTTAAAGATAGTAACAGTCCGATGTTTGGGGCAATACAGACTCTGAAAACTGAATCAACTTTCAGGTGTGTTTAACAGCAACTATTCAAAAAAGTTCTGCAAGCAATTCCCCTATTTGTACATTTGCAACAACAAAAAAATCACAACAAAGTGGTTATTAACAAGCCTACAGAGAATATGTTTGTCATGATAAAATTTGGTAGTGTTCCTAGGACACTAGAAGAAACAAATGACAACTCACATTTATAAAAATTATGCTGTTTGTTGTTTTCTAGTGCCTTGCATCTGGCAATGAAGCCATTAGCATTCGTGCTTTCCAATACTTTTGAACTGTAGTTTCTTCTGATCTTAATGCTTCACAGGTCTTATAAAAATTATAAAGCGTCTTAAAATCAGCGGCAAAAAGTCTGTGAAATAATGCATATTACTAAAATGTAGTTGACAAGCTGATTGCTTTATCAAGATTTACATTTTACTTTTGATAACCTTTTGTCTGTATGTTATGGTTTAACAGTAATTGACATTTCATTTACTCTTATTTCTTTACCTGATTACCCTCCCCTTACGAAGGACTTACATGCCAGTGCCTAGCATCAGATGCCTGTCAGGAGTACAGGTACCTATGGACCAGTCAGTGTGAAGACCTGGAAGCAGGAAGTCTGTCAGGTACCAAATATGATAATGAGGAAGAGCATGATTGGCAGGCAAAATCGATGATCAGAAAGGTGATAATAGTGCAATTGGTGGAATGGGTGGCACAGGAAAACGGAGAACCCAGAGAAAAACCCACTCCGTCCACCACGAACATCACATGTGGCTCCCTGGGATCGAACCCGGGTCACCTAGGTGGTAGGCAAATGATCTAACCACTCGGCCACCCATTTAATTTATTCAGGGGTACAAATTAGGCAATGGAGATCAGCAGACACACGGTGAAGGAAGTCTCCACAGCTGAGAGGAGAAAGGAGTTAACTGACATGGTGGTTAAAGAGCAGATAAGTTTTAATAAGTGAAAAGGGACTAGCAGAGTGAATCAGACAAGAGTGTATGAAACACATAATGGGAAACAAAGAAATGGAGATGCTAATACTGTAAATTCAATACTTAAAAAGAACACTGGAAAGTATGGATGACAGAAGCAGAAGATAGTATCTAGTGCTTTCAAGAGTTGAACAACGCAGAGTGGGAGAATATCAGCATTTAAAAGATCTATTAGAGAACATGTCAGAAATACACCTGAGAGGCTATGATATTTGTGACACATTTAGAATCAGCAAAACACCAGGGAAAAAATGTAATTGTGAAGTTCTCAAATATGCAAACAACTATAGAAGTACTAAAACAGGCAAAACAATTGAGAAAACCAATTACTTTTACTTCCCTGTGACTTACCCATGAGTAAATGAAGCTCCAACTTTTATATATGAGAGAGAGATGCACAACAAAAAACTGATCACACTTCATTCTTTGAGACAGACACAAAAATATGCAAATTCATATGAGAAATTTTTGTTAGGAATCAGAAAATTATACTGATAAGTAATTTAATTAACTACCTTTTTATTGGGTAAAATTCAAAAGAAACAAAAGCCTTTATGTAACAATCACATTACTTTCTCTAGCTACTATTATTTATTTTTATGTCCTCCTTTATCTGTTACTAAACAGCTTATTTTCCAATTAACTTTAGGTTAATTCTATTAGAAATGTTTCACAAGACATTTTGTTGTAGGTAAAAAGTGGCCATAAGATGCTGAAATGATAGAAAATCTTAAAAATATGGCTCGCTTTATGCTGTATTTCAAATTCAATAATCTTCACGTTATAAGAAACAAACAAAACTGAAATAATAGCAAATTACACACAAATGTATATCAAAGAAAATTAATCTAAACTGTACTTTTTAGAGATCTGCCATTTTACTGTGATAAGCTTTTGTCTATCTCTTATGATTTACATTATGTTCATTCATGTATGTGGCTTTCATGTAACTGTTTTCTTAACGGGCACCAGTTTTACAATGTGGCAGTTACATCACCCGACTTAAACCCCCATTTTGCAAGGGGGACCACACCTATGACAAATCATGACTGCTTGGCAAGTCATCTCTACAGAATAGGTATCTCAGCCTCACCAATATGTGTCCTGTGTAACGATCCAGCAGAAATGAACGAAGACCACTTGAAGACCTGTGAAGCATTAAGATCAGAAGAAACTACAGTTCAAAAGTATTGGAAAGCACGAATGCTAATGGCTTCATTGCCAGATGCAAGGCACTAGAAAACAACAACAACAACATTATGTTCATTTATAACAAAAAGGACTGAGCAAGCAATTGACTGCAAATCTAAGGTATACTAAATTTATGATATATGAAAGAGCAAAAACCAGTAAAGTAAATTTAAATATGTATATGGAAAAATACCATATGGTAAGTAGGGGAAGTATTGTACTCCACCCAAAAATTTGATGTCGAGATTTCACCGGAAATATGTTTTGAGGCCCCCTGAATCCAAAAAAAGCATTTTTAGAAAAAGGTCTGTGTGTGTCAGTCTGTGGACAGCATAACTCAAAAATGAAAAGTCGGTTAAAAACCAAAGTTGGTATTTAAGTTCAGTGTCTTTCAAGGATGCAACACAAAGATTTTGAAGAAAATAGCCCCACCCTAAACTACCCTTTAGGGTCAGCATGTTAGGGTTAAGATTTTATAGAGAAATTAGAGAAATGGAGAGGTTGGAAAAATAAAGACCCCCTAGCCCTCGGGAACCCTAATAGCATCGGGGTCAGAAGAGAACAAGAGATGACCAAGGCAAAGTCAGATAGAAAAGTTGCATGAGGAGCAAAAGACCAGTAAGTGGAAGTAATGTTCTGCTCAGCTTGGGTACCTTGTGGTCGCTATTCACATATCCCCTAGACGGAGACACCTGAGGCCATACAACAAAATGTAGATCTTGCTAAATACACAATTTATGTCTAAATAAATTTTCTTGTAGGGTGAACCATTTTGGAGATATTGCTTCTTATGTGTGTGAGTTTCGGAACACTTAGAACTTTCATGAAATGGATCATCGTTGTTCATTTTTTTATATGTTAAGTGTGCAAAGACAACATCTCAAAGCTTTAAAACATTTGACTATCGCACAAAGCCTACTGTATTCTAATATTCCCCTTGCACTTACAAGGAAATAAGCAATAAGATAATTTGTACAAATGTTTATCTCAACACGAAGAAGATATAGGAATAAGAGTTTGTAAGAATGGTTAGTACAAGAGTAGAGAAAGTCATGTGAGTGCAACACATTAGATTTTTTTCTATAAATTCAGGATGCATTTCATTAGTTTGCAAGTATCTCAAAACAATGGCATTTTAATGAAATGTATTTAGAGGGAATTTGGAAAAATCAAAAGTTAAATGACAATCTGCAATGTAAACAGAAATCTAGGGAGAGAGAATGTTCTTGGAAACTTGTGAATTGTATATCTGGATGATGCAAAATTCGGTACCAAGCAGTGTGAATCACACTTCACTTTCAAGCTATGCTTGCTCCCTGCGCACCTGTCTCTCTCTCTCCCTCCCTCATAATGTTTTTAAATATGCTTATTGCGCATTTATATGACTAATATATTTCCACTGCATTCTGAGATTGGAATGTAACATTTATTCTAGGAACATTGTAGAGACAGTAAAAGTCTGGTTTGTATTTGATCCACCCTCGTATAAGGTTATAAAACCCTCCACAACATCTGTGGATTCAATCACACAATAAATTTCAATATGTAATTTGATGGAATGATTATTATATCCCCATTTGCTATCATTCCAAGTACAAAAGACATTTGCTACAACATAAACAGTTATATAAGAATGAAAAGTAGATGTAACATAAGAAGCAGAAGGCTGGTAATTGAAGAGGTCTTACCTTAAAGATTTTACTACAGAGAAGTCCCCATCCTGCAATAGAATAATTCAAGTATAAAGTTTCACACAATTATTGTTCCATTCTTACTACCTTGCAAGAACTGTTTCACACACACTGTATACATGAAAGGACCGTAGTTAAGAATAATTGTCATCTCTAAATTGTCTTTTTCTGACTATGATTTTAACTTAAATATAATAACAGTGCTTAAATTAAATTGTATGCAGTTCCAAGCCTATAACTGGGCCAAATCATATACTATGTAGAACAGGCACAAATATGACAAACACCAATTTTCAGATCATTTGTTCCAGTTCTGTGATCAATATTAGAGAGATCTACCAATATTACGTTATTCTATGAAGCTGTGGAAATGTAAGCTATGTTCTGTCGTTACCAATGCTCAAACAATTGTCTTTGACAAAGATATAGATTATCTTATATGCTTTTGTATGTATTAAATAAAATTACATAACTGATGTGTGAAACTGAGTGGAACTTCAAACTCTAAGCTAGACATTAATTTTCACCTTCTCAAAAGGTGCCTGTGCTAAGCTTGGGCATAATCAGTGCAATGGTTATATATATTGAGATGTATTATGTCAGAAAGCTTTGCTTATGTGTGCATGTTTGTATCTGGTTTCCTAATATAGCGTAAAAAACTTTACTCCTCATACAAGATTTATTATGTATCAAATTTATTATGACAAGTAAGAAAGAATGATAAATGTATATGTGTGGTTTCCTAATATAGCATAAAATATGTGTCCTGTGTAACGATCCAGCAGAAATGAATGAAGACCACTTAAAGACCTGTGAAGCATTAAGATCAGAAGAAACTACAGTTCAAAAGTATTGGAAAGCACGAATGCTAATGGCTTCATTGCCAGATGCAAGGCACTAGAAAACAACATATAGCATAAAACACTTCTCTCCTGTTACAAGGATTATTATGTACCAAACATATGTGAGCTAATGAAGCACAATAAGCATGTGCGTGTTTCCTACCAGCGTCAAACACCTCACATATTGTACGATTTATTATGTGTTATGTAATAGGTCCGCTACAACCAAACAACTTCAAAAGAAGAACTGATTTTCTACTATAAGCTGTTTGTTGCAATGTAAAGCAACTGTTGAGTCTTGATATCATTTGAGAAGAAAAAATACTTTGATTTGGTTTAGTCTTTTTGACCTTTTGTAATTTAATACAACACTTCACTTCAGTTGGAGTATGGATCTAGCAGTAGAGGTGACTGGACGTACAGTAAAGGAAGCTCTCGTGGCCGAGGGGGAAAGGAGTTAACTGACATGGCAGCTAAATAGCAGATAAAACAGTTTTAGTAAGAGATAAAGGACTGGCAGTGAGATTCTGACAACAGTGGATGAAATATGTTAGAGAAAACAAAGAAATGGATACATTAAAATTGTAAATTCAAGAACACTGGAAAGAATGGAAGGCATAAGCAGAAAATACAATGTAGTGATTTCAGGAGTTGAAGAAAAACATGGAGTGGGAGTATATTAGGATTTAAGAACTCTAGTAGTGAACAAATTGGAAACATCTGAGAGGCTACAGGATTTATGACGCGTTCAGAATTGGTAAAATACCAGAGAAAAAAATATTCTTGTCAAGTTTGCAAACACGGAAACAGCTATAGAAGTACTAAAACAAGCCAAAAAAAATTGCGGGGATCAACTATTTACATCAACAAGGACTTAACATATGCAAAAAGGGTGCAAATAAGTTAATTTATCACCGAAGACAAGCAAGAAATGAAGGCAAGGGGGTATACATTACAAACTTCAAGCAGTATGCAGCTGACCAGGTAGCACAGAGAAAAAACGGACCAAGTAACAGACACGAGGCAGGATTGACAGTCATTGCACCAAGACAGACAGGGAAATGTCCAAGCATCAGCAGGAAATACCTTAGAACAAGTGACTACTAAACATCTTGCAACACGTTTGGTTCCAGTAACAAGTCCATCAAAGTCAAGTATGAGCAAAATTTAATGTGGGGAAAGAGAGAGCCAAGGTAGGGAATGACAGCAGTAGATAGTCGGCAGGAAGCGAAACAAAGTATGACTTCAAGAACAGCTACAGAAAAAATGTCAAATGAAATAGCTAAGGAACAATGAGTGAGGGGGGAGAGAAAGAGAAATAAATGAAGAAGGAAAGAAAGAAAGAAGGAAAGAAAGAAAGAAAGAAAGAAAGAAGGGAGGAAGGGAGGAAGGGAGGAAGGGAGGAAGGGAGGAAGGGAGGAAGGGAGGAAGGGAGGAAGGGAGGAAGGGAGGAAGGGAGGAAGGGAGGAAGGGAGGAAGGGAGGAAGGGAGGAAGGAAGGAAGGAAGGAAGGAAGGAAGGAAGGAAGAAAGAAAGAAAGGGATATTTCCCCAAGAGTGACATTGTTAAAAAATTGTTCGCAATCCATAAGTGAGGTAGTAGAGGGCTTTTATACATGGTGAAAGCGAGGTTATAATGAAGTAGTGCAATGTTGGTGATGATTAGTGAAGTGTATAATGTAAACTGATTAATAAGGATTACAAGAGTGAAGCTGGTAAGAAAAGTTGAGAAACTGGGAAAGTGAATAGGATTGGGAGATAAAATAAAACAGAAATAAAAATTGAAGAGTGGAAGCAGAACAAGGTTACTGAAAAGGTAAACACGTGTAATGTGAATGTAACAGGCAATTATACTGAAGGGCTATCCTAACAGCAAAGGGACCAGGGCCCAGTTTAGGAATAGCCTACGGTGTGTAAGATTTGGTACTCAAATCATTCATTCATTTCAATTGGTACACGGAGCATTTAATATGCTAAAATCCAGTTTCTTTTTTATTCATATTACTTTAGTTCATTATAAAGGTGTGCTCTCCAAACTGTTGTTGTTGTTTTCTAGTGCCTTGCATCTGGCAATGAAGCCATTAGCATTCGTGCTTTCCAATACTTTTGAACTGTAGTTTCTTCTGATCTTAATGCTTCACAGGTCTTCAAGTGGTCTTCATTCATTTCTGCTGGATCGTTACACAGGACACATATCGGTGAGGCTGAGATACCTATTCTGTAGAGATGACTTGCCAAGCAGTCATGATTTGTCAATAGTCGGAAGGCTGCAACAGCTGTTTTCCTTGGTCTCTGGGGGATTATATCTGGATTGGAAAGTAGTGTAATCCATTTTTTATTTTTTGGCATTTGTTTCTATTTCTTGTAGGTATGAATGACAAAAATTTTTAATGATCGCTCTCCAAACTAAAACCACCAATTTTGAACCTATTTCATTGGATATCCCATAGTTCAAAAAGGACCAATAGGTAATGAATTGAAGCTTTATAATTGGATTGTTAATTGTGTTCGAATGCTCAATATCCTTTGATTTCATTTTTTTTTTTATTTCAAGTGCAGCAGATCATAAAACCCTATAGTACCAAGAATATTTTGGTATGATTTCAACAAAACTTTTGTCAAACATCATAATTTTCAACTATCAGCACCATTACCTTCAAACTTTAAAATGACTATGTTGTCTAAAAACCACTGTATACATTCAAAAACTGTTTCTTAGCTTTATTTTGTCATACAACTCAAATATTTTATTGATCACACAAAAAATAGCCCAGTTATTGTAGATTTCTATACAACTTACCTTAATCTCATCACAGACAAATGAAGTTTGTGTTTCCACCCAACAGGGTTCTTCTTTAATCTCTAATTTGTTATCCATTTCAACATTACCATATTTCTTAGCCTTCATTAAGGGAGCCTCTGAAAGAAAATCTCCCTCGTACTGTGAACCAAAGGCAGAAACTACAGTCTCTTTCTCAATTTTTGTTATCCTATCTATCTCCCAGTTGTTGGTACATGTAGCAGTTTCAGACCTAATCTGCTTTGCGACATGCTTGGTAAAAGGAAACTCTGATTTAATTTCTGTTTTGAATGCCTTGTCACAATCATTGTCCAGAAGCACACCAGTGCTGTTTCTCTTTATTCCAACATTACAAAATAACTCTCTCTCTTTGTCTGAGGCTACATCATCTGAGAAAGGATCCTCTTCTTTGATTTCTATTTTGAAATCCATATCACAAATATTGCTGACTCTGATGTTCTTTACTTCATTAACAAGTCTGTGGAGGAAGAAATATAAATACCATAATATATATATATATATAATTTTAACAGTTTTACCGAAACTATTAGTCATTGTTGAAACCACACCATACATCTTCACTATTCTCTCGCAAATGAACAGTTTAGAACATTGAATCAGATTTGAGAAATTCAATGCTATGTCCAACACTCAAACCACATGTCTTTGTCTCTTTATGCCAATATTATTAATAATTCAGCTATCTAGTTGTACCTGTACTACAATTAAAGCTTTTCTCTGTTTAACATAACATACACAATATTCAAGGCAATCTCAGATATTAGATATAGGTACCTCAAAAACAATTTGCTATTGTGGCAATCAAAGGTTATTTTGTTATTTGATAACTGTTTATCCACAGTAAATCTAAACTAAAACAGAGAGAAGATGGTAACCGTCTGTTATGCTGCCAAAAATTAACACAAATTGATTTCTCAGTTGATAAATGAAACCTGCTTTTTGAGTTCCATTCTTGGAGATTGTCTAAACATTGCTACAGATACCATATCAAAAATGGTATGTGTACAATGGACAGTGAAGCCTACTTTGAGACACAAATCACTACAGCACTCCCTGTATTTTGAAACCTATTTCAGATATTTGTATGATATATATGCAAGTGAGTAAGAAACACAGCATGGATGTCCTAAAACTGCTAAACCTAAGAACCCACCATAAATTTTGCCATGGAAACAGAATCCAACAACATGCTACTGTCCTTAGATCTAAAAACAATAAAAGATAATCAAAAGCTAAAATTTGGAATCCACAGGAAAGACATACACGCAGACAATAAAGCAAATAGTTTTAACCGCAGGTCTCAAAACATGCAATCATCAGTAGCCTTGCTCACAGACATGCATACATATCAATGGAAGTTATGGAATACAAGAATGAATACTTTGCAATCATACGGAATGGCTTCACCAAACTGTTAGACACGAAAATTAAAATACTGAAAAGACAGAAAGATCTTGAAGAAGTCACAAACTAGTAGCTTATAAGGAGAAAAACAGGCATAGTAAGTTCACATATCACCTCTGGGTAACCCAAAAATTACAAAGAATCTTTAGTGAGTAGAACATCACCATGCCACCAAATAAATACAGATTCAGCATCAGAAACCTCATGAAAATCTACAAAATGACAAAATTCCACAAGAAAATTACTACAGGATCTCTTGCATCATTCTTATTGCAAAAAGGTACTTAGAAAAGAGAAAATGCAATATCAGAACCACATTAAAAGAACACTTATGTAACATAAAACAAAAATAAATAAACAAATCAAAAATAGGAGCACACGTTTGGAATGATCACCACATTATTGTGCAAAAAAGTCAACTTGTAAAACCAGCCCAAATGTCCTTTGAATTAAATATCTGGGAAAAGATATACACCCTAAGACAAAAAAAGAATGAGCAGACTCTGGAAGCGTATATTTGTCTAAGTGCAACCACTCGGTCAACCGCTCACATTGAGTAGTTAAGACTCAATATGAGAAATGACAACAGAACGATGCTAAAGACACGCATTCTGTGACACCATTGTAAACCGGTCGGGGAAAAGACGGATTTAGACAAATATACACTTCCAGAGTTTGCTCATTTTTTTGTCTTAGGGTGTATATGTAAAGAAATTTGAAACATATCTAATGAACCTATCTTCCTTCAGAAGAAAACTTGTTACTCGGCCTCATTGTATCTCAGCCAGATTAACCTGTTCCAAGAGACACAATACCCATACCATCAGTAGAGTTCCAGCCAGACAAATTCTTAATACCTTCAAGAGCAGGCAACAGGCATTGAAAAGTGAAGATAAGGTATATGAAGTACAGTGCATTTTGCAGAATCAAAGCGTACAAGTTTTTGATTGTTACATTACTTCAGTGTTAATTGCAATTTATTGTTTAAATGACTGTACTTTGTTTACTTCAGTTTAATGTTATCTTAAAATTCATCATCATTTGGAGAAACCAACCCTGAAGTCTTTAGCAGCTTGTTAAATCTTAACATATGGAAATTAATTTAAAAATGAGTTGTCCAATTTTTGTCTCTCTGAAATTGGCTGAGTAATTGCTATTTGTCACAATCAGTTTAAAATGAGCTAAAATTTAGCATCATTTGGAGAAACTGGCCCTTAAGTTCTTTAATAGCTTGTTAAGTCTTAATATTTGGAAATTGACGTAAAAATGAATTGCTGTAGCCAAAATGGTCAGTGTGTGTGCTAGTTAGGTTGAGTAATTGTAATTCATTTCAACTTTCAAGATGCATCTTTGCCTTCTGACAATGCATTTCTCTTCCGTACTTATTTCCGAAATGTTGAGTTGTAGAACCCTTCAAATAAAAATCACTTGCTATTTCCTCAAAACAAATACAAGGAAGCATGCCTTAATCCAGGGGCAGGCACAATAATGTCTGCTCTGAATCCACTGTGCACGCAACCCACGTAACATTCTTGCTGGTTGGAGGAGTGGAATTTCTTTGCTTCTTAAACTCTTGACAATGATGGATTGATACGACTAATGATCAGTGTTTGTTTCAAACAGAAAAGAGGTGATCATACTTTTACTATGTGAAATTGGAATTATACACATTGTCATCCAAACATATGAGAAGACTTCAAACTCTGGCATAATATTTGTAACATTGCATCGAGGTGGTTATCTGAAACCCAAATTGTTCACAGACATACGTGAGGCAAAATATTGCTATAAACAGAAGCAACAAATTTTCTCAGACCAATATATTTTACTTTCCGATGTTCTTTTAATACATCTATGCTAACTGTTGTTTTCTAGTGCCTTGCATCTGGCAATGAAGCCATTAGCACGATCTATGCTAACTACATCTCTGCATTTTAGAGAAACTAGTAAGCCAAAAGGTATACGAAATGATATTTTTATTCAGGATTTTAATGAAACAGAACTGGATTTAGCAATAGAACAATTACAGAACAAAAAATCTCCTGGACCTGACAAGATCCACCCAGAGTTTATTAAACACCTTGGCAGGAAAGGAAAAGAAATCCTACTTAAACTGTATAACACGTGTTGGAGAATGACTGTACCTTCCGACTGGAAAAAAGCCATTATCATCCCGATTTTAAAGAAAAACAAACCCTCAAACAATATTAATAGTTTCAGACCAATATCTTTTACCAGTGTTATTGCAAAAGTGATGGAAAGAATGGTGGCATCTAGACTTAACTGGTTCCTAGAATTTTACAACTTAATTAATAGTTCACAGACCGGCTTCAGACAAAATCATAGTACAAGTGAAAATGTACTCCTACTAAGCCAAGACATCAAGGAAGCTTTCAATAGAAAGGAGGATACCTTGGCAGTATTCATTGATTTTAAATTAGCATATGACTCAGTCTGGAGAAACAAATTAATTGAGAAGTTGCAATCAATAGGTGTGAAAAGTAACATGCTTAAGTGGATAACTCAGTTTATTTCACAACGATTTTGTGCCACAAAATATAATACATACATTTCCAAATATAAACAAACACACCGAGAACTTCCACAAGGTGCTGTTCTGAGCACAACACTCTTTAACATATATATAAATGACCTTCCATCAATAATAAAAACTTTAGAAACCAAAATTGCTTTATTTGCTGACGATGTAGTCATTTGGACTTCAGGCTCTCCAAAAAAACCTGAATTAATTAAAGACAGAATAGAAACAGCCCTAAACAAAGTACATGAATGGAGCTCCAAAAACCTCATGACTATCAATGTGGAAAAAACAAATTATGAATTATTTACACTAAAATACAAACCAGTTAATATTAACATAAATTATAATGGTAAACCACTCAAAGCAGTTGATGATGCCAAATACTTAGGCATCACTTTCGACAGGAAGCTAAGTTGGAAAAAACATACAACAAACATCTCGGAAAAGGTTGAAAAGAAACTGCAAATCCTGAAAAGGTTAGCTGGTGGTAAATGGGGCTGCTCAAGGAGAGTCCTTAACACAACATACAAAATGTATGTTAAACCAAACCTCTTGTACTGTTCTGAAGCTTTAATAACAGCAGCAAATGCTAACATCAATAAACTTGAACAAATACAAAATCAGGCTCTTCGCCTAATCACTGGAGCAGTTAAATCCACACCTATTGATGCCATGCTTGCCTTAACACGGACCCCATCAATAACAACAAAAATAGAAGAACAAGCATTGCTCCAACACGAGAAAATGTTACGACTGCCAAACTCTAAATGGAAAGAAGAGAACCTCCCCCATTCAATCCTTAAAACTCATAGTACTTTCCTAGAAAAGGTAACACAGATTAAATCCAAATTGAACATTCCTAACACCAGAGAAAATCTACTTATAAGAGAAAATCCATTGGAATTATTGCAACCTACCTTCAATTTGGAATTAATAGAGGAAATAAGTAAATCAGACACACCAAAAGAAATACAAAAACTTCTAGCTCTGGAAACAATCAATACTAGGTATCCCACAGAAGAATGGCTGCACATATATACAGATGGATCCTCCAAGGAAAACCTTACTGGAGCTGGAGTTACATGTTCACATTTTTCCTTTTATCATTCTGTTGGCAGACACACAACAAATTATGATGGAGAAATAGAGGCTATATACATTGCTCTCCGACAATTATTAAATCTTCCCTTAAATAAATTTAACAAGGCAGTAATTCTTTCAGATTCTAAAGCTGCAATTCAGGGAATATGTTCAAATACTACAAAGAAGTCAACAAAAATTAGAGAATGCTACAAAATGTTAACACAACTCCAAAAAGTTAATAAGACTGTTCATCTCCAATGGATTCCAGCACACTGTGGAGTCATGGGGAACGAAGCTGCAGACTCACTTGCAAAGAAAGGCACAACAATAAAACAAAAGTCTAAATTCAATTTCTCATATTCCTCAATAAAACGCTTGATCATTAAAAATTTTTCTCATTCATACCTACAAGAAATAGAAACAAATGCCAAAGATAAAAAATGGATTACACTACTTTCCAATCCAGATATAATCCCCCAGAGACCAAGGAAAACAGCGGTTGCAGCCTTCTGACTATTGACAAATCACGACTGCTTAGCAAGTCATCTCTACAGAATAGGTATCTCAGCTTCACCAATATATGTCCTGTGTAACGATCCAACAGAAATGAACGAAGATCACTTGAAGACCTGTGAAGCATTAAGATCAGAAGAAACTACAGTTCAAAAGTATTGGAAAGCACGAATGCTAATGGCTTCATTGCCAGATGCAAGGCACTAGAAAACAACAACATCTCTGCATTTATTTTTCATCATTAGATCTGTTTGTAGATCCACGAGTTCACATTGCACTCTTACATTGACTACATCTACAATAGAAGGGTTAACAAACATTGAAATGTCATACCCAAGATTCCTGAAAGCATGAAATCTATGTGAAATAAATTCAGTTTTTCAGTCTTCAGGAATGGGAACATAAATAATTAGTTTATCTTCTGGCACAGTACCAAGTAATTTTATGCATTTGAAATAAATATTTCATAATTTGATTTGTTGGTTCAGAAAGTTTTCACATGGTATGGTGTGTTTGTTACGTTTAGATTGTGGCATGCTCTAAATCTGCAATCATAACAAAGATATGATTATAATAACAAGAACAACTACCACAGAAAATGTATACAACATATATAAATATGTAGATCAGAAAACACTTAATAGTTTATCTTCCTTTCATTGAAGTTTGAAAACAGTGTTGTTGTAATTAATTTATTTTAAAAGGTGAGTCATGACATAAAAGTAATTTTCTGCGTGTTCTAGTATTTTTGTGTCTTGGAAATTTATTTTGTGGACCTGTTCTATGCAATGTTGGGCTACTGCTGATTTTTCTGGCTGGAAAAGTCTGATGCTCCGTTGATGTTCTTTGCATCTTTCCTCTATCGTGCGTCCTGTTTGACCCACATACACCTTACCACACTCGCACAGAATCCTGTATATTCCCGGGACCTTAAGCCCAACTGGGTCCTTCACCGGCCTGAGGAGTTGTCGGATCTTCTTAGGGGGCATGAAGGTGGTTTTGATATTATGTCTCGTGAGTATACGGGAAACCTTGTTGGAGACAGAGCCGCAGAAAGGTATGTAGGCCTTCTCTTGAGGGCTATCCTTCCCTTGCGTGAGCAGTAGCGGGTTCTTCCTGCTGCGTTCTACTTTCCTACGGGTCTCATTGATGTCCTGGTTGCTATACCCATTTTTGCGTAGGGTATCCTGTAAGTATTGAAGTTCTAGATTGCATAGAAGTTTTCACTGTTTATGAAATTATAATCTTCCTCAAACCAATGCGTGTAAGGGTATCTCAGTGTAAACAGAGTGATAAATTCAACACCAACAATGCTCGTCAGTATGTTTTTGGCCTGAGGACTATGATAATTATGTGGTTTACCTCCATGAAAAATTTTACATCCTGGTGCAGTGCTTGGTTTGTTGATTACGGAATGGCATGGTGACATAGCCATAATTTGAAAAAATGTAACCCTGCATGCATTAGAACTAACGTCGTTTAACAGATCTAAAGATGAGGAAGAGGTAGAACTAACACATACATTTTTCCACTATCCATGATTTCCTGTGGTTGGCAATATTTACTTGCTTTTGGGATTTGACAGTTCCACAGTTGACATCATCCACACATAGCAGTAACTAAACAAAGAAGCTAGGCCATGGAATACATGAGCTGAGGCTGCTATTCTACAGGATAACCATTAGTATTTATAAATGTAGTTATCCCGCATTTCCAATTCTTACCTTGCAAGTTTAAAACCAGAAACCACCTTAATTTACATGATATGGCAATGGACCTCTCCACATAAAATATGCTGAAACCATAGCAGTAACACTGAATTTCCACAAATACACAGTAATTTAAGTCCAATCCAGAATTAAATGTACAAATTTCGTCCCTAGTGGTTTCAATATGGTTGACTGACTAGAAGCACTGAGTTTGTCTCTTACTGATTTTTAGGTTAAAGCACTAAGTTAAACTCAGTGAACAATTGTTGATATTAATTAGAAATGGGAGGTACAAACATCCCATTTGACAGCTCACAACTAGTCCACACTTCAGTGCAAAGAATATTTTGTAATATTAGTGTTTGATTACCGTCAACTGGGGCATTTAAAAAGTGCATATACAGGTTTAAGAAAGATACTGATTGAAATATGAGTGACGTCATGATACAATTTTCAGGACGACTTGAAATCATTCTAACCTTAATATTATGCGCTGTAATAAGATACCCTCACCACAGTCCTCTAAATTGTACTTTTCTTTACCTGTGCAGCTAACACTGAAGAACTATAGTTCCCGTCAGTAATCTTTTATGGACGCAGTTGTTATGAGGCATCCGTCATTACACTACGGAACATTAACCAAACGCCGAGAGGCCAAAGCATGTTCACCCTTTCTGTTCTGAAATGGAAAAGCAAAGATATACATAGCTGCCAACATAAGAGTAACAAATGCCGCCGCAGCAAAATGTCACACGTATCCCTAGCCCCAAGCGTAAACAGTGACGTATAGCCATAGGATCTGTGCAACTAAACTCCTAATTATACATGCAGAAAATATGAGTATTATATATCACATATTGCTGTCTTGGTATAAATCGGCGGGAACCACCGGGAACCGAAGAAAAACAAATCAAAACATTGCCAATCCAGCTATTTTCAGTTCTCATTTAGGGTGGAAGTTCCACATTGCACATTCTCAGTAGCGGGAAGCCGGTTGGTTGACGTTAAGCCCCATTATTTTGCTAAAAATAAAAACGATCTAAAAGGGGGAAAAAATTAATTAATTAAAAAAAACTCGTGAGTTGGTTCATGGTATTATAATGGCATGGACGCCAACTCCATTTTATAGATACTTCATATTAAAGGGATGCCGTCTCTTCATTCTATCATGTACCTATATTGTTCATTATATTCATTTCGCAGGAAGACTTCTGTTCAATCCTTTTAATATGTACTTCGTCTTAGACTTGTTCCTTTCGGTTTACTGTACATAGTTCAACGTAGACAATTCTTTATACAATGTTGTACATATCCGTAGCCCATGAACCTTATTTTGTCTTGGTTAAGAGCTTGTTCCCCTTTTCAAGAAATATACCAATTCTTCCACCTCATTTTTGATTCTGTAGGCTACGAAAATCATTAATTATATTTATATTCAAGTAGGTATATATAAAAATAATTTGAAAATATTCATTTTGTATTGTTTATTTTTCTGGACAACAGCCGATACCTGATAGTCCGTACATTTCCAGTTAATAATTGATAGTAGGCCATGATCAACAGCAAGAAAAGAGAAGATTGCTCAGCTATATTTCACAATTTTTATGTGATTTACGTGCTTGCTGTGCACTAATTTTGGTGACCAAGACACTGTAAGTGTTACGTTTATATACTACCATCAGCCACACTTAGGATTTTTAGAATTATCGCATATATTCTTGTCAGAATATACATATCTCATTCTGACTGAAACTGCTTGTTATCTTTTGTTTGTATAAAGAGGTTAGCTCAGTAAAATGAGTTTTGCAGTTTTAGTTTAATGTTGTGTGTGGTACATGGCTAATGCTGTTGAAACTGCTAAGAGACAAACCCAAATACAATGTCCACATTGTGGCCAGCTTTATAAAGGTCCTAAAATCCACATCAGTAAAGCCCATCCAGAAGAATACAGGAAGTCCCTGTTAAATAGCAAAATTCACTCTGATACATTAGCTGATCCTGTAAATGCCACTAAAACTTCAAAAAACAGAGCACATGCAGATGATTCACAAATTAAATCACAATAACAATGCAAAAACTTATGAGAATGAACTTCAGAATTGGCTTAACATATTTAAACAAGGTATGTCTAATGAGGAGTTTCAGAGTAACGTTTACGGTTTCCTAGAATTTTTGCACTGTGCTATTGATCTCCTGCCTGGACCACAGAGTCCTGCATCTAAATACTATAAAGCCCGTAGAGATGGCAAATTAAAAAACAATCGCCAATACAAAAACTCTAGTAATCCACAGAGATCTTCCAAACGGGACAGGGAAAGGAGAAAGGCAAAATACACATATACACGTATACAGTTTGAGTACTTTTATCAAAGAAGGAAAGCTGTGAGAAAAATTCTACAACAAAATCAGCCCTACAAATTACCAATGGCAAAAGACGACATTGAGGGTTTCTATAAGCAAGTATTTGAAACCCTTAACAACTATGTAAAGGACAGTTATGATTCTTTTACGTGCGATGATGTAAACAGTCCAATAGAATTTTCTCAAGAACTTGTTTTCTCAATTATAAAATCTATAGCTATAGAGACAAGCCCTGGTCCAGACAGAGTGTTACTAAAGGCAATTGGGCACTCTGCTGCTGACGTAATTACTCACATTCTAACAGAATGCTGAAGACGGGTATAGTTCCTGACGCTCTCCAGACAGCAAGAACTGTATTAATACACAAAGGTGGGGACCTGGACAACTTAAAGAACTGGAGACCGATTACTATATGTTCTGTAGTGAGGAGGGTAATTGCAAAATGTTTGGACAAAATAGTGCGAGAACACATTAACCTAAATCAATACCAACGAGGGTTCGTCATGATGCCTGGCACTTTCATTAACCTCAATATTATTGATGGAATCCTGCGAACAGCTAAAAGTAAGAAAACATCAGCATCTATTGTGTTTCTTGATGTTAGCAAAGCTTTTGATAGTATTGGACATGCTCACCTCACTGCTACCATTGAAAAGTCTGCTTTGCCTGAACAAATCAAGAAACTTCTAATTAACATGCTGACAGGAAATTCTACTCAAATACATACCGACGGTGGAAATACAGATAAAATCCACTTTAAGCGAGGAGTGATGCAGGGAGATCCCATATGACCACTGCTTTTCAACTGGGGCATTAACCACATCCTGAACGAGTTGACGGTTAGAAACGTTTCAGGAAAATATGGATTTCAGCTAACTCCTGACACCGAACCACTTACAGCCCTAGGTTTTGCTGACGATCTTGTGATCATAGGAAAAGACGAGCAAGCAGCATCTGCCCTTGTGACTAGTGCTATCCATCACCTTCAAGAAATTGGACTGAACGTCAACACAGTGAAATCCAATGCTATTATAATTAAAAACGGAAAGCTTCTACAGGAGGAACTGATTACCACTGCTGGATCAATTATGAGCATTGGGGCGGACGAAGAGATTAAATACCTTGGTGCAACATTTAGGGGCACAATAGTATTTAATGAAACACAGGTTCTAGAAAAATTAAAATTAAATCTTGAAAAGCTTACTTCTACTCACTTGCTCCAGCATAGTCAAAAACTTACAGTTATAAATCAGTTTATTAGGCCCACTTTGAACTATCCTTTCCAGTTGGTTCCAATAGAGAAAATTTCAAAGGTATGGCTCCAGAAAGCAGATAAAATGATCGAAAGTGCTGTAAAGGAAATCCTACAACTACCAAATGACACCCCGAACAGTATGCTGTACACCAGCACAAAGTTTAAGGGATTATCAATAATACGTGCAACTTGGGAAGCTTATCTTCAACAATTAAATATTAACACCAAACTTGAAAATCTAGACGATGAACATGTAAACGTTGTTCGCAATTTTGCAGCCATAAGAACTCGATGCCTCACAGAGTTGCATATACTAGAGGAGTCCTCCACAAACTCAGTTAAACAACTTAGGGAGAACCTAAGACGCCAGGACTTTGAAGCCTGGTGTGCATACCCTCAGAAAGGAAGAGGAGTGGCACTCTTTGGCGAAGTTCCTGCTGCCAACACTTGGATTTTGAAACGTAATGGATTATCCAGCTCAGAATGGCGTGACATGTTGGTGGTTCCAGTACGTTCACTTCTGGGACGCTCCACGGGTACAAGCCACTGCAGTGAGATAGAAACCTTACCGCATGTACTCGGGAATTGTCCTCAGGGAGAGTTGCTGCGAATAAAGCGTCACAACACCATAAGAACTCTGCTTGCCAATTCTTTGCGAAGCACAGGATTAGAAGTCCACGAAGAAGTACACTGTGTGGCTGACTGGCAGTAACCGTCGAATTGATGTCATTGCTATCGACAGGAAGAAAGGGACAGCTGAGATCTTAGATCCCACAGTGAGGTTTGAGACATCCTTAGACCAGCCAGCAGTAGTGGATCGTGAAAAGAAGAAAATATATGAGCCCACAATTCCATTCTTCAGTGCCTCATACAATATCAGCAACATCGTGGTCACAGGTCTATTCTTCGGAGCAAGGGGCACAATACCAAAATCATTTGTGCAATGGAGACAACAATATAAGCTCCCTAAACAGCTACAGGACGACACTGTCCTAACCAATCTTCTTCTGGAGAATCTTCAGGGGTGGACTCAGACCGGCGTCTTTCATCTTCGCCGGTCCCCATTAGCAACCGGTTCGAGACACTCGAACCCAAGTTTGCTATGGGAAAACGCACGTCCTCGGCAGAGGACATGGAACTAGAATCTGCCCACACTGGAAGACCCCCAGTGGAAAAGAGGCGCGAAAAAGCGTCTGACAAAACTATAAGCCCAAGAGAAAAGAAACGGGCGAAATTAGTTCGCCAACCGCCTACTCCAAAGTAATGAAGAGTTACCTTGGAATTACCTATCCCATACACAATGCAATATGACTATCCTACAATGGAACATACGTGGAATTCGAACTCAAAGACCAGAACTTGAGCTCTTGCTCAAAGAAAACGAACCTCTGGTCCCATGTTTGCAAGAGACTAAGCTGCGTCCTCAAGACGCTTTCCATCTAAGGCGATACACCCCAGTACGGTGTGATGTTATACCAGAAGAGGGTGTTCCGGCACATGGTGGCGCTATGATACTTGTGAGAGATGACATATATAAGAATGTACCAATACAGTCTGATATCCAATCAGTTGCAATAAGGATTATACTGCCAGACATCCATTTCACCATCTGTAATATTTATTTGCCTCCGTCACATGACTTCTCGCACATTGATTTAGAAGATCTAGTTTCCCAGTTGCCAACACCGTTTCTGTTGGTGGAGACTTCAATGCGCACCACCCACTTTGGGGTTCAAGTCGCGCTTGTGCGAGAGGTACACTCATTTCCGATTTTTTGGACAGTCACAACCTAGCTCTCCTCAACACTGGAGAGCCTACATTCATTTCGGACTCTCACAATAGTTTCTCGCTTCTTGACCTTGCAGTTTGTTCACCTCAGTTGGCAGTCTCCTTACAATGGAATGTCATCTCTGATTTACACTCTAGTGACCACTTCCCATGTCTTATTAGTCTCTTGACGCAACATACATTTTCCACTCGTATGCCCAGATGGCGTTTGGACCATGCCAACTGGAACCTTTACACCCAGTTGGCTGTCTTTACCTACAACGAGCATGACTCAGTAAATAATTTGGCGCAGCATCTCACGGAGACGATTCTCTCTGCTGCTGAACAATCGATTCCGCGGTCGACTACACACCCCCGTCGATTTCCCGTCCCCTGGTGGACGGAAGAATGTCGGAATGCCATTCGTGCTCGAAGGCGTGCACTTAGGGTTTTCCAACGTCACCCTACTTTGGAAAACCTGATTGAATACAAGAAAATGCGCGCCAGGTCCAGACAAGTCATTAAGGATAGCAAAAAGTCATAATGGAGCAAATTTGTAGCTTCATTTAACCGACACACACCTTCCTCGGTTGTGTGGGATAGATTAAGGCGTGTTGCAGCTAAAACGACCCAAATACCAATAGCGGGACTAAAAACAGCCACAGGAGCTGTTGTTGATTCATTTGAAGTGGCCAATACCTTTGGCAGTGCTTTCGCACAAGTGTCTAGCTCGGAAAACTACTCCCCTGAGTTCCTTCCATTTAAAACTCAGGTGGAATCTCAAGGCTTCACGTTTCGTTCTAGAAACGTAGAAGATTACAATCGCCTTTTCACCATGGCGGAGCTGGAGCATTCCCTGAAATCTTCGCGATGTTCAGCACCAGGACCGGACGGTATTCATGTACAAATGTTACAACAGCTCTCTCCTGAAGGTAAGGCATTCCTGCTCGAGGTCTATAATCGTGTTTGGGTTGACAGTATACTCCCAGAAAATTGGCGGGAGGCCACCGTTATTCCCATCTTGAAGGCTGGGAAGGACCGTCATCTTCCCTCCAGCTATCGTCCTATTTCCCTCACCAGTTGCGTTTGCAAAGTGATGGAACGCATGATCAATGGACGATTGGTATGGTGGTTAGAAAGTCGTAACCTACTGACTAACATCCAGTGTGGTTTTCGACGACGCCGTTCAACTATTGACCATCTTGTGTCAATATCGACACAGATAATGGACGGCTTTATGAAGAACTGTCAAACCGTTGGCATATTTTTCGATCTTGAGAAGGCTTATGAAACGTGCTGGCGAGCAGGGATTCTACGTTCCCTGTATGCCTGGAACATACGTGGACGCCTACCACTTTTCTTTCAGGAGTTTATGAAGGACCGCTTTTTCCGAGTAAGGGTCGGCTCGGTTTTTTCTAATTCCTTTGTTCAGGAGGAGGGAGTACCTCAAGGTTCGGTGCTAAGTGTCACGCTCTTTGCTATAGCAATTAACTCCATCTGGAAATGTGTTCCACCTGGAGTTTCGTCATGCCTATTCGTAGACGACTTCGCTGTCTATTGCACTTCTCAGCGCACGGCGTTCGTACAACGGCGCCTGCAGCAATGTTTGGACAACCTTAGAGAATGCAGCGTGAAAAACGGCTTCCGTTTCTCAACTGAGAAGACAATCTGCGTTAATTTCTGGCGCCGTAGGAGACGATTACCACCTTTGCTCCGTTTTGGTCCAGATTCACTTCCCTTCGCAGAAGAGACGCGCTTCCTGGGTTTGATCTTGGACAGGAAGCTTAGTTGGTCGTCGCATATTGCACAGCTAAGAGCGAGATGTGACCGTTCCCTAAATATTATGCGAGTACTGAATGGCAAATCGTGGGGAGCGGATCGAACAATTTTGTTGCGAATATATCGCGCATTGGTCCGATCCAAGCTAGACTATGGGTGTATTGTTTATTCGTCAGCACGACCATCTGTGCTGAGAAGATTAGACGTGGTCCATAATAGGGGCATCCGCATTGCAACAGGAGCTTTTCCAACAAGCCCAGTGGTGAGCCTTTACGCCGAGTCCGCAGAAGCTCCTCTGCAATATCGGCGTGAGATTCTCTTGGCAAATTATGGTTGTGCGCTTAGATGTATGCCTAAGCACCCAACGTTCGCTTCTTTTTTCACCACCACGCTAAGAGAACGATATAGAAATAGCTCCCTTAGTCTAAAGCCTGCGGGGTTCCGTTTCCAAGAGCTCCTAGTGAAGCTTGGAGTGGAACTGCCTGTGATGTTCGCCAAGGGCGAGAGACTTTACCCCCCTTGGCTATCTGGTACGCCCCATGTAGATCTTGGGATGACCATACACCAGAAGTCCACGATGCCTATTTCAAGTATCCGCACGTGTTTCTTAGAATTTTTGTCAGGTTACTCTGACCGTAGATATATTTGCACCGATGAATCAAAGAACACCAACGGTGTTGGATGTGCTTATGTTTATGGAACCGAACCATATACATTCGGTTTTTCAAATAGCACTTCCATTTTTACTGCAGAGCTTTATGCAATTTATCGAGCCGTTTTGTATGTTCGCCGTCGTAAATTAGGTGACTGCCTGATTTTGAGCGATTCCCTTAGTGCACTGCAGAGCCTTTGTCAGTTGTACAACCCCCACCCTATTGTACAACGTATCCAGGATGCCCTCCATGTTTTACACACTTCTGGTGTTGATGTGGTGTGTGCATGGATTCCTGGTCACGTAGGTTTGCCTGGGAATGAAATGGCAGATTTAGCAGCAAAGACGGCAACTACAGAACCCAGAATTATCATCTCACGTGTTACTTCGGAAGACTTTAGGCTTGAAGTGCGGAGAGCGGTGCTGTCGTCCTGGCACGACGAGTGGTCAGCTCTCCGCGGTAATAAGCTTAGAGAAGTGAAAGAACTTCCGATAAACTGGGTAACTTCCTGTCGCACATCTCGTCGCGAGGAGGTTAGTTTGGCTCGATTAAGAATAGGGCACTGCAATTTTTCGCACGGTTATCTATTTAAAAGGGACCCTGCGCCTCTATGTCCGCTGTGTGACAACGTTTTGTCGGTTCGCCACGTGCTGCTAGAGTGTTGCTCTTTAGCGCACCTTCGGGATTCTCTGCAGCTACCTGCCAGACTTGCAGAGGTCCTAGCGGACGACAAAACAGCGGTTGATAGAGTTTTTAATTTTTTAACGCAGTGCAATATAAATTTGAGGATTTAAAATTTTTAATTATCTGTTTCTGATTTTGGACATATTTATCACCTTGTTTAATATCTGGCTATTGCCACTGCTTTTTACCTTTGTATATTTTTCTTGTTGCTAGTATTTTTATTTTTTGAGTGAAATTTATATCTGGCTATTGCCATGAGTCTGTTAAGGGCGCTGATGACCTAGAAGTTGAGCGCCCTTATACCAAATTATAATTATAATTATAACTGTCCTAACCACAATAAAATACTCTGTGGCAATATGCCGAAATCATTTGTATGGAAACCATAACATTTAAATTTCTAAGTACTAAAATATAGATTAAGTAATCATTTAACTGTACCATATACTAACAAAAACTTTGTTTTTTGTTGTTGTTGTTTTTTAATATTAACCTTTTTATGTATTCATTTCAAACATATGAAAGTTATTCTGTGTCACATGGCAAACCTTTATATAAGGTCAGATTTAATAATAACAAAATTTAAGTTTACGGTTGTATATCATTTTCAAGAATCTTATTGATTTTTTATATATGCTTTGAATGTATATGGTGATAATGTTATAATTTGTTTAGCTGGTAGAAAGTAAATGTCTGGCTAATCTGTTCATGTTTACCATGGTTACGTGAAGGTGCTTTTACTGTTTGCTCTAAAACAGTGTAAATTTCAATTATCTAATTCGTATTGTCCTTAAATGTAGCATTTTCTGTAAATGTTCTACTTTGTGTTAAAGGATGTGATTGTTTTCTTGTCTTCCAAACAACATTAAGGTAGTAAATCAAGCATTTTAATAAACTGACCTCGTATGAACATATTTTACAAATTCTGTAAATACACACGATTACGCCTTCCCAAGTAGATATTTCTTTCTTCTTTAAGCTCTGGGATTCTGGGTGTTGCACCCATCTCCTCTTCTCGATTCTTTCTACAGTCGGATTTTAAAAGAATAACAACTGTCACCTTCTCCACGTGGAGAGCTGCAGTGTTGTCAACAAGTAGAGAGCAAGTTATGCGTAACTTCCATCTTTAGCCCTCCATACTCGGAACATCAACAAGCGTCTGGATTCGAGGCTTGAGCGAAACTCCATAGCGTGGGCCTCGGTTTGGATTTATCTCACGTCATGCGAAAGCACGCTGATGTAGTCAACATACTATAAGAACAAAAGTAATTTTTTTGTTCAATACAAATAGAGTAATGTGTCTCTATGAATTCACTGCGTCTTTGCATCTTCACAGTTTGATTCTGACTACCTACCTGTTTTACAGTTGAATCTCTCTTTGCCAAAATTATAATAGCGCCTCGCACTTTCAAGTGTACACTTTGACATGGTATGTCCCAAGTTTCATCCAACCACACTATTCTTTTCAAGTTCCCGTTTTACGCTTCTCTTGAAAACAAAGCCCTTAGCGCCATTATTTCTGATTTTACTATAAGTTTTCTGTTATTTGCATTTTACTTTCTCTACTGGTTACTAGGGAAAGTATTGTATTCCACCCAAAAACTGGATGTTGAGATTTCAACGGAAATATGTTTTGAGACACCCTGAATAAAAAAAAGCATTTTTAGAAAAAGGTCCATGTGTGTATCAGTCTGTGGTCAGCATAACTCAAAACCGAAAAGTCGGTATTTGTTTGTCTTTCTAGGATGCGACACGAAGATTTTGAAGAAAATAACTCCACCCTAAACTACCCTTTACATAGAAAATTTTTATTTTCTTGAAAATGGCTCTAACGATTTTGATTAAAATGTCATATGCTCGAGATATTTTTATGAGAAATGAAATGTATATCTGGAATTTTCTGGCTATAGCCCCTGTAGTCGTATTTAATCTGGATGACTTTTGCATTACTGGTAAACCGTTGGATGTAGAACAAATCATACAGCACAAAAATGTACATCTTGGTAAAATACACAATTTATGTTCGAATAAATTTTCTTGTAGGGTGAACCATTTCGGAGATATTCCTTGTTATGATTGAGTTTCGGAAAACTTTCGTGAAATGGAACATCGTTCTTCATTTTTTATATGTTGTGTGCAAAGAGAACGGAATCTCAAGGCTTTAAAAGATTTGACTGTCACTCAAAGCCTACTGTATCCTAATATTTCCCTTGTACCTACAAAGAAATATGCAATACGATAATTTGTACAAATGTTTATCTCAACACGAAGAAGATATAACAGTAAAGGTTTGTTAGAATGGTTAGTACAAGAGTATAGAAGGTAATGCGAGTAAAACACATAAGATTTTTTGAAAAAGGTCCGCGCGGGCGCGTGTTTGTGTCAGTCTGTGGACAGCATAACTCAAAAACGTAAAGTCGGTTAAAAAGCGGTTGGCATTTAAGTTTAATGTCTTTCAAGGATGGGACACAAAGACTTTGAAGAAAATAACCCCACCCTAAACTACCCTTACATGGAAAAATTGTTAAAAAATGTTGATTTTCTTGAAAATAGTTCTAACGATTTTTATTAAAATGACATATGTTTAAGATATTTTTATGACAAATGAAATATATATTTTGAATTTTCTGACTATGGTCTATGTAGTCCTATTTATTCTGGATGACTTCCGAATAACTAATTAAGACGGACAAAATTGACTACACAAAAAACGCAGATCTTGCTAAAATGCACAATTGATGTCTTAAACAAATTTTGTTGTTGAGTGAACCATTTCGGAGATATCCTAGTTATTATATATTGTTATTTTTATCATTAGTTATTTTTCGATTATTATTGTTATTATTTGTCCTTGTTATTTTATAAATTCAGATTTTCCTTATTCCTGACCATTTCCGATAAAGTGAGGTGCATGAGTTACACAGCAGTGCAATCCATGAGAACACTGGTAATTGCATCTTGCAGTCCAAAACTTATTTCTCTCCCTGAAAAGTGGTAAAATGGAACAAGCCAGTTTATGGGAGGGGAAAAACGAAAAATGTAAGATTAACAGAAAAAAACCGTACAACTCATGGGGAATACTGAAGACCTCGCAACCCTACTGAAAACATATGTGTATTATTATATTTGATTTTGAATGAAAACCTAGACTGATTGAGCAAAACTGAAAACAACTGAATTAAGAGTATTCATGTTATATGGACCCAGGTGTATATTATTACTGTTTTGAAAATATAAAGGTGTAATCCAATGTTCACTAAGTTTCTCATATTTATGATTTTATGGTGCTGATCAATCAAATAATTATGCCTTTTCACACAGAGAAACATTTCATTTCTTCTCACAAATTTCACACTTATGACTTGTGCTATTTTCTTTTCATAAATGAAATTATGGAATTTAGAAGTTCACAAACAGTATAGCTCTTAAGCAACTTTTGTAAGTAAATGGCACAGTTGAGGGACTTTTTACCTTGTGTATCAAATCATGAAATTACAGCGTGGAAAGAAACATTGTAACTTCAACCTGGAAGACCTTTTACCCTCGTGTATTAAAATATATGATTTCAAATTACAGCAGAAAAATACATCTTTCACAAATTTCTTAACTGCAAGGCTTTTTTATTCTCACATATACAATTGTGCTTTTTGGAATTCCCCAATGCAGTACCCTCATATAACAAATTTCAACTTGTAAGGCTTCTTAACTTCATGTATCACCTGTGATTTTGATACTCCCCGCCTGATTTAAGCTCTTATTGCTAAAGTTACACTCGTGGGGCCTTTTATTCTTATGCATCAAATTGTGCCGTTTGAAATTTCCCAAGAGAGTAAAGCTCTTGTCACAAATTTCACACTTGTGAGGCTTTTTACCCTCATGTATCAAATTATGCAACTTCAAATTTGACAACTGAGAAAACCTCTTTCTACAAACGTTACATTTGTGAGGCTTTTTACCCTCATGTATTAAACTGTGCCTTTTGAAATTCCCTAACTGAGTAAAGCGCTTGTGACAAACCTTACATTTGTGAGGCTTTTTACCCTCATGTATCAAATTGTGCCTTTTGAAATTCCCTAAATGAGTAAAGCTCTTCCCACAATTTTCACACTTGTAGGGCCTTCTACCCTCATGAATCAGATTATGCAATTTCAAACTTGACAACTGCGTAAACCTTTTCTCACAAACTTTACACTTGTGCCAATTTTTGTCCTCATGTATCAAATCGGGGCTCTTCAAATTCCCCAACTCTGAAACCTTCCTCTCACAATGTTCATACTTGTGCGACTTTTCACTCTCATGTATCAATCTGTGCCTTTTAAAATTCCCCAACTGAGTAAAGCTCTTATCACAAATTTCACACTTGTGAGGCTTTTTACCCTCATGAATCAAATTATGCAATCTCAAACTCGACAACTGTGTAAACCTCTTCTCGCAAACCTTACACTTGTGAGGCTTTTTATCCTCATGTAGCAAATTATGAAACTTCAAAGATGACAAATCAGTAAAGACCTTCTTGCATACTTCACACTTGTGAGGCTTGTTAGCCTCATGCATAAAAGTATGTCTTTTCAAACTTGAAAGTGACAAAAAGCTTCTCTCACAACTTTGACATTTGTGTGGCTTTTTACCCTCATGAATCAAATTATGCATTTTCAAAGCTGACAGAAGAGGAATGCTTTTGTCACAGTTATTACGTTTATGCGACCTTTCCCTTGTATGAATCAATGTCTTGCTGTAATTTTCTCCATTATTACATTTTCCAAGTTCTGAGAGAGCATGTTTTTCTATACCAAGAATTTCGGCAACATCACTCTCTTGACTTTCAGTTTCAGAACAATTCTTTCCACAATAGAAGGAATTTTCCCCTGAGGCTACAGCAGGGGACACTGGTGAATTTCCAACATTAGAAACTGCTCCTCTGCATAATCTGAAATATTGGAGTTTTTAGCATTAGATACGGTAGTACTAATAACAATAATACTGGTGGTAGTAATGATAGTAATTCTAATAATAGTAACAGTAGTAATAATAACAATAGTAATAACAATAACTAACAATAACAACAACAACAACAATAATAATAATAATAATAATAATAATAATAATAATAATAATAATAATAATAATAATAATAATAATAATAATAATAAAGTACAAACTGTTTGCTAACAAGCATTAACTTTAGTCACAGGTTCATGAAGAGCAATCTCATTTACATTCTAATCAAAATGACTTATTAATCTGCAAATCACGAATAAAATCTTCAAAATGAAAAATATGCTAATAATAAAACCAGATTTGTATTGGTACATTTCTTTGAGTTTCCATATGGAAGCATACTAAATTGAATATTCCTTGGGTGACATTGTCAAGGAGGCGGAGAGGCTAACTTTCAGTTTTGGAGATTAGTTGTAAGTCTGAGTAGCAAAACGAGTTCTAAGTGTAATAGTGATAATTGGTGTAAATGAGGCCTAATAATTATAAAATTAAAGAAAATAAATGGTAACTGAAAGTGAATAAAGCCACAATTGAGGTCAGAAGTGTGATGAAAATCACAACATGAAAGTACAATGGAAGAAATGAAGCAAACGTTAGCAAAGATGGCAGGAATGGAGGCAAAAATGGAATACAGAATGGGAAATATGAAAAACGAGGTGGATAGATGAGGATAGAGCTGTTGGCAATGATTGATGGGGCAACTGGTCAGCAAGAAGGAGCCGTGAAAGACTTCGGCCAATGCGTTATCGCACCATTGGCCATCAGACAACGTATTAGCATCCTGGAAGACAGTTGATGGCAGTACAATGCAACCGAATGCCAGGGTGGAACTAATACTCAACAAAATCCTAAGAGCTTAAAGATGGAGACACCAGGACGCAACATCTGTGTGCGTCAAGCCACCCAAGGGCAACGGCACGTTGACCCTTGAAGTCTTCGGCAGACAATTTGTCCTCGTCGCCATCCACAATCAATAATGTACAGAAGGGGAAGCTGCATGGCAGATTTCTGGCCTCCACAGTACAAGTATTGAATGTGATTCCAATATCAGTGGCATTCTGAAACATCAGGGATCAAGGCAAACAAGCTTTTCTCAATCTATTCAACAGGCACAGTGGGTGCTGAGTATATATTTTCTCACTGCTGCCAATGCTAATTTACTTTAGTACCTGCTACTTGACTTTGTTTCTCCCAATTTCCATAAGTTAAATCCTAAATAATTAAATTCTTTAACCAGTTCAATTGTTTGTAATTTACACTTTCTCTGTTTTACTTAATTTATATTTCTTAAAAACCATCATTTTGGTTGTTATAACTCATTTTAAGATCCCATTTACTACAAATGTTCTTCTTCCTCAATTGCTGTTTTTAAACCAATTGGAGTTACTGATTCTATCATCAAATCAGCTGCATAAAGTAAATTGTGTCTCCAAATTCTTAACTATTGGTGTAAGCTTCATAATCGATTTTAAATTGTCCAAAATGTAATCAATAAAACAATCCAAAGATTCCAGGATTCCTTTACAAGTGAAATACCAATTAAGCACCACAAAGCTAGCAAATTAACTTTTATCTAGTTTAATTCCTCTGTTTTTCTTCTCTGAATGCTTCCGTTTTATCAAACGTATCCATTCTTTCTTGTAGACCTCAGTGTTAACACCCATGGTTATTTAAGCCCCTTTTCCTCACTAAAAGCTTCTCCCAAACATGCCATCACTCTTCAACAGCTAGCTTAGCACTCCCCTAGTGTTCTACATACATACCAATTCTCTTCACTATTAGTTTTCTGTTTTTTCGAGCCTCAAAGTCCTTAGCATGGCTTAATTCAGAAAGGAAGAAAAGCCAGTGGTTCCTGTTGTAGGTTTGCAAAAGAACCTCAGCCTGATAGCAAGGCCTCTGAGCAACATAGTGGTCTTTAATGGCCAATGTAGAACACTATGCTGAGAATCACAGCAGTTAATAAAGGGTGTCCATAACACTAAATTTCAATTTCACTTACAGATCTATTGAAAGGGCTGCTGGAAGGAAGGAACTTAATTCCCCCATAGTCAAATGGATAATAACCACATTACAAAACCACAACATTACAGCAATCTGAGCACTAAATCCAATAGAGGCTGCTCCCAAGGAGGGGTACTTTTGCCCCTATGGTTTTTTTTTTTTTATTACTAAAGGAAACTCTTCTGTACAATTAGGTACAATATAGTTGAGCTAAGCTAGATACAGAACAATGATACTTGTTATTGGGGTGCCATCCAGCGATAGTCCCAATTATGTTACACAGAAATAGGGAAAACAGTTACAGAAAAAGCATTTGTATAGAGTTAAATGTTTAGTCGCAAATCAGAAATGCCAGCGACGCTTTAGTCTTCGTCGTAGAGGTTCAGGAGGAAGATAAATATGGCACAGCAGCGGATTGCGATGGCGCGCAGACAGGATTGATGCAGTCTCCTGTAGCAGATGCGGAGGATACACATCACCTCCGGTAGACCTATATCAGCATTCAGAGTAGAGTTGCGCACGTACCAGGGAGCGCCGGTCATGAGGCGTAGAAAACGATTCTGTGTACGCTGGATCCTCAGGGTCTGCGATGGAGCTGCAGAACCCCAAATGGCACAGCTATACTGCCACATGGATCGAATTAAGGAAGTATAAACCAGACGCTTGTACCGCAAAGGTAAGGGCGAGGAACCAGACACAAGATGATGGACTTCGCGGATACGGTGACGAATCCTCTGCACTACACTACAGAGATGGGGACCCCATGTTAACCGGCTGTCCAAGATAAGGCCAAGGTATCTTATGGAAGTCCCTGTGGGTATCTCCGTCCCATTGAGATAAAGGGGATGATGGGTCACGTTCTTTTTGTAAGTGAACTTCACAACTCGGGACTTAAGAGCGTTCATAGTCACTCTCCAACGTCGGCACCAAGACTGAATTTGATTGCAGAAGTCCTGAAGGTGGCTAGCAGTCACAGCACAAGTGCCCACACACAGAGCCGCCACGTCATCGGCATAGTGAGCGATGGTGAGTTGAGGATGACTAGGAAAATCCGAGGTATATACCAGATATAAGGGGCCTAGTACGCTTCCTTGCGGTACACCAGAGAAAATAGGAAATGCCTTGGAGAAGGCGCTCTCATATTTAACGGAAAAGGTGCGATTATGCAAATAGGACTGTAGGAGGCGGAAATAGGTGTCCGAGAGATGCGGTTTGAGTTTGAGTAACAGATCATTGTGCCAAACCTTATCAAAAGCTTTCTCCGTATCCAAGAACAATCCTAAGCACACAGATAGATGTTCATATGTATCAAGAATAGTGTCAACTACGCGATGTAGCTGCTGAGAGCAGGAGTGAAGAGGGCGAAATCCAAACTGAGTATCAGGGATAATTTGTACGAGCTGAGATAAGAGGCGAGGCAGAAGGAGACGTTCGAAGATTTTGGTGAGTAGGGAGAGTAAACTAATAGGACGATAATTGTGGAGATCATTCTTAGCTTTGTCAGGTTTAGGAAGAAGGATAACAGTAGCATACTTCCATTGGTGAGGAATATGAGCAATGCGGAGGATAGCGTTATAGATCTGTTAGTAGGACTAGCGCATTCCGGAGCAAATGAAGTAATAAGGGTTGCACAATAAGATCAGGACCTGGAGATTTGTGAGCTGAGGAGCGAACGATATTTTTAACTTCAGCAGGGGTAAAGTAGTGTCGAAAAGGAGTGAGTAATAAAGGTTGCGTGAGTTCTTCCTCCACTCGATGATTAAATTCCACGTCGAGCACAGGATTGGGTGAAAACTGTCGTGCAAGGAGTTCAGAAAACAGGTTGACCTTCTCAAATGGCGTAGAAAACCAAGTACTGTCAATCTTAAGAGGCGGTATGGCAGCAGAATGGCGCGTCAAAGTTCTAGTCTTCTGCCATAAGGATCCATCGCGGGTGTTTAAGACTCGAAGTTTGCTTTCAGCAGCATTACTGCGTGTAGCACGTAGGGCAGCCTTCAGCTCCCGAGTAGCGCGGTTAAAATTGGTTTTATGAAGTGGGCAATGCGTACGTTCCCAGAGTTTCCTACAGTCCTTCTTGATGGAATGCAGAACACGAATCTCAGGAGAGCAGAGTCACAGACCGAGGATGGAGATCGTGGATGTTGCTGCTGGCAAGGTTGGCTGCACACTGTATATTACGAGTCAGGGTAGAAACAGCCACATCAACATCACGGGGTGACTTAAGCGGCACAATCGTAACAGTGAGGTCAGCAAGCAAAGAGGTGTACAAAGGCCAATCAAAAGGATGCCGTACCAGGGACGGAAAGAAGTCTTTGTACTTCACGCCATCAGAGAGAGTAAGCAGGACTGGTAAATGATCGGAGTTCAGATCGTGAAAAACGGAAAGTCGGGAACAATGACGGAAAATATTACGTCCAATGAAGAAATCCAGCACGTCCGGAGTCCCACCATTGTGCGGGTAGAACGTGGGTTCAGTAGGACAAATTGCATCTAGGTGTAACTGATGAATTGCAGTGTGTAAAAGTTTACCTCTAGGATTTGAGAGGTTTGAACCCCAAAGAGGATGTTTGGAATTAAAATCGCCTCCGATTAGAAAGGGAGCCTTGAAAGCATGAGTAATACCCCAGAAATCGGCGAGACTGACACTGATTATGAGGAGCAGAATAAAAAGATCCAACTTGAATGTTTACGGAAGTAGTGGACAGTTGAATCCGAGCAACCTGGAAGGAGTCTTCCGAAATGGGCGGAAGGGCATGGTGGGCCAAACGGGTTTTGATAAACGAGGCAGAACCACCCGTTCTAGTCGAGTTAGGGTGATCTCCACGACATATATCATAGCCAGGAATGTGGAAATGTATGTGAGGAGCCAATTTGGTTTCTGTGGCGAGCAGGATGTCTACTTCATAAACCGTAAGGAAGTGTAATAATTCGTGAAACTTATTGGTGATACTGACAATTCCAAGTGCAGATTCGAATGCAAGTGGGGACAAAATTAGCCATGAATGCAGCAGAATGAAGCAGAACAGGAATCAATTGTTGCAACATAGTAAGAAGAGGCTGTAGAATAGCAAAGACAGAATCCAGTCGAGCCATCATGCAGTCCAATGGAGAACGGTTTGGTTCACACTCACGGGTTGCGACTGCATAGGACGGCGAAGCACCGGGAGGTAAGTCCCGAGAATCTGGATGCGACGATAGAGGCTGCACATTAGATGCAGGAGGACGAGGATAGGCAGCTCCAGTAGAAGTAGGTAAGGTAGACTCCAGACGAGGGAAAGTATGAAGCGGAGGAATAGTAGCAGAAGGTACACCAGAAACGGTACGTTGGGGATAAGAGTGAGGCCGCTGGGTAGTTTGGAGCCGTCGATGTACAGGGCAGCCCTTATAGTTCGCTGTATGTGGACCTTTACAATTCACACACAGAGGGGACTTGTGAGGAGCCTTAGAGCACTGCGCATAGGATGGTGGCCATCACATTTGACACAACGTGGTTGTTTGTGACAATAATTACGACTGTGTCCAAATTCCTGACAGTTCAGGCACTGAATAACACCCCGTTTGGGTTTCGGGCGCTCTACTTTTACCGTCGTGTAATATAAACGATCAAGTTTATATATGTCGTCGTTGAGAGGATTGGGCTTTAGATCCAAGAAAAAGAGGGGCACTTTTGTTACGGGATGGTAAACAGGAGTCATTTGGGCAGGTGAATACCCAAGAGAGTTTAATTCTTGCATTATCATAGAAGTGTCAATAGTGGGGTGAAGCCCACGAATAACCACCCAAAGATTACGATCCTGACGCATTTGGTAGGTGTGAAATTCTGCCTTCTGTGTCTCAAAATAATGTATGGCCGCCCGATAACCGTCTATAGTCTCGAAAGAGAATTTGACCTTGCTGCTGTCCAGTGTAACAAGCTTGTAAGCGCCTACATTGGATGTTTGTAAATGTTTGATAACAGTGTTCATATTGAGTATATTAGACATAAATGGGAGGTGGCTTTTGGGATGAGGAAGCAGAAGCAGTAGGTGTAGGCACACCATGATCTCCATCTTCAGAATCCATGGTAGCCAAGGGTGCAAAACGGTTGGTTGTAGCGAAAGGAGAATCAGTTGTGACAGAACCCAGTTTCTTCCTCTTGGTGTCATGTGGACAATCATCCTGGCTGCGTGGTTTAAAGGCGGCAGAGGACAAGCTACAGTCCATAGGCTGCACTTTACCAGAGCGATGTGAAGAAACGGGTACGGATTGAGTTTGCTGGCAGTGTGATGAAGTGGAGGCTTCTCCCTGGGAGCTACTAGATGTGGTTTGAGGAGCTGGGGTTGGTCCCGGTAGAGGAGATAATTGATCCTCAGGTTGGTAATGCTGCTGCATCGTAGAATAAATAAGCTGCCCCGTATCAATGGGAACAGCCATGGTGTTTAAGGGAAGTCTTAACACTACGCAGTTCACTCTCTTCGCTGCCTATCGGCAAACTTGGAGGTTATAAACTTTCATTAAAAGTCCACTTTAACCTAACTAGTTAAACAGAAGAGAGGAAAAGAAAAACTAAAAACAAACACTATTGTGAACACACCCAAATAACACAGTACAAGTACGGTTGGAAGTATTTAAAGTCTGTAAACATGCAATCTTGTCGTGTACAACCAATTTTAAGCATGCACTGAGTAATGGTACAGTCACAATTCAGTACTTCAAAAACAATAGATTCAGATGAAAATTCGTGATCCTTTCACTTCCACTGTCAATAATCACCAAGATCTTAAATAATAGACACTAATATGCACATACAATGCGAAAATATCGATATTTAAGGCTAAATAAGCAGACCATAATATCAAGGAGATATTGTTAAATCCAACGCCCCTATGTTGATCCTATGGTGGTTGATACACTTCTTGAGAAATTAGCAATTGCTGGCTTTGAAGCACAAGGATATGTAATAACCTTGTCACCATAATAAAGGAGAGACGACAATATACTTATGAAACTAATGCAAAGCACTCTCAATCATCTTAATGACTGGTGCAAACAAGAGGGATCATCTGTAATTATTAATAAAAAAAAAAAGTCATTATCCCATTTTCAAGAAAGCCATTATGCCTGGACTGCAGGAACAAGTTAAGTATCTGGGTACACCACTGGACAGTAAAATGATTTGGAATTCTTAGTCTCTGAGAGAGCTCTGGCAACAACCAGAAACGTTGTAGCCTCTTTGGTGAAACATGGGGGCTCAAGTCTTACAATTTAATCCATTGGTTATTGTTGTGAGATCCATCATCATACCTTTGGTATGGTGGGCTAAATAGAACAAAAGCAACAATAGCCTGCCTGCAGAAAGTGTGCAGGCTAGTTTCTTTGTATATAGGTGGAGCAATGAACACCTCCCCTACAGCAGCTATGGAGGCCTTATTAGACCGACACCTCTAGATATAGTGAAGGAAACTTCATTATCAAGTACACTTACACTGTTAATACAGTATTCAAATCTGGTAATCTAACTGGTGACATTAAAATTGTGTGTGAAATTAAGGGGAGGAGTTCATCAAAATATGGGACTGGATGAGATATATACCCTACCTAGATAGATATTTCCTTAGTTATATTAACTGAACATCAAATTCAGAATTACAGATAACAAAGCCTTAATTTTGAAACAGTCACTTTTATGGTATATAGACAGCTCAAATATGGATAAATAGCTTCAATTTTTCCTTATTTAAACAGTGTAGGAGTTTATGGACCTAACTTTGCTGTAGCAAAAACTCTTGGTAGTGAACCCAGCATATTTCAGTAGAAGCCCATACTATAGAAATGTGCTCACATAAATGCCAAAAAAGCCATTTGTGGTGTCAGAATCTATATTTTATCACAGTGAAGCAGCTTTGAATGTGTCTTAGTGCTTACACTAATGACTCAAAACTTGTTGAAGACTGCAGATATTAAATCGGCTGCCAAAAAACAAGGTGATCTTAAATTGGGTTCTAGGAAAATTGCTGATCACTCAGCCAAAGGAGACAATACTTCATGTCATTGGTCCAGAGCCATTCTGTGGAATATCACAATGTTACAGATAAAAGCTGGTAACACTAGAAAATAAGTTGCTATTGGGAACAAGTTCCAAAGCTAAACCAAGCAAAACAATTGAACTGACAGCAATTATAATAACAAATCTCACATTCAGCAAATCGTTGCCAAGGATATTTAATGGACATTGCCCTTTCAGAGATAATTTCTATTGGATGACCAAAGCTTATAGATATAGATTCTATAGAAGAAATTTCCAGGCTGATTTGCCATGGTCTGCTGGAGTAACTATGCCTGCAAGTTTCTTCTATTACTGTCAACTCCAGCAGTGAAAGCTTATGCTTACTCATATGTTCAGAACAAAAAAAGGGCAAGGCAGATACCTACTGAAAGCAAAGCAACTGCTCAACAAAGAACAAGGCGCTGGTGTTTGGTTTTCTAGCTCCAGGACAGATTGCATTAACATCGACCAGGAAAATTATATCACGGGGTCAGCAAACCTGTACCGGCTGATGACATGACTTGATATTACTGTCAGGGGCAAGCAATATATCACCTCTTTCACTCAACAGGCATTCAAATAAAAGCAAATATTGACCAGCAGGGCTCTTTCAAAACCACGAAAATGCAAAGGAACCTTCCTATTCCAAGTAGAATGGGAAGAACAATATTTTTGCTGTGGTATGGTTGCAAATTTGAAATGCTGTTGTGCTTAAAAGCTTTGATTGGTCTTTACAAGTCAACCATTACATGAAATCATGAACAATGTCACAAACATTACAACCAAGTCACAAGCACGAAATCTTGAGGTATTCTAAAATATTATAAAGCAAATCTTTGTCAATAAACGTAACAATAAAGCTTAAATATTACACAAAGCTTCATAGTCTAGTGAAGAAGTAGACTACAACGTACTTACACTAAGTTTATAAAACCCTAAAGGTCGCTGAGTAAAATCACAGTTACAAATTGGGATTGCAAATTTACAAACACACAATTTTCAAATCACAATTATAAAACAAGGCTGGTTTACTTTTATGTAGAGAACTTTGATATGATATTTCCATTTTTCTGTTCATTTGCAGCGCATATTAGTACCATGTGTGAGCATCTTTGTTCTAAACTGAAGATTGTAAAATCTAAAAGCAGATCGTGATTGACAGATGAAAACCCATATGCTCTATTGTATGTCAGTACTTATGAATAAACGTTAGACATATGTGAAATCGTAATGCTCCCAATGAAGGAAAGTATATATTAATGAAAAATAAGTGTTAAAGCCCTCTCAGTCTGTGTTTATGTATTAAGCATGTATAAAATCAAATGTGTTAGAGAAGTTCCCTTACACCACTGCATCATTCAAACCCACTCCTTCGAACTCTACACCATGTGCTTGCCGGGTTGCATCTCCTGACATATTTTCTGCAATCACAACGATCAATTTGCTCCTCAGCTATATTAAAGGCATCAAATTAAACTGGAACTTATAGGCAAAATATTCACAATAAATCTACCAAGATCACAATGAAGAGTAGTCAGACGGTTTAAACAACTACACATCACTCTAATCTAACCCATAGCTACAATACCTTTACTTTATAGTTAAATGACAGTGTAATATAAAATAATAATAATAATAATAATAATAATAATAATAATAATAATAATAATAATAATAATAATAATAATAATAATAATAATAATAATAATAATAATAATAATAATAATAATAATAATAATAATAATAATAATAATAATAATAATAATAATAATAATAATAATAATAATAATAATAATAATAATAATAATAATAATAAAACATAAAATTGCATTATTTACAAAGATGTTTGGCAAAGATAACACTTTTTAAAAAGAATCTTAGTGACTGTTTAATTACAAAAGGTTTGTTTTATGCAGATATTTTTAGAGAGAGTTGATTGAATGGGTATTATATACTTTCTTGTATTTTTTTTACACAGTGACATCCATTTTACTTGCAAGATGGGAAGATAATTAAACATGAATGAGTAAAGAACAGTATTAATATTGTGGCCTAATATACATGCCGCAACTGGCCAGGCCATCAATGATGGTTTTGAGTGTGGAAGATTTGAGAAAGCAAATCAATAAGGCACAGCATTGGAAGTGGCAATGACTAGCTACTCCCCAAGAAAGTTTGGCAACTGCATTCTAGTAAAGCTTTGGTACATTGCACTGTGCTTCTCTAACAGCAGGGACTATTAAATGTGAGTCAGTTATGTAATAACTGAGTGAATTAAATCAAGTTTTTTATGAGTTAACCAGTTTTTGTTTATCACAGCATAGCTATCAGTTGAGTTTGAGTAACTGTCGACATTAGGGGACATAACTCAGCTGCTTGGGGGAACATAATTGTTGTTGTTAGCTAATGCTGGATTTCTGACAATGAAGTCATTAATCCTCTTGCTCTCCAATTTTTTTCACTGATGGATGGGGCACTAGAAGTGCCCGGGCATATTTGAAGGTGGTCTCGATCCATTTCCTCTTGCAGATCACATAGAGGACAGAGTGATGAATGTATCCCAATTCTGTTTAAATGTTTTGCCAGACAATCATGTCCTGTAATCAACCTGAAGGTTGCAACTGCTGTTTTTCGAGGATACTCAGGAATTACTGTTTGAATGTTTGGTTAGTTCCCATCTTTTATTCTTTGATTTTTCATAGTAATATTTTGCAATAATTTTTTTTGAATTCAGAGTTGACTAATCTTTTAGCTGCATAAAATGGTAGATTAACTATAGATTTTTGTACACCGCTGGTACCCTTTTTTGCAAGAAAATCAGCTTTCTCATTATCACTCGGTCCACAGTGAGCTGGTATCCATTGGAAGACTAGGTGTTTTTGAAGTGCATTTTCCAACATTCTATAATTGTTTGGTTTTTTAGTGACAACTTGGAAGTACGAGGGCCGTTCAGAAAGTAACCTCCAATCGGTCACAGTGCGGGTAGTGGGGGGAGTAGCGACGCCATCTGTGCATTCACGCATTCAGCAGGTCAGTCGGCATCAAGCCGTGGTCAAGTGAACGATGTACCTGCACTAGTTTAGTGTTTGTGGCCGTTTTAAATGTGTGCTGCAATAGAAAACCCCACCAAATGTGAAGTGCATGCTGTTATAAGGTTTTTTACAGCCAAAGGATATTCTGCAGCAGCTATTCATCGTGAGCTTTGTGCCGTGTACGGACCAAGAGTTATGAGTCAAGGAGTGGTCCGTGAATGGGTACGTTTATTTAAAAGTGGACGAGAAAACGTTCATGATGAAGAGAGGAGTGGTAGACCATCATTGGTGACGGACGAACTCGTTCAGACAGTTGACGCAAAAGTTCGTGAAAACCGACGTTTCACAATGTCGGAGTTGTCTACTGATTTTCCACAGATTTCTAAGACTCTCTTGTACGAGATAGTCACAGCAAGATTGGGTTACTGTAAGTTCTGTGCACGATGGGTGCCCAAAATTCTTACCGACCACCACAAAACTCAAAGAATGGCCTCTGCATTAGACTTTCTGTCACGTTATGAGGACGAAGGTGAACCATTGTTAAACAGAATTGTGACTGGGGACAAAACCTGGATTAAGTACGTGAACCCTGAGACAAAAGAACAATCAAAGATGTGGGCACATTCAAATTCGCCTACCAAACCAATAAAAGCCCGGCAAGATTTTTCCGCCCGAAAATTGATGGCAACGGTGTTTTGGGATGCAAAAGGGGTGTTGTTGGTTGAATTCATGGAACGTGGAACGACCATTAATCAAGACGTGTACTGTGAAACACTAAAAAAATTACAACGGGCTATACAGAACAAACGCCGTTGTATGCTGACTTCCGGTGTCGTTTTTTTGCACGATAACGCCCGTCCTCACTCTACTCGCAGAACAACAGCCCTTTTTGAGTCCTTCAAGTGGGATGTTGTCAACCATCCACCTTACAGCCCAGATCTGGCGCCAATCGATTATATATCACCTCTTCATGCATATGAAGATATGGCTCGGGTCCCAGCCATTTGATAACGACGAAGAGCTCAAAGATGCGGTCACAGGCTGGCTCCAGGCACAAGCGGGTGATTTTTATGCAGAAGGAATTTCAAAGCTTGTGAACAGATACGATAAGTGCCTCAATCATTATGGAGACTATGTAGAAAAATAGTGCAAAGATGTAGTTGTAAGATGTATATATTAAAATATTTTTATTAAGCTTGGTGAATTTTTTGCAATCAACTGGAGGTTACTTTCCGAACGGCCCTCGTAATTGCTATAATTGCTGCCCTGGAATCTGAGAGAATAACTGCTTGCTGAAAATGTGAAATTCTGTACAAAAGATTTTGTAGGGCCATTCGAATTGCTTCAATTTCTCCATCTAAGTTAGTAGTTCCATAACTTAAAGATTTGTAATAGGAAAAGAGGTGACATATGACTCCAGCACCTGCTCCATCTTGGTTTGATATCAATGATCCATCAGTATAAATATGGAGCCATTCATTTTCTGGAAATCTAGTATGGATTGTCTCTAATGCCAATAATTTTAGAACACTAGTTGGAGTATCACTTTTTTTAACTTCTCCTGTCAGGTGTAAATAATATGTGATGTCTAATGTATGTGTCGGATTGACTTTAGATATGAAGTTTTCCTTTGAATTAGGAAGGTGTACATTTTTCTTGATGTCTTGAATTTTGGAAAGAAAGCTCTCCTGAGTCTTTAGTGTATGTGTAAAATTTCTCTTGTGCCATGTATTGAATGGGAGTCTGATCAACTTTTCGTGTTGAATAAGAGCCGCTTTTTCTATTTCATATTCAATGGGGTATTGGTTGGTTAGTATTTCCATTGCTGCTATTGGTGTGGTTTTGATAGCACCTGTAATTGATCTCAGACTTTGGTTTTGAAAGATTTGAATTTTTTTTGTGTTTGCTGTTACAAGAACTTCGCTGCAGTAAGTAAATAATGGCTTTATATATACATTGTATGTTGTGTTAAGAGTTGCTCTGGAACATCCCCACTTCATTCCTGTTAGACGTTTTAACAGTGAAAGGTGCCTCTCTGCTCTTTGTATTACATTTTCTATTTGTTTGGTCCATGTAAGTTTGGTATCAAATGTAACTCCTAAATACTTCGCTTCCTTTGTTTCTAGTAATTGTTGACCCTCAAAATTTATTTTTATTTTTAGTGGTTTGTTTCTTAATGAAAAGATTTGGTAGTTTGATTTTGTTGTATTAACAGTCATTAAATTTTCTTTGGTCCACCTCTAAGTTGGTTAAGGATTGTTGCATGGTTTTTTCTAGTTCTGTACTTTTGCTTTTTGGTTTTGAAGTCCACATTACTAAGTCATCAGCAAATAGTGCACACTTCACGCCTGATTCTTGTATTTGTTGTGGCAGATCGTTAATAAATATATTAAAAAGTGTTGTGCTGAGCACTGCGCCTTGTGGTACGCCAAGGTGTACTTATTTGTATTTAGATATATTTCTTCCATATCCAGTTGCAATAAAGCGTTGTGTTAGGAAAGGGGGAACATTATTTTAAGTGCCAAAATTAATATTTTGAAATAGAGAACAAAATATAATTCCCATGAACCTACTAATCAGAATAATTTTACTTTCACCTCAATTTTGCACAAAATATTGAACACCATAAAATAATACCTATCACATACCATCCTGTTACACCAAATGAGCAGGAAGTGCAATTTTAATGGCAGTGGCACTTACCATTATGTTCCCCCAAGCAGCAGAATTCTTCCTCTCAAGAACCAACGTGCATGCACACATACGCACACACTCAAACTTTTCTTAATATACACTTTTAATGAAATTAATTACAACATTAAATGCTGCAAAATGATTTTATATAGATTAGGTTTCTGCTTATGTCTACAGAATTAGAATAGAGCTTAGTCAGAACTTTTTAGTTTCAATTCTTCAGTGTTTGATAAACGGAAAGTAATAAAATAAATGTACAATTTGTAGCCAAATAAACAGGATCAACTGGGGCTTTTTAAGCTCTTTATTCTGTCTGGGTAAGTGTTACATAATTATTGACTAGTACACTTCTTGGAATAGAATGAAATTGCCTATTATTTTTACATGCATTCTCTGCAAAATAACACAACTTTTGTTTTTGCATGCATTCTCCATCCAATTAACTTTTCACTACTTCATGGAATTCTCAAATAAAGCTGTGTACACCCTTTTTATTTTTCTTGTGATTTATAAATTGAAATTACAGTGTTTTATAGCTCAACTCTGACAGAAAGAATAGGGATTTTTAATGGTGAAACTGCTATGAAAGTTGGTTTAGTAGTTTTTGAGATTACCCTACATACACGCATCTATATTTATATACAAACAGGGTTCAAATTAATGAGATGGGGGATTTCCCCCTCTCATTAAATAATTTCTCTGGCTCATTAAAGAATTCGTTAAACACCAGCAGTAAGCTTGTTGGCATAAATAAATAAATAAGAATTCCCTTCCTGCCAGGGAAGTATTTCTTTCATTTTACTGTATGTGTTTGCTATTACTGCTCTTTGAAAATACAAGAAGACATGGAACACTTTTGATGCACTCTGTACACAGTACAAATGTGAGCTGTGAGTAAGCAAAAGTAACATCGCAAGTAAGCTAAACTTTAAAGAATTCTCAGGTTCATTAGTTGGGCTGGCATGTGTCACAATTTCAGCAATTTTGTGCCAGCAATGACAACTGTTCAGTTTCTTGCAACTCACTGCTCTATCCTTCGTTAACATGGATAAATTGTGACAAGAAAGCGAAAAGTTACAGACAGTAATGACAGTGAAGTAAACCAGTTCAAATCTCAGGCTTCAACTTTAAGTAATATTAATATTACAGATTCTCAAGTAAAAATTGCAGCATTGGAAGTGACATGCCTTAGCAACAATAGTGAGAGTAGGTGCATTATACTAACTGGGGTATGTGTAGACAAAACTAGATTTGAAAAATGGAAAACAATCATCCCTGACTTTCATCAGTTTGTGAGGGTTATATGCCTGTACTGCTCAGAAATACTAAATCACGGTGCTCTTAAAGACAGACAAATGCATATTGCTGCCATCACCACCGGTGCTATGTTTTATGTATATCACATCAATGCTACTACCACTGGTATTACTACCATTATTGCCATAAATACAACACAAACTTCAGTTTCCCCCTCCTTGTCAGAAAGTCTGATTCAAACAGTGTATATAAATATACAAGTTTCCTCATTATAATATTAATACAGATAAAGAAGCAGCAGTAAACAAAAACATAGTTCAAGAATCTGATTTCCTATTGAAACATTACCCAAGAATCAAGTCTTACCTTGATGTTGTTGGAGTGACGTCCCCATCCTGGAACAAACATACCGTTTCAGACAATAATGTGTACAGCAGCAATAAATACTTTGCAATTATCTTTAAAGAACTAGTTTTTACTTATTTTTAAATTGCTTTGTGATATGAGTTATGTAGAAACAGTAAGTGAATATTTATTCTCATAATTCTAATTATACAAATACACTCTTAGTCTATTGTAACAAAATAAAACAAATTTACTTCTAACCACACTTGCCACAATAAAACAAGTATAATTAATTTTAACAACATTTCACACTATTACCTTAGTTACTGAAAGTTAGTAGCTATTCAAACTGGTTATCAGCTGGAAATTTACGAAGTTCATTCCTCCCTCTTGCAGTTGCTTATTTTTATTACTTCCCCTTATATTTCACATTTTGTTTTACACATAATGGGGAAATTTATTATGACCACTATTTACTTTTACACCTCACTACCCCTTTCCATTTTCTCTATTTACTAATACTTCTTTTAACCTATTAAACCTTATTTTTCCTAATATTTATTTTTTTACTTTTAACTCCAATGGAAAGTCTTTCCATTTTTTGGGTATTAAATTCTCTCTCCCTTTTGTGTACAATTACATTCCAAAATATAGTGCCAATTTTCCCAAAACCTACCACATTTCAGGCATTTCTTTCCCTCCTTTTCATCCCTATTATGCCACTTGGATTCATTATCCTGCCCTAGCCCATGCACACCATTCTGGCCTCTTTAGTGCATGTTTTAAGTACTTTTCTCTCCCCATTTTATTTTTAAAAATCTATAATATATTAATGGCTTTGTTTCATTAAAACCGCTCACAATTTCTTGCTTTTTGATATTCTTCACCATTCTTCTAATTTCCCTCCAGAAACCCTTACTTTTATTGTTTGTTTCTGCCCATGTTTCCCCCATTCCTATTTCCTACAATATTATCTGTATTTTGTGTATGCCATTTTCTTTTTTTCTCATTTTCTCCTGTTAACACCATACATTGTTTTAACAGATCATTTTCTTCCAATATATTTATTCTGAACCAGTATTTAACTGCTCTTTCTACCATTTTACCTTTTGCTCCTACTTTCCCTAATTCTGGTAGCACCAATATTATTTTACAGTACTATGTGTATTATGTCTACATTTTCCCAAACTTTTTCCACCCCATATGTCTGCTGCATATAGCATCCTTGCTTCCACCACTCCACTATGAATCCTTTCTAACCTTTCTAATTTTTATTTCTGGTATTTTTACTTTCTCTACAACATATAGTAATTAGGGATGGTACTGTATTCCAGCCAAAAATGTGATGTTAAGATTTCACCAGAAATATGTTTTGAGGCTCCCTGAACCCCCACCCCCCAAAACCATTTTAGAAGGTGTGCGTGTGTGTGTGCACACACACATGCATCTGTCTGTAAATAACATAACACAAAAGTGAAAAGTTGGTTAAAAACCAAATTGGTATGTAACTTTACTATCTTTCAAGGATTTGACACAGATATTTTGAAGAAAATTTCTCTGCTTACCCTTTACATGGAACATCTTTATTTTTCTTGAAAATGGCTCTAATGATTTCATTAAAATGCCACATGTTTAAGATATTTTTAAGGCAAATGAGATGTATGTTTTGATTCTGAAGTAAGAACAAATTAGAAACTAAAAACTTCACTTATCTTAGTAATATTGCAAGTTCCTGGTGCAAAGCTGACTAAAGTTTCGAGTTGACTCCAACTCATTCTCATAGCTATACAAACATATTGGTTTCCAAAGCTACTAATGCTCATTTTAATTACTAATCTCTGAAAACAAAAATCTATAAATACAATCTATAGAAGGTGTTTCAAAATTCATAACACAGTTCCTGTTTTTTAAAATAAATATTTTTTTCCCAAACCATTAAATCTATAGGTCCACTTAATTATTTTAATAATTTAACTTCTGGATAAATTTCATGATTAAATGACCAAAAATGATCTGCCACAGCTGATTCTCAGTTTGTTTATATTTAATATTTCTAAAATGCTCTTTTATTCTGGTTTCTAAATGGTGTTTAGTTTTACCAATGTAAACCTTATCACAATCCAAACAGCTAAATTGATAAATGCGAGATTTTTTTATAATTTGGTATTTTATCTTTTTTAGAAAGTTTAGTAAATTTTGTGTATTAAATTTATTTTGAGGGACCAAATTTATTCCATATTCTTTAAAAATCTTTGTAAATTTTTATTGGCCCATTGAATTTTCTGGCTATAGCCCATGTAGTTCTGTTTACTCTTGATGACTTTTGCATAACTGGTAAACCGTAAGAGATAGACCAAATCTTATTATACAAAAAATATATATCTCGTTAAAACACAATCTATGTCCAAATAAATTTTTTTGTGGGATGAACCATTTTGGAAACATTCCTTGTTATTTGTGTGAGTTTTGCAACAGTTGAACATTTCTCAAATGGATGGTCTTTCTTTACATTTTTATATCTTAGCCGTGCAAAGAAATTGGAATTTCAAAGCTTTTACATAGTGACCAGCTATAAAAGATTTGACTATCACATGAAGCCTACTGTAATCCCATATTCCTCTTGTACCTACAAGAAAATTATCTGTAGTAATACCATGAGAGGCTTTCATATGACATAATGCTGGTGTGCAAAGTGCAAGAAAAATTATCCTAAATATGAAAACCTCCAGTGATATTTGTTTAGAGTGAGTGAGTGGTTAGGGTTTAAGGGCCCGTCGACAGCTAGGTCATTAGAGCCCCTATTTGTTTAGAGTATTCTGCAAAACAATAGTTCATTTATTTCATACTATTTAATATTAATAGTTATTTAAGGGTAAACAACTTGGAATAACATTCATACATTTTAATTACGATCTATTTTCACCATTGGCATAACTAATCCAGTAGATTAGAACAATATTAGAACAATAAAACCAATAATTTTAGCATCTAATCCAGGGAAATGAAGAATTAGACATATGATGAATATAAATTAACAAATTTGGTTACTAGACCGTTCACTAAAGATAAGTCTGCTATATTTAAAATTACAGTATTTAGACTTCGCCTCTTCAATTAAAATATCAATATCCCCTCTAGAATATTTGCCAAATCTTTTGTATGCCATTTGTAATGACCTACTAATTGCTTTTTTACTGTGCATGGATACTTCAAATCTTCATAAATGTAAGAAAATATTTAGAATGGCAGAACCAACAGGAGGAGGTGAGTTTGTAAGAATAGTTAGTGCAAGAGTGGAGAAAGTCAAACAAGTGCAACACATCAGACTTTTTAACACATGCCAAAATACCAGTATTGATTGCTTCACCTTTGCCAGTACATTTTTCTTCTGTTCACCCCAATCTCCTGCACAAGCCTAATCCCTAAATAGTCAATTTTCCTCACTACTGCCAACTCTTTTTGTTCCCAATACCATTTTTCAGTCGCATAATTTATATTGTCTCAAAGATCTTAATTTTCTATATTCCTTTATTTATTTTCAACTCCCAATCATTATAGTATACTATAACAATTGCTTTACTTAGCCCAACAACTGAAGCACAACCTACCACCATATCATCTGCAAACAGTAATCCTGATATTTCCTTATTATTCATAACTAGAACATGTTTAATAGTTTCTCTTATCTCTTCCAATAATGTCATCCATAAATAAATTAAATAACAGTGGACTAAGTTTACATTGTTGTTGTTGTTGTAGTGTTTAACGCCCGCTTTTACTACTACGGCACCGCAGGCGGTGACACTGATGATACATGGAATGAAGATGGAGTACCAGTGGAATGAGATAGCGGGGGAAACCGGAGTACCCGGAGAAAACCCGCCCTGACGCTGCTTCGTCCACCACGAATACCACATGCGGGTCCCTGGGATCGAACCCGGGTCGCCTAGGTGGTAGGCGAGCGCGCTAACCGCTCTAAGTTTACATCCCTATCTTACTCCTGAAATACTATGTACATACTCCATTACTTTGGCAATTTTATACAGAATTTTCCTGATATAGCTTATGCAATAACTCAATAAATGTATTGCTTAACCCCTTTCTTCTTAATTTTATCCATTAGTTAAATCCAAGTGCAACAGCCCATTAAGGGCCAAGGCTTGCTGTCCAGTTGCTGGTATTCCACCTCTGCCCACTACAGGCATCATTGGTGGGGTGCACTACTGGAGGGTGGTACGTGGTCAGCGTCCCAAGCCCTCCTGGCCAGTTATGCAGCCTTTTTTACCTTGGGCCACTACTTCTCCATCAAGTAGCTCCTAATTGGCCCCTCCAGGATCTAATGAGGCTGAGTGCACCCCATGGCAGACCTCCCAGCAGCGGAAACATCCCATGCTGGTACCAGGGATCGAACCCAGGTCCTCCGTGACTGAGGCAAGCATGCTACCAACTGCGCAATGGGGGTGGTCTAATTTTATCCATAGTGCCTCTACATATTAATGGTATCAAAAGCCTTCTCTAGATCAATAAATACCATGTACACCCTTTCTCTTTTATTGCTTAAATATTTGTCTACAATTGTCTTAATTATGACAATATTATTAGATGTTCTGCCTGCTCTAAATCCTGCTTTGAAGTCTGGTTATCTTTTCTCCAGGCCTACCCAGTTCTGCAGCCTATTAGCTAAAATGCCTGTAAAAATCTTTCCTAAAATTTAAAGTAAACTTATTCCTCTGTGACCAGCCAGATTATATTTTTCCAAAATAGTGTGGGTGGTATATGAGATCTCCCTCTCTCCTCTAGAAATTTCCTATCTTCATAATATTATTAATAACTGTAACATTATCACAAAAGCAGCAAATTAAATGGGTTTACAGGAGAATAGTTTTGTCCACACTGATGCATATCTAAGTATCTTCTGCATGATATTCCATCTATTTCTAACAAAGAGAATTGGGAGAAATGGGCTGTTAAGGACAATGGGATAGTATTCATTTCCTATGTATTCAGATGCTCACACATAATATAGGGCTTTCGAATCGGTTCTTCACCACTGCACGGCCTTTTGCCTACGCAAGCTTGAAGTTGCCACACCGGGTTTGCCACTGCTAACAAGCCACACATAAAACATATATACAAATCTTACCTTATAGAAAATGCTGGAAATGTGAATGATGGTTTAATCGATCCACAGCTTCTGTTCTTTTCAGATGAGGCATGATTTCATCTAAATGGTCGTGCGAACACTCATAACAATCGGTATTGGGCATCTCAAAATCCACATCGCGTTCAAGAAATCCCTCATTATGATCAGGAAGTTGGAGTTAGGTGTGCTGTTAGCGGTAGATGCATAATTGGTCCAATATTTTATGACCAGACTGTAAATAAAGAGAGGTACCGAAATAACATTTTGACCCCATTTTTTCCTGAACTGACAGAAGAAGAGTAACCATATGGGTGGTTTCAACAAGATTCTTCTACTGCTCATACAGCCGACGACTCTATGGATAAAATTAGGGAGTTGCTTGAAGATAGAGTGATTATTAGTGCTGGTGTATGGCTCTCTCCCTCCCCTGATCTAACAGTGTTTGATTTTAACTTGTGGGGTAACCTGAAAGGCAAAGTTTACAAAGAAAAATCCTCACACATTGGAAGAACTAAGACAAAATATTAGAAATGAAATCAGAGACATTACAGTGGCCAAACTTAATCGTGTGAATCAGAATGTGTTTTCCCGATATAATGCCTGTATAGCAGAGGAAGGATGACATTTCCAGGCATTTTTTATAAGGTACGATTTTTATACATGTTTTACGTGCGGCTTGTTAGGAGCGGCAAACCCAGCCACGACAACTTCAAACTCGCACAGGCAAAAGGCCGTGCAGCAGTGAAGAACCGATTCGAAAGCCCTGTAGTATCTTACAAGTAATATAACGAAAGACAGTATGTGTGTACTAATTTTGATGATTACTTCACCAGTAATAACATAGTAATAACAATGTTTTTCTTAAAGATCACACAATGCTATACATTTCTATAAAAATGAGCAATTTGGGGTATCTACATACTCACATATACCTTCACCCTAGTTTTCTCAAACAATATATGTTGGATATTTAACTAAAGTAAATTCAATGTTGCTGTTTTCTTTAGGCCTTGCAGTCTTAACAGGTAAAGGGAGAGGCATTAAACTTTATAATGGGAGAGACTGAGTTCAACCATTCCCTTAATTTCTCTTTAATTTCATTTATCATTTTTTTTTCTCTCTTTCAAAGTTTGAGGAATGAATTGCTGATTGAAAAATACATGCCGCAATATCAGTATTTTGGTATGATTCCAACAAAACTTTCCATAAGTACATATCTTATAACTCAACAACTACCATCACCATCATCACTTTCAACTACTTAACTGCACTATGTGACAATCATTGTTCACATTCACCAACTACCTCCTAGACTTATTAATTTTTATTGCAAAACTCAACTATTTTATCAGCCATAACAATAATATTAATACTAATAATAATCATGATAATGATGATGATGATAATGATAATGATAATAATAACAATAATAATAATAATAATAATAATAATAATAATAATAATAATAATAATAATAATAATAATAATAATAAAATAAATAAATAAATAATAAAAATTCCAACTGCAGTGGATTTTACAAAACTTACCATGACACCATAAGTTGAAGTTTGTATTTCTGGCCACCATGGCTCTGCTTTAATTTCTACTTCAACCATTTCATCATCATTCTCTGAACCAATTTCGCTTTTGATATTTATCTCACAGTAGTTGCTGCATGATACAGTTTCAGTTTCAATCTCCATTATAGAATGTTTGCTAATACATTCTCTCTCCTGTACACAAAAGTCTGGAGAAGCAGCATCTGGTTTAATTTCTGTTTTGACTGCCAGGGCAGAACCATCATCCAGAAGCACAGCATCACTATTTGTCACTGTTACAACATTCGTGGTTAAGAACTCTCTGCCATTCTGTGAAGCTACGTCTGAGACAGGGTCCTCTTTTTCTATTTTGGTAACCATTTCAAAACTGTTGCTGGATCTGATGTTGCTGAGTCTGGAGAAACAAACACATCATGAACAGCTGTACAATAGCAAGTAAACTGTATGGTCATAAGACAGGACTGTTTATACAGTGTTAGGGTGCAACTACAGATTTGTTTTTGGTAACCTAGGATAGTGGAATGAACATTACATCAATATTTACTTCATTTGTGAACTATTAATTTTAGTTAATAATACTATGCTTTTAGGTTGGTTTGTAACTCCAAGGACAATCATATCTTATTTATCAGGTTTATTTTCCCCAAAAGTGCAGGACAGATTGTTCAGAGGGGTGACAGTGAGCTGTCTTCATGATAATGGATGTCAAGGTCACTCGCATGAAACTATTAAATGGAATAAGTCATGGTTCATCTGCCCAAATACTCCTTATATGTGTTATCTACAACTTACATCTTTATACAGAAAGAAATGAGAAAGAGTCTTTAAGTGCATCTTATAGTGAATGTAATGCTTATTTTAACGTGTGATAGTTTGAATGCTTTCTGCAAGGCTAATGACTCCAGATCATGTATGCGCTAACATGTGAGGTATTTAATTATGAACATGTGGAAGCAAGCTGGGTGGTCTAAATTGACAGGTGTTGTTAATTATTATTTATTTATGCCAACAAACTTACTGTTGGTGTTTTTAAACACACAAGCCGTGTGTGGGCAAAGTTTGAGAGTTAGAACTGAAACTTAAAAATTCAATGCCACAACTGGGATTTGAACCACAGACCTTCCGCTTACCAGGCAGCTGCCCTAACACTGAGCTATTGTGACAAACTGCCAGAATGGCGTTAAATTCTCAAACCAGTTCGTATTTCTCCTGGTAAATCACAAAGGCAGTCTCACATGAGAGACAAATTACCCCAATGGTGACTTACTATTGTAAGTACCTTACATCCCAGGATAAATAAACTTCAGATGGTAATTATGCCAACAAACTTACCGCTGGTGTTTTCAAACACACAAGCTGTGTGTGGGCAAAGTTTGAGAGGTAGAACTGGAACTTAAAAATTCAATGCCACAACTGGGATTTGAACCACAGACCTTCCGCTTACCGGGCGGCTTTGATTTGATTTGGTGTGGTTTAAGGGCGCTCAACTTCTAGGTCATCAGCACCCTTAAAAGACTCATGGCAATAGCCAGATATAAATTTCACTCAAAAAATAAAAAATACTAGCAACAAGAAGAATATCCAAAGGTAAAAAGCAGTGGCAATAGCCAGATGTGAAACAAGGTGATAAATATGTCCAAAAGTAGAAACAGATAGTTAAAAAATTTGAAATCCTCAAATTGATATTGCAATCCGCCAAAAAATTAAAAACTCTATCAACCGCTGTTTTCTCGTCCGCTAGGACCTCTGCAATTCTGGCAGGCAGCTGCAGAGAATCCCGAAGGTGCGCTAGAGAGCAACACTCTAGCAGCACGTGGCGAACCGACAGAAGGTTGTCACACAGAGGACATAGAGGGGCAGGGTCCCTTTTAAATAGGTAACCGTGCGAAAAATTGCAGTGCCCTATTCTTAATCGAGCCAAACTAACCTCCTCGCGACGAGATGTGCGACAGGAAGTTACCCAGTTTATCGGAAACTCTTTCACCTCTCTAAGCTTATTACCGCGGAGAACTGACCACTCGTCGTGCCAGGACGACTGCACCGCTCTCCGCACTTCAAGCCGAAAGTCTTCCGAAGTAACACGTGAGATGGTAATACTGGGTTCTGTAGTTGCCGTCTTTGCTGCTGAATCTGCCATTTCATTCCCCGGCAAACCTACGTGACCAGGAATCCATGCACACACCACGTCAACACCAGAAGCGTGTAAAACATGGAGGGCATCCTGGATACGTTGTACAATAGGGTGGGGGTTGTACAACTGACAAAGGCTCTGCAGTGCACTAAGGGAATCGCTCAAAATCAAGCAGTCACCTAATTTACGACGGCGCACATACAAAACGGCTCGATAAATTGCATAAAGCTCTGCAGTAAAAATGGAAGTGCTATTTGGAAAACCGAATGTATATGGTTCGGTTCCATAAACATAAGCATATCCAACACCGTTGGTGCTCTTTGATCCATCGGTGTAAATATATCGACAGTCAGGGTAGCCTGACAAGAATTCTAAGAAATACGAGCGGATACTTGAAATAGGCATCGTGGACTTCTGGTGTACGGTCATCCCAAGATCTACATGGGGCGTACCAGATAGCCAAGGGGGGTAAAGCCTCTCGCCCTTGGCGAACATCATAGGCAGTTCCACACCAAGCTTCACTAGGAGCTCTTGGAAACGGAACCCTGCAGGCTTAGGATTAAGGGTGCTATTCCTATATCGTTCTCTTAGCGTGGTGGTGAAAAAGGAAGCGAACGTTGGATGCTTAGGCATACATCTAAGCGCACAACCATAATTTGCCAAGAGAATCTCACGCCGATAATGCAGAGGAGGTTCTGCAGACTCGGCGTAAAGGCTCACCACTGGGCTTGTTGGAAAAGCTCCTGTTGCAATGCGGATGCCCCTATTATGGACCACGTCTAATCTTCTCAGCACAGATGGTCGTGCTGACGAATAAACAATACACCCATAGTCTAGCTTGGATCGGACCAATGCGCGATATATTTGCAACAAAATTGTCCGATCCGCTCCCCACGATTTGCCATTCAGTACTCGCATAATATTTAGGGAACGGTCACATCTCGCTCTTAGCTGTGCAATATGCGACGACCAACTAAGCTTCCTGTCCAAGATCAAACCCAGGAAGCGCGTCTCTTCTGCGAAGGGAAGTGAATCTGGACCAAATCGGAGCGAAGGTGGTAATCGTCTCCTACGGCGCCAGAAATTAACGCAGATTGACTTCTCAGTTGAAAAACGGAAGCCGTTTTTCACGCTGCATTCTCTAAGGTTGTCCAAACATTGCTGCAGGCGCCGTTGTAAGAACGCCGTGCGCTGAGAAGTGCAATAGACAGCGAAGTCGTCTACGAATAGGCATGACGAAACTCCAGGTGGAACACATTTCCAGATGGAGTTAATTGCTATAGCAAAGAGCGTGACACTTAGCACCGAACCCTGAGGTACTCCCTCCTCCTGAACAAAAGAATTAGAAAAAACCGAGCCGACCCTTACTCGGAAAAAGCGGTCCTTCATAAACTCCTGAATGAAAAGTGGTAGGCGTCCACGTATGTTCCAGGCATACAGGGAATGTATAATCCCTGCTCGCCAGCACGTATCATAAGCCTTCTCAAGATCGAAAAATATGCCGACGGTTTGACAGTTCTTCATAAAGCCGTCCATTATCTGTGTCGATATTGACACAAGATGGTCAACAGTTGAACGGCGTCGTCGAAAACCACACTGGATATTAGTCAGTAGCTTACGACTTTCTAAACACCATACCAATCATCCATTGATCATGCGTTCCATCACCTTGCAAACGCAACTGGTGAGGGAAATAGGACGATAGCTGGAGGGAAGATGACGGTCCTTCCCAGCCTTCAAGATGGGAATAACGGTGGCCTCCCGCCAATTTTCTGGGAGTATACTGTCAACCCAAACACGATTATAGACCTCGAGCAGGAATGCCTTACCTTCAAGAGAGAGCTGTTGTAACATTTGAACATGAATACCGTCCGGTCCTGGTGCTGAACATCGCGAAGATTTCAGGGAATGCTCCAGCTCCGCCATGGTGAAAAGGCGATTGTAATCTTCTACGTTTCTAGAACGAAACGTGAATTTAATTTGATTTGATTTGGTTTAAGGGCGCTCAACTTCAAGGTCATCAGCGCCCTTAAAAGATTCATGGCAATAGCCAGATATAAATTTCACTCAAAAAATAAAAATACTAGAAACAGCAAAATATACAAAGGTAAAAAGCAGTGGCAATAGCCAGATATGAAACAAGGTGATAAATTTGTCCAAAAGCAGAAACAGATAATTTAAAAAATTCAAATCCTCAAATTTATATTACACTGCGCTAAAAAATTAAAAACTCTATCAACCGCTGTTCTGTCGTCCGCTAGGATCTCTGCAAGTCTGGCAGGCAGCTGCAGAGAATCCCGAAGGTGCGCTAGAGAGCAACACTCTAGCAGCACGTGGCGAACCGACAAAACGTTGTCACACAGCGGACATAGAGGCGCAGGGTCCCTTTTAAATAGGTAACCGTGCGAAAAATTGCAGTGCCCTATTCTTAATCGAGCCAAACTAACCTCCTCGCGACGAGATGTGCGACAGGAAGTTACCCAGTTTATCGGAAGTTCTTTCACTTCTCTAAGCTTATTACCGCGGAGAGCTGACCACTCGTCGTGCCAGGACGACAGCACCGCTCTCCGCACTTCAAGCCTGAAGTCTTCCGAAGTAACACGTGAGATGGTAATACTAGGTTCTGTAGTTGCCGTCTTTGCTGCTAAATCTGCCATTTCATTCCCAGGCAAACCTACGTGACCAGGAATCCATGCACACACCACGTCAACACCAGAAGCGTGTAAAACATGGAGGGCATCCTGGATACGTTGTACAATAGGGTGGGGGTTGTACAACTGACAAAGGCTCTGCAGTGCACTAAGGGAATCGCTCAAAATCAGGCAGTCACCTAATTTACGACGGCGAACATACAAAACGGCTCGATAAATTGCATAAAGCTCTGCAGTAAAAATGGAAGTGCTATTTGGAAAACCGAATGTATATGGTTCGGTTCCATAAACATAAGCACATCCAACACCGTTGGTGTTCTTTGATCCATCGGTGTAAATATATGTACGGTCAGAGTAACCTGACAAAAATTCTAAGAAACACGTGCGGATACTTGAAATAGGCATCGTGGACTTCTGGTGTATGGTCATCCCAAGATCTACATGGGGCGTACCAGATAGCCAAGGGGGGTGAAGTCTCTCGCCCTTGGCGAACATCACAGGCAGTTCCACTCCAAGCTTCACTAGGAGCTCTTGGAAACGGAACCCCGCAGGCTTTGGATTAAGGGAGCTATTTCTATATCGTTCTCTTAGCGTGCTGGTTAAAAAAGAAGCGAACGTTGGGTGCTTAGGCATACATCTAAGCGCACAACCATAATTTGCCAAGAGAATCTCGCGCCGATATTGCAGAGGAGGTTCTGCGGACTCGGCGTAAAGGCTCACCACTGGGCTTGTTGGAAAAGCTCCTGTTGCAATGCGGATGCCCCTATTATGGACCACGTCTAATCTTCTCAGCACAGATGGTCGTGCTGACGAATAAACAATACACCCATAGTCTAGCTTGGATCGGACCAATGCGCGATATATTCGCAACAAAGTTGTTCGATCCGCTCCCCACGATTTGCCATTCAGTACTCGCATAATATTTAGGGAACGGTCACATCTCGCTCTTAGCTGTGCAATATGCGACGACCAACTAAGCTTCCTGTCCAAGATCAAACCCAGGAAGCGCGTCTCTTCTGCGAAGGGAAGTTCATCTGGACCAAACCGGAGCGCAGGTGGTAATCGTCTCCTACGGCGCCAGAAATTAACGCAGATTGTCTTCTCAGTTGAGAAACGGAAGCCGTTTCTCACGCTCCATTCTCTAAGGTTGTCCAAACATTGCTGCAGGCGCCGTTGTAAGAATGCCGTGCGATGAGAAGTGCAATAGACAGCGAAGTCGTCTACGAATAGGCATGACGAAACTCCAGGTGGAACACATTTCCAGATGGAGTTAATTGCTATAGCAAAGAGCGTGACACTTAGCACCGAACCCTGAGGTACTCCCTCCTCCTGAACAAAAGAATTAGAAAAAACCGAGCCGACCCTTACTCGGAAAAAGCGGTCCTTCATAAACTCCTGAATGAAAAGTGGTAGGCGTCCACGTATGTTCCAGGCATGCAGGGAACGTAGAATCCCTGCTCGCCAGCACGTATCATAAGCCTTCTCAAGATCGAAAAATATGCCAACAGTTTGACAGTTCTTCATAAAGCCGTCCATTATCTGTGTCGATATTGACACAAGATGGTCAACAGTTGAACGGCGTCGTCGAAAACCACACTGGATGTTAGTCAGTAGGTTACGACTTTCTAACCACCATACCAATCGTCCATTGATCATGCGTTCCATCACCTTGCAAACGCAACTCGTGAGGGAAATAGGACGGTAGCTGGAGGGAAGATGACGGTCCTTTCCAGCCTTCAAGATGGGAATAACGGTGGCCTCCCGCCAATTTTCTGGGAGTATACTGTCAACCCAAACACGATTATAGACCTCGAGCAGGAATGCCTTACCTTCAGGAGAGAGCCGTTGTAACATTTGTACATGAATACCGTCCGGTCCTGGTGCTGAACATCGCGAAGATTTCAGGGAATACTCCAGCTCTGCCATGGTGAAAAGGCGATTGTAATCTTCTACGTTTCTAGAACGAAACGAGAAGCCTTGAGATTCCACCTGAGTTTTAATTGGAAGGAACTCAGGGGAGTAGTTTTCCGAGCTAGACACTTGTGCGAAAGCACTGCCAAAGGTATTGGCCACTTCAAATGACTCAACAACAGCTCCTGTGGCTGTTTTTAGTCCCGCTATTGGTATTTGGGTCGTTTTTTGTGCAACACGCCTTAATCTATCCCACACAACCGAGGAAGGTGTGTGTCGGTTAAATGAAGCTACAAATTTGCTCCATGATGACTTTTTGCTATCCTTAATGACTTGTCTGGACCTGGCGCGCATTTTCTTGTATTCGATTAGGTTTTCCAAAGTAGGGTGACGTTGGAAAACCCTAAGTGCACGCCTTCGAGCACGAATGGCATTCCGACATTCTTCCGTCCACCAGGGAACGGGAAATCGACGGGGGTGTGTAGTCGACCGTGGAATCGATTGTTCAGCAGCAGAGAGAATGGTCTCCGTGAGATGCTGCACCAAATTATTCACTGAGTCGTGCTCGTTGTAGGTAAAGACAGCCAACTGGGTGTAAAGGTTCCAGTTGGCATGGTCCAAACGCCATCTGGGCATACGTGTGGAATATACATGTTGCGTCAAGAGACTAATAAGACATGGGAAGTGGTCACTAGAGTGTAAATCAGAGATGACATTCCATTGCAAGGAGACTGCCAACTGAGGTGAACAAACTGCAAGGTCAAGATGCGAGAAACTATTGTGAGAGTCCGAAATGAATGTAGGCTCTCCAGCGTTGAGGAGAGCTAGGTTGTGACTGTCCAAAAAGTCGGAAATGAGCGTACCTCTCGCACAAGCGCGACTTGAACCCCAAAGTGGGTGGTGCGCATTGAAGTCTCCCACCAACAGAAAAGGTGTTGGCAACTGGGAAACTAGATCTTCTAAATCAATGTGCGAGAAGTCATGGGAGGGAGGCAAATAAACATTACAGATAGTGAAATGTATGTTTGGCAGTTTAATCCATACAGCAACTGATTGTATATCAGATTGCAAAGGTAGAGTTTGCATATATACGTCATCTCTGACAAGTATCATAGCGCCGCCATGTGCCGGTACACCCTCTTCTGGTGTAACATCACACCGTACTGGGGTGTATCGCCTTAGATGGAAAGCGTCTTGAGGACGCAGCTTAGTCTCTTGCAAACATGCGACCAGAGGTTCGTTTTCTTTGAGCAAGAGCTCAAGTTCTGGTCTTTGAGTTCGAATGCCACGTATGTTCCAATGTAGGATAGCCATATTGCATTATGTATGGGATAGGTAACTCCAAGGTAACTCTTCATTACCTTTGAGTTGGCGGTTGTCGAACTAACTTAGCCCTTTTTTTTTCTCTGGGGCTCGCATTCTTGTCTGGCGCTTTTTCGCGCCTCTTTTCTACTGGGGGTCTCCCAGTGTGGGCAGATTCGTACTCCATGTCCTCTGCCGAGGACGTCCGTGTTCCGATACTGAATTTTGGTTCGAGAGCTTCGAACCGATTTGACACGGAGACCGGCGAAGATGAAAGACGCCGGTCAGAGTCCACTCCTGAAGATTCCCCAGAAGAGGATCTTCGAGGAGATCTCCTTGGACTCTTGTACCCCTTTGATGTACTGGGTTGAGCCTTATCTTCCTTGAGGAAATCGTTCTTTGTGTAGTTCTTTTTAAATTTTATCGGCGAGCCATTGTAAATAACGGGTTTGCTAGTCTTCTGTGTCGAGTTTGGCATTTTCGTTGGTGATCGAACAGTTGAATTTTTTTCACCAACAGATTTTGTACACGTTGATACAGATGTGCGTGCTGATGTTGAAGGCTTTGGTATAGAGCTACGGGCAACAAGTGTTTTTTCAGAAATTGTTGCCCCATTGAAATCGCTGGTCTGAGTTGCGATCTCTCTGCTCGCTACCGCTTTAGCTGCAACTGAGCTATAGGTTCCGGATCTGGGAACAGAGGGTTGGCGTAGACGCAAGAGCTTCCGGGCCTCTGAGAAGGGCACCTTCTCTTTAACACGTATCTCTTGGATCGCTCTTTCCTCTACAAAGCGGGGGCAGTCTCGGGAACTAGATGGATGTTCACCTCTGCAGTTCACACATGTAGGAGCTGTAGTACATGCACCATCGTGGGATTCATCTCCACATTGAGGGCATGTAGCTAGTCCCTTACAAAGCTCACTTGTATGACCAAAGCGCTGGCACTTAAAACACCTGAGTGGGTTCGGGATGAACGGCCTAACTTCGATGGATTCATACCCTGCCTTAATTCTTTGTGGGAGATCTACCCGATCAAAGGTCAGGAACAGGGTATTAGTTGGCTTTAACTCACCACCTTCTTTACGTTGAACCCGGTAAACGTGTATGACGCCTTGTTCCGCCAGATTCTCTTGAATCTCCTCATTGGATAATCCTTCCAATGCACGGGTGTTTATCACACCGCGCGAGGAGTTCAAGGTTCTGTGCATCTCGACGCGTACTGGATAACTTGCTAGCATGTTCGCTTTTAATATCTTAGCTGCCTGGGTAGCTGAAAGTGCTTCAACCAGGAGCGTTCCATTGCGAGATCTAGTGCATGATTTTACTGGACCAGCAATGTTATCCAAACCCTTTTGAATTGTAAACGGGCTTACCGATAAAAATTTCTTATCTCCCTCAGTTCGAGATATAACTAAGTAGCGAGGACCACTCGACTCAGCTACTTCCTTTACACAAACTTTTGTATTTTTTTTGTTGTGAGTTTTTTGAGAACTCATGGCGATGTCATCCTCCACCATTGCAAATGTCTCCGATGGCATGCTCACATCCTGGGCGCCACCCCGGCTTAGGTGAGAGTCCTGGCCTGGACCTTGCTCACCCTAGGGTCTCACCTCCCAATGTATAGACAGAGGGACCCAATCGCCTTCAGGAGTGCATCAGCTCATGCAATGGCCCCTCCCCGGGACTGACCTTTATCAGCGGATACGCACACAGATCCTACATGATAACCAGGGGCTGGGACTTACGCGATTACCCAGTCACCCCTTGCGTCACCCCATCCTCCGACGACCCGCGCGTAGGTTATCCATCAGACTGTGTACAGGGAGGTAACAGGTGGGAGGTCAAACACAAAAGTGGACCAAAGTTGATTGGGCGTTTGGCATGTGCCCTCTCACCTCTTGGAGGAACCCAATCGAGAGTATGGCTTGGGGCCCCGGGTACGCCAAACCCGTACCTACCATAGTAGGAGCCCCTGGGGGAGTTTGATTTCGGAGTCCTCTTCTCCTAGATGAGTCGTCAACCAAAACTAACGAGCCCCATCTACCCGTTTGGAATGTTCTTTGCTTCCCCTCACCTCTTGCCTACCAGTAATCAAAATGACACTTAGTAGGCCGTCTGGCTCAGGTACTGAGCCCCTCCGCCACGACAAGGCGACACTCCTTCGGAGGGGACGAAACGTGAAGCCTTGAGATTCCACCTGAGTTTTAAATGGAAGGAACTCAGGGGAGTAGTTTTCCGAGCTAGACACTTGTGCGAAAGCACTGCCAAAGGTATTGGCCACTTCAAATGAATCAACAACAGCTCCTGTGGCTGTTTTTAGTCCCGCTATTGGTATTTGGGTCGCTTTAGCTGCAACACGCCTTAATCTATCCCACACAACCGAGGAAGGTGTGTGTCGGTTAAATGAAGCTACAAATTTGCTCCATGATGACCTTTTGCTATCCTTAATGACCTGTCTGGACCTGGCGCGCATTTTCTTGTATTCGATTAGGTTTTCCAAAGTAGGGTGACGTTGGAAAACCCTAAGTGCACGCCTTCGAGCACGAATGGCATTCCGACATTCTTCCGTCCACCAGGGGACGGGAAATCGACGGGGGTGTGTAGTCGACCGCGGAATCGATTGTTCAGCAGCAGAGAGAATCGTCTCCGTGAGATGCTGCGCCAAATTATTCACTGAGTCGTGCTCGTTGTAGGTAAAGACAGCCAACTGGGTGTAAAGGTTCCAGTTGGCATGGTCCAAACGCCGCCTGGGCATACGTGTGGAAAATGTATGTTGTGTCAAGAGACTAATACGACATGGGTAGTGGTCACTAGAGTGTAAATCAGAGATGACATTCCATTGTAAGGAGACTGCCAACTGAGGTGAACAAACTGCAAGGTCAAGAAGCGAGAAACTATTGTGAGAGTCCGAAATGAATGTAGGCTCTCCAGTGTTGAGGAGAGCTAGGTTGTGACTGTCCAAAAAATTGGAAATGAGTGTACCTCTCGCACAAGCGCGATTTGAACCCCAAAGTGGGTGGTGCGCATTGAAGTCTCCCACCAACAGAAACGGTGTTGGCAACTGGGAAACTAGATCTTCTAAATCAATGTGCGAGAAGTCATGGGACGGAGGCAGATAAACATTACAGATGGTGAAATGTATGTTTGGCAGTTTAATCCATACAGCAACTGATTGTATATCAGAGTGCAAAGGTAGAGTTTGCATATACACGTCATCTCTAACAAGCATCATAGCGCCGCCATGTGCCGGTACACCCTCTTCTGGTGTGACATCACACCGTTCTGGGGTGTATCGCCTTAGATGGAAAGCGTCTAGAGGACGCAGCTTAGTCTCTTGCAAACATGTGACCAGAGGTTCGTTTTCTTCGAGCAAGAGCTCAAGTTCTGGCCTTTGAGTTCGAATGCCACGTATGTTCCAATGCAGGATAGCCATATTGCATTGTGTATGGGATAGGTAACTCCAAGGTAACTCTTCATTACTTTGGAGTTGGCGGTTGTCGAACTAACTTAGCCCTTTTTTTTCTCTCTGGGGCTCGCATTCTTGTCTGGCGCTTTTTCGCGCCTCTTTTCTACTGGGGGTCTCCCAGTGTGGGCAGATTCGAACTCCATGTCCTCTGCCGAGGACGTCCGTGTTCCGATACTGAATTTTGGTTCGAGAGCCTCGAACCGATTGGACACGGAGACCGGAGAAGATGACATTCGCCGGTCTGTAGCCATCCCAGAGGATTCCTCCGAAGAGGATCTCCTGGGAGATGTCTTTGGGCTTTTCTTTCCCTTTGCTGCCTTGGGAGATATCTTATTTTCTTTGAGGAAATCAGATCTTTGATACTGGGTCTTAAACTTCATCAGTGACACATCGTATACAATCGGTCTACTCTTAGAGCTCGGCTTCTTTGTTGGCGACCTTCCTGGTCTGCTGGATTGAACTGCGGTGCTTGTAGATGCTCTGGCGGACTTAGGTGATGTCTGAGGCTTTGGAGGTGACCTAGCTACGAGAATCTTATCTGAAATTGTTACCCCGCATTCATCGCTAGTTTGAGTTGCGATTTCCCGACACGGTACTGGTTTAGCTACAATCGAGCTATATGTACCGGAATTCGGGATAGTGGGCTGTCGCAAACGTAAGAGCTTTCGGGCTTCTGAGAAGGACACCTTCTCTCTAACCCGGATCTCCTGGATAGCTCTTTCTTCCACATAACGGGAACATTCTCGGGAGTTTGCTGGATGTTCTCCCCTGCAGTTAATACAGCTGGGAGGTGATGTACAGTCATCGTCATGGGCGATGCCTCCACAGTTCACGCAGGTAGCTCTACCACTGCATGTGTCACTTGTATGACCAAAGCGCTGGCATTTGTAACATCTAATCGGGTTCGGAATATATGGTCTTACTTCAATGGCCTCGTACCCAGCCTTTATCCTTTGTGGGAGATCTACCCGATTAAAGGTAAGGAAAAGGGTACGGGTAGGCAGATATTCGCCTCCATCTTTTCTCTGAACCCGGTATACTGCTGTTACACCTTGATCTTCGAGGTTCTCCTGAATCTCCTCATTGGACATGCCGTCCAATGCCCGGGTGTTCACAACTCCACGGGAGGAGTTCAAAGTCCTATGCAGTTCTACGCGTACCGGATAGCTACCTAACATATTCGCCTTAAGTAAAGTAGCCGCCTGGGATGCTGAATTAGCTTCAACCAGGAGCGTGCCGTTGCGAGATCTTGTGCAGTTCTTCACTGGGCCAGCTATTTTATCAAGACCCTTTTGGATAACAAATGGGTTCACCGATGTAAATTTCCTTCCTTCCTTCCTCAGTTCTAGTAAATATTAAGTAGCGAGGACCACTCAACTCTGCTACTTCCTTTCCAATCGTTTTCTGGTTTTTTATATTTTGTTTGGGATGTCCCATGGCGATGATATCCTCCACCATTGCAAATGTCTCCGATGGCATGCTCACTTCCTGGGCGCCACCCCGGCTTAGGTGAGAGTCCTGGCCTGGACCTTGCTCACCCTAGGGTCTCACCTCCCAATGTATAGACAGAGGGACCCAATCGCCTTCAGGAGTGCATCAGCTCATGCAATGGCCCCTCCCCGGGACTGACCTTTATCAGCGGATACGCACACAGATCCTACATGATAACCAGGGGCTGGGACTTACGTGATTACCCAGTCACCCCTTGCGTCACCCCATCCTCCGACGACCCGCGCGTAGGTTATCCATCAGACTGTGTACAGGGAGGTAACAGGTGGGAGGTCAAACACAAAAGTGGACCAAAGTTGATTGGGCGTTTGGCATGTGCCCTCTCACCTCTTGGAGGAACCCAATCGAGAGTATGGCTTTTTACCATTAAGACAGTTTAATTATTAATCTCATTCAACCAATATTATTATATGGACCAGAATGTATGTATTTTATATACGTATGTAGGCATTTTATGTAACCTGATATATCAAACAACATGTATATGTTCTAAAAGGATGAATAAACATATCAAGTAATTTTACTGAAGCCAATGTTTAGTTTGCTTCATGTCTGTTTAGGTCACATGTTAGTTCTTGACGAATCTCCTTCAGTGAAAATATAGTGAACTAGCCTATTCTTAATAAACAGGTCAGCAAATAGTTTATATAACGATAACAAGCACCTCTGCTTGTTATGTGTTGATGAAAACACAAGAGTACAGTTGACTGCAAAGTTTGTGTGGTATGGGTTCATTTCATTGCTAATGTTATAACCAGAGATAATGAAAATGACAGCATGCTTAAGGAAGAATTGTCGGGAATAGAAAAAATTCAAATAAATTAACTGTAAACAGTTACAGAGATTGACAGAGTAATACATCTGGCTAGCATCACTGGAAGTGTTATAATTTACTTTGTAGTAGCTGCACTTCTTGAGCGCAGAAACATGAAATCAACATACACAACATCTGGCTGTTTCTGCTTGTGTGCCAATATTCCTGTAAAGGTAAGTGACTCGCATCTAACCACTCATTTAGAAATTTCATTTACAGCAATGTATCGGTGACATTTGGTGAAAATTGCCAAAAATTTTTATTTTCTCTTTTTGCATTTTTTATTATGCTTATACTTTATACTTTGGCACACTTTAGTTTTCCCAATGTCAGCCATTTTTAAAACTCCAGGAGGGTATTCAAATAAGCTAGTGCAGGTGAGCATTCCTCACTAAACCTTGTCGCTATAGCTTCGAAATGCATTTTTCGCTTTCACTGGCTCTGATTTTGGTCTCTTGCAGGGACTTTTGCTTCAGAAAGGTTTTAAGTTGGCTGTGCTGAAACGAATTTGAGATTTGAGCTAAAATGCCGCGAATCTGACACAGAAATGCAGTCAGTGTTCTGTAACACTATAATCTTGCCAGATTGTTTCAGTGTTCTAGTTATATATTAGACATTGTTTAGGTAGTTAATAGGTTTTAAGTTATTTGTTAGTCTATACTAAAACCATAACAAACAGATATTTTATGAATTTTGTATATACATTTACGAAAGTGCATAGTGTAGAGGTTAGCTAAGAACAATAAATTTCTAAATTTTGTGAACAATGCAAAAGTGAAACGAAAGTTTTCATATTAAGAAACAACTAAGCAAGCTTAAAATTCTCAAAAAATGCTACTGAGGCCAAGAAGAAAGCAACAGGGAGTTCCACATATGGTGCTCGGGAATTTTAAGTGGATTGGATTTAGGTAAAGAACAAAGACATACTGTTAAGCTTTAAAATTCATTTTTCTCAGTTCTTTCTTTTTTCAGCATTTTTCACTATTCAAAATGCTCCTTGGACCCTAGTTATCTTATTAGCTTGAAATTTTCAGGAGACCTTCAGAGATTAAGGTGTTAAAATTTATTGTGTGCTAGTTAAAAATATTAAATAACTGAGCTGAAATTAAATATTTTTCATAACTCACACTGAAAAAATTGAAAATATTCATAAATAGTATACAAACATTTTTTTTCTATTTAACTAATTACATCTAAGCAATTTTGGTATGACAATTTCTGTCTATTTGTATACTGAACTCAAATTAACAATGTAGGAGGGATACAATAAACTGAAGGGTCCAAGGGTCATATCATATGAACATATCAAAAAGTGATTTATTATTAATAAATATATTAATAATTTAAAATGGTTTGACATACATTTAAATTTTGTGTATATATTTACTTTATGTTCTGAGTGTGTGGAAAAAATTCAAAGCAATCAGAGGAAAATTGGATTAATTCTTAATTTTCACACATACATTGCCTTAAGAACTAATGTGCGACCTATGCATGTTTGTAAGTTTACAAGTTTTAACAGTGCTAATTAAGTTATGAATGTTATCACTGTCCAGTTCGCCTCTTTCCTGTGCAAATAAACATGCTTTTTAAGTGATAAAGATATGAGCATTATTGGTTGACAGCATACTTTTCATTGAGGCTTCTAAGCTGCACAGCATAGCCAAAGGAAGTTTGTTGCTTAGTGTCAGTGGTGTTTGTTAGTGTCATGTTGATACCTGTGGCGTCAGGGCATGATATCAGTGACATCAGTGTGTACAGTGCATTGACCGAGGAATGGGCCAGCATACAAAAGAATGCTCACAAGATGGAACACTAAGTTGTTCATTTGCTTGCAATAATACTTTGCTGATCCTGGAATAGTGATGTCTGTCTGAGGTTTTTTCATGGGGGAGGAGCCCTTGCTTTAGCATTTTCTGTATCATAAGGTAGATCATTTGCTTACATGACATTTGTATATTTATTCAAACTGCTTACTTGAATGGTGTGTGTGATGGTCACATGACCCCTTTCTTTGTATCTCTTAAATTGGCTGAGCTTTTAAAGGTTTATTTAATAACTTGCTTGGCACTGAGTTAACTCATGACAATTTATGAGTTAGGTCCCATCAATGAAGTTGGTTTTCATCATGGTTGACCACAGGATTTAATTTGACAAAGTTCTAAAACTGTGTAAATTAAATTTTGTTTTAGTGTATTTACAGATAATTTCTGAGATATTAAAAATATTTCAAAGATTTATGGACTAATGAGGAAAGTGAAATAAACCAAAGTGACATGTTTAGCAGTCATAGGTGGCATAGAAATAGATGAGCTGGAAGAAGCAATTGAAAAAAGCAAGAGCTTTAAAGCCCCTGGAATAGATAACATAAATACCGAGCTACTTAAATTTGTACCAAGGAATTTTCAGGAGCACTTGTTATGCCTCTACAATATGTGTTGGAGAAGACAAAAGCTATCCCCAAAGAATAAAAAATAGGGAAAACAGTGGCAATATTTAAAACTGGCAACAGGAATGACCCTAGCAACTATAGAGGTATGAGTTTGCTTTGTACACCATATAAGATATATGCTAAGATTACACATGCCAGATTAAATAAAATAATTGATGCAATAATCCTGGAAGAACAATCAGGTTCTAGAAAAGGAAGAAGTTGTATAGACAACATATTTGCCCTAAAACAAATAATTGAAAAACGTAGAGAATATAGCCTGGAAACACGCCTGTTATTTTGTCGATTATAAGAAAACATAGAAAACATTTCACAAGGTATCAAGGACAAAGCTATGGAGTATCTTAGAAAAGAAAGGAATACCATTTACTTTAATATGAGTAATACAAAACATGTATAAAGGAACACAGATCAAAATAAACCAGCAAGAGCCACTTTTAATTACAGGTGGAGTGCGACAAGGTTCCCTGACATCAACTGCACTGTTTAATATATACATGGACGAAATTGTATGATTATGGAAAAATAGGACTACAAGTGGAATTGGACTACAGAAAACAATTTTCAAAAATACTTTATTTGAGGACATTCAGATCTTGCTGGCGAAAAATGAAAGGTGAACTACAAAAGATGGCATATACACTGAACAACATTATACAAAATTTTAACATGAAAATATCAATGTAGAAAAAATAACAATGGCATTTAGAGGTGTATACCCAGTCCGTTCCAAGATAGTACTGGACAATAGAATTCTGGAACAAGTGTCAACATTCAATTTTCTTGGGTGTAAAAAATAATACATCAATGAACTAGATATAACTAAACAACTAAACAAATTTAATCACAAAACCGGAACATATAGATGGACATTAAAAAATAAGGCAAGACAAAAATTGACCAAGTGTATAAGTGCATGGCAATACCTACAGTCACATATGGATCTGAAACGGGGACCGATACAAACCAACACCTGCAAAAAATACCATTAGCAGAAATGAGATTCCTGAGATCTGTAGCAGGATATACAAAACTGGATAGAAAGTTTAATGTAAGTATTTGTGAAGAATTAAAAGTAGCTGAACTAAATAACATAATTAAGACAAATAAAGAAAATTGGAAGTTACACTTGGACAGAATGCCAAACAACAGAATACCAAAGGCAGCTAATTATAAGCCACAAGGTAAACGGAAATCAGGGAGGCCAAAGAAACAATGGCATGAGCAATTTGGAGCCAGAACAGGTTGAATGCCCAAACTGTGAAGTAGAAGAAGATTTTTAGCGTATTTAAGAACTACACATAAATGGACATATTTCTGTCTGTGCCTGTATGGAACTTTTGCATCCATATAACTTTTAGGTTTTATTAATATAATAGTAAGTAAATTACATTTAACTTTCAAATACAACCTGGCTTTGTTTTACAATTATTGTGATTAATTGTTGTCACTTGAGATATCAATACAACCAACTTTGTACCATACATACCTTTGGTTTATGATTTGGTCCGAGTGGGCAACTTGTGGCTATTGTAATTTGTGTAGTTTATTTTGAAGGGCACCAACATGAGTGAAAAATACAGGGACAGAGAAATTACTAAAAGAATGAGTAGGGCAAGCATTGACCATCAGGCAATATAAACTACAGTGAAATCACAGCATCCTTTGGTTTTGAACTGCAACTTGATATGTGTTTTCATTTTCCAAGTTGCTATTTTCTGATACATAGTTATAAAGTGCGTATGGAACTAAAACCAATACAAGGAGTGACATTGTTCACCATGCATCAACACAATTTTTATTTTGGTCCATTTATATGCCACCTTTAACATCTAAGATTATATCAGAGGCTTTTCCTATGGAACAAATTATTGCTCCTCAGCAATTATGTTCATTTATTATTTGTGTACTAACTTTGGATTTGTTTACATTGGTATTTTTATAAACATTAAATTCTCACCTACAAATATACTTTCTTTCATATAGAGTGATTTATGAACTAATACATTTCGTTAACTATTTTGTGTGAAATTCACTCAATGCACCAATTTTAGGACCACATTAAGCAGAATGTTCTGGAGTTTTGATTGCCTGTCATTAGATGTTCATGTTTTATTTCTAATTGTTAGTTTTATTGTTGACAACTGCTTTGAGATTATCTTCTAGTCAACGTGAACAAGGGGGGAGGCGGATTATCTCGTGACCCATTTAAATTGCAAGTTGATCCAGCTGATACACTTTTTCCTGCTTTTTAAATGGAAGTACTCGTTGCAATAACTCTTTTTTAGTTTCTGTTGCCAAAAATTCAATGTTTTTTTGCAACCACTCAACAACTTGGTTTTTTCTGCTGGCTGTGTTCTGCACTTTATTTTCAATAACCAAATGATATGGCGCATTATCCATTAATTTAAGAATCTGCTTAGAAACCACTCTTTAAATGTATCAGCTGTCATCTCTTCATGATAGTCTGAGGTGGTTTCGGAGAGCAAAATCCATTTGCTTTCAGGTAGGAAACCTGTCTTAGCAGATCCTACATGACAAATGATAAGCTGACTGCCTTTTCCAACAGGCACCTTTAGGCCACCCTTTTTTGAAGAGTCTTGCCAGATTGACTTTTGAGTGTGGTTTTTATTTACCTATGTCTCGTCTTAGTAAAATATAGGTCTTGTATCACCAAAATTTATAATTTCATGCATTTTGCATAGGAATTTTAACCTATGCCGCAACAATTCACTCCTCTCCATTAAAAATGGATGCCCATCATTTGTCTTTCTGAACCTGAACCCTAATCCTCTCAAAATTCTGTAAGTCGTTGAATTTGACCCAGTGTAAGATATTTTACCTCTAAGAGCAGAAGTTATTTTCTGTAGTGTTGGAAATTCACCTTGGTCATAAAATTCGAACACAGTTCTGCATACAACGTCCTTGTCAAAGTCACTTAAATTTGTAACCCTTTACAGAGGCCCAATGTGTTTTCTAGGTGACACAAACACTGGAGAACCACTGGGATCAAACTTCCTTACCTCTCCACAAACATGAGACACACTTGTTTTACCAACACCACACACTTTAGCAGTAAGGTTTTGAGCATTTTTGAAATCAAGTTTATTTATCTCTTCCTCATTGCTGCATCTTTTAAAAAATGTGTAGACTTTAAAACTAATATTTCGAGCCTGACTTTGCAATACCTGTTTCTTTGTCTCGCCACTAAATTCATGGCTAGAAGCCATTGCACTACACTGAAAAGCACAGCACTTCACCCTTCTTCTCAAAAACTGAACTGGATGCTCACTTGAACTCCGTAGGGTAAATAAACACTGTCCCCAATTACGGAACACAATAATAAACATGTGACACCTCATGTTCTGCTTAGCAAAGGTAGTGGGGGTAACTACATTGTTGCACAGAATGGTCATAGTGGAAGGTTGCAAGGAGGGGATGGGTGGTCACATGTTGTGCAGTCATTGAGGGGGGCAGTCATGTGTCACTGTGCTGAGGTGTGGTGGGAGGTTGCAAATGGAGGGGAAATTTCAAGCAATATGGAGGGGCCCCATAATTCCTCTATTACCCTTCCCATGATATAGTCGCATTCCAATATTCACAGAGTACAGTATTATTGTTACTTGCATAAAGTCTATTTGCTCTAAATCTGTTTGCGTGATTTTTGACATGTAACAACTTTCAACATAGTAGTCTTTTAGGCTATGTATCCTAGCACTACACCACAAGGTTTAGTAAGACCAAAAAAAGAATAATGTATTTAATGTTTTGTTTATAACAATATGGCAATACTCAGTTCAAAGAAAACAGCACTACAAGTATCAACTGACCGCTTTCCATACACACGCCGTAAACACATAAAAGGAACAAGTGCAAGTGACAAACAACAAATTGAATCAGATGTGCTAGGCAGTGTGCTCCAGAAAACAAGTGTGTTTATGTGCTGTCAACATTGACCTTCAATGAACACCACCTGTATTTCATAATTTCATTCTTTCATAACCACTGGCAATCACCCGCACTATACTTAATCTGTATATTATTATCAAAATAATGAAAAAACTGTATGCAGATAAAGTTAGAAAGGCATTTAAAATTATTGTACTCAGGAGGCATCAAATATAAAAATGAGGGTTTAATAAAAATTAAACTTTAAAATCTGTGAATATAATGAAAAAATGTCAAAATTTGCATTTTTAATGAAAGTCTTAGAATTTGCAAATAAAACTGCATTATCATGATTGCAAATTATGCAAGCGCCTAGTGATGTATGTGTTTCTACTGCTGACTCACTTTAAAAGTAATACCATGTACACATCTCACTCTCTGCTTTTAGAAAGAACAGAAACCAAAGTGTCACTCTACTGTTGTGTAATCATACATTTTATACTGTTTACAAAGAAACCAACAACCTCTCTCTATTGCTGGCAAAAATGTTCTCTCTTGGGCAAAGAGGAGGAAAGAGGTTGCAGAGTTTCAGCAATAGTTGCCCCAGGAGTTAGATGATAGCCAGAGAAGGGCAGAGGAAAAACAAAAAACACAATGAAACTCTTAGAGTAAAACAGTACTCTATTAGATTTACGAATAAACTTGACAGAAAAGGAACTTGAACAAAATAAAGACATATTTTTTGACATTTGTGTTTTAAGTTTTAATTACTCCTTCTTAATCATTTTTTCCATTACTCAGGATAATTATAAACAGATTATCAGCATATACTCAAAAGTGGTAAATAAATTAACAAGAAAACGGAATAAGTTTAATGTTCTACTGGTTCAAAACCATAATCATGCTCTATAATAGTAATCTAGAAAAGTTTAAACTACAACTTAGAGAAAGCTTATACTTGCAGTGTTCTCCACACTTGCTTTCTTCTCATGCTCTAAAGTCAGCTGCTACATTTGTTTTTACTAGTGCCCATATTTTTATGCATTTACATACTCTATTCCCTTACTTATAGGCTATTATAAATGAGAATTTTGCCTATTGTAGCTTCTGGTATGGTTATAGTTGAGGTCCATTTTACAAAATTTCATATATTCTTGGTAATATTCAACATTACACACTTTATATTAGCTTCACCTGTATGTTTGTATGTATGTAATGGAATCTTTTGACGTAATTCTCACCCACTTAGAGTCATCTGATTGACTTGAAATTTTGCACCCATGTCAAGCACCGATGTCAATACAATAATATCATAACTTTATCCTAAGGTCCTTACTAGGGTCATTATTAAAAAACAAAATTACTGAACTAAATTTATCAATGTAATGGAATTTTCAACGTAGTTTTCACCAACTTACATTCGTCTGATTGACTCAAAACTTTGCACACGTGTCAAGAACCACAGACAATACAATAATATCATAATTTTATCCTAAGGTCCTTAGTAGGGTAATCAGGATAATACAAAATTAATTAGCTAAATTTATCAATGTAACGGAATCTTTCGTTGTTGTTGTTGTAGTGTTTAACGCCCGCTTTTACTACTACGGCACCGCAGGCGGTGACACTGATGATACATGAAGATGGAGCACCGGTGGAATGAGATGGCGGGAGAAACCGGAGCACCCGGAGAAAACCCGCCCTGGCGCCGCTTCGTCCACCACGAATACCACATGCGGGTCCCTGGGATCGAACCCGGGCCGCCTAGGTGGTAGGCAGAATCTTTCGATGTAATGTTCACCCACTTGGAGTTGTCTGATTGACTTGAAATTTTGCACACATGTCAAGCACTGATGACAATACAATAATATGATAACTCTGTCCTAAGGTCCTTACTAGGGTCACTAGGAAAAAACAAAATTAATTAGCAAAATTTATCAATGCAATGGAATCTTTCAATGTAATTTTCACCAACTTACATTAGTCTGGCTTAAAAATTTGCACACGTGTCAAGGTCCGTTGGCAATACAAAAATATTGTAACTTTATCCTAAGATTCTTAATAGAGTCATCAGGATAATACAAAATTAATTAGCTAAATTTATCAATGTAACAGAATCTTTCGACATAGTTTTCACCCACTTAGTCGTCTGACTTGAAATTTTGCACTAATGTCAAGCATCTATGACAATACAATAATATTATAAACTTGTCCTAAGATCCTGACCAGGATCATCAAGATAAAGAGGGACTTAGCTAAATTTATCAAAGTAGCGTAATTTTCAGCTACTTGAGTAGTCTGATTAACTTGAAAATTTGCACACATCTCAAGCACCGATGGCAATGTAACAATATCATGACTTTGTCCCACTGTCCTGTCCAGGATCATCAGGATGAAAATGTGGCTAGGCTAAATTTAACAATGTAATGTAATTTTCACCAACTTGAAACATCTGATTGACTTAAATATTTGCACACATGTCAAAGACAGATGACAATGTAACAATATGATTTTGTCCTTATGTCCGGTCCAGGATCATCAGGATAAAACAGTGACGTAGCTAAATTTATCAATATAACGTAATTTTCAGCTACTTGAGCTGTCTGATCAACTTGAAAATTTGCACACATGTCAAGGACTGATGACAGTGTAACAATATCATGACTTTGTCCTCATATTCTGACCAGGATCATGAGGGTAAAGAATGACTAAGCTAAATTTATAAATGCAAAGGAATCTTTCGATGTAATTTTCACCATCTCAGAGTCGTCTGATTGACTTGAAAATTTGCACAAGTGTTGAGGACCAATGGCAATACAATAATAGCATGACTTGGACCTAATGTCCTGACCAGGATCATCAGGATAAATAAGTTAGAATGCAGCATTTAGAATGCAGACTATTATTATTAGGGCAAGTTTGTGGCAATATTACTCTATTCATAACAGTGTTGAAGTGACTGCGGATGTTAGTGACATCAGCAGGAGTTTACTGTAGGGAAAACATTCCCATCAGTAGGCCTAGATCTGTGAGGCTTACTGTTTATTATACTTCATACTGTCTTATTCTTCTTTGAAGAATTAAGAATCTCTGCAAAAAAGGAATTATTTTCTTTCTTTCTTTCTTTTTGCATCCTTGATTACTTTAATATAAATTTGCTTATACAGGTTAAAGCACCCCCATAAATACGCTTTCTCTGCAATAAATGTCTGCAACAGTACAGTTTCAGAGATTAAAGCATCTATGTTGTCTATGAATTAACCTTTGCCTTACCCCTAAACAGGTAAGGCTCATAAAAATTATGATACTACATTTTATTTCCATTCACTGATATGGTTTGTTTAGGCATTAACATCCACTACTCTAAATACCTTCCTAGTGAGGTCATTGCTATGACTCAGTATGCTCAAGGCATTTGAAGAATTTATATTTACCGGAGTTCTGAATGTCACGTCATAAATATGACGAACGTTTACCTTACTGTAGATTACTCCACTAGGAGTCAAGGTAAGCTTATTCCACTGTTTCCTGTTGCTTTTATCCTTATATTTGGCGTCTCAGGTACTCATTTTCTGCTGTATAAATGGTTGTTTGTCTTTGCCAACTTTTAATTTGACGTAGTTGGTGGTTCACATCAAAGATAAAATTATTGCATTTTCATGAATAATCGGTCATCTTTTTCGCTATATAATAAATCATTATTATACTAAATTATCCTAAGAAGCACAATATGACAAAGCATTTGAAACAGCCACAGAAGTAGTTCAATCACCACCACCACCATAACCACCACTATCACTACCACCACCAGTAAAACAGATTGTTTGCTTCATATGCCCTGCAAAACAGAGGAGAATGGCAACCATCTATTGTAACTGTTGCAACCTTGTTGACTGCAATTAGTGATTAGACTTAAATGAAATGCACTATAGGATTCTTAAACAATGCTTTCACATTAAAAAAGTTACTTTTTTGCTTTATATCTTCCTATATTATTAATGTCCAATAAAGCAGTAAAAATTACGAGCATTTACCTTTCATGCATACTTAATATACCTGTCTAGGGCTAATGAACGGCTCTTCGGTTTAGATTTTTAAAAATACAATTACCATATTACACTTAAAATTAGATTGAGAAATTACCTCAATGAATGAATTATTTGTTGCAGAAAAGTAAACATAAAAGGTCATAGCACATAACTTGAAAACAAAATGAAACAGAACCAAAACAAAGTGGGTAAAATACAATGTAGCCTCATTGAGCTTTATGTTGAATTGTCTTCAATTTATAACCCTATGAAATAAGAAAAGTAAACATATGCTTCACCTTCGTTGTGCAGCTAATTGCTGCAGTGAAAATATCTATGCATTTGAGTATCGCCACTTTCATGATGTAGTATTGGTATTTTCAGCGTGTTCATGTTTCTTTGGTTGGCAACTTTCCGGGTAACCAGGCCACGCCCTCGCCCTCTGTAGAAAACCGTATCGAATTGAAGAAGTGAGGCCGCAATTTGAACAGGATAACCAAATTTACCCATGGCAATATCTAAAACTAGAGAAAGAGTGCAGAAACCATGTAACTAATACTGGCTATTCATGGGAGGATTAGATGCTGCCTCTCTCTAAAAGCCACCACCCACCCAGCCATTATACGCACAACAATTTCTAAAACTAGACAACCAGGGCAGAAATCGTGTAATAACATTGTTCATGAGAGAAGTAGATGATTCCTCTCTGAAAATCCTGCAAGCCAACCATCCACCCATGACAATGTCTAAAACTAGAGAAAGAGGATAGAAATCGTATAATAAATACCTGGTTATTCAAGCGAGAAATAGATATTGCCTCGTAGAAACTCTGAAAGCCTGGCAGTGCAACCTACACCTTAAGACCTACACAATCGTCCTTCCAAAGTACTTCACGTTTAATGTATCGTGGTGTACCAAGACAAAGCAATTTTTACGGCCGTGACCGAAAATTGGAAACTGAATTGAGAGCAGCGGTGCCAACTCAAGAAATTCCCGAATCCTTCCATAAGAAGTATAAAAAAAAGCAAAAGAATTAACAGCACGGCAAAAATTTGACATCTCTCCCGCCGTATGAAGAATTTTGACAAAATGGAAAATCTTGATACATAAAATGAATAAAATTGCGTTCCCAGGCGGGAACAGTATAAAGTATCGTAAAATTTCTATTTCAATTGTATTGTATTACATCTTGTTCTTTGGATCCTAGAATGAGCTAGGCTCAAGGATATAGAACACGTCATACAACCATGCAATTTCATACATTTTTTTTCCAACACCTAAACACAATCATTATAATAGGGTTAAGCTAGTGGTTGAAAGAATTTATAGTATAGTATAGTAAAATTATATCTTTATCTAAATTAATATTACTAAGATTGTTAGGCGTAAGTTTTATGCCTTTATATTTTTTTTTATTCAAGTGTACAAGCAACATAGAATCATATAGCCACTACGACAGGCCCCTACAACCCACCCCCCCCCCCCCCCAACAAAGCAACTTGAAGCTGAATCTCTTGAGAAACCAAACTGCCCGTTCTGATTTAGTCCTTTTCAAATTTGTATCAGATGCATAGAGTATTGGTGATGATGGTGCGTAATTGTTCTGTATGACCTCGTAAAAGTCAGAAAGAGTAAAGGAGACTAGGCTGGTTTAAGCGATGTATGGCGACTCTTTTGACTTTTCCACTGACTTCAACGTCAAAGAATTTCTGCGTCCGTTTCTTTATAGGATAGGGTCCTGGGTAAGTAGGTTCAAGTGATGATGTGGCACCTTGGCATACAAAGGCATGTGAAAATGTTACAAGTTTCTTTGAGACGAAAACAGTTCCGTTCCCATGCCCAGAAGCAGGGAGTGGTTTCAATGAGCGGATTGCTAATATCATGCAAACATCTCACAGTCTCGTTGGGTGACATTAGGGGAATCAATGAGTAGTTCACTAGGAAGACGAATAGTGCCGTAGACTAATTCAGCCGATGAACAATCTTAAGTCTTTTTTTTTTTTTATGGCAGTGCAAATACAAAACAGCACTAAAGTAGAGATTCCACCCAAGAATGTACCTTAAGCATGGCATTTAGGAGCTATTTTTAAGGCACTGTGTTGGCGTTCAATCAGCCCATTAGCTTGTGGGTGGTAGACGGTTGTGAAGTTACTCTGTAAACCTAGGTATTTGACCATGGTCTTCAAAAGCTAACTTTCGCATTGAAGATTTTGATCTTTTATGATGTGTGCCGAAATATCAAACCTTGAGAACCAACAGGAGATTAAGTTCTTAGCTACAGTTTTGGCTGTTAGATCTAAAGGCACACTTTCTATCCAACGAGAGAATGTGTCAACAATAGTCAAAAGGTATCTAATGAAATCGTCTGTTGTAGGAGTCCCAAACATGAGCGTCGCCATACTCTTTTCCAGGGAGGGGCCACATGTTGGAAGTTTGCAATCAGATAATATTAATTATTTTACTGTCAAAATTTATAAAATTTGTTGCAGATAACCGTATTAATTTGTGCTAAATTTAAATTGTTCTTTACGTCAAAATTAAAATAATAATTTAAAAGCCAGTAATTGATTGCACATTAAGTTCACCAACTTCCAAGGGGGGCCGCGGCCCCCTCCCCCTTGTCCCCCCCCCCCTTCGCGACGCCCATGGTCCCAAAATATGCAAATTGATGTGTCGCATTCTGGGATTTGTACAACAAAGCTGGTCTCGAAAAGATTTGTTTGGCCAAGCATCAAGAAAGGTGGTCAAACTTGGGCTATATGAAATCGTTTTTTGATTCTTTGATATACAGCACCAAATCAGCATCCAGTTAACCACGATCATTTTAGCCATTTCTTAAAACAAAACATCAATTTTAGGAACAGATCTCAGGACCACAAGTATAAATCAATTAACAGAAATAATAACCGTTTCCATAAATGTACCGAGAGATACACGTACATCAACCATGTGAATGTTGGCAGAGGGATGAATAAAGGTTATCGACATATTTCAAACACTCGGTGCAACAAAAACCGACGCAGTCAAAGAGACGGTCGACGTTGTAGAAGATAGAAGTTCTAACCGAAAAGGTACCGTAGGTTCAATGTAGAAGGTACACACATGACCCATAATATTGCAACTTATAAGTGCAGAAAAATGTATGTATAAGGTGAGTCAGCTGCCCCTTATTTTCCAGTTTTATGCAATCCGCATTTTATATCCTAACATGAAAACATCGTCCCCTATTATAGGTTCTACCCAAGTATTTAACATGGACGTCTTTGGTTACACACTCGATTAAATTAATAGGTACTAATATAGCTGTTAGAATATCGCCTTTTAATATACGCGTACTTATAGATAGCTGACGTTTGCACCTCTGCAAATGTTCATTGGGACCAGGAAATACTACATGTTAAAAGGCATGTTCACCTCTCACGTTACTAGATAGCTCAGTTCGAACGAGCGCCCGATAGGTAAGTAATCCACCTGGTGTAGATGTGGTTCGACTCCCCTGCATGTGCTATTCACAAATATTCACAAATAACACTGGCTAAACAGTTATTATGTTAAAAAGCTGTTATTATTGTAATTTGTAATTGTTTTATTTCCATGTTATGGTATTATTTTTGTGGTCCATTAGGATATATCTCCCGGTATAGATGCCGAGCTGCTTGTGCATTGGCTCTTGTTTCTCCTTAGATCAAAAGCATATCTATGTAGGTACTCGTTTGTCGAATACATGGTGAAGGAATGGCACAAAATATAATGAACAGCTTACGCGTGGAGAATGAAGGGAATCGGCATTCATATAACACACTACTCCATCCAGTCCAATGGGGCAAAAGTCATTATACCTTTCTATTACGAAATGCAGACAACCAAAAACGATATCAGTTATGATGTCCTAAACCCTCAAGAACTTGATAATTAGATTATTCTGAATTCGGTTTCCAAGTTTTGATGAGCATACAAAAAATTGTACAACACCGAAACGCGAACCCATATTCCTGGGGGTTAGCGCACCAGATACAGTTATATTTATTTTCTCTTCAGGTATTTTGAGACCTGAATGAGGGCATTTTCCGAGTTCAATAGTACGACTTGTATACCAGGTGTTGTGTCCTTACCACTTGGCGAGTTTTCGTGCTTAATTTAGCCTTTTAAGGCAGTTTTAATCCGTTGCTGGCGTTTTAATATTATCGCCTAAATGGTAAAGGCTATTATGCATGTTAATTGAGATATACGAATTGTAGTTTACTCAAAAAACGAAACAAACAGTTACTTAATATTATGTGCGTTTTGACCGTACGGATCCATTATGGATGAGGCGTATCCTTAATTTTTCGCAGCCAACCCCTGCTCTAAGTATAAGAATCCGACAATTTATTTGGTGTCGTTAGTATACTCGTATGATAGGTCCATTTTATTAGAGGCATTTACTGACTTACTTTGATATGTATACTCAAATAAAAAAGTTTGTAAGATCGTCTGGAAATCCGAATTTGCCCTCGGTAAACGACTCATGTGTTTCTGAGGTGTACTTTAGCGAGGAGTACCTTTTGTCCCCGGATGCATTGCTGCACGTTTTATTTAAGACTGGGCGCATATATATACAGTGGCGGCTGTTGCCTAAAATAACAGGGGGTTCATTACTTTTAGTGCATTATGCAGTTTACCTTTCTAAATAGTTTGATTATCCAAATTGCATAAAGTATTTCGGTAGCTCTGAAATTACCTTAAACCAGCCTAATGGCATTGATGGGGTTGAATCTCCTGTAAAGGTATATTTGTAGAGAAACTCCATTCTCCTTTCCTTTTGCTTGGCCAATCTATCTATGACTCTCGTTGAAATATGGAAGACTGTGGATCATTTCCTTGTTAATAGGCAGCACGGCAAGAGCAGAGAGCCGTCTTCATCCATGGTGCTTGTAAGAAATGTTTTGATCCAAAGTGGAGAAACATCTGACTGATTCACACGTTGTCATTGGAATAGTAGCTACTAATTTCAACAATTTAATAACATCACCAAAGAGTTCTTGCAGGTCATTTTCAATTAAAAACTTTAGAAGGGCTATTGCACCTTTCTTTTCTTCAAAACCATTTCGAGAATAAATGATCAGTAGTTCTGTTTTGGCTTAGAATTATTTAAAAATGGATATGACTGCATTGCGGAAAGGGCTTTTTCAGGAAATTTATTTTTCAGCGAAGTAGTGCTGGTCAAGTAAATTAGTGGCCAACAAGTGAGTGGAGAATTCAAACCTCTGTTGGCTCTGGCGTATTATTATGACATACTTCCTTTGCTGCTACATTCCTGCACAAATAGGCAGTTTACTACACCGCCCCTTTCTTTATCAGGAGCAGATACAAATGCGAGTGGCGATTCGAGACACAGCCTGTTTGCGTGTCCGACAGACAATAACATATGTAACAGAGACTATCAATAAACTCAGGCTGTATCTTTTAATATTGTGTAAGCCGTGCTGCAGCACGACGTGGGATTTAGAAATGTTCTGCTCTCCTAAAGCGCCCAATCAATTTCTCAATTGCTGTACCTTTAAATACTGTAGCATTATTCATGTGCTCTTTTACAACTGCATCTACAGCTGAAGTCAAATTTGTTATCGTACTGAATATTCAAGGATTGTTAGATTCTGCAACTTCATCATATCCACGTAACTCAAGTTCAAACTCGCCACAGAAGTTAATATAGTGAATTATATTGGAAGGAATATAGCAATTTTTCCTTACGTTGTCATTGTGTCTTTCTATATTCTGCCTGAAAGCTGAGCTAAGCTGTTGCATAATTTCTGTTTTTCCAAGGACTGATAAATCCAAATAAGTATTCTTATGTTAAATAGGTTCTTCGTGCTTCTGAATCTGTTTTAGGTGACTTAGATTTGACACACCAGTGCATGTCTGCTTGTATGTTTGCCCTTAGCAAGCAACAAGCACGGAAAACAAAATAGCTTATTGGTGGAAATAAATCGCAAATCCAACTATTTCTTTTATTTATATTTACATTCAAAGACCTGCAACATGTCTTACCTCAGGCTTATTTGCGCGTGTATTAATTTGAGAGGAGGTATCGGCCTATCAAACTTCTTTATTTCATATTTCTCTTTCAGGCTTAAAGCTGAGAAGTCTGTTTCTAAAAGATAGGTATTGAAAGCTGTTCATTCTTCTTGGAAAATAGCTCTAAGAACAGATGAATAGCAAATAAACACTAAAGCACAAGTAAATTACTGAATACAATGTAATCAGTTAAACGGTTGTAGACAATCACTCCATTATTACAGTGAAAACAAACGTGCTAATTGTTCTAGTTAGGTTGCCTTTAGTTCGTGTTGATTCGTGCGTTTCCGCCAGAGTCCGACTTGCAGTTGGGTTGGAGCTGGTAGTCCGACCAGCGCATATCCACGTATACCTAGCGACCTCCCCTCATTGAACCTCGGAAATGTCTGGACAAACATTAGCGCGTATGCGTGCTATCTGAACGACTTAAGTTTTTCATGCGATAAAATACTTTGAAAATGCACATAAAATTGCCTAACACGAGAAAGAAACAAAAAATGATTGTTTAAATATAATTTGGACAAACAACTTTTTTCCGTGGGTTCGCCGACCCTGCATATATATGTATATCCTACAGGATGGAAGGTACTGCTTCGGCCGGAATAATCTAGCTAATAGATGCAGGTGTAAGAAACATAAAATGCTAAGTTTCATTTCGGTAGGTTTAATAGTTTTGTAAAAATTTAAGTTTTTCGGTAGCGTAAATGGCAACGCTGTGCTGTATTCGCACACGCCAGCGACCTGTGTTGAAACCACGTTGAAACCAAGCAGCGCGTGTTTCCAGGCCAGTAGTGCCCGAGATGTAAAGAGAACACCTAGCTGGCGTATGCTCGTGGTCAAAAGTTGTAAACAAAACACGATCGGAGTGTGTCAGCACTGCACTAAGACATCAACAGTGGCCCAGCGCACAGCGCGACTTGTGTTGAACCCGACCTGTGTGTGCCATCAGATATAAACAAAACACTCGTTTACGTACCAGTGAAACTGTCACAATCTCGGGCGAATCGGCAGGAATCGATGTCATGCCCGAAAGGTGTGAATATAACTGAAATGATGCGTTCCTTCAAGTAATAATGAAGTTGCAGTTTTTCATAGTTCAGACAGCAGCAGAATGAATCGATCAAAACCAAGTATTTTAGGGTAAAACAATGCTGACATAAAGGGATACAGATTTTCCTAATAGTGGACCTCTTCCTCCAGGTTCTTGTTCTTCTTCACACATTTAGTTTTTGCTGTGCAACCACAGAACAAATATTGATGAAACAGACTGTAATTGAGGAGAGTTTTATCTATAAAGCTCAGGATTTTCAGTAGTTCAATTCTTAGAAACACAAATCTGTGTTTAGTTTCAGAATAGTCGTATAAATATTGTCTATCCATCCGCCCGAGCTGCTAGCAGGCTGAGGTTCAGCCTGAGTAATTTTGCTGTGTATTCGCTCTCAATCTTGCTTCTTGCTAAAAAGGGTACCGGCAATGTGCAGAAATCTATAGTTAATCTACCATTTTATGCAGCTAAAAGATTAGTCAACTCTGAATTCAAAAAAGTTATTGCAAAATATTACTGTGAAAAATCAGAAAATAAAAGATGGAAACTACCAAACATTCAAACAGTAATTCCTGAGCATCTTCGAAAAACGGCAGTTGCCTCCTTCAGGTTGATTATAGGACATGATTGTCTGGCAAACATTTAAACAGAATTGGGGTATATTCTTCACCACTTTGTCCTCTATGTGATCTGCAAGAGGAAATGGATCGAGACCACCTTCAAATATGCCCAGTCACTTCTAGCACCCCATCCATCAGTGAAAAATATTGTAGAGCAAGAGCATTAATGATTTCATTGTCAGAAATCCAGCATTAGCTAACAACTCTCAATAGGATTTAACCACAGATAGGAATTTATTTTTAGGATTGCTTGTTTTATTTTAGGATGGTTTGAGGTTAAGAAGGAAGCTTTTTGCTGAAAACCTGTATTTAAATCTAAACAATTTCCTGTCTATGAATCATATTTGGAATCATTTTAATAGATCATAGAGTAACATTTTCAGTCTATCTGGTCACTATAACTTGCACATAAGACAGGCATATGTACGTGCTGACTCCATTAAATTGCCGCATCCTGGAGTATAACAAACTTATACCTAGTTAAAACTTGAAAGTGTTGATTTCTGTTTCACGTAACTGATGAGCAAGTATTTCTAAATATGATATTTAATATTGAAACAGATTAAACAGTTAGTGTTTTATTGAACTAGTTCTATATTCATCAATGTGAATTTTCAGGTAAACTTCATCTATGCAAAAATACCAAAGAAAAATTGCAGACGCTGCTCTTGCCAGAATACAACTATATTGAAATAGTCGCTAAATGTTTCTTAAACAAGCACCTCTGAAAAGGAACAAAATTAGACCAAATTAAATAAAGATGCATCGAAAAATCCAGTACGATATCACAGTAACTTACCTTACAGAATATTCACTAAAGAAAGCAAAATGAAAACTGTGAGGTGTCAGGGGCAACTCATTCAGAGAACCCCTGAAATCTGCATGCATAGTACAGAAAAATAATAGAATAACCAAAGGGGTTGAATGTAAAATATGGAAAGAGTGTGCCAGTAGGAAACACCATTTAAGAGGTATGGAACTAAAAAAAAACCTGTTCTATGTTAGAAGAAGCAGATGATTTGGTACAAATTGAGACTTTCTTAACAGGTTCCTACACAAATGGCTTAAGATATGTCCAAAAGGTTGTTGATGACAATGCTCTGTTCTTGTGCAGTTTTTGATTGAGAAGAATCAGATTCTATGCTGCAGAAATTTTGAATTCTGGGAACACATGAAATAAAGTGCTTGAGAAACAATTAGGGTAAACAATTCTTGTGTTTCCTGATGAGGATGTATGCAACATGCAGAACATTCAGCTTGTAAGAAAACTGTAACCATTCCTTCGTATAAGACACGGAAAATTTATTTTCAGAAATATTACATCTTTCAAGACAAATCATGGGTACGCCTAAAAGATTACCAACTGGGAAATAAGTTTATTTTAGAACAATATCAGCCTAAAATTATTTTCTTGTATGACGAAGCTTTAAAGAAATGAAAATACAGTATTTAGTACTCAATGTTTTAATGCAACTTTCATTCCAAAACAAGTACAGCATTAAACAATGCATTTCTAGAGTTTGAAGTAAATACTGGTAAGTGAACCATTTTATTTTCCATTGTATTTTTTCACGGTCGAAGTTAACCTATTTTTCTAGGAAACTGGCCACATTTCAATAGTTTGTGTAATAAACATACACATAGTAATTATTTTCTGTATAATAAAGGTACAACAGACATCAGTGAATCTTCTCAAATTTAATTAGGAATTTGTATTATAAGAAATACGATTAAAATACTTTCATCAATCAAATTATGTCACTTCAAATCTGAGTAAAGCTATCCCAAATTTTAATACTGGTAAGGCTTCTTACCTTCATAAAACAGATTATCATTTCAAATCTCCTAAGTGAATAAAGCTCTTATCCAAATTTTGCACTGGTGGGGCTTGTTATCCTCACGAATGAAATTGTTTCTGCAGATGTAACAACTTCGTAAAGCTTTTATTGCAAATTTTACACTAAGTGGAGCTTCTTACTCTTATGAGTTAAATTATGTCTTTTCAAATTTGACGATCTAATAAAGCTCTTATTGCAAGTTTTACATTGGTGGGGCTTCTTACCCTCATGAATCAAATTATGTTGTTTCAAATTTTCTACCAGAGTAAAGCTCTGATTACAGGTGTTACACCGGTGGGGCTTCTTACCCTCATGAATTAAAATATGTTTTCTCAAAGTTGATGAGTAGGTAAAACTCTTATTACAAGTTTTACACTGGTGGGGCTTCTTACCCTCGTGGATCAAAATATGCTGTTTCAAATTTCTTAACAGAATAAAACTCTTACCACAAGTTTTGCACTGTTGGAGCCTCTTGCCCTCATGAATTAAATTGTGGGATTTCAAATGTGACACCTGAGTAAAGCCCTTATTACAAATTTTACACTGGTGGGGTTTCTTACCCTCATGAATCAAATTGTGTCTTTTCAAATGTGACAAGCGAGCAAAGCTCTTATCACAAGTTTTGCACTGGTGGGGCTTCTCACCCTCATGAATTATATTATGTCTTTTCAAATGTGACCGCCAATCAAAAGCCTTCCCACAAATGTTACATTTATGTGGCCTTTTGTCCTTATGGGTCAAACACTTTTGTTTCAAGTATAAAGGCCTTATGTACATTTCCTTCCCATCACTACATTTACTAGACTGTTCACAGACAACTTGTTTTTCTACAGTTGTCATTTCTATGATATCACTTTTCTGATGTTCATATTTGAGGTTATCCTTTCCATTGCGGAAGCCTGCATCTCTTCCTGAGACCTCTGCAGTGGGCAATGGTGATTTACTGCTGTTAGCACCAAAAACTGCTTCTGTACATAGTCTGAAATATTGAAGGATTTAGCACCATTAAGTACAAGGAAAAGAACAATTAAATCTGAAACAGAATCTCTGTCTGTTAACAATTGATACATGCACAGATATAAGTGACCACTGTAGTTTTAAACTCAAGCAAAGCAATTAAGTCAGTCATTACAACTTTGCTAATCCACAATGTCACTATATGAATCTTTTAAATGAAAAACATTAAAGATAACAGTCAGATTATTTATTTATGCCAACAAATTTACTGTTGGTATTTTTAAATACCCAAGCTGTGTGTGGGCAATGTTTGAGGGGTAGAATTTGAACTGAAAAACTCAATGCCACAGTCAGGATTTGAACCACAGCTTGCCAGGCAGGTGCTCTAACCATTAGGCTACTGTGACAACCTTCCAGAATGACATTGAATTCTCCAACTAATTCGTATTTCTCCCGGTAAACCACAAGGCAGTCTCACATCAGAGACAATTACCCCCAATGGTGACTTACTATCTTAAGTACTTTATGTCCTGGGATTAAATAACCTTGAGATGGTAATTATTATTTGTTTATGCCCACAAGCTTACTGTTGGTATTTTTAAACACACAAGCTGTGTGTGGACAATGTTTGAGGGGTAGAATTGGTACTGAAAAACTTAATTTGAACCACAAACTCTCCACTTACCAGGCGGGTGCTCTAACCATTAAGCTACTGTGACAACCTGCCAGAATGACATTGAATTCTCCAACCAATTCGTATTTTTCTTGATCAGAGACAATTATTCCACTGGTGACTTACTATATCAAGTGTTTTATGTGCTGGGATTAAATAACCTTGAGATGGAAATTATTTATTTACTTATATTTGCTTGTTTGTTTATTTATTTATGCCAACAAACTTATTGTTGGTATTTTCAAACACACAAGCCATGTGTGGGCAATGTTTGAGAGGTAGAATTGGAACTGAAAAACTCAATTTGAACCACAGACCCTCCACTTATCTGGTAGGTGCTCTAACCATTGTGCTACTGTGACAATGGCATTGAATTCTCCAACCAATTCATATTTCTCCCGGTAAACCACAAAGGCAGTCTCACATCGAATGTTTGTGGGAATACAAGCACTGTTTCTTACATACTCTGAGAACTACATTAATTTCCATGTTAGTTTTACAGAAACTATTCAAAGTAGTTTTGCAATCCTCCTGCTGGGCACATTTAAAAAAAAATATAACTAAGTGGTTATCAACAAACCTGCAGCCAATTCATTATTTGTGATGACCAAAATTTTATACCATTTCTATGACACAAGGTACAAATAAATGGCAACTGAATACCCATAAAAATCATAAGGAATTTTAAAATCAACAGCAAAAAGACTCTGAAATAAAGAGTGTTACTAAAATGGTGTTCACAAACTGAGTGCTTTTTCAAGATTTACATTTTACATTTTGTAACCTTTTGTTTAACAACATTTATTCAGAAATCAGGCAGTGGAAGCCAGCCTATGTACAGTGAAGGAAGCTCCCACAGTCAATGCAAGAGGTTAGGTGGCATGGTGGCTCAAGAGCAGATAAATCAAAGTCTTACTAAGTGATAAAGGACTGGCAGAAAGATTCAGACAAGTGTGGATGAAACATAAAAGTGGAAACAAAGAAATGAACTGTTAGAGCTGTAAATTCAATGCTGAAAAAGAACTTTGGTAAGGATGGCTGTCAGAAGTAGGGGATACAATCTAGTGCTTTCAGGAGTTAAAGAACAATTCAGAGTCGTTGTATATCAGTATTTAAGAGATCTATTAGTGAATAGGTAATTAGTGAATACTTCTGAGAGGTTATGGGATTTGTGACGTATTTAGAATTGGCAAAACACTAGGAAAAGGAAATATTCTTGTGAAGTTCTCAAACATGCAAAACAACTTTTGGAGTACTAAAACAGGCAAAAAAAAAAACACCAAAAAAAACAGAGAATCGGCTATTTATATCAACAAGGAGTGAAGAGAACGCAAGCAAGACATGACAGCAAGAGGGTATATACACTAAAAACTTCAAACTGTACATAGCTGACCAAGCAGTAGAGAGCAAACAGCAGAACAAATCACAGGTAGAGGCAGAGATAGCAGTCACTGAACCAAGAAAGTACAGGAAATGATCATGCAGCAACAGGAAGTGAGTCGCCCTGTGCATTGGCTCATGAAGAGATGGCTAATCAGCACACTGCAGCATGTGCAAATCCAATTTCAAGTGTGGTGTCAAAAAAAAGGAAATGTAAGAGAGATAGAAAATAGTGTAGGCAGCACAATCCAAGGCAGAGAAATGGTGGGCAGTCGGGCACAAAAGAAAGAGGGAAAAGAGCCAACATGGGAGATAAGACAAGTCAGTCTGGAGATAGCAAAAAAAAAAAAAAAAAAAAAAAAAAAAGAGCACAGAAAAGAGTGAATTCAAGAGTAGCTATACAAAAAGTGATGGATGAAATAACTGATAGATCAAAGACAGCGAGGGGATGGAAGAACTAAGCAAGAGAGAAAACAGAAAGAAAGGGATTTGCCAAGAGTAACAAGGTTAAGAAAATGGTTGGGTACACTGTAAGTGAAGGAGTAGAACTAATATGTGGCAGTGAAAGTGTGGTTATAGTGAAATAATGTAATTAGGTTACTGAAGATTGGTGTCATAACAAAATCTGATTAATAAGAATTACAAGAGCTAGAGCTGTTAAGAGAAGTTGAGAAAGCCACAAAATGCATAAAGAAATGAATCAGGAAGCAGAAATTAAAGCAATGAGTGGGAGCAGGATAATATTAGTAAATAGGTAGGAAGCAAACTTGCACAAATTAATATTGAAAAAAGGGGAAGGTTTACCAAATGAAGTATAACCAAATAGAGGGATGCTATAATGTTATAATTTTTATGCAAGCAAATGAAGTCAATAAATTCAAACAAAAGTCAAATTCAGAATCAAGAGGTCTTAATAGAAAACACAAATATAAATTTTATTATTGTTCCTAAAAAGATTTGTTGTTGTTGTTGTTAGCTAATGCTGGATTTCTGACAATGAAGTCATTAATCCTCTTGCTCTCCAATATCTTTTGATATTGAAGAGAGCAATAGCAGTAATAGTAACCGGTTTTTAGAGAGCACCATATTTTTATGTTTTGGGAGTCATATCGCTCTCTCACAACCCCCAGAATGTCTGGAAGACCACACCTGTCGTTGGTTTATGGGTCTCACTGATCTGACCGGGAGAGTTATCAAAATAAAATCAAAACTGTCAAGAAAATTTCTGAGAAAATAAAAATAAGTATAAATTTTGCATACAAGAGTATGGTGAGGGATTTTCTGTAAAATCTTTGTGTTGATCTTTCTAAGATCCAGAGCTACTAAATTTCAAATTTATCTGAATTTCATTTTGAGTTGTACTGTCTACAACAGTTTTGCTAGAGTACATTTTCATCATGATTTTTGAGAAAGGTAAGAAGAAAAACAAATAGATACATGCAATGAGTGTGCTAATTGTGCAGCAGCAAAAATTTTGTAAAGGAAGTTAATCACCAGCTGAAAATCCTAAAAGAATCTAGAAAAGTGGTCCCCAACTTTCTTATGTGCTCAGGTACATTTAACTCATGTATAAGGAGGTGCAGGTGCCATCACAACAACTGTCAGGACAAGTACCCTTCTTTTGAAAGGAAAGGGGGAAAGCACTGGCTAGGGAAGTAATGAATACAGCTTTAGGTGTACAAAAACATACTTCATGGATGTGTGCTGGGAAGATATTTGGAAGGAAATAGTTTTGTCTTGAAATTGAAGGGCGCCAGAAAAATACACCATAGGTGCTGAATTGGACGTGCTGGTCTAGGAGATCCAGTCTCAAAATGGTGGGAAGCAAGAAGAGCAACGATTTATTATCAAATTCTGAGCATTAGAGTCATACACAACAAGTTGATATTCATTTGACTTTTCATTCTCAGGCATAATACAGGTGTATGTTTTTAGCTTCAGAAGACCTTAAATCTTGTATTTCTGAAAAAATCTAAATACTGTATTTTTAGACCGAATACAATACCATTTCTCTCTAGCACAGGATATTTCACAAATTGAACCAGCACAGCATTCCACAGCATTTGCCCACAAAATAACATTTCAGTTTGTAGATAATGTTTCAAGAGGTATGAATTGCTAATATATTCCAATAATAGTATAGAACAGAGACAATATAAAATGAGCAACAAGTGACAAGTCAACTTAGAACTGTACTTTGCTCTGTTTACATAAACCTGCAAGCATTCAGCCCAGCACCACAACCTTTGCCCTGCTCTGATTACCTCTATGATAAAGTAACTGTATCAGATAATGTCCACAAGATAAGTAAGCTGGTTCTGTACACATACAAGTTAGTTATTCTATCTCAGCAATGATACTTTGGATGTCATGTACTGTAAACAAACATTGTATTCCTTTTACCTCCCTGCCACTTATCCACGAGTAAATGAAGCTCTGACTTTCATGTTCTCCTGAACATCTTGGTTATACTCGTATGAGAGAGAGAGGGAGAACAGAAAACTTATCACAAGTCATTCCTTGAGGAAGAAATAAAATATGCCAATTCATTTAAGAAAGTCTACTTAAAAATCAGAAGAGTATATTGACAAGTGATTTAATATTGTACTACTTTTTATTGAGGCAATAAATTAAAAAGGTCTGATGTGTTGCACTCACATGACTCTCTGTCTCTTGTACAAACTCTTATTCCTACATCTCACTGCAAGTTTTCTTGTAGGTGCAAGGGGTATATGGAAATTCAGTAGGCTTTGAGCAATAGTCAAATCTTTTCAAGCTGGTCACTATGTGAAGACTTTGATATCCCGTTCTCTTTATACAGCCAAGAGATAAAGTGAAAAGCAATCTTCTATTTTAGGAAAGTCTAAGTATTGCAAAACTCACACAAATAACTAGGAATATCTCTGAAATAGTTCACACCACAAAAAAAGAAAATGCATCAGTACATTACTTGCATGTTTTAACGAGATCTACATTTTTGTATACTAAGATTTGGTCTATCTCTTAAGGTTTACCAGTTATCCAAAAGTCATCCAGAGTAAACAGCACTACATAGGTTATAGCCAAAGAACTCAAAATACATATTTCATTTGCCAAAAAAATATGTTGAACATATGGTATTTTAAAATAAAATACAAAATGATTATCCGGACTTGTAGGCCATGGTCCAGTGGAAAATCTCCTTCCAAACGTTTCATTCAAAGCTACGTCGAACATCCTCAGTGTTGTGACCATAGTCTCGGCAGCAACTGATACAGAGCCATTTGGTTTCACAGGTTTTGCACATTTAGCAAAATATGACATATGACGGTTGGTCTGATCTTTGTTTATTGGTTTGGCTGCTACATAGGATGGTTTAAAGTAGGGGCTGCCTCAAAACATATATTTCCGGTGAAATCTTGATATCCAAATTTTGGGTCAAATACAACACTTCCCCTAATTACTATATGTAGTAGAGAAAGTAAAAAAGGAAAAGCCTTTATGTAACAATCACATTGCGTTCTTTAGCCAGTATTGTTTATTTTTAGCTATTACTAAAATGCTTATTTTCCTGTTGATTTTACATGGATCTAGACAAATCTTAACAGAATGTTGTATTATACATTTTGCCTAGACAAAAGGAGGCCATAAAATGCTGAAATAATAGAAAATCTTAAAAAAAAAAAAAAGTGGGTCAAATTGCTGTGTTTCAAATTCAATAATCTTCACATGTTACAAGAACAGAAGAAATTAAAACCAATAGCAAGTTATATGCTGCATATAGATATCACAAAGAGAGTTAACATAAATTGTACATTTTAAAGATCTGTATTTGTGGTGTGGTAAAGTTCCGTCTACCTCTTATGATTTATATATAACAAAAATTTATATTATATTTATCTATAATGAAAAGCACTGCACAAGCAATTGACGGTAAATTCAAGATACATTAATTGTCTGATATATGAAGAGCAAGTTACAGTAAAGTTACTTTAAATATATAGAAAAATGAAGCTAGAGTCACTTATATCACATTTTTCCACAAACTAAAGATGCGTTTCACTACTTTGCAAATATCTCAAACCAATGGCATTTCAATCAAACCCCTTTCAGAGAACATTTTGAAAAATCGAAAGATAGTAAAAAATCTTCAATATAAGTAGGTTAGGGAGGGAAAATGTCCTTTTAAATTTTGTGTATTGCATATGTGAAGATGCAAAACTTAATACTAAGCCTAGACACTTCTTTAATAGTTGTGCTCTCGCTCTCCCTCCCCCTCTCTCTCCTCTGCCCTCTCTCTCTAATATATCTCTCCCTCTCTAATCTCTCTCTCCCTCTCTAATCTCTTTCTCCCTCTCTAAGCTCTTTGTCCCTCTCTAAGCTCTTTGTCCCTCTCTAATCTCTTTCTCCCTCTCTAATCTCTTTCTCCCTCTCTAATCTCTCTCTCCCTCTCTAATCTCTCCCTAATCTCTCTTTTTTCTCTCTCTCTAATCTCTTATTTCTCTCCCTAATCTCTCGTTCATTTCTCTCTCTAATCTCTCTCGCTCATTTCTCTCTCTAATCTCTCTTGCTCATTTCTCTCTCTCTAATCTTCCTCTTGCTCATTTCTCTCTCTCTAATCTTCCTCTCTAATCTCTCTCATTTCTCTCTCTCTAATCTCCCTCTTGCTCATTTCTCTCTCTCTAATCTTCCTCTCTAATCTCTCTCATCTCTCTCTCTCTAATCTCTCTCGCTCATTTCCCCTCTAATCTCTCTCTCTCGCTCATTTCTCTCTCTAATCTCTCTTGCTCATTTCTCTCTCTCTAATCTCTTTCATCTCTTTCTCTAATCTCTCTCTCTAATCTCTTTCTCTAATCTCTCTCTCTAATCTCTTGCTCATTTCTCTCTCTAATCTCTCTCGCTCATTTCTCTCTAATCTCTTTCTCTAATCTCTCTCTCTAATTTCTCTCTCTGCCTCTCTGTCTCTCTCTGTTTCTCTGTCACTCTCTCTGTGTCTCTTTCTCTCCATCTCTCATAATTTTTTAAAGCATGCTTAGTTTGCATTCATAGGACTTTACAGCATTTGACTTTCTGGTTGTAATGTAATACTTACTCTAGGAACATTGCAGACACAGTGAAAATGTGGTTTGTATTTGATCCACCCTAATATAAAGGTAAAAAACCCTCCATGGTACTTGTGGGCTCAATATACAACCAAATGAAGAATACAACAAATTTTAATGGGTATGTAATATGATGAACTATTATATTTCCCATTTGTATCAATTCAAGAATACCAGACATCTGCTATAACATAATTCTAACAGTTGTACATTGCGTGAGAAACAACAACAAAAAAGAACTACAAGAAGCAACTACAACAACATATCTAGGGATAGAATTAGATAAAAGACTGTCAATTAAAGAAAATGTAAACAATGTAACGAATAAGGTCAACAAAAAGAACTACACTTTAAAATGCTAGCAGGGATAAAACGGGGTGGAAACATGGACCTCCTTAATAAAACATATAAAACATACCTAAAACCCAACCTAAAATATGGAGAACTGCTAGCAATAGTAAACAAGAGACTCAAAAACGTACACTAGAAACTTCACAAAATAATTCACAAAGGCCGATGTCCTATGATCCAATTTTTTTGACCAAACTTTTTGTATCCAATGGAATTGCACAGAAAAGAAAACAGTGTCTGTCACACTATGATGCATTTCGGTCCAATACAAATGACACCTCATGAAGCAAGCAAGAGAAATAAACATGGCGCACACAAATATTAATTTAGCAATTGCTATATTAAGTATAGGTTTGGGATATATTTCCACAAGTCTCAGTAGGAAGGAAAGATGTATTCAAAAAGATGTTGGTGGACATGGTCATGAGAACAGGACAAAAGCCGGGGTATATTGAGTCTACTACAAAATGAATTGAGGTTAGAGTACCACAATTTTCTATGAATTGACGAAAATTTCTTAACCTTTTACATCGTGTCGAAGGCAAAGTTAGACACCAGGACACAAATATGAGACAAATGCGAAAGAGATAAGGAACATTTGTGATCGTTTTAATCTTAGTATGGATGGGCAGGAGATTTCAATTCATTGCATAACAAAATTTAAACATACTACTGTTATTAACTTACATAAGCTTCGGCGGCCAGTGTCCATAATAATAATAAGTTTTTCCAAAAACCAAGATGTGGCCTTCCCCAGAAAAACTTATTATTATACTACTGTTATGTTTCAGAAGTAAATGAGCCGACCTATAGACACTTAGACCACAATCTATAGACCACATAAGATGTTTCCTCTTCAACCACCAGTTGAGAATGAAGACACTGGTCTTTGAAACGCGTCCAGACAAAACTAAGTGTAAGTGAAACTATAAGTGTCTATAGATCAATTCATTTACTTCTAAAACATTGGGAAAGTTTCCTTGTCTATCACTTTGTATACATTGAGTTGAATACTACTGTTAACTGAAGTTCTTATTATTTATAAATATAGTTATATAATAACCGCCTCAGTAAAAATATATGTTAATGATCCCGAAAAATCGTTAATGACTCTTCCAGAAAAAATTAAAAGTTTAAAATACCCATCACATTAAAAGTGCAACAAGCCATACATATACAACAGCTGACTACATGTTGTCTGTGCAGTCCGCCATATTGTTACTTTGCAGATGCTGATTGGCTGTTTTCAAGTTGTTGGATGAAGATGCAACTCAGTGACATTGTATACAAACAGGTTGGATACATAAAATAGGATAGAAATTGTATCAAATCATAATGTATCCAACTTTCGATGTCTCATGATGCATTTTTGTTGTACACAATGCTTTGGACCATAAAGTTGGACCGTGGGACATCGGCATAAGAATAATAACAGGAGCTGTAAAAACCACCAACTGCACTACTACAAAGCTTCAGAAAGAATACGGCTATAGAATTGCAACATGAACTGAAAGCAATTACCTTAGCACAAAAACAGCAAGCCAATGGAAACAGACACACGTGGTACCACACAGCAGACATTATAAGTAATCTAAAAACTCAAATAAGCTTCAGAACATATATTGTCACCGCGCCCGCCGCATTCAATTGCCGACAACAGCAGTGTCACCCATCGCATTATTGTCGGCACTACCGCAAAGGAGCCGAAGGAAAGAGACAGAGCATGGCCGCATTGTTGGGGTGCTTGCCAAAAGAGAGAAAAGGATAGAGACTTCGAGAATCTTCTCTGCTTTGTATTTCACCGCAATAACTGAACTTTCCAGAATAGTGCCTGGGAGATATAAATAGCGGTAAAGTGTGAGAAGAGGGGTCAGACGTATGTGAAGCGTTGAGTAGTCGTGCCGACGGAGAGGACAGACGTATGTGAAGGTTGAGGAGTCACTGAAAGCAATTACCTTAGCACAAAAACAGCAAGCCAATGGAAACAGACACACGTGGTACCACACAGCAGACATTATAAGTAATCTAAAAACTCAAATAAGCTTCAGAACATATATTGTCACCGCGCCCGCCGCATTCAATTGCCGACAACAGCAGTGTCACCCATCGCATTATTGTCGGCACTACCGCAAAGGAGCCGAAGGAAAGAGACAGAGCATGGCCGCATTGTTGGGGTGCTTGCCAAAAGAGAGAAAAGGATAGAGACTTCGAGAATCTTCTCTGCTTTGTATTTCACCGCAATAACTGAACTTTCCAGAATAGTGCCTGGGAGATATAAATAGCGGTAAAGTGTGAGAAGAGGGGTCAGACGTATGTGAAGCGTTGAGTAGTCGTGCCGACGGAGAGGACAGACGTATGTGAAGGTTGAGGAGTCGTGCCGACGGAAAAGGGACAGTTCTTTGTGTTACGAGTTCGGAGCCGTGCTGTTGGAAAATCGAAAAAGACTTTCTTGCTGTTGCAACGAGTGTACAAAGTTACTGTTTACAGAAATAAAAGTGTTTCTTTATCTCGACTACATCTGTCTTCTTTACTTCACACCCACACCAAAAGCCACAATATTAATAACTCAAAACACAAGAACATGATTACAACATATGTAATAGCAACAGAGGTAATATATTATTTATTTATGCCAACAAACTTACTGTTGGTGTTTTTAAACACACAAGCCATGTGTGGGCAAAGTTTGAGAGGTAGAACTGGAACTTAAAAATTCAATGCCACAACTGGGATTTGAACCACAGATCTTCCGCTTACCGGGCACACGCTCTAACCACTGAGCTATTGTGACAAACTGCCAGAATGGCATTAAATTCTCAAACCAGTTCGTATTTCTCCTGGTAAACCACAAAGGCAGTCTCACATCAGAGACAAATTACCCCAATGGTGACTTACTATTGTAAGTACTTTATGTCCCAGGATTAAATAACCTTCAGATGGTAATTATTATTTATTTATGCCAACAAACTTACTGTTGGTGTTTTTAAACACACAAGCCGTGTGTGGGCAAAGTTTGAGAGGTAGAACTGGAACTTAAAAATTCAATGCCACAACTGGGATTTGAACCACAGACCTTCCGCTTACCGGGCGGACGCTCTAACCACTGAGCTATTGTGACAAACTGCCAGAATGGCATTAAATTCTCAAACCAATTCGTATTTCTTCTGGTAAACCACAAAGGCAGTCTCACACGGCTTGTGTGTTTAAAAACACCAACAGTAAGTTTGTTGGCATAAATAAATAATAATTACCATCTGAAGATTATTTAATCCTGGGATATAAAGTACTTACAATAGTAAGTCACCATTGGGGTAATTTGTCTCTGATGTGAGACTGCCTTTGTGGTTTACCAGGAGAAATACAAACTGGTTTGAGAATTTAATGCCATTCTGGCAGTTTGTCACAATAGCTCAGTGGTTAGAGCGTCCGCCCGGTAAGCGGAAGGTCTGTGGTTCAAATCCCAGTTGTGGCATTGAATTTTTAAGTTCCAGTTCTACCTCTCAGAGGTAATATATATTGACGTACAATATTAGAATGACCTGATATATACAATACACAAACAAAACAATATACCAGATGAAATGAAAGCCATAGCAATAGCCACGGAAAATGAAAGATATCCAGAAAAAGAATGGCTCCAAATATTAAGAGATGGATCCCTCATCAGGTGGTACCATGGCCAAGCATCTAGGCCATTCACCTACCACCTATCAGTTCGATCCCAGGGACACCCGCATGTGGTATTCATGGTGGACGAAGTGGCATCTGGGTGGGTTTTCTCCAGGTTCTCCAGTTTCCCCTCTGCCAGTCATTTCACCAATTGCTACATAATCAGCTTTCCATTCATTGATTTCACCTGCATTTCATATCTCCTCTTCCTCACCCTCAGACCTGGTGCTTGGCTGACCACCCGCTTCCAGGTCTTCATTCTGCTCTGTCCATAGGTTCCTCTACTCTCCAACAGGTGTCTGACCCTAGGCACTGGCTTGTAAGTCCTACATAAGGAGAGGTTAATCAGGAAAAGAAGATGAAGAAGAAGCAGAAGAAGACGAAGAAAAAGGATCTCTCATCAATAAAAAAGATGCCAGTGTCGAAGTATACTGTAAATACTTTGCGCAGTACCTAACACTAAATGAAACTTCAAACCATTATGATGGAGAATTAACAGGTACAAAAGCAGGCTCAGCCATAGATGAGATAGTATATTACAATAATAAAACGACAAGAAATATCAAAGAAATAAGAAGCCTAATTAAAGCAGTTGAAACAAGAAATCATGTCACTCTACAATAGATCCTAGCCCATGTTGGACTTTTGGGCAATAAATATGCGGACCATTAGCAAAGAAAGATGCAATAAAACAAATAAAACCTGTAGGACAAATAGAAATAAACAAACAGCACTAAGCAACATTTTAAAAGACAGCACAGACTTGATGAAGACAAATTAAAAGGATTATAAGATTAGTAGAGATCGAGTTGACATACAAAGAAGTCAAAAGACTGTAGTGACCCTATTTAGAGTGGCAATTGGCCATGACTGCCTTGCAGGACACCTCCACATGATACACTGCCAACCTACACCCAAGTGCACTCTCTGTGAGGAAGATATCCTGAACAAACAGCATCTCATCTAATCCAAAGGCCTTAAAAGCAACAACCTGCAGACTTTATATTGGGAAGCCAGGGGAAAAATGATGCAGATCAAGTAATCCCGAGTGCCACTGGTGAACAACATATAGAGTGACTCAGAATAACACCAAATAATTGTAAGTCATTATTCAGGATCTAAAATGAACATTTTGTTATCAGGAAGTATGCCTGTAAATGTCTTATCAAGCTAGAGGGAATTAAAGATTTTGATACACCATGTTGGGTTAGTGAAATTCCACTGAGCAGGTCGCTATGCATTTTTAATACAAGGCATTAGGAGAGTTTTGAAATAAGAGGAGCCACATGCTTATCTTTAATTTTAAGAAATATAACAGTTCAAAACTCTCTTTTAAATCTTGATTTAATTAAATAGTACTAAATCCATATCCTCTAAAGTAGGTCAAACCTTTTATGTAACCAATTTATAAAACATATTATTGTCAATAACATATGCAAATACTAAGATTTTGAAACAAATTTTTTCCGCCATTAAAGGCTACAAACAAAGGTAAAATAACAACAAAACAGGAATTAAACAAGTGCATAAGTGGAAAGGGTAGAATGAGACTGAAAAATTCAATGCCATAGATGGGATCTGAACCACAGATCTGCCACTTACTGTCTGGCCGCTCTAACCACTGAGCTACCATGGTCATCATGCTGATATGACATCAAATTGTCTAACTCACTTGCATTTTTCCTAATTTAATGTTGTATCAGCACGTTGACCAGGTAGCTTAGTGGTTAGAGCAGACCATGGTAATATCCGTGGTTCAAATCCTGGCTATGGCACTGAATTTTTCAGTCTCACTGAACCCAATCCTGTCCTACACATGACTATTGTTTGGAAGAATGATTAATTGCACTGAAGTTCATCAGTGCATATAAAAGATGGTCCAAATGCCAATTGTGGACTTTGGAGCATATTTGAGTAACTTCACAGTAATGATTGCTGGGTTTTTAAAGTATACCTGGCATATCACTAATACCATAAAATACTACAAAGATCCTGGCCAATAGCTCATTTTCACTATTAACTGATGTCTTGTACTCAATAGTCTGAAAATGTACCCAAAAGAAAAACATTCAAAGGTGTTAGATCTGGTGAACGTGCTGGTCATAATACCAATGTTGCTCTATGATCCAGTAATCAGAATACATTACACTTAGGAAAATCTCTTACATTGCCAGAATAATGCACAGGTCACCCTGCAACCACCTAGGTATATTAACTAGGATATTCTTAAAGGAACATCTCCCAAAAATCCTGGCAAAGTATGTTGTAAAAACTATAGGTAAATGTGGAGGTAGTAGATAGGGGCCTATGAGTGTGTTATTCACTATGCCAGCCCAAATGTTCACTACAAACCAGTGTTGGTAACTCTAATAGCTCTAGGATTATTGTGTATCCAAATGTGACTTATGTGTGTTAAACATGCCCTCTTGTGAAACAACCTTCTCATATGTCCACAATATCGTTGTAGGAAACCATGGTTGATCAATGCATTTGCATTTGCAGGTTCAAAGTTTGGAGATAAGCCTGCTGCTGCTTGTGAGCTTATGTAGAGGCCCTATCAGTTGCCCTATGATGCCTCTCTATAGAGAAGATATTTCTTGTCTCATTGGCAAACCATTGACACAATTACCCATCCAATAAATTCTAATCTCCAAGCAGACAAGAAACGTCTTCTCTGTGGAGGCATCGTTGAACAACTGATAGTGCCTGTACATAAGCTGGCAAGCAGCTGTAGGCTTATTGCTCAAATTTGAACCTGTAAATACGATAGTGCACTACTAGTATAGCCTTGGCACACATACGCGAAATGAATATTTTAACACGATTGAAATACTAAGTCTGTGACCTTGAGAGCTTATGTGCACAAGAACGGCATATGAAGGGCAGAAGAAAATTTTAAAAAATAGCTAAACAGTCAACCAGGATCTAATGCAACCAACTACTGATGTGTTTAACTTAGACTGTTCGCTTTGGTTTTCTAAGATTAAATATATGTATTCATTAGCTTGCATTTTTGCTTTGCACTTGTGAAACCCTCAGCAAGAAGTAAGGTTCAATGTGAGGTTTTGTTTTTGGGCAACAGTTGACATTAGATGCATTCCTGCCACAGTGTCTTGAAAGTCTTGCAAGTGCAAGACATCTCCGTCCAATGGGTAAACTATAGTCAAGGTGGAAAGTCATCTGATCTAGTGCTTGAACTCAGGCGAGATGATACAGATGTAATTGCTGTTCACATAGAATTCTAATAATCCATGACTGGCTTGTATGCAGCTTGTTTTTAGGAAGTTACTGTTTCTCACAATGTATGGCAGTAAAGATGCTGTGATGAGGCACATGTCTCCTTAGATAAAGCTCAGTATAAAGATCTCATGCCGTTTTTGCATTTCCCTAAGTAGTGCTATAAGTCTAATCCATATCTGCTAGTTCTGCATAAGCAAAGTAGGACATATTTATAATATGCTGTAAAACTGAAAGTCCTTTCAGTAAGTGGAGCACTTTAGTATATACTGATAGCTGAGCTTGATAACCGGAACCACTTTGTGACAAAGTTCAGTATAGTTGCAAAGGAATCCCTTTTCATTTAAATAACAAAATGCAGATTTTAGGTTCATGGCGAGATAAACAATGTGTTGTTATTGTTGTTGTTTTCTAGTGCCTTGCATCTGGCAATGAAGCCATTAGCATTCGTGCTTTCCAATACTTTTGAACTGCAGTTTCTTCTGATCTTAATGCTTCACAGGTCTTCAAGTGTTCTTCATTCATTTCTGCTGGATCGTTACACAGGACACATATTGGTGAGGCTGAGATACCCATTCTGTAGAGATGACTTGCCAAGCAGTCATGATTTGTCAATAGTCGGAAGGCTGCAACAGCCGTTTTCCTTGGTCACTGGGGGATTATATCTGGATTGGAAAGTAGTGTAATCCATTTTTTATCTTTGGCATTTGTTTCTATTTCTTGTAGGTATGAATGACAAAAATTTTTAATGATCAAGCGTTTTATTGAGGAATATGAGAAATTGAATTTAGACTTTTGAGATAAACAATGTTAGAAGCAGAATACGAGCAATATTTCAAAAAGCAAAGAAAACAAAACATTAGTGATATTCAAATGCTGAAGGGGGAACAAGATCTGTGTTACAGAATTTCATCTAACCAGAGGTGATGGTTGAAAAACATTAATGTCCTCTAATTTGTTAACAAAATGTTTACAGACATACATTCACAAGAAGAAAATACTCAAATATAACAACTGAATCATGTCCTAAAATTATTTGGTGTTATTCTGACGCACCTGTATAAGAATTATAAGTAAATGTAACATAAGAAGCACAAGACTTATAATGGAAAAGACTCAGGTCTTACCTTGAAGATTTTGCTGGAGGGAAGACCCCATCCTGAAACAAAATAATTCAAGTGTACAGTTTCACACAATCATCCATACAGTGTTAGGGGTCCTGCATAACATGGTTTAGAGATATTTGGAAACAAACATTTGACATTTTCTCATGTAATGGTGTGTAAGAAACTCAAGACATGGAGAAAATCTTTAATTTTTGGTTTACAGAACACATAGAGCTGGCAAAAGGAATGTTTAGAAATCAGAATATCATTCAATTATTCAAGCATTTAGAAAAAGTAAAACAGAAATGCTTGACATGCATTAGGAAATGGCAATGATACTTAGGAAAGTAACAAACTAATTTCGTCTACACCAATAACCTAAGAGGCAAGATGCATAAGATACTTGGATTCGTAAACAAGAAACCCAGAGTATTAATTTCATATCAATGATTTTAGAGCTGGTAGATTCTATCCTACAAATTGTAATAAAAAGGAATAGGATTTTTATGACCTAAAAATCACCATAATATGCACAAAAAATACACCATTACGACCAAACTATGAATCTCTTCTGCACCTTGTGCAACACATGAGCTGAACAAGTCACATGCAGCATTTTGCTGTACAATGCTTTTAGAGAATAGACAGCTTTCACTATATAATGTGTAGCATCCATTAAGAAGAGTAGTACATTGTCATGCTTAATGCCATCGAGCCAAATGGCATGTATAGATTGGTCGCAAAACTTACTAATGGTGGAAAAATTTACTTTTTCTAAATGTTCACAGTTTATTAGAAACTTTTTCCTGGACTATTTTCTTTCAAAGTACCTGCAATAACATTTGCAATCTATCTTCCCACAGAGTCTGTGGTTTCATCAATTGAGGAGCATTTTTTCAAAACTTGATAGATGCAAAATTTTATGAAATTGAGTTATATATAGTATCAGCATAATTTTTACCTTCTGCATTGTTCTGTGAAATCAGATTTTGCAAAATTTGATTTTTGTCCTGTGTAGAAGGTTTATTAGCAGTTATTTCAAAACTTGATAGATATACTTGCTCAGTTAAAGCAAAGGTCAACAGATGCAATTTTATGATTTTATGATCCAGAGGGTAGCAACCTGAATTCTATGAAACGCATGTTAGCATTGACTGCCATCTCACTTGCAATTCTTGGAATTCTCAATCATTTCTACAAGCTTCTTACACTGCTGCATCATTGACAATAACTGCTAACTCAGGTTGTGCGCTTGGATTTTACATTCACTTCTGCAAGCTTTTTTTTTCCCCCATTTATATCCCGGCTTTAACTGCAGAGGTCATATCGGCAGCCTTGACTATTGGCAACGGTGTTACTCGTTTAATAGTGGGTTTTTCGGTCTTTGGGGTTTTTTATACGTTGAATTCACACACATTCACACTTTCATCCATACTTCCAGACTCAGGGAAAGGTGAGGAAAAATCTTGGCTGGAGAAAAATTCCTACCCCCTGTTGGAAATCGAACTCGGGACCCCTTGCACAGCAGGCAGGTGCTTCTGCAAGCTTTGTTATACTTACATGACATTTTTATTCTTAGTTGAGACACTGCACTGTACTATGCACAATGGACAGGAGCTCAGATTGTGTAACTGTATCAGCCGTAGAACGCGCAGGAGGCAGGAATTGCAAAAACAGGGAAAGGAAATTAAAATGCAAGTCAAGCAAAGCTCATACTCCAGCAATTACGTGTTCACATGGTCTCAACTGCACTCCACGAAATCCTAAAAGTAAAGGGCATAAGCACTGTGATGCAGCTGATTTCACTTGTAAAGACATAAGTGGATTTCACCAACACCTTTCCATGCTCAACAGAATAGATCAAGATAAATTCCTTATGGAATGTACGAGTATTACATCTCCTAATCACAGAGTGGTGAATAAAGAAGCTGCAAATAGAAAGCAGACTGTTAACATTAAATACAATGTAAGAACTAATGATGGCTGAGTATTGTCAGTATGCGCTACAAGCTTCCAAGAAATCACAGGGGTGTCAAAAGATAAATTATCTCTCCTGGCTAGAAAATTTCACTTATGTGGGAATATGCCAAAGGAAACCAGAGGAGGTGACAGAACAGGAATATTACAGAAGGGCATTACTGCTGCTATAAAGCAAGACGTTAAGAAGTACAGATGTAGAGAAAGTCAGTAAATCAAGGAGGATATTTACCTCCAGAACTTAATATCAGAAAAATGTGGACCAACTTTTGCAACAAAAGAAGATTAAGAAATGTACCAGTCTGCTCATTGTCAAAATATAAAAACATATTTTACAACTTCTTCAATCTTTCATTCTGTACACCATAAACTGACACATACTCAACGTGCAAAATGGGACTGATTTTTTTTTTTTTTTTTTTTTTTTTTGAATTAACGTCCTCCAACATTGTGTCATATCAGACGAATGAATGAATGAAATGGGTGAAATGATGCTCAAATGAGTCCGAGGTCCTTGGAGCTTTAAGTTACCCGACATTCGTCTTCTCAGGGTAGGGAAAACCTCAGAAAAAAACCTTACCCGGATAACTTACCCTAAGCGAGATTCGAACTCGCGACCTCTTGAACGTGAGGCAGACACACTAACCATCACGCTACCGAGGTGGGCAAAATGGGACTGATGACGATTAAGACAGAAGCAGATGTGGAAAAGAGAAACAAACTAAGAACCATGTACAGACTGCACAAGCTCTAATAAAGGTGAAAGCTTACTTATTCATATTGTTTCAAATTTCTTTGTCTGTATTCAATATATTTGTTACAGGGGTAGTAAGGGGTAGTGATGCGCCTCCTATAGCCTCTCCTACCCAATTCCCATCCTCATCCTGCCCGTGGTGCACCCTGCTTTTAACAGATGAGGCTCTGGGGACCGAATCACAGCGGTATAACTGTTTCATTTAAAATGGAGGAAATGTCATTTACATATGTGCTGGCCTATCACAGCACAACAGCGTCCCTCAGAGGCACATGAGGGGAAGGTCGGTGGATCTAAATATCATCTATTTAGTCCTCCCGGCTAGGTCCGATGGACCCGTTGACCAACGATAGGTGTGGTCCCCCTTGCAAAATGGGGGTTTAAGTCGGGTGATGTAACTGCCACATTGTAAAACTGGTGCCCGTTAAGAAAACAGTTACATGAAAGCCACATACATGAATATGAGTCCTAAAGATAAACATTAAGATCAGAAGAAACTACAGTTCAAAAGTATTGGAAAGCACGAATGCTAATGGCTTCATTGCCAGATGCAAGGCACTAGAAAACAACAACAACAACATATATTTGTTACATAAATAAAACAAAATATATTATTATTGTGAATGTAGCAGTACTTAGTTTCTAAGTTTATACCTAATAAAATAATCCTTATAAACATTAATATGTAGGTTGTATAGTACATTATGTATTATAAAAAGGTGAAAATAAATACAAAATAATAAATATGTAGATAAAATGCAACAAAAACAATAAATGACAAAAATAACAAAACTTCAAGTGTTAATTTCTCACTCATGCAGAAAAGTTTATCAGCACCTATCGGTTTTTCAAAAGATTCTGCATTTTCAAACCCCAAATTTGCACTAGTTAAACTATGCTATTTGTTTCTTTTCACATTCAACAAGACAGTATTAGGAAGGAGAATTGAATGATTAATATAGTTGCTGTGCTAACCAATTAGTATTCCCAATAAATAGAAAAAACCTTTTTTCTCAGAAATACATTTTGTGCATCTATCGAGTTTTGAAAAACGCTCCTCAGTTGCTACCCAAATTTTCTTATTTACACCCTGTTGTGTGATTTGTTGTATTGTTTTTTTTGTATACAAAATAATCATTATTGGAGCTCTGAGACACCTAATATTGTTCATGAAATACCCCTTCATGACGAAAAAATTGGCGTATGGTGCGCAATTAGTGGAGAAAGAGTTATAGGCCCAATTTTTTTCAAGTCAACAGTTGATGCCTGTACATACGTGAACACAATTTTGCCCCCTTTATTTAGAGAATTAACCAACAGGAAGCATGATTTTCAACAAGACTTTGCAACAGCTTATACAGCCAATCTTTCGATGAGAACAATTGAAAGTGTGTTTCAGAACAGAATTATTAGTAGAAATTTGTGGCCCCCTCAGTCCCTCGACCTAACCTCCTGCAATTTCTATCTCTGGATGGATAATTTCCTAAAGAGATGTCAAAAATGTATGGACAACTACGATGGCCAGTTTCAGCATCTGCTTTAACTATATTGGTAAGTAAAGCCAATAAAAGTAGTTTTAAACTTTGTATGGTTTTATCTGCACTCTTCTATGACAGCGGTAGTTGGCGACGAGTGTAGAGGATCCATACATATAAAACACAGCGCAGCCGGTTCAGAGTCTTTTGGATCACCCGTTATATACCCCACTGCTATAGCAATACAAGAACTAGTCTGTGGAAAGAAAATTGCCATCCCATCGATGGAACCAGTTACATAGAAGACCACTACATTGCCAATGTAACCGTGGGTACACTGGAAATTGATAAACCTGGTAAAATATTCTTACTCGCAACAGGAATCTTGGAGTATATTAACAAATTGACCACGTCGCCTCTTCAACAAATCAGTTGATGTTTCTGTGGCCTGAGGACATAAGATCCAATGATATTTTGCTCTTTGTGACTGACACAGCACCTTATACAACAGAAGCTGCCCTTGCAATCAAAGCATTTTATCTAAACATGTTACGCATGACTTTTTTAGCTCATGCTTTTCACAGAGTAGCTGAAGAACTCACAGCAAATTTCCAGTTGACAAACTGGTGTTGTACACAAAGCAAATATTTGTTAAAGCTCCTCATGCCGACAACTTTTCAAATATCAGTTCCTGGCATTTGGATGCTGGAACAGTCCATCATCATCCAGTGGAGTACATGGATTGATTCTTAATTGTACTATTGTAACTACTTCCAAACAGTGAAACTGAACTTGATTCCCTCAAAGCACTAGAAGCTAACACTATTCAAATTTCCCAAGAACTGTTTTCCAAGTGCAAAATGATAGGGAAATTAATACATATTCAGTCAAATTTTGGCTCATTGTCTAAAACTATTGCATGCTTTCAAGAAAAATAAATGGCCCTTGAAACCATGATTGGTGTAAATTATTGCAAAATTAAATTGGTGCTGAAACACTTAACTTTCCACCCATGTAAGCACTACAAATTCCACACCATTTTAAAAAATCTGATATGTTGCACTCACATGACTTTCTCTACTCTTGTATTAATCATTCTTACAAACTGCTATTCCTATATCTTCCCCACGTTAGTTGAGATAAACATTTGCAGAAATTATGTTATTGCTTATTTTCTTGCACGTGCAATGGGAATATCGGAATACAATAGCCTTTGAGCGATAGTCAATCTTCTAAAGGCTTCAAATTTGTTCTCTTTGCACGGTCAACATATAAAAAAATGAATAGCAATGTTCCATTTGAGAGAAGCATAAGTTCTCCAAAACTCACACAAATAACAAATCATATCTCCAAAATGGTTCACTCTAGACATAAATTAGTTGGTCTGGGTGGCTCAGTTGGTTAGACGCTGGCCTACTGATCCCAAGGTCATGGATCAAATCTGGCCCAGACCGACGGTTTTTAAGTGTGCTTAAAAGCAACAGCTCCATGTTAGTATATTTACTGGCATGTGAAAGAACTCCTGCAGGACGAAATTCCGGCACACCGGCGATGCTGACGTGGCAGTGTCATTAAACAACAAAATAATTATTATTTATCTAGACATAAATTGTGTGTTTCAGCAAGATCTACACTTTTTGTGCAGTAAGATTTGCTCTATCTCCTACAGTTTACCAAATATGCAAAAGTCATTCAGAGTAAATAGACTTCATGGCCTATAGCCAGAAAATTCAAGATATACATTTCATTTGTCATAAAAATATCTCACACATATGGCATTTTAATCAAAATTGTTAGAGCCATTTTAAAGAAAATCAGAATTTTCAAAAAATTTTCCATAGTTTTGGGTGGAGCAATCTTCTTCAAAATCGTGTCACATCCTTGAAAGACATTAAACTTAAATACCAACTTTAGTTTTTAACCGACTTTTTGTTTTTGAGCTATGCTGTCCACAGACACACACGCACACACACCCACACACCCAAAAAACTAGATGAGCTTGAATATGGAGAATGCGATGAAAAACGAGCTGCATTACTCACAGACAGTAAGATAACTCTAGATCTGCTCATGAACAACATAAAACATAACCAGCTGCTAGAAGCAATCAAAACCAAAATCCTTGAACTGTCAAAATCAAAGTGGATACTACATTTCGGCTGGGTGAAAGGACATTAGGGAATACACGAAATGAGCTTGTGGACAGACTTGCAAAAGAAACTGCCGTGGAAGATACCGAAATAAGATATGACAAAGTATCAAAAGAAGCTATAGTAACTAGAGAGAAAGAAACCGGACTTGAAGAATGGCAACACAATGGACAGTATCAAGGAAAGGAGCAGTAACCAAATAATATTTCCCATCCGTGAGAAGAAGATTGAAGTAACGGTTACCAATATCTCCGGAGTTCACAGCAATGATAACAGGACATGGAAAGCTAAGATCATATCGCCACAGGGTTGGATTTTTAGATAACCCAATGTGCAAATGTGAAGAAGAGGATCAAACAGTAAACCACATTATATTTCAATCCAAAATACTAAAGAACCAGAGAAACACCATGATTAGGAAAATACAAAGTAAAGGTGCTATTTGGCCCATAAACAAAGAAGAACTTGGAAACAATTTCATGCAACCTTTCTGTAACTTCATTAATTCTATAAAATTCACAGAAATAGAATGACTTAAGTCCAAATATATATAATTTGTACTCCTTACCAAGATTGCAACCAGTATCATTGTCCAAACACATTTCAGTACTCTACTCTACTTGCCTTTTACTACATGTTAAGAACTAGATTTATGATTTGTAAAATAGCATTAGGTTAAAGAAATAAAGTCAAACTAACAAACAGAATAAAATATCATTAAACAACAAAGATCCAATAAAAAACTGTAAATATACACATAATAGAGAAGTATTCAATTAGACTAAGGTAGATAAAAAATTAGAGGTAAATAAAAGTGTAAATGTTCAAATAGAATATCACCAATAATATATACATGTATATAAAATGTAAATTGTATGTAAATAAATAAATGCAAGCATGTAGTATTCCTACAGAAAGGGGCATACTATTAATATAAAAAAAAACCACACACCCTCCTGCCCGCGCACGTGCATGCACATGCACACGCACGCACACACACACAACATACACACACATGGACCTTTCTCTAAAAAAGCTTTTTTTTGGATTCAAGGTGCCCAAAAATAGATGTTTCCAGGGAAATGACATTGCATTTTTGGGTGGAATACAATACTTCTACTTTGCTAAACGTAGTAGACAAAGTAAAAATACAGCAACAACTTGACTCCACAAAATAAGTTCAGCATAAAGAAATTACTATGCTACAATTCAAAGGACCAGATACCACTGAACAAAACAATAGGAATCTATCAAATTATTGCCCAGATTGTGACCAAATTTATGGCATGAAAAAATCATAGGAAAAACTAAGAGGAATTTAGAAACCATACTGAAAGAGCACATGAGATGGATCAAATACAAACAAATGAATAAATTTGCAGTTACACACCATTTTTGGACATCTAATTACATCATCACACCAAACATAACACTTTTAAAAGCCATAAAGCATGCTACAGTGTTGGATACTAAGAAGAATATTCTAATTACAAAAAACAAACTCCACTTAATGAACCTTGATTTGACACCATCATGCAAGTTCATCACTCTACTGCCAGATGTCAATACAAACAACCACACACCAGACAGCACTCACAAGAGCCAGTGGGCACTTCTGAAGATAGGAGCAAGTTAAGCTCCTGAAACTGCTTCAACACCATCTCAATTTTACAATAATTCAGATTCACATCACTGTTACTAACTTATTCAAATAGACCCAAAATGATTGGTGTAGTTAGAGCAACTGCAAATGCAATAAAAAATGTTCACGTGATATTGGGGTATCAGTGTCAAACAAATTGAAACGCATTATTGACAAACATTTGGGCTATAATGTTTTGTGCCCCATGTCTCAGGTCTTGGCAGGAGAAACTTGGAACAATATTTAATAGTCTGTTACTGCTATTCAAGCTGAACATTGAGGTGCTATTTGAAACAATTATTTATTATTTTAATAATCTTCATTAGGGTGAAAGTCTTTGCAAAGTGTTATTCCTCACGGCCTGGCATCAGTTGGGGAGCTAAAGAGTCTATTACTATTATCACAGGGGTAGTATGGATATATTATATTTATGAAAGAAACAATATTATTTTTATGAATGTCTTAAACAATTTATTAATACTCAGAAATCGTCAGCCTTATCACGAAACGCTTTTACAACACTAAACATGGCGGACTTTGACACTAAAGAACAAAATGGCTAGGCACAGCTAACAATTGTTAAACGTCAATATTCTTTTCTAAATTCGCTGCACTTGATTGATCCTGATCAATATCACTGATGTTATTGTTCCTTTTTACGAGGATCACAAAAATTTACAATTGTTTACTTTATGATATATACTTAGTATTGCTCGTCGTTATAATATCTATCAGAATCATTTCTTCCTCCTACATTGTATCACACATGAACAGAAGAAGTCAGTCTATGCTGCCTATATTCTAACAGAGTTATTTTAGGGGGCAAAATACTGTCTCAAACTTTTAGCTTGTCTGGCACTGAAGAGGAACTTAGTCATTTTGTGCACTTCAAATATGCTCCCATTGCATCTGATACAGCAAAAAGGACTTTTTAGGACAATCAATGTTCATTTTCTTTTGAGAATCTGCGGTGGTCTCCGTTATTTATTGCAATGTAGAGTGAGGTAAGCCTGTACATTGTAATATGTAATTAGATACATAAGTTTTCATTAATATTTCCATCCGATAATGTATAGTCCATCCAGCCTTAGATCCACACCTTGTATCCCTCCGCGGTAACCTGATGTTATCACGTGCGACTAACACAAAACAAACACCACGTGGACTCATACCTCGTATTTATGGTGCAACAGAACAATATTTACTCAGGAATTTTAGAAATATCGCGTTACATTACGTAGTCTTTACCAGGGTTATTGTGCATCTTGAAAAATCACAGATAATCTCCCATATTTAAGGTACTATATTTTATGGTGTGCTTTGGTTTCAGAGTATTGCGAGTTCGTTGTTGATGACTTGTGTTTACATCAAGTGCGGTTCTAACGGTGGAGCGATTATAGTCAATTATTTAACATAACTTTCCTTCCCCTTCCCAGCACAAGAACTGTTCCATACACACCATAAATGAATGGACTGTAGTTAACAATAACTGTCTTCATCTGTAAATTGGCTCAATTTAACTATAGAAAGACAGTGTTTAAATTTATCAAATTGTATATAATGCATTGGGCCGGCATCATATACTACGTAGAACAGATTTTGATAAAAATATCCTATTCTTATGCAACATTTTGCAGTCATTTTTTCTAGCATTTGGGTGATTTTTTGGTATTTTTGCAGTCACTTTTTAGTTCATTTTTAAAGTACTTTAGGTCATCAAAATCAAGGCCTCAGTTATTACCCTATGATCAATGTAATTATTCTATTGTTGCCAATTTTCAAATGACTGTCTTTGCCAAAGACATTAAATAAAATTAAATAATTGACTGATAGGGGTGGAATTTTGAACTCTAAGCTAGGCAATAATTTCCACACAGTTAAAAGTTATCTAAGTTTGGTCAAAATCAGTGCAATGGTGTAGAAGCATTTACATTAGCTTTTATATATATTAAGATGTATTACATCAGTTACAAACAGAGAGCTTGGCACAGGAAGAAAGATCAAGATGCATGTGTGTCTATGTCTGGTTTTGTAATACAGTGTGCATGCATGCATAAGTATTGCCACCGCGCCCGCCGCATCTAATTGCCGACAGCAGCAGCACCCATTGCATTATTGTCGGCACTACCGCAAAGGAGCCGAAGGAAAGAGACAGAGAATGGCTGCATTGTTGGGGCGCTTGCCGAAAGAGAGAAAAAAAGATAGAGGCTACTGGAATCTTCTACTTTGTACTCCAGCGCGTTCCTGAAGCTTCCAGAATAGTGCCTGGGAGATATAAATAGCGGTAAAGTGTGAGAAGAGTCAGTCAGACGTATGTGAAGGTTGAGTAGTCGTGCCGACGGAGACGGACAGACGATGTGAAGCGTTGTGCCGACGGAGAAGAGTTAGTTCTTTGTGTTACGAATTCGGAGTCGTGCTGTTGGAGAATCGGAAAAGACTTTCTTGTTGTTGCAACGAGTGTACAAGTTACTGTTTACGGAAATAAAAGTGTTTCTTTATCTCGACTACATCTGTCTACTTTACTTTTCAACACAACCAAAGTCACACTGGTGTCAGAAGTGGGATTCGTCGAATTGCTTCTAGTTTCGTTACATCGTCGTTAGAAGTTGCAACGTTAGAACCAAGATGGAGGGAGATTCGGAAACCAGGATGATGGCAATGATGAAAGAATTATTCGCCGAGCTGAAAGAGATGAAGACGGAGTTATCGGCGAAAATTGATGGCGAACTGATTGGCGTGACGGAAGACGTGGAAGAACTCGGAGAAAAGGTGGTAGACCTCTGCCAGCACGTGGACGTCGTGGAGGACGACGGGGAACGTCTTGGCGCCCTGGTAGTAAGAGTTGACGAGAGCGTCAAAGTACTGGATGCCAGGGGCAGACGGAATAGCGCGGAGCCGGGGAGGGAGCACCTAGTGGCCGAGGCGACAGTTGCGCCCGTTTCAGATCATGTGAGGGAAGACGTGAAACAACTCGGCGAACTGATTGGCGTGACGGAAGACGTGGAACAACTCGGCGAACTGATTAGCATGACGGAAGACGTGGAACAACTCGGCGAACTGATTGGCGTGACGGAAGACGTGGAAAAACTCGGCGGAAAGGTGGAAGACCTCTGCCAGCATGTGGACGTCGTGGAGGACGACGGGGAACGTCTTGGCGCCCTGGTAGTAAGAGTTGACGAGAGCGTCAAAGTACTGGATGCCAGGGGCAGACGGAATAGCGCGGACCCGGGGAGGGAGCACCTAGTGGCCGAGGCGACAGTTGCGCCCGTTTCAGATGATGTGAGGGAAGACGTGAAACAACTCGGCGAACTGATTGGCGTGACGGAAGACGTGGAACAACTCGGCGAACTGATTAGCATGACGGAAGACGTGGAACAACTCGGCGAACTGATTGGCGTGACGGAAGACGTGGAAGAACTCGGCGAAAAGGTGGAAGACCTCTGCCAGCATGTGGACGTCGTGGAGGACGACGGGGAACGTCTTGGCGCCCTGGTAGTAAGAGTAGACGAGAGCGTCAAAGTACTGGATGCCAGGGGCAGACGGAATAGCGCGGACCCGGGGAGGGAGCACCTAGTGGCCGAGGCGACAGTTGCGCCCGTTTCAGATAACGAAAGTGTACGTCTCGGGGAAGACAAAGGGGCAGTTCAGGGACGTCGTCGAGGATCCCCTGGAGGAGTGTGTCGGGTACGTAACCAACCAGGATATGACGTGGAGGACGATCAGCAGGGAAGCGCACAAGCAAACGAGCAACACGCGAGAACCGACTTGGCGTGTGACATGGGGGGACCGTCGGAGCCATCCAATCACCTGACACATAGTGCCGTGAACGGAAGAATGGTGGACATCATCTTGGACGGCAGGATGCAGGAGAGGCCGTGCCGAGCACGAGTGAACACGAGTGCAGCGGTGGACGCGACTCGCGCGGATGTGGTGAGGTTTGTTGCCGGACCCATCGGAAGCAAGGTGGCTGCGAAGGTGCGCCAGAGAGGTCGGCGGACATGGTACCCAGTGAGCCGATTCCAAGTGCGCAGGATGGCCCGTCAACACACCAGGAAGAAGGGCAACTGGACGAGGGACCGTCAAGACCGGCGGTACTGTTGCAGAATTTCGAAGCAGGATGGCATACATCGTCCTACCCGGACCAAGGGACACTATCCAACAGCGATACCTAGGACCGTGCCTCCTGGAGAAGAGGTTCGATGGGATAGTCCACCGGGGCGCAAGGGAGATGCCGCAGTGATAGTGCTGGTCGGGACGACCAGCTCTGAGGAGGGAGCAGTGTCACCGCGCCCGCCGCATCTAATTGCCGACAGCAGCAGCACCCATTGCATTATTGTCGGCACTACCGCAAAGGAGCCGAAGGAAAGAGACAGAGAATGGCTGCATTGTTGGGGCGCTTGCCGAAAGAGAGAAAAAAAGATAGAGGCTACTGGAATCTTCTACTTTGTACTCCAGCGCGTTCCTGAAGCTTCCAGAATAGTGCCTGGGAGATATAAATAGCGGTAAAGTGTGAGAAGAGTCAGTCAGACGTATGTGAAGGTTGAGTAGTCGTGCCGACGGAGACGGACAGACGATGTGAAGCGTTGTGCCGACGGAGAAGAGTTAGTTCTTTGTGTTACGAATTCGGAGTCGTGCTGTTGGAGAATCGGAAAAGACTTTCTTGTTGTTGCAACGAGTGTACAAGTTACTGTTTACGGAAATAAAAGTGTTTCTTTATCTCGACTACATCTGTCTACTTTACTTTTCAACACAACCAAAGTCACACTGGTGTCAGAAGTGGGATTCGTCGAATTGCTTCTAGTTTCGTTACATCGTCGTTAGAAGTTGCAACGTTAGAACCAAGATGGAGGGAGATTCGGAAACCAGGATGATGGCAATGATGAAAGAATTATTCGCCGAGCTGAAAGAGATGAAGACGGCAAACCACAACCTCGCTGCCAAAATGGAAACGAGAAACGACAACCTCGTTGCCGAGCTGAAAGAGATGAAAACGGCAAACGACAACCTCACTGCCAAAATGGAAACGTCAAACAACAACCTCGCTGCCGAGCTGAAAGAAGAAATGAAGGCGGCAAACGACAATCTCGCTGCTGAACTGAAAGAAATGAAGACGGCAAACGACAACCTCGCTGCCGAGCTGAAAGAGATGAAGACGGAGTTATCGGCGAAAATTGATGGCGAACTGATTGGCGTGACGGAAGACGTGGAAGAACTCGGAGAAAAGGTGGTAGACCTCTGCCAGCACGTGGACGTCGTGGAGGACGACGGGGAACGTCTTGGCGCCCTGGTAGTAAGAGTTGACGAGAGCGTCAAAGTACTGGATGCCAGGGGCAGACGGAATAGCGCGGAGCCGGGGAGGGAGCACCTAGTGGCCGAGGCGACAGTTGCGCCCGTTTCAGATGATGTGAAGGAAGACGTGAAACAACTCGGCGAACTGATTGGCGTGACGGAAGACGTGGAACAACTCGGCGAACTGATTAGCATGACGGAAGACGTGGAACAACTCGGCGAACTGATTGGCGTGACGGAAGACGTGGAAAAACTCGGCGAAAAGGTGGAAGACCTCTGCCAGCATGTGGACGTCGTGGAGGACGACGGGGAACGTCTTGGCGCCCTGGTAGTAAGAGTTGACGAGAGCGTCAAAGTACTGGATGCCAGGGGCAGACGGAATAGCGCGGACCCGGGGAGGGAGCACCTAGTGGCCGAGGCGACAGTTGCGCCCGTTTCAGATAACGAAAGTGTACGTCTCGGGGAAGACAAAGGGGCAGTTCAGGGACGTCGTCGAGGATCCCCTGGAGGAGTGTGTCGGGTACGTAACCAACCAGGATATGACGTGGAGGACGATCAGCAGGGAAGCGCACAAGCAAACGAGCAACACGCGAGAACCGACTTGGCGTGTGACATGGGGGGACCGTCGGAGCCATCCAATCACCTGACACATAGTGCCGTGAACGGAAGAATGGTGGACATCATCTTGGACGGCAGGATGCAGGAGAGGCCGTGCCGAGCACGAGTGAACACGAGTGCAGCGGTGGACGCGACTCGCGCGGATGTGATGGGGTTTGTTGCCGGACCCATCGGAAGCAAGGTGGCTGCGAAGGTGCGCCAGAGAGGTCGGCGGACATGGTACCCAGTGAGCCGTTTCCAAGTGCGCAGGATGGCCCGTCAACACACCAGGAAGAAGGGCAACTGGACGAGGGACCGTCAAGACCGGCGGTACTGTTGCAGAATTTCGAAGCAGGATGGCATACATCGTCCTACCCGGACCAAGGGACACTATCCAACAGCGATACCTAGGACCGTGCCTCCTGGAGAAGAGGTTCGATGGGATAGTCCACCGGGGCGCAAGGGAGATGCCGCAGTGATAGTGCTGGTCGGGACGACCAGCTCTGAGGAGGGAGCTGTGTCACCGCGCCCGCCGCATCTAATTGCCGACAGCAGCAGCACCCATTGCATTATTGTCGGCACTACCGCAAAGGAGCCGAAGGAAAGAGACAGAGAATGGCTGCATTGTTGGGGCGCTTGCCGAAAGAGAGAAAAAAAGATAGAGGCTACTGGAATCTTCTACTTTGTACTCCAGCGCGTTCCTGAAGCTTCCAGAATAGTGCCTGGGAGATATAAATAGCGGTAAAGTGTGAGAAGAGTCAGTCAGACGTATGTGAAGGTTGAGTAGTCGTGCCGACGGAGACGGACAGACGATGTGAAGCGTTGTGCCGACGGAGAAGAGTTAGTTCTTTGTGTTACGAATTCGGAGTCGTGCTGTTGGAGAATCGGAAAAGACTTTCTTGTTGTTGCAACGAGTGTACAAGTTACTGTTTACGGAAATAAAAGTGTTTCTTTATCTCGACTACATCTGTCTACTTTACTTTTCAACACAACCAAAGTCACACTGGTGTCAGAAGTGGGATTCGTCGAATTGCTTCTAGTTTCGTTACATCGTCGTTAGAAGTTGCAACGTTAGAACCAAGATGGAGGGAGATTCGGAAACCAGGATGATGGCAATGATGAAAGAATTATTCGCCGAGCTGAAAGAGATGAAGACGGCAAACCACAACCTCGCTGCCAAAATGGAAACGAGAAACGACAACCTCGTTGCCGAGCTGAAAGAGAAAAACGGCAAACGACAACCTCACTGCCAAAATGAAAACGTCAAACAACAACCTCGCTGCCGAGCTGAAAGAAGAAATGAAGGCGGCAAACGACAACCTCGCTGCTGAACTGAAAGAAATGAAGACGGCAAACGACAACCTCGCTGCCAAGCTGAAAGAGATGAAGACGGAGTTATCGGCGAAAATTGATGGCGAACTGATTGGCGTGACGGAAGACGTGGAAGAACTCGGAGAAAAGGTGGTAGACCTCTGCCAGCACGTGGACGTCGTGGAGGACGACGGGGAACGTCTTGGCGCCCTGGTAGTAAGAGTTGACGAGAGCGTCAAAGTACTGGATGCCAGGGGCAGACGGAATAGCGCGGAGCCGGGGAGGGAGCACCTAGTGGCCGAGGCGACAGTTGCGCCCGTTTCAGATGATGTGAGGGAAGACGTGAAACAACTCGGCGAACTGATTGGCGTGACGGAAGACGTGGAACAACTCGGCGAACTGATTAGCATGACGGAAGACGTGGAACAACTCGGCGAACTGATTGGCGTGACGGAAGACGTGGAAAAACTCGGCGAAAAGGTGGAAGACCTCTGCCAGCATGTGGACGTCGTGGAGGACGACGGGGAACGTCTTGGCGCCCTGGTAGTAAGAGTTGACGAGAGCGTCAAAGTACGGGATGCCAGGGGCAGACGGAATAGCGCGGACCCGAGGAGGGAGCACCTAGTGGCCGAGGCGACAGTTGCGCCCGTTTCAGATAACGAAAGTGTACGTCTCGGGGAAGACAAAGGGGCAGTTCAGGGACGTCGTCGAGGATCCCCTGGAGGAGTGTGTCGGGTACGTAACCAACCAGGATATGACGTGGAGGACGATCAGCAGGGAAGCGCACAAGCAAACGAGCAACACGCGAGAACCGACTTGGCGTGTGACATGGGGGGACCGTCGGAGCCATCCAATCACCTGACACATAGTGCCGTGAACGGAAGAATGGTGGACATCATCTTGGACGGCAGGATGCAGGAGAGGTCGTGCCGAGCACGAGTGAACACGAGTGCAGCGGTGGACGCGACTCGCGCGGATGTGGTGGGGTTTGTTGCCGGACCCATCGGAAGCAAGGTGGCTGCGAAGGTGCGCCAGAGAGGTCGGCGGACATGGTACCCAGTGAGCCGTTTCCAAGTGCGCAGGATGGCCCGTCAACACACCAGGAAGAAGGGCAACTGGACGAGGGACCGTCAAGACCGGCGGTACTGTTGCAGAATTTCGAAGCAGGATGGCATACATCGTCCTACCCGGACCAAGGGACACTATCCAACAGCGATACCTAGGACCGTGCCTCCTGGAGAAGAGGTTCGATGGGATAGTCCACCGGGGCGCAAGGGAGATGCCGCAGTGATAGTGCTGGTCGGGACGACCAGTTCTGAGGAGGGAGCAGTGTCACCGCGCCCGCCGCATCTAATTGCCGACAGCAGCAGCACCCATTGCATTATTGTCGGCACTACCGCAAAGGAGCCGAAGGAAAGAGACAGAGAATGGCTGCATTGTTGGGGCGCTTGCCGAAAGAGAGAAAAGGATAGAGGCTACTGGAATCTTCTACTTTGTACTCCAGCGCGTTCCTGAAGCTTCCAGAATAGTGCCTGGGAGATATAAATAGCGGTAAAGTGTGAGAAGAGTCAGTCAGACGTATGTGAAGGTTGAGTAGTCGTGCCGACGGAGACGGACAGACGATGTGAAGCGTTGTGCCGACGGAGAAGAGTTAGTTCTTTGTGTTACGAGTTCGGAGCCGTGCTGTTGGAGAATCGGAAAAGACTTTCTTGTTGTTGCAACGAGTGTACAAGTTACTGTTTACGGAAATAAAAGTGTTTCTTTATCTCGACTACATCTGTCTACTTTACTTTTCAACACAACCAAAGTCACAGTATGCACACGCTCTGTCTGTGGGTGTGTGTGTGTGTGTGTGTGTGTGTGTGTGTGTGTGTGTGTGTGTGCGTGCGTGCGTGCGTGCGTGCGTTTAACTTGTTTCCTAACAGTGTCTCTTCCCTTACAAGATTCATTATGTGCCTTGAATAGGTCAGCTATAAACAGACAACTTCAAAAGGAGAACTGACCTGCTGCTATAAGCTGTTTGCTTGCAATGTAAAGCAACTGTTGAGTCTTGGTAGCATTTGAGAAGAAAAAAAATTTGATGTGTTGCACTCTCCTGACTTTCTCAACTCTTGTATTAACCATTCTTATAAACTCTTATTCCTATGTCTTCTTTGTGTTAGTTGAGATAAACATCTGCAGAAATTATCTTATTGCTTATTTTCTTGTAAGTGCAAGAGGAATATGAGAATACAGTAGGCTTTGAGCGATAGTCAAATCTTTTAAAGCTTTGAGATTCCATTCTCTTTGCATGGTTAACATATAAAAAGATTAACAATGATGTTACATTTGACAAAAGTAAGTTTTCTGAACCCGGCGCAAATAACAAGCAATATTTCCAAAATGGTTCGCTCTACAAAAAAATTTATTGGGACATAAATCGTGTGTTTTAGCGAGATCTTCATTTTTGTATAGTAAGTTTTGTCTATCTCTTACAGTTTACGAGTTATTCAAAAGTCAGCCAGAGTAAACAGGACTACATGGGTATAGCCAAAAAATTCAAAATATAAGTTTCACTTGTCATAAAAATATCTTAAGCATATGTAATTTTAATCAAAATCATTAGAGCCATTTTCAAGAAAATAAAAATTTTCGAAAAATTTTCCATGTAAAGGGTAGTTTAGGGTGGAGCAATTTTCTTCAAAATCTTTGTGCCACATGCTTGAAAGACATTAAACCTAAGTACCAACTTTGGTTTTTAACCGACTTTTCGATTTTGATTTATGCTGTTCACAGACAGACACAGACGCATGCACCCACCCCCATCCCCACCCACCCCCACACACACAGATCTTTTCCTAAAACTTTTTTTTTAATGCAGGGGTCTCAAAAACATATATTTCCGGTGAAATCTTGACATCAAATTTTTGGGTACAATACAATACTTCCTCTACTTACTAGTAGAGAAAGTAATAACATGTCCTGGTTCAGGTTTTTTGGAATTAAATACAACACTTCTTGTTTCAGTTTGTGCACAGTGCATTTAATAAGCTTAAATCCAGTTTCTTTTTTCATTTTTAGTACTTTAGTTTATTATGAAGGTATGCTCTCCAAACAAAGATTTCCAATTGTGAGCCTATTTAAGTACTTAGATCTGTTATTAGATAACCCGCAGTTCAGAATGGACCAACAGGTAATTGATTGAAGTTTTATAATTGGGTTGTTAGTCGTGTTTGAATGCTCAATATCCTTTAACTTTATTTATTTTTTCAAATGTAGCTGATCATAAAATCCTATAATACTAAGAATGTTTTGATATGGTTCCAACAAAATTTTCTTCAAGTATCGTATAATTTTCAACTATCATTACCATTATCTTCAAACCTTAAAATAGAAATACTGTCTGACGATCACTGTAAACATTCACAAACTATTTCTTAGCTTTATTAATTTTGTTACACAACTCAAATACTTTATTGTCTACACAAAAGACAGTCCAACTACAGTACATTTCTGCATAACTTACCTTAATCTGGTCACAAACAGGTGAAGTTCCCGTTTCCAGCCACCAAGGTTCTTCCTTAATTTCTATTTTGTTATCCATTTGAACATTACTGTTGTATTTCTCAGCCTTCATTAAAGGAGCTTCTGAAATAAAATCTCCCTGGTTCTGTGAATCAAAGTCAGAAACTAGAGTCTCTTTCTCAACTTTTGTTATCCTATCTATCTCCCAGTTGTTGCTACATGTAGCAGTTTCAGATCTAATCTGCTTTGCGACATGCTCTGTTTTGATGGCCATGTCACAATCGTCCAGAAGCACACCATTGCTGTTTTTCTTTATTCCAACAACACTGTGAAAGAGCTCCCTCTCATTGTGTGAGGCTACGTTGTCTGAAAGAGGATCCTCTTCTTTGATTTCTACTTTGGAATCCATAGCACAAATATTACTGAATCTGATGCCGCAGTTCTTTATTTCATCAATAAGTCTGTGGAGGAAGAAATATTATGTATACTATAAAATATATATAATTTTAACAATCAGTTTCTTTGAAACTATTAGCCATTACTCAAACATATACCTCTACTATTCTCCCACAAATAAACATATAGTTGCAGACGAAAGTATTGGAACAGAATAGAATAGAACTTTTATTCTCACATAACATTTATAATGTCAGCCTAGATACAGGTTTGAACCAAATAATGCTTATATTGACCATAGTTCAGAGGTGTTTGTTTTAATTTGAAATGTATTCCCCCAGTAATTATTATTTATTTATGCCAACAAACTTACTGCTGATGTTTTTAAACTCATAAGCCATGTATGAGCAATGTTTGAGAGGTAGAATCGGAACTGAAAAATTCAATGCCACAGCTGGGATTTGAACCACAGACCCTCCGCTCACTAGGTGGACACTCTAACCACACTGTGACAACCTGCCAGAAGTGGCTTTTTGGGAGAAATACAAATCGGTTGGAGAATTCTATGTCATTCTGGCAGGTTACCACAGTAACTTAGTGGTCAGAGCACCAGCCTAGTGAATGGAGGGTCTGTGGTTCAAATCCCAGCTGCTGCATTGAATTTTTCAGTTTCGATTCTACCTCTTGTGTTCCCCCTTTCCTACCCTACAGTTCTCTAAAAGGATATTTTTAAAATGTCTTCCTATAGGAAAAAAGGGTTGATTGTTCCTCATTTGTTGGCTTCCTGCTAGGACATAGGTATTGGAATGCTCCTCTTAATTAGTAAGAAAAGCCATTGGTAGTTGTCTCTCACAGGTTTTATTGTTCCCTGCTAATTCCTCTTTCCATCAAGAGACAGTAAGTGTCGTCTTTATTCCGTGGGGTAGTTAACTGCAGTCAAAATGGGACGAAAGGGAACAAGACAACCCTGGGGGATTGCAACAATTACATATAGCTATTCCATAAAAGTGAAGCTCAAGTTTAGAGAGGTTACAGTAATAGAAGCCAACAACAGTGTTTAATTGTTCAGCGCCATAGGAAGTTCCACATGGCACTACACAAACCAGAACTGGATGGCCATTAAATCTGAGCCAAAGAGAACAGGGGACAATACAGACAAGTGAAGAAAACTCCAATAGATTCTCCACAGGACATCACTGCTCAGGAAAAGCAGTACCTAGGTAGCAAGTTCATGTTAGGACCGTTCGGAAGATCAGGTTGGGTACAATTCCAGAACTCCCAGATGGCCATTTGTGAAAAAGCATTTACAGTTTACAAACGAATATGTAACCAAAAGTATTAATTTCTGGGATAAAGTACTGTGACCAGTTGAGAGTAAATTTAATTTCTATCAGAATTTTGGGCAAATCAGAGCTTAGGGGTTGTTATTTTTAGAGGATTGAAAGCTAAACAATAAAGCTTCAGGTGTACTCAACAAACTATCAAAATGGGGCTTCAAAGAGTGTTTTGAACATTGGACTGAACACTGGAATCGTATTGTGTCCAAGGGGGATTACTTTGAAGGCCTGTAATGAATAAAGGTCAGCAGTATTTTCCACAATTCCAGTTATTTTTTGACACTCCCTCGTATGCAGACAATTATATTAAAGCAAATAGTTTTAACCACAGGTTTCACAAACTTACAGTCATCTATAACCTAGACCACAGACATGTAAATGTACAGTCCATTTGCGTTCTTTTTGGCCACCAGGTGGGGAAGGGGAGGGAGGTACAGGTCCATGCAGCAAGCGACACATGGTGGCACATGCAGTACGTATGCAAACAAAATAAAAATAAAATAAAATCTGAATATTATACCCCGGCACCTTGACAACTATACCGGGGCATTTATTCAAATTTTCTATTTATTTAACCAAAATATTTATATACAATCATCATTATATAATTTATGTTTCAGAATTTCTAACTACAAAACAAAAGAAAACTACAACAAAAACATAAAAACTACCTAAAGTTACTGGTTTCCAGCAAATCTAATTCTACTAACAAGAAAATAACTAAGACATCTACACTATTCTAAAAAAGAAAACATTAATTTAAATAAACATAACTCTATGCCACTGGTTTCCAGCGACTGGACAACTGGTTAAAAAAAAACTTCCAGCTATCTTCTATGCAAAATACCATACTGGTAGCCAGCACTATATATTAAAATTATATTTATATTTGTATAAATAAGTTCATTTAAATATGAACTAAAAATTTATATAAAAATATTTATCTACTTTCGGAATATAATTATACTAACTTTAAAGAAAAATAAAATGTGACCTAAAGATAGATTTAGGTAATTAATCTTTTCAATAATCTAGATTTTCACCTCTTTCTAAAAACATACATTTCTTATGAATACATATCCAAATAGTTAACTTTTATGAAATTTTATTACACTATACACAACACAAATTTACTTTTTATTCTCTGCAACCCGCCCGCTGCTCAGTTGCCTAGCAACGGCCTCCATCTTCCCCTGGCTGGACTACTCCTTCTCCTGCAACAGCAAACTTCTCTCACACATTACTTCCGCCTCATTCCTCTTGCAGTCTCCTACGATAGTCGGCATATGCTTCTCCCTCTCTTCTTCTTAATCTTATCCTTCTTCTTTCTGCCCATTCTTGCCTACCCGTTAAGACTACAAAATATCTTCTTCTATTTACTTGATTTAAATCATTTCTCTCTATTTATTGTTCAATTTCTATCTGTTCTCTTTGTTGGCCTACTCCTCCTTCTTCTTCTTCGATGCCTTCTATTGCTACATTTCCTCTTCTCTGCCTGTCTCGTAATCTAGAAGATCTTCTTATCTCATCTATTTCAATTTGTTCATTTTCAATCCATTCTACCTCGATGTTTTCAGTTTCCCAAGCTTTTTTACTAACATAATTGGTTAAAAACTGTAGTTTTTCAATTAAATTTGGATTTCTAATTATATCATTTATATAATATCCTCCTAATTGATGCCTTTCTTCTACATTCATAGTTTCATACCTTTCACATTCAAAGATAGCATGCTCCGGGTTATCTTGTACTTGACAGATATTACATATATCAGAATTCGTTTTTTTAATTTTTTTCCAATATGTTTTATATGGTCCATGTCCAGTTATATAATGAATGAATCCTTTTGTTGGTTGAATGAAATTTAATTCTAATCTTTCTCTAATATTCTGGAAAAATCCATAAACTCTTCTACCTGCAGCACATTCCGACCATTCATTTTGCCATTTATTTTTCAAAGCATTTTTTACTTCCCAAATTTTATCTGTTCTTACACCACTAATTTTATAAACCTTTTCTAAATTTCCTTTCTTTAGCCAGAATTTTGCTCCCTTTAATTTTACCAATAGATCAATGGGCCATATTGCTGTAGAGACTAACAGTGCCATTGTGGGTGTTGTATTTACTGCTCCTGTTAGCCTTAATAAGATCTTTCTTTGGGTTCTTCTTAGCAGCCTTTTAATTTGCACATTATCCATTCTTTCCGCCCAAACTGCTGCAGCATAAGTAATAATTGAGGCAAAGATTGTATTGTGATAAATTTGTATGGTCTGTAAGGGAAGTACAAAATTTAATTTAGTAATTCTTGCCAATTTTAACATTATTTTCTCAGATTTCTGCCTAATATAATCTGTATGTTTTCTGAAATTAAATTTTTCATCCAACATTATCCCCAAATATCTAACTTCTTTTACTCTTCGAATATTTTGATTATTAATTTTTATTGTTGGATCCCTTTTTAAGTTTCCTTTTAAGAGCAAATATTTTGATTTATTTGGTGCAATTTTTAATTTGGTTATTTCACACCAATTTGATAATTTTGCTGTAACTTCCTTCGCTTTAATTTCCAATTCCCTTCTGCTTTGCCCATCCACCATTATCACAATATCATCAGCATACGCAATTATATCTAAAACATTTCCATCATTTTCCAATTGTTCCAAGAGACTTTCTGACAAAATATCCCAAAAAAGGGGCCCCAAAATAGAACCCTGAGGACAGCCTTTAGTAATTTGCTTCCTAGTGTCGTAATTTGTACGTATGCAAACAGTGGAGGTGACGTTGAACATTCTACCGTATGGTAAAAGAGGTCATCACCAACGGCAGTATCACAGCTGCAAAGGCTGTGCCGTGGCCAAGTGGTTAGACCACTTGCCTTTCACCAAAACAGTCTAGGTTCGATCCCACGCAAACGTATGTGGGATTTGTGGTGCAGGGGCAGGTTTACTCTGGTTTCCCCCACCATCTCGCTCCACTGGTGCTCCATCTTCATTCCTTCTATCATCAATGTTACCGCCTGCTGCACCACATGTAGTAAAAGCAGGCGTAACATTTTATAAAAGAAATGTGCAATAAACACAAAATGCATGCTGTTAATGAATTAGCTGCTAAGCTGGGCTGTGTGGTTCTTAGACTGCACCTTTATCATAATACTTTAAATCCCATAGAATATGTATGGACAGAACTAAAAGAAACATTACAGTCAACAATGTCTTCAGAAGAAAAAATGTTACTGAATCAAGCCTTAGTTAAAAATACTACATATAAAGGACACTGAAAACAAGAATCATTGGCTAAACCACATATGCCATGCTGAACTAGAAAACTAATATCATTCCTTTGAAGGTACTGGGTGTCCCACATAAAACCAGTATGCTTCACTGCATTCATTACATTACATTATGTTAATTCTTCAACCAAGCAACTTCCTGTGTAAATATGGGATAAATATGGCATAGGCCACACTTGCCAGTTATAGCAAGTGTTGAAAGTGTCCTCCACTAGATTCCAGGCATTGCTCCACTCTTACGAGAATGTTCTGGTTGGCATGTTGTAATTCTTGAGGCGAGATATTATTTACCTATCTCATTAATAATACTCTCTTTAAGTTGGTCTATCGTCTGAGGCTTGTTTGCACATACTTTATTTTTCAGAGCTCCCCATAAATAAAAATCTCAGATGTTAAATCCAGTGACCTTGCAGGCTAAAGGTTTTCGCTGACAAGCCCATTTTCAAGAAACACTGCTGATATGGGTCATAGTCTGGTTGGATGTGTGGGCTGTGGCACCATCTTGTTGGAAGATGCCATACTCCTTTCCATTTTCTGTTAATTGTGCAAAGAAAGTGTCAAAGATCTCCAGATAACTTGCAGTATTAATTGTATCATTAAAAACTGGGGCTGATAATGCACATTCCTGACACTGCACACCATACACCTATCTTCAGTGGGTGAAGAGGTTCCTCGTGTACAACATGTGGGTTATTCTGTGATCAATATCTGCAATTCTGTAGTTAACATAACGAGACAGATGACACTAGGCTTCATCTGTCATAAAAAGAGCATTGGGTCCAAGAAACCATCAACGATCGAAGATAAAAGCCAGTTGCAGTAAGTAACTCATTTCTCTTTGTCTTGTTCTTGTAACTCAGGGGAAGACAACTTCGGGCCGTGTGACATAGTTAAACGAAGAGCCAGCTTGTATATTCGTGTGACGTCAGGCAAGAGCGGTGTATTGCTATACTGCCTAGATCAGCGGCGCTACTTGCAGGAAACTGAATGAATATGAAAAATGTTATTTGGGCATTCTTACAACTTGCCCAGGCTGTTTAGGGAGAACCCTTTTCAGCCTAGTCTGAGGGTGTTTATTTGTTGTTTGAGGATTCTAAACGGCGTTAGTGCAAATTTTGTTTTTATTTTGTGTTTTTGTTGACGTTGTGTAGTGTGGTGTGTAGTGGCTTTGTGTTTGTGTTCAGTTCCCCGTGTTTCACACTAGTTTGAGACCAGGCTTCAAGATGTAGAAACATTGTCAACTACGTTTCAGGTCTTTGCGACCCCGTATTCATTGGATGTTAACAATGTTTCTAGCAGGTAGCAAATTGAATTGATAAATTTACAGTGCGATGATTTGTTGAAGGACAAATATAAACACTAGGAAGAGTTGGCTGATTGTTATAAGAATGTTCCTCAAACCAGATTTCTGAGGTTATATGCCCTTGTTGCATGGGTATTATGTATGTTTGGTTCTACGTATGTGTGCGAACAATTCTTTTCTGTTATGAACCTTTCTAAGTCAAAATTCTGCAGTATATTGTCAGATCACAATCTAACATGCAGTTTTCGGTTACAAATGTGCCGTACATTACGCCCTAACATTGACAAACTAGTTAAAGAAAAGCGAAACGGCAAATGTCGGAAAATGTCCACCTAATTGTTCTGTATAGCTCTCCTTTAGGTCAGGCAAAATAGTTATAATTTCTGCTCTATTGGCATTATAACATGACTGTTCACATAAACTAGAATTTATATATATGGCATAAAGTCGAAATGTAATTATTTATAATCTGTGACTATTCCGTAAATGAAACAGTCTGCATTAAAATTATGATGTCCCATATGCCATTTCCTCTTGCCCGCTGTGACGTCACACATTCAACTGGCTTTCGGTGGGAGCATGTAAGCTGAGTGAGCTGACGTTACAGCAGCATTACCTGTCTTCCCCTGTTGTAATTCATGCACTACACTGACACAAATGGTCGGGATTTGAGATCTTTTGTTAGCACATGATGGCATGTTGTGCAAGATACACAAACTTGCTGAGACAATCTCCTTATCAATTTATTGGGGCTTCTCGTTATGTTTGTTTGAGTTCTTTGACTACCGGCGGGGTTCTCACTATTGAACGCTTGTTCTTCTTCATATTCATGATGGAATCATTAGCCTCCATTTCTTGTACAAATCTTGAGTTGTGCTGGTTGTTGGTATCTTGTCATGAGGGTATTTATCCCCAAACATTTCTTTAGATGCCTAAGTGGAGCCTGTTCTTATCTAAAATTCCACTATACCAATTCATTTTTCAATTGAGAACTGCACCATTTCTTCATCAATATTCCATGATATTAGCTGTCAAACTTTTTGGAAGAGATATTCCAATATTGTACTTATGCAGGCGATTATTGCTCATTTTATAATAAATGCTGACATAAGTATCGAATAAAATATAACAATCAGTGTGTTTAAACATTTGAATTTAATTTTCATTTTCTGTGTTTGTTGCCTTAATCTGCTATGATCCATTATTGTGTACAGTCATTGTTAATTCCTGGGAATTTGTGCAGCATTAATCGTGTTTCTGCTACACATTTGGTCATCACGTTGAGACAGAATATTAAAAGACCCCAAAAGTAAATCGTTTATGTGAATATTTGTTAAGAGTGTAATTTGTTTTTTGATGTTGGTATGAGTTGGTTAAATGACGAAAACGTGTTACTAATGTTCATTGTTACAAACAATTAAGTTTGTTTAAAGGCGTCATAAATATTTCCATATTTAGTTTTAATATATATTGAGTAAATAAAAGAATTATATGTGTTCAGTCTTGATAGCAAAGGGAGAATGGTTAGGGATCACTTCCATAACAATACAGGAACTCAAAGTTCTAAGGCTTTCACGGCCGGTGTCAATACTAGATGCAATAATATTAACCGGGCTTGTGGGCCGTGGTCTATTGGGTTCCTTCTTCTTCCCAAACGTTTCGTCTGCGACTACGGCAGACATCTTCAGTGGCGGCGAGGTCGAAGTTTCCTAGTGGAGATTTCAGCACCGACTGTGCTGGTCACCACCAGAGGTGCGGTATTTATGTCGGCGGCTGGAGGGGAAGTACGTTGTGATAGGTCCGGGTGGCCAGTGGGCTGGACTTGTACCAGTGGAGTACTACAAGGAGCTGGCGTCTGATTGGCTGGAGAGGGGTTCTGGATTTTTGTTTTTGTTAACGCTGTTTGCCATATTCTGTTGAGTTTAAGTCCTTCTTCTTTGCGATTGATATTATTTTTGTGCTTGTGTATTTCAATGGCTTCACGGAATAAGCGAGAATAGTAGTGGGATGTAGATGCCAGAATATCTGTGTTACCATATTGGATGATGTGTTCCCCTTCTTCGAGTATGGCATGTTCAGCAATTGCTGATTTTTCAGTTTGACCCAAGCGACAATTTCTTCTGTGTTCTTCAATGCGGGTTTTTATACTACGTTGTGTGGTTCCGATGTACACCTTGCCACACGAACAAGGTATTCTATATACTCCTGCGGTGGATAGAGCATCCCTGGGGTCTTTGGCGGAACGGAGTATGTTACAAATCTGTTTAGTGGGCTTGTAGACGGTGTCAATGTTGTGGCGTTTAAGTAGTTTGCCTATGCGGTCTGTGACTGATCTGATGTACGGTAAAAAGGCCTTGCCCTTCCTACTGTTTGCGGCTGTTTCTGTGATGTTGGGACCTTTACTAGGATGTAATGCTCTCTTAATTTCTCGTTTTGCGTAGCCATTAGAGTGGAGCGCTGACTCTAAGTGTTGAAATTCCTGGTGTAGAACTTGTGGTTCGCAAATGCGTGTAGCTCGGTCTGCCAGAGTTTTAATCATAGCACGCTTTTGTTTCGGATGGTGGTTGGAGTTCTTGTGAAGGTAGCGGTCTGTATGGGTCGGTTTACGGTACACCTTGTGGCCTAGTGTGCCATTCTGTTTTCTGTTCACCATGACATCCAAAAAGGGCAATTTGCCGTCTTGTTCCTTCTCCATGGTGAATTGAATTTGTTTATTGATGCTGTTGAGGTGATCCAGAAATTCTGTCAGGGCTGATTCTCCGTGACTCCAAATGACGAACGTGTCGTCCACGTAATGCCACCAGCACGAAGGTTTAAGCGGTGATGAATCCAAGGCAGTAGCTTCGAAAAATTCCATGTAAAAATTCGCAATAACCGGACTGAGAGGACTTCCCATTGCTACACCGTCTGTCTGTTCATAGTATTCGTGGTTCCACTGAAAATACGTAGTCGTGAGGACGTGGTGGCAAAGCGTCGTAATGTCTTCTGGAAAAATCTCCTTAAGCTGTGTAATGGCTTCATTGACTGGAACCATGGTGAACAGAGACGTTATGTCGAAACTGACAAGTAAGTCGTTGGGTTGTAAGCTGATGGTCTTGAGTTTCTGAATGAAATGGGCGGAGTCTTTTATGTATGTGTCAGTGTTGCCGATGTGAGGTTGCAGCATCTTTTCGAGGTATTTCGCAACTGCGTACGTAGGTGAGTCAATGGCGCTTACAATCGGCCTAAGGGGTGTGCCAGGCTTGTGAATCTTCGGAAGTCCATAAAGTCTGGGAGGTAAAGCTTCACTCCTCTTTAGTTTCAGCTGATCACTGGGTGGAATGGACGAAGACTTAATCAGTTGATTGGTTTTCCGAAGAACGCGACCTGTTGGATCCCTGGAGAGCTTCTTGTAGGTGGTCGGATCTAGGAGCTCAGTCACCTTGTGTTCGTAGTCACGTTGGTTCATCACCACTGTGGCGTTTCCTTTGTCCGCCTGCAGTACTATAATCTCCTTGTTTGAGTTAAGATTTTTAAGAGCTTTTCGTTCTTGAAGAGAAAGATTGTTCTTAGGTGGCTTAGCTCGTTGAAGAATTCTAGAAGATTCGAGGCGTATTTGGTCTGCTGTAGTTGACGGCAATTCACGAATACCGGCTTCAATGCAGGAGATGATCTCTTCTATAGGTAGTACATGGGGTGTGATGGCGTAGTTCCCACCTTTTGAGAGGACGGAAGCTTCTGCGGGTGACAGTTGATGGTCTGACAAATTGACGACCGTTCGGCTTGTCTGTGCGAAGGCTGAAACTTCATTGTTGTTGTTCGAAGTGTGCCGATACCGCTTTTCTGCGCTAGAGTTCAGGCAGTCTTCATATTTCTTTTTGTGTCTTTCCGTAGTCCTGTAGTAGTGAGTGACCATTGAAGCAAACGTGATTCTGTCCACGTGATCCCAATGTTCCTTTTCCAACTTATGGCTGAGATGAAGATGTAACGACAGAAGTTCCTTGTTGTTGTGGGCTAGTTCTCGGCGAGTTTGGTGGATGCGTTCCCGAAGAAGGGCTCGTTCCGTGCGGTTGTAAATACGGTGAGATGCAGCTGTAGTTAAGACGCGTTTTTGTCGTATGCACCGAGGAATTATGCCAGTATCACGGCAACGTAAAAGAAAACAAAGTGAACAAAGTAGTTGTGATTTTCTTACTCGTAGCACTTCTAGGCACCGAATCCGTGGATGTGTTTCCTCCCCGTAGAGGCGATTCATCAAAGTTCTAAGGCTTTCACGGCCGGTGTCAATACTAGATGCAATAATATTAACCGGGCTTGTGGGCCGTGGTCTATTGGGTTCCTTCTTCTTCCCAAACGTTTCGTCTGCGACTACGGCAGACATCTTCAGTGGCGGCGAGGTCGAAGTTTCCTAGTGGAGATTTCAGCACCGACTGTGCTGGTCACCACCAGAGGTGCGGTATTTATGTCGGCGGCTGGAGGGGAAGTACGTTGTGATAGGTCCGGGTGGCCAGTGGGCTGGACTTGTACCAGTGGAGTACTACAAGGAGCTGGCGTCTGATTGGCTGGAGAGGGGTTCTGGATTTTTGTTTTTGTTAACGCTGTTTGCCATATTCTGTTGAGTTTAAGTCCTTCTTCTTTGCGATTGATATTATTTTTGTGCTTGTGTATTTCAATGGCTTCACGGAATAAGCGAGAATAGTAGTGGGATGTAGATGCCAGAATATCTGTGTTACCATATTGGATGATGTGTTCCCTTTCTTCGAGTATGGCATGTTCAGCAATTGCTGATTTTTCAGTTTGACCCAAGCGACAATTTCTTCTGTGTTCTTCAATGCGGGTTTTTATACTACGTTGTGTGGTTCCGATGTACACCTTGCCACACGAACAAGGTATTCTATATACTCCTGCGGTGGATAGAGGATCCCTGGGGTCTTTGGCGGAACGGGGTATGTTACAAATCTGTTTAGTGGGCTTGTAGACGGTGTCAATGTTGTGGCGTTTAAGTAGTTTGCCTATGCGGTCTGTGACTGATCTGATGTACGGTAAAAAGGCCTTGCCCTTCCTATTGTTTGCGGCTGTTTCTGTGATGTTGGGACCTTTACTAGGATGTAATGCTCTCTTAATTTCTCGTTTTGCGTAGCCATTAGAGTGGAGCGCTGACTCTAAGTGTTGAAATTCCTGGTGTAGAACTTGTGGTTCGCAAATGCGTGTAGCTCGGTCTGCCAGAGTTTTAATCATAGCACGCTTTTGTTTCGGATGGTGGTTGGAGTTCTTGTGAAGGTAGCGGTCTGTATGGGTCGGTTTACGGTACACCTTGTGTCCTAGTGTGCCATTCTGTTTTCTGTTCACCATGACATCCAAAAAGGGCAATTTGCCGTCTTGTTCCTTCTCCATGGTGAATTGAATTTGTTTATTGATGCTGTTGAGGTGATCCAGAAATTCTGTCAGGGCTGATTCTCCGTGACTCCAAATGACGAACGTGTCGTCCACGTAACGCCACCAGCACGAAGGTTTAAGCGGTGCTGAATCCAAGGCAGTAGCTTCGGAAAATTCCATGTAAAAATTCGCAATAACCGGACTGAGAGGACTTCCCATTGCTACACCGTCTGTCTGTTCATAGTATTCGTGGTTCCACTGAAAATACGTAGTCGTGAGGACGTGGTGGCAAAGCGTCGTAATGTCTTCTGGAAAAATCTCCTTAAGCTGTGTAATGGCTTCATTGACTGGAACCATGGTGAACAGAGATGTTATGTCGAAACTGACAAGTAAGTCGTTGGGTTGTAAGCTGATGGTCTTGAGTTTCTGAATGAAATGGGCGGAGTCTTTTATGTATGTGTCAGTGTTGCCGATGTGAGGTTGCAGCAATCGAAAAGATGCGGTCTGTATGGGTCGGTTTACGGTACACCTTGTGGCCTAGTGTGCCATTCTGTTTTCTGTTCACCATGACATCCAAAAAGGGCAATTTGCCGTCTTGTTCCTTCTCCATGGTGAATTGAATTTGTTTATTGATGCTGTTGAGGTGATCCAGAAATTCTGTCCGGGCTGATTCTCCGTGACTCCAAATGACGAACGTGTCGTCCACGTAACGCCACCAGCACGAAGGTTTAAGCGGTGCAGCAATCGAAAAGATGCTGCAACCTCACATCGGCAACACTGACACATACATAAAAGACTCCGCCCATTTCATTCAGAAACTCAAGACCATCAGCTTACAACCCAACGACTTACTTGTCAGTTTCGACATAACATCTCTGTTCACCATGGTTCCAGTCAATGAAGCCATTACACAGCTTAAGGAGATTTTTCCAGAAGACATTACGACGCTTTTCCACCACGTTCTCACGACTACGTATTTTCAGTGGAACCACGAATACTATGAACAGACAGACGGTGTAGCAATGGGAAGTCCTCTAAGTCCGGTTATTGCGAATTTTTACATGGAATTTTTCGAAGCTACTGCCTTGGATTCAGCACCGCTTAAACCTTCGTGCTGGTGGCGTTACGTGGACGACACGTTCGTCATTTGGAGTCACGGAGAATCAGCCCTGACAGAATTTCTGGATCACCTCAATAGCATCAATAAACAAATTCAATTCACCATGGAGAAGGAACAAGACGGCAAATTGCCCTTTTTGGATGTCATGGTGAACAGAAAACAGAATGGCACACTAGGCCACAAGGTGTACCGTAAACCGACCCATACAGACCGCTACCTTCACAAGAACTCCAACCACCATCCGAAACAAAAGCGTGCTATGATTAAAACTCTGGCAGACCGAGCTACACGCATTTGCGAACCACAAGTTCTACACCAGGAATTTCAACACTTAGAGTCAGCGCTCCACTCTAATGGCTACGCAAAACGAGAAATTAAGAGAGCATCACATCCTAGTAAAGGTCCCAACATCACAGAAACAGCCGCAAACAATAGGAAGGGCAAGGCCTTTTTACCGTACATCAGATCAGTCACAGACCGCATAGGCAAACTACTTAAACGCCACAACATTGACACCGTCTACAAGCCCACTAAACAGATTTGTAACATACTCCGTTCCGCCAAAGACCCCAGGGATCCTCTATCCACCGCAGGAGTATATAGAATACCTTGTTCGTGTGGCAAGGTGTACATCGGAACCACACAACGTAGTATAAAAACCCGCATTGAAGAACACAGAAGAAATTGTCGCTTGGGTCAAACTGAAGAATCAGCAATTGCTGAACATGCCATACTCGAAGAAGGGGAACACATCATCCAATATGGTAACACAGATATTCTGGCATCTACATCCCACTACTATTCTCGCTTATTCCGTGAAGCCATTGAAATACACAAGCACAAAAATAATATCAATCGCAAAGAAGAAGGACTTAAACTCAACAGAATATGGCAAACAACGTTAACAAAAACAAAAATCCAGAACCCCTCTCCAGCCAATCAGACGCCAGCTCCTTGTAGTACTCCACTGGTACAAGTCCAGCCCACTGGCCACCCGGACCTATCACAACGTACTTCCCCTCCAGCCGCCGACATAAATACCGCACCTCTGGTGGTGACCAGCACAGTCGGTGCTGAAATCTCCACTAGGAAACTTCGACCTCGCCGCCACTGAAGATGTCTGCCGTAGTCGCAGACGAAACGTTTGGGAAGAAGAAGGAACCCAATAGACCACGGCCCACAAGCCCGGTTAATATTATTGCATCTAATACAGGAACTATTTGATGGACGCATGCACGGATGTACACGTGGCAGTCAGAATGATAGACTCGCAACTAAAAGAATCGGCACTAGCGCCTAAATATTCAAGGTGATAAGACGTATTTTGGTAGCGTGTGAACATTGTAGAACGTTTACCAGACTTTCATCAAGCATTTGTTCCACTTTTTGAAAAAAGTGGAAAGACTTAAATAATCTAAAATGGTGCTAAGAGGATTTATTTAAATGTAAAATAGAGAAAAAGTGTTACTAAAATAATACATTGCAGTGAAGAAACATCGTGTGATTTTTCATTCCATCCGTTACCACGCCCTGATAGAAATAAGAGCCACATCGCTCAAAATTGAAGCAACACTAGAATAAAAACAGCACCAAATGGCTTACCCAAGCGTGAGGCACGAATTTTGAATGGAATGGAAATCTATGGCAAATGAACTTAAGCGAAATACCAAGTGACGCCAAATCTTTGCGCCAAAAAGGAAGAAGATGCCATTAGAACATCGTTTGAAATCTACTACTTTGGGGATGCCGATGAACGGATAATCAATGCGGGAAAACACCAGAGATCGTCTAACGAAGCCAACCGCCCAGGAGACGCACGTAACTGGATAAATCAACGGAAAAAAAAGTAGGACCAAAAATTTTTATTTTTCATATTCATTTTATTTTTATGTTACTGCGAAGCGGCAAAATAGTAGGACTTTTAAGCCAAAGTGAACTGAATAAAGAAACGAGAAGGTCGCGAAAAGAGAGCTGCTAGTAACAGGAGTAGCGGAAGAGGCAGATAGGCCTGATTATCAGGTAGAAACAGTAAGTGAAGAAGAGGTAGCAATAGGAAAAGACCAAAGGTTAATGACGATCATGTTTGAAAGACTAGAACAGAATATGAAGGAAACAGGTCAGAAAATGGAAGAAAATAACCTAGAATTGAGTCAGAAAATAGAAGGAGTGAGACAGGACTTAGAAAATAATAAAAAAGAAATAGGTCAGAAACTAGAACAGAATAAGGAAGAGATAGGTCAGAAAGTGGAGGAAGTGAGACAAGACTTAGAACAGAAAATAGAATTAGGAAGACAGAACTTAGAACAGAAAATAGAATTAGGAAGACAGGAGTGTAAAAAAATATGAAAGTAATGAAAACTAATTTAAAATTAGTACATAAAAACTTAAATGAGACAAAGGAAGCCTTAGAAGCTAGGATAGAAATCATAGGAGATAGGATGGGAAAAATTGAATCGGAAATGAGAGAAAATAAGATTGTATTAGAAGGAGAAATTGGTAGATGCAGAGATGAAATAACAGAATGTAATGCAAGTGTAGACTGTAAGATTACAAATGTAAAAGCAGAAATAACTGAGGAATTAAGGAAAGAGATTGAGATAGTAAAGAAAGGAATTATTAATGAAACTGTAGAACAAATTGTAATGCCTAAAATTAAGACTATGGCTGATGTGGTACAGTCACAACAAGATGCTATGAATGATATGAAACAAAGTCACTTAGAAATAAAGAATGATTTAAAATCAATTTGTGAAGAAACGAGAAAAGGGAAAGAAAATTTGGCTAATGTAAATGATGTTGTGAATGCACTACAAAGGCAAAATGATTTAGATGTAAGTAATGTAGAAGATGAGAGTTATTTGAATGATGTACAAAATGTTGACTCACCATACAGAGAAAGATGTTCACAAACAATGACACAACACATGCTACACCAACAGCATACTACATGAAATCACACCACCTACATTTGACGAGGAGAAGGGAGACGATCCAAAACTCTTTGTTAAAGAGATGGAAGATTATTTTAAAGTGAAAAGGATACCAAATGAGCTTAGGATGATGATAGCCAAGAAAAGCTTAAAAAACAAAGCATTAGAATGGCTTAGGCTAACACTAGCTGGTCATGAATCGTATAGCTCATTCAGAAATCTATTCCTATCAAGGTATTGGGGCCCAGCTAAGCAAAACCAAACTAGGGTAGAGCTAGCAACAGGAAGATATGATCCAACCAAAGGGTTATCGCTAGTCGATTATTTTATGAAAGTAGCCAACAAAGCGAAGCTATTAGACCCTAACCTGTCGGAAGCAGAGTTAATTACCAGCATAACAAGACATTTCCCAGACACAGTGAGAACAGGGTTAATTGTTGCGAGACCAGTAGATTTTGCAGACATGATAGAATTACTAACAGCCTTCGAAACACAAAATGGTCGGCCTAATTAACATAGACATAGAAACGGTATTCCAAACTCACCTATCTTAAATAGAAGCACGGCTACAAATAACCAGAATGAGAGAGAAGATAGAAATACTAGGAGCACCCATGACAGGGAGAGAGGGGCACACCATTTCCCAAAACCACACAATCATGGCGAAAGGTTGGAGAACACGAGACAGCGGTACCATGACAGGATACCAAGGGGTGAATCGAGATACCAAACATATACATACGATCGTGGGAGACCAGGAGATCGTACCCATCAAGTGAACCACATACGATTCTGTAGAGAATACTTGAACAACCGAAGACTGCCATGCAATAGGGGTTCACACCAAAGGGGCAGAAACCAATGGAACACCGGCAACGTAAGACAAAAGGAACAGAATGAAAATGTGCCGAATAGGACCGATGCTGTACCGAATACAGAAATAACAACCACCACCAACACTCAGGGAAATTACCACAACTAAGTTCGTCCCAATCGAATTGATGACCAACACAAAACCCAAGAGATTGACAACTGACATTGACACTATGATGACTGCTCAAAGGGAATTGACAGAGAAGGAAAAATGTCAATTGGCATTCAGAAGGTTGCAGCAAAAAGCAGAAAAAGGGAGAAATATGGTAAAAAGATTTATCAGGAAATGATCCCCACAAATTGGAGAAAAGGTGCTCCTAAGAAGGCACAAAGCATCCAAGGCATCTGAGAAAAGATCTGAAAAGATGGAACTACTGTACACTGGACCGCTGGTCATAGCAAAACAGCTGGGTGACCATACGTATGAGCTACAGAGTACAAATGGCAAGTTGGTAGGAAGATACCATAAAAACAAATTGAAACCATACAAAGAAAGGACCAAATAGTCTTTGCCAACAAACATGTAAGGCAGGAATAGTAGAGATGATGGAAAATAATAATTTTTAATGGGTTACTTATAGAAGATTATGTTCAGATTGGAAAATACAACAAGAAAGAAAATCAACATAGTCATTGGTTATATGGACCACCAAAAGCATTGTCAACAAAGACAGATGAGGACACTGATTGTCATTAACCCTTTGCGGCGCATAGCGTACTAAAGCGTAGTGAAATGAAAAATGGCCTGCCGCGCATAGCGTAGCAGAACGTAGTAAAGCTTGTTCATCGTTGCATATGGGTTCTGCTTATGCTGATCCCAGCTTTTAGGAGCTGTGTCAATGTAGACGTTCTCCTATTACACTGTTACAGCAATAGCAACGTGAAAGAAACTAATACCAAGCTATAAATAACACTTCTTAGAGCTGAGTGCAGTCGTGTAAGTAAGCAGTTTCCTGACGCATTTACAGCTAATTCAGTACCATGGAGGCCGTTCCAAGTACATCACGGGCTAGTAAGTGCGGTAGTGATAAGGTTTTGGTAACAGATGAGGAAATACTTGCAGCAGTTTATGAGGAATTAGATCGCGAAAGTAGCTCCGACGGATCTTGGTTTGGCGAGTTAGAGGAAGACAGTGATAAGGAACAAAGTGACAGTGAAGGTGCTGAGGAACAGGTAGCAGAACAGGTGACTAAAACTAATGCAAAGCAAACTAAAACTAAATTAGTACCTGCACAGTGGACCTCCAATTTGTCTTTCAATGAGTTAGAAGTATTCTCTTCCCCTGTAGGTGTAAATCATTCTATTCCTCCAGGAAGTCCAGAAATAGATTATTTTGAACTTTTTATAGATTCCAGCTTTTGCGGCAAAATTGCGGAGGAAACCAATACGTATGCAGCTCAGATTCAAGCTAAAAATGCAGATCCAAAATGGGAAGAAACAAATTCAAGGGAGATACAGGCCTATTTAGGTATTTTGATATATATGGGGATGGTGGATTTACCTGAAATTAGGGATTACTTTTTGGGGGATTTTTGCGTTTGTCCAATTGTAAGACAAGCAATGACCTTGCTCCGCTTTAAAAAGATATCACAATATCTTCACCTGAATGACGAATCTGCAAAACCACAATTTGGGGTAGATTCTTATGATTACCTGTATAGGGCACGACCTGCGTTAGATATAATTAAAAAGTTTTCAAATGTCTACAAACCAAATCGTGATCTCTCTGTTGATGAAGCAATGATCGGTTTCAAAGGGCGCTTCTTTTTGAAACAATACATGCCCGCTAAACCTACAAAGTGGGGGATAAAGGCATGGGGTATTGCAGACAGTAAAAGTGGATATTTACTGACCTGTAAAATCTATCTGGGGAAAAAAGAGGCGAGAAACAGCGATCTTCTGCTTGGAGAACAGGTGGTGTTAGACATGTGTGAGAAATACATGGGATTGTGGCACCACGTCTACTTTGATAATTTTTTTACTTCCACGCGGTTAATGAAATTACTTTTAGAGAATAAGACATATGCGTGTGGTACAACGCGTGCCGGAAGGAAAGACTGGCCAAAACAGTTTTCTAAGCCAAAACAATTAAAACTGAAAAGGGGTGAATCTTGCAAACTGCAACATGAAGGTGTAACTGCAGTAGTTTGGCATGATAACAGGGACGTTCTTTTATTATCCACCAATTCCGATCCTAGAACAGATGGAGAGGTACACAGGAAGAGTGGCAGGGGGAGAGAACAAATAAAAATACCTTGTCCTAATGCAGTGATAAATTACACACGTAATATGGCAGGGATTGATCTCGCGGACCAAAGGAGGGAGTGTTACGGTGTCGGCCGGCCTTCAAAAAAATGGTGGAAATACTTGTTCCATTTCGTAGTGAATGTTGCCATTGTTAATAGTTTTATAATATACGACATTTCAAACAGACCTGCTTCTACAGCTCATGGCAACAGGCTTCTTCACTACAGGCAGAATTTGGTGCGAAGCTAATCGGAAACTTCACGTCCCGCAAGCGAGTGGGATTTCAGCGTAGCCTACCTTCTGCTACCCCTGTGCCCAGTTCTCTTCACACCCTTGTAAAAATTCTAGGCCGGGTGAAATCGTGTGTACAGTGTATCATAAAGAAAAGAAAAACACAATCAGGTCGTGGCATACAGTCACAGTACAAGTGCAAACAGTGTGACATTGCCTTGTGTAGAACTGGGTGTTTCCTCAGTTATCATCAAGCGAGCGGGGTGGAAATTCAAAACTAACATGGGGTGCACATACCAAAACATTAATAAGCATAAGTGTATATAGAATATTTTTATTGTGCAACAGAATAGTGTGAATAACATTTTATGGACCAGCTTCAATATCTTCAATATAATAATGGCAGGGATGTAAACTTTTTAAGGGTGAGTACCATAAAATTTCGCAGAAATTATTTTAATTTATCTTAGCTAACTTTAGGATATTTTTATGTGGTGTTAATATTCTAAAGTAGCAAAATTTAATTTCTTTAATATTGTGGAATATTAAAAATGTGTTACAAAGGGGTGCATATCTTTCCCTTCAACGGGGTTGATTTTTTCCGTTATAAACAGTTGAAATAAAACTTATATCGTATTTACTGCCAACCAATATCAAATAAGTTATTAATTAAACACATTATTTCAGACAGTAAAAGATACTATAATTATGCAAGTACATAGGTCACTTTTAGTATAATATCTGTAGTAGCAGTTCAGAATTTAAAGGGACACAAGTCTGCTGGGAGAACAACTAGTTAATACTGTATGCGCAGCAAAGGGTTAAAGAAGTGAATTATAGCGATGGAAAACAATGTGTTTTTGACATAAGGATGTCAGGGACAAAAAAATAAAAAGGAATCAATTGTGATGACAAAGATAAAATATTTTTGACACAAAGGTGTCGAGGGTGAATTGAGAAGAAAAATAATACACTTGCAGAATAATTATAAGTATAGAAGTTTTCTCTTATAGAGATAAGAGATAAAGAGGTGACAATTAGTGAAGTAAGAAAAACCATAGTCAGAAAAGCAATGCCCATGAATTAAGATGGATATAGCCAATGCTAAGCTTGAAGAAATGTCGAACTAAACAATAGTGAATAAGAACCCAATTAAAAAATGGTACCATTAGTAACATCAGAGTTTAAGAATTGACTCAACGACCTGTTGTTGTTGTAGTGTTTAACGCTCGCTTTTACTACTACGGCACCGCAGGCGGTGACACTGATGATACATGGAATGAAGATGGAGCACCGGTGGAATGAGATGGCGGGGGAAACCGGAGCACCCGGAGAAAACCTGCCCTGACGCCGCTTTGTCCACCACAAATACCACATGCGGGTCCCTGGGATCTAACCCGGGCCGCCTAGGTGGTAGGCGAGCACGCTAACCGCTCGGCCACGGCGCCGCCTAAACGACCTGCCTATACATAATAAGCTTACAAGACAAAGAAGGCAAAGAACTGAATAAAATATTGCCATAAATATGATCATAATCATTAGCTGAAGATTTGTATCCTGTTTTTATCTCCTCATAACAAGGAACATAAGTTAAAAGCCACACAATAAACCATGGTACACTTAAATTATATTTGGGTCAATGTCAAATGTATAATAACTGAATATGTGTTGTATAATAAGTGAATATGTATTGTATAATAACTGAATGTGTTGTGTAGTAACTGAATATGTAAAATTTATAGACATGCTGTCATGCCAAAACAAAAGACAAAGACATACAGCGAGAAAGCCTGTAAAGAAAGAAGTATTATACAAAGTGATTGTATCAGAGGAATAGGGAGAAGTGTTGTATTGTGTTTCAAGATTGTAAATATAGGTGACAACTTGAAAAACAAAACAAGGGACATGTGAGACAGAATATTAAAAGATCCCAAAAGAAATTCGTTTATGTGAATATTTGTTAAGAGTGTAATTTGTTTTTTGATGTTGGTATGAGTTGGTTAAATGACGAAAACGTGTTACTAATGTTCATTGTTACAAACAATTAAGTTTGTTTAACGACGTCATAAATATTTCCATATTTAATTTTAGTATATATTAAATAAATAAAAGAATTATATGTGTTCAGTCTTGATAGCAAAGGGAGAATGGTTAGGGATCGCTTCCCTAACAATAGAGGAACTATTTGATGGACGCATGCACGGATGTACACGTGGCAGTCGGAATGATAGACTCGCAACTAAAAGAATCGGCACTAGCGCCTAAATATTTAAGGTGATAAGACGTATTTTGGTAGCGTGTGAACATTGTAGAACGTTTACCAGACTTTCATCAAGCATTTGTTCCACTTTTTGAAAAAGTGGAAAGACTTAAATAATCTAAAATGGTGCTAAGAGGATTTATTTAAATGTAAAATAGAGAAAAAGTGTTAATAAAATAATACATTGTGGTGAAGAAACATCGTGTGATTTTTCATTCCATCCGTTGCCACGCCCTGAGAGAAATAAGAGCCACATCGCTCAAACGTGAAGCCTCTCTTCAATAAAAACAGCACCAACGTGAACGGTGGCACTAAAAGTGACAACACTGTTGTCTCTGCTGGTTGAAACATTGATCACCAACTAAGGGTGTATAGACTTTAAAATTGCCTGTTCCAGCGTACCACCCTATATGTGTATTTCAGAAAGTTGCAAATGCATCACTTCCTAAATGCAGCAGTGACCTTCAATCTACATCCACAATAAAGATTATACCCTGTCCTGTAGTGGACCACGTCACCTTGCTCATTTGTACACATAGATGCTTAAGGAGTAATTGGAGAGCATTATCAGTTTCAGTTTCAGAGGTTTGCCGCACTTCAAGCACCATTTGGCTGCATTTGGAGTGTCAATGTTTGCAACAGATATACAGAAAAGGGAAGGGATGAACAGGAGAGGAAAGCTCCCATGATGCCTTGGGTGGAAGGTGTGTTATCCATGGCTGTTGTGTTGTGCAGTTTCTACTCCATTTGTGACTTAAGTACATATTACTTAGGCATTTATGTATAACTACATATCCCAGATATCAATTATTCTCTATGTATGTTGCTGCAAGTTGGGCAATAAATGAATACAACATAATGCAACATGTGCACAATAAGTGATGTTGTCTTCCCAATATGTGATGTTATCCCTGTTGAGATATGGAATTACCTTTTGGGGTAATTAAGCATACAGCAAGTGAGTGTTTATATTTTAAAAAGGCCATATTTTCTGTGTGATGAAAGAGTGCAGTTGTTATGGGAGGTCACTGGTAAAGCATGGCATGGTTTAGAGAGGCCAGAGAAGGCAAGAGTATAGTACAGTACAGTCTAACCATCAAAACATCAGCACAGTGTATGTAAATAGCAATAAACCAAAGATCCACAATAGGTTAAACCCGTCCACTGTATGTATGACTCAATTACTGCATTCCAGTATTACCAAAGTGTACAGGGCATGCACCTGGAAATGGTGACATAATACCATTTATCTATTTATGTTTATGCAAGCGTCCATTTGCAGCCATCTGCATTCATTTTTCAGACACATAGTGTGTATCCTTTGTACTGTTGGGCCCCATGTTCCTGTAGACCATTATTCAAAACCAAAAAATTCTTACTCTTGCTGGTCAGTACATATAATATTCTCTGATGAATTATTTTACAGATCAATAGAAAATGATTATCTGGGCTTGTGGGCTGTGGTCCTAGGCAAAACCAGATGTCTGTTAGTCATTCTCTATTTAATGACACTGGTCGTGAAAGCCTACACAGATAATTGATAACTTCACAACAAACCTTGCTGTGCATGGCCACCATACGAGGCATAGACGATTAGACACGATTTGCATAGACCAGCAAATAGCATAAAACTGTTGCAAAAAGAATGTTAGTGCTCTGTAATAAAAACATAGAATAACCTTCCAGGTTGCCTAAAACTATTATGCAATGCTAGTAAACATAAACTATTCAAGAAAAATGTAGTCATCAGTAGAACATCATTAGTGTGAACTCGTTTAAGATGAACCTGCAGTTAATGTGAAATAAACATTGGCCCCAGCAGGAATATACTGATTCTTATGGGAAGTTTCATTGGTTAACACGAACTTCAGTTAAGGCGAATTATAATCTCTTTTTCAGTTCCTAGCATAACTAAATTTCATTATAAAACATACTTCTGGTGTTTACAATATTTTTAAGTGATAATTTTTTTCCGGAAATGAATGCAAGAAATGTAGCTACAAAGCTAACTACCCATTGTTTCTAATGTATTGTAGGTTGGTAGCCACTATTATCACCTCAACAATCAGCGTGTATGGCACATTTAAATAAATTCAATAATGGGTGCATTAACATTTAGAAACATATTCGATACCAGATGTTCTTTTAGCTGTAGCCAAACTGAGTAAAAATACTGAATGGTAGCACACAAAACGTGGCAAAAAGGGAAGACAGCCCTAAATGTACAGGTAAAGCTTTAAGGCAGTGGTACAAAGAAAACAGCAATTGCAGAGCAGAAATTGCAAGATATTTTACGTTCCCATTAACGTCAGCGAACCATGCTTGAATTTTTTCCAAGAAAAAAATGTACTTTGTGAGTACTCGTAATTTTACAGTCACTCTGTAGTGTCATAAGACTATGGTAATGTAAAGTGATTGATACTGTAGTGTATTACACATTACTGTACTGCTGTACATATTGTGACGTTGGGTTGTTCAACAATATATGGAAGAGAGAAAGCCGGGTGACCTTGGATATGTCGAGTGGCTATGTGTGTGCATGACTATAATAATGGCAGCATAATATAAAGGCGGTCCGAGGTTACAGGGCAACTAGCGACTGTGTGTATTTGAGATCGAAAAGTGTGTCCAGAAGCTTTTAGAAGCTTCTCTACTGAGTAATTGTTGTTGTTAACTAATGCTGGATTTCTGACAATGAAGTCATTAATCCTCTTGCTCTCCAATATATGATATTGAAGAGAGCAATAGCAGTAACAGTAACTGCTTTTTAGAGAGCACCATATTTTTATGTTTTGGCAGTCACATCGCTCTCTCACAACCCCCAGAATGTCTGGAGGACCACACCTGCCGTTGGTTTACGGGTCTCACCGACCTGACCGGGAGAATTATCAAAATAAATTCACCGACCATATCCTCTGATTACCAATCAGAGGATGTATTACATGCCATGACAGGTCAGCATGTTAGGGGTTAAGGTTTTATAGAGAAATTAGAGAAATGGAGGTTGGAAAAATAAAGACTCCCTAGCCCTCGGGAACCCTAATAGCATCGGGGTCGGAAGAGAACAAGAGATGACCAAGGTAAGGTCAGATAGAAAAGTTACAGTGAGGAGCAAAACACCAGTAAGTGGAAGTAATGTTCTGCTCAGCTTGGGTACCTTATGGTCGCTATTCACATATCCCCTAGACAGAGACCCCTGAGTATATTATATAAATAATATATATTATATAAATATTGGTGTTTGCAATATAAAAAGTCGAAAAACATTTTTAATTTATGGCCCCTTGGTATTTTTTTAACTTGAATATCAAGTTTGGGTTCAACCTTTTGAACACCCAAGTCACTCCCTCACAATCACCCCACCCTTAAAATGTTGAAAACGTTTCAATTTTCAAACATTTCAAAGTGAAGATGAGTGCCAAAAGGTGACTCAAGTAACTCAAAAACTCAAACCCAAATATAAAGAACACTTCACTGTTAATAGTGCTTCTATTTGCATTATTTATCTTGAATATCAAGTTTGGTATTCATGCGAAATCGCAGCTATGTTTTCTAAAAATGCCTTTTATTATTCAAGGAGTGAAATCTCGATAGTGAATTTGTTAGTGAAACACAATACTCACTGTGCCAACCAACTACAGGTAAATAGGTGTGATTATGAGAGTGAAGTAGGATACTTACATAAAAAGTAAGAATGCACATGTGTACACAATTCTAATTACATACATTAAAATTGCTTAAATCAGAGTTGTATTTTGTACCAAAGCAATATTTTCCCCATCTGGTTTTTAAAGAAAAGTGTTTAGCAAGAGGCAACACTGGGATTACCTTTAAGAGGAACTTTTGAAGAATCAAAAGGACTAATCTTAAGAGGCAATTTTATATGTATTGTTTTAATATGAAACAAAAGCAGACAGAGAAAGCTTTATTTAGCATTATTTCTTTATAGTTTCAGCTTATATTTGTACTTATTATGCAATGCAATTCTCTTTTGAATGTTTAAATTTATACTAAGCTTGTAATAAAACGTGGGAAATAATTAATACAGTAGAACCCTGATAACAACTCTTGATAACTGAACATTCTGTGTAATTCGGTAATTATTGAGTAATTGTACACATGCGCAAGGAAAGAACTTGAAGGAGGTTGCATCATGCCGGCTCCAGTATAAATAGGACAGACAGCAGTTCAATTCAATTGAGTATTAGAACTGAGTCGTCATGTACAGTTAGTTTTAGTTACGAAAGTGAATAGGCCAACCTGTCAGCGAGCACGTATGTGTCGTAGAGTGATTGTATCCTAATAGTAAACATAAAGAGACAGTGAAATTAGAGAAAGATATTGAAAGACAGAAAGATTATCAGAGCAATAATTGTGAATTGTAAAAGTGAATTGTTAGCTAATGCTGGATTTCTGACAATGAAGTCATTAATCCTCTTGCTCTCCAATATTTTTCACTGATGGATGGGGCACTACAAGTGACTGGGCATATTTGAAGTTGGTCTCGATCCATTTCCTTTTGCAGATCACATGGAGGGCAGAGTGGTGAAGAATATATCCCAATTCTGTTTAAATGTTTTGCCAGACAATCATGTCGTGTAATCAACCCGAAGGTTGCAACTGCTGTTTTTCGAGGATACTCAGGAATTACTGTTTGAATGTTTGGTAGTTACCATCTTTTATTCTTTGATTTTTCATAGTAATATTTTGCAATAACTTTTTTTTCTGCTATTGCTCTCTTATATGAATTGTAAAAGTAGAAAAGACTATAAACTGTTAGCAACGAGAAGGAAATTGTGCATTTGTAGTGAAATTTGGAGGAAAATAAAGTGTTAGAAAAAGTAAATAGACTTCGAATTTTGCAATTTAGTTATAATATATTAAAATCTGTGTTTTTCACTAACAAATTTTTTTAACACGAACTCCTTGATTTTGCTGTTCCTTCGGATTTGTGGTAATGAGGTTATACTGTATACTCACTCCCCATATGCTATGTAGGAGTTCTTTAATATCTCGTCAACAGGTAAATATTTACACAGGGCAAATTGCATGTGATGGTGACTTACACAACTGTAACGCATGTTGTGAAATTTACTTTTGAAAGGGTGGTGGCTTACAAATTTTCATTTTGTTTTTGGTAACGTAATGCAAAATAAAGGAAAAAAAGAAGAGTATTATTGGTGGCGGGTGTATTCATAGTCATGATGCATGTTCCAAATTGTTTGGCATGTTCAATGTCCCTCGACTCTGCTCGCTGTGGGACCAAACAACTAAACTAAACCACTACACTAATCAAGTATATAATTACCTGAAATTTGAATTTATCCCATAATACACTTCATAGCCTAAAAGCCAAAAATAATTAATGTTTACAGATACAGTTACCACTTATTCTCAACTTTTACCTAGTTATCTTAGAACTAGAAACATTATATGTGGTATAGGGATGAACCTCTCAATGTATACTATAGGTATACTGCAGCAGTAACACTGAATCTCTCATAAGCCCACATTAATTTAAGCCCAATCAAGAGATAAATGCACAAATTTCGTCCCTAATGGTTTCAATATGAGTCTGTCTCTCACGGTAGGGATACTGACACATTAGTCTATGACTTACTGTGCATCTACTGCAGCAGGAAGGATATGAAAGTACCTTATAGGCAGCCAGAACTCACCACAGGTAGAACTACAACTACGGTGGGGCCCTAGCATGTGCAGGCAAGTTCTTCAGCCCAATGGAGTTCCATGGTTGTCGCAGAGAGCCCGCCACCAGCCATTTCTGGCTGAACAATCAGTCCCCTGGGGTGGCGGCAGGCCGACCACAGCGCCTCTCCTTAGCCGAGCACTGTATTTTCAGAGCGCAAGCACCACCGCATGTGAATCGGCTGACTCTTACAACCTGAAAACATCGGATGGAGAGAATGAAATGAAAGAAAGTGAAACGGGGGATGCAAGGTAAATATATCTTTCCCAGCATTCGCCTGAGTGACCTGGGAAAACAGCCGAAAAACCCAAGGCGAGGAAGGTCGGCCATGGGGATCGAACCCACAACCTCCCAAATGTGCGTTACAGACGTTAACGCCTGAGCCATCCCACTCAGTTTCAATGTGGATCATTCTGATCTGAAGGCATTGAGGCATTCTCATTATCTGAAGGCATTACTCATTTTGAGGTTAAGGAACTTAGTAAATTCAGTGAACATTGTAGACATACAAATGGGAGGTACAAGCAAAATGTCATTCTAAAAATTTACAACTGAGGTAAATGTTTACAAAATCGGCCGCTCGAGAAAACGCATATTACTCGTGTATAAATATTTATTTGCCAAATGTCCGCCGCATACGCGAAATAAAACAGCTGATTGGCACGTACGAAATCTGCTCATAAATAAACAACGAAGCTTGAGCGCCAAATAAAACTTTCAATATCGTAATCAGCAATAAAAACTGCATTCATAGCACTATGTTTCATTAGTTTTCTAGAGCGGCCGATTTTGTAAACAATTACCGAATGATTATCTCTTGAGTGACGTCAAACGACAATTTTCGGCATCAATTATGTCGGTGACCGATGTATGCCATTCATACCCTGTGTTCTAACCTTAGTAGTAGACGCTGCTGTATAATAGCTGCCCTTGAGCCGCCCAGTCCTTACCATTATTCTGTATTTTACTTGATTGTACATCACAGAACATCCTAGAGCTGTACAGACAGCCAAAAGTATGCATCGCTTTATTATTCGGCTTTCATCCGAATGTTGCCAATTTAGCTTTCTTCCCGCTAAATCTAGTCCTTTTTTAAATTTCACATTAATGGTAAAAAGACTATTATTCCCGCTTACCGAGAAGTTTAGCTTTTCCTGCATTAACAGAGCATTTATAAAAAATCTCATGTGTTGCACTCACATGACTTTTCCTCAAGGCAACTATATAGCGTTTCACTCTTAGAAGACAGTATGGAGTTAAATGGGATATCTCTGTCTCTATCTAGCGCATACAAGTTGCCATTAGCCGCGTCCTTTTCTACCCTCGCTCTGTTGCCACATTCCTGATAGCATGGTATAAATATTCATTTGTTATAAATTTCAGGTTTGAACACATTATCCTATGCAGAATTTTTTTCTCTATCAGGTTATATCCTTTTCAGAGTCATTATACATTTCTATAGGTCCAAATTTCTTCAGAAAACGTTTTTTTCAATAGAAGTCCGATATTTGCTGTTTCTACACTCATCACGCACTAACTAACAAACTAACTGCTAGAATGCATCTATATTTTTTTCTTAGGTAGAGTAAACTATAGTGCTACTACCTGCCTACTTTGAATTCTCTATGTTTACCCAGTTAAGGGTTATAATTTTTTAAATTAAATGTTTTCGGAAAATTTTATATCTGTGCACTGCAAAAGTTACGTAGTGTGAAACTTTTTTGTTATTGAGTTTACATCAGGGAACCAGCGAGAACAAATGTTGAGGAAGGTTGGAGAAAGTTTTTAAAATAAACCAAAAGGCAGTAACCTCTTTCTTTTATCCAATAAGGCAAACAAAAGGTATTCATCTATTCAGCGTTAGGCCTGACACAGAAGATAGTATAAGGAGCAGCACTAACATTAGTTCGAAAGAAGCCGTGTGTGTAACTGTGAGCTGTTATTGCGTTATTTGTTTAATATTTTTGTAAATATTTGTAGTTATGGAGGGGGAAGCTAGGAAGAGACGATATGTTGGTAAATTAAGAAGTAAGGAACGCCAAATAATTATGAATGTGTTAGATTATTTTTGAAGCAAAATGCTTGGCAGTAAAGGCAGTAAAAGAAACAGCTAAGGCTATCGGGTGTTCAGAAGCAGTAGTGTGTATGATTAAAAAGGAACTAATGGAAGGACCTCTAAGAACGCCATCGAAAAAGAAAGCAAAAGGGGCGGGACTACACAAAACGCTAGGTTAACGCAATATGATTGAATAGTGCAAGGTGGAGTGCGGCGAATTGTTCATTCTTTACAGTTTGCAAATATTCCATCCATGCTAAATATAATTTTGTCACAGTTCAACAGTGATGAGACCCTACCAAATTTCTCAGGGGCCACTCTGATTTGGGGTTCGAATATGAAAGAAAGGGTAACAAGTGCATATTAATAGAAAGAGACGATATCGATATCATCAGATGGCGACATAAATATCTAAAAGACGTAAAAGGTTTAGGGACCAGGGGAAATCAATTATTTATACAGACGAGTCATTTGTAAATTTAGGTCATACAGTAACAAAGGCGTGGAGGGATACCAAAGTTAAAAGTGTCCGTCTCGTCAAGCAGCAATTGAAGGACTAAGTACAGGACTCAGGCCACCTCGAGTCGCTCGCGGAGAGAGATTCGCAACTAGTACAATTTGCAACACTGCGCTCCATTTAACGTGTACTGTCTTTTAAGGGTGAGACGCACTTTAGAATAGAGACTTTCCCTAGTCTTGTACTAACCATTCTTACAAACTCATTCTTTTATATATATATATATATTCCCCTTGGCCAAGAGCTCTATCGGAAGCTATACGACCACACGGACCACACTATCCGGAGGTAGCAATGTGTCGTACCAACAGTACGGAATAATTAAAGATATCACGTAACCAAATGATGAAATGATCGCGGGCACATTCACATGTGCAGCTTAACCAGATGCTATAAGGAAGAAAGACGTGGTTAAGCAAGATATATGGTATAAAAATGCAGAGGAAAAGATCGGAGTAAAAGAAAGAGTAAGAAAAATGTCAAAATCGAAAACCACAACGTTGTATATGACTAAATATCGCCTGTAAAACGCGCTCATTTTTTATGGACAGTAAATAATTAATCGACACCGGAAAAACCAGAAGTTGGGAGTATAGATCTGAATAAAACCGCTCTACATTGTGTGCAAGGTTCGGACATCCTAATAAAAGATGGTCTAAGGTGGTCTCTTGACCACGGTGGCAATAAGGTGTGGTCCCAGAACCGTAGCGGAACAAGTACGCTGGAGTGTAGCAATGACGCATACGCATCCGCGAAAACAGTGAGACGAAGTGACGCGGATAGCGTAAAGAAGCAAACCATAGACGATTGAGGGGCTGCAGGGGTGGAAGACAGGGACAAAAAAAAAACATGTTCTGTATGTGCTCCATTGAGAAAGGAGAGAATGTCTGCCGGATCTAAATAATTCCCGCAGGGGTACTGCGACTGGAAACATCTCATCGGAAAAAACAAGCAATTTGGCTAGGCGATCGGCGATCTCGCTACCATAGATACCAGAATGACTAGGTATCCAAGCAAAGAGCACCCTTGTGATGCCTAGGGTAAGATGGAGCGATTTGAGTGCCTGTACATGCCAACAAGTACGGGGTGATAGCGTAGGACTCTGTAGCGTCTGCAACACACTCAAGGAGTCAGTATAAATATTCGCTGTTGTGAATTCCGTATTTCGAAGAAAGTCTAGCACCTTGTAGATGGCGAAAAGCTCTGCAAAATAATTAGAGCAAAAATCCGGTAGCCGAAAGGTACGTCGTACCGCCAAGTCTGGTGAGAAAAAGGCTGATCCTACCCTCGGGGGGCCCCCTGACATGAGCCATCGATAAAAAAAAAGTTAGGCGGCCATCTCCAGCAATAGGAATAGAAGCTTGGAATAATAGACGTGCTCGGAAGGCAACAGGATAATCTAAAATACGCACACAAGCCGTGACATACAAATGGTATGTAAGCCTGTGACACAGTCAAACATGGGTGAGTTTCGGCACGATGTAAAAACCGGGCGTGGTTGGTCAGAAATCGGTAGGCTAGCATGAGTGGTAAGGTCATGACTTCCATACGAAGCCGCCCATCTGAACAGCATTCCAGTAACAATTGCAACTTAGGGAATAGTGGAAAGGTTGTGCCCGGGGGCGGTTTCCTGGGAGGTGATGTGTCGTTTAGAAGTCTCCAAACACCATAACCGAAGCAATGCAATTCAGCTCTTGTGGGTCCCGGGACATGCAAATATGTCGGGCAACGAAACAGCCGACCGCCTGGCTAGGGGGCGGCTCATCTCCCCGCACCGATGGAACCGGTCACCCTCCCTTGGAGAGATGCTGTACGGCTTAGGTATATCTAACCACGTGGTTTCCCATCTTTCTAACTATTCCGACATAACTCCCCTAATGAAGCGATCTCAATGGTTTAAGAAATCTACTCTCAGTAGAACTGCAATCTCTTTGATCTCAAAAATCCGATTTGGAGTTGCCGTTACACCGGCCTACTTATTTAAAATCCGCCAAAAAGCCTCCCCAAATTGTGATTGTGGTGCCTACGGTTATATCAACCACATCCTTTTTAATTGCCCCTTACATACACTTTCTGTTACGCAATTTATCAGCACACTAGCCCAACGTTATGGCAATGGCCCATGGAATATCTCATCTCTGGTATATACTGCTGATACCCATTTGCCACGGCTACTACTTCGCCATCTCGTTAACTGCAAAATGAAACTATGAACTGTAATCCGATTCTCCTTTTGTGGTGCATCGTTTCTCTCAGTTCTCCTACTCATTTCGATTCGGCGCAGACATCGATTACTCCTGCCCGGAGTGTGATAGTGCGTCGCAGTCGTGCGTCCATAAACCCCAAACAAGAAAAAGGTACGGCGAAAGACTGTTTATTGTTAAATTTCCACATGAAATAATATATAAATTGCAATATTTTATCACTCAATACATCTAATATTATCTAATATATAATAGTATAAACTCACTAAAATAATTCATATGCTTATGATCTCAGGTGGAAGAGAGAAAAGTGAGGTTATGGGCAGAAAGCAGGATTTATCTCCAAGAAACATCGGCATTGCCAGGTATCTTCTTGATGAAGGGCATCACACACGGAAGCAGATAGCAGAAAAAACCAAAAATTTCTCAAAAATCTGTCAGCAGAATAAAAATAAGGAAAGATCAGGATGTGGTGTATGTTGGGAAATGTGGTAGAACGAAGAAACTTAGCCCAAGAGCAGTAAGAAAACTGGTTAACCTTTCAAAGAAAAATCGGAGAGCAACCAGCACAGACCTGTCCAAATCTCTAACTAATTTTGGAGTGCATGTATCTGTAAGAACAGTTCGGAGACAGCTCTACAATGAAGGCTTACCTGCAAGAAGACCCAGAAAGAAGGCAGAGATCACTCCTGCCATGGCAAAACGGAGACTGAATTGGGCCAAAGCCCATAGTGGTTGGTCTGCACAGGACTGGGAAAAGGTAATTGCCTTTCATACATTGTAACAATAAAATGTATTCCATTTATTATTCATTGTATTAGGCTGAGAATGGATATATTCATATTTTGAAATTAATTTTATTTTGACTTATTTTATTTCTGTTTTTAAAATTAAGAATAACTTCCTATAATTCCCAAATTTTTTCCAGGTGGCTTCACTGGTGAGTCTACATTCAGCATTGGCGAGGAGACTAGTCAGTACATGCGCCGGAGAGGAGAAGCATTTAATGCTGAATGTGTTGCTCAGGCAGTGAAGCATCCAACATCTATCATGGTATGGAGTGTGATGTGTATCCATGGAACGGGGCGACTTTACATTGTTGAAGGCACAATGAAACAAGATCAATATATAAAAGTAATAGAAAATAGGCTTTTGCCACAATTGAGAGATTGGTTTCCAGACAAAGACTGCATATTTATACAGGATGGTGCCCCATGTCACAGGGCAAAAAAGGTTAACAAGTTTTTGCAAGATTCCCACATTAAAGTCCTGATTGGCCTGGAAACAGTCCTGATTTAAATCCTATTGAGAATCTTTGGGCAATTATTAAGAGAAGACTAAAGAAAATTAACATTACTACAAAAGTGGGGCTGATAGAGTCGGTGATTCATATTTGGCACAGATACCCTGAAATTCAGGAATCATGCAAAACCCTTGGACACAGTATGCCAAAGAGGATTCAAGCTGTTATCAAGGCAAAAGGGATGCATACTAAGTACTAACACAAACAATGTTGTCATATGTAGTGATATAATGACTGTAAGACAGCTTAAAAGTAAATAAATACCTATACAAAGCCGAAAATTCTCTTTAGTCGAATAATTTGTCCACCTCTGTACTTCATATCCGTGTGAAATGCCTCCAAAACATCAACAGCATTTTTGGAAGGAGAAGCTTACTGACCCTGCTTTTAGCGACTGGCTTTCCTAGTGCCGAGTTAAATACAAATTTTGTAAAGCTATCTTTAACGCAAAACACAGTGATGTTTTGCAGCACACTAAAACTAAAAAGCATTTAGCATCATCTAGTGCATTAAGCTCAACAATAAGGTAGAACCAACATGTTACCTTAAGTAGAGATACTGAGAAGTTACAGAATGTCGAAGCTTCTCTCACACTTATTGTTGCATGTCATTCATCATTAAGTATGGACAGCCTTGGTGAACTTTGCAAATTTATGTTCAGTGACAGTCCAACTGCGGCAAATATTCAGTTGCACAGCACAATATGTGGTATGCTAGTGAACTTTGTTTTAGGTCCCCATTTTAAGAAACTACTGTTAGAAGATATGCAGACTAGAGTGTATAGCATACTTATTGACAAGTCAAATGACATTAGTATTACCAAAATTTTGGGAATTGCAATTTCTACATTTCTAGCTTTTTCTGAGCTACAATCTTGTGACTCTGAGTCAATCGCTACCAGTGTTCTGAAAACATTGTGTGAAAGAGGATTAAACATAAAGAGGGGTATTGTGTTGATAATGCTACTGTTATGACAGGCATCAAAAATGGAGTTTGCGCTAGATTGTGCAGAGAATGTCCAGAGCTCACAATGATACGGTGCAGCTGGCAATCTCTTCTGGTGCTCAATGTGTTCCGACAAGCCTGGATTTTCTCATATGCGAAACCTACAATTGGTTTACCCACTCGGCTTTACGTCAGAGTCAATATAAGGCTTTGTATGCTGCTATTAACGATGGCCATCAATCTCGCAGAATTGTTCAAGTATCTCAGACCCATTGGTTTTCAATCTAAAGTGATGTTAGATTACTTGATCAATGCCTTGAACTCAAGACTATGTTTAGCATAGCCAAATCAAGAGAGAGAGAGAGACTATTCTGCCTCACTCTTGCATGCTATGTATGTTGATGAAAAAACAATGCATTTCTCCTATTTACTCAACCAACACTAAGCGACATTCAAAGAGTTCATAAATCATTTGAATCGTAAGTGGCGGATCCGTGTAAATTTTTGGAAGATTTAGTACTTTTGGTAGAGAGTATAGCAAGAAAATTTGTTCCCCAACTTGCAGAGAAGACTTCCTTACTAATAACACTCAGAATTATGTGGACTGGCATGCATATTTAAGCCATGAAGCGGAGGAGAAACTTCAGAGTTTAAAATTACCTCCTGACGACGAAAAGGATTTTAGGAATTGTGAACTACAGACAAGACTTCCTGATAATGTCAAAATTTTAAGAAAAGTATCCATCTTGTCAGTTGAAAATTCTTTGCGAGTAGTGAAGGAGTCCCTTATTGCAGTCATGAAACATTCAAATATTCCTCCTGGAAAAATCACAAAAGCAGAATTTCAGTGGCAGAAGTTAATTACTGTAATCTGGAAGGAAACTTCACAGACACTGCATTTCTGGCATGATGTGGCAAGGTATAAAGATGCATCAGGTGTTAATCCCTTTCAAGAGCTAGCTATGTTTTAGTCTCTGTGCTGGTACTACTGTGGTTCAATGCCGAGATAGAGAGACTTTTTAGCATGGTGAACATAGTAAAAACCAAACTCAGTACCAGAATGGGAACACAAATGTTAAATTCTATTACAACAATCAGGTCAGGACTTTGTTGGATGGTTGCTGTTGTTGTAGTGTTTAACACCTGCTTTTACTACTATGGCACTGCAGGCGGTGGCACTGATGATACATGGAATGAAGATGGAGCACTGGTGGAATGAGATGGCGGGGGAAACCGGAGCACCCGGAGAAAACCCGCCCTGATACCACTTCGTCCACCACGAATACCACATGCGGGTCCCTGGGATCAAACCCGGGCTGCCTAGGTGGTAGGCGAGCGCGCTAACCACTCGGCCACGGTGCCGCCTCGTTGGATGGGGAAGTGTTGTAAAAATTATCAGTTTCCCCCCAAAGTATTAAATAAAATAGGGACATTGGCTTTGTAGTAGTTCGAGTGATGAGTCTACAGCCCAGATTTATATGCACTATAAGGTATGGATATATGCATGCATCTATGCACTAAAAATCGGCTAAATATGCTCTAAAAACTTCAAAATATGCACAAAGAATAAAATACATTATTTTAACTTTCTCACGTTTATTAATCCTGATGAGTTAATCAAATTGTAAGGTTATTCTTAAACCAAGTCATCAACAATTTTTTATTATTTATTACTTCACTCTCTCAATCTATTTTGGCATACATATTAAGTGCTTAAATTAAATATTTCAACTTTCAGATATTAATGTTTATTCTTTACCTCAGACCTTAACAAAATTAATATTTTTACTGCCTCTCTCTCTCTCTCTCTCTCTCTCTCTCAGTGTATTTTAGCATTCGCTGTTTCTATTGCAATGAACAATTACATATTTTTCTTAGTTTTCTGGAAGAAGTGATTTCCTTCTATTAGTTAAAATGTTTTTATATGAAGAGAAAGATCTCTCTATTTTACACGAAGTCAATGGACAGTACCGAAAAGAGACTGTCACTTGCAGAATAAGCATTAAGTTGCTTTTCAGATTCTCCTTGCTCACATCCCGCAGAAACATTAAACCTGGATTCCTTGCTTCAAGTTTCTCAATTTTTTCACGAAGAGACTTTCCTATTTCTCCTGGAATGTGGCTGGGAGTTCACTAAAACAGGCCTTAATAAACCTTAATTTGCTCTGGAGACACTTCTCATTGCAGGCACTAACTGCAACACGGATACTTGCTACTTCATGTTTGTCCATCATGTTGAAACGGAATATTGACTAATAGAAAGTTGTTCATGTAAATATTTTTGTAAGAGTGTGTAAATTTTTAATTCTTTTAATTTGGGTGTATCAGGGACCTATTTCTTTTTAATATTCAAGATCCAATGTCTTCTCGTCACTTTGAGTTCAACCAATGAGAACTGTTGCGCGGATGAATGCATAAGAATGGCGGTGTTGCGTCATACCCACGCTCGGACTCTTTTATCATTAGCGTCTGTGAACTCAAAGTGGAAGGACGTATAATTGCTGATGGTGTGTGAACATGTAAATTACACCCAAACTTTTAACCAGCGTAGACGCTGTCGAAATTTAAAAGTTGTTAACTAATTGAAATTGTGATAAGAAGTGTAAATAACGAATAAATGTGTTTGTGATAAAAGAACGTTGGCTTTTGCATTCCATTCTTCGACCGTCGACCCTGCAGATAAGAGTAGCGTCTGCTATAACAAACTTTCCACCTTTTAGTAAAAACATTACTCCTGCTGCTATATTCACGCTGATATGTGTTGTCCATCTTTTTTAATAAAACCCCGCCACAAATGGCTTGCCCAACGTGGAGCGCGAATTTAGAATGGAATGCAAAATTACGAAGTGCTAACATCAAAAGGACGCTATCTCATCGTGTAGGAGAAAGACGCCATTAGACCATCGTCTGATATCAACAAAACATCGATACACGGAGAATCAACGTGGGAAAAACACCGGAGATCATCTGGCGAAGCCAACTACCCAGGAGACGTAAATAACTGGATGAAGAATCAGCAGGAAAGAAAGTAGGATCAAAACTTTTTGTTTTTTTTTTACATACATTTTATTTCCATTGTACATGTTTTTGAGAAGTGGAAAAATATTGGGACTTTCAACATTAAGTGAATTGGATAAAGAAATTAAAATGTCGCGAAAAGAGATAGAAACAGGAGTGGGGGAAGGGGCAGATAGGCCTAGTTATCAGGAAGGATTAGAAGGTGAGGAACAGGCGGAAATAAGCAAAGACCAAAGGTTAATGATGATGATGTTTGAAAGACTAGAACAAAGTTTAGGTCAGAAAATGGAACAAAATAATGCAGAATTAAAACATGACATAGAACAAAGTTTAGGTCAGAAAATAGAAGGAGTGAGAGAGGACTTAGAAAATAATAAAAAAGAGATAAGACAGGATTTAGAACAAAATAAAAAAGAGATAGGTCAGAAAATGGAGGAAGTGAGAAAAGACTTAGAACAGAAAATGGAATTAGGTAGACAGAACTTAGAACAGAAAATAGAATTAGGAAGACAGGAGTGTAAAGAAAATATGAAAGTAATGGAAACTAATTTAAAATTAGTACATAAAAACTTAAATGAAACAAAGGAAGCCTTAGAAGCTAGGATAGAAATTGTAGGAGATAGGATGGGAAAGATAGAATCAGAGATGAAAGAGAATAAAATTGTGTTAGAAGAAGAAATTGCTAGATGTAGGGATGAAATAACAGAATGTAATACAAGTGTAGACTGTAAGATAACAAATGTAAAAGCAGAAATAACTGAGGGATTAAGGAAAGAGATTGAGGTAGTAAAGAAAGACATTATTAATGAAACTGTAGAACAAATTGTAATTCCTAAAATTAAGACAATGAATGATGTGATGCTTTCACAACAGGATGCTATAAATGATATGAAACAAAGCCACTTAGAAATAAAGAATGATTTAAAATCAATTTGCGAAGAAATGAAAAAAGGGAAAGAAAGTTTGGCTAACGTAAATGATGTTGTGAAGGCATTACAAAGACAAGATGATTTAGATGTAAGTAATGTACAAGATGAGAGTTACTTGAGTAATGTACAAAATGTTGACTCACCATACAGAGAAAGAGGTTCACAACCAAACAATGACACAACACATAACACATGTTACACCAACAGCATATTACATGAAATCACACCACCTACATTTGACGAGGAGAAGGGAGACGATCCAAAACTCTTTGTTAAAGAGATGGAAGAATACTTTAAAGTGAAAAGGATACCAAACGAGCTTAGGATGATGATAGTTAAGAAAAGCTTAAAAAACAAGGCATTAGAATGGCTCAGGCTAACACTAGCTGGTCATGAGTCGTATAGCTCATTCAGAAATTTGTTCCTATCAAGGTATTGGGGCCCAGCTAAACAAAACCAAACTAGGGTAGAGCTAGCGACAGGTAGATACGATCCAACCAAAGGGTTGTCGCTAGTCGATTATTTTATGAAAGTAGCCAACAAAGGAAAGCTATTAGACCCCAACTTGTCGGAGGCAGAACTAATTGCCAGCATAACAAGACATTTCCCAGACACAGTGAGAACAGGATTAATTGTTGCGAGGCCAGTAGATTTTGCAGATATGATAGAACTGCTGACAGCCTTCGAAACACAAAATGGTCGGCCTAATGAGCATAGACATAGGAACGGTCACCCAAACTCACCCATCCTAAACCGGAACACGACTACGAACAACCAGAGTGAGGGAGAACATAGAAATACTAGGAGTACCCATGAAAGGGGGAGAGGGGCACACCATTTCCCACAACCGCATAATCATGGCGAGAGGATGGAGAACACAAGACAGCGATACCACGACACGATACCGAGGGGTGAATCGAGATACAGAACGCATAGATATGATCGTGGAAGACCAGGAGACCGTACCCATCAAGTGAATCATATACGATTCTGTAGGGAATACATGAACAGCCATAGGCCGTCGTACAATAGGGGTTCACGTCAAAGGGGCAGAAACCAAGGGAACATCGACAACATAAGACAACAGGAACAGAATGAAAATGTGCCGGATAGGACCGATACTGCACAGAATACAGAAACTACGATCACCTCCAACGTCCAGGAAAACTAAGTACAAGTCAACTTTGTGTCCCGGAAGTTGACCTGTGTGGCAGTAGGGGCAATATTGACCAATGTAATGTAGGTACCTTGAGAAGACAGGCGAGTGAAAGAAAGGAGATAACCAATCCACCAATGATTAGGCTAAAGGTATGGGGTATCGAATTGCCAGCTATGATAGATACAGGAGCCAGCACATCAGTATGTGACGAACAGCTGTTCCAGGAACTGATAACTAAAAGAAATGCTGAATTCTTGCCTGTGTGTGGAGTGTATTGCAGCACAGCAATTGGCAAGAAAAAGGAACATGTTAAATACCAGGTAAGGCTGGTAATTGAAATCGGAAGTTGGAAGTTCGATTTTATTGCCCTAGTAATACCTAGACTAACAGCTACCCTAATCATTGGCAGTGATTTGCTTAACCTTTGGAGATCGGTAATTAACTATGACCTACATGAATTTATCATTAAGGAAGGAGCCTCAGAATGCACTGCGAAGTTCCTGGAGGAAGAAACATGCCAGGAGGAACCAGACCAGACAGGGATCCATCCGGATGAACAATTCTTTGTGGAGAACATCAATGTCCACGAGAATAGATTGGTAGACCTAAGGGTAAATAAGAAGAAAACAGGTTGGACGAGCGATGAAGAAACTAACGTTTGCAGCCATTGGATCTGCACAGAAGACGAGTATGTTGCCTGGGACAACTACCAACCTGAACCACTACCAACAGATGGAGAAGAATCGATGTTACAACTAATCGATGAGAAGGTCTGGGGGGCACATGGCATCTCTGGAGAGGAAAGAAACCAACTTAGGAAAATATTGGTTAAAAACAGGAAAGTTTTCAATAAAAAGCCAGGTACGTGTAACAAGTACGTACATACTTTTACAGTAACAGATATTACCCCCTATTCACATAAATCCAGGCCCATCCCCAACTCCATCAGGGAGGAAGCTGACAGAGTAATCCAGAAAATGTTAGCGGACGGAATAATAGAGCCGTCGGACTCATGTTATGTGAATCCAGTAGTATGGGTCCATAAGAAAGGGGGAAAATTGAGGATGACCATCGACGCAAGGAAGATAAATGCACATACCTTGCCGGATCACTACAGGCCTGAGGGGGTAGACCAACTAATATCGAAATTGAAGGGAGGTCAACATTTCACAAGTCTCGACTTGACAGCATCGTTCTGGCAAATTCCTCTTCATCCAGATGTCAGGAAATATACCTGTTTCTTGCACAAAGGAAAGGTATACCATTTTTCAAAATGTGCCTTTGGACTATCGACCAGTAGCAGTGCACTACTGAGAGCTCTGGACAAAGTTTTTGGAGATACCATCGAGACTTTTGTGACGCAATATGTAGACGACTTTTTAATATACAGTGAGAATCCCGAGTCGCACTTACATCACATAGATTATGTACTATCCAGGTTCCAGGAAAGCAACATGACCCTAAATTTAGAGAAGTGTGAGTTTTTCGTCAAAGAAGCTGAATTTCTGGGCCACATCATAACACCTGATGGTATACAACCTAATCCGGAGAGGGTCAAGGCCATAGAGCATATACCACCCCCACGTAACTTAAAACAGTTGAGAAGGTTTCTGGGCATTTTACAGTACCAGTCGAAATTCGTGGTCAACTACGCTAAGGAATTGGTACCCCTTAGAGCACTGTTGAAAAAAGATACTAAGTGGGAATGGAATGCTGAACACCAGGTGGCCTTTGAGAATATCAAGGAACTTTTCAAGCACAGTATTCTCCTGGAACGACCGGATCCAAATTCACCTTTTCTAGTATACACCGATGCTAGTGCGCACTCATATGGGGCAATATTAGCACAAGAAGATGCAGATGGCAACAAACATGTGATTGCCACAGCTTCTAGATTTTTAAACAAGATAGAAGCCAATGCCTGCATAACCGAACTGGAAATAGGTGCAATCCATTTTGCGTTGCAAAAGTTCAGACAATATATATATCTTTATAAAATAATTATATATACAGATCACGTAAGCCTGTCCTTCATTCAAAAATGCAAGCTGACCAACTCCAAAATCTCAAGGTACATACATGAGATAATGTCATACGACATAGAGGTCAAACATATCCCGGGGAAGGAGAACATCTTCAGTGACTTATTGTCAAGATTGAGGTCGGAGAGTCACATACCCGAGACGATATACAGTCCACACCATGAGATCAAAATTATGCAGATAAATAGCAAAGAAAGCAACGAGATCTTGCAAGACTTCAAGAACATGGCAAAGCTACAACAAGAAGACCCTGAATTGAAGAGACTATTCGACAAGGCTCCAGACATAATACCAAGATTGGATGCCAAGATAGGCAAATTTAGGAACATCCTATTTAAATTGCATGGTCGCGACGTAAGGAAATGGAAAATGATGGTACCAAATTCCTTACAGGACAGGGTCATTTTGGCATTCCACCACTCGATGCTTCACTCCGGTACTGAGAGGACAATGCTTGCCATCGAGGAGGTATTGTACATTAAACATCTTGGCAAGAAGGTCAGGAAGTTAATTTCCTCATGCGACCTATGCCAAAAGGCCAAGCCAATTAATGTAAAGTACGATGTCATCCCACAATCCATTGTGAGGAACGAGAAAAATGCATTGGTGTGTATTGACGAGCATGGAGAGCTGCCAAGGGGTAAAGATGGAAACAGATACATCTTTGTCATGTTTGATGTTTTTACAAAATTCACCAAAATATACCCCATTAAGAACATCAAAAGCAGAACATGCCTAGATAAAATCGTCAAGGACTACATCCCAAAATATGGGAGAATAAAATGTATTCTATCGGACAATGCGACCATGCATAAGAGCAAGTTGTTTCAGAACACCTTAGAAACATTAGGAATAAAATTGTACTATTCCTCAGCATATTATCCCCAGGGAAACCCGACTGAGAGAATCATGAGGGATATAAGTATTTATTTTCGTTTACTCTGCCACAGAGACCACACTTCCTGGACGGAAAAATGCGGATATATAGAGGAGGTGATTAACCATTCGGTGAACCCCACGACCAAGTTCGCACCTATCGAGCTGATGACCAACACGAAACCAAGAAAATTAGCAATTGACATTGACACTACGATGGCCGCCCAGAGAGAATTATCAGAGAAGGAAAAATGTCAATTGGCATTCAGAAGATTACAGCAGAAGGCTGAAAAAGGGAGGAACAAGGTGAAAAGATTCGTCAGGAAATGGTCCCCACAAATTGGAGAAAAGGTGCTCTTAAAAAGCCACAAAGCATCCAAGGCATCTGAAAAAAGATCTGGAAAGATGGAGCTATTGTATACTGGACCACTGGTCATAACAAAACAGCTGGGTGACCACACATATGAGCTACAGAATACAAATGGCAAGTTGGTAGGAAGATACCACAAAAATAAATTGAAGCCATACAAAGAAAGGACCAAATAGTCTTTGTCAACAAATGTGTAAGGCAGGAATAATAGAGATGAAAGAAGATAACAATTTTTGATGGGTTACTTATAGGAAATTACGTTCAGAATAGGAATACAACAAGGAAGAAAATCAACATAGTCATTGGCTATATCGACCACAAAGAGCATTGTCAACAAAAACAGACGAGGACACTGATTGTCATTAAATAAATGAATCATAGCGTCGGAAGATAATATGTTTTTGACATAAGGATGTCAGGGACAAAAATAAAAATGAATCAATTATGATGAAAAAGATATAATATTTCGACACAAAGATGTCGAGGGTAAATGGAGAAGAAAGATAATACAATTACAGAATAATTGTAAGTATAGAAGTTTTCTCTTATAGAAATAAGAGATAAAGAAATGACAATTAGTGAAATGAGGAAAACCATAACCAGAAAAACAATGCCCATGAATTGAGATGAATGTAGCCAATGCTAAGCTCGAAGAAATGTTGAACCAAACAACAATGAATAATAACCCAATCAAGAAAATTAGTACTATTAGTAACATCAGAGTTTAAGAACCGACTCAACAACCTGCCTATACATAACAAGTTTATAAGACAAAGAAGGCAAAGAACTGAATAAAGTATTGCCATAAATAAGATCATAATCATTAGCTCAAAATTTGTATCCTGTTTTTCTCTCCTCATAGCAATGAATACAAGTCAAAAACCACATGAAACACTTAAATTATATTTGTGTCAATGTCAAATGTACAATAACTGAATATGTGTTGTACAATAACTGAATATGTATTGTATGATAACTGGATATATTGTGTAATAACTGAATATGTTGAGTAATAACTAAATGCATTATGCAAAAACTGAATGTGTATTGTGTAATAACTGAATATATATTGCATAATAACAGAACATATGTGATATGATAGCAGGATATATTGTGCAATAACTGAATATATATTGTGTAATAATTGGACATGTTGTGTAGTAATCAAATGTGTTGTACAATAACTGAATATGTATTGTATAATGACTGAAGGTGTATTGTATAATAACAACATATGTGATATGATAACTGGGTATATTGTACAATGACTGAATATGTATTGTATAATAATTGGACATATTGTGTAATAACTAAATGTGTTGTACAATAACTGGATATGTATTGTATAATAACTGAATGCATTGTGTAGTAATCGAATATGTGAAATTTATAAAGACATGCTGTATCATGTCAAAACGAAGGACAAAGACAAACAGTGAAGAAGACTGAAAAAAAAAAAAAAAAAAAAAAAAATTGTACAAAGTGATTGAATCATAGGAGTAGGGAGAAGTATTGTATTGTGTTTCAAGATTGTAAATAAGGTGACAACTTGAAAAACAAAACAAGGGGCATATGAAACGGAATATTGACTAATAGAAAGTTGTTCATGTAAATATTTTTGTAAGAGTGTGTAAATTTTTAATTCTTTTAATTTGGGTGTATCAGGGACCTATTTCTTTTTAATATTCAAGATCCAATGTCTTCTCGTCACTTTGAGTTCAACCAATGAGAACTGTTGCGCGGATGAATACATAAGAATGGCGGTGTTGCGTCATACCCACGCTCGGACTCTTTTATCATTAGCGTCTGTGAACTCAAAGTGGAAGGACGTATAATTGCTGATGGTGTGTGAACATGTAAATTACACCCAAACTTTTAACCAGCGTAGACGCTGTCGAAATTTAAAAGTTGTTAACTAATTGAAATTGTGATAAGAAGTGTAAATAACGAATAAATGTGTTTGTGATAAAAGAACGTTGGCTTTTGCATTCCATTCTTCGACCGTCGACCCTGCAGATAAGAGTAGCGTCTGCTATAACAAACTTTCCACCTTTTAGTAAAAACATTACTCCTGCTGCTATATTCACGCTGATATGTGTTGTCCATCTTTTTTAATAAAACCCTGCCACAATGTCAAGTACCTTTTTCATATCTTCTAAATGGTCACTGTAATATAGAGCTGCTTCAATCCATGTACCCCATCTCGTGAGGGTTGGCTTTGGAGATAAACGAATACCTTGCATCATATTAGTAAATAACTTCACTCTTGATGGCAGTTCAACAAACACTTTTTTCACAGGGGAAATTAAGACATTTACTTCTGGAAAATTCGCTCGAAATGACTCTGGCATCCGGTGAAGAGCATGCACTAAACAAGTCATATGAACTGTTTCAAAAGTGTTTTCCATGCATCCGGGTAAGTAAAGTAAACATCAGTAGCAGTTGATATGATCTATGTTGCTGTTTGGAAGAGTGAAAACAAACTTACACCTAGTTAAAACTTGAAGGTGTGGGTGATTTCTATTTCATGTAATTGACGGTTAAGTGTCTCTAAATATGTGCTATTTAAGATTAAAACAGATTCAACAATTAGTGTTTCATTGCATTAGTTCTACATTCATCGGTGTGAATTTTTCTGTTAACTTTGGCCATGCCAAAATACTAAGAAAAATTCCAGGAAAAATTCTTGCCAGGATACAGCACCAACTATATTTGAATAGCCCCTAAATATGTTTCTTAAGCCTCTGTAAAGGACCAAATTAAATAAAGATACATAGAGAAACCCAATACAGCATCACAGTAACTTTACAGAATATTGAATAAAGAAAGCAAAATAAAAATTATGAGGTGTCTTGGAGTGACTCATTCATAGAATCCCTGAAATCTGTACACACAGGAGAGAAAAAGAATAGAATAACCAAAGAATTATTGTAGGTTTATGCCAACAAACTTACTGCTGGTGTTTTTAAACACACATGCCGTGTGTGGGCAGTGTTTAAAAGGTGGAATCAAGACTGAAAAATTCAATGCCATAGCTGGGATTTGAATTTTTCAGTCCTGATTCCACCTCATAACCAAAGAAGTTGACTGTAAAACGTGGAAAGACTGAGTTAGTAAGAGACGTAATTTCAAGAGAAAAAGAACCTGAAGAAACCTGTTCTACGAGGGTTGTCCGTAAAATAAGGTTCCCAATTTTTTTTCACAGTGAAAAACATATTTATTGACATTGAATAATACATTTTTGGAAAGCTTAGACTTTTTCCTGTTTTTGACTTAATGGCAGTTCTGATCAATGCACTTTTGTATGCCCGCATCAGAGTACTTTCCCGCCGTGCAGCGAAGATAGCTTAAAACAGTTTCTTTCAGCTCCTCTCCGGTTCTGAAATGCATCCCATCCAGGTGTTTCTTTCAGTCAGGGAAGAGATGGTAGTCATTTGGGGCTAGGTCTGGGCTGTAAGGAGGGTGTGTGTCAGTATCCCATCCAAATTTGTTGATGAGATTGGTTGTCACATGGGCAATGTGAGGATGAGTGTTGTCCTGATGGAAATGCACTCCCTTTGTGAGCATGCTTCTCCTCTTGTTTTGCATTGTGCTGTGAAGGTTCTTCAACATCTTACAGTAGCAGTCCGCATTGTTTTACTGCTAGGCAGAAATTTGCACAACAATAACCCCTTTCTGTCCCTTCGATCTTTGAGCATTGCTTCTTCCACTTTCACAATGGTGTCGTTTGAAACCGATGGTCATCCAGAATGCTGGTCATCATGGCTGTATGTCCGTTTGTGAATTCTCTGCACCATTTGCATATGTGTTGCACGCTCATACACTGTTCTCCATACATTTCACACAGTTGAGAATGAATGTCTACCGGTGCAGCGTTTTTTGCACACAAAAACGAATCACAGAATGTAATTCACAGCTGGTAGGAGAAGCAAGTGGAAGCTCCATTTCTAACGGCTGCCGAGCCAAGACTGAGTGCGGCAGACAGCTCGCAGGGCAGGAGACTGAAAGAGGGAGAACCAAGCTACACGTCAGTATTGCTGGATCTCACATAACAGCGCTCCTCGCAACTGCAGGACTTTGGGAACCTTATTTTACGGACAACCCTCGTATGTTAGAAGAAGCAGATGATTTCCTCCAAATTGAGTTCTTTTCTTCTGCAGCTTCCAACACAAATAGTTTAAGATGTCTCACTGGTTGCTGATAAGACTTCATTCTGGTGCAGTTTTTTATTGAGCAGAATCAGAGATTCTATGCTACAGAAATTTTGAATCCTGGGAACACTGTTATAAGTGCTTGAAAAAAATTCAGGGAAACAATTTGTCCTTGTGTTTTCAATGAGGATTTGTGCAACATGCAGAAGAAACAGCTTGTAAGGAAACTGCAAGCATCCCTTCATATAAGCCATGGAAGGTTTATTTTCAGAAATATTACAGACAATTACAATATCTTTTAAAAGAAGTCATGGGTGTGCTTAAAAAATTACCAAGCTGATAAATAAGTTTATCTTAAAAACAATTTTTGTGTAAAGTTATTTTCTTGTATGTTGAAGCTTTAAAGAAAAGAAAATACAGCATTTAGTTACTCAATTTCTTTAATTTTTTAATGCAACTTTAATTCTAAAAACAAGTATAGCATTAAACAATACATTTCTAGTGGCTGAAGGAAACGGAGGCAAATGTAATTTTGCTTTTCCACTTTTTTGTGGCTGAAATTAGTCTATTTTCTAGGAAACTAGCCACATTTCAATAGTTTAAATAATAAACAATAATACATATCGCAATTATTTTCCATATGATAAAGGTACAACAGACATCATGGATTCTTCTCAAATTTAATTAGAATTTTAGTCAACATTTTCATACCAAAATTGTCAAGAACGTTTTAGCAAACAGTCAAAGATAGCCCATTCCATGGTATGTTCAGATTCATAGTATAGCTTGGCTTATGAAAGAATATATGTTTCCTTACTCATACAATTTCTTAATTGGTATTTATTGTAGCTAGCATTATTAAAATGTCAAGGGGGGTGGGGGACAAGGCTGTGGCCCCCCTTTGAAATTGATGTATTTAATGTGTAGTCAATTTCTGTTAATCTATTGTTTTAATTTTGATGCAAAGAACAGTTTTTATTTAGCACAAATTAATATGCTTACCTGCAACAAATACTGTAACCCATCTTCTACAGTTTTTGGCAACAGAATAATGAATTAATATTGTTTGATTGCAAACTTCCAACATGCAGCTCCCACCTCCCATGAAAAAAAGTCTGCCGATGCTCTTGTTGATTTAAAATGGTAATAAATAGGAAACATGGGCATTGCAAAAGGGGGCAATGGGGGGCCGCAGCCACCCCTTGGAAACTAATGAATTTAATGTGCAGCCAGTTACTGCATATTAGACTATTGCTTCAATTTTGACATAAAGAACAATTTTTACATAACACAAATTAATGTGGTTATCCACAACAAATTCTATAAATTGTGACAACAGAATATTTAATTAATATGGTTTGATTGCAAACTTCCAACATGTGACCCACCCCTGAAAAAAAGTCTGCTGATGCCCATGATAGGAAATAGTCTAAGCTTTACCAATCTTGTTGCAGGTAACAATTTTAAACCTTAATGCTTTCATGTGAGCACCAAGGTTGATGGGAGGAAGGTAGAGAACATACAGGAGCACTCATAAATGTTTTCCCAATGTTTCCTTATTAATAACATTGGTTGGCTTCTTGTACAATAGGAAATGTGCTATAAATGACAATACATACACTTCTGGGCATAGTGTATTGTATGTCAAAAAATAAAACTGGGAAATCCATAGCTCCTAAGTGTATTAACTAAACAGTTTTGTAAAGAAAAATAATACTAATTGTGCTTTTTTGGAGCATGGCAACTAAATTTCACTGTGTAAACCTTTGCTTTTATAACAGCCTCACATCTTGCTGGCATGGAAGCAAAAAGGGCTTTCATTGTATCCTTAGGAACTTTTTGCCATTATATCTCAACATGCTGAAAAATTCCATAGTATTGGAAAACTCCTTTGTTCTGACACTTCTGTCCAAGACCTTCCACATATGTTCAATTAGGTTCAAGTCTGGACTTTGACTTGGCCATGGCAAAACATTCATTTTTCTCTGTTGAACATTGTACATTACACAACGAGAGCAATGTTTTGGATTATTATCATCTGAAAACACCATTTTTAGGGAATATTTTGTCTAGCATATGGTAGCATATGCTTATCCAATATCTCCCTGTAGTCAGGACCCTTCATTGCACCCTCTATATGCATTAAAGTACATACACCCTTAGTGGAGAAGCTTCCCCATACTGTGACATTCCCTCCATATTATACAGTAGGAACCTGGTGGCATGGATTGAATCTTTCACCTTTAAGTCGATGAATATATTGAATACCATCAGAAAACATCAAATTAAATTTGCTCTCATCGCTCCATAATACTATTGACCATTCCTGCTCTGTCCAGTGACAATGTCCTTTTGCAAAGGCAAGTCTCTTCTGTCTTTTGCAAGGACTTGTGAAGGGTTTCTTGCATGAGCGACAAGCTGCCAAATCCACAGCCTTTAATCTACATTTTATAATAGATACATGGATGTCTATTCCATAATACTGCCTTCTAGAGTAGCCATCAGGAATGATGACATTTAATGACATGTAGGGTGATAGGGGAGTGCTGCATTGCAACTGTTTCCCATCTTTCTCAGGGAGGATTTGTACTATTTTTCTGGCTTGACTTTGAATAATGGAACCTTTTTTGCTTTTACCATCATCAGAGCTTTTAATAAGCCTACTATCACACAATGGAGTGGACTTATTGCTTGGATTATTTAGTTTCACCGTTAAGCTATAGGCAATTACTCTCACATGCATTGTGAAACAGATTATGCCTGATTGGCTAGAAAACACATGACTGTGACATCAAAAATTTGTCTTCTGCAAAACTGCCTTCATTCATGATGATGACAATATTTATTCTATTTTTTTGGTTGTTTTTCTAGATTCACCCAGTCGTAATTTGTTGTGTATAGACCACAGACCAGGTAAAGTTTGTTCCAAATAGATACAAGTTGTAAAGATAGATGAAAATTACAAGCAACCTCTGCTTGTGATTTCTCTTCTTGTAAAGTACATATTACAGCCTCCTGGAACTCTACACAGTATTCTTTATGTTGAGCTGGTGACATATTTTGTGAATGATTCAAAATTCATCTGAAACACATGTGAAGTAAAACATCAGAAAGAGAAACGTAAACAAATTTTGTCAACAGACTTTTGAGCCAACTCTGCTATGTTATTGCCCCATTTAGAAGACACTTACATAGACATGTTGACTTGCTGTGTTGCAGTGCTCACTGTTGGCCACCTGCACCCTTGTGTAATACATTTGGGTCATTTGTGTAAGTACTGCCAACATTAGAGATCAATCAGGCTTTGTCAAATTCTTATGAGTGCTACTGTAGGTATGCATTGTAAAATATTATAAGAAAATTTCAAAATGTACATTTATTCATGGTAAATATTTCTACAAAACTTGCTTATACTACATTCTCATTACAAGCAGTATTTAAGATGGATGAGTACATTAACAGATTATAAAATACTTTATTGCTTTGTATTTGTCAGATCTGAAACAGGAAAGTTGTTCCCACTTTACTGCAGTGCTCTTTTGGAAGTATATTTTATGTCTAGAGCAGCTACATTGTCTTAAACTATTTTACTGTTACACTCTTTACTGCTTCTTTGAAGAAAAGTACTTAAATCAACAAACATTACTGTCAAAATGACATTTTTAAATAACATTAAAGAATGCGGAATTTATTCAGTTTGGTTGTTTAATTTCCTTTCAAAACTCTTTCTTAGCAGTTTGTATAGCATCATACAAAGTTGCTTGTATATTTTTAGCAGTGCATAGCAAAATGCTGAAATTTCACACACCACACTGGAGTTCACTATAAATGGAATTTGAACAAATTCAATCCTATAAGCAAGTCATCTAAACTAAACTTATGCTGCAGAAATATTCAGGTAACATATTTAACTCTTACATTATTTACTTTACTACATATGCCACTCTTACTTTAATTCCTAAACCAATTGTTATATCCCTGTCACAAGCACCTAAACGGAAGTGACTTGAATGGCTGTGATCGTTGAAGTGACATGAAATGGACTGGCCATCCATTAAAGGCCTAATATCATGAGGTGAAATCCCAGCAACTGCAGAAATATATGCGGTAAAGGATGGGGAGGGCCCACATAAAACAACCAGTGTAATGGCATATGTGTATATGACATTTGATTACAGTTGCATGGAATTTAGCTTTTTGTTTAAAACACACCACAACAGTGTTCTAGTAAATTAATATACATAAAATGGCTACAGCTACTTGTATTTTATTATTAAGGACTAGCATGATATAATAAAATGAGTGTTGAAATATTCTAAAAATACTGGCTTAAGAGATATGACAATGACTGGTGTTCTGTTTACACAGGAAATTTCAGAAATATTAATAAATACACGTGTTTAATTGTTCTTTTATACTAGTCTGTGTACGACATGGTAGGAAAGTCATGGCATTCTCAGGAGTTTGAATTCATTGCTGCAACTGTAGAGCAAGGTTTCTATCTTTCTGTCTTATGTACAAGTCATAAAGTTTTATTTATCACCATGAAAAAATAAAGTTAGGTAATTAATTTTTTGTCAGTTTGTAGGTACATGGCTGAAGTCCTGGTACACATTTAAATCTCCATGCTACATCACCATAACACACCACTAGAGGATTCAAAACAAAATGGTGCAGCTCATTAATAAAGTGGAGTATTGTGTGGTAATTCATTTCCTGCATTTGAAGGGGAACATTGCTGCAAGAATCCATGCTCAGTTGGTGAAAGTGTACGGCAACAATGCACCATCATATGACACAGTGGTCAGGTGGCACAGATGCATTCAGTGTGGTCAAACAAGTCTGGATGATGAATAAAGTGGCAGACCATCTCTCTGTGAAGAACCGCAAATTTCAAAAGATGTGGAGGCCCTGGTGCTTGAAGACCGGCATATCACAATAGATGCAATAGTAGCAAAACTGAAAATCAGTTTTCAACATCGTGCACAACACATTGAATATGACAAAGGTAGCTTTCTGCTGGGTTCCACAACTGCTCACACCCATTCAAAAAACCTGCTGATCTGAGGCAGCAGCGGAAATGTTGCAGCTGTGTCGTCCCAACCCAGATGCTTTTCTTGGCTGCCTAATCACAATGAACAAGTGCTAGGTGTATCACTATGACCCTGAGACAAAGGAGCAAAGCAAGCTGTGGAAACACATGGATTAACTGCCTCTGAAAAAGGCAATGGTCCAACCATCATAGGACAAGGTGACGAGTGTTTTTTAGGACATCCAAGGTGTGGTGCTGACAGATTATGCTCAGAAGGGGCAAACCATTACAGGAGCATACTACTAAAATCTTATGACGAGCATGCGGGAGGCTATAAGGACAAAATGTTGCAGAAAGCTGTCCAAGGGGTTGCTTCTGCTTCACGACAATGCCCCAGCTCATTCTGCACAGGACACAGTCATGCATCCTGCTTCTTTAGGCTATCAAATTTTGCCTCACTCCCTATATTCCCCTGGTATGGCACCCAGTGACTTCACTCTTTCCTTGGATGAAGAAACCATTGCATGGCAGGCATTTCCAGAATGACAACAGGGTAATTTATGAAGTGGAATGTTTCCTGAACAGCCAAAATGCTGACTTCAACAACCAAGCGCTCTGTCAAGTTATCCATTGTTGGGAAAAATGTGTCACGTTGAAGGATGAATATGTAGAGAAGGACTAATGCCATCACCAAGTTTCATGGTCACAGCTTCATTTTTTTCGAGGTGATAATCAAAACTTTATGACTACCCCTCATATGTGCATGGTTCACACTTAACTGGAAGGTCAGAGAACACCAGAAAATGTCAGGGAAATAAAAAGATGTCAGGTAAACTGTTAAATATATGTCAACATTTCAAGAAAATAGCTGACTTCCAGGAAAAGTCAGAGACATTTTCACATAGAGTGTCTTACTGTAGGTTTTGTAAAGAGGAGAAAGACACTGATACAGATATGTTGGATGTGTTGAAGCAGAATTAGTTTAACTCATTCATTTGTACTTTAATTTCAGATATATTTTTTGTATACAGAACACAATAAAAATCATGTTTTTTTTGTTTTTTTTGTTCTTACTTGTTATTTTGATATGTAGTGTTGAATATGCACAGATAAAATAACAAGGAGTGCATTGGACAGCTATTGGGATAGTGAAGACTAATTTAAAAATCAATGAAACCACTTTGCATGGTTTAAATTAATTATTTTCTTTAAAATTAAAAATATTACTTTCTGTTTTCAATGTATTTACTGACATTTGGAAAAGTGCTATAGTACCATCTGTGTTTTCAAGGAGTGGGTGGTTGGGTGAGTGAGTGGGTGGGTGAGTGAGTGAGTAACTGAGTGAGTGAGTGAGTGAGTGAGTGACTTTCTGTTACTTTCTGTTTTCAATGTATTTACTGACATTTGGAAAAGTGCTATAGTACCATCTGTGTTTTCAAGGAGTAGGTGGTTGGGTGAGTGAGTGGGTGGGTGAGTGAGTGAGTAACTGAGTGAGTGAGTGAGTGAGTGAGTGAGTGAGTGAGTGAGTGAGTGAGTGACTTTCTGTTACTTTCTGTTTTCAATGTATTTACTGACATTTGGAAAAGTGCTATAGTACCATCTGTGTTTTCAAGGAGTGGGTGGTTGGGTGAGTGAGTGAGTGAGTGAGTGAGTGAGTGAGTGAGTGAGTGAGTGAGTGAGTGAGTAAGTGAGTGAGGGAGTGAGTGAGGGAGGGAGCAAGCGAGCAAGGTGGGTGGGTAGGTAGGTAGGTTTAAGGGCCTGTTGACAGCTAAGTAATTAGGGCCCAATTTTCAAGGAAGGTTTCTCAATATAGTTGTAGAGTGTCAGTGGAATCAACATGAAAACTAGTGTGGCATGTCAGTAGTGCATGCACAATGCATAGTTATGCTTCAGATGTCAAGAAACATGCACAGTCCTTGGAAGAGGTATATGAAGACAATCGAAGTTTGCATCATCCAAGCTCTTCTAAATATGCTTTCAACTTTTATATTTGCTCACAAAATGAACAGGAACTGAAACTTTTTTCAACTTGACAGTGAAATATGAAAGATGATATCCTTTGTCATATCACTGAAGTCTATATTTTGCAATATACTTGTTCCCATAATGATAGCAGATATGAGTAGGCGTAGGCTTTCATGGCCGGTGTTCGAAATTCTAAAAGAGTCTTCCGGGCTGATTTGCCGTGTAACTTGGTCCAGATGTTTCGTCCACTACTGCGGTGGACATCATCGGTGGCATGGTCGAAGTCTTCTTGGTGAAGGTACAGTTGCGTCTGAGGCGTTGACTGTCTGGGATGCGGAATTTATACACAAAGGGGTCTTCTCTGATTGGCTCGGGGCTCGCTGAGGCAGTGCGGTTAGTGGGAGGGGGCTAGCTGCATCTCGGGCGCTACTAGATTCTGATTGGTTTGTGTTGCTTGACTGTCTGTGTTGTTTAATGTTATCAATGATGGGGTACCAACCGCACTGCCTCAGCGAGCCCCGAGTCAATCAGAGAAGATCCCTCCGTGTATAAATTCCGCATCCCAGACAGTCAATACCTCAGACGTAACTGTACCTTCACCAAGAAGACTTCGACCACACCACCGATGATGTCCACCGTAGTAGTGGACTTTACTTTATTTATTTCTCCAATTGTAAAAAATTTTACAAGGATCGTCAAATTCTATGTACATACAATACAAGTTATTTACATAAATATGAGACTAGTTGAGAATATTGGGAAGTGCAATATACCATATTTTATCAATTTTTGTACTCTTCTACAGAGTAAAATGCCTTTTCTAATAGATAAGATTTAACATTCTTTAGTTTGATTTTTTCATTTGTTATCTGTTTAATTCTAGATGGTAGATGGTTGTACAGATCTTTGCTACTATTTTCTATGCACTTATTATTTAGACCACCTATAAGTCTATTTCTAAAATAATTTTCTTTTGTTCTAGTGTTATATTTATGGATATTGCTGTTTTTGTTTTGATTATAACTTTTTAATGTGAGTTTAGTACACTCATATATATACAAAGAAGGCAACGTTAGAATATTTAGTTTTTTAAACACATTTCTACATGAATCTCTTTTTTCTATTCCTGCAATTAAGCGTACTGCTCTCTTTTGCAGCCTAAACAGCCTTAGAAGTAATGTTTTATGTGTTGTGCCCCATAATACCACTCCATAGTTTAGGTGCGAGTGAATGAAGGCATAGTATACTTGCTTGACACTTCTTTTATCTATTATTTGTGTTATTTGTTTTAGTACATATAAACCTGAATTAATCTTGCTTATGACTTTTTCAGCATGCATATTCCATTTCAAGTTACTGTCTATTATTAATCCTAGGAAATTTGTTTTATTTACTTGTTGAATTTCTCTGTTTTCTATTTTTATCTTAATATTTGTATTTGTTTGTTTTTTGTTACCGAGACTAATTTGCACCCACTCTGTTTTGTTTGCGTTTAATACCATACCTAAATTTTTTAGATGTTGACTGACTTTTTCTAGTAGAGTATTTGCCCTAATTTGTAGCTCTATTTCTGTTTTTCCTGTAACTACAATCGTAGCGTCATCTGCATAACCTATCGCTATTCCCCCAGCTTCTTGAATTATTTTCAATAAACTGTTTATGTAGAGTAAGAATAGATACGGTCCTAATTTTGAGCCTTGTGGTACTCCATGTTTTACTTTTTTGAATTGTGATCGAATTTTTGTTAGCTTTCCACTTACATTGTGTATTATTTCAACGCATTGTTCTCTATTTTGTAAATAAGAGCCAAGCCACTTTAATGGTAAGCCTCTAATTCCATAATTCCATAATTTCCAGACGAAACATCTGGACCAAGTTACTCCAGCAGACCACTGAAAATCAGCCCAGAAGACTCTTTTAGAATTATGATAGCAGATATGGTTTACACTACAAAGTTTAATATTTTGCCTTTCTATATATCTATAAAGGTATAGGTATATTACAAATCATTTGTTCATTTGCTTAAATAAAAATAATAGATGCAGGTGTTTCTCTATATTTGTGTGGTCTTCACATCATAGGTGAACCTGGGGCTATAGCCTCTAGGTCGCTTTGCTTTGCAATGGTAAAATCAAAACCAACATGATTTTTATCCTATTTTCTTAAACTAGATGAGTAAGAGCATCTATTCATTCAAAACCACTGAGTGAATTTAATCCTAGCAGTGGACTATATCTCAAAAGATGTTCTGCTAACTTTGGAAGAAGAAAAGATAATTTTGCAGAAACAAATGTGCTTTACATTAACTAGTAAATAATTTATGAAAAGAATTAAGCTCTGAGACAACAGGAACAAGCACTTACAGTAAAACTCAATAATCAAACTACTTAAATACTGAGAGGATCACAATATTCTGAATTGATTGTGCTGTCTGCATTCTCAGTGCTCGCCATCTGCCACTATCACAGAGCCTACCACCTAGGTGGCCCGGGTTCGATCCCAGGGACCCGCATGTGGTATTCGTGGTGGACGAAGCGGCATCAGGGCGGGTTTTCTCCGGGTGCTCCAGTTTCCCCCGCCATCTCATTCCACCGGTGCTCCATCTTCATTCCATGTATCATCAGTGTCACCGCCTGCGGTGCCGTAGTAGTAAAAGCGGGCGTTAAACACTGCAACAACAACATCTATCACAGAAAGGTGTAGATGAAACCATACAACATTTTTAAAACTACTTTTAAAAGTAGAATCGGAACTGAAGGGTTTGTATGTTTAAACACACCAACAGTAAGTTTTTTGGCATAAATAAATAATAATTACTTTTAAAGGCTTTGCTTACCAACTTTATGAAAGGAGATCATTCTTAGAGCTGTGAGAGATCTTATATTATTCATGTAGTACTCCTTTGTGATGAAAACAATTTGTGTATGGAGTGTCATTAGGGGAGAAAAAGTTATAGAACAAATTTTTTTCGAGTCAACAGTTGGTACCCGTACATACATCAAAACAATTTTGCCACCTTTTCTTTTTTTTAGAGAATTAACAGATAGGGAGCATGATTTTGCCTTTCTCCAGGAAGACTCTGCAACAGTTCATACAGCCAATCTTTCGATGAGAACACTGAAAGCGTATTTCAGGACAGAATCAGAACTATGGTGAGTGATGGATAGTTTCCTAAAGAAGTGCCACAAATGCATGTATAGACCATGTCAGTGGTTAGTTTCAGCATCTCCTTTCATAAAGTTGTCAAGTAAATCTTTAATAGTAGTTCTTAAAATGTTGTATGATTTCAATTGCGGCTTTCTATGATAACAGCAGAGAGCAATGAGCACTGAGGAGGCAGACAGGTAAAACACCTTGCAGCTGGGTTTTTTACTCTCAGTGTTATGTTTAAAAGGCATCTTTATTTAATAAATATTTTTGTAAGCTTCATCAAAATTTAGATTAACGTTGCATTCAAAAAATGCGTCATGGATTATTTATATGAAGTTTGAGAATCTAGAAGGGTAAAATGCGGTATTACTGACTGCATTTTGCTTATTGGTAAAGTGTATTTTGGAATGTGTTAACCATTCTTTAAATGAGCCTTTAACATGTGTTTTATGGAAACAAACATAATGCTTCTATGAGAGGTAGAACTGGAACTTAAAAATTCAATGCCACAACTGGGATTTGAACCACAGACCTTCCGCTTACCTCTCAAACTTTGCCCACACACGGCTTGTGTGTTTAAAAACACCAGCAGTAAGTTTGTTGGCATAAATAAATAATAATGCTTCTATATTTGCAATGGATTGGCAATTTGGGGTAACCCTTACAAGTGAAACCAATTAATGGGATTCCAGGCATTAGCAAAATGTTAAGATTTATGAAAGTTTCTCTAGATTTTGAAATGGCAATATGAGGTTCCTTCTGTACAGTTTTAAATGTAATAACGGCAGTTAATCAGTGATTTTAGCGCACATCATTTTAACTGCTACTCCCCTTCCTTTTTCAGTTCCTCCCAAGCATCATACAATTTTACAAATTAAAACTTGTTATTACTATTTTTAAACTATCCTATTGAGACAGGATATTGTAAGACCCCAAAAGAAAATCGTTTATGTGAATATTTGTTAAGAGTGTAATTTGTTTTTGATGTTGGTGAAGCTAAATATTCATTCTTCGCTTCTTGATTTATCGATATGTTGGCCGTTGATGCTTAAATGTCGTTGGTGACGTGGTGTTGCCCTTTGATGTGTTTCGCTCCGGCTAGTCAGCTTGAGATCTCTTACTTTTATCTCGGGTTTGCGTAAGTGTGATGGACAACCCAAGAACAACTTTATATATTATTTATTTATTTTAAATATTTTCGGGAGCTATGCCGATTCTATATGTAGAGGAATCTCACTCACGTCCGCACAGCACAACCTCCCGTACTGGTCTGTGTAGTGACGCTTTCTCTCTTACCCACGCTAAGAAAACCGTTCTTCAATTTGAATCTCATGACGTCATCCAAGAAAGCCTCGTATCCAAAATGCTATTTCCTTTTTCCCGCAATTTAGAAATGTCCCTTTCTATTATAACATGTTCTTTTATGAATTTCGAATATATAATTACCTTTTAGGATTAAACGATGTTTACTTTATATTTTATTAAATATATCGCGCGACTTTTAAGGTTGATAGACTTGACTTTCGAACGTGTATTTAAACTATGTAGTATGACGTCATGACTCGTTAATTTCAAACCAATAATGTGTTTATCCTACAAATTTAACGACTATTATTTACTCATATCTTGCTCACCTTACAACACTTCCTGCTCTATTATCTATTTATGTTATTACTTAACACTTATCGCAAATCTCACATCCGGCACTTAAATTAAAACGTGTCTTTTTCAAAAGCCCATTCGATCGGAAATCTAAATTTCGGTATCAAATGCCCCCATTTATGTTATTTTATAATAAAATAATGTAAATGTCTTGCCCGAAAGAAAAATTAAAAATTACTCCTGTATTTTGAATAATCGGCAACACTCCCATTATATACAATTTTCAATTACACTGTTTTTGAAATTGGTTATTAACATATTTTCTCATTAATCTTTTTAACATGACAAACAATTATACACTTGACTTAATATTAATCCTTAAATACTAATTACAATATGTTATGGTTTCTTCTGTGAAGCTTTTATATAAAGGTTAAATTTCAAGAGTCTTTCTTTATACTTCCTTCTTTCAGTTCATGTTTGCTCACTTCACTCTCACTATCACTTGCACTGTGATTTTTCACTTTTGTTATTGTAACACATATCTGTACTATATCCTTTAAGCACTAAAATGTACATATATTTATATAAATCCATTACACTCTTCAGACAAGTTCTTTCTTTGTCTTGCTGTGATAACTATCTATACATCTAAATATTTTAACAAATGTTTACAAAGTAAATATTCTGTTTTCTCTCTATGCGGAGATGAACAATTTAACAATCTTTCTGAAGCTGTTATTGTGAGCTCTATACAATATATTTTTAAGCTCTTTGTAGTAGATAGCAATTCACATTCTGCATTTTTCATGAATATGTAAGTACCTGACCAATATATGGTTTTCAAGTAAGCTAACATTTAAATTTTATCTCAAAGCTGATTGGGCGCCAATAGACAATGACACTTCCAATTTTTCTTTTACATTAAATCAAGGTTCCAAGGCACCACACGGTTTCTTGTATGGTCGAAGGAGTTGTTTATGCCATCTTCCCAGACATTTTTCATTTTTAACATCTTTTAATTCATAGGTATGATAACCAAATTTTGATATAATTTCTGCAGGACCTTTATATAACAATTCCATCCTTTTGTTCCTACCTCGCAATGCACTTGATAACTTATGGTCTTTAACTAGTACCCAATCGCCTATCTTAGGTTCCCATTTATGTTTTCTACTCTTTTTCTTTAATTTTCGCTTCTCTGCCTTTTTCTTGATTCGTTCAAAAGCAATTTTCGCTCTTTCTTCTTCACTTAACTGAATGTCATTAATTTTCAGTGTTTTTGGTTCCCCGATCAATATTGGTTCTGGTTCAATTCCTAACATTAATTTTATTGGTGCAAACCCAGTAGTTACATTAATGGTGTGATTGATAATCTTTTCTATCAATGGACAATATTTCACCCAATCCTTGTGATTATGATGTGTAAGTACACGTAAATAAATTCCTACATCTCGGAGGACACGTTCTGTTGGATTCCCTGATGGAAAGTATGAGGAACAATGATATAACTTTATCTCATGATTTTCTAAGGTTTCTTTAAAGATTTTGCTCCGATGAACTGTAGCATTATCTGTTAAGATTGCCTGAATCTTGCCATATTTAGGCACATAATCTTTTATTATCTTTCCTACACATGTTTTGCTTCTGATATTTCTAACAGGATAAATTTTAATAAATTTACTAAAAACATCATGAAGAACAAACATATATCTACATCCAAATTGTCCTACTGGTAGCTCCCCATGTGCATCAGCAGTAACTAGTACATTTTTCCCTTCTCTTATGATTGTCTGAGGTTCTCTATCAAATTTGATATTAAATGGTTTGGCCCTTTGACATAAATCACAGCTTGAACATATTTTTCTCACTTTCTTTGCCAAATGTTTTATATAAAAATGGTCACTAATTACCATGATTAGCTTTTCACTACCTGTATGAGCTAGTGTTTTGTGATAAGCAAGTATAAGTTTCTCTTGTAAAGCTTTTGGTACCATTACTTTCCATTTAGGTTCAATTCTTCCATGAAATTTATAGATTTTTCCCTCATAAATACCTATATTATCTTTTAGATTTTCTGTGATTGGTTGTGCCTTTTCTCTCAATTTCCTAAGTTCATCGTCCTCTGTAATTGTTCCAAATTTCGAAATTCTTTAGCTAATTGAGTCCCTTCTAAGGTTTTCAAATATAGTATGGTTACATCATGTTTGTTGTCACTAATTGTATCTGGTATTGTGTAATTGGTTTTCATCCTTGATAACAAATCACTAAAAATATTTTGACTTCCTGCTATGTGTTTGATTTCTATGTTATGAGATGTGATCTCATGTATATATCTAGAAATACGTGTGCTTGTGAGTTTGCAAGAGTTCATAAATGCCAAACTAACATGATCTGTGTAAACTATTACTGGGTTGTTATATACATATTGCTTAAATTTTACAAGTGCAAAGTAAATAGCTGCTATCTCTTTTTCTGTAGTGCAAGCCTGTGATTCAGTCCTTGAAAGCCCCCTTGAAGCTACAGCAATGAGGTGATCTTTTCCTTCCTCATCTTTTTGTAATATGACACTACCATAACCAAGTCCTGAAGCATCCGTATAAATTATGTAGGGGAGATCTTCCCTAGGTTTTTCCAATAAAATTGACGCTGCAAACAATGTTTTTACCTTTTCGAAAGATTCTTGTTCTACTGATGACCATTGCCATTTTACATCTTTTCTCAAAAGTTGTCTTAATGGGGCTACTACGGTTGCATATTCCAGGATAAATCTTGATTGATAATTTAGAATACCAAGAAATCTTCTCAATTGTTTTATATTTTTAGGAGCTGGTATTTTATTTATGCTTTCAATTCTGTCGGGATTAGGCCTGATTCCCTCATTTGAAATAACATAACCTAAAAATTCTGTCTGTTTCACAAAGAATGCAGTTTTACTGGGCTTTATTGTCATGTTTGCTTTCTTTAACTGACTAAGCACATAATTGATATGATTTAAATGATCCTCTATATTTTCTGAAAAAATTACAAAATCATCCACATACTGAGCTACAAATTTCTTTATGGTTTCTCCAAAAATTTCATACAAAGCTCTTAAAGTGCACTACCACTGGTATTCATACCAAAGGCGCAAACTCGAAACTGATATAATATTCCTGAATGTAAAAACGCTGTATATTTTCTTAAATCTTCTCTAAGTGGGATCTGCCAAAAAGATGCTGTAAGATCTAGAGTAGAAAAAATTTTGCCCTTCTGCAATTTGTTCAATATTACCTCTACACTTTCTGGTCTAAATCTATCAGGTTTACAATGTTGATTTAGTTTTCTCGCGTCTAATGTCACCCTAATCTTTCCATTGGCCTTATTTACAATACATAGGGGATTCACAAATTCTGAATTCGAAATCTCAATAACCTCATCTTCTAACATTGACTTTATAACTGCATCTACCTCTTCTCTTATTGTACTAGGGATAGCTCTCGCTTTATGTGTAAAAGGTTTGATAGGTATCATCTCAAACGAATGAGTATAAATATTACATTTACCAGGTTTCTCAGAGAATACTTCTTTATTTCGGATTAATATTTCAAACAGTTTATCCCTCTGTTGTTCATTTAGTTGATCAGCCTGAGTTACTTTTTTTTTTTTAACAATTCTTCTAAGTCTTCACTACTCTCCCTATCATAGTACCTAGTTGCATCAGAAAATCTCAAATTGTCTATGAAATCATTTTTATCCCATTCTACATTTTCTTTATTATCGACACTGTACTCTTTGACATTTACTTCAGTTAATTCCATAGCTCCTACTTTAACATATTCTACAAAGAATGTATCCCCTTGGATTTCTTCTTCCTCTTTTTCTCGTACAATAGTTTCTGAACTACTATCTTCCACAAAAGGCACTATAATGGTCTCATCTTCAACTTTCATTTCTACAATCATGTTTTTAAAATTCACCACAGCTTCCCAGGCATAAAGACAATCACAACCTATTATAATATCTGTCACAAGTCTTCCTACAATCAGAAATAAAATTCCTAGTATTCTCCCATTTATTTCAATATTTATCATTGCTTGAAATTTTACTCTCTCTTTTCGTTTTCCCACAGCTAGCGAGCAGTATATCCCATTAACTGGTAAAGACATTACTTTAAAACCACTACTTTGTAAATTATCATAAAAATTTTGTGAGCATACTGTGCTATTTGATCCCGTATCTATAATTGCATTGTATTGTTTTCCATTTACTCCAATTTTGATTTTAGGTGGATCTCCTACTTTTTCGTTTTCGTCAATTCTATTTTTACATTCTCTTTTCTTTTGTATCATCATTTGCCTTCCAGGACTATTTATTTCCGAGTACTTATCACAATCATTACTAGGATACCCAGTTCTCACTGAAGGCGCGTTTGACCGGGTCTGGCGTTTCCCTGATTTTTATGTATTGCTCCTGTACTATTTCCCGAATTGTTACTTCTGTTTTCCTGCATTAAATCGGGGTTACTTCCTACCATGTTTTTGACCGTGTTAATGGCCTCAACCATTTCTGCATTTTCGGGGGAATTTCGTCCATTAGAATACCTTTCTTCCTGTCTTGGTGACCTCGGTCTAAACTCATTATCTCCGTTTGTCCAATACCCATCATTTGAATTTCTACTATGTCCAAAATAACGTCCCCGTCTACCTCGATCAAATCTATTTGTATTCATATAGTTCACCCTTATATTTCTTCCCCTTAGATTACCATTTCTATTTCGGTGATGCCCTTCCTGGTTATATCTACCTTGATTTTCCCACCGGAACGATTCCATCCTTGGTACTGGTCCTTTATATCTTTCCCTAACCTCACTTCTATTCTGATAATACTGTGCCCCTTGCCCGAAAGAATTGACAGTTTCTTTTCCTTCATATTTATTTCCAAATGCGTGTTTTGGCTTATTGACTTCTAAGGCTGATAATAATTCGATCATAGCTGCAATGCTATCGGGTCGGGCTATGATTAGGTAGTGTTGAAGTGTTTCCGGAAAATGTGGAGTAACTATATTTATTAGATCTTTTTCATCTAAGGGAGGGTCCAACATCTTCGATTTTCTCGCTATTCTCATAAAATAGTTGACCATCGATTCCTCCGATCTAGGATTAAACTTTCCATTGCTTAATTCAACTCTAATATTAGCCTGCCTACTAGCTCCCCAATATCTGGTTAAAAAGATGTTCCTAAAGGTCCTGTAATCATTATTGTTACCCATAGAAAGGCCTAGCCAATTAGCAGCATTACCCTTTAGACATTTTCTTACTATCACCATCTTGTACTCCTCTGGTATACGTTTCACCGTGAAGTACTCTTGTAACCCTTCTAAAAAGGCTTTAGGATCATCTGAATCTTCATTTTCAAAAACTGGAGGTGTCATTTCATTTAAGACATGGTTAGGCCAATGTAAATTTGAATTGTCACCTATCCCTGAGCTATTTCCGAGATCAGAATGGGAATTACTGTTACCCCTATTTTGCATCGAAATGTCAGCTGATACACCTGGTATTGCCTCGTTTCTTGCAACTTCATTACTAAGATTGTTGTGATTACATGCATTTTCATTTAATTTCAAATTTTCTAAGGCCTCTTTTACCTGAGTAATTTCTGTTACTACTCCTTTTATTTGGTCTGTAACATCCTCCAAATTTCTAGCCTGCCTTTCACTTTCTACATCAGATCTTTCCATTCTAACTTTACACCCCTGTAGCTCTTCTCTAATTTCTTCCCTGTCTTTATCTAACCTTTGTACTACCTCTTCCCTTTGTTTGTCTAATCTATATGTTACTATTTCCCTTTCTTTATCTAATTTTTCACTCACTTGTTGACCTAATTTCTTTTCAGAATTCTTTACTTCTTGCCGTATTATCTCTAATTCTCCCTTAACCTGTTCTCTATTTTCTTTTACTTCACTACTGACTTTATTAATTTCCTCCCTAACTTCTTCCCTAAAGGTTTCGAAAACTCTCCTCTGATTCTCCAATTGCAATCCCAATTCCTGTTGTCCCTTTTCTAATTTCTGTCCTAACTCTATACTAGTTTCGTCTATCTTACTCATCTTTTGACTTAACTCTGTTCTTAATTCTTTACTATTTTCATCTATCTTTTGACTTAACTCTGTACTCATCTTTTTCATTATCTTTTGAAACATATTCTCTATTTCTGACATAATTGCTGGCCTTTCTGAATTACTAAACATTTCTGAACTACCTCTAGGTGTTTCTCTAACGTTCTGATCTTCTACTTCTTGGCATATTCTGCTACCAATTATAGTTTGACTATATTCTTCCATCCTACTTACACTTTTCTCAATTTCCGGACTCTCAAAACCTAGAAAATCGCTATCACTGTCTTCCATTTCTAAGCTATTTACATGTGTTTTTCTACTCACCAAAATTTTCACTTTTCTTTTTTTTTAACTGCACTTAAACTTGTTCACTACACGTTTCACAGATGTTCACACGCTGGGCACCTTCTTGTCTGCTGGCTCGATGCTGATCTGGTCGTCTTGGGGTTGGTCCATTCTTTCGACGCCACACGTTGGATCACCTTCTTGTTTGCTGGTTCTATGCTGGCTTGGTCGTCTTGGGGTTGGTCCATTCTTTCGATGCCACACGTTGGGATGCCATTTGAAGCTAAAATAGTCGTTCTTCGCTTCTTGATTTATCGATATGTCGGCCGTTGATGCTTAAATGTCATTGGTGACGTGGTGTTGCCCTTTGATGTGTTTCGCTCCGGCTAGTCAGCTTGAGATCTCTTACTTTTATCTCGGGTTTGCGTAAGTGTGATGGACAACCCAAGAACAACTTTATATATTATTTATTTATTTTAAATATTTTCGGGAGCTATGCCGATTCTATATGTAGAGGAATCTCACTCACGTCCGCACAGCACAACCTCCCGTACTGGTCTGTGTAGTGACGCTTTCTCTCTTACCCACGCTAAGAAAACCGTTCTTCAATTTGAATCTCATGACGTCATCCAAGAAAGCCTCGTATCCAAAATGCTATTTCCTTTTTCCCGCAATTTAGAAATGTCCCTTTCTATTATAACATGTTCTTTTATGAATTTCGAATATATAATTACCTTTTAGGATTAAACGATGTTTACTTTATATTTTATTAAATATATCGCGCGACTTTTAAGGTTGATAGACTTGACTTTCGAACGTGTATTTAAACTATGTAGTATGACGTCATGACTCGTTAATTTCAAACCAATAATGTGTTTATCCTACAAATTTAACGACTATTATTTACTCATATCTTGCTCACCTTACAACACTTCCTGCTCTATTATCTATTTATGTTATTACTTAACACTTATCGCAAATCTCACATCCGGCACTTAAATTAAAACGTGTCTTTTTCAAAAGCCCATTCGATCGGAAATCTAAATTTCGGTATCATTGGTATGAGTTGGTTAAATGATGAAAACGTGTTACTAATGTTCATTGTTACAAACAATTAAGTTTGTTTAAAGACGTCATAAATATGTCCATATTTAATTTTAATATATATGTATAAATAAAAGAATTATATGTGTTCAATATTAAAAGCAAAAGGAGGATAGCTAAAGATCGCTTCCCTAACAATGCAGGAACTATTTGATGAACGCATACACGGATGTACACAAAAAGAAGTGTAATGCAGCGCCAATTGTCTAGTTATTAGCATATGTGTCTTTGGTGTAGATGTACACATTAAAAAGATGATTTTAAATCTCAAACCTAAATATACATATCAGAAATATAGAGAGGTAAATAAAAGTACTCTGAACGAGTTTAGCAAAAAACTTCAACTTAAATCATGGAATCAAACTTACCTAACAAATGGAACCAACAATAAATATAGTTTTCTCAAATGTTTTAAAACTCACTTTGAATCGTGCTTTCCTGTCAAAATCAGCAAACTAACTAACTTGAAAAGTGACAATGCTTGGATCACTTTAGGCATAAGGACCTCATGTAGACACAAACGAGAATTATATCAACAAGTAAGAACAAGTAACAATTTAGAATTAAAACACTACTTCAAAAAATATTGCAAAATTCTAAAAAGGGTAATAAAAGCAGCAAGAGTATTGTATTACAATAAGCTAATCCAACACTCAGACAACAAAACAAAAACTACATGGAATATAATAAAAAGAGAAGCAGGTAAATTTTCATCACATAACGACTCAATAACATTAAAAGTAGACAATCAAGAAATTAACAAACCCCATGAAATTGCAGAAATCTTTAACAAATTCTTCATAGATGCAACAAACAATCTAAATATTAACTATGGAAGTAAAGAAGCAGCACTAGAATTTCTAAGATCAAGCTTCACAGAAGCACTGCCAGAATTTAAAGCTAATCTGACGACACCTGCAGAAATAAACAAAATTATTAACTCCTTTAAAACAAAGAATTCCCATGGTTATGATGAAATAACAACAAAAATCCTAAAATCATGTTCATTCCAAATTAACACTCCTCTGAGTTATTTGTGCAATGAGTCACTTAAGACCGGAATTTTCCCTGACAGGATGAAATTCTCTATCGTAAAACCCATTTTTAGAAAAGGTGAACGCGACAATGCTTCTAACTATAGGCCAATTTCTCTCTCACCAGTTTTTTCAAAAGTTCTTGAAAAAGTAATGTTCTACAGGTTGTATAAATACCTCGAGTATAACAAGATACTAGTGAAAGATCAGTTCGGATTCAGAAAGGGCATCTCAGCAAATAATGCAACTTTTAAACTTACACATGAAGTGTTAACTGCCCTAAACAATAAAATGCATGTAGGCGGTATTTTCTGTGACCTAGCAAAGGCATTTGATTGTGTAAATCATAACATTCTAAATTGTAGAAAGAAATATCTTCCGGGCTGTTATGCCGTGGTCTGCTGGAGATCTGTCTTCCAGATGTTTCGTCTACAACTGCGGTAGACATCCTCAGTGGCATTGTCGAAG